>OX458318.1:29955000-32355000 GCA_949768715.1 Dascillus cervinus
TATCGAGTCACTGTTTCGAGCCAGCACTTTTTGCACAAAACAGGAAATAATTTCTTGTAATGGAACAAAATTAATGTGATTCAAGTTACCAAAAGTACCACACAACCTGAAAAACGCGTATTGCACACATCCACGTTCTAATGAATCCGAAATTACAACGGAAACATTTGAGTTTGTGTTGTTGTCCATTCAGTAACATTCCAAGGTCCGGGGATTGTGCCACAGCGCTTCCCTGCTGTTAACTTTCTGCTACTCAGTCTGTTTCCATAATATTGTGCAGTTCAAATTTTTGTGTTTGTGAATGCTTGAAGGAAATTATCTTAAGCGTTTCGAATTTAGGGCACCTTTTCTTTGTTAAAAACGTTGTAGGTACAGATTGTTGTTAAAAGGGTTCTTGTTTTTTGGCGATGGGTTTTAACTGTAGTGTTTGACTTGGTAGCAATTGTGAGAGAATTGTAAAATTTACCCTATTTTGTTTGCAGTTATTTTAAAGAAGATTTTTATAATCAAGCTCAATTGAAAGCGATGTGGGCCCTTTTGAAATCCAATTCATCACTTCGTTTTAGCCATTAATAAATTCAAACTGGGATTGATAGGTTCCCCCTGTTAAAAATATGAATTCCAGGTGTGATTTCTTGCATAACGTCGACCGAACCGACCTTTGGTATGTCGAGAAAGCTTGTTTGCGCTGCAAATCGTCGCAAAAGTGGAGGCCGGCAATTCAAAATAATCGTTAGGTCGAAATTAGTTAAGAAGCAAGCTGCGTGAAGCATCGGCGATTCGTTAAATACACATATTACATTTTGGGATGGGGCGAGTGAACAAACTCTTGCGAACAAACAGCTTCCAAATTGAGAACAGCTGGTACTGACATTCAAACAAAGACGGTGCATGACGGCCACGCCGAGCCTGACGGAGACAGCTCCGAGCGGAAGTATATTTAACAGAGAACCCGGACGCGTCGCTGCATTTTACAATAATCCTGCGATGCAAGACGCCCCCGTCAAACCGAGCGTCGAGAACAAAAACCCCTTTCCCGTGTCCGCGCGGTGATTGTTCGTGTTTTGAATGTCCCCGGACGCGTGCCGGGGACAAAGAGCGCGTATGTGGCGTCGCCCGTCCCCGCGTTTCAGGGGAGGCGCGGATTTGTGAGATTATACGTATCTGGAGGTAGCGGGTAACGACTCTCAGCCGACGTCTCGGTCTTATCGCAGACAGCAGGATAATTAAATTTGTCCCGGTGATTTATCGCCGGGAATACAGAACCGTTGCAGTGCCCGGCCTCATATCCTGCTTCCCCCGTTTCCATCGTATCCGAGGCTGGATCTCGAGCGAGTCGATCCCTCTTGATGTATGGCTCCCCGTCGGCTCCAGGTACCTGCGCCTCGTCACCTACCGATCTCCCGATAAAATCGGCAATTACACATTTCATTTTACATGATGTAGCCGAGATGCAAAAATCGATCCAAAGTAGTAGGCCAGCGTCACACTTAACGGGACGGCGCGGCACGGCACGGTTTTTGATGATTTGTGTGAGTTGCTCGGGAGCGGTTTCGAGAGGGCAGCCGAACGTGGAACGTCAATAAAATTGAGACTTCGGAATTCTTTGAATTATTTGCAAACATGAAATTTCAACAGGTGGACTAAATTGTTTATATTATTTAAACGATTATAATTGATTTTAATTTCCAATCATAAGATAAGTGTTTGCAGTTTGTTGACAATTTTTATTTTGACAACGTATTAGTAATCAAGGAACTGTAAAATCGCTAGAATTATTAAATTTGTGTATTTTGTTACAGATTTTTGTGAACTGTTTGTAGCCAAAAGCAAATTTAATATACGTGTCCCTGAAATAATGTCATTAATTTTAACCAGTGATAGAAATCGTCAAATCCAAGAACTTTTTTAAATAACTTTTTGGTGTAAACGTTTTGATTAACAAATTAAAATTGTTGGCAGATTTGACTCTTATTTCGTTACCCGCCTATGGATAATAATGCTGAATGTTAAACACCGATAAGCGTAGAACAAAAAACCAATGCAAGAAAACATTCCCTGCTTTTTAGTTCTGTCGACGCAAGAACTCATTAATTTGACCGTTGCTGTTATTGTAAAGTTCTGGAATGCAAATTGAAAAATGCTATGGTAATACATAAATGAAGTAATTTGAGTCCTTGTCAAAGTTTTACTACCAAAAATGGTATGTTCAAAATAATTGTTACAAGTTACAAGTCACAATAACCACGACTAGATGTGCGGCAGGTGGTTTAAATAAAGGAGTAACAAAATTATTTATTATAAAACGCACAAACCTTGAATATCCAATGAAAGATAATTTTTATGCAGTCAGCAAAAACTAATATTCACGATTACCGTCAGTGATTTATCAAATCAAGGCGACTCGTCAATTTCAGGGAGGGTAAAATGCCCACACAAAATTGCGATTTCGAAAAAGTGGTACATAGAAAAAATTTTTGTTTTGAGGAGTTCTACTACAGGTTACAATTAATATTCGTCGCACATCGGATTCTGCCGAAAAATGCATCGACCTGTGATTACCAAAAAATGAACTTCTACAAAAGTTAATAAAACAATTTCGAGCCATTAAAATTTTTATTTTTTAAATGCGACAATCATCCGTCACAAACTATCTCAATCAATTTCAACATTTCCAAGTTGCTTAAATTTTGTACTTATTAGCGGCAAAGTGCATAATTCAGTATTCTGTGAATGCCTAGATATTTTATGTAAACTTAAGCGGTATTTTATTAAAAAAATACCTTTTACATTGAGTTTGAAGTTTCCTTCTAGTTACGAGTTTTATAGGATAAGGTTTAACTGAATATAAATTTTTAATAAAAAATCTAATAATTCTTCAGCAGCGAATTGTGCACTTAACCGCTAATATATAAATTCTGATCAAATTATGAAATAATAATGACAATTTATTTCAACCAAAATTGTAACGAAATACACAAACTTAATAATTCCAGGGATTTTAGAGGTCGCTGATTACTAACACGTTGTCAAAATAAAGATTGTCAAGATTGCTATTGTGACTTGTAACTTGTAACAATTATTTTGAACATACCATTTTTGGTAGTAAAACTTTGACAAGGACTCAAATTATTTCATTTATGTATTACCATAGCATTTTTCAATTTGCATTCCAGAACTTTACAATAACAGCAACGGTCAAATTAATGAGTTGCTGCGTCGACAGAACTAAAAAGCAGGAAATGTTTTCTTGCATTGGTTTTTGTTCTACGCTTATCGGTGTTTAACATTCAGCATTATTATCCATAGGCGGGTAACGAAATAAGAGTCCAATCTGTCAACAATTTTAACTTGTTAATCAAAACGTTTACACCAAAAAGTTATTTAAAAAAGTTCTTGGATTTGACGAGTTCTATCACTGGTTAAAATTAATGACATTATTTCTGGGACACGTATATTAAATTTGCTTTTGGCTACAAACAGTTCACAAAAATCTGTAACGAAATACACAAATTTAATAATTCTAGGGATTTTAGAGTTCCTTGATTATTAATATGTTGTCAAAATAAAGATTGTCAACAAACGGCAAACACTTATCTTATGATTGGAAATTAAAATCAATTATAATCGCTAAAATAATATAAACAATTAAGTCCACCTGTTGAAATTTTCACGATTGCAAATAATTCAAAGAATTCTGAAGTTGAAATTTTACTGACCTCAAACGGTGTTTAAGAAATCATATTAAAAACGTCAAGAACCGTGTCGTGCCGCGCCACGACGTTAAGTATGACGCCGACCTAAGCAGCAGCGGCAGTAGCGTCAGCAGCAGCGGGCGGGTTGGAAAGGAGATAACACGGGTGCGAAGAGGGTGATATTGTATTACCGGGTTGAATATTTTATAAGCTTACACGCGCGGGGTTGTTTGCGCTAGCCGATAAGCGAGGCGCCGCATCGTATATTCGCATCGTCGTTGTCGTTCGTCATTACGATCCATTAGCGTCTAAAGTCTCGGTAATGGGTCCGCGCTTCAATAGCGCAAACAATGACCATCCGTTCTCTTTAGGAGAGATTGATTCGAGTCCATACATCTAAGAGCAGTCCAGCGCCACTATTTCATTTTAATGGTCCCCGCGGTCCCGGATTCCATTAAACTGTTTCTCCTGCGAAGTTTACTTCTGCCACTGGGACCATTACTTGATGCAGCAGGAAACAATCCTGGGAGGATTGATGGCGATTCTTCGCGCTTTTGCCGACCGTGCAGCGCATTACTCATTCCGGGATCGTCCGATCGAAATTTCGCCAAGATTCGATTGCGATGCATATTTATGTGTGTGTGCGGTTCGGCCCCGACCCTCCGCTTAATGTAATTGAATATGGCTCGACTCTTACCGGAAAATTTGTTTGAAGGACGTTTCACTCGCATCAAAAATTTAAAGCCGGTCCCAAGCCAGCAAAAAACTTACACCGATTTTGACAATGGCTCGGGTTGTGTCTTGAATTTAATCTCGGTTGAAACTCAATCCAACTTATTGTTGTTAATTTTTGTTCTTAAGTTTTGATTGTTTTTTGAGAAATGAGAATAGTTTTTTTGTTGTAGAATGTTTAGTTATTTTTGTCAAAGTGAATTTTTTAAAAATTATTTATAGACCACAAAACTTCATAAATTGTGTTGACAGTTTCTTATGTAACGAAATAAAATATTTTTTTAAAATTGTAATAAAAATTTTAATCTTTTCGGTCTTTTGATATTTTCTGTAGCGTCAAAGTCTGTTAAATTGGCAAGGAGTTGTATTTTTTTCAATGATTAATTCGGAATTACATTGTGTAAAAAAGTTACAAGCAATTTAAGTTATTATTTCAGAGAAATTATGAAATTAAGAAATTTGATGCGACTATGCAAAGTTTTTCTTGGCTACGTGACGCTTATTTGTCACTCCTCCTCCACGTTACAAACTCTTATACCGTATTTTTTAATTTGACAAGAAGATTCAAACAGATCGCGCCAAAAGGTAGATCTATGATTGGCTGTACGTTTGTAGAGTGACGCAGAGTATATTCTACAGTAATACACATGGCTATTAATGGTTCACATTATTTCCCTTAAAAAATGATAGAATTCACGCTTAAATTATGTATTTGCAATACAAATGGTTGTCACAACTATAATAAAAACTAATCAACAGGAACATATTAATATGTCAGCTCGGTGCCCCAACCCCCTCAGGAAGACTCATTTTGCTTTAAATATGAAATCAATTTAATAAAATTTTGTTGTCTTTAAATAACTTTGTTAGCAATTTTTTTAACGCAAATAAACAATAATGTTTTCACCAGAGTGAGGTTGTGACAAACGATATAACATAAAAACTGTAATCGGTAGGAACGTATTAATATGTCATAGTGCCCCATAGGGTTATTTGTTTGTAACGTGGTGGGAAAATAAGATGAAAATAGTTTTAAAATTTTTGTACCAAATGACTATTCAATTTATCTTATTTCATACATGTTACATAGTTAAATATAACTGTTCGGCAGATGTGATTATTGTGATGTCAATATTCAGTTAACTGGCCGATAATAGGTACATTCACCCTGCCATTGTTTTTAGAAAATAGCTATTGGTTGCATTTAATTAATCTTTTTTTAAAAAAGTGCTTGAAACGTTTTCAAAATTGGTCCTTCTTTGAAAGTATTAATTTAACTGTTAATCTACTATGGTGTCACTGTTTAGCAGCATGTTTGTAGAGTGACGCAGAGTATATTTTACAGCGATACACATGGCAATTAATGGTTCACATTATTTCTCTTAAAAATGATAGAATTCACGCTGAAATTATGAATTTGCAATAGAAATGGTTGTAACAACTATAACAAAAACTTCGGCCCCGACCCTCCGCTTAATGTAATTGAATACGGCTCGACTCTTACCGGAAAATTTGTTTGAAGGACGTTTCACTCGCATCAAAAATTTAAAGCCGGTGCCAAGCCAGCAAAAAGCTTACACCGATTTTGACAATGGCTCGGGTTGTGTCTTGAATTTAATCTCGGTTGAAACTCAATCCAACTTATTGTTGTTAATTTTTGTTCTTAAGTTTTGATTGTTTTTTGAGAAATGAGAATAGTTTTTTTGTTGTAGAATGTTTAGTTATTTTTGTCAAAGTGATTTTTAAAAAAATTATTTATAGACCACAAAACTTCATAAATTGTGTTGACAGTTTCTTATGTAACGAAATAAAATATTTTTTTAAAATTGTAATAAAAATTTTAATCTTTTCGGTCTTTTGATATTTTCTGTAGCCACAAAGTCGGTTAAATTGGCAAGGAGTTGTATTTTTTTCAATGATTACCAAACGCAACAAGAATATTTAATTCTGAATTACAGTGTCTAAAAGTTACAAGCAATTTAAGTTATTATTTCAGAGAAATTATGAAATTAAGAAATTTGATGCGACTATGCACAGTTTTTCTTGGCTACGTGACGCTTATTTATCACTCCTCCACTTTACAAACTCTTATACCGTTTTTAATTTGAGAAGAAGATTCAAACAGATCGCGCCAAAAGGTAGATCTATGATTGGCTGCTAGCCTGCTGTAGCTTGGTGGCAGCCAATCGTAGATGTACCTTTTGGCGCGATCTGTTTGAATCTTCTCAAATTAAAAAATACGATATAGATACATGAATTACTTCATTGCGCATTATTATATATTAACTGTCAGATTCATTCAACCATGTTTTAATAATTATAATCTTCAACTGTTTCATTGCATCCTTGATTTCGGTTCTCACAATCAGCTATAAAAAAGCTTAAATTGCTTGTAAATTTTAGACTTTTCATTTAATAGTATTGGTGTGTTATTTTATTTTTTAATTCGGAATTAAATATGTAGTGGGTCGAACCAGTTTATTTCTACAAAAAATAAAAAACTGTGACGGTCGGGACAATGAACTGTGACGGTCGGGACGGGCAACGTTTTGAGACAAAACAAAACAAATAAAATTAGTTTTTTTTAAGATTTAAACATTGTCTTTAAAGTACATTCTGACTCACTGCAATAATTGTAATCAAACATGTTTAATTAACAAAAACACAATAAAATGTACTTAATTCTTTTCGTGTAAATACAATCCGCTATTAAACCAAAAGGGCCAAAAACAGGATTCCCAAATAACAGAAAAAATATACTTCATCGTCATTTCTTAACTCCACAAAAGTTGGTGCATAAGATTTAACTTTATTTTTTTCGCTGCTAATGTGTTTATTAGTTTGTTGACTTACTTACTTTTGTAACACTTGGTACTTTAATTTAATAGAATCTTGACGTTCTTTTTTATTTTACTTAATAAAAACATTGTTTATAAAATGATTATTTTTAAGCTGAATATTAAAATGGAGACGCACTGTATATCACAGATTTGTTGTTTTCTTTATAAAAATCTTTAAGCCGAGGGATTTGCAAACGCAAAAGGACATTATTTTTGTTTGATATTAATTGGTATTTAAATCAGGTTTTAATCCTTGTCATTCAGCGAATTCGTGGTGTTATCGATTTTAAATGTAAATTTCAGGAATTAAAAATCGCGCCGGGTTGCACCTCTCTGGTCGTAATCCCCCGCGCGTTCAGATACCTGCTAGTCATTCTTTATTATTTTATCTGAGATTAGGTCTCATGCGACAATTGCTCGAGAAGTGTAGATAGACTCGCGGCTAATCCAGTATAATTTGCGATAAGACCCGGTCCATGTGTCACATCATAGCATGTTTACATGCCCATTAACGAGGGATTAACCTGTCACCGTTATCTGGACTACAGATGGTTAAACTTGCTACCGATCGCGATACACGCATATTTCAATTGCGAGTACTGCTTGCTCATTTCGAAAAAGGCCCGGGTCCCCCGCGGCGCGCTTTCTTCGGTTGACGAGGGTCCGAGCACCGGACAGTTTTCAGGAAAGCTGCGGGCGGTCCAAGGTGACTTTCACGACGGGCGGCCAAAAAGGGACGATTTGTGCAACCGGGAGGAATTTGTGAATTCGACCGGCTCCCCAACGGGGCACAGCTGATTCGATTACCATATGGGCGTGACGTCATCGGCGAACGTGGCCATCGTTCCAAGGTTGCGTCTTCCAGCGCGAAGGGCCCGTTGCAGTTGCGGGCAAATTAGGTCGCCGTCATACTTAACGGGACGGCGCGGCACGGCACGGTTTTCGACGTTTTTATTTGAATTATTTGCAATCATGAAAATTTCAACAGGTGAACTTAATTGTTTATATTATTTAAACGATTATAATTGATTTTAATTTCTAATCAAATTGTGGCAATATATATTAAAGTTTTGTTCGATTTAGGTAAACTTGCATAAAATAACATAACATAATTAATAACTAGAATAAATAAAATAACTCATTAAGAGAAGAAGAAAGCGGGGCTGTACCAAGAACACTAGCAACGTTGCCTATCTGTATAGCCAAACTTATTCGTTGCTTCAAATATGTTTTGGCTTGAGGAATTCCCGTTGTTTGAACAATACGCCTCCTCAAATCTTCAAGGAGAGAAAGGGCATCAGCACTCCAAGGACCCAAAGTTTCCACAGCGAAGACGACGAAAAAATAATCATTAGAAATTACCTTATATATTTTTTTCTTAACATTTTCTGCCAAGTGTGCAGCAGATCTTGCAGAAAATGAAGAATCAGTCAAATGAGAAGGGGAAAGTGTATCCGTACAAGTAAAATCCCAAACTAAAGATTTACCTACTTTCCGTGGAATAACTGTAATACCATCTGGACGTTTGCCATCATCCCTTAGAATACTAAGTTCAAGGATACAAGGGATGTTGGCAGAAGAGAAAGCACGTTTAATAATGTCATTAATACAGCTGTGACGAGAGAGTCTACCAGCACTTTTAATGCACGATAAACCATGATGAGCCAACGAGTCTACAGAAGAACCACACGAGCAGATATGAGGATGACAGAAATTGATGCCCAATCTGAGTGAAATTGCAATTTGTAAAAAGTTTTTTTCTAAAAGAGTTCCTAATTTACAAGATGGAAGAGTTTCAAGCCAAGCTCCAGATTCAAGTTCAGATCCAGCTAATAAGATAGCTTTTTGTGTGATATTTGAGGAAGATAATAAATTTTGAAATATTTTCTCACAAATAGGTAAGTCCCAATTTCTTTGAATAGAAGGGTCTTTTGGAAGTAAAGACGTGTTAGAAATTTCCTTCCAATAATCAACAGTCTCGTTAAGGGATGTAATTTCAAAATTAGAATAGACATAATAAGTTCAGAATTAGAAAATATAGATGACAAAAAGGCAGGCGAGGAAATATCAATTATAGACCTTATACCTAATCCACCAAAACGGATTGGTAATTTGGTTTGAGTCCAAGATCTTATTGTAAATTTAATATTCAAAATTTTTTCCAAAGAAGAAAAAACAATATTATCCAATTCAAGACACTCATTTTAAAATTTCCAAAAAGGACAACAACTAAGATTATAAGTGAAATTAGGTATCCAAAAACAATGGCGGAGTAAAAATAAACTAATCTGAGGATTATTTTTACATAGATTTGAAGAAAGTAAAGAGAATGAATCAATTATTTTAGAAATGAATGGATGGAGGAATTGTTGCATCGAAAATAGGACAACCAAGAATAAAAAGGCCTTCAACATTACAAACATGAATACAAGGAGCTAATAATTCGAATCTCTCCAAAATTTAAGACTTGTTAACATTAAAATTGTAAGAAAATACACAAATTTAATCATTCTAGGGATTTTAGGGGTCGCTGATTGCTAATACGCCTACCGAGACTATTTCGCTGGTCGGCTGTCCTCTCGAACTGTCTTTAAGAATACTCGCACAAATCATAATAAAAACGTCAAAAACCGTGCCGTGCCGCGCCGTCCCGTTAAGTATGACGCCGACCTTACCGTCGAGCGGATTCGGCCGGTTTTCTTCATGCGCACCACGACCCGTGCCGTTGGTAAACAGAATAATCGAGTCATGTTCGGAATAAGTAATCGCCCGCATTTATTCATCTTACCTACCTTGGCGCAGTTATCGTCGTGATTTAATAAAGCGCCTGGACAAAAACGAACGGTGACACACTAATGCACGTAATCCGGTTACGGCAGCGGCGTCGGGACGCTAACAGCTGCCGCCATGTTTTTATAATACCGCATCAAAATTAATAAATTCATGGGAGCCAGGTAGGAGGGCGCCCTCCTCGAGATAATTGACTTGCAGTTAAACGGCAGAAAATGGATAAGTCGTGTACGTGCGCGTCCGTAAATCTAATCTGCGCTCGGAGTGAATTAGCGGGTCCGCAGGGAGAGACACTCCCTCGCCGATGCAAATAGCAATTGGCCACTTGAAGCACTAATGTGTGTGCGAATCAACCCCATCACTGTGCAACAACTTGATCCGATTTGGTGAAGTGACTCTGCCAGCGCATTTACATTTAAGTAACGTAATACGATGCACTTTGCATTTTTATATCGGACATAAAGTGCATGAAACATGAAGTGCATGCACGGGACTGATTCGCCCGACCGAGCCAAATGGTCGCCGAAACGGCTGGATAACTGCCTTTTTCACGACCGACAATTTTATCGCTCCTGCGAAACAAAAACAAAACCGAGAAACCGTTCAAAATTGCAACAATCTCAGTTCTTTATTTTCACCAAGAAATAAATTAATGAAATGTCAAATGATCACGAATTGAACAAATTAAAAAATAATAAACACCAACAAGATGATTTTTTTCCGCAGTTCTAAAAATCAACATCGATTAGTTAGACAGACGGAATAAATCGATTTTCAGCAAGGTGCTACTTAAAAATAAAGTTCCCCTTAATTGTAGACTTGTTGCACCATCGACACTTACTGTAAATTTAGTAGAATGCTCGCTAAAAGGCAACACTGTCAACAGATGATTTAGGTTAGATTACTGTTGACACTTATTTAAAGAGCAAGCCCAAATACTTCGGTTTACTTAACTAACACTTACAATATTAAAGTTTCCCTTAAGATGGATAAAAAAACTTCTCAAATGCAACAAATCCGTTTTATAATTTGAGGAAGAACATAAAGACTTTGAAAAATTGAAACGGGCATTATTTTTCAAATTATCGAAAAATGGTTAAAGAAGAATTTGCAGATAATGGCAAGCTTTAAAATTTTTATTCCTGTCATTTTTTTCAAATCTTCATCCGTTAGCAAATTATAATTAATTTAAAAATTGGGGAAATATCTTTAAAATTTCGAAAAATAAAAATAGGCAGTAATTTTAAAATTATTGAAAAATGATCGAAGTTAAAGTTGCAGACAATGACAAGCTTTACAATTTTTATTCCAATCATTTTTCCATATCTCAAGCCGTTATTTAAAAATTGGGAATAATGTAAAAACTCTTAAATGAAATTCAGAAAAGTGGCGGTTGTTTTTGATTTTTTTCCGCCCGATTGAGGTCGACTTACGGAGGTTCGACTGTACTAATTCGATGATAAATTGAAAAAACATCGAGCAATGTAATTAGCGTGTATTGGAAATAGTTTAGAGTGAGTCGATTAGAAGGTAATAATGCGAGTGTGTTTACTGGCGTAATTGCGAGCGCTTAATAAATTCTGCGCGTTTTAAAATTCGCCTCTTGAAGCGTTGTTAGTCGCGATTGTGGCAGAACGAGATAATTGGCTTTTAAATAACTGCAATATAATAATTATTGCCGAAAATGAATAAGGAATGACTCTTATCTATTATGAGGATGTAAATGCGCGGTCGTATTTAAAATTTTAATTTTTAGAGCCCAATAAAATTTAAATTGCCACAAAAAATTTATTACAGTGGAAACTGGTCGGACGGTACTGCCGAACTTGTAAATAACGTCTCGTTACGAACTTTTGTTGAAATAAATAAATTTAATCGCGTCCAGCAATCCATCATCGACTACCGGCATTAAAATATGTTAAACAGTCTAATTAAAATAAAAATCGATAATTAATTTCGCCGCGCATTAAATCGTGACATTTATGATCGCGGGCGCACAAAAGATTTATGCGATTTCAATTAACAGGCTTCGCACCCGTTCTAAACGGGTTCAATTGTACCAGGTATTTACTGCAGGGGTAATTAGATTTAATTTCGGACTTTTCGCCGAGCCATTTAGTTTTGTTTTATGTAAAAATTTAAATTTCAAATTGGCCTACTCGCAGGAATGATCAGATAACGACGCCCTCGTCCGCTCCTTTTCACCTGTAATTATTGAATCACAGCTATTTCGGAGATAAGGTTTCTTTACAATTTTGCGACGCACACGCGATTAATTATCGTCGATTTTAATTCGGCCATCTGATATTACCTGTTACCCCAAGATCGAAAACTTTTATCCTCCAATTTTTTTAATTAGTTTATGTTGGCATAGTTGGAAAGTGGGCGTATATTGCAGTAACGTTGCTAATATAACCTGAAACTGTCAGCTGCAAAATACCAACGTCACTTTTACTGCCAACTTAAATTTATACAAAAAGATAATGTAACTATTCGACCGCACGGTATAACGTCGCGACCGAACATTTTGTAATATTCGTGGCGTTACTCACGTTTTATTAGTGAGCCGGTAATTTATTCAGTTATGCAGTTCGTGAATTAGGGCGAATGCGAACCAAATGACGCAAGAGGGGATTTCGAAAAAATGCCTTTTCCACCGTTTTAAAAGCTTAGAGGAGTGCCTTCAATTAAATGATAATTTCTTTTAATTCATAAAATTCAATGCCTGCTGTTGACATGAAATTGTTATGTAAAGGGAAACTATCCGAGCATTGATAATGACGGGGGGCCAGATGCGAGGGTGGAAACGGAATTTTTCTTTGTGGCGCGAATTTTCTTCTTCATTTTTGTGACGCGCGCGCGGTTTCAAGGTAACGGATAACTCACAATTAATTTATTATTCACTACCTATACGCGCCATCCCGAAGACAAAAAATTTGATCTACAGCCACTGTATCCAGGAACTTGTTTAACATTATGAATTCTTGGCGGAAAAAAGCGCCGGTAAAAAGTTCGCGGAAAGGAGCGTTTCGGCTGCACCGAAATTTATTCGTTCCGACACACCTTGTTTAATTTTTTGATTTAATTAAATCGGTGGGAAAAGTGTTGCAGGCATTTCCCAACGAAAATGGTTTTTGAGTGGAATTCTTTTTAGTTTATTTAATTAATAATAATTAGGAGGAAGTTGGGTTTGTAAATAGGGCCTCCCAAATGAAAATTACCTACAACTTTTTCTGTATCGATTTTTTGATAATTGGGAAAGTAATACCTGGCTGAATTTTTAATTTGTTACTCTCAAAGTTTTAAATTAATTATTATTCAATAACGGCTCGAGATATGGAAAAATGATTGGGATACAAATTGTAAAGCTTGCCATTATCCACAACTTTTATTTTGACCATTTTTCTATAATTGCAAAATTAATGACTGTTTTAATTTTTCAAAATTTTTAACCGTACTAATTTTAAAATTAATTGAAATTTAATAACAGTTTAAGATATGGAAAAATGATTAGAATAAAAATTATAAAGCTTGCCATTATATGCAATTTTAACTTTGAACATTTTTCGATAATTTCAAAATTAATGCCTATTTCTATTTTTTTATTTTTCTACATTTTTAGTATATTTCCTCAATTCTTAAATTAATTATAATTTGCTAACAGTTGAAGATGTGAAAAAGTGACTGAAATAAAAATTGTAAATCTTACCATTATCTGCACCTTTAACTTCGACCATTTTTTGATAATCTCAAAACTACTGCCTTTTTATTTTTCGAAAATCTTAATATATTTTCCTAATTTTTAAATTAATTATAATTTGCTAACGGTTGAAGATGTGAAAAAATGGTTGGGGTAAAAATTGTTAAGCTTGCCATTAACCATAACTTTAATTTGGATCATTTTTCGATAATTTCAAAATTAATGCCTTTTTTTATTTTTTGAAGTTATTAATACATTTTCCCAATTTTTAAATTAATTATAATTTGCTAACGGTTGAAGATGTGAAAACAATAATTGGAATAAAAATTGTAAAACTTGCCATTATCCACAACTTTAATTTTAACCATTTTTCTGTAACTTCAAAATTAAAGCCTGTTTTTATTTTTCGAAGTTTTTAATATATTTCCCCAATTTTTAAGTTAATTATAATTTGCTAGCGGTTGAAGATGTGAAAAAATGATTGGAATAAAAATTTTAAAGCTTGCTATTATCTACAATTTTATTGTTAACCAGTTTTTGATAGTTTAATTTTTCAAGTTTTTACTTTGCTCCCCATGTTTAAATTAATTATTATTCAATAACGGCTCGAGGTATCGAAAAATTATTGGAATAAAAATTGTAAAGCTTGCCATTAACCACAACCTTAAGTTTGACCATTTTTCTGTAATTTCAAAATTAACGCCTTTTTTTTTTCGAAGTTTTTAATATATTTCCCCAATTTTTAAATTAATTGTAATTTGCTAACGGGTGAAGATGTGGAAAAATTATTGGAATAAAAATTGTAAAGCTTGCCATTATCTGCAACTTTAACTTCGACCATTTTTCGATAAAAAAATTACTGCCAATTTTTATTTTTCCAAATTTTTAATATATTTCCCCAATTTTTAAATTAATTATAATTTGCTAACGCTTGAAGATGTGAAAAAATGATTGGAATAAAAATTTGAAAGCTTGCCATTATCTGCAACTTCTTTTTCAACCAGTTTTCGATAATTTGTAAAATAATGCCCGTTTCAATTTTTCAAAGTTTTTATGTTCTCCTCCAAATTATAAATCGAAATCGTCGTTTAACCGCTTCAAAATAATCAATTAATTTTGAAAAATGAAAGTGGATGAAGTTTTATAATTATAAACCAATTGGTCAAATAAAAGAATTGTGTCTTCATCCGGCTTGAACTTCCAGAAACATTATCATCGAGCAAACACGAGAAACCGCCGCTATTTACGTTTAACCCGCAGCAGCGAAACAGAAAAGTGTTATTCTTAGGTGTTATAAGCATGAAGTCGTTAATGTTACACGCTACCAGCGACAACATAAACAATGGAGAGCCCCATAGTTCTCGGCACGAAATTGCGGCCATAAAGGACAATAGACGTAACTCATGTTATTACCTCTGAAATTAACAGCTATCAAGATGCCTCCCTCCTCCCGGGGGATGCGAAAATATGCGTGCCGGCCGACATCTGGCACTACAGGTGTTTTTCGCCGCCCTACGGCCGCGTCTCGCAGATACGATAATTCGAATCTGCGAGCGCCGCTCCGCGGAGCCATGTGCCCGGAAGGCGGAAGCCGCCGTCACGGGCCACCACGCGAGGGTGGCCGGTTAACAAAACACACAGGTTTTTTTCGCCGCTGTAAATCAATTCACTCTCGCCGGCAGTGACCCAGTTCGTCTCCGAAATGTGTTCGTTTGTGAATTAACGTAATATGCTTTTAATTGACGACATAATAACAGGTCTGCGTTTACGTGTCAGCTGAATGCAAACATATTTATTACAAGGGGAAGTGCTGTGGGTGTGGCGCGGTAATTATCGGCTCTCATTAACTAACGCCCGTTGTTTGCTCCGTACCTCTCGTACACCTCATTCTTTGAGCGGGTACTGCCGGATTCCGTATCGCACCTTCGCCGGAACTCGCTTGTTTGTTATCTAGATGTGTTAGCATAAAGCGCGACGAGTAAATGGCAACACGCTGTTTATATATAATTAATCTGTTGCTAAAACCATAAACGAGAGCGTATACTAGATTTCGTTGTTTCACATCTGTTCTAAACGCCCCATCAGCCACAGTCACACCACTTCATAAGAACTATAAAAATGTTACGATCTCATAATAACCGTAACTGTATACCAGACATACTCTGTAGCAGACTTCATATTTACTTTACGAGTTAATTGTGTTGTCACAGAACCGAGTTCTTCTCTTTGTCTGCGCCAACTTTTAAATTGTCGCTCGGGGAATATTGGCATTTCGTAGTAAAGCGTGGGACGCCGCGCCGCGTCCCACTTCCAAATGACATAATCGAATGTAAAATAATTTCGGCCGACCGCGCGTTTCTACCTGAGATGAACCGTAAAAGAATCGGGGGATTATCTTTGATGGAGGCGAAATTTCAAAAGGCCCCGATACAAACGGAAAAATTAGTTGAAAGGGATTTCGAATTGTTAAAACGGTTGATTGAGAAATACAAGCTGACTTAACGTGCAGTTCCCACATTCTTCCCACGTAAGTTGCTTCAACCCAGCTAACCCTAAGTAATGCCTTTTACATTGATTCGGAATGGGCTGCATTTATCTTCGATTTTTTCTGCATCAAATCACAACGGGAAGATGACGTAAAAACTGGAAAATTAGAATTGGTTTTACTTTTCAGATTATCGAGAAATCTTTACAATTTTTGTTCTTGATTGAGATGTTAAAAGCTGAAAAATTAAAACGGGCGTTAATTTTCAAATTAGCAAAAACTGGTTAGAAAGAAAGTTGTAGATATTGGCAAGCTTTATAATTTTTATTTTCATCATTTTTTCGTATCTCGAGCTGTTATTAGGTTATGACTTAAAAATTTTGGGATGATTTTTAAAATTTTAAAAAATAAAATTGTCATTTTCCATATTATCAAAAACTGTTTGAAGAGAAAGTTGTAGATAATGGCAAGATTTACAATTTTCATTTCCATCATTTTTTTGTTTGTCAAGCTGTTATTGGATCATGGATTGATTGAAAAATTTTGGGAAGATTTTTAAAATTTTAAAAAATAAAATTGTCATTTTCCCTATTATCAAAAACTGATTAAAGAGAAAGTTGTAGATAATGGCAAGCTTTACAATTTTCATTTCCATCATTTTTTTGTACGTCAAGCTGTTATTGGATCATGATTGATTGAAAAATTTTGGGAAGATTTTTAAAATTTTGAAAAATTAAAATTGCCATTTTTCATATTATCAAAAACCGATTAATGAAAAAGTTGCAGATAATGGCAAGCTTTACAATTTTCATTTACATCATTTTTTGTATGTCGAGATTGGATTATGATTGAAAAATTTTGGGAAGATCTTTAAAAAGGGGAAAAATTAAAATTGCCATTTTCCATATTAGAAACGATTAAAGAGAAAGTTGTAAATAGTGGCAAGCTGTACAATCATTTTCATCACTTTTTCACACTCCAACTGTTATTAAATTATAATTCATTTAAAAATTGGAGGTAAAATGCCAAAAAATTGAAATAGTCATTAATTTCCAATTGATCAAAAAATAATTAAAGAGGAATTTGTAGATAATGGCAAGCCTTACAATTTTTGTTTTATGATTTTTGTCATATCTCAAACCGTTATGAAAGTATAATTAATTTAAAAATTGGGGGTAAGATGTTAAAAACTTTGAAAAATTAAAATAGACATCATTTTCCAAATTGTCAAAAAATTGTCAAAAAGAAAGTTGTAGATAGTGACCAGCTTTACAATTTTTATTCATATAATTTTTTCATATCTCAAACCGTTAAAGATTTTGAGGGTCTTTTAGGGCCCTATTTATTAACCAACAAATTTGGTATTACATTTAATCGCCAAAAATATTTAAATCAATAAATCTCCAAGAATCCAACCGATAAATGAAATAGTTTTCAAAATTTCCAGCGACAAAAAATTAAAAAATTAAAACCACAGACACACTTACAGGACACACGAAAGACTGCAATCGATCATATAAGGGTGAGCTTCTATTTAAAAATGCAGTGCTTGGTTCATTGGACACATTTCGGGGAGTCACCTCCCTTCCTGCATTCACACATCTCTTGTCACATGTCGTTATTTGAATATGTTCCACCAAGGTGCACAAATTCATACATCTGCGCTCGCACGATAATTCTCACCTCCCAGGCGAATTCGCTGGCGCACTCCACAAATGCATTCCACGTTCCAAAACAACAGAAAAATGTAATTTGATGTAAGATGCCCGACTCTTGTTTTAAATTATTCAATTCTGTTATTTTAATGATTTTAATTTTGCAAGAAAAAGCAAATAGGAACCAGCTTTCAGTTAATTGATATAAGAAACTTTTAGATATTGATATTTTCAAATCATTATAGTTTTAGTTGTACGTACAGATAGACAGACATCATTGAATGGGAACTGTTTGCAATGCAACCCTCAATTTTGGTGTAAAAACAAAAAATAGGAACCAGCTTTAAAGTTACAAAAAATGAATATAAGAAAATTGTAGATATTGATAATCTCAACAGTTTTTTATAGTTTTAGTTGAACATAGAGATAGACCGACATCATTGAGTGAGAACTGTTTGCAATGCAGCCCTCAATTTTGGTGTAAAAGTAAAAAAATAGGAACCAGCTTTAAAGTTACAAAAAAATGGATATAAGAAAACTTGTACATATTGATAATCTCCACAGTTTTTATAGTTTTAGTTGAACATAGAGATAAACAGACATCATTGAATGGGAACTGTTTGCAATGCAACCCTCAATTTTGGTGTAAAAGTAAAAAATAGGAACCAGCTTTAAGTTACAAAAAATGGTTATAAGAAACTTGTACATATTGATAATTTCAACAGTTTTTATAGTTTTAGTTGAACATAGAGATAGACAGACATCATTGAATGGGAACTGTTTGCAATGAATCTTCAATTTTGGTGTAAAAGTAAAAAAATAGGAACCAGCTTTAAAGTTACAAAAAAATGGATATAAGAAAACTTGTACATATTGATAATCTCAACAGTTTTTATAGTTTTAGTTGAACATAGAGATAGACAGACATCATTGAATGGGAACTGTTTGCAATGCAACCCTCAATTTTGGTGTAAAAGTAAAAAATAGGAACCAGCTTTAAAGTTACAAAAAAATGGATATAAGAAACTTGTACATATTGATAATCTCAACAGTTTTTATAGTTTTAGTTGAACATAGAGATAGACAGACATCATTGAATGGTAACTGTTTGCAATGAATCCTCAATTTTGGTGTAAAAACAAAAAAATAGGAACCAGCTTTAAAGTTACAAGAAAATGGATATAAGAAACTTGTACATATTGATAATCTCACAGTTTTTATAGTTTTAGTTGAACATAGAGATAGACAGACATCATTGAATGAAAACTGTTTGCAATGCAACCCTCAATTTTGGTATAAAAGTAAAAAAATAGGAACCAGCTTTAAAGTTACAAATAAGACAACTTGTAAATTTGATAATTTCTACAGTTTTATAGTTTTAGTTGAATAACCAGATATACAGATATCATTGAATAAAAATACAACCTCCCATTTTGGTGTAAAAACAAAAAAATAGGAACGAGCTTTAAAGTTACAAATAAATGGATGTAAGAAAACTTGTAGATATTGATAATTTCTACAGTTTTTGTTATTAATGCGTGTAAATATTTGTGAGTCCTATTGAAATTTGCCATTAAAATTAATCGTTAGAACAGAAATACAACTCCAGATCCCAAAATTAGAAAAGAATGAATTTGAAGTTTTGGTGGAAGACTGTCGAATTGAAATTGGAAGTAAAAATAAACGTCGGGAATGGAAAGAAACGGTCGTGGGTTTAAAGTTGGGGCGCGGTCCTAAACCATCAGTTTCATATTTTCGGTATTTTTGCATGCGGCAGCCTCCACAAAGTGAAGTGTCATGTCGCCGTTCTCGGGGGACGGTACCGCTGGCACATGATGTCACTCCACCCCCCGTTCTCGCATCTGTCATGCATTATTTACCCACCGGTTGCAATATTCATCAGAATTTTGCATTTCAGTTTCAATTTTGATCGCATCGAGAGTGAACTTGAGTTTAAACGCGAAACCGCGATGTCATCTGCATGATACATGGCCCGAGGTTGTTGGCTCGTGACGTCACATTGTATGACGGTCACTTGGTCGGATAGAACTGTTGTACTTGTGACCTTGACGGACTGGGGCGCGTAACTTGTCGATCTGATTAAATCAGGCCTCTTCGAGTGTCATCCTTCACTTTATATATCATTGCCCTCTTCCGTTAACCACTTTCTCAACGGCGACCTCTCCGAAACGCGCTTATCGGACCTATCTACCACTAAAACGCATTTACAACCTGTTCAAAAAATGGACGTGGATTTTTTTACTTTTTATTAATTCAAGGCGTGTAGAAAACTTTATAAAACTTACCTGTGAATAAATTATGACAACATTCGAATCGCTAGCTTGCGACAGCGTGCGAAGACCTATTTTTCAATAAAAAACAAAGCGTTTCTCAATTTCCAAATTAAAACAGTACCCATTTAAATTAATCGTAGTCTAATAACGGTTGAAGATGTGTAAAAGGATTAAGAATAAACATTGTAGAAGTTTCCAATATCTACAACTTTTATAACAACAATTTTTTCGTAATTTGGAAAATAAATTTCTCAACTTTTATTAAAAAGGAAGAAAAGTTAAATTTAAATAAATTGTAACTTAGTAACGGTTCAAGTTATCAAAAAATGTTAAGAACAAACATTGTAGAGTTCGCTAATATCTGCAACTTTTATTATAACCATTTTTGTGTGACTTGAAAAATAAGCTTTACTTTAATTTTATTAACATTCAACTAAAAAAGTAGAAACCTCCGCTTTAAAATAATCGTAACCTAATAACGGATGGAGATGTGAAAAAGGATTAAGAATAAATATTGTAGCAGTTTCCAATATCTACAACTTTTATAACAACCATTTTTTCGTAACTTGAACAATGAAATTTACTTAAATTTTCTCAATTTTTATTAGAAAAGGAGAGGCGCCAAATTTAAATTAATTCCAACTTAGTAACGGTTCAAGTTATCAAAAAAGTGTTAAGAACAAACATTGTAGAGCTTGCTAATGCCTGCAACTTCTATTACAACCAATTTTGTGTGACTTGAAAAAGAAGCTTTACTTTAATTTTATTAACATTCAACTAAAAAAGTGGAAACCTCCACTTTAAAATAATCGTAACCTAATAACAAATCGAGATGTGAAAAAAGAATTAAGAATAAATATTGTAGCAGTTTCCAATATCTACAACTTTTATAACAACAATTTTTTCGTAACTTGAACAATAAAATTTACTACAATTTCCTCAAATTTTATTAAAAAGGAAGAGGCGCCAAATTTAAATTAATTCCAACTTAGTAACGGTTCAAGTTATCAAAAAAGTGTTAAGAACAAACATTGTAGAGCTTGCTAATGCCTGCAACTTCTATTACAACCAATTTTGTGTGACTTGAAAAATAAGCTTTACTTTAATTTTAGTATCAACTAAAAAAGTAGAAACATCCACTTTAAAATAATCGTAACCTAATAACGGATCGAGATGTGAAAAAGAATTAAAAATAAACATTGTAGAGCTTACCAATATCTACAACATGTGAATAAATTATTACAACATTCGAATCGTTAGCTTGCGACAGCGCGCGAAGCCTATTTTTCAATCAAAAACAAAACGTCACTTTGTGTGTAAAAAACGGTCAATTTGATCATTGTTATTTGCCTGGTAATTACCGAATTAATTGAAACTAAAAGTGCTTATTTGTTTGATTCAGTTTCGGGGCTATTATGAATAAATTACGGCGTCTTCGTTTATGTAGATCAGCAACGTGCCAAGTTTCGCTTTAATGAAACTGTTTTCGACAAATAGCAGTAAATAAACGCGGTACGTGTCCGCGTTATTAAGGCAATTTTAACGATTCGTCACTACGAACAGAAATTCTGATATCTAGGCGCTTAATTGGCACCGGCGAGATACATTAATTAAAACCTTTTTCGTTCTGATGCGGATCGGCGATTGTAATAATTATGCCTGTACGCGAATATCGTGTGTGTCGCACGAAATTTGTTGGCTCGCTGTTTACAAGCGCGACGCTAATGGGAAAAGCGGTTTTCATTTGAATATATACGGCCGAAAAAAATAATCTAAAGTTTCTAAATTGAAACGGATGAAAATAAGTGGAAAAGTCCCTGAACTCGATTTTAATTAGATGATCGATTTAGTATTCACGTGGCCCCCGGGAAATCACTAAATATGCTAATTCCGGTCGGTTTTCAGTGAATTGGAATTTTTATGTTAAGGTGACAAAAATGCTTGAGAAGGCCACATGGCGAAAGTGTTTGTCAATCAAATTTACACATTTAAAACATACCAAAGGCCAAAGGTGGCGTTTTGACATTAAAATCGGCTCGATTTAAATGCGACAATTTAAAATAGAAAAAAATAATTTCAATAAAAGTTGTAGATATTGGCAAACTCTACAATGTTGGTTCTTAACTCTTTTTTGCAACCTTTATCGTTATTTGAATGCGATTAATTTAAATTATAATAAAATAATCGCTATTTTTCAAACCACAGAAAAATTATTGTTACAAAAGTTGTAGATATTGGTAAGTTTTACAATTTTTGTTCTCAACACTTTTATCTATTTCGAGCCGTTTTTAAGTTGCAATTAATTTAATTTGCAGGTCAATTTTTTTAAGTTGAAAGTTAAGAAAATTCAAGTAGACGTTATTTTTCAAGTTACAAAAAACTATTTATAATAAAAGTTGTAGGCATTAGTAAGCTCTACAATGTTTGTTCTTAACATTTTTTTCATAACTTGAACCGTTACTAAGTTACAATTAATTTAAATTGCAGGTCTATTTTTTTAAGTTGAAAGTGAAGAAAATTCAAGTAGACGTTATTTTTCAAGTCACAAAAAAATTGTTATTTTAAAAGTTGTAGATATTGGCAAACTCTACAATGTTTAATCTTAATCCTTTTTCACATCGCGATCCGTTATTAGATTACGATTAATTTAAAGAGGAGGTTTCTACTTTTTTAGTTGAATGTTAATAAAATTAAAGTAAAGTAAAAAGTAAAGAAGAGAAATGGTTAAAGTAGTATCAATTTACAATTGGCTGCCCCAAGTGGCGTGCACTTTAAAATTTGCGAGTCTTTTGGAAGTCACGAAAAAAATATTATTAACTCTTAACCAGAAAACATGATCTTTATATTTTTAGATTATCCCCATCTGCGTTTCCATCCCCTAAAATTTCGTTTATATTTTCAAATGTAATATGTATATGCCCGCTTATAAGTTAACTAAAAGTTTCACGCCTCCCAACTTTGCACATGTTTTTACATTATCCTTGAAAAGATTCGCCCGACTTGGTTCTTCTCTGCGATGCAACTTTTTCAATTCGGTCACAATTTAATGATAAATGTTTGCGCGAATTCTATTAATTAAAGTTTCACGACAGGAAAATATTCTAAATAATTAACCTTTCCTCGCGAGGCTTGTTAATTCTTTATTCATGTAATAACGAATTTCGTTACGCCGCGTGCATTCATTAGCATTTTCAAAATAATCGAATCATGAAATCAGAGAGTCGAAGTCGTAACGCCACGATACTTTCGTTGGTCCATTTCCGCACGAAATCTGAGACATCTTCAGCGGCGACGATTTTTGTTTTTATCTCAAATGTCGCTTCCGGTGAAAGAGTCCGTCCGATCGATGTTATTGCTGTTGCTCATTATAACGCAATTGCGGACGTCACAATAATTTATTCATTGAAATGCAAATTGTCCTGCAGTTTAATTAATACAGATGAAATCTCGCAATTAATTTTTCTGGAATTTTGCAACGTTTTCCTGCATCTCGAGACTCGGATCGATGGGTACTTGCGACTGCAGCGGCAGTTTCGAGGTAAATTAAAGTTGTAAATATCGGTGGCTATCAAATGCGCTCATGGCGACCTCGTAACCTTTCAAAATAAAAATAAAAACCCGACTGGATCGTTTCTGGTGTCAATTATCGCTCGGTTTCGGTGCCTGAATGTTAAAAACTTGCATACATTAGCGCCACACAACTTAACCGTATTTGTACGTTGATCGATTACAAGATAAAAATTCTGCGAATATAAATTTGTGCGTATCGGACTCGTGTATCTAAAAAAATTCGTGTACGAAACTCGCTCTACGCCTGTAATCCACTTTCTCTATAAAAAGTACGCAAAACTTGATATCAAATGGATTTAATTACAAGTTCCACACTTATTTGAAATTTGTATAAGAAATTGTTTTTTTATGACTTGTTATTTTTTTAAGTTTCATTAAAAGTAAGTGGCAACAAATTTAAATTAATTGTAACTTAGTGACGGTTCAAGTTATGAAAAAAGTGTTGAAAACAAACATTGTAGAGCTTGATAATGCCTACAACTTTTATTATAAGTAGTTTTTTGTAACTTGAACAATAACGGTTACTTGAATTTTCTTAACTTAAAAAAGTACCCATTCAAATTAATCGTGGTCTAATACGGTTGAAGATGTGTAAAAGGATTAAGAATAAATATTGTAGAAGTTTCCACTATCTACAACTTTTATAACAACAATTTTTTCGTAATTTGAAAAATAAAATTTACTTTAATTTTCTTAACTTTTATTAAAAAGGAAGAGAAGCTAAATTTAAATTAATTGTAACTTAGTAACGGTTCAAGTTATCAAAAAAGTGTTAAGAACAAACATTGTAGAGCTCGCTAATACCTGCAACTTCTATTATAACCATTTTTGTGTGACTTGAAAAATGAGCTTTACTTTAATTTTATTAACATTCAGCTAAAAAAGTAGAAACCTCCACTTTAAAATAATCGTAATCTAATAACGGATCGAGATATGAAAAAGGATTAAGAATAAATATTGTAGCAGTTTCCAATATCTACAACTTTTATAACAACAATTTTTTCGTAACTTGAACAATAAAATTTACTTAAATTTTCTCAATTTTTATTAAAAAGGAAGAGGCGCCAAATTTAAATTAATTCCAACTTAGTAACGGTTCAAGTTATCAAAAAAGTGTTGAGAACAAACATTGTAGAGCTTGCTAATGCCTGCAACTTCTATTACAACCAATTTTGTGTGACTTGAAAAATAAGCTTTATTTTAATTTTAATAGGATCCAACTAAAAAAGTAGAAACCTCCTCTTTAAATTAATCGTAACCTAATAACGGATCGAGATGTAAAAAAGAATTAAGAATAAACATTGTAGAGCTTGTCAATATCTACAACTTTTAGAATAACAATTTTTTTGTGACTTGAGAAATAACGTCTACTTGAATTTTCTTTAAAAAAGTAGACCTACAATTTAAATTAAAACGTTTAATTTTTATTCACCTCCTCGAGACGTCGTGCGTAATTTTTTTGACTCGTGCGTAATATGTTTCTTACAACTATTTGTTTTTATTTTTGTTTTATTGCAAAATAAGTAAGATCAGAACCTTGGGGCCATAGATGGTCGCTAGTTGAAAAAAAATCGAGTTTGTACTTGATTCAATAAAATTGATTATTCTATTTGTCATTGGCCAAATGAGCAATTTTATAATGTAATTTCTTGGTCGTTAGTGTCATCCAGCACTAATTGCCCGAGGTCAAATTTCCCATTTTCAAATTGCTTTCCCTCCAACCAGATCCCACTTTAAAAACTTGTTTGCCCCTTCGATTTGTACTACAAACTGTACCTTTGAAAGCAAATTGCCCCAATCAATTATTTAAACCCCAATTACACGAATCGATAAGACCTTTCAAAGGCTCAGTTTTTAACACTTGCCCGCACCAACTCGCCGGAGAAAAAACAGAGTTGTTTTGGGCAAGTTACATAACATTAAAGCATTAAGACACGACTATTTATATATGAAGTGTTGGGTTTGATTCCAGAGGCCGCCTTCCTCGTCGCTATCGTACGGGGGACACGTGAATGACGACGTCCGGTCGCCAGGAACTCCAGGTCCACTCTCCCAGCCACCCGCATCGCAGCAAAGTTTGGACGCCTCGGATCCAGGTAAATATCGCCGCCGCAATAAATTTACGATACGGGGTAGTCGCTCTATTAATGACTCCGTAATTTCATGTAGAGCTAAATGAACAATTATCGATTTAGTCATTAGGGCGCGTTATCGTCCCTCGCGAAAGAAGCAGCCCCGAATTTGAAAATTCCCGAAAGGACGGCGATAAAAACTCGGCGGATATTAGTTCCGATCATGCGATGACGTGCATTAATGCAGTCCTAATAAATTCAGATTTGTGCGTCCGATACGTGTTATAGGCAGTGTGTGTGTGTGTGGACACAATTACACATTGTGGTGACATTAGTTTAATTCAGTGCCGGCTAATGAAACTTTACGACTCCATGTGACCGTCTGTCCCGGATTGTTTTATTGCATTAAGGCCCCGCGATTTGTTAATAACTATCAGTTCAATCGAAGAGTCGTTTTAATTAGGCCCCGCTAATTTCATAACCCCGCGATAAACTCGTGAATTTATTAAGATGTTAACACATTTTATTATTCTTCGAGAGTGTTGGCTTTATTTATGGAGTGCACGCGCTTTTTAATCGCTCTGTGGTTGTCCGTCAAAATTAATTTGAGTCCATTTTAATTACAAAAAGCTGTGATTTTATTGGGTCGGATGTTTGGAATTTTTGGCCGTTTTTGCTGCAGTTAGATGCCCGTTTTGGTAACTGCTTTATGACGGGGCATTCTTTCGATTTTATTGGTTGTAACTGTGTTCGCCATTCAGGCCTGGCTTTTGGCCATTGAGTCAGTGCTAGAATTGTCAATTTGTGTTGGTTTTACGACGGGCCTTGTAAATAACATTAGGAACGCAATTTGCGTGAAGCTGAACGAAGAAATTGTTCTATTCGCTTTTCAATGGGACTTTTGGAACCCTTTGGACCTTTGAAATCGTTATTTGAAAGTCGAATTTCTTGGAAAAAATCTTCTGTAATTCTAAAAACTAGTCTTTTTAAATTGCTTTTTTTTCTGAAAGTTTAACTGAAATTTTCTCGATTTTACGAAATGAATTAAGTAACAGTACAAACTATGCATTTGAATTTGCTTCAAGCTTTATTTTAAAAAATTCATATTCAAACTGTCAACAGCATTGTCACCAATTCACAAGATAAAGATAAAGATTTGTTTCAAATTGAATTTACAGTGAAGTCTAACAAAATCTTCATAAATCAAAACGAACAATTTTTCAGTTGTTATTGTAACTTTATAAAATTCAAGTTCAAAACAACCTCTAAAAATTAAATTTATAATAGAAATTAATAAGTAGGGCAACATGTATAACAGTGACACATTACTTTTGAATAAATCGATTCATAACAACTTGTTGCACCATTGGCACTAACTGCAAATTTAGTTAAATAGCAGTAATATATGCTTAAACTAAAAGTCGTAACTGCAGTTTAGCTGTTTTGAGATAAATGAGCTTTTTTAACTTCTCTTTTTTATTATTTAGTTTATTGTTTTCATTTTTTTTTGGTATTCAATGCATCAGTTCGTTATTAAAAATAAAAACTTTGGTACAATTTAATAATTGTTGTAGATAGGACAATATCACTAGGCAAGTGAAAGGTTAAAACAAAAATGTTTTTTTCTTTCTAAATCCAATTGAACTGAAATGCAACAATAATAATAACTATAAACTTGTGAACTCCAAAACTATTAACCCCGAAAACAATAAGCACAGTACTTTAATAATCTATATTTTCATCATTTGTATTTATCAACACTGACATTTCCTCCTAGAATTTCATTCTGTTAGCTGAAAAATGCGATTTCCGTTTAGAAATTAATGTAGTTTTCCTCTCTAAGCTAACACTTTCACTTAGTCACATGAAGATTGAAACTAACGTGCTTAGTAAAAAAGTCCTATCTGCACTAAAATGGAACATTATGTTTAAGAATTCATCACATAGGACTTTTCTAGTAAGTAATGTTTGCCAATTTTGCACTTAGGGCAAAACATTTAAGTAGATTTATGAGGAATTTAGAAAAAGACTGGAAAAATATGTACAAGTTGGAAGTCTTCACGTTGAATAGTTTCTGACATAAATAAAATGTTGTAACTTTGTAAAATAGCATTTTTCACAAAAATGTAAAATAAGGGTACTTTGGTGAAGGTCGATTTCGTACTTTCTAATTTTCATTTCATTATAAATTTGACAACTTTTTGTCAAAAATGTTTGTCGCCAAATGGCAGATAAGACACACTGTATATTGTAAGAATTAGCATAACATAAAATCAGCTAAGTGGACTTTAGTGGACAGAGATAGCAAAATATTTCTTTCTATCGCATCTTAAATTGTTTTTGATAAAATACATAATTTCCCTGATTTTTCCCTGACATTTCCAAGTTTTCCAGGTTGCTCTGTAGACAAAACCAATTTTTTTCTAATTTCAAAAATGATTTCACTTTTGTTCGAGTTTGCATCGTAAATTCGGCTGTTTACAACGACCTGAAAAGTGCTTAGCGTCCAGACGATACTTATGACTCTATGAGTCGCTTGGGTCGATTAATTCGATGTTGTAATCCCGGCGAATGGCCGTTTTTAGGATTTTTAGTGCATCCCGAGCGGCATCAGAAATGTGAAAGATATCGATGTGTGTAAAGTTCAGTAATTTTTTTCCCTAGTTGCTGACTGTTGTCGATAACAACTTTCTTGGAACGTAGAGATCCTGGGCGAGTTATCGCGGTTATAAAAAATAGTCGGGTGCAATGCCGGGTCGCGGGGTTATCCGAGCCATGGTACGCTGTAACTATCGTTAGCGCACACTCTCATGCAACATATTGATTTATCTCAATACCCGGAGATTTATTTCGTCTCTAAATAATCGGTTGTCGCACATACTTTATTATAATAACAACAACAGGCACAATTCCGACGTTGCTCCGCTTATCAAAAGTGTAAAACGAAATAATAAACATCGGATTATGGCCTTTTTTTATTTCGGTTAATGTTTTCCCGTTCGCCATAAATATCTTTTTCGACGCGTAATATTTCATGAACTCGTCGTAGCGCACAGTTTATGACAAATTGCGATAATTGAAACATGCTTTAATATTTAAAAATAAACCGAGATGCTTTTATCGCACAATTATCGCCGTATTTTCTTGAAACCGTCACAAATATTAACCTTCCAGTAGTCGCTCCACACGACTGTTTTTTTGATTTTCCAAGGAATTTCCCATTTATTGTCTAAATGTTATTTTTGCATTTTTTGCATATTGCGGAGTGAGACTCCGCAGCGACTATTGACGTCTTAGGCAAATCTTTGTATACATTTTGACATTTTCGGTTTACAACAGCCAAAGGTAAATTTGTAATAATCATTTTCGATACAAGTGCACTGTCCAATAATTTTCAAAGTGTGTGGTTGTTTGTTTCAAGCACGAAGCCAAGATCTGTGATGGAAAAGCTGCACAAAATGACAGCGTACGTTTTTTCATATTAAAAAAAACAGTAATTTATTGTAAATTTTGAAGTTTTGATAAATCGTCAAGTTAATATTAATTTGTTCAATATCCACTTCTTGGGGATATTGGGTTATAGATGTCGCAGACGGATTGTAGAATCCGCTACAATACAAACCGGCTAGCCGCATTATAAAACGTCTCGGTTTTGTAAATCGGCTGGTTAACGTTTAGGCGGGTTGTAATACGGCTAAACGTTGGTCAGCCTTACTGTAACGACGTTTCGCGTTCTCCAATGCAACAAAATGACGGGTCGCCGTTTTATAAAACGGCGAAAAGGGACTTTATATAAAGAAAACCTTTCCGTGTAGCTATGACAAATATAAAGTCATAACTATAAAAAAAAGATTTAACTCAATATAAAAGGTTTTTTTTATAAAATGTCTAACAATTCTTCCTTTATCAAACGGACGGAGTTATTCAGCGATTCATAAAACACCTAAAATTTTCTGTCAAATTGTAAAAGTTCTCTGTTCATATTTTACAATCTCCCCAATCATTTAGAAAGCGACTGAATTTACAATTCGTCGCCAACATCTACATCTACAATATGGCTGATTGTCGCCCTACATTACACATAGTCAACATTTCAGCTAAACAATCTGCCTAAACGTTAATCAGCCGTTTTACAAAATAGAGCTGCTTTGTAAAGTGGCTAGCCGCTTCATATTGCGGCGGATTCTACAATATGGCTGCGACATGTACACCAAAGTTTTAGTTAAAGTTTTAGTTAAAATCAGCTTGTTCAATGGTCCACAAGAGAACCAGTAAAATAAAAAGTTTTCAGTATTTATTTTGTGCAATATCTAGTAAAATTATTAAAATTTTGTGTTGTAGGTAGTATTTATTAAATTTTTTTGAAAATTTTTCTGCTCAATTTTTTTTTTTTTTAAATATTTATGGCATAACAACTTAATAATATACAGTAGAATCCGGTTATAGCGAACCTGAAGGGACCGTCAAAATCGGTTCGTTATATCCGATGTTCGTTATAAACTCTATTGAAAGAATAAATGCAAGAGTGTTTTATGAGACCATTATTGTCTAATATAAATATGCATATGTATAAAACCATTATAAATATAAGGACTAAACTTAAGTAAAACAAAGCAAAATGCAATAAGTAATTTTATTTGAAAAAAAATGTTATTTTAGACTGAACTGTTGCATTTTTAAATTATAAATTGTCCACACATTTTCAATAATCGGCGCACCATAGATCTGTAAAAAATTACGAATGTTGTTAATGCTGGCTTATTGGCTTCTTCGTGGTCACTTTTGTCTACCACAAATACCTAAATATTCTAGTTATAAGTTTTCGAAAAAATTTGAATTTTCCAATTGCTGAAATTCACGTTCCCTTTGTTTCTCTTTTTGTAACCACTCATTTAATGACAAGTCATCATCAGATTCAAAGGTTATTACGTGTTATATACAATGCAAAGTTCGTTATAGCCGATTAAAATTTTATTAATTTCGGCTTTTCAGGTTCGCTATATCCGATAGTTCGTTATATCCGAGTTTGTTATAACCAATTATTTTTTACATTGTTACATAGGGGAAAATGTCGGGACTTGAAATAAAGTTCGTTATAACCGGTGGTTCGCTATAACCGGAGCCGTTATAACCGGATTCTACTGTACTTGAAAAGACTATAATTTATTACCAATTTTAACTTAAAATTTCAAAAAAATGTAGAATTTTCTTTTGCGACTACTAATGTCTCAAAAAAGGTGCGACTACTGGAAGGTTAAAGGAGCACGATAAAAAAAAATCTTTTTAAATTATTATTTAATGTTAAATTATTGTAGTCAACTATTAAAAACTATTTGGTAAAAATCCAATGCAAGAAAATGACGGGTCGCCGTTTTATAAAACGGCGAAAAGGGACTTAATATAAAGAAAACCTTTCCTTGCAGCTATTACAAATATAAAGTCATAACTATAAGAAAAAGGTTTAACTCAATATAAAAGGTCTTTTTTTAATAAAATGTCTAACAATTCTACCTTTATCAAACGGACTGAGTTATTCAGCGATTCATAAAACGCCTAAAATTTTCAGTCAAATTGTAAAAATTCTCTGTTCATATTTTACAATCTCCCCAATCATTTAGAAAACGACTGAATTTACAATTCGTCGCTGACATCTACAATATGGCTGATTGTCGCCCTACATTACACATAGTCAACATTCCGGCTAAACAATCTGCCTAAACGTTAATCAGCCGTTTTACAAAGCAGAGCTGCTTTGTAAAGTGGCTAGCCGCTTCATATTGCGGCGGATTCTACAATATGGTTGCGACATGTACACCAAAGTTTAAGTTTGAAGTTTAAGTTAAAATTAACTTGTTCAATGGTCCACAAGAGAACCAGTAAAATAAAAAGTTTTCAGTATTTATTTTGTGCAATATCTAGTAAAATTATTAAAATTTTGTGTTGTAGGTAGTATTTATTAAAGTTTTTTGAAAATTTTTCTGTTAATTTTTTTTTTTTTAATGTTTATGGCGTAACAATTTAACAATAATTTATTTAAATCAGGTTTCCCTTGTTATATAAAATTGTTTACTTACAAATTCGTTTCCTTTTTTCCATAACAATATTTTAAAATTATTTTTTAACTTTTTTACAAATCACAACATTTTAAAAAACACACTTTTTAAAACAACGTCAAATACACAATTACATTTTAAAAAACACATTTTTAAAAAAATCAAAACAATGATTGTGTGTTTTTTAAAATGTTGTGATTTGTAAAAAAGTTAAAAAATAATTTTAAAAAATTGTTATGGAAAAAAGGAAACGAATTTTTAAGTAAACAAACTTAACAATACACTTGGAAAGGCTATAATTTATTGCCAATTTTAACTTAAAATTTCAAAAAAATATAGAATTTGCTTCTTTTCTAATGTCTCAAAAAAGGTGCGACGAGTGGAAGGTTAAACAAGAGGTCGCGAGCTGATCTCCGATTTTTCCCGCTCCGGCAGCCGGAATGAAGAAAAATGCGCGCACTCAGGGCGCTCCATTAGGGGGTGCAGCCCGTCCCGAGAGGCTCGGTTTTGGTGAAATTTTTTCAAATTGGAAGAATCGTTAGTTTCGAAGTAATTCAATCCGTCTGGCTCCCCTGTCTGGGCGAGCATGTGTGTAACTTGCGTGTGGTTATTTTTACCCGCGGGTTAGCGATAAGAGCCCTGTGGGGCGCTCGAAAGCCGCACTATCTGCCGGGGTAAACACAGGCTAACCTAAATATTTTATAAAACACAAATAAACAAATCAAATGGCTGCGTTTGTAGTATTACGCTTGATTTATGCGACCGCAAGTGGTTCTCTAACTACCCTTGCGGTTTCTCGTTTTCCGTTGCGACGATCCGACTCGTAACGGTCATAAAAGATTCACCCGTCGATGGGAATGAAAAGATGTTGGTTCGCTTTTATCGGGAAAAATTTCAAGTAACGCACGCACCAAGCACCCTCGGCTCGAGGGCTCTTACCGTGCCATCCGATCGGTCGCAGTCTTCTTTCAGGCGGACAACCCCGGCAGGCCCGGAATTTTTCCTTTTCGACTGGGGCCTTCGCCGCCCCGCCGGGGGAGGATTGGCTGATCGGGGAGACTAGATCCCCTAATTACGATTGCGTTTTAAAAGAGTTTCAGTCGATTGTGATTTAAAAGCGGCTGGAGATGCGAGTCAAATGATAAGAGGATGAATCGTTAAAAATTGGTCGCACAGTCCATTTGCAGTTTTTTATTCAAAAAAGTTGTTATTGGATCTGTTTTTTTCTTCGTTTTGCCGCTTGTGTTTTGAGGTCTGGGAAAAAGGTTAAAACGCAACTTCACCTCGAAAATAGTTTTCTAGACGTTTTTTTTAAATTGTAAAGTAATTTTGGATCGGAAAAAAATAAAAATTTGTTGGGGTTCAGATATAAAAGTTTTGCTTGGTAAAATCACTAAACTTTTTACTTCATCCTTAATATTTTTTTTATGGACTTTATTTTGCTTTGAGGCATGGAAAAAAGCTTAAAACACAACTTCACTTCCAAAATAGTTTTCTAGGCGTTTTTTTGGTATCATTTTTATTTTAAAGTTATTTTGAATCGGGAAAAAAAATTTGTTTGGGGTTCGGATATAAAAGTATAGCTTGGTAAAATCACTAAACTTTCTACTTCATCATTAATATTTTTCTTAATCCTTAATATTTTTCTTATGAACTTTATTTTGAATTTGAGGCCTGGAAAAACGGTTAAAACGCAACTTTACCTCGAAAATAGTTTTCTAGGCGTTTTTTTTTTAATTTTAAAGTAATTTTGAATCGGAAAAAAATTAAAATTTGTTGGGGTTCAGATATAAAAGTTTTGCCTGGTAAAATCACTAAACTTTTTACTTCATCCTTAATATTTTTTTTATGGACTTTATTTTGCTTTGAGGCATGGAAAAAAGCTTAAAACACAACTTCACTTCCAAAATAGTTTTCTAGGCGTTTTTTTGGTATCATTTTTATTTTAAAGTTATTTTGAATCGGGAAAAAAAATTTGTTTGGGGTTCGGATATAAAAGTTTAGCTTGGTAAAATCACTAAACTTTCTACTTCATCATTAATATTTTTCTTAATCCTTAATATTTTTCTTATGAACTTTATTTTGAATTTGAGGCCTGGAAAAACGGTTAAAACGCAACTTCACATCGAAAATAGTTTTCTAGACGTTTTTTTTAAATTGTAAAGTAATTTTGGATCGGAAAAAAATAAAAATTTGTTGGGGTTCAGATATAAAAGTTTTGCTTGGTAAAATCACTAAACTTTTTACTTCATCCTTAATATTTTTTTTATGGACTTTATTTTGCTTTGAGGCATGGAAAAAAGCTTAAAACACAACTTCACTTCCAAAATAGTTTTCTAGGCGTTTTTTTGGTATCATTTTTATTTTAAAGTTATTTTGAATCGGGAAAAAAAATTTGTTTGGGGTTCGGATATAAAAGTATAGCTTGGTAAAATCACTAAACTTTCTACTTCATCATTAATATTTTTCTTAATCCTTAATATTTTTCTTATGAACTTTATTTTGAATTTGAGGCCTGGAAAAACGGTTAAAACGCAACTTTACCTCGAAAATAGTTTTCTAGGCGTTTTTTTTTTAATTTTAAAGTAATTTTGAATCGGAAAAAAATTAAAATTTGTTGGGGTTCAGATATAAAAGTTTTGCCTGGTAAAATCACTAAACTTTTTACTTCATCCTTAATATTTTTTTTATGGACTTTATTTTGCTTTGAGGCATGGAAAAAAGCTTAAAACACAACTTCACTTCCAAAATAGTTTTCTAGGCGTTTTTTTGGTATCATTTTTATTTTAAAGTTATTTTGAATCGGGAAAAAAAATTTGTTTGGGGTTCGGATATAAAAGTTTAGCTTGGTAAAATCACTAAACTTTCTACTTCATCATTAATATTTTTCTTCATCCTTAATATTTTTTTTATGGACTTTATTTTGCTTTGAGGCCTGGAAAAAAGCTTAAAACGCAACTTCACTTCGAAAATAGTTTTCTAGGCGTTTTTTTGGTATCATTTTTATTTTAAAGTTATTTTGAATCGGGAAAAACAATTTGTTTGGGGTTCGGATATAAAAGTTTTGCTTGGTAAAATCGCTAAACTTTTTACTTCATCCTTGATATTTTTCTTATGAACTTATTTTGAATTTGAGGCCTAGAAAAAGGTTAAAACGCAACTTCACCTCGAAAATCGTTTTCTGGGCGTTTTTTTGATATCATCATTTTTATTTTAAAGTTATCTTGAATCAGGAAAAAATAAAAATTTGTTGGGGTTCGGATATAAAAGTTTTGCTTGGTAAAATCACTAAACTTTTTTCTTCATCCTTAATATTTTTCTTATGAACTTTATTTTGAATTTTTGAGGCGTGGAAAAAGGTTAAAGCGTAACTTCACCTCGAAAATAGTTCTCTAGGCGTTTTTTTGGTATCATCATTTTTATTTTAAAGTTCATTTGAATCGAAAAAAATTAAAAATTTGTTGGGGTTCAGATATAACACTTTTGCTTGGTAAATCACTAAATGTTTTACTTCATCCTGAATATTTTTCTTATGAACTTTATTTTGAATTTTTGAGGGGTGGAAAAAGGTTAAAGCGTAACTTCACCTCGAAAATAGTTCTCTAGGAGTTTTTTTGGTATCATCATTTTTATTTTAAAGTTCATTTGAATCGGAAAAAATTAAAAATTTGTTGGGGTTCGGATATAACACTTTTGCTTGGTAAATCGCTAAATGTTTTACTTCATCCTGAATATTTTTCTTATGAACTTTATTTTGAGATGTATAGTTTGTACTTTCCAATATTTCGATATTTCCAAAATTTTATGAACAATTTGTTTTATTTAATGGAATTTATTCGTCCCTTAAATATTTTGTGTTGCATCAAATTAATATTGATTTCCGAAATTTCCATTCACTTACCCTTCAACTTTAATCCACACCGGAAAATTGTTGCAACAGTTAAGACATGACATTATTAAAATTTTTTATCATTTCACAAACTTCTCGAACGTGACTTGAACGTAGACTAGCAAAGTTTATATTTCAACCCTTGTTTACAAAATAAATTTATATCTACACAGTTAATAGAACATTTTCAGGACCTAAAAATCTCAATCTTAACAGATTTTAGTTAATTGCTCGCTAGATGCCATTTGTTGGGATCACTGGTTAATTGAATCATTCATTTTTTTGACCCGAAATGCAATCACCAAATCCGTTTGTGTCTATAAGTTTTTTAGTGTCTTTAGTTTAATGACGTGAAGACCTCCAACTTGTACATATTTTTCCAGTTTTTTTTCTAAATTTCTCATATTATATCTTCATCTATGGTGGCAAAAGTATCCACGATTTTTTGTTTAACAAATCAGTGTTGTTATCCAACTCATTTTTATAGAATATTTGCTCGAAATGTCCCCATAAGAAGTAATCTAATGAGGTTAGATCAGGCGACCGTGCAGACTAAGCTATTTGCCCAAAACGAGAAATCCACTTGTCTGAAAAGTAAATATCCAACCACCGCCAAACTTGTAATGCAGAGTGTGTAGGACATCCGTCTTGTTGAAACAACGTTTCTTCTAACTCTGAATTTTTATCGTCCAGTTCAGTCAGAACAAAATCAGTTAAAATTTCTGAATAATAATTTTCATTCAGGTTAAAATTTAGATTTTCCTGGGCCCAGTGCCCGTAGTTTTGTGAAGAAACTACCCCACCCCACCCATTATTAAACAAAAGTCCAAACAACGAGCATCATCTCCGATTTGAAACTTGTGAATAAATTTCGGTTTATTGTTCACGAATATCTAAATTTCTTGATGTTTTCCTTAAACTAACTTCTACGACATTCTGATCTTGACTTATTGACATAAATAAAATGCTATTTTTAGTGTAAATGTAGTTTTGTCATTTGTTAACCCAAAATTTGTATTTAAATTCTTATTACATTTTGAAACAACTTTGTAAAATAACATTTTTCACAAAAAAAGAAAAATAAGGGTACTTTGCTTAAGGTCGCTTCCTTTTTTCTAATTTATGATTTCCCAAGACAAGCAGAACTCTTTTCCCAGAATGGCTTTTTCTCGCTAAATTGCAGATAAGGTTTACAAGAGTGCGCAACCCCATCCGTGGACACACTGTATATCTATGTTTACTATGTTTTGTACATTAGTAGAATAATTGAAACTATTCTATATAACTTGAACTGAAAATTTTAACTGGTTTAGTTAAAGGTACAAATTACTAGAAAAGGTCAGGGAAAATGCTGGAAAAATCATGGAAAACCTTGAAAAGTCAGAGAACTTGAAAATACAAAAATACAGTATAGAGAAATTGTTGCAACAACAATAATAAATTTAGAGCATTGATATTTCAGTAAAAAATCCTCCCCTATTTATAGGAACACGAATCGCAACCAGAAGTTTATTTATCCTGGAATATCTGCAGCGCAATTACAACCCTTGAAAGAATAGCGGTCCCTTTCTATTATCGAATCTTGTAGTACTTTTCACATGAAAACAAAAACATTGGTCCCGATTCACACTGGCGCGGGGTCGAAAAACAAAAGGTTGTATCATCCCGCCGCAAGAGTTGTAAGCGGCATTGTTCGTCCCCGTTAATCGGCATGAACGTCACAGATTAACGTTATTTTCCACTACAACAAATGCGCCACTCGATTCCTGCTCGGGGGGGCCGACCATTGTAATTCCGATCGCTGAATAGGACATGCGAAAGCAAAAAACCGGAGGGGTCGGCCACCCCATCCGATTTGAAATTCAAAGTATCAAACGTCATCAGCATTATACACGACAACAGGAACACATCCCCGATTAATCGGATCTCGCCGTTAACTCGGCATCAGATACGGCATAATTAACCGGCGGTGCCGGCGAGCGCACCTCCAGCGTCTTGGAGATAAGAGCCGCTCCGAAGACAAAGACTAAAAGCGTCCGGAAATGAAGTTCGGTTTGTCACCCTCGTCACGAGCGCGCGTTGTCTTGATCGCGATTAAGGGCGAGCGAGAGAGAGTTCGCGCGCGACCGCGGGGCCTTACCTGGGCCCCATTGTTACCTGGTGGCCATTGTGGCGTTCATTAGTGCCCCATTCACACCGGCGAAATTAGCCGACACATTCACGTTGGTCCGCGCGCGTTTTTAATGCAGGGATCACTATTTAGTGATTTGTCACTATTTTAGCCTTTAGGTCGCTATTGGTCACTATATCTAAAAATTGGTTAAGCAGCTATTACATTGTGCGAGTTCTCGTGCGAGTTTACAATTCGATTGCTCTTACAAGTAACTCTTGGCTGGAATCTCATAAAGCATATAGGTTTTAATTTACACTGCAAGAGAGAAATCTGAACTGTCAAAAATATTAAAATATAAATTCAACTCAGGTATATTTTAAAACGGTCCTGTTTTATTACAATGTTCGATTTTTTGGTGACAAATGTTCATTATTCGACATCTGTAGGATAGTGAAATTAGTGTGGTGGCTTATTTGAAGCGACTTAAAGCACTTCATTTAGCAATGTTAAATAATTTCCAATTCCCAATAACTCTTTTATTATTTACTATTCAAATAAAAACTGTTTAATAATGTTGGACTTTCTGATAATAAGCTCAATTGGTTAGTGGTAAATTATTTATGAACAGACAATCTCATTAGAACGAGAATCTTTTCTCATTAAAAAAATTATTGGTATTAATTAATTATCATACGAATGCAGATTCGGTTAAAAAATCTTAACAACGCCGTGTTCACTCTAATAACACTTAGAAAAAATTAAGAAACATTATTAATATAAATGTTAAAATATAATTTATTATTGCAAGTAAAGAGTCTTTAGAAAATGTTGATAAAGTGGTAAAATATTTAAAACATTTAGTTCTATATACTGGTTGGTATAATCAAATGTCCAGCGGAGCCAGGGAATGCCAAAAAATTATCAATTATTAATTCTTGTTTCACATAAACACCACCACCACCAACACCAACAAGAACAGCTGTGAAATAAGTCAAGTATGCACGCGCAATACAAAAATCGCATCGAAACTCGTACAGAAAATAGACGCAGCTCTAATAGCAAAAATCTCATAAGAGTTCTCGAAACCAATAGGACGCACGAGAAATCTTGCAGTGTAAATAATTTCTTATAGATACGGACAGAACTCGTATGACTTCTCATACGACAACTCGCATAATGTAATACCTGTTTTACTAAAGTCACTTTTTTCACTATTTTGGTGCGAAATTTTTCGACCGTCGTCTCGCAATAAAAAACCTGTAATATTCACATTGTTCACAATTGCTTATTAAAAAAGTTTTCAAGTGAAATAAGTGATTTTATCATTGCTCTGTATCATTTTCTTGATGGTTGGCCACTACGATTAGAAGACTGAGAAAATTCAGAGTGATCTAAAGTTATCTTCACACAAATTTATAAAACATGTTGGTGCCAGGTAGTTAACGTTGGGTTTAGCTATCAGCCGTATTTTAGAACAGTATTCAGCAATAAATAAATATTTTCTGGAGTTTATTCCAAAGTGCAGAAACTTATAAAGATATTATTATATTTTAAAAAAGTGCAACTTCTATAGTGGATCTTTATTTTATAGAATATGTTTCACACTTTTTTACAAAATATACGAAATTTTTTCAAAAGGATGAACCGTTAATTCAAGTATTATATTCAGAATTAGAAGAGTTAACTAAGACTATATTACTCAAATTTTTGAAAAAATAAGCAGTTGTTGATTTTGATAATGTGCTTGCATAAAGATGTTTGTATCGTCACGAATTCTCTTTGCCATTGAATGCATTAAATTGTGGAGTAAAAGCTCAACAAGAACTTGGGAAGCTACCTGAGAAGGAACAATTCATTTTTTGATAAATAAGTCTGCCTTGAAATAGTGTCGTTGAAATATTTTTCATGGTTATGTCCAAATAATGTTACTAAAGTGCCTGATAGGATTAACGTTTGTAATACTCTTCTCATAGACATTGTGATGAATTAAAATTACTGCAGTTGGTCTTATTAGAGGAGAAGATAAATTTTGATGAAAACCTAAGAGTAGACAAATTCTGGTTATATTTCAAACACTATAAAGAATTATTTCAAGTTGTTAAAATGTGTCTATCTTTGGCACATGGAGGTGCATCAGTTGAAAGGGCATTTTCCCTTTCGGGGCAAATTTTAACTCCAAACAAGTCAAACATGAGTCTATGAACATTGTATAACCAGTTACATATTCGTAGTGGTTTTAAAAAATATAATAATCAAATAGAATTGGTTCCAATCGCACAAGAACTTCTAAATATGGGTCGTAGAGCTTATGATTCATATAAAAGTTATTTAGAGCTTGAAATCTCGAAAAACAACAATCAGAAGTTGAAGAAAATCAAAGAAGAAGAGAAACGAAAATGGAAGAGTTTGGAAAACATAAAAAAGATGGTTCGGAAAAACAGTTGGAAGACGAAATGAAAGAGAAGTCATATGAAGAACTAGTGGTAGCGAAGCTACTGGATGAAAGCCATAGAAAATTGAAGCAAACACTAGAAAAGAATGATATTATGGAAGCAGGTGTTGGTCAAGTCTTACTTGAAGGATTGGTGACGAGGAAAAAAGAGAAGGAGAGAAAATCAAAGAAGTTGACTTATTAAATAAAGATATTCTTAAAGGAAAGGCTGTTACATAATTTTGTTGCAAATGTAGAAAATGATTTAATTATCATAGTCATTTCATTTTGTTTTGTTTGTGTTGGTTAACAATATTTAATTTTATTTTGGAGTTTATTATAAATTATTTAATGTACTATTAAAAACGCGTTAAATTTGTTTTCAATATTTCAAGATCATAAACGACAAAAGTCACTATTTAGTAACTTTTTTTCTTCTGGTCACTATTTTTGGCATTACAAGTGCTATGATCCCTGTTTTAATGAGACTCTGGGCCTCCGGGACGCCTGATAAAGACAAATGACGTCGACGACGTCGCCGTCCCCGATGGAAATGACTTCGGTTCCGCCACACTTACTTATTCATTTCACGAAAGGAACTTTTTAAATTGCGTAATTTAGCAAACACACCGCTTCTATTTTTTCTCCTCCGCTGCAGCGTTACATTTCATTTCGTCGCCGCTTCCCAGACACACAATGCGGGAGGGGAATAAATTGGCAAGTTTAATTAAGATATTGGCCAGTGAGACATTCTTTGTTTTTCTTGCGGAGCTATTTATCAAGCGAGCGCCGCGCGCGCTATCGGTAATGAACATTTTAAAAGTTGCGATGATAATTCCACGGCTTTTATCGTCGCTAATGGCTTCTGGAGGCGCTCGCCGATCGGATCGGTTAATTAGGGGAGTTTACAATTTTCTGAGAGCGAATGGTCGCGTGACCGTCGTCGATCGCCGCCGTGGGCCTTAATCTGCATAAATTTGAAGAATCCTCCCAGGGAGAGGAAATAGTGTTGCGGCGCGAAAACTTTCCGTAATGACGCAGTTAGGTATTCCCGGCGAGTAGTAGACCTATGAGGCTGTCTACAAATTGGATTTGGTCGTTAGGTGTGGCGTTACACGAACTTGGTGATTGCGGCCAGCGTAGGTCGCATCGTTACTTAAAATTAGTTTTGGCCCAATACGAATTCCGTTCAAGGTTTCCAATATTCTCACAAAAAATCATATCCTTCATTTAACGACCATTTTCAAACCAACCTACACAATCACCACATAAATTTAACTTGTTTTCCCATAATGAAAACTTCAAGTCGAATTTCAAATTCTAAACTTGTTGTCCATTTTCACTTCTTTAGTTGGTAAATTACTTATTCAAATTTATTCAGTTGTTAAATCAATATTCCATAAAGATTCGTTCTTATTAGTTAAGTTACTTGACTTCAAGCAATAGAACTCCAGTTACTTTAAACGGTTTGACTTAAAATATTTTTTCAAGTTAGTTTCATGTTTCAAATCAACCAAATAAATTTAACTTGTTGTTCCATAAGTTACATACTTTCAAGTCAAATTTCCAATTCTGAACTTGTTGTGCATTTTCAGTTCTTTAGTTGGTAAATTGTTTATTCAAATTTATTGAGATGTTAAATCAATATTCCATAAAGCCTCGTTCTCATTAGTTTAGTTACTTGACTTCAAGCAATAGAACTTGAGTAACTTGAAACAGTTTGTCTTGAAATATTTTTTTCAAATTAGTTTCATGTTTCAAATCAACCAAATAAATTCAACTTCTTGTTCCATAAGTTACATACTTTCATAGTGCAAACTTCAACTCGAATTTCCAATACTCTACTTGTTGTCCATTTTCACTTCTTTAGTTGGTAAATTATTTATTCAAATTTATTGAGTTGTTAAATCAATATTCCATAAAGCCTCGTTCTTATTAGTTAAGTTACTTGATTTCAAGCAATAGAACTCGAGTCACTTGAAACGGTTTGACTTAAAATATTTTTCAAATTAGTTTCATGTTTCAAATCAACCAAATAAATTTAACTTCTTGTTCCATAAGTTACATACTTTCATAGTGCAAACTCTTCAAGTCGAATTTCCAATACTCAACTTGTTTTCCACTGTATAGTTTCACCGAATTCACTTCTTTAGTTTGTAAATTGCTTATTTCAATTTATTGAATTGATAAATCATTGTTCTCATTAATCAAGTTACTTGACTTCCAGCACTTCGAAATCAAGTAAGTTGAAACGGTTTGACTTGAAATATCTTTCAAATTAGTTTCAAGTTTCGAATCAACCAAAGACCAAATAAATTTAACTTATTTTCCATAATGCAAACTTCAAGTCGAATTTCCAATATTCAACTTGGTTTTCATTTATTGCTTTACCAAATTCACTCTTTGCTTATTGAAATTTCTTGAGTTGCTAAATTAATATTCCACAAAGTTTCATTTTCATTAGTCAAGTTACTTGACTTTAAGCAGTAGAACACAAGTAACTTGAAACGGTTTGACTTGAAATATCTTGCCAAATTAGTTCCAATTTTCAAAGCAACCTACAACCAAATGAATCTAACTTGTTTTTCCACCAGCTCCATACTGCAAACTTCAATCGAATTTCCAATAATCAGCCTTTTTTTCATTTTTATAGCTTCACCAAATTCACTTCTTTAGTTGATAAACTGTTTATTGGAAACTGAGTTATATATATTTCATAAAGCCTCGTTCTCATTAGTTCAGTTACTTGAATTCAATCATTCCAACTCGAATAACTTGAAACGGTTTGGCTTGAAATTTCTTTTCAAATTAGTGTCAAGTTTCAAATCAACAAAATAAATTGGTGTTTTTCCATAAGTTCCATAATTCCATAATGCACAATGAGTCGAATTTCCAATTGTCAACTTGTTTTAGTTGGTAAATTGCTTATTGAATTGATAAATCATTGTAATGATATTCCATAAAGCTTCGTTCTCATTAATTGAGTTACTCGACTTCCAGCACTCGAAATCAAGTAAGTTAAAACGGTTTAACTTGAAATATCTTTCAAATTAGTCAAATATATTTAACTTATTTTTCCATAATGCAAACTTCAAGTATAATCTCCAATATTTAACTTGTTTTGCATTTTTATAGCTTTACCAAATTCACATTTTAAGTTGGTAAATTACTTATTGAAATGAGTTGTTAAATTAATCTTGCATATAACTTCGTTTTCATTAATCAAGTTACTTGATTTCAAGCACTCCAACACAACAGACATTTTTCACAATATTCTCAATTTTGCTTCAGTTAAAAATTGAAATTATTTGTTTTTTTGACAAACAAACTCACCTCTAAATCACAGTTCTTTATAAAAATTCAGCGTGGGTTTGTACTCGGCCGTCGCCTCGATTAAAAATCACACGCCTAATACGGAAAACTTGCTAAAGCAGGTCAAAGTGCACCTACTTGGTATTTCGGTGTTTTTACACCAATTTCAAACCCCAAAAAATTTCTTGCATTTTCCACGAAATTTATTCTGATTATATCTGCATAACACCTTCGAAGAATACAGGAAATTCTAAAGAGGCAGTTTGAAGAAGGTTGGTTTTGGATTTGATTGGTTTAAATCAATAAAGACCTTAAACTTGAAATTAAATTTTGTTGTTAATTGAAACTGGGAACTTTTGGGCCAAAAATGGGTTTTATGTGGATTAAAGAATTGAGAAGTTGGTGAATAAATGCAAGTAAAATTTTGCAGGAGGGTCTGGCCGGGGCCGTTATGCGTAAGTGCATGTTGGTGCGCTAAAATATGGGAAAAGTTGTAAGTAACCTTAATGCAGATTGATAGATTCGAATCCGGTCTTAATTGAATCAAGTCGACGTAACTCATTCCGCAACAGCAGCACAAACCCAAACAACAAGGGTGAAAACCGTTTTTAAACAGCCTCGTTCCTGGTGGCCACGAATATACTAGTGTCAAATAAACACGAACTTCCTAGTGGCCCACAACCGTAGTTTTACGAACTATAAAATGTCGCGCCTACAAAGAGATCAAACGGGCCGCTATATATTTATCTAGTTTTATGATTAATTTGTATGTCGTGAATGTATTATTTCAGTCTTCGTTTGAAGAATGCGTTTCGGTCGTTTTATTTTTATTCGCACTCAATGTAAAACCCGTACGAATCACTTTAATTTCGGCAGAGAGTGCCCCGTCGAGACTGACGATGCCATTCGGCCCGTTTGAGAGGTCATTCCGGACCTATCTTACGTCCGACTCCGTAAAAAGACACCATAAAGAGCGCGGGATTCGCGGTTAAGACCGAGTAACGGCCGGGATATAAACTTTATGGCACATCACACATTCGACACCAGTTACCTCAATAAAACACTCCTTTATCATGATACACGATCATTTGGGTTTAACCGTATGCCGGATTGAATCCGGGAAAAAAATTCGCGCGCCGAGACTGCTCTTTCCACTAATCGCATTGAATTCCAATGGGGCGGAAAATTTCATTCGAGCCTTCCCCCGGACGGAATTTGCATAATCGCTCCGCTCCACGTCACACCGACTAATTAAAAATGTATGGCACGCCACCTCCGAATCGTCAATATTTGATGGCGGTTTAGGGGGGCGGCTGACCTGTTGGACCCCTTCCACAAAGAACTTTTTTTTAACCTAAATCACGTTGAAGGAATCGTCGCTAAAATTGATTTTTCTGGATTTTATTTACAAAAAAAAAACGCTTTACCATATTTCGTTGATATACAGTGTGTGAACCAAAATTATTACAGAACAGTCGTATTCTATTTGCTTGTTCCAAAACTAATCATTTTATAAACAAAATTCAGATATTCGTTTTTGCTAGTTAAGAATTCAAAAAAGGAGATAAAGCAGATGCAAACAATTATAGAGGAATTTTACTCTTATCGGTACCATACAAAATCCTATCCAAAGCATTACAGAATTGAGGATTCAGGAAGGGAAGATCCAGTGCTGAACAGATATTAAATCTGAAACTTGTAATAAGGTACAGGAGACTGAGAGCCAATGACGCACGTGTGACATTTGTGGACTCCAAAAAGGCATACGGTTCTATAGATAGAGAGACACTAATCAATTGTAATCACAAAAAAATTCTAACGAATACAAAATTAAAAGTAAAATTTATGGGAGAGATCTCAGACCCCTTTGAGGTAAAAACGAAAATAAGGTATTTCCCCACTGCTCTTTAACTGTGTGCTGGAGAAGGTAATGAGAGTGGGGGAAACAATGGAGAAGAAAGGAATTCCTAAAATAAAAATAGGAAGAAAGAAGAATAACCTGAAAATTGACTGTCTGGCTTTTGTAGACGATTTATCAATACTAGCAGAAAACATGGAAGATGGAAGAAGACAAATAAATATACTGAAAAAGACAGCAGAAAAGACTAGACTACAAATATCATATGAAAGGACAGAATACATGACCAATAGAAAAGATGCACCAAAATAGATCACAACAAAGTATAGGAAAATTAAGGGATTTAACAAGTTGGAATATCTGGAAGAAGGAATTCAACCAAACGCTTTTGACAAAAAAGCGGTCCTAGCAAGAGCAACAGAAATGGAACTGGCATTCCAATTGACGAAAAAAATATATATAATAAGAAGTCCATATCTATAAATGCAATCAAGTCAAATCAAGTCTCAATCAATGCCTCAGAATGCCTGACGTTAAACACGGCCAGACAATTAGAGGAAAGAACAGTTACACGGAAAATCCTGGGACCAAAATATGACGATGGAAAATGGAAACTGAGAAGCAACGAGGAGACCTACACGAAAACTAACAGACACAATGAGGAGAAGAAGAGTGACTTTCTGCGAACACATTAGAAAACTGAATGAAGGAAGACGGACGAAGAGAATATTCAATTACTTCGACAGAAACCCCAAGACACAGATCAGAAAGACATGAAAAATGAAAATAGATGGAAAAGAGGTAGAGAGAAGAGATGAATTCCAAAAAGAAGGTTAAAGGATTAAAGGGATTTCAAGAAAAGACAAAAAAGAAGACTGGAGCAAAAAGAAACAACATGGAGAAAGAATGAAAGAGTACTGAAAAACTAACAGGCACAATGAGGAGGAGAAGAGTGACTTTCTACCAACACATTAGAAAAATGAATGAAGGAAGACGGACGAAGAGAATATTCAATTACTTCGACAGAAACCCCAAGACACAGATCAGAAAGACATGAAAAATGAAAATAGATGGAAAAGAGGTAGAAAGAAGAGATGAATTCCAAAAAGAAGGTTAAAGGATTCAAGGGATTTCAAGAAAAGACCAAAAAGAAGACTGGAGCAAAAGGAAACAACATGGAGAAAAAATGAAAGAGTACTGAAAAACTAACAGACACAATGAAGAGGAGAAGAGTGACTTTCTATCAACACATTAGAAAAATGAATGAAGGAAGACGGACGAAGAGAATATTCAATTACTTCGACAGAAACCCCAAGACACAGATCAGAAAGACATGAAAAATGAAAATAGATGGAAAAGAGGTAGAAAGAAGAGATGAATTCCAAAAAGAAGGTTAAAAGATTCAAGGGATTTCCAGAAAAGACAAAAAAGAAGACTGGAGCAAAAGGAAACAACATGGAGAAAGAATGAAAGAGTATTGCAGGAGAAGAAAGAAGGGAGAAAAATAACCTTGAGAAAAATGGTTATCCTGTTAGGTGAAAAATCATGATTTTGGTATGCGCCTCACTTTCAAGATTGGTTGAAAACGTTGATTTCCTTTGAATGGAATATTATTATAATAAAAACAAATAATAAATGCAAGTACCAACACTAATAAAGAGTCACATCTTATTCTAATCAATAAGTTTCAGTCAGTGAAAAATATTTCCGCACTTGTTAGGGAAAGTCGAACTTTTTCTAACTCAAATTAATATCGAATTATTCGTCTTATTTAAATCAATAATTTAATCAAAAAGAAAATGAAAGTTACACTTGGAATAAAGCCAATGGAAATTCTTTTTGGAACATGTTCGATATAGGTTTTCTACCCCTGAAAATAGTTTTTCCAGCCGAAGCGCAATAAGCTATAAAATTGATCAGCTCCTTCACCCCAGGATGATAAAATTTTCGGTTTGCAAATTTTTACAGCCCCTTTTATAAACGCGCACCGAATTTCAGGGACGTTGAGAAAAATCTCGAGAAATCACACCAATTCGCAAGGATTTCCAACGCGGCAATAAAAACTAAACTAATCAACATACAAACATTAATTGATGTTAATCCTATTTTGATGTAAATGTAAAAAAGTGGTTCAGTAGTTTTCCTTCTGCGTTTGTTTCGGAGCGATAAGAGGCTTTATCTGTTCGACATTGAACAACACAGTGCAAAAAAATTAATGCAAATAGCGACTTTCATTGTAGCAAATAGTCGAAAGTAAATAATCGGCGCGGCCGCTTTCCCAGGTGGAAAAACGCGATGCCGCTTTAAATTCGACAAATTCGCCGACACGAAATTCTGGAAAGGCGAACTTTTTGCCCGAGTCACGGCCAATTACCCGAAAAAACAAAAACCTGCCAGTCTCCTCTCCGGATCGCTTGAAGAAGACGTTTAATTCTTTATTAGGACGAATAAAATTTGTACCTGCAATAATTCGGGCGGAAAAAACTGCGCAAAAAACGTCGGATTAAACGGGCTGTTTTGAAAGATGACAATAGGATTTTCCTGGTTTTTAATTCGACTCACGAAGAGGCTATGGCCCCCGACGATGGCTCACATGTGGCTCACACAAGATTTTTAAATTTGTATATTTGTAAATAAATAATATTGAAATGGTGGTTGAGCTGGAAGGTTTTTTTAGGACACTAAAATTTTGTTTGAAAACTATTGGTAAAAAATTTGATTGGGAGTCGAAATAATGTTTACAATTCGCCTCCAACGAATTACTTGCATCATTTCTCTCTATATTTGACTTTGTTCTTGCCACAGATGTCAGCACTTCATAAACATTACTGTTTTTATTTCTCTAATAAAAACAAGATCAAAAAATTAATAAGGAGAGAGTTGCCTCGGTAAATGATAACGCAATTCCCAAAGTACATTTTTTGATTGACATTTTTTTTAAATATATGCACTCTAAAAATTTGCATTTACAATAGAAAGGTCAGCTCGATCAGACAAAATTGCATCCATTGGTACATTTTAATTATTCAGGGCAAGGTGGCTCTACACAATCTCTCACTTGTTTGTTTGAATAATGTAATTAACATAAAAAAGTTGGAAACTTCAAGATTTTTTTATGCAATTTTAGCAGCATTATAGAAAATTAAATAAACAAATCGATAAGGTCAACTGTTTGCGGTTTATAAAAAAAGTGTAAATTTATTTTATTTGATTTTGAATTGATTGCAATGAATTACAAAAATTTATGACTTCTTTATCTGCAGAAAATAATAAAATTCAAGGTGTTCAGAACCAAGTAGAAATGCAATCTTAGACTTATGGAATTTAAGATTGGGGGGGGTGCAAGTTCTACTTGAAAAGATATTGCAAGTCTTCAACTGATTCATATTGGTCAAATGGTTTTTCAAAAAGGTAAACAATAGAACAAAGCTCTTCTTCAGTTGATTTTAGTATAAGGGAATTTTAGACTAATTACAGTTTTTAGAATTTTTTTTACTGTGGATATCTTTGTTTCAATCACACTGAAAAGTGAAATTTGGCGAAATTGGGAGATATTATTTTTATAAAAGATCTCTTTTTACTTTTTCTCTCTAAAACTAACGCCCACAATTAACATTTAAAACTGGAAATTTCTAGCCTTATAGCAAATTAATAATTTTGAATTAAAGCTCAATTTTGGGGATGGTTACAAGTGGTGTATGTAAATGTACGCAATCTTCTGCATTTTATGTTTAGTTTTCATCAAGTTATTTAAAAAGAAGCTTTTGATCATCTCGACCCCTTTCTATCTGTTTAATTTTCATGTTTTAGACACTACAATTTGTGGTAAATGTGCAGAAATCATTTTTGATTGATTTTCACCTTTAAGTTAATTGATGGCTCGTTTTTAAATAAATAAAATTCACACCTCCAATATATCTTTTTGGCATTGTTGGCCGAGCAAGCACTGAAAAATTATTCATAGGGGGTAAAACTTACAACACCCTGTAGAATGAGGTTATAAGTCGATCAGGAGTTTAATGGTAATCAATTGAAAGTTGAAGAAAAATTGTACGATGAAGTTGCGTGGATGGTCAGTTAATTTTTTTTGTTCAATTTTAAACCAAGTAGAAATGCAATCTTAGACTTATGGAATTTATGATTTTTTTCAAATTCTACAATCTGCTATTCTTAACTTGAAAGATATTGCAAGTCTTCAACTGATTCATATTGGTAAAATGGTTTTTCAAAGGAGGTAAACAATAGAACAAAGCTCTCCTTCAGTTGATTCCAATCTAAGGGAATTTTAGACCAATGTGAAATTGGAAGATATTATTTTTATAAAAAATCTGCTTCTCTCTAAAACTAACGCCGACAATTAACATTTAAAATTGGACATTTCTAGCCTTATAGCAAATTAATAATTTTGAATTAAAGCTCAATTTTGGGGATGGTTACAAGTGATGTATGTAAATGTACACAATCTTCTGTATTTTATGTTTAGTTTTCATCAAGTTATTCAAAAAGAAGTTTTTGATCATCTCGACCCTTTTGTATCCGTTCAATTTTCATGTTTTAGACACTGCAATTTGTGGTAAATGACCTGAAATGTGCAGAAATCATTTTTGCTTATTTTCACCCTTAACTTAATTAATGGCTCATTTTTCTCACCTCCAATATATTTTTTTGGCACTGGTGGCCGAGCAACCACTGAAAAATTATTCATAGGCGGTAAAACTTACAACACCCTGTATAATGAGGTTATTAGTCGATCAGGCAGTTTAGTGGCGATCAATTGAAAGTCGAAGAAAAATTGTGCGATGAAGTTGGGTGGACAGGCAGTTGATTTTTTTTGTTCAATTTTAAACCAAGTAGAAATGCAATCTTAGACTTATGGAATTTAAGATTTTTTTCAAGTTCTACAATCTGCTATTCTTAACTTGAAAAGATATTGCACGTCTTCAACTGATTCATATTGGTCAAATGAATTTTCAAAAGAAGTATACAATATAACAATGCTCTCCTTCAATTGATTCCAATATAAGGGAATTTAGACTAATGTGAAATTTGACGAAATTGGGAGATATTATTTTTATAAAAAATTCGTTTCTCTCTAAAACTAACGCCGACAATTAACATTTACAACTGGAAATTTCTAGCCTTATAGCAAATTAATAATTTTGAATTAAATCTCAATTTTGGGGATACAAGTGATGTATGTAAATGTACACAAGCTTCTGTATTTTATGTTTAGTTTTCATCAAGTTATTTAAAAAGAAGTTTTTGATCATCTAATCGTTTAATTTTCATGTTTTAGACACTGCAATTTGTGGTAAATGACCTGAAATGTGCAGAAATCATTTTTGATTGATTTTCATCCTTAACTTAATTAATGGTTCGTTTTTCTCACCTTCAATATATCTTTTTGGCACTGGTGGCCGAGCAACCACTGAAAAATTATTCATAGGCGGTAAAACTTACAACACCCTGTATAATGAGGTTATTAGAGTCGATCAGGCAGTTTAGTGGCGATCAATTGAAAGTCGAAGAAAAATTGTGCGATGAAGTTGGGTGGACAGGCAGTTGATTTTTTTTGTTCAATTTTAAACCAAGTAGAAATGCAATCTTAGACTTATGGAATTTAAGATTTTTTTCAAGTTCTACAATCTGCTATTCTTAACTTGAAAAGATATTGCACGTCTTCAACTGATTCATATTGGTCAAATGAATTTTCAAAAGAAGTATACAATATAACAATGCTCTCCTTCAATTGATTCCAATATAAGGGAATTTAGACTAATGTGAAATTTGACGAAATTGGGAGATATTATTTTTATAAAAAATTCGTTTCTCTCTAAAACTAACGCCGACAATTAACATTTACAACTGGAAATTTCTAGCCTTATAGCAAATTAATAATTTTGAATTAAATCTCAATTTTGGGGATACAAGTGATGTATGTAAATGTACACAAGCTTCTGTATTTTATGTTTAGTTTTCATCAAGTTATTTAAAAAGAAGTTTTTGATCATCTAATCGTTTAATTTTCATGTTTTAGACACTGCAATTTGTGGTAAATGACCTGAAATGTGCAGAAATCATTTTTGATTGATTTTCATCCTTAACTTAATTAATGGTTCGTTTTTCTCACCTTCAATATATCTTTTTGGCACTGGTGGCCGAGCAACCACTGAAAAATTATTCATAGGCGGTAAAACTTACAACACCCTGTATAATGAGGTTATTAGAGTCGATCAGGCAGTTTAGTGGCGATCAATTGAAAGTCGAAGAAAAATTGTGCGATGAAGTTGGGTGGACAGGCAGTTGATTTTTTTTGTTCAATTTTAAACCAAGTAGAAATGCAATCTTAGACTTATGGAATTTAAGATTTTTTTCAAGTTCTACAATCTGCTATTCTTAACTTGAAAAGATATTGCACGTCTTCAACTGATTCATATTGGTCAAATGAATTTTCAAAAGAAGTATACAATATAACAATGCTCTCCTTCAATTGATTCCAATATAAGGGAATTTAGACTAATGTGAAATTTGACGAAATTGGGAGATATTATTTTTATAAAAAATTCGTTTCTCTCTAAAACTAACGCCGACAATTAACATTTACAACTGGAAATTTCTAGCCTTATAGCAAATTAATAATTTTGAATTAAATCTCAATTTTGGGGATACAAGTGATGTATGTAAATGTACACAAGCTTCTGTATTTTATGTTTAGTTTTCATCAAGTTATTTAAAAAGAAGTTTTTGATCATCTAATCGTTTAATTTTCATGTTTTAGACACTGCAATTTGTGGTAAATGACCTGAAATGTGCAGAAATCATTTTTGATTGATTTTCATCCTTAACTTAATTAATGGTTCGTTTTTCTCACCTTCAATATATCTTTTTGGCACTGGTGGCCGAGCAACCACTGAAAAATTATTCATAGGCGGTAAAACTTACAACACCCTGTATAATGAGGTTATTAGAGTCGATCAGGCAGTTTAGTGGCGATCAATTGAAAGTCGAAGAAAAATTGTGCGATGAAGTTGGGTGGACAGGCAGTTGATTTTTTTTGTTCAATTTTAAACCAAGTAGAAATGCAATCTTAGACTTATGGAATTTAAGATTTTTTTCAAGTTCTACAATCTGCTATTCTTAACTTGAAAAGATATTGCACGTCTTCAACTGATTCATATTGGTCAAATGAATTTTCAAAAGAAGTATACAATATAACAATGCTCTCCTTCAATTGATTCCAATATAAGGGAATTTAGACTAATGTGAAATTTGACGAAATTGGGAGATATTATTTTTATAAAAAATTCGTTTCTCTCTAAAACTAACGCCGACAATTAACATTTACAACTGGAAATTTCTAGCCTTATAGCAAATTAATAATTTTGAATTAAATCTCAATTTTGGGGATACAAGTGATGTATGTAAATGTACACAAGCTTCTGTATTTTATGTTTAGTTTTCATCAAGTTATTTAAAAAGAAGTTTTTGATCATCTAATCGTTTAATTTTCATGTTTTAGACACTGCAATTTGTGGTAAATGACCTGAAATGTGCAGAAATCATTTTTGATTGATTTTCATCCTTAACTTAATTAATGGTTCGTTTTTCTCACCTTCAATATATCTTTTTGGCACTGGTGGCCGAGCAACCACTGAAAAATTATTCATAGGCGGTAAAACTTACAACACCCTGTATAATGAGGTTATTAGAGTCGATCAGGCAGTTTAGTGGCGATCAATTGAAAGTCGAAGAAAAATTGTGCGATGAAGTTGGGTGGACAGGCAGTTGATTTTTTTTGTTCAATTTTAAACCAAGTAGAAATGCAATCTTAGACTTATGGAATTTAAGATTTTTTTCAAGTTCTACAATCTGCTATTCTTAACTTGAAAAGATATTGCACGTCTTCAACTGATTCATATTGGTCAAATGAATTTTCAAAAGAAGTATACAATATAACAATGCTCTCCTTCAATTGATTCCAATATAAGGGAATTTAGACTAATGTGAAATTTGACGAAATTGGGAGATATTATTTTTATAAAAAATTCGTTTCTCTCTAAAACTAACGCCGACAATTAACATTTACAACTGGAAATTTCTAGCCTTATAGCAAATTAATAATTTTGAATTAAATCTCAATTTTGGGGATACAAGTGATGTATGTAAATGTACACAAGCTTCTGTATTTTATGTTTAGTTTTCATCAAGTTATTTAAAAAGAAGTTTTTGATCATCTAATCGTTTAATTTTCATGTTTTAGACACTGCAATTTGTGGTAAATGACCTGAAATGTGCAGAAATCATTTTTGATTGATTTTCATCCTTAACTTAATTAATGGTTCGTTTTTCTCACCTTCAATATATCTTTTTGGCACTGGTGGCCGAGCAACCACTGAAAAATTATTCATAGGTGGTAAACCTTACAACACCCTGTATAATGAGGTTATTAGTCGATCAGGCAGTTTAGTGGCGATCAATTGAAAGTCGAAGAAAAATTGTAGGATGAAGTTGCGTGGACAGTTGAATTTTTTTGTTCAATTTAAAATTTCATCTTAACAGACGGACGACATTCTTAATGTTTTTTCCTGCCATTAATCTGTAGGCAATCTATAAAGACAGAATCACGGCGGATACAAGTGCCCGTTGGACTTGTTTTTATGGATCCCGAGCATGTCTATATTTATAATGCGAATGGGATTATGATTCAGCGGCTTCGATGCGGCATGAAACGATGATCGGCGGCGTCCTTTATGTTAACGGGCCTGGCATTCTTCTGCGCCGCGACCCTTCGCGTGTCCGAGGTGTCTTATACGCTCTTAGAACGGGCGGGCCGGGGTGTGATCACGCGTTATGGGCGCCGGACATGCACGGGAACCGCCACCTGGCAGTGACGGATGCCCCGGAAGCGCTCGCGGATCCCTCCGGAGGAAAGAAATATAAACATTAATTAAGGGCGACCCCGCTGATCCGGAGTTAATAACAAAGAAAAGTTACAGCCGCATTATGCGAAGTCGGGGGTACGATTGTTATGTGTTGATCAAGGAAGAGACGACGAGCCGTTACGAGCTAATTGTGGGGGAGGCTATTGCTTTTTTAACCAAATACCTAGGGTGATAATAGCCTCTAATGGCACCTGATTACATCTCGCCAAATGGATTAAATCGCTTTTACCTCGCTCCGGAATTTTTCGAGGGCTCCTCCGCGAATTTTCCGCCTCGCAATTTATTGTGCTTCGCGCCAAAACGGGAAAAAGCCGAGGCAAGTTTTGCGCGAGTGGGAGGAAATCACGTTGTAATTGTGTTTGCGAATTTTTTGCCGGTTCTGTAGCTTGTAGAACCCGATCGGACGGCGGGTTTTTGCCTCAGATTGATGGCTTTATTCATCCTCGCCGATTTAACAATTTCTGGTTTTGGTCGAGTTGACGGAATTGGGCCAGGTGCGGTTTGACGACTGAAAACTTAATCGAGTTACATTTTCTCATTTCTAAAAACAAATTTGATTCGGATGCTTGTCGCTCTTAATTTGGCAACGATTTTAAAAGTATTTTTGTTTTCTGAACTTATTTTAGGAAATTGAAATTATCAACTGCAATTTATTTTAGGACAGTTGCTTTGTACAGTCCTAAAAATATTTCTTTATGAATGATTACAGAAGTTCTTTAATATTAAATAAGCAGTTGAACTTGTTTTATTTAATTTATGTATTCAAGTGGAGCAAGTATGGATACAACTAACCGTGAGAGTCAATGTTTGGACAGTTTTAATACAGTTTGATATTTTCATTCGTAAATATAGTTATTTAGGAATGATTTGATTTATTATGAATTGATTAACCAATCGAAAGTGTTTTTATTATGAATTGAAACAAGTTAGGATACAACTTTGATCGATTTTATGACAGTTATGTAGCGACTGAAATTGAATTTGCTTATTTAGACAACTGAAACAAACTTAGATACAGCTTTTAGACTCAACGTTCGGACAATTTAGGACAGCTTTATGTTTGCGGCATTAAATAATGTTTTTTTAGGAATTATTAGAAAGGTTTGTTTTTCTTACAAATTAATTAGGCAATTGCAGATGTTTGTGGTACAATTTTATGACAGTTTTGTAGTTTTATTGCTAAAAATATTTTTCATGAAGATTTATGTTTATTTAGTTGATTGAAACAAACTTATATACAACTGTGAAAGTCAATATTTGGCAGTTTAGGACATTTTCATGTTTCCATTCTTAAATATAATTTTTTCGGAATGATTTGAAAGGTATTTTTTTCTTATAAATCGATTGAGCGATTGTAATTGTTTTACTATCAATTGAAACAAGTTTGGGCACAAAATTTTACAAAAATACTTCATTTATTTAAGTAGTTGAGAATTGTATTTTTTTATTTAGTCAACTGAAACAAACTTAGATGCAACTTTTAGAGTCCGTTATAAAATATAATTTTTATGGAATTATTTAAATAGTTTTGTTTTTCGTGTAAATCACTGAAGCAATTGCAATTGTTTTTATTCTGAATTAAATTAAGTTTAGGTACAACTTTGATTGATTTTATGACAGTTTTGTAGTTTTATTCCTAACAATATTTTTTATGAATGATTAAAAAATACTTTTAAATAAACTTAGATACAAATTTGAGAGTCAATATTTGACAATTTCATGTCTCTATTCTTAAATAATTTAGGAATGATTTAAAAGCTATCTTTTTCATATAACTCGATTGAGCAATTGCAATTGTTTTATTATCAATTGAAACAAGTTTGGGTACAACTGTGATCAATTTCAAGACAGTTTCACAAATAACTTAATTTATTTGAGCAGTTAAGAACTGTATTTGTTTATTTAGTCAACTGAAACAAACTTAGATACAACATTTACTCAATTTTTGGATATTTTTAGATTTTTAGGAATGATTTTAAAATTAATTCAGTAATTGATTGTTTTATTATCGATTGAAACAATTTTAATTAAACTTGTAACTTTGATCACTTTTATGACAGTTTGGTATTTGTTTTACCAATAAGAGTACCTTCAGGATTTAAGTAACTGAAACTGTTTTATATACGAAATCGACTGAAACACAAGCTTGGCTGCAACTGTGAGAGTCAATATTTAGACTATTTTAAGACTTTTATTATTTTGATTCAGTCAATTGAAACAACCTTGGATAAAACGACGATAGTTAATATTTGCCTAATTCTAACTCGATTTTAAAATGTAAATATGTGGAGGAAATTAATTGTTTATGAATTTAAATTTCCAAGAATTGATTAGAAGAGTCGAGCTTAATTAGCATAACCAGAATTCGGTATTGTTTAATTTCGATCGCATTCAGGTAGTTGAAAAGTTGAGGAATGCTCGAATCCTTGAAATACCAAAAAATCGATTAGTATCCAGTTCTCGACTGTTTTCACATCGCAGGAATTTTTTGCCTCGTTGAAACTATTTACCGCCTGCCCGTTCCTAGAAAATTCGTCAAAATTAATTAAATAAAACGCGCGTTGTATTTTTCAACAAAAATTCGTCACCCTTCGCGAGCAAAAACTTCGTACACGGTTGAAATAAAGTGGTCATTGTTGTACAGGCACCGTTGGCGTACTTGTGCAGAGCCCATTTCGCAACCAATCACGCCAGCAAGTTGATCTTGTGTAATTTTTTTGCGAGATAGCCGATAAGTGAATTGCAACATGTTCTCCTTTTACGAAGCGAGCCACGCCATTAAACCGATTCGATCAGAGGCCGTAAGTGGTCCGAAAAATTTTATTCACACTGAAAGAAATAGTCAGTCTTTAGTAAAAAAACGCGTATTTGCAGCTGATTTATTTATGTTTAAGTATTTAAATTGTCAAAAAGTGCACTTTATTAACTACTACCAATTCTTATAAATCAATTTATTTTTTAGAAATAAACTATTTACTACTTTCGACTTTATTTGAGATCAACATTATTTGAAAACAAATATGTTCTCAATTCATGCAAACAAAAAATTATTAAGTATAACAATGGGTATTTGTTTATAATAATTAAGGTTTTTTATGTGTAATGCATACTATTTGGTACTAATTCATTGTTAGTGAAAGAAAATACATTTGTACATTTTTATCAAAAATAAATACTCATTTGTTGAAATGGTAAGTGTCTAAGATAAAAAAATGCTTATTTTACAATTGAACCAGTTTTTGGAAAGGTTGTTAAGGTGGGTTTGGTAGGTCTAGAAGTGAGGTTAGAATTATTGAATTTTCAATCCAAGTTAATTTAAAATGTACAGTGCTGATAAGCTTAAAAAGGTAGAAATCGCAAACCACTGGCATGCAGGTATACATATACTTTTCATAATTTATTATGTTATATTAAAATATTTTCAAGCGATTTTGCTCATTACCAAAATTTCTCAAGTATGTCTCCTCATTCGGTATTAAGTAGGCTAAAGTGTAACACTGAGTAAATGTTTCTTAAAGTTGTAATATTTAAATTAATTTGGATTGAAAATTCAATAATTCTAACTTCACTTCTAGACCTACCAAACCCACCTTAATGTATTGTACACTGGTGACAAACAAATGTATTTAATATATAAAACAATTGTTTGTTATGGTATTGATAAAGATTTTGAAGCATATGAAGTGACTGATGATAATTTTTCCACTTCTAAACAAATTATTGACATTAAAAATATTTGTTGCACTTGTCCCACACATATTTATTTAATCGGCGATGGACTTAAATTTATTTTCTGCATAAACTAAGAATATTAATACGTATCTATAATGACAGCAACTGTATTATTTAGACATTTTACAAACATTTCTAATACATTTCACATTGAACGATCCTCTAATATTTTTTTTAATTATTTATAGGTATAAGTTTTGTTTCATGCTTATTTTATTTTATTGTATTTTAAATATTTTTATTCATTTTAAATTAAAAATTTCAGTTTTAATATGAGATTATTATTAAAAATCCAATTTATAAAATATTTATTAATAAATAATGAAGGGTTTATAGTAAATATTTCCCGCATATTATTTGTTATTATTAATATGCTAATTTAATTGTTAACTGATATTCATTAGTAAAAAACAACTTATATTAAAATGATATAAATAATTAATAAATCTTGGTTGTATTATTATTTACTATTATTAAACGTATATTTAATGTTAACAAATATTTATGAGAGAATATTTATTAATAACAAATATTTATTTGATTTTAATATACAGTAGAATCCGGTTATAACGAACCTCAAGGAACCGTCAAAATCGGTTCGTTATATCCGAAGTTCGTTATAAGCGTTATTGAAAGAATAAATGCAAGAGTCTTTTATGAGATCTTCATTGTCTAATTTAAATGTCATATTTATAAAACCATTAAGAATATAAGGACTAAACTTAAGTGAAACAAAGCAAAATGCAACAAGTAATTTTATTTGAAATTTTTTATTATTTTCGACTGAAGTATAAATTGCCAACACACGTTTCAACGTCACCAAGATTTTCAATAATTGAGTTCGGCGCACTGTAAAACTGTAAAAAATCACGAATGTTGTTAATACTTCTCACAGCTTCCTGTGTAGATAAAATCTGTAATGCTGGTGCTTCCGGCCCATCCTCATTCCTCATTGACTTCTTTTTGGCCACCTTTGTCTACCACAAATACCCAAATATTCTGTTGTAACTAATAAATTGTCTACAATAATAGTCATTCATGCTTAAGTTTTCGAAAAAATTTTAATTTTCTAATTGAAGGGCTCTATGTAAGAAGTATTTAAGTCACTTTTCATATTCTGCGATATTTGAGATTTATATTTCTGTTTGATCTGGAAATCACATTGTTTTGATTTTGACTAATCCTTTTTCACTAAAGAAGACTTACTTTAGTAAAAAGAAGATTATTCAAGGTCAAAACAATGTGATTTACAGGTCACATTGAAACATCAAATCTCAAATATCACAGAATATGAAAAGTGACTTAGGTACTTCTTGCATAGAGCCCTTCAATTGCTGAAATTCACGTTCCCTTTGTTTCTATCTTTGTAACCACTCATTTAATGACAAGTCATCATCAGATTCAAAGGTTATTGCGCGTTATATACAATGGAAAGTTCGTTATAAACGATTGAAATTTTATTAATTTCAGCTTTTTCAGGTTTGCTATATCCGATAGTTCGTTATATCCGGGTTCGTTATAACCGATTAATTTTTACATTGTTGCATAGGGGAAAATGTCGGGACTTGGAATAAAGTTTGTTATAACCGGTGGTTTGCTATAACCGAAGCCGTTATAACCGGATTCTACTGTACATTTATTTTTTATTAATAAACAACTATTCCTCGAAAATAAAGCAAATTAAGACTGAATAATACATTTATTTGGTGTAACTAAACGTGTGTTAACTATTAGCAAATTCTTTTTTGTTTTTAATAATTGCTTACTTTATTATAAATAACAATGTGTTAGCAGTAAATTAAGCTATTTGAAATCGTATTAAAAAACTGTCAGTTAATCGTAAATAAACATTTGATGGGCCAAATATCAATCAATATTTGTTAATAGTTAACCAAGTTGCCTTGTTATTAACAAATTTTTCACTTCTTTTCTCTCTGTGCATCGACGGCGCGGCGGTTTACGTTGACACAGTTTTAGAGGCGACCTTACAGCCTCGAACGTTATCATAAAATGTTGATGGCCATTGACGGCCGATTTTATTTTTACGCGGGGCTATCGGCTCGAGTGGGTATCGGGATATGTCGCAGTTCGACTCTGTGGGCAGAACACACGTATGCAATTATCCGCAAGTGCACCGGACCCATTACCAGCGCGGCCTTTATCTCGCGTCATACGAATTGACGCGCGATAAATTCAGTGCCGGGCTGGAAAAATGCGCGGTCCGCGACGCATTTCTAAAATACCCCGCCTCGGAATGCAATTGGCAAGAGCGTCCAAAACAGTCGGACGGGAATGCGCGGCGCACACCGCCGCCGGCTGCAGGAATCCGGCAGGAATCCTGCGCTCGAAAAATCGCAGGTCGTAAAATTTTCTGTTAAATTTGCTTCATACACCCCTGCGCTGAATTATTCCAGCACATTTGCATTTCATTGCAGTTTGCCGTTCGAATATAATCTTAATTTGACGGAATGCCGGTTCGCTGCAGATAAATACAGACGAACAGAGTTTTGCACTATGTGGATTCGAATGTGGCACGTCACGAGATACCGGAGACCTGATGGGTGCGGTTTTTCGCATTACCCGTAGGCGCACAACTGCTGCTACTTGTCGTGCACTAATAGAAAGCACCGAGGAAATCGCATTGAGATGTTATACAGGGCGTTGCCTGGTGACTCGTTAATAAATTTAGCTGCGGACGTGAAAATTGCCTGATTGTAACCGACATGCCAAAAATGTTCCCTCGAAAAATTATGGGTTGCTTCGAGGACCGTATTTAATAAATCACTTAAGGGGCATTTCGCAACTTGGAAATTATCGCCGCAAAAAAACTACAATAAAAAATTGTGACGTACCCGTGAAGCTGAATTAAAAAACAACCAAATAAAAAACTAATTTCGTGAATCACTTCAAATCATGCAAATTTCACAACGACATGTTTTTTAATTAATGGTTTTATTATCGATTTGTTTTATCATTGATTTTCCCCATAGAGTCAAAAATGGCATACTTCACACACTAGAACTTGCAATTTAAAGATTAGAAACGTATTGTTTTCTTATAAATCAAATAATCCATTGAAATTGATTTTATTATCAATTGATACAAGTTAGGATTCAACTATGATTGATTTTATGACAGTTATGCAGTTTTATACCTAAAATGACCTTATGATTACAATATTACAGTATTTATTTAAGCGCCTGAAATTGAATTTGTTTATTTACTCAACTGAAACAATCTTAGATGCAACTTTGAATATTCGGTCAATTTCTGAATATTAACATTTTGTTTCCATTATAAAATATAATTTTTTAGGATGATTTTGTTTTTCGTATAAATCAATAAAACAATTGCTATTGTTTTTGTTATGAATTAAATCAAGTTTGGGTACATCTTTGATTGATTTTATGATAGTTTTGTAATTTTATTCCTCAAAATATGTTTTATGAATGATTACAAGATACTTTTGTTTCTTTGTTTATTTGACTGATTGAAACATACTTAGATACTACTTTGAGAGTCAATATTTTGACAATTTGTTAATATTTTGACATTTTTATTCTTAAAGATATTTTTTTTAAATTAATTAATAGAAAAGTATTGTTTTTTTGAATCGAAATTGTTATTATTACCAATTGAAACAAATTTGATCATTTTGTAGTTTTGTAATTTTATCCCTAAAAATATGATTACAAAAATATTTAATTATTAAGCCAATTGAAATTATCATATTTGCTTATTTAGTTAACTGAAAGAAACTTACGATTAGATGCAACTTTGAGAGTCAATTTTTGAACAATATTAACATTTTTGTTTCCATTATAAAATATAATTTTTTAGGAATGATTCAAAAAGTTTCGTTTTTCGTATTAATCAATAAAGCAATTGCGATTGTTTTTATTATGAACTAAATCAAGTTTGATTGATTTTATGACAGTTTCGTAGTTTTATGTTTTATGAATGATTACAAAATACCTTTGTTTGCTTATTCAGCCGATTGAAACAAACTTGTATTCTACTTTGAGAATCAATATTTGGACATTTTTATAACTTATTAAAGATAGTGTTTTTAGGAATGCTTAGGAAAGTATTGTTTTTCTTGTAGATCAATTAACCGATCGTAATTGTTTTTATTACTAATTGAAACAGGTTTGGATACAAATTTGATAATTTTTAAAGCAGTTTTGTAGTTTTATTCCTAAAAATGTTGTTTATGAATGATTACAAAAATATTTAATTAGTAAAGCATTTGAAATTATATTTGTTTATTTAGTAGACTAAAACAATTTAGGACATTTTCATGTTTCTATTCTTAAAAATAATTTTTTAGGAATGATTTCTTATAAATGGACTGAACAATTGCGATTGTTTTTATTATCAACTGGAACAAGTTTGGGTACAACTGTGATTAATTTGAAGAGTTTTACAAAAATACTTTATTTATTTAAGCAGCCGAATTGTATTTATTCATTTAGCCAACTGAAACAAACTTAGATACGACTTTTAGAGTCAATATTTGGTTATTTTTAGTACAGTTTGATATTTATGTTCTTGATGATAGATTTTTAGGAATGATTTAAAATTAATTAAGCAACTGGAATTGTTTTATTATCAATTTAAACAATTTTTCATCCTTGACTTTCAGCGGCGAGTAATAAAAAAGCGCATACTTCACAGAATGTTTTTTTTTTAAAAAAATTCGCATAAAGTTATTGTTTACCGTTGATTGTGATGGAGAAAACCACCGACCGAGTGACACAATAATCACACATCCTTGACATGCGGTTCATAAGCACTCGCAATTAAAATGGAAGAAAGGCATTTTTCTCCTTTTCATTGCGTTTAATTTGACGGTAAAAACGCGATTCAGGCCTGTGCCGTAACATATAATATCACATAATATCATATAATTTATATAATGATATACAATAAGCGCAGCCGCTAACTACCAATCAAATTTTTAGCTAAATACGCCTTTTTATTATGTTGACACAAAGTCGTTTCGGGGAAGCGGTGCGTTCGGCGTTTTAAACAAACGTGTCCGCACTTTCGCGCACGAGAGGGTTAACAAACGGGGGGCCGTAATTAAAAAAGTTGAAAAGAAACTAATTTTTGGCCGGTCGTAAAATAAACTTGCGGAATAGAGTCGTAAAAATTGTAAATATTTTTTACCTTTTGGTTACAACGTTTCGGGCGAAATACCTACTAATCCGTTTCGAGTCGCCGGAATTTTTCTCGCAGATAAGATTAGCGTTTGAGTGAAAATGCGCAACTGGATTTTTGAGGCGAATTAAAGATTTGACGGCGGAATTTCGAAATTTCGCGTTTAAGTTGTTTGAAACGTTTTTCAGGTTCATTTTTTAATGTTCGTTTAAATTGGTTTTGCGCTTTTTTGTGCGGCTGTTTTTTAAGTTGGGTTTTTATGGTTGGGAAGTGTCGAGAAATGCAATTTTCTGAAATTCTCTCAAGATCATTCAATCGTTCTAATTAGCAATTTTTATTATTGATAAAAGAAGTTCCTGTAAGTCTTGAGAACTTCTCAATTGTCCTAAATTTCAATTTCCGTAATTAAAGTTCTGAAATTCTTCCAAGATGTTTCAATTGTTTCAAATTTAAATTTTTCTTATTGAGAAAATAAGTTTTCTGGAAATTTGTGAAGACTTCTCAATTGTCCTAAACTCAAATCCCATAACAAATGACAAATGAAGTTTTCTTAAATTCTCTCAAGATGCTTCAGTTGTTTCAATCGTCAATTTTTATTATTGAGAAAATAAGTTTGGCGGAAGTTGGTGAAAACTTCTCAATTTTCCTAAATTCCCATAATCAAAGTTCTAATCAATGCAGTTTTCTGGAATTCCCTGAAGATATTTCAATTGCCTCAAATTTCAATTTTTATTATTGTTTTTTGAAAGTCTCTGAAGTCTTCTCAATTGTCCTAAATCTCAAATTCCATAATCAAAATTCTGATAAATGCAGTTTCTTGAAATTATCTCAAGATGCTTCAGTTGTTTCAAACGACAATTTTTATTATTGAGAAAATAAGCTTGGCGGAAGTTTGTGAAAAGTTCTCAATTGTCCTAAATTTCCATAATCAAAGTTCTGATCAAAGTTCTTCGAAGAGGTTTCAATTGTTTTAAAAGTCAATTTTTATTATTGAGAAAATAAGTTTCGTGAAGATCTATGACAACTTTTTAATTGTTCTAAATTTTCCTTCATTCTTCTTACGTCCTTTTACTTCCCGCTGTTGTCGGTTCATGATTTCCTGGGACGTGGAGGTCCAACTTTCTCTCCACCGCCTAGGTAGTCTTGCAGGTGGTCTTTTATTCCTTGGTTTTTCTGTCCAAACTCCAATTTCCAAAATCAAAGTTCTGATAAATGAAGTTTTCTGCAATTCTCCGAAGATGTTTTAATTGTCTCCTTATTTCAAATTTTATTATTGAGAAAATGAGATTTCGGAAAGTTAATGAAAACTTTTCAATTGACCTAAATTGCAAATTCCACAATCAAAGTTTTCTGGAATTCTCTGAAACTGTTTCAATTGTCTCAAATCTTACCTTTTATTATTGAGAAAATAAGTTTTCTGAAAGTTGATGAATTCTCAATTGTCCTAAATTTCAATTTCCATAATCAAAGTTCGTATAAGTGCAGTTTTTAGAAATTCTTCGAAAAGGTTTCAATTGTCTTAAATTTCAGTTTTTATTATTGAGAAAAGAAGTTTCGTGAAAGTCTATGACAACTTTTCAATTGTTCTAAATTTTCTAAAATTCTTTCAAGATGTTTCAATTGTTTCCAAAAATAATTTTTATTATTGAAAAAATAAGTTTTTGGAAAGTCTATAAAAACTTCTCAATTGTTCTAAATTTTAAATTACACTATCAAAGTTTTCTGGAATTCTCTGTCTCAAATCTCAATTTTTTTATTGAGAAAATAAGTTTTCTGAAGTATTCTCAATTGTCCTAAATTTCAATTTCCACAATTAAAGTTCTAATAAATATCGTTTTGTGAAATTCTCAGAAATTGTTTCAATTGTCTCAAATCTCAGTTTTTATTGTCGACAAAATAAGTTTTCTGAAACTGTATGAAGAATTCTCAATTGTCCTAAATTTCAATTTCCACAATTAAAGTTCTAATAAATGCCGTTTTGCGGAATTCTCTGACGTTGTTTCAATTGTCACAAATCTCAGTTTTTATTGTTGACAAAATAAGTTTTCTGAAAGTTTATGAAGCATTCTCAATTATCCTAAATTTCAATTTCCACAATTAAAATTGTAATAAATGCCGTTTTGTGAAATTCTCGAAATTGTTTCAATTGTCTCAAATCTCAGTTTTTATTGTCGACAAAATAAGTTTTCTGAAAGTGTATGAAGAATTCTCAATTGTCCTAAATTTCAATTTCCACAATTAAAGTTCTAATAAATGCCGTTTTGCGAAATTCTCCGAAGTTGTTTCAATTGTCTTAAATCTCAGTTTTTATTGTTGACAAAAAAAGTTTTCTGAAAGTTTATGAAGAGTTCTCAATTGTCTTAAATTTCAATTTCCACAATTAAAATTCGAATAAATGCGTTTTGTGGAATTCTCTTAAGTTGTTTCAATTGTCTGTAAGCTCAGTTTTTATTGTTGACAAAATAAGTTTTCTGAAAGTGTATGAAGAATTCTCAATTGTCCTAAATTTCAATTTCCACAATTAAAGTTCTAATAAATGCCGTTTTGTGAAATTCTCCGAAGTTGTTTCAATTGTCTCAAAGCTCAGTTTTTATTATTGGCAAAATAAGTTTTCTGAAAGTTTATGAAGCATTCTCAATTGTCCTAATTTGAAATGCAGTTTCAATTGTTCAAAATTTTATTTTCTGTCATTGTAGATTTTTAGACAGAACTTTAGGAAGTGTTCCGAATTGGCCTAATTAAAAACTTCTCCTGAATAAAAATTTGTAACGAAAAAGTTTAGCGAAATCGCCGGCACTCTAATAACACCCTGTAGCCCTACCAGATGAGCCAATTAAAAAAGCATCCCTTTCGCTAATCATTAAAAGCGTGGCGGCCCATTTACAGAAAAGTGTCGGAGGCAAAAAAACTAAATTGGTTCGCTTCGTGCCAAAAGTGGGTGTGGCGGCAATAAAGCCTGCAGTGGACGGCCGAGCGCCGCAGAGGTCGCCAAACTGTCATTCCATCGGAGACAGCGAAGACTCCGCTGCATTTATCGCACATAATGAAGCCACAAGTCCACATTCCCGGTCCGATACGGGCGCAATTAAAATAGCGCGACACTTCGCCTCAATTAAAAACGCGGACGTCTCAATCGCGATCCTCGAAAATAAATCGCGTGCGCTATTAAAACGGATACGACGCCGCCGTAAATATGCAGAGCAGTCCTCGCATTCGGCTCGCCGCGGCGCGATACGGACCGTATCACGCGAGACCGCCGCTGCATATTCATAGAACCGGCGCGCGGAAATGATTTTTTGATTTTTCTCATAATTGATGTTGTTGCAGATGCCATTGGTAAGTGGTGTAGAATCCCCCGTGGACGTACCGCATAAGGTAGGAGCCCCGACTTCATAAAGCGCGGATAAACCAGACAGCGACAAAATGGAAACAGTAACGCGTTGCAATTCCCGCCGAGGACGTGTGCTGCATGTCGGCGATGCGATCACGTAATCTATTTGTGGTGGATTCGGCGGCCGCATCAGCTCTGACGTGCGCAGCACCCCAAACGGGATCACATACGTGTCAGCGCGACAAAAACCAGATTAATAACGCCCCCGATCTGCCTAATCCTCCCATAACTATCGCAATTACCAGTTCTCACCCCCGAAAAAATTCCGGCCCTGAATAAATAACCCGCGCAGCTAAAGCAGCTATTACATTGTGCGAGTTCTCGTACCAGTTTACAATTCGAGTGCTCTTACAAGTAACTCTTGGCTGGAATCTCGTAAAGCATATCTGTACCCCAGAAGCAAACTATGTTAAGTCCAAAATTGGCCAAATTGAGTTTTTTATGGTAAGTCACTAAACGAAACTCACACTTTCATTTGCTTTTGTCAGAAAAATTCTATCCATAACCGTTATTAAAATGGGTCGCCATAAAGTCATGGAACTATAGCAAAAACTGTTGTCAAAAAAACTTTCAAGTGCTCTCCTGAACATTTGAAATTTTTGACTTAACATATTTTGCTTCTGGGGTACAGATATAGGTTTTAATTTACACTGCAAGAGAGAAATTTGAACTGTCAAAAATATTAAAATACAGGCTGAGTTAAGTTTTACCGCCCGTGGCAAAATGGGCCTTTAAAATAATTTGTCAATTCTCATAAATTGCATGAGTAATTTTATATTATTAAGGTACATAGAAACCAAGAAAAAATCTTTTTTTTTATTCAGGTAAAATTTTAGATTTCTTTCAATTACTAATTGCTCAATTTATTAGTTTTTTTTATGTACGAACAGTAAAATATTTTCACATAATTTAGTGTAATTGAAATAATTTCACTAATTTGGGTTCATTAATTAAAGCCATTTCCGTATTAGAGGGTATTTTTTAAATGAGTTACGACATAAGCTGACCAATTCACCTAACAATGGTATTGGTTTTGGGTACTTGGCTGATTATTTATGACAGTCATAAAGTTCAGTTAAAAAGTGCAACGTTACATTTTACAAGACCGGAATAAGGGTCTTCGCTTTTTCTTTAAAAGTTCACGACATCGTAACTAAAAGCTACACGGTAATTATAATCATAATAAAAAATAATTTTTGCAATATTAGATTTTAAACTTGATAAGAAAATCGCTTACCAGCTTCTAATTTTTGTTAGTATATCTGTCTACAATTTTGTGTTTTAATTTTGCCGTCTGCAAAGTCAATATACCTATCGGTTATTGAACCTTCCCATAAAATAAATTGCTTAATTGACCCAAAGTTTAAAAACCCTGGTCAGAACCCTAGGTCACTTTGTGAATAAAGAAATATTCACATTCGCAACAAATCTTCCAACACTTAAACATCGTTGGTAAAAAGTGAAAATTAAAACTTTGTTTTGTGGAATAGTGAACATTTGTGTTTACTTCAGATATAATCATGCCATTTCAATACTCAGTCGAGGAGAAGCTTGAAATGCTTTTAATTTATGGATAATGGGGCATCACTTTGAGCATCTTTATAAAATAAACTTAATATTAACATATTAAAAACTTATTTTATTTTTCTCACAAATTCCAGAATACGGGTCTGGCAACAACTAAAACGCCGTTCCCTTCAGTTTTATGGGTCGATCATCAGGTATTGTTACCTGGTAGACCGTATTATCCATTGTTGGAAAGTCATAAATAAAAGTATTTTTCGTGGTTTATGTTAAATTTGATTCAACTCAAAAAGTAATAATTTTTTAACGAATCAAATTGCAATTAGCAATGCTACGAATAATTTGACAAATTTTGAAATAAAAAACCAAACATGGAAATTTTACCCGAAACTCTTTGTTTTACTTTTTTGGTTTCAAATAAAAATGATTTGGAAAACTTGTAGCACTAATCGAAAGTGTAAACTTCAACTGATGTAACATGTAAATTGCATACTTTCCCCTCAATCTTTAATAGGTATTATGGCCGGGGCGGTAAAACATAACTCACCCTGTATAAATTCAACTCATAAAATAAAATCATACAAGTTTTGGTGGCAAATGTTCATTATTCAATATCTGTAGGATAGTGAAATTAGTGTGGTGGCTTATTTGAAGCGACTTAAGCGACTTCATTTAGCAATGTTAAATAATTTCCAATTCCCAATAACTCTTTTTTATTATTAACTATTCAAATAAAAACTGTTTAATAATGTTGGACTTTCTGATAATAAGCTCAATTGGTTAGTGGTAAATTATTTATGAACAGACAATCTCATTAGAACAAGAATCTTTTCTCATTAAAAAAATTATTGGTATTAATTAATTATCATTCGAATGCAGATTCGGTTAAAAAATCTTAACAACGCCGTGTTCACTCTAATAACCCTTAGAAAAAATTAAGAAACATTATTAATATAAATGTTAAAATATAATTTATTATTGCAAGTAAAGAGTCTTTAGAAAATGTTGATAAAGTGATAAAATATTTAAAACATTTAGTTCTATATACTGGTTGGTATAATCAAATGTCCAGCGGAGCCAGGGAATGTCAAAAAATTATCAATTATTAATTCTCGTTTCACATAAACACCAACAACGCAAGAACAGCTGTGAAATAAGTCAAGTACGCACGTGCAATACAAAAAACGCATCGAAATTCGTACAGAAAATAGACGCAGTTCTAATAGCAAAAATCTCATAAGAGTTCTCGAAACCAATAGGACGCAGGAGAAATCTTGCAGTGTAAATAATTTCATATCGATACGGACAGAACTCGTACGACTTCTCATACGAGAACTCGCATAATGTAATACCCGTTTAACGCCGATACAATGCAGTCCGCAGTGCGGTAGAGCGAAATTTAATAACGGGCCCTCGAGAATCGAGAATTTGCAGCGCCCGCTCGCTGACCGCTATTCCGAGGCAAGATATCTCCTCCTCCCCCTGAGTGGTCGTAAAAAGAACGGCCGAAAAATGGGACGTTTCTCCGCTGATGTTGTTTTGAGTGCGTTTCATTCCTAGCCGCTTTAACTCGGCATTATGCACCCTCTTCGATGGGGTGTTTTCTGGAAAAATTAAAAATTTTAATTCTCCGCCGAACAGGCGGATGTGCTCAATCATTGTTTCCAGGCAGTTACAGAAATTACTTTTCCTCTAAAACCGTTTTTTTGTGAACTGGCTGAATTTTTTTAAGTTATCGCCGTTTAATGGTTGCAATGAATTTTTTATTGTGTTGACGTTGAGTCTTTTGAAGTTCCGCTCTTCTAATTTTAAACTTTTTTTAATTCAATTTTTCCAAGTTTTAAATAAATTTGTTTCGGGTTATTGCTGTTTGACGATGACAATTTTGAAGCTTCTGGAAATTTGTGTTGATTTTGGATTTTTTTTCAAACCGTGAAGTTATTTTTTAATATTCTTAAAAAAATAGTTTTCGGATTGTTGCTACATCTTCATGGTGACAGTTTTAATGCCATAAGTTTTCAAAATATTTTTGAAAAATCCCACCACCAATTTATTACATTTTGAGTAAGTAGGGTGCAGGCACCACTTTCAGCCATTACACCACTTTTTGCCACTTGTACAAGATTTATAAGTTTATAAGGTTTTCTTAACATAAAGCAAATTATTAATTAAGTATTATAAAGTAATGGTACTTTTACATTTTTACTCATTTTGAATAACAACTGATTCTAAAATTTTATTGGATCACGCGCTTGGAACACAACTTAAACGACTTGATCTGTATGAACCAGTTACTTTCTTGACTTGACGGTAGGGAAGTTGCTTGAAAAGAATTTGAAAAGATAAATGATTCATATTGGTCAATTCGTATCAAGCTACTTAACTTTAAACTTTTAACTGAATTATCAAACTTTTACTTTCCTTGAAAAACTAAAACCTCGTTCCCATTAGTCAAGTTACTTTAGTACTTGAAGTTCAGTAACTTTAATTTAATTTATTTCAATTAATTTTTAATTAAACAAATTGATTTTTTAATCTTTTTTAATCTGAAATTAATTAATTAATTGCCTAAATTAGTCTAAAATTGATTTGTGTTCGCTTAGGCAATTTTTTTATTCAAGTCCTTTAACTGAAACTGCAATCTCATAAGAAATTCAAGTTACTTCAGGTGCTTCAAGTCAAATAACTTGAACGGCTTGACCTGTATGATGGTAGTGAAGTTGCTTGAAAAGAAGTTAAAAAGATATTCCAAGTTCAGTAAATAAATGATTCATATTGGTCAATTCGTATCAAGTTAATTAAGTTTCAAGTGAACTATCAAACTTTTATTTGCATTGAAAAACTAAAACCACGTTCGTATTAGTCAAGTTACCAAGTTCAGTCACTTTAATTTAATTTATTTCAGTTAATTTTTGATTAGACAAATTGATGTGTGATGTTTGCAAAGCAACTGAAATAAACTAATTAATTGCCTAAATTAGTCTAAAATTGATTTGTGTCCGCCTAGGCAATTTTTTATTCAAGTCCTTTAACTGAAACTGCAATCCCATAAGAAATTCAAGTTACTTCATGTGCTTGAAGTCAAATAACTTGAACGGCTTGACCTTTCTTGATTTGGCGGTAGGGAAGTTGCTTGAAAAGAATTTGAAATGATATTCGAAGTTCAGGAAATAAATGATTCATATTGGTCAATTTGTGTCAAGTTACTTAAAGTCACTCAAAATTTGACTTGCCTTGAAAAACAAAAACTTCGTTGTAACGCAATAATTTTGAAAATTTCCAGAATTAAAATCAAGTCGCAAGCGAACCGCATTCAACGATTTCTAAATTTAGACCATTCTCGAGTTTTGCCATGATAAAAGCTTATAAATTTCGGTACAACGTTTCTCTCTAAAAATAACATATTTTTGAATAAAAGAAACGTCGGAATAATTTGTTTTCGAGATTCTGCCAACCGAGCACTCCGACACGAATTTTCGCCAACCAAAAAAATTAGTTTTCGAGTCGAATGAAAATTTCGCAACTGAATAATTAACGTTCGCATTTTTAGAAACCCATTCCCAAATAAAAAGCGCCTCGAACCGATCACGATCCAATTTCCAAACGCCGATGCAGATAGATAAACATAACTCGTGTCGGTTCCGCTCACATTTTATGGCAGCAAAGTTGCGAAGTCTCCCAAACGTGTCCAAACACACACATGTGTAATTTCGTGCGCTTACGAAACAGGGGGCACCCAAATAAAACCCGCACCCAAATCCGTCACTGTTTACACAAAAGCCGCCTGTAAATAGAAACTGGCTGCCGTTCGCGGGAAAAAATTTCGCCCTGACATTTTTTTTAATCCACGTTAGGAACTCCATTTAAGAGGCTTTTAACTTCTTAACGGAGCGCTTTTAACCCCGACGAGGGCCGCGCTTCCTTTTAATAATAATCCGTGTAGCGGCCATTGTTATCGCGCGCTGATAAGTCAATCGTACTTAAAACAGTATCAGCGGTAATGAATGCGTTGGGAAGGCTCGGACATGCGATACACCTGTTAACAGTGTCCCTCGGGATGGGTCTCCCCTAATGCGTTCCCTAAACAGATTTTAATGCAGTTGTGAAACAATGAGGCGCGCCCCTCCCCCGATCTAATTTTTAATCAGGTGGCGATTTCTTGGATGCTCCGGGGCGCTAATGCGGGGTTCGCGTGGCCGCACCAGCTGTCCACCGGAGCCACCTGAGCTGCACATTTGCATATTAATCTCAAAGGTCGTGTTCCAATATGTCCCCCGTTTGTTGATCGACTATCAGCCGTCTGGGGATTGAGATATTTAATTCGTTTTATTGAATAATTAATTAAGCAAAGAAGCGGGCGCTGCCTCTTAAACGCATTAACTTTAATTGCAAGCGCAGTATAATGTTTAGTTTAACCCGTTGGTATTTAAACAAGAGGCCGTTCGAGGAAGTAAAACTGGTTAATTACATTTTAGTGTCGGTTAACAGATAAGGTGTCCCGTTTCCCGTTCGCGCGCCACAATACGAATTTCGATGTAAACAAAGCGTTTGTCAGTTTAATAAACGGCACATTCACGTAAAATAATAACCAAGAGTGCAGCAGCTGAAGCTAAACAGAGTCCAGGTGCAGGCTCGTTCGCAAGTCATTTCCTCCGAGTTAACGTTCAAAAATTACGCTAAAAGCTTTCCTTCCCGTATTCTATTAAACAGCAGTTTCGTTGATGACCGGACCCTGAGCACATGACGCACTTTTCTATGGAAATAAGCGACTATAAAACGTACACGCGTTTGTTGATCATGGCTCGTCGATGATCGTTATCATCTTGTAGCTGAATAAATGCCTTTTTTCATGCGCGGCTTCATCGGGTGACATATGATGGGGTGCCATTCGGAATTCCAATGAAAAATTTAAATGCGACTTGGGCCAGATTAAATTGGTTTCAATTTAGATTAACTCGGCTTAGTTCACTTTAGGGTAGTTTTGACTATTTAAAATATTCGTTACATAATCAACAATTTATAAATATAATAGACTGCCTAGACTTACAAGAACTAAATCTTAGATTAATTTAGCCACTTTCAAGTAGACATTAATCTTAATTGGATTAGTTTAGATTAGTTCAGATTAGATTGAAACATATGCCCTACTTCAAAATCGATAAAAATTTATTATCAGCAAATTCTAGCTTCAATTTGTGCCCACTAGTCACGTTAGCTGACTTCCAGTCACTTGAAATCAATCAATCAATCAATGAAAATCAAATGGTGTTTCAAGACATAAAATTCATCGTTAAAGTTAGTTGACTTGACATTTTTGGAGTTAAGCAACTTGAATGACTTGATTTGACACATTTGAAGTCGAGCAACTTGAACCAGATATTTTCTTTACTTGAAATGTCTAAATTTGTTTAATTAGTTTAGTTCAGATTAGACTGAATCTTTATTTTTTCATCATTCTTCAAAATCGATAAAAATTTATTATCAGCAAATTCTAGCTTCAATTCGTGCCCACTAGTCACGTTAGCTGACTTCCAGTCACTTGAAATCAATCAATCAATCAATGAAAATCAAATGGTGTTTCAAGACATAAAATTCATCGTTAAAGTTAGTTGACTTGACATTTTTGGAGTTAAGCAACTTGAATGACTTGATTTGACACATTTGAAGTCGAGCAACTTGAACCAGATATTTTCTTTACTTGAAATGTCTAAATTTGTTTAATTAGTTTAGTTCAGATTAGACTGAATCTTTATTTTTTCATCATTCTTCAAAATCGGTAAAAATTTATTATCAGCAAGTTCTAGCTTCAATTCGTGCCCACTAGTCACGTTAGCTGACTTCCAGTCACTTGAAATCAATCAATCAATCAATGAAAATCAAATGGTGTTTCAAGACTTAAAATTCATCGTTAAAGTTAGTTGACTTAACATTTTTGGAGTTAAGCAACTTGAATGACTTGATTTGACACATTTGAAGTCGAGCAACTTGAACCAGATATTTTCTTTACTTGAAATGTCTAAATTTGTTTAATTAGTTTAGTTCAGATTAGACTGAATCTTTATTTTTTCATCATTCTTCAAAATCGATAAAAATTTATTATCAGCAAATTCTAGCTTCAATTCGTGCCCACTAGTCACGTTAGCTGACTTCCAGTCACTTGAAATCAATCAATCAATCAATGAAAATCAAATGGTGTTTCAAGACTTAAAATTCATCGTTAAAGTTAGTTGACTTGACATTTTTGGAGTTAAGCAACTTGAATGACTTGATTTGACACATTTGAAGTCGAGCAACTTGAACCAGATATTTTCTTTACTTGAAATGTATAAATTTGTTTAATTAGTTTAGTTCAGATTAGACTGAATCTTTATTTTTTCATCATTCTTCAAAATCGGTAAAAATTTATTATCAGCAAGTTCTAGCTTCAATTCGTGCCCACTAGTCACGTTAGCTGACTTCCAGTCACTTGAAATCAATCAATCAATCAATGAAAATCAAATGGTGTTTCAAGACTTAAAATTCATCGTTAAAGTTAGTTGACTTAACATTTTTGGAGTTAAGCAACTTGAATGACTTGATTTGACACATTTGAAGTCGAGCAACTTGAACCAGATATTTTCTTTACTTGAAATGTATAAATTTGTTTAATTAGTTTAGTTCAGATTAGACTGAATCTTTATTTTTTCATCATTCTTCAAAATTGATAAAAATTTATTATCGGCAAAGTCTAACTTCAATTCGTGCCCATTAGTCACATTAGCCGACTTCCAGTCACTTGAAATCGATCAATCAATCAGTTAAAATCAATCGGTGTTTCAAAAATTAAAATTCATTGTTAAAGTTACTTGACTTGACATATTTAAAGTTAAGCAACTTGAATGGCTTGATTTGACGCATTTGAAGTCGAGCAACTTGAACCAGATATTTTCTTTACTTGAAATGTCTAAATTAGTTTAATTAGTTTAATTCCGATTAGACTGAAACATATGCTCTACTTTTATCCTTTCATTATTCTTCAAAATCGATAAAAATTTATTATCGGCGAGTTTTAACTTGGATTCGTACCCATTAGTGAAATTAGGTGATTTACAGTCACTTGAAATCAAGAATTAAAATTCATTATTAAAGTTACTTGACTTGACATATTTGAAGTTACGCAACTTGGAACGACTTGACTAATATGAACCAGATATTTTCTTTACTTGAAATCTCCAAATTAGTATAACCCCTCACTTGCTTTGAAAACTTAATTGACTAACTTGACGCAAATGTCGTTCACATTAGTCAAGTTACTTGATTTGATTCACTTTAAGGAAAGTAATTTTCAATGGATTTTCAAGACTGATAAAAAGTTGAAGTCAGTCCTTCACTTGAAACGTGAAAAAATGAAGTCATGAAAATTCGTTCAAGTTCAATTGTTGAAGGCAAGTAAAAATTTCCACTTCACTTAAAACTTGAAATTTAAGTAACTTTACTAATGTGAATGAGGAAAGGCACTTCAAGTCAGGGAAATAACTGATTCAGCTAAGCTGTAACTTGCTCAATGTGAACGAGGTTTGTTGGTTACTTTTTCAAAGCAAATAAATTTTGATAGAATCTCTACTTCATTTAGAAGTTAAAATTAAACCTCCGTTCTTATTATTAAAGTTATGTACTTGACTTGAAATATTTGAAGTCAAACGACTGCAAGCAACTGACTAATATTAACCAGGCGGTTTCTTTACTTGAAATATCTTTTTTAGTTAGTTTCAAGTGAAATTGCTTATTTTCATTGAAAAACCAATTGACAATGATTTGACTTTGAAAAAACGTCGTGCAAATTCGTCAAGTTATTTGAGGAGGATTTTCAAGGCTGGTAAAGGTATCTTTAATTCACTTGAAATATGAAAAGATATTTGAAGTCAATAAAAGCCGTTTCAAGTTACTGGACATCAAGCAGTCAGTGACTTTACCAATGTGAACTTAAAACTTAAAAGTTAAGTAACTGGGTACCAATTATCCAATATGAACCATTTATTTACTTAACTTGGAATGTCTTTTCAAGATCTTTTCAAGTAACTTCACTAACGTCAAGTCAAGAAAGTAACTGGTTCTTACTGGTCAAGTCGTTTAAGTAATTTAACTTCAAGCACCTGAAGTAACTTGAATTTCTTGGTGGGATTTTACTTTTAGTTAAAGGACTTGAGTAAAAAATTGCCTAGGCTACACAAATCAAGTTTTAGACTAAATTAGGCAACTCATTAGTTTCCTTCAGATTGTTTTGCGAAAACTCGAAAAAATCAACTTGTCTAATAGAAATTAACTAAAATTAATGCAATTTAAATTAGTTTATGGCGAAATGATAGGGGAGGAGTTGCGAAACGTTCAGATTAGAAAGTGATCTTTGGTCGAGGATGTAAATGACCGATTTGGCCGGTACAGCAACCGTCGACATAAAATAGTTGTAGTCGGGGTTTCAAGTTGCTGGACATCAAGCAATTAGTAACTTGACTAATGTGAACGAGGTTTTAGTTTTTCAAGATCTTTTCAAGTAACTTCACTAACGTCAAGCCAAGAAAGTAACTGGTTCTTACTGGTCAAGTCGTTTAAGTAATTTAACTTCAAGCACCTGAAGTAACTTGAATTTCTTGGTGGGATTTTACTTTTAGTTAAAGGACTTGAGTAAAAAATTGCCTAGGCTACACAAATCAAGTTTTAGACTAAATTAGGCAACTCATTAGTTTCCTTCAGATTGTTTTGCGAAAACTCGAAAAAATCAACTTGTCTAATAGAAATTAACTAAAATTAATGCAATTTAGATTAGTTTATGGCGAAATGATAGGGGAGGAGTTGCGAAACGTTCAGATTAGAAAGTGATCTTTGGTCGAGGATGTAAGTGACCGATTTGGCCGGTACAGAAACCGTCGACATAAAATAGTTGTAGTCGGGGTGTAGTAGCTAGTTTAGCCCTCGCGCGACCGCCACCCCGCGTTCACAGTGACGTAATGCGATATTGATTTTCCGCGCCAGCCCATCAAACCGAGATCCGAGAGATATTTCAAAACGTCATTTTACACGAGGCCGTTATTATTAGACTTTTTACGCACGCCCGGAATCCAACCTCAGCTGATTTTTATGAGCAATGAAGCAAAATGCTCGGCGCTCATTCAGATGTTATGTTGGTACATTCACGGCCCGATTATTTTATCTTCATGATAACTCGTCCGTGGGGGGGGGGCTTTTTAGGGCGCTGTAAAAATGCGATCATTCATGAAACGCGCACTTTACAATTACCCCGGAGATGTTAGGTACTTTATCGTAATGGCCATTTACGGGATTGCGACCAAGATGGCGATACGGCGTCGCGACGCTCGGCAAGTGCGCCGACGCCGGCAGGAAATCCATTTCGACGATGGCCCTCCTCTCGATTTTGATGGACATTCCGACGACCGCGCCCTCATTAACGGGGCAACAAATCGGCGAACGGACGGACGTCGCTTTTTGGAGTTTCTAATTTGAATGGATTTATTCAGAGCATGTGTCGAGTGCGCTCGGGACACAAGCCAGATGGCGTAAAACACTGAGTCGATTATCTGGAGGAGGCATTGGGTGGTCCACTCGATTAAAATGCGTCTGCTTCGAAATTTCCCGATGACAAGCGCGCAATTTTGAGTTATAACTCCCGGTGACAAGGGACAGCGTCCGCCCGGGTGGGGCGGCTTGATTTACGTACCAGACGGGTTGGCCTAGGTCGCGGTTCGAACTTGGCCGCAGGACGTCCTAAAAGCGGGAAAAAACAAACCGTAATTAATCGGAGTCACTTGCGCCAATTACTGCGCCACGAGCACGCGTCGCTGTGAATAATTGTGATGAATCATGATCCTGCTTAACGCCCATCAAACGTCTTCGTGTTAGCGGCGACATTGATTTTTGTTATTCCTCTCATTAAGGGGTGGTTGCGACGCGATTTTGATTTACGAATCGAATCGACAGCAGATCCGAGGGCGCACTGAGCCAATCGGAACCGAGCGCGGCTTCTGCGCGATTCTCCGCAAAATTTTAGCTACGACGACGGCGACGCTCTCGTTTGTTGATACGCCGAATATCGCCGCCGAATTGCACTTAAGCCACTGTTATCGGCGAAGACGTTGACCTCGATACGAGCTCATTGATTGACGTGCCCCGTAGCCTACATATCATTTTCGATTTTATCAAATCTGTGCTTTTCTCCCCACCACTTCAGACTTCAAACTTCAGACGTTTTTAAATCAAATTCATTTCATTATTACTCATCGATCCTTAATAATTTTTTGTTGCAACCCCCTCCCCATTAATTAACCTTGTGCGCTGATTGTTTATAATAATTACAATCGTTTCTTTATCTTAAGTTACCTTGCTTTTTTATTTAAGTTGAGATCTGCTGATTGCTAATCTTAAGTTGTTTAAGTGCTTCGAACTTGAAACTTAAGATGAAGGGTTGACTCCATAATTTGAAATTTCGCGTTGAAATAATACAAGTTACATTTTTCATTCTTTGTCTATTTTTTCACATATGCTTTTATATTAGGGTTGGTTTCTCGAACTTGAAACTTATGATAAAGAATTTAGTAACCTTAAATTTTGGAATGAGATAGTAAAAGTGAAATAAAGATGCCTATTTAAGTTTATTTTAAGTTAGGATTGCTTTGAATTTGAAAAGTTAGAATTTACTGAAATTTGGAAGCTCGTTTGGCACCCCTCCCCATTAATTATCCTTGTGCGCTGATTGTTTATAATAATTGCAATCGTTTGTTTATCTTAAGTTAACTTGATTTTTTATTGAAGTTGAGATCTGCTGATTGCTGATCTTAAGTTGTTCAAGTGGTCCGAACTTGAAACTTAAGATGAAGGGTTGACTTCATAATTTGAACTTTCGCGTTGAGATCATACAAGTTACATTTTTCATTCTTTGCCTATTTTTTCACATGTGGTTATATATTAGGGTTGCCTTCTTGAACTTGAAACTTATGATAAAGAATTTAGTAACCTGAAATTTTGGAATGAGATAGTAAAAGTGAAATAAAGTTGCCTATTTAAGTTTATTTTAAGTTAGGGTTGCCTTTGAATTTGAAAAGTTAGAATTTACTGAAATGTGGAAGCTCAGTTGGCACCCCTCCCCATTTATCTTGTGTACTCATGAAAATTGCAGTTGTTTCGGAAAAATGTTGTTTCTGTTTGCTTATCTTAAGTTAAGGTTGCTTTTCTATTTAAGTGTTTGAAACTTGAAACTTAAGATTATCCTATAACTTTAAGTTTTGTGTTCAGATAATAAAAATTAAATTGTTGTTTGCCTATTGTAAGTTAAAATCCTTGGAATTTAACTCAAGTTGAATAGTTTACCAAAACTGAAAAGTGAATGAAGTTGTTAGTCTTTGTGTGCTGATGTAATAAATTAAGGCTGCTTCAAACTTAAACTGAAAATAATAAGTTTGTTAAAACTGAAAAAATGAACAAAATGACCTTACTTTTTGTGTGCTGAGATAATCAAAGTTGCAAACTCTTCAATTTTGAGCTTTTGTTGTTTAAGTGTGTTGGTCTTGAATCTTGAGAAAATTTTACAATTGAAACATTGTCATTTAACTTTTCTTGTTGCATTTTTTGACAATCACTTTTTGAAAGCTCTGTTGACATCCTTCCCTATTTAGAGGTCATTGCAATTGTTTTGGAAAAATACTGTCACTGTTCATTTTAAGTTAAGGTTACTTGTCTTAAGCATTTCAAAGTTGGAACTTAAGATTAAGTTATAACTATAAATTTTGTGTTGAGATAATGTAAGTTAAAGTGCTGTTTGTTAAGTTGAATGGTTTGAGAAAACTGAAAAAAAAAATGAAGTTACTGTTTTGATTTAAACTTGAAACTTAAAATAATAAATTTGTTGAAACTGAAAAAATGAAGAAAATGACCTTAACGTTTGTGTTGTACATAATTTGGGGGGAAGTGTCAATTTTGAGCTTTTGTTATTTAAGTGCGTTGTACTTGAAACTTAAGTGAAGCATTTGCGAAAACTGAAAATTTTATAATTGAAATATTTTTATTTATCCCTTTTTTGTTCCATTTTTCAAATAATTTTTTTGAAGCTTTTATAATCGACGTTATGCCTCGATCAAAACTGCAATTTTTTTAGAAAAATGATGTCACTGCTTGTTTATTTTTACTTTTCTTAAGTGTCTCAAATTTGAAACTTAATATTAACTTATAACTTTCAATTTTGTGTTGAGATTTGCATATTTTAAGTTGATGTGCTTGGAACTTAATTAAGTTGAACGGTTTGCCAAAACTGAAAAATAAATGAAGTTCGTCTTTTACTTCAAACTTAAAACTTAAAATAATAAGTTTGTTGAAACTGAAAAAATGAAGAAAATGATCTTAATAATTGTGTTGCAAAAAATTTGGGACGAAGTGTCAATTTTGAGCTTTTGTTATTTCAGTGCATTGAACTTGAAACTTGAGATGAAGCTTTTGATGAGACTGAAAATTTGGAACATTTTCATTTAACCTTTTTTATTGCATTTTTTCAAATCACTTCTCGTGTAAGCGATTTGGGCTTTATAACTAATATATAATAATATATAATAATGATAATACCATTTAAAGCTCAAAAACCAAAATTTGGTAAAATTGAATGCAATTAAACCGTTTTCATGATGAGCTTAACGTTTGTGGGTTGCGCCAGTAAAAGTTGCACTGCTTGGAAATAATAAGTGTCTCACTCTCCCTATTATTTAAAGTTGAGAATCACTGAAACTTAAAAGCTCTTTTGGGGCTTCATTTAACGACCAGTTTTGCTCATCGATGAAGTTGGAGTTTATCGCAAGTTAGATTAAATCTCACCGCAATGATGTTATTCTCAGAATAATACTTGTTTGTCAAACGGTCAGAAGGTCAGTGTGCTCGATCCGTTTTTTGAAGAAACTACGTGGCTCATAGCTTGGGAAAGATTAATTTAGTAAAGTCGAGATGGGATTACGGCGGAGGGAGGAGGGCGACTGAACGCAGCAGTGGTGTCCGGCGTAAAAGCAGCCGGTTAGCAATGAAAATTGCGAAATATCGCGTCGAGGGACCACCCGTCGAGCGGAATAATGTAATCACTGGAGGAATTGAAAGTAAACTGGTAGCCGCAATAAATCGCATGCGGGTCGTGCTTCATATGCGATTAGGCGCCGATTAAGAAGAGAGCGCTTTTAATTTCTTCCATTGGGGCCCCGTCATCTGCGCGGCATCGATTGCCGGTCCCCTTGTAATTATTTTTTTAAATTGTTCGCTTGTTGCAGGCAAGTGGTGTCCGAGGCGGGAGTGGTCGTCGCCGCCGGACGCGCGGGCGGCCAACGACGCGGCGCGGAGAGGCGTCCTCTACTCCTCCGTCTTCCTCGGCAGTCCGGGTGAGTACACATTCCCAAAAACCGAACCGATTTTCGTTGCGCAACCAAAATAACTTTTCGAATTACACCGCGCTTCGCGTGTGCCCCCGCGCGCCGCGCGCCCCCGGCGGGGGGCCGAAGCGAGACGGAACCAGAGGTTGCCATGACAACCGCCGCATTCCCGCCTCGCGGCCATGGTAACTGGCAGCGCAGGCGCGGGGCCGCGCCGCAACCCGGTCCTGCGAAGAATGGCGAACCAGCAGGACGACGAGTCTTTGTCTCCGGAATCGATCGGTTCCTCCGAGTTTTCGCGGCACTTTCGATTTTTCGAGGTCGAGAATTTTCTGACCCGTCCGGGTCAGCGCGGCCCTGATTGGACCATCCATCACCGCGCCGTAATTGGTTCCCATGGAACCACGTCGGAGGTAATTGTTACCTTGGAAACGGGTTCGGGCTGCATTGTAAGAATTTTTCCCCGTGATCGATAAGGGGAAAAAAGGGGGCCACGTGTTCGCCTGTCAATGCAGGCTGCGTGCGTTTGACAGGTCGCGAAATGAAGAGCTCCGCAACCTACCGCAAGCGGCCCGGATTTAATTGGCGAGTCAAAATCGGGCGAGGTTTTTAATGCCTATTCACATGTGCTAGTAATTCTCGGCGCGTAAACATTTCCTAGCAGTAAACATGTGTCTCATCTGGACCGGTGCCAACACGACGAATTAAAATAATGTCCGTCGTGCAAAAACATAAAACGCATCATTAAAGAAGTCTCTCGCGTTTTACTGATTCCCTCCAATTTATGATGGAAGCTTATCGCGGATTCTTTCCCACGTCGGCCGCGATCGCGATTATCTGCGTTGACAGCGGTGACAAAACTAGCAGGTGCTGAACCGACGCCAACGGCGCCAGATAGCATAAACACGGAATCCTTATTTTGACTGCTCCAATACGCCCGAGTGTGTGTGTGTGTGTCGACATACTAGGAAGGTCGTTGCGCCTTAAAATCGCTAAGTAAGGAAAGCGCGTGGGAAGGAGATATTCTCCTTTCGATCTATTGTTATTTATTAGCCGCACGGGGAGAGGAGACGCTTCCATGATGATGCAGTGACAGGCACACGCGGTCGTTAATACGTCCTCTTACCCGTGACTGACAGTCCAAACAAATGTCGCGACGTGAGAAACATTTGACAGACATTTGTTTTCACATCGGGCCAGCGCATCTAAATGCAGGCAGACAATGGAACCCGATCGTATGAGTCGAGGAAGTCGATTATCTTACGGTCGAATTTTTGAGATGTAATTGTGCGGTGCTGGAGACGCCGTTGGCGACGAAAGGGTTCGCCCGGGGTCCTTTCCGGGACGATATATCAACCGGAATTATCCAGACGTGTGATAGTTGTACAAGAGGATTAAGGACGTTAAAGATGGCCCCAGCTCGACCCGAGATACGACTTTTTAATTTTACACGTCGGTTAAATATTTGTTCGGGATTACTTAATATTGTTTGGATGCGCAATCGAAGACAAAACGTTCACTCTACACTTAATACTTTCGGTTATATTTAGAACTTGTTTTTTTTTGTTTTTTTTTTTGTTGGAGCTCTAATGGTTTTAAGTCTTTGGGCAATTAATTATTGCATTAAAGAAACATTCTTGGAATAACTTGATCTACGGTTTTGAATCCTTGAATCCAAGCTGGTCAACTGTAACGAAAGTTGTAGATTTTAGTTAGGTCTACAATTTTTGTTCTTGTAGATTACAGTGAGATTTGTAGTTGAACTGAAATTCGTGAAGGTTTCTTTAAAGCTAACAAAATAGGTTTTTGAGAAACTTGTTTTGAATTGAACTCAAACAAATTTTGGTTAAACAACGTTTGGAAAAGTAAATTAGCATAATCCTATTAAGTATACAATTTTTATTATACTTTTTCCTCATATCCTCAACTTATGGCTACATTAAAACCATTTTTGGGTTGTTCTTCACTTTCAAATAAAGCTTGTAGATCTGTCCAAACTCTACAATTTTCATCCTTGTAATTTCTTCGATATCAGACCCGAACTGTTTCAAGCGATCAGCAAACAGGTTCTAACCCAAACCACATGAAACTCGACACATTTTAGTAAACTGGCGTTTATAATGCGACCACGAATAACCATTGAGGATAAAGGTTGCAGCTCGTCTATTTTTATTCACTTTTTTCCTCATATCTCCAACTTAAGATGTTGTTTTCGTTCATTTGGCTTCATTTTATCAACGTTTCGGCAAATTTTACAATTTTCTTCTTCTACATTTGTTTAGTTCCAAGCAATTGGTTTCTTCATTAAAAATGTCCGACGACATTGGGATTAAAAGTTGTAGATGCACAAAATTTATTCTCCCTTTTCCTCATATTTCTAACGTATGGTTTCCTTTTGGGTAATTTGCACTCACTTTATCAAAAAGTTGCCAAATTAAATTTGTAGATTTCACCAAACTCAACAATTTTTATCTTCATTCTAAGCGATCAATTCTTCCATTAGCAAATCCTAACCTAAATTACATAAATCTCAACAAATTTAGCAATTGAGCGTTTATATTCATTCTGTTTACCTTTACTATATCAAAAATCGTTCCAAATAAAAGTTGGAGATTTCACCAAACTCTACAACTATAATTTTCATTAGCAAATCCTAACCTAAATCAGATATATCTCAACAAATTTAGTAAATGAGCGTTTATATTCATTCTACAAGTTACTATATATATTTTTCATTAAAAATCATTTCAAATAAAAGTTGTAGATTTCACCAAACTCTACAACTTTAATTTTCATTAGCAAATTTTAACCTAAACCACATAAATCCCAACAAATTTAGCAATTGAGCATTTATATTCATTTTGTAACTTACAATTTATTTTTACTTGATCAAAAATCATTCTAAATAAAAGTTGTAGATTTCACCAAGCTCTACAACTTTAATTTTCATTAGCAAATCTTAACCTAAACCACATAAATTCCAACAAGTTTAGCGATTGAGCGTTTATATTCACTCTACAAGTTACTATTTATTTTTACTTTATAAAAAATCGTTCCAAATAAAAGTTGTAGATTTCGCCAAACTCTACAACTTAAATTTTTATTAAAAAATCCTAACCAAACCACATAAATCCTAACAAATTTAGCGATTGAGCGTTTATATTCATTCTACAAGTTACTATTTATCTTTACTTTATCAAAAATCGTTCCAAATAAAAGTTGTAGATTTCACCAAACTCTACAACTTAAATTTTTATTAGAAAATCCAAACAAATTTAGCGATTTAACGTTTATATTCATTCTACAAGTTACTATTTATCTTTACTTTACCAAAAATCGTTCCAAATAAAAGTTGTAGATTTTACCAAACTCTACAACTTTCATTTTCATTAGCAAATCCTAACCCGAACCACAAATCTCAACGTATTTAATAAATGAGCGTTTCATTCTACAACTTTTTTTCACCAAAAGTTGTTTTAAATAATAGTTACATATTTCACCAAACTCTACAATTTTAATTGTCACTATTTGTTTCATTCTAATTAATAGATTCATTTATAAAACATGTCCTAACCTAACCCCTTTTAGTAAATGAGCATTTGTAACCAATCTACAAATAACGATTGAGAATAAGAGTTGTAGAGCTACAATATTTGTTCTTTTTCTTCATATCCCCAACTTATCACCACTTTCAGATAATTTGATACTTTTAAACAAAACTTATCATTTTCAGCTTTTATCTTATAATGAAACCACAAATAACTAGTGAGAAGAAAAGTTGCAACTCTACAATTTTTATTCTCGTTTTCCCAACTTGTGCCTCCACTTTATCAAAAAATGTTTCAAACGAATCTTGTAGATCTCACCGAACTCTACAATTGCCGTGTCACAGTTTTATCGATATTCGAACCAAGAGTTGCTAGTCGATCAAAAAGCTCGGATATAAAGCCCACTCAGGTACACGATAATAGCAGCGATTCACGCCCGCAAAAAATCCGCAAAGAAAACGCTGATCTATGTATAAATCCACGGGTTGAGAGCCACCGAATGCGAAGCGGCCGTCACTCACCTGTCATTTCTGACAGTGATCCGCAAATGTTTAGAGAATTCCAGTCGGTCGCGATGCCATTCAATCACCCACCGTAAATAATCGCACCGCACGTTGTAATGTTTGCGCGAAGATGTATCTCACCGTGTCTATCGGTTTGTTGAATAATCGCAGCCAGGCCCGCACTTTGCGTTTTGCGTCCCGAACAACCAATAAGGTCAATTCCTGCAAAGGTGAGCGTTCTCGGCCTGTATTATTAGGTCGGCGTCATACTTAACGGGACGGCGCGGCACGGCACGGTTTTTGACGTTTTCATTAAGATTTGTGTGATTATTAGGGAACAGTTTTCTGAAACACCGTTCGAGGTCAGTAAAATTTCGACTTCGGAATTCTTTGAATTATTTGCAATCATAAAATTTCAACAGGTGGACTTAATTGCTTAAATTATTTAAACGATAATTGATTTAAATTTCCAATCATAAGATAAGTGTTTGCCCTTTGTTGACAATCTTTATTTTCACAATATATTAATAATCAAGGAACTTTAAAATCTCTAGAATTATTAAATTTGTGTATTTCGTTACAGATTTTTGTGAACTGTTTGTAGCCAAAAGCAAATTTAATATACGTGTCCCAGAAATAATGTCATTAATTTTAACCAGTGATAGAACTCGTCAAATCCAAGAACTTTTTAAAATAACTTTTTGGTGTAAACATTTTGATTAACAAGTTAAAATTGTTGACAGATTTGACTCTTATTTCGTTACCCGCCTATGGATAATAATGCTGAATGTTAAACACCTATAAGCGTAGAACAAAAAACCAATGCAAGAAAACATTCCCTGCTTTTTAGTTCTGTCGACGCAGCAACTCATTAATTTGACCGTTGCTGTTACTGTAAAGTTCTGGAATGCAAATTGAAAAATGCTATGGTAATACATAAATGAAATAATTTGAGTCCTTATCAAAGTTTTACTACCAAAAATGATATGTTTAAAATAATTGTTACAAGTTACAAGTCACAATAATAAAGACTAGATGTGCGGCGGGTGGTTTAAATAAGCGAGTAACAAAATTATTTATTATAAAACGCACATACCTTGAATATCCAATAAAAGATAATTTTGTATGCAGTCAGCAAAAACTAATATTCACGATCACCGTCAGTGATTTATCAAATCAAGGCGACTCGTCAATTTCAGGGAGGGTAAAATGCCAAAACAAAATTGCGATTTCGAAAAAATGGTACATAGAAAAAATGTTCGTTTTGAGGAGTTCTACTACGGGTTAAAATTAATGACATTATTTCCGGGACACGTTGTATAATGAAAATATTCGTCGCACATCGGATTCTGCCGAAAATAAATGCATCGGCCTGTGATTACCGAAAAATGAACTTTTACAAAAGTTAATAAATCAATTTCGAGCCACTGACATTTTTATTTTTTAAATGCGACAATCGTCAAACTATCTCAATCAATTTCAACATTTCCAAGTTGCTTAAATTTTGTACTTATTAGCGGCAAAGTGCATAATTCAGTATTCTGTGAATGCTTATTTTATGTAAACTTAAGAATTGTTAAATATTTTATTAAAAAAAATTCCTTTTATATTGAGTTAAAATTTTCCTTCTAGTTATGAGTTTTATAGGAAAAGGTTCAACTGAATATAAATTTTTATAAAAAATCTAATAATTCTTCAGCAGCGAATTGTGCACTTTGCCGCTAACATATCAATTCTGATCAAATTATGAAATAACAAGGATGACAATTTATTTCAACCAAAATTGTAACGAAATAAACATTTAATAATTCTAGGGATTTTAGAGGTCGCTGATTACTAACACGTTGTCAAAATAAAGATTGTTAAGATTGTTATTGTGACTTGTAACTTGTAACAATTATTTTGAACATATCATTTTTGGTAGTAAAACTTTGGCAAGGACTCAAATTATTTCATTTATGTATTACCATAGCATTTTTCAATTTGCATTCCAGAACTTTACAATAACAGCAACGGTCAAATTAATGAGTTGCTGCGTCGACAGAACTAAAAAACAGGGAATGTTTTCTTGCATTGGTTTTTTGTTCTACGCCTATCGGTGTTTAACATTCAGCATTATTACTCATAGGCGGGTAACGAAATAAGAGTCAAATCTGTCAACAATTTTAACTTGTTAATCAAAACGTTTACACCAAAAAGTTATTTTAAAAAGTTCTTGGATTTGACGAATTCTATCACTGGTTAAAATTAATGACATTATTTCTGGGACACGTATATTAAATTTGCTTTTGGCTACAAACAGTTCACAAAAATCTGTAACGAAATACACAAATTTAATAATTCTAAGGATTTTAAAGTTCCTTGATTATTAATATATTGTGAAAATAAAGATTGTCAACAAAGGGCAAACACTTATCTTATGATTGGAAATTAAAATCAATTATCGTTTAAATAATTTAAGCAATTAAGTCCACCTGTTGAAATTTTTATGATTGCAAATAATTCAAAGAATTCCTAAATCTAAATTTTACTGACCTCGAAAATTGCTCTCGAATATTCACACAACTCATAATAAGAGCGTCAAAAACCGTGCCGTGCCGCGCCGTGGCGTTAAGTATGACGAGAACCTTATGGCGGCACTACCCGGAGCCATTCGATTTTTTCCGGTGAATTCCTCGACTGGAGGTACGCCCATGGTGTCGCAATATGTTAATGGAAATAAGGGGACAATACTGGTCGCGATAAGCGTTGATTAATTACACCGGCCGCGGCTGTATGTAACGTCAGCGACATCTGAACTCGGCTGATCCGCGCCGAACTGGTTTTTGGCGATTGGTTCCCAGATAATGGGAGAAGAATGTCCGATCGAGATAGTAGGACCCAGCTGAGAAGCAGCGACCGATAATTCCGGCCGATCTGGAGATTTATCGCGTTCCGCGGCCCTCATAAGTTTTCATTAGAGCCATCCAATCCGGGGATTAAAATGCAGAATCGCGGCCGTTTTAAAATAACATTGTTGATCTTTCACGTGTACGGCAACTAAATTGTAAGCCGGTCACCCTAATCTGATTTCTTCCCCTTTCAGTTTGCGTGTGAGTCATTAGCCTCAGTGTTCCCTTTCCCTATGCATACAAACATTACGCTGAGAGCCATTAGAGCACCCGCAAAATTGTGTAGTGAATTAACTGGAGAGCGGCGGACCAACGGCGGATTCTTTGTTACAGGTGACGCCAGCAATGCCAGCGTCGGCAGCGGCGAGGGGACCGGCGAGGAGGACGACGACACCAACGGCAAAAAGAATCAAAAAAAGAGAGGCATATTCCCTAAAGTCGCCACAAATATATTAAGAGCGTGGCTTTTTCAACATCTAACGGTAAGTTACATTTTTTTACGCGCCCCCTCCTCCTCCTCCCGCTCCGGTGCGCGCGCAAGGGGAAATCGGGAACCCCTCACATTCAAATTCCGTTAATAAATAATTAACTTTATTGCGCAATTAACTCCGAATATAAATTCAATTGCACAGCCGAAATTTTGAAATATTAAACACACTCTCCGCCATCTGGGATTTGTTATTGTTTGACACAATCAGCTTCCAATTTTCGATTCAGAACGCAAGAAAAAAAAAATTTTCTCTCCAGTCGCCTTAAAACACCTCATTTTTAGGGCCATTTTTGGAAGATGAACTGTTTTTTTTTTTGTAACTGAGAAACAAGTGTTTCGTCACTTTTATCTTAAGCTTAAAAAATATTGGCTTCCATTTTTCACGCACTTTTCACAGTTCATCTTTACTCACACAAAATACACACATTCTTTTAATTAACAGATAGTTTTTTTCCCAAAAAAACAATGACAACTTGAATATTACTCTGCTTAACATTTCTTTAGAATTTGTATACTGGGTGTTTCATGTAACTTTAAATATTCAAAAATCACAACATGTTCGATACAAAAAACATATATTTAGCTGTCATATTTTTGAAAACTCAATAAAATTAACTGTCAAAGTGACAATTTCAATTTGCAAAATGTATTCAAACGATGAACGAGTGGATATGATCATAATATATGGCGAGTGTCACAAAAATGCAGTTGTTGCAGCCAGATTATACAGGCATCGTTCCGCTGAGCGGAGACACCCAACCGACAAAACAATTTAAACAGCTTGAAAATGAATTAAGGGACAATTGACCAAAACCAAAAAGACATAGGCGTCCAACAGCGACAAACAGGGACAACGAAGTTCATGTAGTCGAACTAATAGACGATAACCCCGACGTAAGTCAACGCCAGATATTTCGACAAATTGGAATCAGTCTGTCGTCAGTATGTAGAATAATAAAAAGAAATAAATTTCATCTCTATAATGTGACCTTAGTAAAAGAATTAAAGAAAACTGTCTAAACACAACGTTACAATTTTTGACTTCTTTGTAAAATAAGGTAGATCACCAGGAGAATTTTTTAAGATTGGTGATGTTCAGTGAAGGGGCAAAATTTTCAAATAATGGATAATAATGCCTTGGAAAATCCACACTGTATACTACACAGCCATTTTCAGAACTTCTTTTCAATCAATGTGTGGTGCAGCATAGTAGACGATTACAATATTGGTCCCTATTTTTTTGAAAATAATTTGACAGGTGATATTTATTTAAATTTCTTGCAAAACATTTTACCAACACTTTTGGAAGATGTGCCCTTAGAAATTAGAAGAAAAATGTGGTTTCAACAGGATGGGGCCCCTCCTCATACTGCACGAAATGTGAGAACTTATTTGGACAACAGATTTCGAAGGAAGTGGATAGGACGGGGTAGCGTTAATGCATGGCCACCCCGTAGTCCGGATCTGACTCCCTTGGATTTCTTCCTATGAGGAACTGTAAAAAATATAGTATACGAAACTCCATTTCAAAATTTGGAGGTATTAAAAAAGAGAATACGTGCTGCTTGTCGAGAAATCTCACCAGAAATTTTAAGTAGAGTTCGTGGATCTTTTGTGAGACGCAGTCAAGCCTGTTTAGAAAATGATAGACGTCAATTTGAACACTCATTTTCTTAACTTTTGTATTTATTTTCAATTAATTAAACCATTTAAAATGTTTTGTTGGTTGGGTGCTACGCTCAGGATAACCATGCCTGTATAATCTGGCTGCAACAACTGCATTTTTGTGACGCTCGTTGTAGATTATGATCACATTTAAATTGTCAGTTTGACAGTTATTTTTATTAGGAGTTTCCAAAAATATGAACCTTAAATGTATGATTTTCGAAGTTACGTGAAACACTGTGTATTTTGCATTGTTGGCTGAAGAAATTCGGATTAAAAGTGACTTTTTTGACTCGCAATTTTGCATTCGCTCGGCTTCGCCGACGCTCCGCCTCGCAAACGCAAGATTTGCTCGCCAAAAATTAACACTTTTAAGCCTAATACGACAAGGGGAAAGGAGAATAAAACCGGGCGTATAATTCACACTTGCCCCGGCGACGCAAATAATTATAAAATTAAATTGAACACAAAACTGTTTGTCGAGGAGACGACATTCCGATGCTGGAAAATGGGGGTGATTTCAGATACTGTAAACCGCGCGAAACGACAAATAACACTCGTTTTCAACACTCTGCGCTGCAAACAGCGAATTTAAATATTTTAGAATTCTGAATCGGCTCAAAAAGGTTAACGGCGCAAAATCACTCTATCCGACAATGAAATTAAAAGTTTCGGGAACGATTATATGAAATTGGCTGAAAAATGCACTTGAAAAAAATTGATTTATTCGAAATGATTGCAATTTTGTTTGTTTTTTTTAAAAGAAGATTAATGGGAAAGTTTTTTGCGGAAACGGTTTTGAAGTAGTTGAGAGATTGCAAGTCTGAAAAATAGCTACAGGGTGTAATTTGAATGAAATTTCCTTAATAATCTTCGTACAAGAGTGTCGAGAATTTTTAACAGGGGAAACAGAAAATTCGGCAATAATTTTGACCCAATTTGAAAGCCTGAAAATTAATAAAATAATTATAAAATTTCATAAAAAAGTTTCAAAACTGAAACTCTTAATTTCAGCAATAATTTTGAGAGAGATTTAAAATTACACAGTGCACTTGAAAATGACTGATGATAATGGAGTTTGGTAAAAGAGATTTTTAGAAATGTGGGTAATTTATATGAAGTTGCAAGTTTGAAAAATAAACTTCGGAGTAATTATTATAACTGAGCTTTTGCCGTTAGTTATAAAATCTGTCCAAAAAGCGTACCAAAAGAAGTTAATTCCTTTGCGGCATTTTTTAATTATTGCACGAAAAATAATTGTGAAAATTTAAATTTCAAAATTTCATTAAAACTGCTGAAAACCCGACTTTGCAAAATTTAATTCGTTTCAGGCAATAAATATGTAACTCAAAAATAGTCCATAGGTGTACTTGCAGTAAATTCAAGTTTTTTCTATTCAATAATGTCGAAATTTGAAATAATTTTCGTGAAATTCTGAATCTTAAAATAACTTAAATAAGTGCCCTTGAAATAAATGACCTGTTTTCACTAAAAAATGTCGAAGAAGGCGTGCAGGTTTTTGAAAACAATCGATTTAGAAGTTTCATAAAATTGTGAAGCTGAACTTAAAATAACTGAATAAGTGCACTTAAAATAAATCAAGTTTTTCGTTGGAAAATACTGAAACCCGGAGTTTGGGATAATTTGATTTATTTCAGAGCGCGAGGAAAATAAAGAAAAAGCTAGAAAAGTGTTTCCTTGCGTTAATTTTGATGGAAATTATAACTTCAATTAAAATCACTTAGCAATAATTATATTGTGTAATAAACTTAACAGGGCACTTGAATCATTGGAAAATGTTGACAAACAGAATTTGAAATGATTTATTTTATGACATGCGTTTTTGAAAATAATCCATTGACATTTCTTGCGAAAATTTTCATGAAATTCAACTTAAAATAACTTAACAAGTGCCCTTGAAATAAGTCAATTGTTTTTTTCGTTTAAAATAGCTGAAAATTGGAGTTTCAGATATTTTGATTTATTTTCATGAAATTGGGCTTAAAAAAACTTAACAAGTGCACTGGAAATAAGTAAATCAAGCTTCTTCATTGGAAAATGTTGACAAACCATTTGTAGTGATTTATTTTATGACATCCGTTTTTGAAAATAATTCACTGACATTTTTTTGCAAAAATTTTCATGAAATTGAACTTAAAATAACTTAACAAGTGCCCTTGAAATAAATCAATTGTTTTTTTTTCGTTGAGAATAGCTGAAAACTGGAGTTTCAAATATTTTGATTTATTTTCATGAAATTGAACTTTAAAAAACTTCACAAGTGCACTTGAAATAAGTAAATCAAGCTTCTTCATTGGAAAATGTTGACAAACAATTTGAAGTGATTCATTGTATGAGATGCGTTTTTGAAAATAACTCACTGACATTTTTTTGCGAAAATTTTCATGAAATTCAACTTAAAATAACTTAACAAGTGCCAATGAAATAAATCAATTTTTTTTTCGTTGAAAATAGCTAAATACTAGAGTTTCAAATGTATTGATTTATTTTCATAAAATTGAACTTATAATAACTTAATAATTGCACTTAAAATAAGTAAATCAAGTTCTTTCATTGGAAAATGTTGACAAACAGAATTTGAAATGATTTATTTTATGACGTGCGTTTTTGAAAATAATTCATTGACATTTTTTGCGAAAATTTTCATGAAATTCAACTTAAAATAACTTAACAAGTGCCCTTGAAAGAAATCAATTGTTTTTTCGTTGAAAATAGCCGAAAACTAGAATTTCAGATATTTTGATTGATTTTCATGTAATTGAACTATAACTTAACAAGCGCACTTGAAATAAATCAGTTGTTTTTTCGATGAAAATACCTGAAAACTGGAGTTTCAGATTTATTTTTGAAAAATCGGAAAAGTTCAGATTTTCAACCGAAAATACTTTGATAATAATATTATGAATAATTTAATTGATGAAGGGTGTTTGTTTTGTGACGGTGGAGAAACGGCACCCCCGAAAAATGTGCATTAAGGGTAATTCGTGCGCCCTGAAGTGAAAATTACGATATGGGGGTTAATTCGATCGGAACGGAAGCGAGCCCTTTTTTAAAACCTCGAAAAGCAAGATGTAAAATTTTCCACATATGGGATCACATAATTCAGCGGGGCGGCGCACCATTGTACGTTCAGATAGGGATCGCAATCTCGTAAAATAGTCGGAATGTGACCGCAGATCTCTCCGGGGATTTGCATTACGAATCTTAGAAAGGGTGAAATAGCCGAGTTTCATTCCGACACAGCCATTTAAGTAGGTAATATCCTCACCATCGGTTCGGCTTCCCGCCGGTGTTTACAAGCCATTCGCAGGCTCGTCTCGACGACATCGCTCCTCGACGGCTTCGATTCGCGCGTCCCTTATTAATTTGGCGACGCGTGCGGCCGGGCGGGCGGTTTTGCATACGCGACTTATGAGGCCGGTTCCAGCGCAGGAAATTACGTCGACCCTCACGTAGCGCGCGGGATTAGGGCCGCCCCATCTCGACGTTTAATGCCGGCCGCCGCTTTATCTGGCCGGGCGCATGCAAACTCCACAACCCCCGGAATAAAACGCATATTTAAGTGCGATACGTGACGCGACGCCGGCCGTGATATAAGACGGCTCCGAGTGGCTCCCGGAGGAAATCCAGCCGAACGAAACGGACCTGTCTACCTGTCAGCCGAAATTAAAGGATGGCAGTCCGCAATTGAACCTGCGCCCGGGGAACCGTAGATAACGGTGAGGCGGACTGGCTCCCCTGGGAACCCGGTCGTCTTGACCGCGGACTCAATATTTAATGTAAAAGAGCCGACTGTGTTGTAAACGCTTAAAGAGCGCCCGCGACGCATGAATATTTCAGCGATGCATCATCCGGGGCGCTGGTATCGCTCATTGCTGATCCCGGCTTACTTGCACGACTCATTAACCCCTCCGAACTAATCCCGTTATCGAATATTGCGAGAGGGACCGCGCGCGCGATCGATTGTCCACTCCTCCGCCTCGGACAAGAAGTGCACTAATTCAATCGCGGAAACACACACCCCCTAGCAAAATTTTAATTAAAACGCGACATTTCTCGGTAATTACCCCACCGGCCCAGGTATTCTCAATTTCAAGAACGTTGATTCTTTGTGACAAATTCAAGAATGAATTTTACATTTAAGAATAGTGTCGACGACTTTTTTATTTATCAAGTTACTATTTTATTTCTTTTTTACACTATTTTTTATTTCCTTGTTACCAAAGGAATATTAGTGTTGTTTTTGTTAATAATAAGCATTGCCTTATTTTCTGCCATTGAGTGCAGTCGATAATAAGTGTCAGTCCTTTATTTTCGATAATATTACATATTTTCGTGCCACTAAGTGCAGTTGAGGTTCAATGCGTAACCTTTGCTTCGATTATATACAGTCCATTATATTTATTCGAGTTCTTCTTCTTTAACCATCTCGATTTGCCATTGAGTGCAATAGAAGAACGAAACAAATAGGTCATGTTGATTTCAAGAACTTTTATTTAATTACTTACGAATGTTCTTAATTAATGTGTTTTCTTATTTAAGAATTGAAGATGGCCTTATTATATTAAATACAATAATTATTTAAAAAATTTTATGAATTGTAGAGTGGAATGCTTGAATTGAAGGAATTTTAGAATATAAAGTCCCTTCTCACACATATTTTTATCAGTAGGTGAAAATTTAACGTCACATCACGTCCTGTTTAAAAATACATTTTCAGTTTAAGAACCACATTATCATTTGGTAACAGATGTACGTATATGAAATGGAAGTTCGTCGAAGTCGTTAGTCTTCTCAATGAATTTTGGTCGCCACACAAATAAATTGTTTTTCTTTCTCAAGAAATAATTGGCCAAAATCTACATCAATCTAAAAACAAAGAAACAAAATGCTTGTATTGTACCGTGGATATATCATTATAAAAATTTACCAATATCGACCAGTTTGAATGGTTCAATAATGACCATTCCACTTTATGCAGATTTCCTTTTCGCAAATCCGCGTACTTCAGTCACGCTTGTGTTTCGTTAAATTCTTACAAAGAACTCTACATCTGCTAAAAAGTAAAATTTGTTTTAAGATAGATAAATAACACTAAATGTATAAAAGAAAATCAAAATTATTTCTTTACCTTGGTCGTTACTATTAATTCTGTTATAGAAGCAACTGGTTTGCATGTCCCTTTCGTTTTATCTCTTCTTACTTTTCGTTCCGACGGAAATAAACTAAAAAACAATTTGTTTAATAGCTGTTCATTGAAAAAACTTGTAGAAATTTTACAAAATTCATTCGGTGAGCTAAAAGTGTGGGAAAAATTATAATTACAACAAATTTACTTACATGCGAATTTATCACACAGAGAATCAGAAAATTCCCATAATTTCAGTACCATTTTTAGAAATGGTCTTTGAAGCTGATCATTTTTTTGATCGACATTTATTAATATTGCATTGAATTAACATCTTCATCTCGGCACATTAAACCACTTGTAATATTTCCCATTTCTTCACAATTAAACATTCACTAATTTTGTAAGTTACTAAAAATTCACTTTACAATAAAAATACAGAAAATGCACACCGTAATATGTATTTTCTTCCTGCAAGCCGAGTTTGGTGTAATGTTTTTCAACTAAATTTGTAAGAAATTCTAAAGTAATTTATCTATTGCCAGTAAACAGTCCTTTGCAGAAGGTCATAAAGCAATTTACAACATTCCGTACAATTGTATCCGTCCAGCTGGACCCAGCGCAAGGCTTCTAAACAATTGTATTATAGAACCCTTGGACCTAAGGTCCATCTCGAACCAAACCTTCAGTGAGGTCACCACAAATTGAGAATCCTCGTGGTTACTCTAAAACGTTGGTTTGCTTGATTTAATATTGTTCGTTCTAATAGCAAACAGAATCGTGCTAAATGTAAGACTTTTATCAGTTCTTAATGTAAGAAGTGGGGTTTTAAAAAATTCTTAAGTAGCATTTTTTTCAGTGAAGCTCGCGAAAATCAGTTTTTCAGTAATTTCTTTGGCGGACACAATTTTTCAATGGACTTAATATGCAGTGTTGTTTATAGCGGTACAAAGAAAATCCCTTCACTTGGATTTTTTTTTGTCTAAAATTACTGAGATTTCACGAATGAAAAATGAAAATTCGTTTTTTTAAAAATCTCAAACTGTTCACACGTTGTTTCCAGACTGGTTCCAAAACGTTCAGTTACTTTTTGACCTAATTCATGCATGATTTTCTAAGTTTCAGCTGTTGATTGAAATGTTACAAAAGCAAATAGGCCAATAGTTCATTGCAATTCAAATAAGTGTAGAAAATTTTAAAAAAATCTTAAAATTTTCATTGCGCACTCAGAATCGTGCTCTATAAAAGACTTTTAGGTATCAGTAAGAAGTGGGTTTTTAATAAATTCAGTGGTCCAACCTCATAAATCTCAGGGGCGTCCTTTTTTAAATTTTCGCCCTTCGGACCGGCCGCTCGGCTATTTGTAAACATTTTGTTCGAACCCTCCGGTTATTTCAATGCGTCTGGCGTGAAACGAAAAAATAGTTTTCCTGCTACGAGCTTCCATTTCCGGCGCGGCTGCATTTCGGGCTATATTTCCGGCGCGGTTATCCTAGTTTATCCGCGAGGGAGCCGCCACCGTCGACATGTGTCCTGTTTAGCCGTCTCGATGCCAAATCCGCCAAGGATTTTCGTCCCCATTCCTTCGGTCCGGCAGCTGCAATAAGTTCTGATCATAAAAGCTCATAGACGACATGTGCGCGCCGCCGCCCGTGCACTCGCTCCCTTAACGCGCGCTGCCTCCTGCACTTACTCGATTCGTTTTTTATTGCTTTTTTTAACTCGACGCGCCCGGTATATTGCAGTTTCGCACATGCCGCGTTAATTAATCCGTCAGATTCGAAACAAGGGCCGCCTTATTATTTTTATTATTTTATTTTCCTGGCGGGTCGACTCGCCGCTTCGTATTTGGGGTCGTTTTTATATTGTGTAATAATATTTTGCAGAAATTGGAGGATTTGATGGCCGAGCCGAACGCGAAGGGTGCGCTTTTATTCGCCCACTGTTGGAATTAGAAATAATTTTCGTTCTTATCGGAAAAGTGTTGCATTTCGATGCTGAATTGGGAAAGTTTGACTTTTTCTAACTAGTGCGGAAATGTGTTTTCTTTATTTAATTATGACGTTTTTACGATTGGTGATTAAAACTCCGGAAAACGTCTTGTAAGAAGTGGAAGTAAAAGTATCAGTAAAAATAGAAATAGGAAATTTTCTTTTTGGATGCTACTTGAAGTTAATATATCCCTCTTCCACATTTATGTTTCTCATTTTTGCTCCAGTAAAAAATTTGAGGATCAAAATTGTTAAAGAAGATGTCATGATTTGGTTCACTAAATAGGAAGGTGTTTCAGTTTTTTTGCTAGAAAGATGGTTGCACTTTAAGGGTTGTTTAAGTGGTCAGTCGTGACCCTTTTTATGTGACGAAGGTGATTTTATTCTTCGACTGTTGGAATTAGAAACAATTTCCATTCTTATTGGAAAAGTGTTACATTTCGATGCTGAATTGGGAAAGTTGGACTTTTTCTAACAAGTGCGGAAATGTGTTTTCCGCACTGAAATTATTTTTTATTTAATTATAAATCTTAACAGTGACGTTTTTACGATTGGTGATCAAAACTCCGGAAAACGTCTTGAAAGAAGTGGAAGTAAAAGTAGCAGCAGAAATAGAAATAGGAAATTCTCTTTTTGGATGCTATTCGAAGTTAATATATCCCTCTTTCTCATTTTTGCTTCAGTAAAAAATTTGACAATCAAAATTGTTAAAGAAGATGTCATGATTTGGTTCACTAAATAGGAAGGTGTTTCAGTTTTTTTGTTGGAAAGATGGTTGCACTTTAAGGGTTGTTTAAGTGGTCCGAACGAAGGGCGATTTCGTTCTGTCGCTCGGAGGAAAAAGGAACAGTCGAATTGCGTTGCGTCACGATTTTTTAAGGAAAAATGATGGCTTGATTGACCAGATAGGAAGGAAGCTGCATTTTTGTTGCAGGCTTTTATATCAGAAAAAAGATGTTTCACATTAAGGGTCTTTTTAAGTGACAAGGGTGATTTTATTCTTCGACTGTTGGAATTAGAAATAATTTTCGTTCTCATTGGAAAATCAGAGTTGGTTCTATTATGTCGTGATATTTTAAGGAAGTTAATATTGAAAAAAATTCAATGAAGGGTGAATTTATTTTGGGGTTTCTGGAATCGGGAATAATTTGCATTCTCATTGGAGCCATTTCACGCCAACAGACCGACCGTTTAGTTAAATTTGCTATTGGCAATTTTTGGAAAATATACAGGCTGATTTATATTAAGTGTTCACCATTAGTGACTTTGGTAATATGATGAATGGTAAAAGCAAAAAAAAAAAAAAAAATCAAAGGTGAAGGTTTTGAGATATTCACTAAAATAACAGTCAATAATACACTTAATATTAACTTTAATTACCTTAATATCAACCTGTGAATTTGACAAAATTGGGAAATATGGGAAATATTATTTTTATAAAAAATCAGTTTTTTTTTTTGAAAACTAACGCCGACAATGAACTTTTAAAATTGGAAATTTCTAGCCTTATATGCACCAAAATTCATATATTAAAGCTCAATTTTGATGATGGGACACTCTGTACAAGTCATAGAAATTATAGTGTACTTGCGTTTTTATTGTCGGACTTTTTTAATCCGCACATTTCTGAATGAGCTTTTAATTCTGTTCAAAATGATGTATAACAAGTTCATTTTCATAAGACCTTAAACAACCTGGTGTGAGGTTGACATTTGCATGGAATTTCCCGATGGCAAAAATAAGTTTTGAATTATGGCTCATTGTGATGATAATTTATGGCTTGATTGATTAGATAAAGGGGTGATTTCTGTTAGAAGGTTGTTAAGACCGGTTGATTTCAGCCTTTAACCAGAAATTATTTTCATTCTCGTTGGGCACAAAAAAGTTTTGAATTACACGTTTCACAAATTTGATTGGGCCTGTTGAGCCCGTGGAAATTGCAGATTATTTCCATTTTCATTGCCATTGATATTTTATGATAATTTGATGACTTGAACGAAGAGGGAGGCGGTTTTTATGGGGGAAAACGGTTATTTTCAAGTTGTCAACTTGAAATTTTACTGTCGAATCGACTGTGATGCGTTTTTTAATTTCAGAAACGGTTAGTTAAAAAAAAGCATTTTTGAAGGTTTTTGTAATTAAAAAACACACTGTAGGTATCGATTTTTATTTATTTGATTGGAATGGTCAAACTTTCTTAATTATATTTTGGGTGGCTTGATTGGTTAGATAGATGGGGCGAGTGATTTCTCTCTTCTTATCGGAAAAGATGCTTTCATTCGAGGCCGTTTCTTTTTTCTAATTTCATCTCGTTGGAGCTGACTTATTTGCGGTGCCTCGGCGTGGGCGGATTGCAATTTTAAGGGTCGCATTATTTTCATATTCCCGAGATTACAAGTAAAATCTCTTCCTTTTGATTTTCTTAATGGAAAAATAAGGGGTCGTCCAATTCTCCGGATCGTGCGGAATGATAATATTCGAAAAAAATTGGAGATTTGCTTTCCTGCGAACGAATGATTACAATTTCTCCTTCGGGCTTTGCGTCTTAATTCTCGACGTTACTTTTGTGGTATGAATGGGTGTGTTGTGGGCGAGTCGGGTAATTAAAGAGGCACAATACACAAAAAAATAAGTTGGTTTAATTTAAAAGTACGTTTAATTCTTAGAAAAATGGTATATGTGTGTTATGTTTCTACTCAGGTTATTTGATGAGTTATAATAAATTTAAAATAGGCGCGTGACGTCACTGGACCTGGTTCATCGCAGTGGTTCATCGCAGCGGCCTAACTTACACGTGTAAAAAATGCCCCTTTCACACGATAATTTATCTACCTTTAAACTTTTTTTCGAAATTTTGTTACGAATATTTAGACTGTTTTTTTGTACTGAAGACGATAGTGCAATAAAAAATTTAATATAGTATCTAGTTTTTTTTTTTTTTCAAATATTATATTCTGTGAGCTACGAACGCTCAGTCGGCGCTGTTCTTGTTTATTTTTTTTAAAAATAACTAAACACAGTATTGAAGTTCTGATTCTTTTATCGTCTTTGGCACAACCATTCACACTGTCTCATATAAATTAAGCATTAAAAATATTATTTTTAGGTAGATAAATCATTGTGCGAAGCGAGTAGCTTTTACATGTAAAAGATAGGTCGGTTACTTGCCGAAGGACCAGTGACGTCACACGGCAATTCTAAATGTCTTAATATCTTCTAAAACATTTTTTTTTCGCATTGGATTTTTACCAAATAGTTTTTAATAGTCCTGATTACAATAATTTAACATTAAATAATAATTTAAAAAGATTTTTTTGTGTATCGTGCTTCTTTAGTAGTCGCACCTTTTTTGAGACATTAGTAGTATGACTCCGCAAAAGAAAATTCTACATTTTTTAAAAATATTTCAGTCAATTCATTCTTATTCATGATTACTGTGTTATTTCACCTAAAAATTCGAATCATAAAATAGCTGAAAATTTCAATGAAACTCGTATATTGACACTTAACCTTCCAGTAGTCGCATCTTTTTTGAGACATTAGTAGTCGCTGCGGAGTGTGACTCAGCAAAATAAAATTCCATATTTTTTTGAAATTTTAAGTTAAAATTGGTAATAAATTATAGCCTTTCCAAGTACATTATTAAGTTGTTATGCCAAAAAACATTAAAAAAAAAAGTTTTAAACAGAAAAATTTTCAAAAAACTAATGAATATTACCTACAACACAAAATTTTAATAATTTTACTAGATATTGTACAAAATAAATACTGAAAACTTTTTATTTTACTAGTTCTCTTGTGGACCATTGAACAAGCTAATTTTAACTTAAACTTTAACTTAAACTTTGGTGTACATGTCGCAGCCATATTGTAGAATCCGCCGCCATATGAAGCGTCTAGCCACTTTACAAAGCAGCTCTGTTTTGTTAAACGGCTGATTAACGTTTAGGCAGATTGTTTAGCCGGAATGTTGACTATGTGTAATGTAGGGCGACAATCAGCCATATTGTAGATGTCGGCGGCGAATTGTAAATTCAGTCGTTTTCTAAATGATTGAGGAGATTGTAAAATATAGAATGAACAGAGAATTTTTACAATTTGACTGAAAATTTTAGGTGTTTTATGAATCTCTGAAAACCCAGTTCTTTTGATAAAGAAAGAATTGTTAGATATTTTATAAAAAAAAACCTTTTATATTGAGTTAAACCTTTTTCTTATAGTTATGACTTTATATTTGTCATAACTACAAGGAAAGGTTTTCTTTATATAAAGTCCCTTTTCGCCGTTTTATAAAACGGCGACCCGTCATTTTATTGAATTGGAGAACGCGAAACGTCGTTACAGTAAGGCTGACCAACGTTTAGTCGTATTACAACCTGCCTAAACGTTAACCAGCCGATTTACAAAACCGAGCCGTTTTACAATGCGACTAGCCGGTTTGTATTCTAGCGGATTCTACAATCCGTCTGCGTCATATATAACCCAATATCCCCAAAAAATGAATATTGAACAAACCAATATTAACTTGACGATTTGTCAAAAACTTCAAAATTTACAATAAATTAATGTTTTTTTTAATATGAAAAAACGTACGCTGTCACTTTGTGTAGCTTTTCCACACAACTTGGCTTCGTGCTTGAAACAAGCAACCACACACTTTGAAAATTATTGGACAGTGCACTTGTATCGAAAATGATTATTACAAATTTACCTTGGGTTGTTGTAAACCGAAAATTTCAAAGTGTATAGAAAGAAATATAGTATAGAAAGTATAGAAAGCAAAAATAATGTATCTACAGCTCTGATATTGCCCCACTAACATTTAGACAATAAATAAAATAGACAATAAAATAAAGGTACTGAAAATGGCCGTTTGAGAGAATGGGAATTGGAAAATCAAAAAAACATAGTCGTGCGGAGCCAAACTCCGCATGCGACTACTGGAAGGTTAAGTCGATTGTGAGATGGGTCGGAGGCGGTTTTTTCGTGGTACTGCGTTCTAATTTCTCGTCGGGATTGAACCTGTGTTGGAGAAACGCAGCTTAAGCCATTCATGTCGTCGGAAGGAAGTCGCACGATGTGACATGCAGATCGCAGCAGGAGGCGGTATCCGGCTGCTGTGACAACGCGGCGTCGGAAATAAAACAAGCCGAAGGGAGAGCAAAGAATAAACATTACACCGCGAGACACGAAAATTCCGGGGCTGATTATAAATTTTAGTCGACGGAGGAATCTCTCTCGCAGGCTCCGCGTGATGGGATCGCGGGACGTTCGCGCATTTCTTTTTTTAGACGGGTTTGAATATTCAGCAGTTCCCACGAACGCGATTGGCGGTTGGTTGTTAAACTGGTAAAGAGCTGCGAGCCTCGGAGAAAATGACGGGTTTGCTTTCGACCGACCATTGGCTGCACCGCGGCTCGAGGTGACCTAACGCGCTCACAAATTAAGTAAATAATGCTCACAGCAAAAAACCGAAAGGCGTATAACAATTCAGGCGAAAGTATAGTGTTTAAGTTTTATTATTATAGGTTCGGTTGTTGTACCGGCTCGGGCCCAATTCGGCCCGACTGCTAATTTAATTTCGAAATTACACCTGGCTCGGAGTTTTGTGGTTTACGGTGCCGCGAGCGCATCTGTTTTATTCCTCGGCGTGTGCATGGTTGATAACGGCGCGGTGCTCAGTCACTGCTGACGTTATCGGGCCTTCGTTCGGCGACGTTTTCTGACCTCCGCCAACTTTGTATGGGGAATCGCGACGAACCCACACGCCGCCGAAATATTACCATCACAAAGCATCCCACATCGAGGCTCTCCGGCGCGCAAAAAAACCCGAATAGATTTTTTTTCCAACTCGACGATCGATGGAAAAAAATCGCTTTGGTTGATGGTAATGCGGAAATTTATTAAATTCACTTTTTCCATATAAATTAATTTAACTGCTTCGAACTTGCAACTTCGGACGAGGAACTTTGCTCAAAATTCAACGTTAAGTACTTTTCCAACTCGTTTACGTGCCTCGAATGCAATTTGTAATTTCGAGAATTTTGCTAATGAATTATTTTTATTATCTCACCGACGACGGTGGGTTTTTCTAGGCAAAAAAGCTTTTTGGGTTCTCTGTTATTTTAGTGTTGATTTAAATTTAAAGAAATTATTTGCGTCTCGGACTTCATTTGAAAACAATAACAAATTCTGGTTGTAAATAAATGCATATAAAAAAAGCTTTCGGTTTTTCTATTTTTATTGTTTTGTTTGTGTTAATTGTTTTTTTTTAAATTGTTTATTTCGTTTCACTTTTATTTAAAAACAAAATTCAAGTTGTTAAATAAATGGTACAGAAAACTGAATGTTACTGTATTGAGAGCTTGGGATCTTTGTGTTACTTCACGTTTTTTACAATTATTTTTATTGTTTTGATTGTTATTTACAAAGATGCAAATTTTTCAAAATTAAACAAAAATTCTAGTTATTAAAGAAAATTTACAGAAATGCTTGTCAATTCAGTCTTATTGTTTAGCTAGTTACTGCTCAAAGGGCTTGGATTTGTTGAGCTAGTTTAAATTTTTGATAATTGAGCTAGTTTAAATTTTTGATAATTATTTTTCTTGTTTTACTTGCATTGATTTTTAATTGAAAAGGTGCAAAAATTAATTCAAATTCAAAATTATTAAGGAAAATTTACAGGAAACTTGCAAATTCAGCCTTATTGTTTAGCTAGTTACTGCACTGTTGGCTTGAGATCGTTGTGTTAATTCAAGGTTTTTATAATGATTTTTGTTTTTTTACTTTTATCTGAAAAGATGTAAATTTTTCAAAATTAAACAAATATTCTAGTTATTGAAGAAAATTTACAGAAATGCTTGTCAATTTAGTCTTATTGTTTAGCTAGTTAGTGCACTGAGGGCTTGGGATCGTTCAGCTAATTTAAAGTTTTGATAATTATTTTTATTGTTTTACTTGCATTGATTGTTATTTGAAAAGGTGCCAATTTTTCAAAATTATTCAAAAATCTTAGCAAAGCTTGCGAATTCAGCCTTATTATTTGGCTAGTTACTGCACTGTTGGCTTGGGATTGTTGTGTTAATTCAAGGTTTTTAAAATAATTTTTTTCTTTTTACTTTTATCTGAAAAGATGTAAATTTTTCAAAATTAAACAAAAATTCAGTCTTATTGTTTAGCTAGTTAGTGCACTGAAGGTTTGAAATCGTTCCCCTAATTTAAATTGTTGATAATTATTTTTATTGTTTTAATTGCATTGATTTTTATTTGAAACATTCCAATTTTTCAAAAGTATTCAAAAATCTTAGCCAAGCTTGCGAATTCAGCCTTATTGTTTAGCTAATTACTGTAACTATGGCTTGAGATCGTTGTGTTAATTCAATGTTTTTATAATAATTTTTATTGTTTTACTTACATTGACTTTTATCTGAAAGATGTAAAATTTTTAAATTAAACACAAAGAAAATTTACTGAAAGCTTCCGAATTCAGCCTTATTGTTTAACTAATCACAGCGCAGATGGCTTGAGATCGTTGTGTTAATTCAACGTATTTATAATAATTTTTATTGTTTTGCTTACATTGACTTTTATCTGAAAAGATGTAAAATTTTTAAATTAAACACAAATTCTAGCTATTAAAGAAAATTTACTGAAAAGCTTGGGCATTCAGCCTCATTGTTTAGCTAGTTAGTGCACGGAGGGCTTGGGATCGTTCAGCTACTTTAAATTTTTGATAAATATTTTCATTGTTTTACTTGCATTCATTTTTATATGAAAAGGTGCAAATATTTCAAAATTATTCAAAATTTTTAGCGAAGCTTGCGAATTCAGCCTTTTTGTTTAACTAATTACTGCACCGATGGCTTGAGATCGTTGTGTTAATTCAACGCATTTATGATAATTTTTATTGTTTTATTTACATTGACTTTTATCTGAAAAGATATAAAAATTTTAAATTATACACAAATTCTAGCTGAAAAGCTTGGGCATTCAATTCAGCCTTATTGTTTAACTAGTTAGTGTGAGGGCTTGGGATCGTTGAGTTAATTTAAATTTTTGATAATTATTTTTATTGTTTTACTTATTGAACAAGAATTAGCTACGTAAGAAAATGCACACGAAAGCTTGTGAATTTTGTGCTGATTGTGTAGCTAATTACTGCACTGAAGACTTGAAATAGTTGTGCTAATTTGAGCGTGTTTAAATGAATTTTATTGTTTCACTTACATTGACTTTTTATTTCAAAATTAAATGAAAATGTTGCCGTTTAGAAAAATGCACATAAAACCTTGCGAATTCTGTGCTGATTGTGTAGTTAATTATTGCACTGAAGGCTTGGGATCGTAGTGTCAAATCAAGTTTTTGTAATTCGACCTTTGAAAAATGTGAATAGAAAAGCTGGCGAAAAACTTTGTTTTAATTGAACTTTTTTTTTGACTACATTAACTTTTATCTGAAAAGATGCAAGTTTCTGAAAATTAAGAAAAAGTTCTAGACTTTGGGATCTTTGTGCTGATTAATTTTTTTTTAATTACTCTTGCCTCAGCTGAAAAAAATGTAGCTATGAAACAACGAGCACAGAGGAACTTTTTGGAGTTATCGATTTATTGTTTTGCTTATTAACGAATTTGAATTTGAGATCGGGGTTCTCAATGGTGATTGCCATTGAATTGTTTGCATTGTGTCATCGATATTGTAAAAGAAATGTGTACAGAAAAGCAGTCGTTATTTTCGTGGATAATTCGATGGAATGGTTTCGAAGGTGAATGTATGCATGGGGTGTTTTTTTGTCTGCGGAAATCTAACGTCATGTATGAGAATATTTGAGGGAGGCGGATTCCCATCATAATCATAAAAATCACTATGCATTTCGTCATCCCGTCGGAGTGACTTACGCGGCGTCTCCGACATCATAAGGGTTATGCAGCCCCGGAGAGCCGGCCGAGATGGGGTTATCGGTCTCCGCGGAGCCCTTCCAAGGTGTGATGGGGAACGAATGGGTAGCATTCGCTGTTTTTCACGGCATTACGACCGCAGATTCCAGCTGGTAGCTAATGGCAAATGCATTCCCGATCTCTGGGGATGGAATACGCTCGGCTGCACATCGCTGTGACAGTCGAGTTTAGTTGCCTGGGGAGAAGAGCATCCAAATTATTCCCTCATAATATCCGATCGTTATTTTCTCCCGATACTTGTTACTACTGGCGGGCCCGCGCGGAAAATCGCAAGCGGGCATTTCTCTCTGATGGAAATCCGCGCGTCCCGACACGCCTCGATCCGCGAAAGTCACGAAAAACACGGATAATCACGTGTCACGCCGGTTACGCCCCGCGCGCGTGACAGATCTGCTGAATCGAAATTATTCGCGATCATTAGTGCGCCCCGCATTAGCCGGACGCGCGGATTTCGCCGAAGATTCCGGGGGACCCCAGAAGAAGCACTTACAGCTATTGTTTTCGTCGGAATTGGATTGTCGGCGGGGAGATCCCACGCCCTTACCAATTACCTAGATTGCTTTTCTGTACACATCAAACTTGAGACGCTCACTTGTTAGAGTTTGTAGTAAATTATGCAATCGTAGCTTGATGAATGTTTTCATGTTTCAGCATCCGTACCCATCGGAAGACCAGAAAAAGCAGCTAGCGCAAGACACGGGGTTAACGATATTGCAAGTAAACAACTGGTAAGTGGCGTAATTTAGGCGATCTAAGTCCCGGGGTCGTTAGCGGATGCCGATCTGCCCACGCGACAGCTTCATCCCAATTTTATATCACATCGCATGGCGGTCTGTAATTTGTGCAGCGAATTTTACAATTGGGGACGCGAGGCGAGCTTTTTTTTCATGTACTCCCACTTAACACTCCCTTGCACGCGCTTTCTGTGCGACTGAAAAATCCGACCGAGAAAAAAGGCCATTAAAGTCGTCGTTAAAAAAAGAATTAATTCCATTAAATATGCGATAAACAATCTCATTTAACCTCCGATTGAATTATGCATTTAATTATGCAACGCCATTACCATAAATCTGCCATTGATGGATACATATCGCGTACAAGTGAGGACAACCGTTGTTTTTATTTTTTTCGAAACTCGGGGACTTTCTAGCAACGTTTTGACCTTTTCAGCTAGGATTTAAACCGTTTTCAGGACTGTTTTTTTAAAGAAAGGTTCTCAACATTAAATCGAAACGTTGGCGGCATGACAATAATCCCGAGACCCACAAACCAACGTGCCCCATAAATTTCATGTGAGTAATGTGAATAGGGGTTGTATAAATGCATCGTTCCTTAAACGTGGACACAATGTTTCGCAAGTTTTTACCAATTCTGCATTCTGATTGTCGAGAAAATTCAAAGTTTTTTCATTTACATGACAGGAACTTAGTCTGTAAATGGACTGTTTCTTAAACTGTGACATAAAAAGCAAGTGGTCAATAAGTTTGTGTCCGAATCGCTCGACATTTTTTGTCTACAGGGTTATTTACCGATTATGACATCAGCAAGTTTTTCAACGCAATCAACAACACATATTTCGCATATATTTATGTAGGGGAGGCCGGGGAATAGTTGTCACATCATTTTGTTTTAATGTAAACCACCTCCATCTTTACAAAAAACATCAGCCCCCACAAAGCTTGAAGATAACCTAATTTATGGGACATACCCCAAACCCCAATTAATAAGTTTGTGTTCGCTCAATAATTTTAATCTACAGGGTTATTAACGAACGATTATGACATCAGCAAGTTTTTCAACGCAACCAACAATACATATGTCACTGATATTTATGTAGGGGAAACCGGGAATAGTTGTCACATCATTTTGTTTTAACATACACAACCTGGATCTTTATAAAAAACATCAGCCCCACTGATATACAAAATTTGGAGATAACCCACTTTATGTGACATACTCCAAACCCCAATTAATAAGTTGGTGTTCGAATCGCTCAACATTTTTAATCTACAGGGTTATTTACGAACGATTATGACATCAGCAAGTTGTTCAACGCAACCAACAGTACATATTTTAGAGATATTTATGTAGAGGAGACCGGGAATAGTTGTCACAACATTTTATTTTAATATAAACAACCTGCAACTTTATTAAAAAACATCAGCCTAACCGATAATATCTACAAAATTTGGAGATAATCCACTTTATGTGACATGCCCCAAACCCCAAAAATTGTTACTGAATTAAGAAAGCAACAACACAATTTCAACAAAAACAGTAACAAAAGATTGACAGTAAAATTGGGAACTTCATTTAAATCTTAAATGCAGAATTAAATTCAGATATATTTATAATAAAATTAGAAATTGAAATTGAAATTGTGACAATTTGACCCAAACCGTTAACTTGTTACTTAACTATAATTCATTTTTTTATTAAAAAATATCGCGCCAAAAGGCAAATATATGATTGGCTGTCAGCAGGCCGGTTTTACACTGGATTAAATTATGAAAAATAGGCAGTCGCCATATTGTACCAACAGCTGATTAGATTCGTGTGTCATAGTAACTGTTTTTCGTAAATTACATTTATGTAAATGATAAAAACAGTTCTTATAAGAATTCCGTGATTTTAATTGTGTCTGGCCAGCTTTATTCCGTTGCATTACAGTTCTTATCGGAATTTTTGTGTTTTGTATGCTTCAGCGGACCTTTTTTAGGTTCTGTTACAAAATGTTTTTATCATCTCCTGTTTTCCCCACTGGACAAACGTTCAAAATACCAAAATTCAAATTTGCCGGCAAAAACCACTTGCTAGAAATATTCAAGTGTAAACTGTTCTTTCAATTTCGCTCCTCCTAATTAAAAAATGAACTATAATCGTCTGTTAGAGTGTTTAAAAATGCCAAAAATCATTAGAGGAGTTAGAAGGAACCCTCAACACAAAATAAGCCGCAACAATTTACTTGGAACGCGCAAAAATAAGCGATTTTGCAGACAAATGAGTATTTTCTCAACTAACTGACAATTTTGATAATATAATACGATGCACCCTGCATCTAAACGTTTCACTGCTTCAACGAATATAATAAGAGCAAAGTGTTCACAACAATTCGGTGTTCAAGTAATTGTTTTTGTTAATAATCAATTAAAAACTTCAAAACAGTTAATGACAGGGTACTCATGAATGTTGCAAGTGTTTTTATTAGTTGTGTCCAAATTGCCCAACATTTAAGAACTGAAAATTATTTAATAATTGTGTTTTAAAAATTACAAATCCCTGAATTAAAAAACAAGTTTTTACAAATTGTCGACCCAATTTGTCGACACTTTTTAAGATTGAAAAGTGTGGAAAAAATAATGATAGGAATTAAATAAATGTGCGGTTTCTTAAACGACGTTGTGGTGGCGGTGGTGTGAGGTCGTTTGCGTAATTTGAAGTGCAGTCGTTGGAGGAAAGCATGTGATACCCAATGCGATACAAAGAGAGCCGCTTGCAGAATAGAAATGGATTGATTAATCGTAGTAATTACCGATCAGCTTTCCGCGCTAATTAGATCTCGTCCCCAGGCTGCGCTGCAAATGAGATTACGGCGGAAAATGGCCCTTACCACATGGAACTCGCAACAGCCGCGTTAATTGTTATCGATTTTTCTAATATCGTTATATCGGTTCGCGATTTATCACGTTTACCATGCACCCGCGTTCATAATCCGATTATGAGGCATAATGCGCGCGTTTTGGTTTGGCGCCGTTAAAAATTGAACGATGAATTCTCGAAGATGCAGGCGAAATCCATTAAGGGCCATCCCACGGTGTCTCGGTGGTCATTTTAGCCTGTTTACGAGTCTGAAGAGGGCGATTACTGTCTGCTCTCCGCGGAAATGGCCGCCACATACGTGCTTCACTTGCCCGTGACGTCGGACCGTTCCACTCACTTGGATTTGCACTCGCTATTGTTACAGCTCCGAGGGCGCCCATTGTGCAACTTCCTTACTTCTTTGATGGCGAGGAAAATCACTAATTTATACCCTCGTATATCAACCTAAAGTTGCGCGCTGCGAAAAAGAAAAAAAAATTGCGAGGTGTAGAATTCTCCGAATATACGCGTAGGCCGATCGAACGACTTCCATTCTCTAGAGCTTTTCGTTTTTCACGAGTCCATGTCATCATCATTTTTCATAGCTCCATACCATTACCGCTCGGGGACATTGTTTCGGCGCGCGCGCGGGGTTCACCTGGGTTAATGCTGCACCGGTTCGGTGATAAATTGTCGCCCGTTCGGAGGGGAAAACTCTTATCAACTGCGACGACGAAATTGCCCTCCGAATTTCAAAATCTCACACACACTGCTCGCTCGCTCGTTCGGTTTGGAAATATCGGGACGATAGCCGCTCTCTCATCTCCTATTGCAATTTACGAGCAACTTTCATTGTCGGCGGATGCTGCCTTCGGCGAACAGCTCTCCGAGGAGTAATATCGGGCCACCTAATAGCCTACCAAATAGCCTCCGAAACACCTTTTTAATGAACTATTGTACGAGGAAATGAACGCGGGGACTGCACCGGTCGTAATAACTATCAACTCTCTTGTTTGCACCGCGTTTTTCAGCGCGCATTTTTTTTCTACCACCATTTGCGCCTAATTTGCTCAAAAACACACGTAATTACTCGACTTTAATTGGTAGGCAAATCGGCAATTTTTTTCCTTCGCGAGATTACATAATTGTATGTAATTTTCACGTCATGCGGAAGGTTAAAGATCACATTTCAGTAATGCCTGAAAATTGCACATCCAAACAAATGTCCTCCATTATGAAGATTGTGTGTAGGTGGCTTAAAGACGATGCTTTCACTTATCAAATTGTGCACGGATTTAAAAAAACTGTTAAGTAACACATATTCGATGAATTCAGTCCCAAGGGCAAATATAACCAAGTTTGTAAATATAATAGCAAGTTGCAAGGAATTGGTGCTACAAAATTTAAGTTGTAGGGTGAAACGCCACTTTTAGCCACTTTAAGCAAATTTATAATTGAAAAAATTAATTGTGTTTTTAATTCCAGAAAGACTGACAATTGTTTTTTTTTACTTTATAATTGCATTTTACATTTGTCGGGACAGTGTAACACATTTTCTGACAATGTTTTGAGTATATCTCTAATATAAAGAGCACATTTTTCAAGATTTATATGTGTTTTTATGCTCTTAAATATGTGGAATGACCATTTATATGAGCGTGACGGTCGGGACACCAAATAACCTACTTATTTCAAGTTCCTTTATGACTTTGAAATCCAGACCAACCACAACCTCTTAAATTATATTTAGCTACCTAAACATTTTGTCTTTCATTTTATCAACATACAAACCAGTTTATTTCTACAAAAATTAAAAAGCTGTGATAAAATTAGGTTTTATTAAGATTTTAACATTGTTTTTAAAGTAAATTCTGACTCACTCCATGGTAAATTGAAATCAAACATTTTTAATTAATAAAAACACAATATAATTTACTTAATTCTTTTCGTATAAATACAACTTGAAAAAAACGTGGTTTTCCTTATTGATATAAACAATCCGATATTAAACCAAAATGGCCGAAAACAGGATTCCCAAATAACAGAAAAAATATCCCACACACAACATAGTACCACAGGTATTGCCAACATTGAAGAAAAATACTAGAAAATGGTATTTTTTTAAAATATTTTAAGTGACACTTAAAATATAGATTACATACTACATTTTCAGAATTGTATCAAACCGATTATTATATTTTCAAGTATTACTAGTGAAATGACCCTAATGCAACTAAGATTATATGCTGTAACATGATTTTGTCCAAATTATATAGATTATGGTATTAAGAACTGATTACTACCAACTTAAAGTAAAAGAATATTTTTCATTGTCTTCTAACCGTTTTTAAAATTATAAAACCTTAAGAATAGCCACATTACTATATTTATATCTTGAAGTGAGTCTTATATTTTTAGTTCTGCTACAATAGTGCTAAAAGTGGGGTAGTGGCTGCACTGTCAGCCAATTAGGACAAAAAGTATTAACGAAACGGTCAAGTTTTCAATTCTAGCAGCTGAAATTAATTTACTGCTCTAATTAAATTAAATCAATTGACATAAAATCTTAAATTATCAAATTACACCATAAAATCTCGCGCCCTCGACTCCTTTTTAATTGGCTGACAGTGTATCATCGAAGAATGTGAGAATAAGGACTGGGAACATTATTATTCATCGACTTGCGTCTAGAAGAGTTTCAGACAATTGAAAATATTTTTATAATACAAATCTGATAAACTGTTAAAACAAAAACGTGCGGTTTTATATGATTCTAAGTAGGCTTTAAGATACAGGGTGTTACAGGCGTTAATTACATTAAAAATAGCATAGAAACTATTAAACTATCAAATAAGTAATTAGAAAATGTTGAAACGATTAAAATCAATCAGATGTTACCGAATATTCTAAAAAACACCAAACATGAAGCAAGATGGATCATGCAATGTTTTTTTTTTAACAAAAATTAAAGCCAAACGAAAGATGTTACTTGAAATTTCTTGAAATTTCTTGAAATTTTTTAACTTTAACCCACTGTATCTAAATTTGGATTTTTTTACTTTGGTTATCTTTGTCACAACCATACTGATGCTGAAAAGTGAAATTTGACGAAATTGGGAGATATTATTTTTATTTATTTATTTTTCTAAAAACGAACGCCGATAATTAACAGTTAAAACTGAAAATTTTTAGCCTTATATAGTAACTGATGTATTTTTCATAACAATATTATTTTCAGTGAATAAGCACGATTTGTCTTAGTTTCAGGAATTTCAGGATTTATCCTTTTCGCTGTTATTTTTGGGAAAGTAGTAAAAAGTCACCTTGCAGAAGCATTTTTGGTCAATTTCAAGTTTCAGTTTCAGTCGGTTTCAATAAATAAGCTTTCAGTTTGTCGTGCAACTCGTTCAGGAATTCCTGAAAGCAGTAAATTCAAAGAAATGCACTTGAAAACAAAGTGGGAACCGATAATTTTGATTTTATATCGTTTCAGCGAGTTTCAGTTTTCGTCGGGAAGATTGATTTTACGTTCGGAGTGTGTGTGTGTGTTTTTGTTCCGAGTAAAATTTTGAATCGAGAAAATTGCTGTCGTTCCTGAAATTGGGGGAATCTAGATATGAGGGCACTAATACATCACCAGTTCAGGGATTACCGATCCGGTATGATACGTTCTTTATACGGCGTCCGCGTTTCCGGGCCAGCCGGTTCGAAGTGGGAAAAGCGTAATAAATAACGCTCAACCTGGCGGTGTCGCTTTCTCTGTTCCGTGCCACACGGTCTCGCTTTTCCCCAGCGAAATATGTGAAAAAAGTGAGGAGCGGGCGGGCCGGGCCATAAATAAACAGCGGCAAGGAGAGGACGAGGAAACGATGTGAACCGAGGAAATGACAGAATGTACAATTGGTCGCATTTTCCTCGAGCAAAAGTGCGGTCTATCAAGGTTACCCGGTTCATCGCATGCTGCACACATAACGACCGCAACGACTAATAGCCCGTTGTCATTCGCTTGACACTGCTTGCAATATTTAAAGATCGCCAAGCACGCAACGCACTCATTTATTAAAAAGGCCAGCGCGGTGCATAATCTTGTGTATTACTTTCGCCCGGAGCCGCGCAACACAATGCAAACATTGTTCCGGGGGGTTCCCCGGTACCATTCAGAACCGTCGGCATTGTTGGGTTCGGCGAGAACATGCGAAACCTGTCAGACGCGCGGATCCTCACAAAGGGGATATTGTGTATCGAACTGCACCCTTTAATAATATTTTATAATGCACCTGTTTCCAATCGGAAAAGCGCTTGGTTTCGAAGAGTGCCTAGGCAGGAAGCGACGGAAAGATCCGGTAATTAGATTTAGCAGCGAAATGTATACGTTATGCAGATCACATTTTAATGCAATTCCATCCATTATGCTGACAGCGCCATTAACACCCGGTCTGATGCAATTTGGATTGTATGGATTCGAAAAGCTATCTGCTTTATTTGGCTAACAAAGGCGCGCGCTGATGACATTACCCCGCGCGCTAATGCAAGCGAGAGCGCTGCCTGTCTGATTAACCGGGTCTGCTTGATTTGTAACCGAGCTCATGCCGGGCACATACACACACACAACTCGCTCTTTTTATTTAATCCCGCCACGTAACCTTCATGTTAAGTGTTTTTATGCGCGGCGACGGCCGCGTCTCCTGCTGCTACAGGACAACGGATAATCGCCGGTTATTGTCGGCGGACGCGGTGATTAATTCGACAAAAAAACTCTTTTTTTGATTATGCCAGGACCGCGCCGGAACCCCCCGACTGCGCGCCTTTCTTGCCATTCTTAATCCCGCCGCACGAGATTGACTCTTCAAAATGATGACCAATTATTAACAATCGCCGAACAATAAAATATTACAGATAAAGTCGTGTCTCGATAAATACACTTCATTCCGCATGAGAAAATGTGATCTGAATACCGCCGATACAAGATTTACGGTAATGGGATTAGTTCTGAATAATTAAATAAATAATTCACTTCAACGTTAAATGAAACGTTCCCATATTTTATTCATTACTTTTTCATTCTGAAAGGCTTGCTCTATTTTTAGAACTTTACTTTACTTCTGCGTTTTTAATGAACGATTTTTTCTGATCCTCGTTTCGTTTGCACCAGTGTGTAAAATTAAAAATATTTGAGTTTTGGAATAAAAAGGCCAAATTTTTATGGAAAGAAATTATAATTTAAGCTTATTCTCATTCATTTATTTAAAGGAATCTTCACGAGCGATTTTTTTAATAAGACCTATTAAGTTAATGTAGATAATAAAGATTAAAATTGCACAAGACTAAAAAATAATTTATAGTAAAAAACTTTTTCAATTAAACAAACTTTTATTAAAATGTATGCATTTATTTTTAATTATTTAGGTCAATATCAAAATTAGTTTTACATTTTTACCACGTCTTAATACAAGCTTGTTTTTAAAAAAAGTCTTTTTACTATAAATTATTTCAAATATACTGTTTGAAAACGAAGCCTGGCTTTAAAAGAATTTGGGATTTATTGCTGTTAAAGTATCCTTGCTGGGAAACGATAAGTACCTACTGCGAGTTGTAAATCTTTTTGACGTAGCTCGGAAACCGGCAAAAATTAGCTACTTCAATTTCGGTTCTTGATCTAAATAACATTGAATAAATCAAAAACTATTGCGTTGTTTAAAACAGCTAGGCGTCAGCTCAAAATAAAAAAGTCTAATCTACGAGTCTAAAAAATTTTAATACAAAATTTTCATATCTGAAGGCATAAACAGGAATTTCGGAATTTGATGTTATAATTAGTAACAAAGTAGATTGGTATTCTCTGTAAGATGAAGTATCGACCTCCTTTTAAAAAAAAAAATAAAAGTATAAGAAATTGCGTTTTATATGTATTGAAAATCTTAGGGTGGAACGCCGTTAAGTTTATTTCCGGAAATGGGAAGAGTATGAGAAAATGTATGCTGAATTTAATTATTATAAAATGAAACTTCATGTAATGGCCTATTTGGTCTGCTAGATACTGAAACCGTTCATTAATAGGACATCATGCGTTAATGTTAATGCGCTACTTTCTATACATGAAACTCATAAAAAATAAAATGCAGTTTTCACGAGAACAGTAGAAAATAACCACTAAGTGCGCGCTCTTGTGTGTGTTTAGCCCAATTATTAATTTAAAATGTCGTCGACTGTAAGAAGATTGAATATAGTCAAACCTGGATAAGTCTACGAAACGGATCCAACTGTCATATTATCTTTTCTTTTCGATTCTGTTATAAACAATTCTTATCAAATCTTGATTTCTCCATTGTACAAATGTTAAAAAAAACCTATAAAACTGCCTGCCGGAAATATTTCATTGTAATGTGTTCTTTCAATTTCACTTCTCCTAATTAAAAAATGAACCATAGTTAATTAATGCCATTTAGATGCAACACTTGCCACTTAGATTTAATATCATGTATAATGATTTCAGAGCCGCCACTTGGATTCAATACTTGCCACTTGAATATAATAACTGCTAATTGGACTTAACACTCGCCCTTCTAATTTATTATAAAGATCTTGTTGTGTTGATCACTATTAAGTTATTTATTTTTATTGCAACTAACATTTTTTGTGCCAAATCGATTACAATTTGTGTTGTCGTTTACAATTTTTAAATGGCATTTGTACATATTTTTATAGCATTTTAAATGCGCATTACTTACAAGTTTCTAAACGTAGGAAAAGTACCAAAACATTTAGTTACTATTTAGTATTTCCACAAGTATGACCACAAGATGTGCAATATTATAATAATCTAAACACATTTCCATAAGTATGATGTCATGCAGATGACAACATGGATATCGAAATACATACAAGGTGATCGGAACATTGTATTGGAATTAAATGCAAGTAATAGCAAAAAAAAAGAACATGGGAAGGTGCCATACAGGGCGTATCCGAATTGTATGGAACAAGAGTGTAACAGAAATCCAAAATTCAAGAAATGACAATTTTCAAATAACTAATGTGCCAAGTAAACGAAAAATTATACTTTTCTGAAAATTTGTAATAAACAATATTTCAAATTCAAATATTACTAGTAGCACAAAAAGCTGAATAAGGTGCCATAAAGGCCGTATCTGAATTGTATGGAACAATAGTGTAAAAATACAAAATTCGAGAAAAGACAATTTTCAAATAACTAATGTGCCAAGTAAACGAAAAATTATACTTTTTTTGAAAATTTGTAATAACTGTTTCAAATTCAAATATTACTAATAGCACAAAAAGCTGCATAAGCTGCTATAGAGGGCCGTATCTGAATTGTATGGAACAAGAGTGTAACAGAAATGCAAAATTTAAGAAATGACAATTTTCAGATAACTAATGTGCCATGTAATCGAAAAATTATACTTTTTTGAAAATTTGTAATAACTGTTTTAAATTCAAATAAAACTAGTAGCACTAAAAGCTGCCTAAGGTGCCATACAGGGCCATATCTGAATTGTATGGAACAAGAGTGTAACAGAAATGCAAAATTCAAGAAATGACAATTTTCAAATAACCAATGTGCCAAGTAAACGAAAAATTATACTTTTTTGAAAATTTGTAATAAATAATATTTCAAATTCAAATATTATTAGTAGCACAAAAAGCTGCATAAGCTGCCATACAGGGCCGTATCTGAATTGTAAGGAACAATAGTGTAACAGAAATAAAAAATTCAAGAAATGACAATTTTCAAATAACTAATGTGCCAAGTAAACGAAAAATTATACTTTTTTAAAAATTTCAAATAAATAATATTTCAAATTTAAATATTACTAATAGCACAAAAAGCTGTATAAGGTGACATACAGGGCGTATCTGAATTGTATGGAACAAGAGTGTAACAAAATTCTAAAATTCAAGAAATGTCAATTTCCAAATAACTAATGTGCCAAATAAACGAAAAATTATACTTTTGTGAAAATTTGTAATAAATAATATTTCAAATTCAACTATTACTAGTAGCACAAAAAACTGCATATAAGTAGATAAGTATTATTATAACCTTCTGCTTCGGCGCTGCGCGCCTCAGAATCTAAACACAACCCTCAGGTTGCAACACTTCTCCACCTAAAAACCTAACCGCATGTTTTGTATATTTAGATCTGTGGAAACGGCATCGTCACTTGGGGGGAAGCTGAGAATTAAACCGATCAAAAATGTATCTTATGTAGGCAAAACAACATTTGGGGTTGAAGCGTATTGTTCTCGTCAACCCTTTCACAACAGAGTATAAGGTTTCACGAAATGCTGTGCCATTCTTCATCCCGCGTTCCATTATTACTCCGTAATCCTGGCTAATGATCGAAGCTGTAATTTGCCGAACCCCACGCCTCTTTAGTGTAAACAGTTGTTTCTGAAATTCCATTTCGCGTCGTCCACGTCCCGGAATCGACGCGACGACTCTCGAGGCGGACGACGGCGACGCGCCAGCGTCCGAGAATCGCATTAACACCCTTCCCTCTCCAAACACTCTGATTACACATAAACGAATGTTATTGCCGTTTCTGTTCGCAATTATCGTTTCCGGATTAGGGAGGAAACGTTTCGCTCACCCCTTTCTTGTTGCAAATGATAGATTAAGCGGCGCGGGGGCTGCGAATAATTCCTAGGAAATTGTTTCGAATGAGAAACAAAAATGATCGGGTCCAGGCTTCTCTCCGCTTCTCCTCCGGAGTTTCGGCGCGCGTCAGCTGCTCGTGGCGGAGTTACGAATGTGCCCAATTACATCTTAAAAGCCGTGCTCCATTAATTTTCACAGATGCTGCCTCTTAATTGGGATTCACATGCCCGATAATAAACCGTACGCGTTCCTCTTCCATCTACAACCATTCCTCGTTATACGTACTTTCGCTTTACGTAGTTTTGCTTTACGTAGCTTCTCATATACAATACAAGTGGAATCTCTCGAACGGTCGTTTTCAGTCAGTACCTTCCTAATTTATTGAATAAATGTTAGTGGAGCAATATCAGAGCTGCAGATACATTATTTTTGCTTTCTATACCTTCTATACTATATTTCTTTCTATACATTTGGACATTTTCGGTTTACAACAGCCCAAGGTAAATTTGTAATAATCATTTTCGATGCAAGTGCACTGTCCAATAATTTTCAAAGTGTGTGGTTGCTTGTTTCAAGCACGAAGCCAAGTTGTGTGGAAAAGCTGCACAAAATGACAGCGTACGTTTTTTCATATTAAAAAAAAACATTAATTTATTGTAAATTTTGAAGTTTTTGACAAATCGTCAAACTAATATTGGTTTGCTCAATATCCACTTTTTGGGGATATTGGGTTATAGATGTCGCAGACGGATTGTAGAATCCGCTACAATACAAACCGGCTAGTCGCATTATAAAACGGCTCGGTTTTGTAAATCGGCTGGTTAACGTTTAGGCGGGTTGTATATATATATATATATATAAGGCTTTACACAGGCACATATATGCGTATAAAAAAACACACATATATGACCATTAGGCCATTGAGGCCTATAGCCTTGTAATTAATTTCCACTTTCTCCTGTCCTTAGCCACTATTTTCCAATTATCTATTCCTCTCAGATCTTCTTCTACCGCTTCTCTCCAAGCTCTCCTGGGTCTGCCTCTTTTCCTTTTTCCCTCTACTTTTTTCCATGCTATATTTCTAACATCTCTACCTTCTTCCATTCTTATCGTATGACCCAACCATTGTAACCTCCGGTATCGAATGAAATCGCTTATTTTACTTTCCTTATACATTTCGTATATTTCCTTGTTTGTTCTCCTCTCCCATCCCCACTGTGTTTGTTTGCCCCCGAAAATTCTTCGTAAGATCTTCCTTTCCCAAGCATCCACCTTTTCTTTATTTTTCTTTGTTAAAACCCATGTTTCACAGCTGTACGTGAGTGTTGACCTTAAAATTGTCCTGTATATTCTAACTTTTGCGCTATACGATATTTCTTTGGATTTCAGGGCTTTTGTTAGTCCTCCCGCACATCTGTTGCCCTTGGCCATTCTTAGCTCTATTTCCTTATCTTCCTCACATCTATTATTAATTAAAACCCCCAGATACATAAAATCCTCTACCTCCTTGATTTCAATCTGTTTCCCATCACACTGTAGTTTAAGTCCCTCTTTAACTTGCTTTTTATGTTTATTTTTCAGTTCCATATAATTCGTCTTTTCTTCATTGATAACTAAACCCATTGTTTTTGCTGCATCCATTAATTTTTCCACAATATTTATCATTTCTTTTTTACTCCGTGTCAGGAGCACTACATCATCCGCATACGCCAGACATTGGTGACTTTTATTAAACAGTGTGCCGCTCCTGTTTATGTTACAGTCTCTTATTATTTTTTCAAGAGCCAAATTAAATAGTGTGGTAGACAGAGGGTCTCCCTGTCTTACACCTCTTTTAACATGGAAATCGTTACTGTAGTGTCCATTTGCTCTCACCTTACAGTTCGTGTTTACCAAAGTCATGCTTATTAGCTTTATCAGTTTAGCTGGAATGCCTAGCTCTCGTAGTGCCTTTATTAGTGCTTTCCTATAAATATTATCATATGCCTTTTTAAAATCAATGGATATAATAAATGTTGGGATGTCATATTCGTAAGTACCGTTTAAAATTTGTTTAAGCATAAACACATGATCCGTTGTGGACCTTCCCTTTCGGAAACCAGCCTGGTACTCCCCTAATATTCTTTCCGCAAATACTTCAGTTCTTTTCTTTATTAGAGTAGCCAGCATTTTATAAGTTACATCTAACAGCGCTATGCCTCGGTAATTTTCACAGCGCGTTATATCTCCTTTTTTGAAAATGGGAACTATGGTGGCACTACTCCATTGTTGCGGCATCTCTTCTTCCCTCCAAATTTGTTGTAGTAGGTTACACACAACTTCCTTCATACTTGCTCCGCCATATTTTAGGTTTTCTATTGCTATTCCGTTATATCCCGGACTTTTGTTATTTTTCATGCAGTTCAAAATTTCCTCACACTCTTCTTGTGCGGGTTCTGGACACTCACTTTCTTCTACATCTTCCATTTCAAAATCGCCTTCCTGTTCCTCCTCCCCTTCGTTCAATAATTCCTCGAAATATTGGCCCCATCTGTCTAACTGTTCTTCCACATTTCCTATTAGGTTCCCGTTTTTATCTGCAATATATTGCCCATTAGCTTGGTATCCACTTCTGATATCTTTTAAATCTTTGTAGAAATTTTTTATTTCCTTTCTTTGATAGTTTTCTTCTATTTTCTTTAATCCATTCTGTAAAAGCACTCTTTTTTTTGCTCTACACAACTGCTTTACTTTTCGCCTTTGACTTTGGTATCTTTTTTTGTCTTCTTCCTCGTGGGTTTGTATCATTTTTAGTCTGTATTTTTTCTTTAATTTTATTTCTTCTTCACACTCTTCATCTAGCCATTCTTTTTTTTGTGGGTATTTCCATTCTGGTATATTGTTTCTTGTAGCTGTTTTTATATTACTTTCAATTACTCTCCATTTTTCCTCTATTTTTTTTATTTCTCCGAGACGATTTCTTTGGAAAACATCTTCTAAAGCACTCGTGTATTTATTTCTAATTGACATCGTTTGTAATTTACTGATATTACATTGAATTCCTTGCCGTTTCTTTCCCTTTCGTATCTCCTTTTTTGTTTTATCGTATTTTAACTTTGCCACTACCAAGAAATGGTCTGAATCAGTGTCAGCGCCCCTATAGGATCTAACATTGGTTATTTGTTTTGAGAAAATATCTTGAACTAGCACATGGTCTATCTGGTTGGTTTCTCCTGAGGCTGGGATAATCCAAGTTCCCTTGTAAATGTCTTTTCTCTTAAATTGTGTGCTCATTATTTTCATTTCCCTTTCTACCGCTAGTGCAATTAACCTCTGGCCGTTGTCGTTACTTTCCCTATGTTTACTTTCTAATCCTGTTATCTTCTTATATACGCTATCTCTCCCGACCTTGGCGTTGGCATCCCCTAATATAATTATCATATCCCGCGATGGTGCTTCATCTAGCATTTGATCAACTTCTTCGTAATAAAAATCTTTTACGTTATCCTCTTTCTCTTCTGTGGGGGCATGTATATTTACTATGAACATATTCCTTACTTCTCCTTTCACTCTTAATGCGCACAGGCGATCCGATTTAGGTAAGAACGATATTACTTTTTCCTTAAATACCTCATTTACAACAAAACCCATACCGTAGTACCTTTTGTTGCTACCGCTCATAAATACAGTATAGTTGTCCACTTTTTGAATTCCGCTGCCCGTCAAATGAGTTTCTTGCAACGCTGTTATATCTAGTTGGTATCTATGTATTTCTTTTACTAAACGCCTGATTGCCCCTTCCTCATATAAACCTCTCACATTCCATGTGCCACAGTTTATTTTACTTTCGATGCCTTTTATTTTTTTTTGCCTCATTATTTTTTTATCTTCTCTTTTATTGTCCTTTTCCCTTTCCATTGTTTTGGTCTTCTTTTCTCTCAGTTCCTTTTTATTATATTTTTTGCCCCTTTCGCTATTTTTACTGTTTTGTCGTCCTAACATTTGCGCACTTCCTATGGTTATGCTTTTTTTGCTTTCTTGTCTTACATTTTTCTTCTTATACATTATTATTTCTTCTCTAATGGTTCTCTTTTCATCTCCTTTTACTTCATATCCTTGTCCATTGCCTCTGTCGTTACTTTCCTTTTCCTCCTCTACTTTCTTCTTTAGTTTTTTGTATGTTAGTTTTTGTTACTTTCTTCAGTTGTGCTACTTGCAAATCCTCTTTCGGAGATCTTTCACTGACTGTTCTTTTAAAGTTACTGCTTTTCCCTAAGAGCTGTTTTATCTCGTTTATATCTTTGACCCCAAAAGTTTCGTTATTTATTACTAATTTATTGTATTTTATTTGTGCTGTGAGTCCTTTTTGTCTAGCCTCTTTCATTCCCTGAATTAATTGTCTCCGCTCACCACGTATTTCTTTGGGGTAGTCTTCATTAATCCATATCTCCGTGCCTTTCAGTTTCTTCGAATTTTTTAATATTTCCATTTTTTTACTATATTTTCCAAGCTTAATTATTATAGGCCTTGGTCTCTCTGTTTTATATACCCCTATTCTTCCTACTTCCTCAAGATCCTTTTCTTTATCTATCTCCACCCCTGTATTATTTAACGCATTTAGAATTTTTTCCGTAGTTTCTCCTTCTTCCTCCCCCTCTGCATCCACTACTCCCAAACGTCTCGGTTTTGTAAATCGGCTGGTTAACGTTTAGGCGGGTTGTAATACGGCTAAACGTTGGTCAGCCTTACTGTAACGACGTTTCGCGTTCTCCAATGCAACAAAATGATGGGTCGCCGTTTTATAAAACGGCGAAAAGGGACTTTATATAAAGAAAACCTTTCTTTGTAGCTATGACAAATATAAAGTCATAACTATAAGAAAATGGTTTAAGGTGGCTGTGGTAGGTCTAGCAGTGAGGTTAAAGTTATTGAATTTTCAATCCAAGTTAATTTAAATATTACAACTTTAAGAAACATTTACTCAGTGTTACACTGTAGCCTACTTAATACCGAATGAGGAGACATACTTGAGAAATTTTGGTAATGAGCAAAATCGCTTGAAAATATTTTAATATAACATAATAAATTATGAAAAGTATATGTCATCATACCTTCATGCCAGTGGTTTTCGATTTCTACCTTTTGAAGTTTATCTGCACTGTACATTTTAAATTAACTTGGATTAAAAATTCAATAATTCTAACCTCACTTCTAGACCTACCAAACCCACCTTAACTCAATATAAAAGGATTTTTTTAATAAAATGTCTAACAATTCTTTCTTTATCAAACGGACTGAGTTATTCAGCGATTCATAAAACACCTAAAATTTTCAGTCAAATTGTAAAAATTCTCTGTTCATTATATATTTTACAATCTTTCCAATCATTTAGAAAACGACTGAATTTACAATTCGCCGCCGACATCTACAATATGGCTGATTGTCGTCCTACATTACACATAGTCAACATTCCGGCTAAACAATCTGCCTAAACGTTAATCAGCCGTTTTACAAAACAGAGCTGCTTTGTAAAGTGGCTAGCCGCTTCATATTGCGGCGGATTCTACAATATGGCTGCGACATGTACACCAAAGTTTAAGTTAAAGTTTAAGTTAAAATTAACTCGTTCAATGGTTCACAAGAGAACCAGTAAAATAAAAAGTTTTCAGTATTTATTTTGTACAATATCTAGTAAAATTATTAAAATTTTGTGTTGTAGGTAGTAATCATTAAAGTTTTTTGAAAATTTTTCTCTTCAAAACTTTTTTTTTAATGATTATGGCATAACAACTTAATAATACACTTGGAGAGGCTATAATTTATGACGAATTTTAACTTAAAATTTCAAAAAAAGTATAGAATTTTCTTTTGCGGAGTCACACTCCGCAGCGACTACTAATGTCTCAAAAAAGTACGACTACTGGAAGGTTAATTAAATTGACTTGCTTTTTTTATTTTTATTATAGGTATATTACTTTTAGTACAAAAGTCCCAAACCAAACATAATGTTAAAATATATTCGTTATACGTAGTTTCGATATAAGTAGCAATTCCCTGGAACCAAACTACTACGTATATCGAGGAATTGGTGTACTGAAATATTGACTTGCGAGCGGCAACTGCAGCATCGCCGAAACACGCTGCAGAAGCCCGAAATTCACGAGTCATTTCATATCCGTTTCCGGCGCGCGCTCTGGAACCTCCGCCCTACCATTCGTCATCATCATTGCTCGTATTTTGTTTACTCTTCAATCCGGAGTGACGTGTTCGTGAATCAGCAACGATCGGGGCGAAGCCGCCCCGGGAGACAAAGAATCCGGGTCCGGCGAGCAAGGCGAGCAAGTCGGCGGCGGCGGGCTTTCAGGTGCGCTAAAATGGGAGGCATTTTTCAAAGTCCCGGCTGAACGGGCGCGTGTTAATTTGAATGAGAGAGATTACGCACGTTCAGCTTTAGCGCGCTTCATTGGAAATCCTCGCGCGAGGCTCTATGGAAATGTTGGTCAAATATATCATTCTGGCTTGACAGTGCAATTCTCTTATCTCCGCGCTGCCGGCTCGGGTTCCGGGGGTTGCGGAAAAACAGGATCGGTAATAGCACGGGGTTGGGACCGACCGTAATGCAAACAAAACAATTCTCTTATAACACTGATGCTGCTTTATAATCGACGGATCTTGGAATCCAATTTCTGTGGCGCTAATTACATTTTTCCAAAAAAATACTACACCCCGGACTTTTCAGGTTGCCGCCCGCCGCCTTGTAGGTCGCGCACGTATTCGGATGAAATATTAACAGAAATGACGACGCATTTGCATTTTTAACAAGCGACACGTTTCGGTAACTTGCTAATGAAGATGGAAATTGAATTTCTTAAAACTTGCTTAATCTCCTCACGGACTTATTATTTGTGGAGCCATTAAAAAAGAACTTATGTCGGAAATTTAAAAATGAACCCTTTCGCGTTTGGGGTGGCAAATTTTACCAACGGAACAAAAGTGTAGGTTGCCATTCACCTGACACTAGTCCAGTCATTTTAGTATTCATCTTCTGAAAATTCCAAGATTGAAGATGGCCTTCTTATTATATTAAATAAGCACTTGTAAATACAATAATTTTTTTCTAATTTTTATGAATTGTAAAGTGGAATGCTTGAATTGAAGGAATTTTAGAATATAAAGTTATTTCTCACACATGTTTTTATGAGTAGGTGAAAATTTAACATCACATCACATCCTGTTTAAAAATACATTTTCAGTTTAAGAACCACATTATCATTTGGTAACAGACGTACGTATATGAAATTGAAGTTCGTCGAAGTCGTTAGCATTCTCAATGAATTTTGGCCGCCACACAAATAAATTGTTTTTCTCTCAAGAAATAATTGGCAAAAATCTACATCGATTTAAAAACAAAGAAGCAAAATGCTTACATTGTACCATGGATATATTATTATAAAAATTTACCAATATAGACCAGTTTGAATGCTTCAATAATGACCATTCCACTTCATGCAGATTTCCTTTCCGCAAATCCGCGTACTTCAGTCACGCTTGTGTTTTGCTAAATTCTTACAAACGTCTGCTAAAAAGTAAAATTTGTTGTAAGATAGATAAATAACACTAAATGTATAAAAGAAAATCAAAATTATTTCTTTACCTTCGTCGTTACTATTAATTCTGTTATAGAAGCAACTGGTTTGTATGTCCATTTCTTTTTATCGTTTCTTACTCTTCGTTCCGACGGAAATAAACTAAAAAACAATTTGTTTAATAGCTGTTACATTGAAATAATTTGTAGAACTTTTACAAAATTCATTCGGTGAGCTAAAAGTGTGGGAAAAATTATAATTACAACAAATTTACTTACATGTGAATTTATCACACAGAGAATCAGAAAATCCCCATAATTTCAGTACCATTTTTAGAAATGGTCTTTGAAGCTGATCATTTTGTTGATCGACATTTATTAATATTGCATTGAATTAACATCTTCATCTCGGCACATTAAAACACTTGTAATATTTGCCATTTCTTCACAATTAAACATTCACTATTTATGTAAGTTACTAAAAATTCACTTTACAATAAAAATACAGAAAATGCACACCATAATATGTATTTTCTTACTGCAAGCCGAGTTTGGTGTAACTTTTTTCCACTAAATTTCTAAAAAATTCTAAAGTAATTTATCTATTGTCAGTAAAAAGTCCTTTGCAGAAAGTCATAAGGCAATTTACAACATTCCGTATAATTGTATTCGCCCAGCTGGACCCAGCGCAATGCTTCTAAACAATGGTATTATAGAACCAAAACCTTCAGTGAGGTCACCACAAATTGAGAATCTCCGTGCTTACTCCAAAACGGTGGTTTGTTTGATTTAATATTGTTCGTTCTAATAGTAGCAGAATCGTGCTAAATACAAGACTTACCAGTTCTTAATGTAAGAAGTGGGTTTTTAAAAAATTCTTAGGTAGCAGTCGTTTATGTGAAGGTCGCGAAAATCAATTTTCAATGGACTTAATATGCAGTGTTGTTTATAGCGGTACAAAGAAGTGGATTTTTTTTGCCCAAAATTACTGAGAATTCACAAATGAAAAATAAAAATTCGCTTTTTTAAAAATCACGAACCGTTCACACGTTGTTTCCAGACTGGTTCCAAAACGTTCAGTTACTTTTTGACCTAATTCATGCATGATTTTCTAAGTTTCAGCTGTTGATTGAAATGTTACAAAAAAAAAATAGGCCAATAGATCATTGCAATTCAAGTGTAGAAAATTTTTTAAAAAATCTTAGAAATTTTCAGTGCGCACCCTTGGCCAACTGCACGCTCTTTTACGACTTTACCCCAAATTTCGAAGAGTTTGTTGAAATTGTTTTGCAAATGTGATTATTTTGATGGCGTGCGGCAATCCCGTTGCATTTTGTCGGGGGTCGTTCGATCGGTTTAATTTAGCAATTCGGTACGTGGCGCGCCAATTTCTGGAAATCTGAAGAAATTGGCCGTAGAGTCCCGCTAACTGAGCGATATTGGCTGCTTGAGTTCAATTTCTATGCGCTCCGCGCCGCACTCTAAATAAAGGGAGCGATCTTTGCCGCTGGTCAACGTGACACGCAATGATTTGTTCGATACGTGTTTCCCGAACTAAAAGGCCCTTTTACCCGCTAATCCCAGATATTGCATCTTAATTGTACGTGTGTCGCTAAATGCACACTAGCGCCAGATGTCGCCGGGTCAAGACTCCATCATCTCCTGTCGGGTCTAGCGTCAGCTTGTGACCCCCCATTTGCTCATTTATGTGTTGAGAGATATTAAACTGGAAATTTATCGCGCTACCCGTTTCGGGCCATTTTTGCGATTGCGCCTCCTTCTCTTTAATCATTTTTGCGGTCTTAACTCTTTACAATTTGAAAGTGATGTACGCCAACCCTTCCTTAATACAGTTCGTGGAGCGTGCATAACTTGTCGTTTGCTGCCCCGGCATGATTAATGTTCGTCGAACAAATTGTGTAGAAAAACATTGTGCTATACCCGTCCCGCTCTATCTACCCTCTCACACGCGCGTTCGTCAAACCAATTTAAATTCTGCATTGAAATTGCTTATCTCGGCTTCCATTAAGATTGTACGTTACACATGGGGCGTATATGACGAAACTAAAACAATTTTTTTTTCTAGCTGTGTTTCCTGTCGCCTTAATTAACCGAATTTTCTTTGCGTTTCAGGTTTATCAATGCGAGGCGAAGAATAGTACAACCTATGATTGATCAATCGAACAGAGCAGGTACGACACGTCCTTTGTTGGCCTTCTCGGTTTTTTGTTAGAGCGACGCTCACTGGCTGCACTGGCTCACACGAGAATTTCCACTGAGGAATTTTCATATTCCTGCAAGCACTTCATTTGAAGTCGCAAGTCGTCCATTTCGAATAACAATAATCAAATTAGTTTTCAAGTCATTCTCAAGAGATTTGCAATCAATAATTGAATCCTTCCTTCAACCCCTTCAATCCTAATGGGACGTAAACGTCCCATTACAAGTTTAAAAATTCATAACTCAACAAGGCTTGGAGAGAATACAAGCTTTATATTATCCACACGTTTCTAAACCTATGTGGTAATTTGAATAATAATAATAGATACCCTTTACACCATTCCAAGTTTTACCATTCTGAAAATGTGTCAAGTGCTCAAAGTTGGTATGTTTAAAAATTCATGACTTATTAACAATTTGAGATACAAACAATTGATGGCTGCAAAAGTTGTAGAACGTTTCAATAACTACAAGTTTTTTTATAAATATTGTTTTGTGACTTCAAGAATGATACCCTTTTACACTATTCCAAATGTTATATTTTTGAAAATGTGTTTAATTCATAAAGTAAAATTCATAACTTACTGGCAATTTGAGATACAAACAATTGATGGGAAGAAAAGTTGTAAAGTGTTTCAATATTTACAACTTTTCTTATAAGTATTTTTTGTGACTTGAAAAATAATACCCTTTACACTATCCAAATGTTACATTTTTGAAAATGTGTTAAATTCATAACGCATTGGCAATTTGAGATGCAAACAATTGATGAGTACAAAAGTTGTAAAGCTTTGTAATATCTACAAGTTTGTTTATAAATATTTTTTGTGACTTGAAGAGTAATACCCTTTACACTATCCAAATGTTACATTTTTGAAAATTTGTTAAATTCATAAAGTAAAATTCATAACTTATTGGCAATTTGAGATACAAACAATTCATGAATACAAAAGTTGTAAAACTTTGTAATATCTACAAGTTTGCTTATAAATATTTTTTGTGACTTGAGGAGTAATAACCCTTTGAACTATCCAAATGTTACATTTATGAAAATTTGTTAAATTCATAAAGTAAAATTCATAACTTATTGGCAATTTGAGATAGAAACAATTGATGAGTACAAAAGTTGTAAAGCTTTGTAATATCTACAAGTTTGTTTATAAATATTTTTTGTGACTTGAAGAATAATACCTTTTTACACTATTCCAAATGTTATATTTTTGAAAATGTGTTAAAATCACAAATTAAAATTCATAACTTATTGGCAATTTAAGATACAAACAATTGTTGAGTACAAAAGTTGTAAAGCTTTGTAATATCTACAAGTTTGCTTATAAATATTTTTTGTGACTTGAAGAATTACCGTTTACACTATTCCATATTTTACATTTTTGCAAATGTGTAGTGCTCAAATATTGACATGTTTAAAAATTCATAACTCATTGACAATTTGAGATACGAACAATTGATGGGTACGAAAATTGTAGAGCGTTCCAATATTTACAAGTTTGCTTATAAATATTTTTTTGTGACTTGAAGAATAATACCCTTTACACTACTCAATATTTTACGTTTTTGAAAATGTGTTAAGTGCTCAATTGTATCTAGATATGTTTAAAAATTCATAACTTATTAACAATTTCAGATACAAATAACCAATCAATAGTAGAATTGTAGAGGTTTCTAATATCTACAAGTTTTATTACATAAACTTTTTTTAGCTCAAAGAATAACGCCCTTTTTACGCTCTCAAAGATTGAAATTAGATCTTTTTTTAAATTTAAATTTTAAATGCTATTTGTGTTGACTCCAAACGATAAAGAAATTTAAAATATTCAAAAGATTTTTTGTCCGATTCCCGGATCCGTTTAATTTTTATTCAAAAATCCGGACAAAACATTACCGAAAGCATCGGTTGATAAACGACTTTATTATTTCTTTTCCCATTTGAAAACAGAAAATGCACGTCGTAAGACGAATTCGGCACGCCTCATTATCGTCCTATTTAATCCTATTTTTATATTATTTTTTTTTGTCAATTCAACTCGAGACTGGTCCGTATCATTCAAGTGTAAATTTTTAGTGGAAGGCCGTCTGAAACCGAACAAAGTATCGAACAGTGGGCGTATTGTGAAATCCTTCCCATCAAAAGTACCACACTCATTGATAAACAGCTTTATTATTTCTCGTTCCACCTTAAAATAGAAAATTTACGGTCATTATAAAACGGATTTATTACGGCTCATTAGTGGATTATTTAATTTCATTTCGAGAGTTTTTGTCGTTTCATGACCGATCCGCGCGAGATTACCATTCCACAAATTATTTTTCGCTTTGTGAAGCGGACCGACCGAAATTCATTCATTTATGTGCAAATTTTTATTCAGACACTTGTCGAATCTCGAATAAAATATGAAACACAGTGGACTACTCGTAAAATCCAACAAAAGCGCCAGTTGGTAAACAGCTTTATTATTCTCCTCTTCCACTTTAAAATAAGATTCCCGTCAAACTAAATTTATGTTTATTGTGGAACGTCCCATTATTGCGGTACTTAATTTTATTTTAATGCTATTTATGAAATGGTTGTTTTTTTTGTCCGATTCAAGCATATCACAAAATATTTAAGCCGATTTGAAATTTTAATAAACAACATCAAACGGTCGACATGTCATAAAGTCTTCCTCGTCGCTTGTTAAATCGCTTCATTCGCATTGTGGACTACAACGAGAGAATTTATACCATTATCATTTCACTATTAACTTATTCAATAGAATGATCGAAACTTCGGCGTCTAAATAGTTGTTTGATTTCAATCAACTGTGCCAATTCTGTTTTCATTTATGTAGAATATTCGTAAAAACAACTGTTTAGAACAAAACTTCTATCTCCACAATTTTTGTTCTGCCTTTTCCTCATATCTCCCATTAAATGGCCATCGGTTGGTCACTTTTTCAACTCATGTTTCAAACAAAAGTTGTAGATTTTACCAAATCCTACAATTTTCATCTTCATTTGATTCATTCCAAACATGTTCTAACCTAACTCAGATGGAACCAAACACGTGTTAGTAAATGAGAGTTTATAATCTATCTACAAATAACTTTTGGCCATTGTTTAGGTGGTTTATCTTGAGCTTTTTGAAAATTGTTTTGAACAGAACTTGTAGATTTCACCAAACTATAATTTTCATCTTCCCAGCTTGTTTAATTCCTCATCAAACCATATAGAACTAAACACATTTTGGTAAATGAGATACTATTAAAAATGGAAGTTGTTGCTCTACAATCTTTATTCTACTTCTTCCTCCTATCCCCAACTTATGGACATTGTTTAGATAATTTGTCGTCACTTTATTAAGAAATGTTTTAAACAAAACTTGTAGATTTCACCAAACTCTACAATATTCATATTTACAGCTTGTTTAATTCCTCTATCAAATCATCCAAACCTAAATAATACTATTAAAAATGAAAATTGTTACTGTATAATCTTTATTCTAGTTCTTCCTCATATCCCCAACTTATGGCCATTGGTTAGGTGATTTGTTGCCACTTTATTAAGAAATGTTTTAAACCAAACTTGTAGATTTCACCAAACTCTACAATATTCATATTTACAGCTTGTTTAATTCCTCTATCAAATCATCCAAACCTAAATAATATTATTAAAAATGAAATTTGTTACTGTACAATCTTTATTCTAGTTTTTCCTCATATCCCCAACTTATGGCCATTGTTTAGGTGACTTGTTGTCACTTTATTAAAAAATGTTTTAAACAAAACTTGTAGATTTTACCAAACTTCACAATTTTTATCTCAACAGCTTGTTTGATTTCTTTATCCTTATAAAACTAAACACATTTTAGTAAATGAGAGACTATTAAAAATGAAAGTTGCAGCTCTACTTTTTCCTTCTATCCCCGATGTGTGGCCATTGTTTATGTGATTTGTCGTCACTTTATTAAAAAATGTTTTAAACAAAACTTGTAGATTTTACCAAACTCTACAATTTTCATCTGAACAGCTAGTTTGATTTCTTTATAAATCATATAAAACTAAACACATTTTAGTAAATGAGAGACTATTAAAAATTGTAGCTCTACTTTTTCCTCCTATCCTCAATGTGTGGCTATTGTTTGTGTGATTTGTTATCACTTTATTAAAAAATGTTTTAAACAAAACTTGTAGATTTTACCAAACTCCACAATTTTCATCTCAACAGCTAGTTTGATTTCTTTCTAAATCATATAAAACTAAACACATTTTAGTAAATGAGAGACTATTAAAAATGAAAGTTGCTGCTCTACTTTTACCTCCTATCCCCGATGTATGGCTATTGTTTGTGTGATTTGTCGTCACTTTATGAAAAAAGTTTTTAAACAAAATTTGTAGATCTCGCCAAATTGTACAATTAACTGGTGCGATTAGCTAAGAGATGTAATATGAAGTGTTTGTTTGGATTGTAATTTGGGGCCAGTGCAGCCTATTGAATAAAATGTTGTAGTCCTAGGGCAGAGTGTGACTTCCTAACAGTTTTTTCACCACACGCAGGTCCCAGCGGCGCTTACAGTCCGGACGCGGCGTCCTTGGGTTACATGATGGACGGTCAGCAGATGATGCATCGACCGCCCGGTGATCCCGCCTTTCACAACCAATACGCACACTACCCCGCGGAATACTACGGTCATCATCTGTGAGGTGCATAATCGCCCTGTCCCAAAACCCGAACAGAACCGATATGTGTGATTGCTTGTTTCAGGTCTCACGTCCACAACGATATGAACTGTCTAAGAGCAACTCTAAATGTGATTATTATTTGTACAAAGTGTAAATGTAGTGCCCCAGTGTTCAGTAAAACGGGAGGGATTTGTATAAAAAAAGTATTAGACTCGAGCGATGAGAGTGTAAATAATAGTGATGCGAGCCGGCCCCGAAGCGGCCGTGGACTTAACAAGAGCAAAACTGTTTAAATGGTGACTCTGGGACAACCGCGTGTATAAAGTGATGTGGTCTCGTAGCTTAGATTCCTCGATGTTACCTTCTCGGCGCGCGAGTGGCCATCCTTCGGCAGCCGGACGCAAGTCGACAAATTTCTAAAAAAATCCTTTCTAAAGAGTACATCGCGTACAAAAAATATTTCAAGGTTGTGCTGTTGTAAAGAATACTAGTTGTTATATCTGTTGTGATTTTTTGCTATTCCTCAGAAACGACCTTAAACTCCCCTTGTCCCGACACACACGATATACGTAAATTATTGATACCTAGGTATTATAAATATCACGAGATGTATGTCTTCTCAACATACACGACTAGGATTACATTAATACACAAGTATACAGAATGTCGCAGTCTCAGGTGGTTCATGGTTAAAACGCAGCATACCAATAGGAAAAAAATATTATTCTACATGTATATTTGTTTATCCGAATAGACTGCTGTATTCTTGCCAAGGGCAGCGCAGCCGCCGCCGTCGCGTTTCCAACCGCCGCTTCCTCGAACCCAACTGTATACGAAATTCGGTGATTTTGCTATCTCGTTAAAAATGTCTATTTATTAAAAACGGAAAATTAATAGAATAAACCAATCAATCTGGTCGAGGAAGCGTTGGCGGCGGCGGGCGTCGATGCCGGCCGGGCCAGGGCAACGCCGGACGCAACCCGTGTATACCATAACCGCAGACACTATAGTTTTTGAAAATATTTATTGACACGCATTGCCTGTGTTGCTGATGTATACTAGCCGGCGGCTCTGTCCAGTGCGGACGGGCCTTTCGGGCCGTCTGGGGCGGCGGTCCGGGGTGCTTAGTGCAATTTGTTATGTTCAATTTGTTACCAGTGTGTTATGTATGTAGTCTCTGTTTTTTTCCCTTTTATTTTTAATTTAGTGCACGAGTTCGTTTACTGTTTACGGCCCCGGAACGCGCGTCCGCGCCGGCCCGATACACGTGAAGATACCTCCATTAAGAATATTGGCTGTTCTATTTAAAGTGATTTCCACCACAGATAATTGTTCGCCTTATCCAATGTATACGAAACTAAATCAATACAGATCAATAAGAAAATATCGTACCTCTGTGTTATGTATGAGAGGAATCTTTATTGTGTTCTGCTTTTTATTAATGAAAATAAATATTATTGTATAATAAATGACAATGGGACGAGATACCTCTACATTACTTTGGTAACGCCGTGTCCTCTGTATAGTGTTTTTTTGAAAAGTGAGCATTAAATGCTACATCTTGTGTACTTAAAATTTATTTCATTCGACCCCCTCTCTCCCGCATCCCGCATCAGTCTGCGTTTCTTTCAAAAAACATTCGTTCGATTTTTTTTTCAAAGAAATTCGCGCGTCCCCCTTTTCCGAAATTTGCTCAGTTATGTTTTCCGAATCAAAAAAAGACCGAGTTGCATCCGAAAATGTTTCACGATGACTGCTGCGCTGTCGCTTTTTTTGTACGAGAATTTAACTCAAAAATAACATTGTCTAAACTGTTTTGTTTCTTTTTTTCTAAAAATGAATTTTAAACATTGAAAGTGCGTTTTTTCATTTCAACCACCACCGCCCCCGTTCCCGAATCCGAAACGCCAGGAAAAACCGACTAAGGAATAACTCGCTGACCTTTTTCATGAAAAAAAGTAAAGATTTTTCAAATTTAAAAAAGTAAATAAAAAAACTGTTTGAAAAATTAAACCAACTGCCAAATCCGAATCGCCGAACTGAGAAGTTGCCCATTTTATGGATTATTGGGCCACGCCAACAGGACTGGGTCAATATGTAACTTGAGTTCAGTTTAGGAAAAACATTTCATTGCATTTTGTAGTGAAACTTAAAAAAAGTGGCTATTTTGCGATTTATAATTCATGATAACGGACCGTCAGGGATGTCAACCTCAATTTCAGCTTGATTCTATGAAAACAAGGGGAAAACATTTCAAAAAAATATTCAAAAAATCATTTCAATAAACAGAAAGTAAATGCAACTGCAAAATTTGTTCATCCTTAATGATTAACTAAAATAGTAACAGACTGGCATGTGCGATTAATTCCAATTACCTACATAATGGCATATTATACAACCAGTTTATAATTCACGAGAATGAATTTTACGACCACGACTACCAAGGGAGGGTTGTAATAAACTAATTTGGGCGAATTAATGGCAATTCGCATGAGTTGCATACAATATTTTTTCTGTGACCGACTATGATTTAAATAAAAACAAAGCATTAATTATTATCCGTCATTATTTATATTTTTTAGTGACATTGGTTGTGATTTAGGCTGTCAACAAACAACTACTCGTTGGCGTGGTTACCACATAAAATACTGTCCTGCCATTGGTTAATTTATTGAAGTTATAATGAAAATCTGTATCGAAATGAATACCATTTCGATATATTTCTTTAATAAGCACATTAAAAATTGGGAACAGAGTTTTATAAGTAAAGCAATCTACGCTTATCAATTTTCATCATCAATCATTAATAATTAATACATATTGTTTTGATTTTTTGGAAATTATGTAAAGCAATGTAATGAGTTTTCAATTAATACATGTGGGACATTCTACAGTGACGGTCGGGACATTGTCACACATTTTCTGACAATGTTTTGAGTATATTTCTAATATCAAAAACAATTTTTTTAAGATTAAGTGTTGATTAAGTGCTTCTAACGCTTACATCCAAAAAAATATATTTTTATGCTCTTAACTATGTGAAATGACCATTTGTATGAGCGTGACGGTCGGGACACCAAATGACCTATTTACTTCAGGTTCCTACATATGACCTGGAAATTCAGAGCAACTACAACCTCTTAAATTACATGAAAACAAAAAGTAGCTACCGAAACATTTTGTCTTAAATTTTATCAACATACAAATGTAGTAAGTCGAACCAGTTTATTTCTACAAAACTTAAAAAACTGTGACGGTCGGGACAATGAACTGTGGCGATCGGGACGAATGACGTTTTGAGACAAATAAATACAAATAAAATTAGGTAAGTAAATTCTGACTCACTCCAAGGTAAATTGAAATCAAACATTTTTAATTAACAAAAACACAATATAATGTACTTAAATTCTTTTCGTGTAAATACAACTTGAAAAAAACGTGCTTTTCCTTAAGCATTTAAACAATTCGTTATTAAACCAAAAGGGTCCAAAACAGGGTTCCCAAATTACAGAAAAAATATCCCACTCACAACATAGTAACACTGGTATTACCAACATTGAAGAAAAATACTAGAAAAATGGCATTTTTAAAAAATATTCCAAGTGATACTTAAAACAAATTACATACTACATTTTCAATTTTTACTATTGCGGTGATCATTAGCGTGGAATGACTCACGACAATCTGCACAAGTCGTAGAAATTATAGTATTAGTGCAAGTGATCGTATAGGGTAAATGCGTTTGAGATGGTATAATTAAGGGTTTAATTTTTATTAAATAAACCACTCCTATTTAAATGTTGCAAAATTGTCTGACTAACAACACGCTCAAGTCCTTTCGTTTATTAATCTTATGAAAATCTATATTTATGATAAGCAGCCCATTCAATTAAAACCCCCTACACTATTTTTTTGATAGTTTGAATTACTGTATTGAACATGTTTGTAGAATTTTCAGGGGTGTAGAAAAGCTATTATACCATCTTACCCATAGGTGCCATCTCGGTCACAGTTCCCCTACTCAAACTAAAAAAATTTCGACTGAACTTTTTAATTTTACTTACAATAAAGAACAACAAATTTCAGAAATGTGGCGAAGTCGCCATTTGCGTGGAATTGTCCGAGTTAAAGAAGAACACGAACGAAATTTTCGCCGAGAAACTTCCGGATTATTTTTCGAAACGTAAGTATCGATTGTCACATCCAAGCGAAATTTATTTCAGCGACCCCTTTCAGCCCGATCCAAAAAGAACCTATCAATTATAACGCACGGGGTTTTCGTCGAAAGGCAAACATTAAATGGCGAAATTTATTTCTTCTCGCGCCCGCGAAACAGCCTTCTCTCAGAGAATGTTTTTCTCAAACTCGAAAAAATGGAAACGCCAATTTGGAACGACCTCTCCGAATAAAATGGGAGGAACGATCGAAATTAGCGTCGGGATTTTTTGCGGATGAAATGTATCTCGGCCAACCCTTCATCCCAACAAGACCCAATCGATTATTAGAAAAGCGAACATTGTGCTGGAAATTTATTTCAATCGGGCTTTCTTCCTAAATCTAAAAAAAAACCGCCCGGAATTTGTATCAAGAAGTTGGCCGGATCTGAAACGGCCATTGGTCATCCTAGATTGCCAGGGGTATATATACCGTCCGGAAATTGTGTCCAGTGCCACTGGCTGACTTCCGGTTCCGTTCCTTACGGTGATTCATAGTGGCCCTGTTTAATGGCTTGCTAGCTCGGCTGATTTATCTGAAATTGTGGTTCGTTTCAGCATCTTAAAAACGAGGCAGCTCGCGCCGGCACCGTAAATTAACTTTGATTGACTCGCGACGTCGCCGTCATTTGAACGGAGGCGCGCATATACATACCTTAATTTAATTAAACCTGTCGCGCTCGGTGTTTTGATTAAGAAACGCGGGGGGCGGTCGATTAGGTAAATCATCCGGTAGGAGTGCGTCTCGGTGGCCGAAATGCCATAACCCGTTTCCGGAATTTCCATCCGCTGCTGGGGAACGGGACTCAGTAAATATATATAAGCGGGATAGCGCAACGAATACAAATCAATGGATGGAAGTTTTCCAATCCATTTCTCAGGTCCCTGGAGGAACTGCGAAACACTTTGCTGTATTAGACGGCACACTTCAAATTCCTGCAACTTTCCCAAAACGCAGGGAATTTTCAGTTAAAAATCGCCGGTTAACCCTTCAGTAGGCGCCTGCTATTTTCTTTCACGAGTAGGCATATGTAATCCATTTTGATTATTTATTATTGTGTTAACAAAATATTTTGTTATAATTTTTTTATAACGTGTAAAAAAATTTTTTCCCTTGAAGTAAATTATAAGCGTTTAACATAAATAAAATTTGAACTTTTCAAAATGGCAACGCTTACGTAGTAGCGACGGAAAATAATAACATACTTACAAAAAATATGTGATCACTTTATTTATGAAACAAGATTTTTATAACTACAGGGTGAGTTAAGTTTTACCGCCCCGGCCATAATACCTATTAAAGATTGAGGGGAAGTATGCAATATACATGTTACATCAGTTGAAGTTTACGCTTTCGATTCGTGCTACAAATTTTCCAAAATATTTTTATTTCTATGTTTGGTTTTTTATTTCAAAATTTGTCAACTTATTCGTCGCATTAATATCTGCAATTTGATTCGTAAAAAAATGATTACTTTTTGAGTTAAATCAAATTTAAGATATAGCACAAAAAATGCTCCTATTTATGACTTTCTAACAATAGATAATGCGGTTTACCATCCTAACAATAGTTTATGATCAACCCATCAAACTGGACGAGACAGCTTTTCAGTTGCCGATAAGACTTGCATTCTTAAGTTCAGTTTAGTGACCGCCATAAATAATCTTTCAAACACCCCTACATCAATACCATTGTCTGGTAAATTAGTCTAGTTATATCGTAAATCATTTAAAAAAATACCTTCTAATACGAAAATAGCTTCATTTAATAAACGCAAATTACTAAAATAATTTCAATTACACTAAATTGTGTGAAAATATTTTACTGTTCGTACATCAAAGAAACTAATAAATTGAACAATTAGTAATTGAATAAAAGCCAAAATTTTACTTGATTAAAAAAAAAAGATTTTTTCTTGGTTTCTATGTACCTTAATAATATAAAATTACTCATGCCATTTATGAGAATTGACAAATTATTTTAAAGGCCTATTTTGCCACGGGTGGTAAAACTTAACTCACCCTGTACAGTCGAATTCCTCTATAGTGACCTCCTCTATAATGATTTTTTCTCTATAGTGATTTTTTTGCCAGGAACGTGCATTTTTGAACGTTTTCCATATAAAAATACCTCTATATTATACCTCTATTATTATATTATTATTATATAGTGATTATTCTTTACGAAAGGTTTACCAAAATTCTCGAGGAACGGAATTTTCGGTAATAGAAAACCTGAAAAATCCTTAGAAGAATTTCTTGCAAAATCCTTACTTATGCAATCAACTTTGGACAGATTTTTTCATCAATAAGTACATGTTATGTAAGTATTCAGATGATATTTGTATTGTTTATTAATAACTGTGTATATTTCTATATACGTAAACAAATATTTGTTCAAATATAATAAATTTTAATTTTTTGTTTTGAATATCAATTGGTTTTTAAAGTGACTGCCAAAATTGTAAAATTATACTTGAATTCTATATAGTGAAGTTTCTCTATAGTGATGTTTTTCATCGCTTTTCGAACATCACTACAGAGGAGTTCGACTGTATTTCAAATAAGTTTTTGTACCAAAATTAAAGAACAAAATAGCCCTACCTAAAAAAAAAAAATGGATGAAGTTGCAGTAACATTTCAACCTGTATTTTCGACACAACTCACACAAATGTCTAACAAATGGCCTTTGCACATTCAATTATTACATATTTTACACCATCTTCTTGTAGATTTATTCCTAACTCGACCACATTCATAACAACGTCCTAAAGGTCCTCGTCCTTTGTGAGGCACTGCCGTTGATCTTGATGGTTGACCTAACAGAATCTTTGCACGTCTTTGTAATTCGAGTGGTGATTGCAGAATTTCACTTCTTTGAATTTGTCACATTGTCTTTTCCAATAAAAAAATTATCTATTGATGTTCCAGCACTTTCTTCTATTTCATTATTTTCTTCTTCGTCGTCTGTATTTTCTTGTTCGCCTGCCAAATCGTATTCACTTGTTGTTATAATACCTATTCTTTTTCAATTGATTTTCTTCTTAATCCAGTTCAGAAAGTTTTTCTACTGAACTGATTTCACTCGATCACGAATTTTACAGGCAAAAATCAACAATCGACGATTCTGGTGTTAGTGTATCAATGTCGAAATATATGTACCTCCATTTGATCTACGTTTATTTTTGTTAACCTCGAAATGAATAATTAAAATTTATGCTGAATAGTATAATACAGTGTCACGTCGATAATCCGGCCAAGTTTCAATCCGGATTTGATAGTACTCGGTAATTCTGACTTGGTTTTTAGACGTCTCCGTCATTTAAGAAGTCTTAATTTGCCCGAACGAGCCCTACATTATGTTCTTGAAGATAAAGATTGAAAGAAACGGAAATGAACCAGGAAATGATCAAGCCAATAACAATTACAAAGTATTTTACAAAATAATATAAAATTTAATAAGTATGCTTCTTTTTTAAATAATTTTTGTTTATGTACAATTTTCTACCTGTTTTCTTATTACCTCAATCGTCTCTTATTACATGGTTCTCCCCTACAGGGCACGCAATTTTACCGACTATGTCATTTTACACACATTTCCCCTACATTTGAGTTTCTGATGATTGAAATCAGTATCTTTTAAAAATCCAAATAATTTTTGCAAAATTTGTACAAATATTTTATTTTACACAACCGAATGAATGTTGAAGTTGAGGTTTCTCAGGTGCGCGGTCCTCTGCAACAATGCGGAACCCTTTTCGCAATTTCTCACGGGAGGAAATTAAAAAGGGCGTGTTTCCACGGCACGTTGAAAGTTCGCTTTAAATAGCTGTCACGTTGGCAAACAAAATTAAGCCACGCATTGTTTTCGAGCGCGGGGAAACTTCCGAAATAACGTTTTCTTTTCCAGCCACCCCCGGAACTATTTCAATGTTCGCAACTGCACCCAAAAGCGCCCATAAAGCGCGCACTTTAACGAAAAAGTGGCACCAAACGCATCTGACGTCAATTTGTTTACCCTCGCCTCTAACTTTTGCGTTATGCGGCGGTTTGACGTCGTTTTTACGTCGTTTCACATCCGCCGTTTTACTTGGAATTATGTCCTTACGTAAAGCGAGCTGCGCGTCCGCAAATTACGGTTAATCCTGGAAGCACGGCCGTAATCAAAGTGATTGAGTTTATGACAGGCTAACAAGCTCTAAAAATGCCCGGAAATGTATATCGGTTACATAAAGTGCACATTTGATTGACACGGTTGCGCCGTTACCTATCGCGTGACTCCACGTTATCTTTATGAAATTTAATTATCCGATAAATTCGTGACTGCAGGTTCGTTCTTCTCCGTTTTGTTAACCCTAGAGTGGGCGCGTGGATCACATATGTAATCAAGTGTTCTTATTTTAAATGCTATTTTTGTTTCGCTTATGACACATCAACAATCATTCCTAAAAAATACTATTCTACAGGATTATTTCATCAAGGAATTTTTTTCTTATCCACTAGATGGCGAAAAAAATATTTTATCCAACTGGATTACAATTTGTAATCCACGCACCTAACCGCGTGATTATTTTAGTTTGTTTGAGATTTCAATGAAGTATTCACTATCGACATCTACACAGTTATTTTAAGTTTTACAAAAATAAACGTAAATTAGATAAGAAGGCGTATATTTTTTTCGATTGTGTGGATTCACTAATAACAGAAATATTCCTATATGTCGATAGTTGTTTGTCTACACTTGTACAGGGTGAGTTAAGTTTTACCGCCCGTAGCAAAATAGGCCTTTAAAATAATTTGTCAATTCTCATAAATTGCATGAGTAATTTTATATTATTAAGGTACATAGAAACCAAGAAAAAATCTTTTTTTTTTAATCAAGTAAAATTTTGGCTTTTTTTCAATTACTAATTGTTCAATTTATTAGTTTTTTTGATGTACGAACAGTAAAATATTTTCACACAATTTAGTAAAATATATATAGTGGACCCTGTGATGTCGATAATGAAAATAAAAACAAGAACCTTTAATCACAAAAAAATTTTATATAAAATAATATAAAATTTTTTTGTGATTAAAGGTTCTTGTTTTTATTTTCACACAATTTAGTGTAATTGAAATAATTTTAGTAATTTGCGCTTATTAAATAAAGCTATTTCCGTATTAGAAGGTATTTCTTTAAATGATTTACGACATAAGTAGACTAATTTACCAGACAATGGTATTGATGTAGGGGTGCTTGAAAGATTATTTATGGCGGTCACTAAACTGAACTTAAGAATGCAGGTCTATCGGCAACTGAAAAGCTGCCTCGTCCAGTTTGAGGGGTCGATCATAAACTATTGTTAGGATGGTAAACCGCATTATCTATTGTTAGAAAGTCATAAATAGAAGCATTTTTTGTGCTATATCTTAAATTTGATTTAACTCAAAGAGTAATCATTTTTTTACGATTCAAATTGCAGATATTAATGCTACGAATAATTTGACAATTTTTGAAATAAAAAACCAAACATAGAAATTTTACCCAAAACTCTTTGTTTTACTTTTTTAGCTTCAAATAAAAATATTTTGGAAAATTTGTAGCACTAATCGAAAGTGTAAACTTCAACTGATGTAACATGTAAATTGCATACTTTTCCCTCAATCTTTAATAGGTATTATGGCCGTGGCGGTAAAACTTAACTCACCCTGTATACTTCTCTTGACAGGAATGGAATACTTTCCGTCTCGGTATGTAATATACTATATACGTTGTTGTTATGGCAAATAAATTGTGACTTGTAACAATAAATGGACCTGCACCATGAAAATAAAGTGGACAAATATGAGATTATTTTTTGGGCCACATAAATTTGTCCTTTTTATTGAACTGTAGAAAATTAAGTTCAGTTTTATCTCGTTCTTGAAGTTGTTACCTGCTCGATATACCAATCATTTATCATAGTAAACAGAAAAATTATAACTTTTTATTTGATTTCCTTTTTGCAGGCATTTTGCTACTGAAATATCGAGTTTTTGTCAAATCTGTTATTATCATTAACCTCGTCTCTTATTATCACTACCCTCGTCTCTTATTACCAAGTAATTTTAAAATATGTGCTGTAATAAGTGACATTAAAATATCCGAAGAAGTGTAAAGCTACTAAGAAAAGCTACTTGAGAAAATATTTTTAAGCTTGACAATGTCAAATTCATTCAATTTGAACAATAATATGAACTCCAAAACCCCAAAAAGTGAACTTTTACAAAAGTTTCATACCTTACCGCCGTGTAGTTAACGTATTGAGGCAATAAAATGGGAATTGGCACTTAAAAATCTCTGATTTTCTAAAATTGACCCAAAGAAGATGCAGTAGCGCCTATTTCTATCTTTAAAACATAACTGCAATTGTTCCGAATTTGGCAAAGTATTCCCAGATTGCTCAAGTTTCGATTTTGTAGAATTAATCGCAAGTTCAAAGAAATCGCGTCGAGGGATTAAAACGCTCACAAAAACAAGCCAAAAAACCAGCAAACAAGAGCCTCGACAAAAGACATGGAATTTAGTAATTGGGGAGCGACTGGTCCTAAAAAACGCGCGAGTTTACTCCACCAATTAAAAATTCGGAAAGTCATCTCCTCGCGGTAAAGAAGACCGCGCGATTCACCTTTGTCATTTCCCCTGCGAGCGATCGGTCCCGGTTTTCTTTTTTTGTTTCCAAAATTGCAATGCATCCTCAAAAGACAATTAAACCAAATGCGACGCAGCATCGAAACTCTATTATCCAAGAATGGTTCCGGAGATGTTTTTAAAGGTTACAAGATTACCGGGATTGATGCTGGAGGGACCGCTTCGAGGGGGATGCGACCGTATTGTTTTTAAATAAATTATGTGCTCGAATTTGCTGTCGATTTTTGAGTAACACCCTTGTCGAACATTTAACTTTCTACTCTTATCTATCTCTATTTTTTGTGAATGGAATTTAACCAAAATTCGATCAACTCTTCACCTTGTTGTGAAGGTGCTAAATATGAAATTGGGTTTTGAAAGGCTTCGTAGTTTTTGAGATAGAAATTGTGTCAAGAATCAAACCTTTTTTAATGTTGTCTTTATTTAATTTGTTTGTTTTTAAATAAATTATGTGCTCGAAATTGCTGTCGATTTTTGAATTATACCCTTTCTACTCTTATTTAGCCTCTCTCTATTTTCTGTGTAAAAGTACAGTAAAAAATCATAGTCAATACGCCAACCAAAACGTGGAAGTATGGAAAGATTTGACTCTTTTTAGGAGTGCGTCATTGGGGCATTCTAAAGTGAAGGTCGGGACTTAGTAACACATTTTCTGACAATGTTTTGAGTATATCTCTAATATAAAAAGCGAATTTTTCAAGATTAATATATGAAGTGTTGACCAGATAAATGCTTCTAACGCTTTCATCCAAAAAAAATACATTTTTATGCTCTTAACTACGTGAAATGGCCATTTGTATGAGCGTGACGGTCGGGACACCAAATGACCTACCTACTTCAAGTTCGTACATATGACTTGGAAATTCAAAGCAACCACAACCTCTTAAATTATATGAAAACAAAAAGTAGCTACCTAAGCATTTTGTCTTTCATTTTATCAACATACAAATAGTTGGTCGAATCAGTTTATTTCTACAAAAATTAAAAACTGTGACGGTCGGGACAATGAACTGTGACGGTCGGGACGAGAAACGTTTTGAGACAAATAAATACAAATACAATTAGGTTTTATTAAGATTTTAAAATTGTTTTTAAAGTAAACTCTGACTCACTCCAAGGTAAGTTAAAATCAAACATTTTTAATTAACAAAAACACAATAAAATGTACTTAATTCTTTTCGTGTAAGTACAACTTGAAAAAAACGTGGTATTCCTTATGCATGTAAACCAAAAGGGTCCAAAACAGGGTTCTCAAATAACAGAAAAAATATCCCATTCACAACATAGTACCACTGGTGTTCTCAACATTGAAGAAAAATACTAGAAAAATGGTATTTTTTATAAATTTTCTAAGTGATACTTCAAATATAGATTGCATACTACTACATTTTCAGAATTATATTAAGTCGATTATTACATTTTCAATTTTTACTAGTGAGATGACCATTATTCCGTATTTTTTAATTTGAGAAGAAGATTCAAACGGATCGCGCCAAAGGCTAGTTCTATGATTGGTTGCCAGCAAACTGCAGCTGGCTGGCAGCCAATCACAGATCTACCTTTAGGCGCGATCTGTTTGAATCATCTTCTAAAATAAAAAAATACGGTAAACCGTCGAATAACCCCATTGCTACTGATTTATTACCAATCATCATCACTTTTCTACCACTAGATGACACTAATTCTTTCCAACATACATATTTTCATTTGGGAGACAAAACCGTCGTTACACCATGTCATTTTTTGGAAAACAAATGAATACAACAAAAACGTAAGGGAAAACCACAAAACGCAAAAAACGAAACCAAAAAACCGAAAAACCGACCCTATTACTATGTACTATTCGATTTGCCCTAAGATTGACAGAGATAGAGAGGTAAACGTCAACAATGAAAAACTAAAAATCGACGAAATGGCCGTAGCTCCGTTAATACTGGAGCGAATCGAATGATTTCTGTTCCATCGTATTCGGCAGAAAAAAGTGTTTTATCACCAGCTCCCGACCGAAGGAAAAAGCCGTAAAACGTAAGGGAAAACCACAAAACGCAAAAAACGAAACCGAAAAACCGAAAAACCGACCCTATTACTATGTACTATTCGATTTGCCCTAAGATTGACAGAGATAGAGAGGTAAACGTCAACAAAATTAAAAATTGTGAAATATTAACACAGTTGAAAGACTTTTAGCTCTGGTTTCTCTTTGTAGATGCACTTCTTAGTTATCGAAAAATTAAATTCACCTGACACCATCAGAATTCAAAATGAAAATCTTTTAATTCGATTTTTACAAAGTCAACAAACTGTTAGGTTGTACTTGTTATTCATACGTTGTTTCCAGACCGATTCCACAACGTTCAGTTAATTTTTGACCTAATTCATGCATGATTTGCCAAATTTCAGATTTTAGTTGTTTTAATTTATTTTATAAAAAAAACTGTTGATTCAAATGTTACAAAAAACAAACTTCTAACAGAACAATGTAATTCAAATAAGTGTAGAAAATTTTAAAAAAATCGGTCAGCTCATTTTAAATATAAAAAATAAAATGACACAAAAAATAGGGATTGAATTTTATTTCAGCTTAGTTTTTGAGATAAAAATTGCGTGAAGAACCAAAAATGGTTCTATTTAATTTGTTTAAACAAGCAAAAAAGTTGCACGGGGACAACAACACCCGAGCAGGGTCAAAACCCACGAAGAATGGCAGAGTAAGTTCTCACAATTACCTCGTTCGATAAGTGCAATAAAGGTAAATATTTCACGCGCGTCGCAAGCTCACCTTGGCTCGCATTGCAGTTTTAATTAACAGTCGGAGATCGGAAAATTTACAACTATTTCAAGAAAAGAATCGCAAGAGTGAAAGGCGGCGGCCGCAGATGAATGCCGGCGCGCTGATAAAAAACGAATTAAAGAAAGAATGGGAAAAAAGAATTTTTCTGCTTTTGACAGCTTCCTAATCACGGCCGCTCGAAACGCCGCTTTTAAAGGGAACCCACGACGATAATTACCGGACTGGTGAGCGCGCCGGCGAAAAAAAATTAACTTATATGCGATTTTATTTCCCTTTCGGCTGTATATCAGGAGCGTTTAGGACAAACATCTATTTCCGATCTTGCAGCCATTAGCTGGAATCGCTTAGCCGAGAGTAATGGTCCGTGATTTGACTGATGCGACCTCATCTGCACTCCACCCTATATATTTTCCTTTTGGATATTCTCCGACTGATTTTGCTGAATTACGCAGCAATTCGAAAGTTCGCTGTGCGTCCTTTTCGCGTGCATCGACGAAAAATTGGAATTTTCTATTAACTGCGCGTATGCGCTCGTAATCTTCGCCAGTCGATGATGTGGCGGTCCGGCGGAGGCATCTCCCGTTCCTATGGAAACGACCGCCCCCAGGACAGTGATAAATGACAGACAAAGGGTGACTAGACTTCTCGTTTTACATATGCACTAACACCCATTTGTCTGCCCCTTCTGGCAATCACAAAACTTGACTAGATATCCGCTGGCGCGCGGGGGGCGCGGGGGCGCGTGGAAATTAAAAAATCGCAATTAAGGTGTTCTTTCGCGTTCCGCGCTTTCGGAGGGTGAGCGAACGAGAACAAGTGGCCGCTATTCCGGAGAATCCCATTCCGGTAATGTTTGATTCGGAAAGTTGCCGGTGGGTTTGCCGGAATTTAAAACATGACCGGCAAGCGGAAAAAGGGGATTTATAAATAAAAAAACAAAACAAATACCCCGTATATACAAATGGGAATCCATTACATCGGTTAAAAAACGTCCTCTTCCAGTTCGGAAAAAATCGCATTCTTCGCGCAGCGATTTTTGGTCGGAAAACGAATTTACGGCGGGGAGATGTGACACGTCGACTTTTCGGAATGATTCATGTGTTATTCATAATTAATTTCGGCAATACAAGTAATTGATACGGGGAGCGTAAAAGCCAACCCCCTAAATGTGCATTTACTGTTTAAGCAGTGCATACATTAGTGTTGCGAACGGGTGTGAAAAGTATTCTAAAATGATTACCTCGCAAAAAGTGTCCGAAATTAAATTCATCACTTTTTACAATATTCTTGCTGAAATTTGTCCGAAAAATAACTTAACTGTTCGTAAATTTCTAATTATTCATAAAAAACTTTAAAAATGCGGTAGGGGATTTGTGTCTGAGATGAAACGGCAAGATAAGATGGCATTTTCTAAGTTACTCATAGTTAGTACAAACATTTTTAAAATGTTACTTCTTGCAATATCAGTTACTCTGCCGTGCTTAGACTAAAAGTCTTATCTGAAATTTAGCTGTTTTGAGATAAATGAACTTCTCCTGCCAACTTTTTATTATTTAGTTTATTGTTTTCATTTTTTTAACATTCAATGCATCAGTGTAGATATAAGGTGACCAAACGTACTCCTTTTTTGTAAACCGTACTCCTTTTAAAACGAGTACTCCAAAAGTACTCCTTTGCATTCGTTTTTACTCCTTTGTACTTCTAAAAATATAAAAACTTGGCATTTAACTTTAACCTTTAAAAAAAGAGTTTCCATTTATTATAGAAAACAAAGGAAATAATGATTCTATGGTTAAATGTACAATCTGCAAAGGAGAATTTTCTATTGCGATTGGTGGACGATGTGCAATAACAAAGCACATTGTTACTAATAAACATAAAACATCTTGGGCGATGAAATTTCCCATTTTCTTGTTTTCAAATGATTACAACAAGGGTTGAATCTTAAGAATCGGTTTTCCTAGGTAAAACGATGCAAATTGCAGTGCACATTTTCATCAAGTGTGCTCAGGCCATTTGTTTTTTTTTTTTGACTTATGTTAGGATCCACATTTTCATAAAGTAAGGTAAATTTGTTTCTATTTTCTTGTTTTCAAATGATTACAACAAGCGTTGAATTTTAAGAGTCGGTTTTCCTAGGTAAAACCATGCAAATTGCAGTGCACATTTTCATCAGGTCTTTTTTTTTTTTGACTTATGTTAGAATCCATTTTTTCATAAAGTATGCTCAATTCGAAACTTTAGGACTGATTATTTTGAAAACTTTCTTCTTCAAGATTATACGAATGACATTTCCATACTCAGAAAAATGTGCTGCATCCAAATTCGTGGGGTGGGGTGCAATTTAAAAAAAATGTCGAAAACGTCATAGTGCGAAAACAAAAGACAATCGTAAAATTATGAACATTAAAAAAGATGCAGTTTTAAAAACTAAAGTTGACGGGTCCGAGGATTTTTGGTGAAAATTCTTCTAAAATGTTTTATCGAATTTATTCCTTACTTTACGAAAGCACTGTATAACTATTTAAGATGTTTTAAATATGCTTAATGTTCTCACTAACGTGGAAATACATATCACTAGTTTGAAAATGATGAGGATTTGTTACTATTAGAAGACATAGATGCTACAGACAAACATCACGACAATTACAATGAAAATCCAGAATTGAATAATACCAACCAGACTGTTAAGAATGACGAGGCAGTTAAGAGTTTCAATGCATGCATAAAGTGGACAGAAGAAACTAATATCCCACTACATGATGTTCTTATACCTCAAAGATTAAAAGAAACGGTTTTTATAATGAATTGGAAAAGGATCAAGCAAACAACACCATTATAAAGTACTTTCCAAAATAATATAAAAGTTAAGATGTATCCTTCTGTTTTAATTTTTGTTTGTTTAGTATTTAGTTGTTTTGTATTAAATGTTTCTTTTCAATGAAAAAACTGTCTAGCTTCAATAATCTGAATCACCGCGGTTTCAATTAGTTCGGATTTTCGAGGTCGCACTGTAGTGATAAGTTAGTTTTAAAAATTGGACTAAAGAACGGAATAATTTTTTTTAAGTAGCTAAAGACGATTCTTTTAAAATAGAATTTACATTTTAGAGAGAATTTATAATAAAGATGAGTATCCTTTAGAAACTGAATATAAATGACAATTACAGTTTGTAAACATTGTAACACATTGTAACAACTAATCTCAACAATTTGTTAAATTTTAATGACTACAATCATTTAAATAAATAAATACTATCAACAAATGGAATAATTACCTCATTAAATTCAAAATTTAATTTTATTTTATTTATTGTATTTATTATTACGAAATAAAAAATATTTGTGGTAATTTTAGGCATCGAAGGACTTTTCAAATGGGATGTATGAAAATTGTTGAAAAGAAATATAAAAATTTATTTCTACTTTCAAACATTAAATTAAATTTAATAAAATCTAATAACAAATTGAATAATATTTGCTAAATTGCTAATATAATAAATTTAAAAAATTTATATTTGTTCACAAAAATGCACAACTGCATAAAATGGTTCATTACAATCACACACAACTTTTGTAATTGAATAAATTGAAATTCCATCATTTCTTATGCGCTACAGTTTTGTAAAAATCAAAAATAGTCTTACTAGCAATTCTACAGTAACCAACGGCCGCTTCATAACGCTGCGACGTAAAAACCCCAGTCGTATGCGAAGCCACAATCATATAATTAACACTTTCAAAAACGAACGTAAAAGTAGCTTGAGCTTTATCAGTTTCAGCACTATCAACTAACAACATACCGTTTTCATTTATAACACAGCTAACGGCCGCTACCAAAAATTTCATATCAATTCCAGAATTTAGCAAAGCTAAACACGCCGCATTAACAGCACTAGAAATCATTTCGCCCCGATTTTGTATTTCTTGTATTGTGAGAATGACCGCCGAACGAGGATACAGAGTGACCATTAGCACCGTCTCGCATATGTTCTTTATTATGTTTTCAGTGAACCTATCACCCACACCTGAAATATTCCAATTAGTAACGACAATACTTGTAGGTTTTGTACAAACCAGGCAGTCCCACTTTCGGTCGAAAATTTGCCTCAACACTCGTTCGATCAATTAAAACCTTTAGGCCTCTTTTTTCCACAGGTCCATACACACCGGCAAGCACAAGAGTTTTTCCTGATTAAAAAAAAGTTGATCAAAATGTAAAAATAGTGTGAGAGGTACCTTGGCAAACTAATGCGGAACCATTTGGTCGAGTCAAAAGCCCCAATTTACAGGTAATTCGACACTGACTGTCCGTTTTTGGTGTTTCCATTGCAATTTGTTCATTAATTTCTTAACCTAACTTTTTTTAAAAAGATGGCGTGAAAAATGTTGGTAACACTCGAAAAAGAAAAAGTTACTAAATTTCAATTTCAATGAATTTATTAGTTAAAGTAAAGTTACATTTTAAATAAACAAAATATAAGTTTAATCGTATTAAAAATTTAATTTCAATCAAGCAAATTGCAATAATGAAAGTTACCAAAAATTGAAGCTGAAATTTGTGGTAACGTAACCAAAAAAACCTCAAACTTTCCCGACTGAATCTCCAACCGCTGCTAAAAGATGAAACGATAGCCACCATGATAAAACAGGTTGGGCTACTGCAATGAACAATAAGAAATACAGCCGTCGTTTGTTTCCACCGGTAGGGACCTGCCCGTAATATTGAGTCTCTTGGGTTTGTTCCGGCAGCACTTGGGCCTTCAAACTCCTCACTAACAGGAAGGCCAAAGCCAACCCGGTGTAAATCAAAGCCAAATAATAAGCAGGCCGACTTCCTGTCAGACTAGTCAAAATACTAAAAATAATCCCTACAAACTTGTAACCACTGTAAGCCAATAAATCGAGCATTCGCAACTTAGTCTCGATATTAATCACATAAAGTACGCAGCTGTACATAAGCACCTCTAAAATACACCAGGCGAGCGCAGAAGAAGCCTGAATACCGATTTGCTCCGGGCTGAATTTTTGTTGCATCCCCAAAACGAGTCCGGCCACCAAAACGTAAGTAACATAAGCCATGGTCGGGATGTACAAATCGGGGGCGTTCAATTCGTACCTGGGTTGAACGGGGCCATCTTGTTCGTATTTAATCGACCAATCCTGAAACAGTTAATTTGTTAGGCTCATTTTAAATAAACGTTAAAAATGTTAAGATCTATTAGAAAAATTATATCTGTGAACTAATGAGCCGAGAAGCTCAGATTTGCAAGATTTCAACTAGTCAATCTTAAATATTAAATGTCATTTTTAAAATCTGAGCATTCTAATAAAAACTATTCCAAATAAACGTTAAAAATGTTAAAATCTATTAGAAAAATTATATCTGTGATCTAATGAACCCCAGAGAAGCCTAGATTTGCAAGATTCGAATTAGTTAACCTCAAATGTTAAATGTCATTTTTAAAATCTGAGCATTCTAATAAAAACTATTCCAAATAAACGTCAAAAATGTTAAGATCTATTAGAAAATTTTTATCTGTGAACTAATGAACCCCCAGAGAAGCCCAGATTTGCAAGATTCGAACTAGTTAACCTCAAATGTTAACTATCATTTTTAAAATCTGAGCATTCTAATAAAAACTATTCCAAATAAACGTCAAAAATGTTAAGATCTATTAAAAAAATTGTATCCGTGAACTAATGAACCCCAGAGAAGGCCAGATTTGCAAGATTCGAACTAGTTAACTTCAAATGTTAAATGTCATTTTTTAAATCTGAGCATTCTAATAAGAACCATTCCAAATACATGTTAAAAATGTTAAAATCTATTAGAAAAATTGTATCTGTGAACTAATGAATCTCAGAAAAGCTCAGATTTGCAAGATTTGAACTAGTGAACCTTAAATGTTAACTGTCATTTTTAAAATTTGAGCATTCTAATAAAAACTATTCCAAATAAATGTGAAAAATCTTAAAATCCATTAGAAAAATTATATCTATGATCTAATGAGTCTCTCGGAGAAGCCCAAATTTGCAAGATTTGAATTAAACCTCAAATATTAAATGTAATTTGTAAAATTTGAGCATTCTAATAAAAACTATTCCAAATAAACGTCAAAAATGTTAAAATCTATTAGAAAAATTGTATCTGTGAACTAATGAATCTCAGAAAAGCTCAGATTTGCAAGATTTCAACTAGTCAACCTCAAATGTTATTTTTAAAATCTATTAGAAAAATTGTATCTGTGAATTAATAAGTCTCAGAGAAGCTCAGCTTTGCAAGATTTGAACTAGTCAACCTCAAATGTTAACTGTCATTTTTAAAATCTGGGCATTCTTATAAAAACTATTCCAAATAAATGTGAAAAATGTTAAAATCTATTAGAAAAATTATATCTATGATCTAATGAGTCTCTCAGAGAAGCCCAAATTTGCAAGATTTGAATTAAACCTCAAATATTAAATGTAATTTGTAAAATTTGAGCATTCTAATAAAAACTATTCCAAATAAACGTCAAAAATGTTAAGATCTATTAGAAAAATTGTATCTGTGAACTAATGAACCCCAGAGTTGCAAGATTCGAACTACTTAACTTCAAATGCTAAATGTTATTTTTAAAATCTGAGCATTCTAATAAGAACCATTCCAAATAAATTTTAAAAATGTTAAAATCTATTAGAAAAATTGTATCTGTGAACTAATGAATCTCAGAGAAGCTCAAATTTGCAAGATTTCAACTAGTCAACCTCAAATATTAAATTCATTTTTCGATTTACTTACCGAATGCGTGAAAGGGAAGAACAGTAAACCTAATTTCGAGCAAACATACTTCGTATCGACTGCGAAATAGTATTTTAAACGCCCAACTGGGACGTATCGTTCAATTTCCGCTTTAACTTTCGCCTTTCCGACATTTGCTAGCTGTTGGCCATATTGCATGGCCATGTCTTGGACGATCGGTTGTGCGAACATCTGGGGCTGGCTTGGGGGTTGGGGGCCGTTCGCATACATATTGAAGTTGTAATTGACAGGCGGGGTTGCGGTGTACGGCGGATACGAGTTATCCGGGGCGAAATTTGGCGCGGCGGTGTTTAAAGTCGGGGGTTGAGGAGCGTAGGGCTGATATCCCATGGCGTTAACATCGCTCACTCGTTTTACTTTTCGGGCTGAAACAATTTTAGGTTAGGTGTCAGTTGGAGAACAAAAGTAACATACGTTGGTGGGCCGATCCTGAAGTGGCGTTGAAATTCATAATTAATTTAAAAAACACTTAGGTAATATTATCACAACAATTTAATCTCGGTGAAACTACGTTTTAGAACTCCAACTCACTGGGCCAGAACTTAACCTTAAACCAAGCTGTCAATTTCAGAATACGCAGGAGCGCCGCTAAAGGTCCAAATGCGTATCATAAACACAACTGACAGATAAAAATTGTTTACTACCCACCTTTTGTGGTGTAATCAAAAGATTTTGAATAAACGCGTTTTAATTAGTTTCGTAAGTGGCAATTATGTGATGAGAAATGGGGTTATGGTTTGACAACAACAGTGGGCGTAACTGAACCCTTGTCAGTGTTTACCGAATGAGCAAATGATGCATTGAAAACTTATCAGGACGCACCTAATCGTCAACAAACATGTCTGAGAAATTGAGCAAGACATTGAGTGGCGTAGGGGCATTGGCGCCGGTCCCAATGAAGCTCTTCGCGACTTGGGAAGTGGACCGCACACCGTCCAACTGCATCCCCAGGCTCTGTTCCTTAACGCTATCGAGACTGGTGCTCCTGCAACCCTTGGGGGCCGATCTAGCAGCTATCTCCATCGCAGTCAAGATGCAATCCAGCAAGCGCACGCTGCGCTCGAACGAGCTGCTCCTCCCAGCTAATGGCCTGCTCGACACTGGATTGGAACTAACCTTTAGCTTACAGTACCCCCATTTTTTGAAGAGGGACGGCAACAGGCTGCACATTTTATTGCAACGCAGGAAACGCTACAAAAATCGCACAATGTTGGGGTTTAAGACCCTCGCGGAAGGTGTGATCAGGATGGACCAGGTCCTGCAAAGGCACATGGATCTGGAGTTGGAACTGACAGCTGAAAGCAGCGGAAAAGACAAGGGGCCCGGAGTGGTAGCTCGAGTTTCGGTCTTGCAGTTGAGCTCGACCCCGGTCGATCAGGAACCGAAGACAGACAGGGAACGCGAGTTCAGCGACGATGAGGACGAATTCAGTTCTGGGGAGGAGGAAGTGGGAGATCTGTCGGACAGCGAACCTTTACGTACAAAACTACCTCGAGTGAGTCCTTTTGAATTTTATTTTCTGATTTAATGCCAAAATGGAAACCGTTTTGAGTGTTTTAATTTTTTAAATTGTTTTAATTTATTTTGTTTTTGCAAGAATTAATAATTCTACATTATTTTTATTATGAATGGCCATTTTTCTTAAAAACATGTAATTTCAATTGGCCAATAATTTTAATTGCATTACCCTCTTTTTGGTGTAATTTAAAAATCGAGTAAGTTTCCGTTTTACACAGTTTTCACCGAAATTTCTTTTAGCACAACTTCAAGCAACGATTTGTGGCGCTCCTGAAACGTTTCCGAATAGCCGATACGGAGGCAGCACAAGGCGCTTCGTTAACAAATCCCAGCGAAATCGAGGCCCTCTTCCAGGAATTGGAATCTCTGAGCGGAAACGACGACTCCGGCCCCGACGACACCGGTTCCATAACGAGCACCCCCAAGCCCAGTTTGCGCCCTTTCTTCAGCAGCAGCAGGAGTTTGCTCGACACGAATCCCCTCATTTCGGCCGACGATCGAATGGACGACAAGAATTGTTCGGGAAGTGACGGCAACACAGAGATCGGTTGGACCGATCACGACCAGTTGTCCGACATCCAAACCGGCTCCTCGCCCCAGGAGAAAACCATCGTACAAAGGGGCGACGCCGATGGGGTGGTTCAAGAAACTTCAGAAAAGAAAAGCAAATTATTTCGCACGACGACTACGGGAACGAAGAAGAAGAATTCGATAAGTGTCGGCTCTGACATTGTCAACACTGAAGTTGTGACGGTAATTTGTTGTTGTTAAGGTTGCGTTATAGTGAAACCGACGTTTGAATTAATCCGTTCAGAAATATTAATTGTGTGGTGGCCGAAACTTTTTGGAGTGTCACTGTAGAAAATTTAAAGTTGGCGTTTTTAGTTGATTTTTATTTTCCTTCATTTATATATTTTTTTTTCCGAAATCGGGCAGTAAATAACTGAGTTAGAGCGTGGGACGTTTTTTTAGGAATCACCCTGTATCTTGATCACCAATGTCTTGCACTTATATTCACAAATTTAGCAGATAACAACAATATTCACAAAAGTCTAATTCCCCACTCAGAGAGAATATTATGAAAACCTACACCGCCTTTGCGATGTTGTGTTCTCGGAATCCGTAAAACTTAAAATGAATTATAACTTTTCGTTAGTATGGAATTAAATATATTTTCGAACTTTTCTGTTCAACTGAAGAAATAAAATTCTGAAGCATAGTGCTGAAATTACCACTGTTCTAAATTACAAGACGTTCATTCATTTTAGCGTACCTGTAAATTAGTGGAATTTTCTATAAACCGCACTCTCTTTAAGCCTTACACAGGCTTACAGGCCTTACAAAAATTGCGATTTTACAAATTTGAAAAATCACCACTCCAGACAAATACTTTACCTAGGTAATACAGAAAATATAACTCAGTGCAGTACATCATAAAAAAGTTATTTGCAATCACAAAAGGCAGTTTTTGTTACTATAACGCAGCCTTAATAAAGGGACCAATTAATTCACGTTGGATTTTTAGATGCGGAAAATCTTTATGGAGCAAGTCAACCGGTTGTTATCGGTCGACGAGGTGGGACTTCCTGATGTTGTGATGCTGATAAGCGGATTGGACACACAGGCGAATGCAATAACGGCCCGACTTTCGCATCACAGGATATTTCAACCTTTGTCCACTGCCGAAGTGCGGGCTGTAATTTCTGCTCTTTTCAACAAAATCAACAAATAGTTAGTTTTTTGATTGATTTGTTTATTTTAAATTGATCGATTGATTCTTAGTTGCAACAGCTGTGCAAAGCCTGGAAATGCGGTCAAGGTGGTTCTAATCGGCGGGGACACTTTATTGGGATGGTTTTTGCGTCCTTATGTGGAACTGCTCTCCTCCAAACCGTACGAATGGTTGTCGTACATCCGCTTGTACATAGTTCCACTCGGTAATTGAATTCAATTGCGCTGACAGAAATCAATCGGTTTTTTTTTTTTAGGGAGTTGCACATTGGCTAAATATCTGGCAACTATCGATGCGGGCTATTCCACCCTTTTTCCATCAGATCAGGACCTTAAAGGGGATGAGCTAATATTGAGATTACAACGATATTTGTCTGCTCCTGTGACATGTCCGTCTGCACAATTGCCTTTAGCTGAAGCAATGCTCACTTGTCAGGACGACTCCAGTCAACTATTTATTCCTTTTATCAATGTAAGTTGACCTTATTTAAATTTTTGTTAATTAATTTTCTTTGAAGAAAATTTGCTTCCATAACATTGACTGTGGTAATTTGGTGAAACTGGTGACTTCTAGCGTTTTAGTGGCAGCCCTGATTATCTAATTCTTATCTGATGAGCAAACTTAAAACTGAGTAGCTTTTTTACACCACAAATTTTCATTTTTATTACATTGGGGAGAATTAAAAAAAATAATCACTTTTCAGGATCAGTATGATTGAGACAAAGATATCCAAAGTAAAAAAATCCAAAAGCCGTAATTTGTCTAAAATTCTATTATATTGGAATCTTAAGAGTAAAAGTAATGATTTATGACTGTAAACGGTCGTTATTATCTACCCACAAAATGTAATCAATTTTTTTTCTCTCTAATTTCGTAAATAAATTTTAAAAGTGAAACCTGATGCATCAGTGTAAAAATTAGAAGTTGAAAATTTGATCTAAAATAGTATTTTTTCAATTTATCAACGAAAAATTTAAAAAAAGTTAATTGTGTGCTCTGTCATTAGACAATTACGTGCTGAATTTGGTTAGAATTGTTTAATTAGAAGTCGCGATTTTGGGGTTGATCGTAAAACTTGCCCCACCCAATACATCAAGAGTGTTTTTTAATTCCAGAAAAGGTTTTGAAATTATTTTTTTTAACTTTATGTTGATAGTAATGGCAATATAAGGTTATATTAGTAATGTAGGTTTAGAATTAGAAAATATAGCACAAAAGGGTTCTGTCAAAGGAAGCAATATGACTGTTTTCAAAGTAATTTCCGATGAGGCAAACTTTATCTTCAATATTCTTAACATTTAAGTGATTTTGTCAAAATTGTGTAGGTTATGGTATTTTCACAGCCTTCAGGAATTTAAAAACTAATTGGCAACTCTGCATGGGGGCAAAAACGCCTATGTGCAAATTTCAACAAAATGGTTTAATACCATATTTTCTAGCGCCATAGTAATTATTTTAAAATGACCCTGTATGTGCATTTTTAAATTTAAAAAAAAAAACTGTTTGCAGGAGGTACGCGTAGGTCCAGCGGAACCCACGCTTTCAGCGTCCGTAGATATGGAAGATCTCATGTGCTCTAGTCCGCCGGGTCCGCCCCTGACTCCACCTTCCTCCCCGAACGTGCAGAGCAGGGAGTCACCCTGGGAGCCTCTAGAATTACAGTTAGACTACTGGCAGCTACCTAAAATTAATGAAAACGTGAAGACTGATAAGCTTAAACAGGAGGGCAAAATATCACTAAAAGGAGTATTTCGTTCACTTCAAGCCGCCCCCTCCTTGGGGACGACGCCTAGCATTAATCTCACCTTGCATTTCGCAACCAAAGAGAAAAAACAAAAAAGTAAAAAGTTCAGTCTCTTTAGTGCTTCCCCACAGAATGAAATCGATTTTTTTTTGCAGTTATGAGACTGGGGAAGAAGAAGGAAAAGGAACGTGAAGTGGAACCGCGCAGTCAGAGCATAGAAAGCGTTTCCAGGCTGATCTGTTCTGCCAAGACTTCCCACATGACGCCTATGAGAGGTGAGATTGTCAAATTTTAAACTCGGTTTCAACTTTACGTTTTAGTATTCATTGATGGAGTTGAGTGGAACGGGGTCAAGTTCTTTCAGCTGAGCTCAACGTGGCAGACTCACGTCAAGAGTGTAACGGTGGCGCTGGTAGGTGTGCCGTTGGCGAGTGCTGAACTGTCGTAATTTTGCAACCTTATCAATGTGTGAAATGTTAGTATGTTGCCCTGTATTACAAAATAGAAAGTTATATCTCTATGTGTTAAGGTAAAATCGTTGACAATACCTGCTATAGCTCAATATATAATTAGCTTTTAGCGAAATTTGCAGTCTCACTTGTTACATTAATACTCAGTATGTGATATATAAGTAGTAAATAGTAACGGAAGTTGTGCTTATTTATTTCAATTTGGAAATGTGAAGGGTGACCCTCGATTTTAGTTTTACGTGCAATAATTTTGACGCAGTACAAAGGATTTTCATACATTTTAACAATTCACACAAATGTAACTTAGTTTGTAGAGCTGAAACATGTAAATTAATGATGTACTGCTTTCAAAAATTGTTTTACTGAATTTTGAAATCCCTCCAAAAAATTCAAACGAATCGCAAGTGCTACCATCTGAAAAACGGAAGTCACCACAGAAACTGTTATTATAACCTAACATTTTAATGTCACACTGAAGTTTTTGTTTACGTCAAGGGTTTGTTTTTTTTTTATTTAGAAAGGTGGGCAGAAAATTTGCGATTGATTCCTTGAGCGTTCAGAATGGCCGAAGAAAAAGTTTTCATATCGTTTACTTGTCAGAAATGCTTGCAACCTTTGTACCTGGACGATTCATTCAACTACCTCGGGGAGCATATCTTAGCTGAATTATCACGTACGTTCAAAGTGGGTAAAATCCCCGTTTGTAACCTTCTTGCCCCCAGTTCCCGTTCACACAAATCTCGACGTGGATTTGGAGTCTCAAGCGACTAGTTTAGATAATTTTGTTCATCCCTGCCGACTGTCGGATTCAGGGAACGGGGCTAATGGTTTCATGGTGGTTTGCGACGGGGTTGACACCGAAAATAGCTTGAGTAATCACATGAGGGTAAGTTCCCAAAATATGCAATTCCGATTTAATACAATTCTTTTTAGGTAAGAGCAGCTTTATTTGACACACTTTCGGGAAATTCGAATATAGACCATCCTCTGTGTGAAGAATGCACTGACTCAATTTTAGAAATATTAGACCAGCAATTAGAACTAACACAAACCGATTATAAAGATTATTGCGCTTACTTAAAAAAATTAGAATCGGATGTGCAGGATTACCAAATAGACGTTTTAGAAAAAGAATTAGCTGATCTCCAAGAAGAGGAACAGAGGTTGCTTGATGAATTGGTGGCATTGCAACAAGAAGAAGTCGTCACACTTGATGCGATTGCCGAACAGGAAGAGGAAGCTCGCCGATTGGCGTCGGAAGAGAACAGATATTGGAGAGAGTACACGAGGTATCGAAGAGACTGCATGCTGACGGAAGACGAGCACAGAAGGTCTGCATTTAATTTATAGTTTGTTTTTAATTTCAGAAACGGTTAGAAGGCTCATATTACTCCATTTGACAGAAGCGTTTTGTACTATATTTTCTAATTTTGAAGCGACAGTACTAATTGGCAGATGTAAAATGCCATTATTGTCAACATAAAGGAAAAACAAAAAATTTCACAGCCCTCTAACTGCCCCTTTAATTTAATAATATGGTGTTTTTTAACTGCAGAAACGGTAGAAGGCTGTGAAAAAATATTTTTGTTACTTTATGTTGGTATTAATCAGTACTTCATGACATAATTTATACAATTTTGACAGATTCACTTAAATATTACAAAATATTTATGATGAAACTTTCCTCATTGGAAGTTTCATTCAAAATGGTTATATTATTTCCTTTTACAAAAGCGTTTTGTACTATATTTTCTAATTTTGAGGCGACATTACTAACTGGCAGATGTAAAATGCCATTATAACCAACATAAAGTAAAAAAAAAAATTTTTACAGCCCTCTAACTGCCCCTTTAATTTAAAAATCAACTATGATGTTTTTTTAGTCCAGAAATAGTTAGAAGGCTGTGAAGAAATATTTGTTTTTACTTTATGTTGGTAGTAATCAGTACTTCATAAGATAATTTAAACAATTTTGACAGAATCACTTAAATATTACAAATTATTTTTGATGAAGCTTTCCTCACTGCAAGTTTCATTCAAAATTGTCATATTACTTCATTTGACAGAAGAATTTTGTACTATATTTTCTAATTTTGAAGCGACATTACTAATTGGCAGATGTAAAATACCATTATTACCAACATAAAGGAAAAAAAAAATTCACAGCCTTCTAACTGCCCCTTTAATTTAAAAATTAACTATGGTGTTTTTTAATTCCAGAAATGGTTAGAACACTGAAAAAAATTTTTTTTTAACTTTATGTTGGTAGTAATCAGTACTTCGTAACATAATTTATACAATTTTGACAGAATATTTTTGAAGACAAAGTTTTCCTCATCAGAGGTTAGTTTGACAGAACAGTTGCGTGCTATATTTTCTAATTGTAAAACTACATTACCAACTGACAGTTGTAAAATGCCACTACTACCAATATGAAGTAAAAAACAATATTTTTTCACAGCCTTCTAACCGTTTCTGGAATTAAAAAACGCGATATAGTCAATCAAAAATTATCAAGTTCGATTTTAGCCTCCAATGTCAGTTGGATTATGGCAAAGCTCAATTAGACAAATTAAAAAAGACCAACGTATTCAATGCCACGTTTCACATTTGGCATTCGGGGCATTTCGGCACGATCAACAACTTCCGGCTGGGAAGGTTGCCTTCGGCGCCTGTCGACTGGTCTGAAATCAACGCCGCCTGGGGCCAGACCGCCCTTCTATTGGCCGCTCTGGCTCGCAAGATTAACCTAACTTTCGAAAGATACAAACTTGTTCCTTTCGGAAACCATTCCTTCATCGAGGTGATTTAAATTTCCCTCCGATTACACAAAAATTAATTTTTAATTCCCAGGTGTTGGGAGAGCAAAAGGAATTGCCTTTGTACGGCTCGGGCGGTTTTCGTTTTCTTTGGGACACGAAATTCGATTCGGGAATGGTCGCCTTTCTGGACTGTCTGCAACAGTTCAAGGAGAAGGTCGAGAAGGGCGAAAAGGAATTTTGCCTTCCTTATCGCATGAATAAAGGGAAGATTGAAGATTCCTCCACTGAAATCAGTTATTCCATTAAGTAGGTTTTGTTTGTTGTTTGATTGAAGTGTTTTATTTGGGGATTTTAGGATTCAGTTTAACTCCGAGGAACAGTGGACCAAAGCTTTGAAGTTCATGTTGACCAATCTGAAGTGGAGTTTGGCCTGGGTGTCTTCGCAGTTTAATAATGAAGGTAATGAAATTAAGCCCGTTTAATGGGGAGGAGGAATTTTTGTGTGTGTTGGTGGATCATGAATTGTGAATTTTATGTATAAATTAGTCGATTAAAGGAGCGGTTTACGTGCAAGTTATTGCAGAATCTTGTTTGCAAGATCAACTCATTTCATTCATCATCCAAGCTAGAAAATGTAATTCAATTTGAAAAATCGAATTAAACTTGTAATCAATTTGATTGCGTTTTATTCATTGTTGTGACCTAAAGTGTGTTTTTTATTTAATTCCAGAAACGGTTTTGAAATTTTTTTTTTTTTTACTTTATGTTGGTAGTTGACATCTTACATCTGGGGCATTCCACAGTGACGGTCGGGACATTGTAACACATTTTCTGACAATGTTTTGAGTATATCTCAAATATAAAATGCAAATTTTTCAAGATTAATATGTGAAGTGTTGACCAGATAAATGCTTCTAACGCTTACATCCCAAAAAAATTCAGTCATTTTTTTTTTTTTTGACTTATGTTAGAATCCACATTTTCATAAAGTGTACTCAGGTAAAAAAAAATTCCATTTTCTTGTTTTCAAATGATTACAACAAGGGTTGAATCTTAAAAGTCGGTTTTCCTGGGTAAAACCATGCAAATTGCAGTGCACATTTTTTTTTTATCGGCTTATGTTAGCATCCACATTTTCATAAATGTAATAAGTCGAACCAGTTTATTTCTACAAAAATTAAAAAACTGTGACGGTCGGGACAATGAACTATGACGGTCGGGACGAGTAACGTTTTGAGACAAATAAATACAAATAAAATTAGGTTTTATTAAGATTTTAACATTGTTTTTAAAGTAAATTCTGACTCACTCCAAGGTAAATTGAAATCAAACATTTTTAATTAACAAAACACAATAAAATGTACTTAATTCTTTTCGTGTAAATAAATACAACTGAAAAAAAACGTTGTTTTCCTTGTGCATGTAAACAATCCGCTATTAAACCAAAAGGGCCCAAAACAGGGTTCCCAAATAACAGAAAAAATATCCCACTGACAACATAGTGCCACTGGTATTGCCAACATTGAAGAAAAACACTAGAAAAATGGTATTTTTAAAAATTATTTTAAGTGACCTTTAAATCATAATTATATGAAATCGATTATTACATTCTCAATTTTTACTACTACCTATTGGCCAGCATGATGGTGCACAGTTCACACAGCTGAGACTACGATAAGTTTTTTTTTTTTTTATAGTTGCCTGGTTTAAAAATCAATACCTTTAAATAATAGTTGACTTTAAAGTGACAATTAGTCAAGTTCTCATCAAGTTTTTGAGAATGTGAAACGCCGAGTCAATTCCCGGTATTTATTGTTAATTTTACATGGATTGTAACAAATGGTAACAAATTGTAAACATTACCTATCATGCCATCTGTCCTTGTGTCATTGTGTCAAGTTACGCACGTTTTACAAAAAATCACTGTTGTTTAGGTGGGAAATTTAAAAAATCACATGGTATAATAAATACGGTTATAATTTTTTTAACTGGAAACTTATTTTCGTTATCGCTACGCCTACATTATAGAAATTGTTCGAAACAATAAGTCACTCGATTGTGGGTCTTTACTGTAACTTATGTCTTTAAAGAAATTTAAATTAGAAATCATAAAAACATTAAATTGTATTGACCTCTTTTAATTGTGACAAGTGACGTGTAATATGAGGTGCATTTAAATGCTGCTTTTGAAGGAAGTCTTGCAGAAAATGCATTTCGAGAAATTGTGCGCTGTTTCCGGCTTTGAATTAGCATTTCCAAACCTGAATTTTGGTAGGAAGTGTTAAGAACAAATCGTGGGTTAACTGCAAAAATCCGTTAAATCCATTTTTGTTAATTGGGAGAAATTTAACTTTCAAAGTATTTCCCTTAAGCAAAAATCAATAGTTTTTTCTACAAACGTGCAGTTTGGAAAACTAAAATACTTGTATTTTATTTAAAACCCGAAAATGACCAGGGGTGGATTTAAAGGGTTTTTGCAGTAAGCCCACGAAATGGAGAAAACAGCGGAATATAATAAAAATATATTTTAATTTAATTATTAACATTTATTTTAAAAATACAAAAATAAAACTTTGGTTACATTTAGACAAGATATCACGTTCAGACCTATCCCCAGGCTGAAGAACAATCCCCTCCTGGAGGCAACCTCGCTCAGATTCCTGAAAAAAATTTAATTAACCTCTTCCCATCGTCCTTTTCACACCAACGTACCTCCACAAGTGGTCATGCAGGCTTTTGCAGAATTGAAATTATTTCCGTTACCATCACATCCCCCGAACTGAAACTCCTGGCAGCTCTTGGTCTCCGGATTGTAGCTCCAACGAGGTAACAGCGCCCTGCAGTGTCCTTTCGCCGCCGGAAGTTGGCACATTATTTTCGGGTCCTGCGTCGATCCTGAAAGTTAATTTGGTCACTTTGCTTTGGAGAAAATTAATTTTACCTCTTCCTCCGACCGCGGGATGCGCCTCGACGAAGACGACGCCGAGTGCGACTAGGAGAGCGATGCAGATTTTGCTGTTCATGTTTGTGGGCTTGGTTGGAGTTTGATGGTCGATGGTTTGGTCGAGTGTTTAAATAGTAAGTTAAATGACGTCATTGATATGGAGGTATCGTGATGCATGCATGTACCGGCAAAACCCGCGTTAGCAGGTGAAACTTAAATGTGTCAAGAGGTTTTACTTCTACAGCCATTCATGGGCGTAGATTAGAGTTCGTTGCTCTCTTATTGTAAACAAGCCGAACTGCAACAAGCCAGGAGAAATTGCAAAATTGGGAACGGCGCTTACGTCTTGTTTATCAATGAAGAATACACATTTCGCAAAGTCCGCCAATGGGACAAAAAGTTGCCAAATCGCCGCAGAGACGTTTTTCTCATCACTGGTTTGATGGAACACGTCTTCAGGTTCGTGCGGAAATTTTATAATGGGACCTGAAGAAGTGGACGACCGAAAGTGATTTTTGTGTTTGAGTTTTACCATAACAGGAAATGGGTGCAGATTTACTTCAGATGCAGATCAAGTGTTGAAATTAGCAGCTAAAGTTGTAGTTTTGCTAAATGTATAATTCGCGTTGCGACAGAGTTTCCTAATGAATTTATTAATTTGAGACCAGTTGAAGTTTTGATTTTTTTTTGTGTTTGTAATTGAATTGAAATTTGTTTGTGTTCGTTGAGATTAGAAATTAGTTTTAAAAATATTCCAAAATGAAGTATCAAATTTAAAATGCAAATTTGGAATTTTGGCCTGTTTAAAATAATTAAATTGAAAAAACCCGTAATAATGAAACAAAGTTACAATTAATTTGTCCAACAACTTAAAAAAATAATGTCAAAATTAACTGAAAGAAATAAATAAGTATTTAAATGAAATTGTGGTTTAAAGTTGCAACTAAGTTTTCACTCACTTTGTTTGTGTTTGGTGAGATTAGAAATTGATTTAAAAAAATTCGAAATTATTTAGTATCGAATGTTTTAATTTATTCTAATTCAGGTGTCATCAAGTTAAAAATGCAAATTTGATAATCTTAAGGCAAATGAAATAAAGAAAACTTAAAATAATGAAACAAAGATACAATTTGTTTGTTGAATAATTTAAAAATAAATGTTGTTCCATAAAATTAACTAAAACAAGTAATCTTCCAAGTGTTTAAATGTTTAATTAGAATTGTGGTTTTAGTTATATCGTATTTTTTAATTTGAGAAGAAGATTCAAACAAATCGCGCTAAAAGGTAGATCTATGATTGGCTGCTAGAAAGCCGTTTTTACGCTGATGAAATTATGAAAAAATATTCGAAAAATTGTCGAAACAGCTGATTAGATCAGAACTTTGTGATGTCAGTTGTGTGTCTTTATTCGTTGCTTATCATTTATATTAGTAATTAAAGTAGTTCTCATAGATGTAAAACAGTGGATCCTCGATGCCTGTAAATCATTTAAATGCATACAGTACAGGCGAGAAACGGCTGTCTTAAATTAAGGTACACCACCTTACGAAGAAAAAAAAGAACTACTAATAATTTAAATATAATACAATAAATATAAATGATTTATATGTAATTTTCCTGTTTTTTTTTTTAAGAACATGTGTTATATGCATTTAAAATACAAAGATAGTTTTAATATTGTCTACAACAGGGGTGGCCAACCCAAATGATCTTGCGGGCCATTTTGGAAATGCATCATAACTCCGCGGGCCACATATAAAATTATATATCCCCATATTAGATTTAGACCCACTATAGACATTTTTTTGGAGTGAAAAATTGAAACATAATGAGTTATTATTTGTGTTTGTAAAAGTGTGATAAATCTCGCGGGCCGGAAAAATGTTTAAGGCGGGCCACATGCGGCCCGCGGGCCGCGGGTTGGCCACCCCTGGTCTACAATGTAATATAGTTTTGTGAATTAAAATTACTAAAATTCAAATTTGCCGCAAAAAAATTCCCAGAAATTTTCCAGTGTAATTGGTTCTCTTTATTTTAATTCTCGAATTAAAAAATGAACTAGCAACTAAGTTTTCGCTCACTTTACTTGTGTTGGTTCAGATAAGAAATTAATTTAAAAAGCATTCCAAATTATTGAATACCAAATGTTTGAATTTATTCTAATTAAATTTAATCAAATTTAAAAAAAAAATTAAAATAAGAACTTGTATAAATGAAACGAAAAAACTTTATTTGCCCAATTAAAAAAAAGTTCTTTCTTAAAATTAACGAAAACAAATAAAAAATAATCGCCCAAATGTTTAAATTTGTTTTGTTGGAAGATACCGTGAGATCAACTATAAACCGGCCAGAGCAGGCCATGACATTGATGAAGTCATGTCTTAGATAAGTTACTGCGTCAGTTTCGTATCAGTCAAATCAAAGACTAACGTTTGAAAATTTCAGCCCCAACTACACGCTGCTTTTATTTGATCGCATGGTATAACGCGAGTTTTAAACATAATTTTATGAATTATTTTATTCTGAAGATGGAAATTAAATTAAATTGCCTCTTTTTATTCCCTGTGATGTGCTTTGAACTAGAGCTTTGAAAATCGTTAAAAATGCGGCTTTAATTGATTTAATTGTTCTTGATAAGAGCTAATCCTACCAGTATTATTTCCTACGGTTGATTAAAGTCGCTTATTTTTAACTCGGTTTTCCCACAAACTTCCGCAAACAGAATAATTAAATTCGGAAATACCTAAAGGATGTAGCAATAAAAGGCCAACAAATTATTAAACTCTTATCTAACTAGTTCAAGGTAAGGTTGATTAAAATTTTAAGAAAATAAAATTATTTTAGTTTTTTGTAATTAATGAATTAAAGATTGCTTCAGTAATTTTTAATTAACTTGACAAGGGCCAAAGATTTCTAATTGAGGCGGTTAGTAACCAATTTCTTCATAAAGGCGGTCGGTTGCTCCTAGGTCAGTATCCAATTATGTAGATTAAAAAAATAAGTGAAAGTATCGCCAAAACTCCCACCATCCAATTCCGAGTTCAACGACAACGAATTACCAACTTGTCTAGCCTAGCAACAGATTGGAGCAGACTATCAGTCCGTTTCGACACCTTATCACAAAAATTGCCTAACCCCACTGCAGACATCCTATTTTAGAAAAATCCCCCGAATCCATAGCATTTCTCTCGAGGATTCCCCCTTGACGATGACTCGCGCAAAAGCCGTCTTCGCCGGCACGTCCGCCGACCTTTTTCTTGAAAAGTCGTTAGAAAATTTTTTGGCGCGCCTGAATTTTTTTTGCAAAGATAATTAAGTCGATGGCGTGCAGGAAAAGGACATGAAAGTTTTTAAATTTGGTTAGCGTTTAAGAAACGTTGGGTAACGTTACCGAAGGGCATAAAACGGTTTCGAGCATTGAAGAGCGAAAATGCAACAAAATTCTCGAAAAATGATAATGAAAATGGAAAATGTGTTGCGGAATGCACGCAACCAACATTGCACGCGTTTTGTTGGTTGCCTGGTTTTTCAAAATTTGACGAGAAATGGGGAAATTCAAAAATTATAGTAAAATGCAACTCCTTTTTATACCTTTATTTTTAATTTTAAAAAGGAGGTCGATACTTCATTTTACAGAGAACACCAATCTACTTTGAGCTGACTCGAAGTCATAATTAAATAATCTTAATTAACCATGTTATTAATTAAGAGGGCGCATTCTGGGCGTGGCGCGAAATGAGCAACAAAAGTGGTTCCGATGTTTAGCGATAATCGCATTTAATTGTTAAAATTACAGCGGAATTTAGATAGAATATAGATAGAAGTAGGTTGTAAGTCGGTCATCAACTAGTTTTAGTTGAGTAATAATGTCGATTTATTATAAAACATGTATTTTAAAAAAAACTAAATTTAAAAAAAAATCCCTGAAACTTCGTGGTGACCCAGGTTAGATTATTTGTAAACTACATTAGAGCCTTTAAAGTTCTTATATCTTATAACAACGCAGTAAAAGTCTAAAAACTTTGAAGGTTAAGAAAAGGTAGGTCCCCAAGGTTGTCAAAAGTGTGGCCATTATCAACGAGATGACGTTCCAGAATCAGAAGCCGGTCAAAACTTCGCGGGAAAATGCAATCATTGGCCTTGACCTTGCTATTTTGTTTCTGATGGGTATGCGGTAACCTTCCGTTACAATATAAGTGTTTAGAAGCCTTGCTCAAATCCCAGAAATTCTAAAAATAGATTTGATGTTTCATTTGGTACTTTCGGGCCATCTATGAACCAGAAAAATTACTACACTTTCTTAGCTTAGAAACATTTGGACTGTGGAATGAAATTATCAAATTCCCACCATTGCCCCACCATTTCGCAGCGCGCTCTTAAAACATCAAATTTCGTAATTCCTGTTTATGCCTTCAGTTATCAAAATTTTGTATTAAAATTTTTTGGACTCGTAGATTCAACTTTTTTATTTTGAGCTGACGCATAGCTGTTTTTGATTTATTTAATGTTCTTTAGATCAAGAATCGAAATTGAAGTAGCTAATTTTTGCCGATTTCCGAGCTACGTCAAAAAGATTTACAACTTCGCAGTAGGTAATTATCGTTTCCCAGCAGGGATACTTTAACAATAATAATATCCGAAATACTTTTAAAACCAGGTTTTGTTTTCAAACAGTATATTTGAAATAATTTATAGTAAAAAGACTTTAAAAAAAAAACAAGCGTTTATTAAGACGTAGTAAAAATTTAAAACTAATTTTGATATTGACTTAAATGATTAAAAACAAAGACGTACATTTTAATAAAAGACTGTTTTATTGAAAAAGTGTTTCTACTATAAATTATTTTTTACAATTTTAAACTTTATTATCTACATTAACTTAATAGGATATAAGTTCAACTCTAAGGTCATATTAATTTTAAAAATCGCTCGTGAAAACCCCTTTAAATAAATGAATGAGAATAAGCTTAAATTATAATTTCTTTCCAAAAAAATTGTTTGGCTTTTTTATTCCACATTAATTTAAAAAAATAAGCTGTTGTAATCACTTATAATAAGCTAATACTACAATTTTCTGTAAAAAAACACTGCACGTTAATGGGTTATGTCAAAAAAATGTGAAATTAAATTTAAAAATTAAGCTTAAATTGTAATTTTTTAATTAATTAAGCTGTAGGGTTAACGGCTTATAATGTTATTGTTAATGGGATCTAATTTTTGACTTGTTAGTAAGAAATAGATTTTTACGTCAACTTGATTTTTTTGTAGGTAGATCATCATACGTTAGATGGAAAGCTAATTTCCAAAATATAAATTTGGCGCTTGGTTAAGTCGTGCATAACGCGGTCCAATTTTCTGTAAACAAAAACCGTGTCTTAAGGGGTTAATCTTTTACTCATTGTGTTTTAATTTATTAATAAATATTAGTCCTTTCGAATATGAAATTCACCATCTGTTCCGAGTTCTGAACAGAATTTTCTAGAGTAAGTAATAAAATTTTTAATTTTTAACTACAGTCATCTGCATTCCATTATCTGTTTATTCGCATATTGTAACAAATTGACAAAAAATACAGTAACAACAAAATTATTAAAAGAATTAAATTAAAATTATTAAAGATTCTGATTATGGTGATATGGCGATAGATGATATTCCGGATATGTCATTAATAGAATTTGAAACGGCTAAAAATCAATTTTTAAAACGATTTACGATATAAATATAAAAAATTGTATTAAAAATGAATTACTACATTCATATCAACTTCATGTTAGACAATTTTAAATAACGTAACTACTCGCGTGGGGCTTGCCAGGCCCCATAAAGTGTACGACCGGAAATAATTAATTGCTGTACGGTTCCGTGTGAAAAATTATCAAAGTCAAGTTAGTCAGTATCGAGTGAATAGTCTAATTGAGAAATACCTGAAATGACAAGTTCCTCAACCTTACGCTATTGGGAATTCAAATTCAAATTACCGCGTATCGATAATATAGGTAACTGTCGCAATGTGACGTCATATACAGGATAGAAATTTTTAAACAGCTGTGCGGTGTGTGTGGCTCCACGCGAGTACTTAAGGGTTATCAAAATCTGTTTCTAAACGCATTTAACTAAATTCGAAAAAAAAATTTGAACCCCAAACAATCGAAACGGGAAAGTTTGTAGAAAATCAGTGATAAAATCTCGAATTAAGCCCAACCACTTTATGTAAGTAAATACGAATCGTCGACTTAATTAGATCTATCTTCGAACGTACAAATGAACAGGCAGAATCAAATTAAAACATAATTAGAGCTTTACATAACTCTAAACTGGCAGCCGTAGTTTCGGATACAAACCAGAAAGAGCGGCTCGCCCCTGTCGAACGGGTCCGTTTTCGTTTCGAACCGTTATCGGAAAACCGCTTGCGGGACAACGGCACAGGATGCGGAAGATGTTGATTGACAGTTCTATACCGCTCTGCAGTGGCACCAAACTAACGTATATCGCAATTAATCTTGTTTAAGCAATCGATTTTAACAAAAACCTTTTAGCCTTTGCCACAAATTATGATATACGGATCGGCCCCTTTCTCGCCGAGGAATAAACAGCTTCGAAATTTAATTTCTGCGATGCCACCGATCGCAGGGGCGATTTTAGCGCTGCGAAACTGATATTTCGCGAGGGTGCGTCGCGGGTCGCGGGTTCTTGCGGGATGCTGGGGCGCTCGGGATGGCCGTTTCTTCAACATCCTGGTCAAAACTAGCCGTAAAGTGTCGACTGGTCAAGCTTTCATTGTATAATTTATCACTAAGTGGCCGAGTTGCGTTTCGGATGAGATATATATTCCCCCCGCAGGCCCGCCCCTTCGACTGCCAAATGCAGAATTTAATGTGCAACTACTGCATGTAAATACATATTAATAATAGCAGATTAATGACCGACAGCCACCCCTAATAGTTTGATAATTAAGAGATCGCTAATTATGCGCATAATGCTAAATTGTTGATATAATTTTCACATGTGCACATCAGCGATTTGCATTTCTGCGATTTGTAACAGGAGGTGCGACACTTCTCATCAAAAAAAAAAGTCAATCAGTCAATGTATGCAACCAATCGTACTCTCGCGACAATAGGGTGATAAACAATTCTTTTATTGCTAGTAATACCATAAAAGCTTTGAATTTATTGATTAACTAATTCGGCGTATAAAATTTGGTGGCTGTAGGACACTTCTCTCTATGCGAAAATATGTTTCAGTGGTACCCCCCCCCCAAGATGCACTTATGTACAAAATTTGGTGGCTATGCGAAAATATGTCCCCCCCCCGACTAAAATGCACTTGTGTAAAAAAATTGGTGGTTGTAAGACACTTCTTTCTATGTTTCGGTGATCCCCCCCACTAAGATGCACTTGTGTACAAAATTTTGTGGTTGTAGGACACTTCCTTTTATCCGAAAATATATTTCAGTGATCCCCCCTGTGCGATTTTTTTTTGACGACCCCCCCCCACGATCGGCATCAAACTAAGTCTCCTCTACTTTTTTTTTTTTTACCAACTTAAAAGTGTGTAAATTTGATGAGTATTAAAAACGCGACAACGAAGTTGGAGTGTTTTTATCATCAAATTTACACGATTTAAAAGTTTCTACGCAGGAAGTTTGAGTTAATTAACCGAAGAAATTCAAAGCTTGAATGGTTTTTAATTAGATTATTTTATAAATGTATAAAATTTGACACAAATAAAATTGTTTGAAATTTTTTTTTTGGTGGAAACTAGGCAACGCCAATATAAAGGAACTCGAAGTTTCATCAGATATTATCGCTGTAATTCCGTGTTCCTTTCTCAAATAACGAACTGTGATTGGCTATATTAGCCATGAATAAAATAATCGCTGTAATTTCGTGTTCCTTTCTCACATAACGAATTGTGATTGGCTATATTAGCCATGAATAAAATAATCATTTCTAAATTATAATTTTATTTGCTTAAAAAGATACAAAAGTTATCTTAATAAACGTAATTATAAAAGAAGTAACAGCGTTTGTTGCTAAATAATTTTCGAACGTTTATGAAGGCAGCTATTTGTTCTAATAGAGACCGACTTGACCTACGCCTAGAAACATTAAATTATTACTTTTTATTAATTTCTGTCATTGAACGAACCTTTGCAATAATTTCTGCAATCGTCCAAGCTATGAAAATTGTTGGAATTACCGCCACATCCACTGTAATAAAATATTACGCATCTGCGCAGCCTTATATCGTAATACCAGCGTGTTACAACTTGGACATGAATACGGCACCTGCCTACTCTCGTAGGTTGCCTGCATATGTTGTAACGATTGCCGACAACTCCTGTGTGAAAATCAGCATATAAATGATACAGCAAAAATCGGATAGAATTTGCACATGATTTTACTCGGTACTCATTTGTAAACATCAGTCATTTTTTCAAATCGACGTACTCTCGCCCGTATCTTGCTGCAGATTTTTCTGGCAATAAACTTGAGTGCGTGGTTTCGCTGATGATAGCATCTGAGGCGTTCATTTTGGACAGTAAAAACATACGCAAAAAAATAAACGGTGATCGTTTGTCACAGTAATAATTTCAATGCTTGTTAAAAGTTTTGACAAATGAGTAACAAATAAACTATTATACAATATACGCCAGATAATAATGTAAAATGTTTCTTACCCTGAATCAGAACACCGAGCAAGCAAACGATCAGAATTTTGCTGATGTGCATTTTCATTTATTTTTGGCGGTTTACAGTAAATGACTGAAAACTTCTGTGGGTTCGCTAGTTTAAGTACTTAGGCGCCTTCCATAAAAGATGTCACAAGTTTTCGGGAAGGGGAATTGGATCATTGGAATTTGAACTGTTTGAGACCCTGTTAGGGGGTCGTTTAAAAAACGTGACATCACCTTGGATAGTTGGTGAAAATTGATAAGGGGTACATTCCTCCCAATTTCAAAGAAGTCAATTTATTTAAAACTATTTGGACTAAAGTAAAGTAAAATATATTGATTTCAACGTGAGATGGTTACCAAAAACGAATTTGTTATTACTGAAGTGTTTAGAATTATCGGATTGTCGTCGAAACTTCCCCACTGCAGGGATACTTTTATTTTGGGGATGGGGTACATTTGTTGCAAATGTTGAAGTTGCTTTCTGACATCCAAAATTTAACTACAAGGCCATATCTTGTAAATAAGGAAAGTATTATTTTTAAATATTCTTAGAACTGATCATCTAAAAAAATTTAAATAATGTTGAAATGAAGAAATATCACTTCGCTAAAAAGTTATCGACAGACTTTCGATAAGTAAATATCGCATAGAATTTGGCAAAGGTGAAATGTTGATAACGCGAAAAAGTATATTCCATATATATTTTGCAACCCTCTGCGAAAAAGTATATTCTCACGCTTGTGTTACAGTGAAACATCTCACAACTCTTAAGGATATTTGCGGTTTGAGACGTAGATTAAAACAATTGTTATAATAATTCAATTAGAATCAAAACTTGGTTTAGTAATATTTGGATAAAAGGGCAATTAATTTGATTATCGAAAAGAAGAAGTATTTTTAATAATTCTAGGTTAAACCGGCTGACGAAATTTACAAAATCGAATGTTTAAATTTAAAATATAGGGAAATCGTGTCTCAAAGGGTATCTTTAAGAGTTACTCATTTTAAGTGATGCGAAATTGTACATAACTTAAAACATAAAAAAATTCATGAAAATGTATAATTACCTAGTCAACTAAAACCTCCTACATGTTTTTAAGTACAATAATATAAAATTTAATAAAAATAAAACAAAACCGTTGGCAGAGATCATAAATAAAATGTTTAGATTGGTACCATTTTAAAAATCCCGCCAAGTGGGCATAACTTTCAGGGGTTTAGAAGATGATTGCAAGCGATTGAAAATCGCATATACTGCAACAAAAACCGAATAAAAATTGAAAACAAGTTAATGTTTCTTACTTTGAGCGGGAACACTGAACTAGCGAATAATAAAAACCTTGTTAATATTTATTGTCGGGAAGTGCGAGGCCTGTTTATTTAAGTGTTACATATTTAATTTGCGACAATAGGGTAATAAACAATGTTTTTATTATTTTTACATTTTTAAAGTAATTTTATTTTTTTTTTATTAATAGATGTAATTATAAAAAAGTATCAGCCTTTGTTGCTAATTAATTACAAACGTTTATAAAGGTTGGTTTAAAAACAGGTCGCTTAGTCCTTGTTAACTCGGAGTTGTACGCGTGGGCCTAGAAACACTCAATTATTATTTTTATTAACTTCTATAATTGAACGAACCTTCGCAAACTTCTTTGCAGTCATCGAAGCTATGAAAATTGTTGGAATTACCACCACATCCACTGTAATAAAATCTTACGCATTTGCTCAGATGTATAGCGTAATACCAACGTCTAAAAACAAAAACTTGATTAGGGCAATGCCCTATTACCTTAGGTAGGGCGCATATGTCGTAAGGGTCCCCGTCGTAATCAGCGTGGGCAAATGCTACAACAAAAATCGGATAAAAATAATTAAAGGCTTTACTTGTTACTCATTTGTAAACGTCATTTATTGGAATTTTTATTGTTAGTGAAAACGATCTTAGGCAGTTTTTTAAAAATCGATGTACTCTCACCCGTATCTTGCTACAAAATTTTCTGGCAATAAACTTGAAAACACACTCGTGGTTTCGTTTATGATAGCTCCTGACACGTTCATTTTTGACACTAAAAATAAGCGTTTGTCCCAGTAATAATTCCAATGCTTGTGAAAAGCTTTGACACAACTGTTAGTGACAGGATTGCAATTTGTAATCCTATATACGAATGTGTAACAAATAAACTATTATAAAATATACGCCAGGTAACTGCTTATACTGGTTCACGTCGGTGACAGAATTGCCTAATAGTCATTTCCACCATTTTCCAGAAAAAACAGTTTTACCTGGCTAATAATATAAAATAGTACTATAATGTTTCTTACTTTGAATCAGGACACTGAGCAAGAAAACGATGATAACTTTGTTGACGTACATTGTAATTTATTTTCGGCTATTTACAATAGTCAAATAGGCAAATAGGCAATAGACTGAAAATTTTTGTGGGTCCGTTAGTTTAAGTACTTAGGCCCCTTCCATAAAATACGTCACAAGGTTTAGGGAAGGGGATCATCGGAATTTGGACTGTTTGAGTCAGGGGGTTAGGGGGCTTTTCAAAAACGTGGCAGACATCACAAACGGTATTTTCGAGAAAGGATTATTTTAGTAACACTATTGATAAATGGCCAATTTCTGCATTATTGATTGCAGTTTATTTGTGATGGTTCAATTTGAAAACTATTGCTCCAAGGCAACTGTTAAAGCCTATCCTACTTCTATACAAATTGCATTGATTACCTTAAAGCTTTTTTGTTTCAAACTACAAGGAAAATATTATTTTTAAACAGCAAAGATAAGATATATTCTTAGAACGGTTCATTTAAAAAAATTAAATAATGTTGAAATGAATAACTATCATTTCACTAAAACGTTATCAACAGACTTTCGACTAGTAAATATTGCATAGAATTTGGCCAAGGTGAACTGTTGATAAGTGTAGACGTAAGATCTAAATTAAAACAATTTTTAATTTATTTAAATATTTTAATTAGAGAATATATACATTCTGCAATCCTATGCGAAAAAGTACATTCTCACTCTTTTTTTAAGGATATTTGAGGTCAGAAAAGTAGATTAAAACAATTGTCATAATAATTCAATCAGAAACACATTAATATTTCGATAATGGTTTGATTTTTGAAATTTTACAATGAGGCGCAGTTTGGGATTTTGAGGCGCATAAGTTGAAACAATACTTTAAGTAATAATAAACATCGAAATTTGTTCTTGCAATATTTCAAGCAGAAACGTTAAACTTCGTTTATTAATATTTCGATAATTGCTTGATTTTTAAATTTTCCATTATAAAACATACATAAATATCGCCATAAATGATCGTTTTAGCGAAATTTCTTTCATTACTAATTGACTAATATTCAATATGGTGGTTAGAGTTTTTTGTATTTTGAGCTGTATGTAATTAATATGGCTAACACTGATTCTGAGAGATTTTCCCAATTAACCAGGTGTGCCCGGATTACGAATTAGAGTGTGTCCCGCTTAAAGGGGTTCCACTGTACAGATTTTTTGATGCCTTTTCTACTATGAGCAAAGAGTTCGGTTAAACAGTACGAGATAGCCACCTAATCGATGCAAACTGTCAGTGACAATGAGTAAAAACATTTTTCGTGGTTACTGTAAAGATTGTGAAATAGAAAACCCGTGTTGCTGTATTTCCACCGTCGACATTAAAATCGCATTTTAAGTTTTCTTTTCCTTGGTTAAATGATTGTCTTAAAAGAGTGACATAATACTTCTTCTACAACCCTTACGACCCTCAATGAGTCAATAAAAGTAGTGTTTATTCAAAAGTAGCTGACAAGAAATACTTTTATAGAAAACTTTGTTGTCAACATTTTTCTAAAAGAATAAAACTATCGACACCATCTTGTAAATTAAAAGAAAATAAATGCAATAAAAGTTGTAGATGTTAGAGTTTTAAAATTTGGATTGTTACCATTTTCTTCAAATGGCTAACAGATTTTAACTTCTAATTCTAATTTAATATTTTGGAAGTTTTTCTGTGGACGTTTTGGGATCCTATTTGTTTATTCTAAATAAAATTAACAGACATAATTATACACAAATAAAAAGTATCCATCACTAACAAGTAGGTCTAAACTAATGAAATTTAAGAAAATTATTTTTATTACAAATGGCAACACAAACAGATTTACAAAGCTGGCAATATTTCAAATTTTCGGCATTGCCAACAAAATTACATTGGTTATTTTTTTTCTTAAGTTTATATTATATTCGGAAAGTTAAACGGTATTTGAACAACAGGCCCTTAGAAAAGTTCAAAAGTTAACCATGAAGTAGTTAAACCAATTTCCTATTTCAAAACATGTAACATCGTCTTACAATTAGTGGAATTGGCGCGATTGTTCACATTGTTGATAACGTGCTATAACTTCTTCACAACTTGAAGCAACAGTTGCTATTTTACATGTGATGGGTCTAACTACGCCTGGAAACATTCAAATAGTTTATTTTAAAATTAATTTAGTAGAACGAATTTTTGCAATAGTTGCAGCACTCTTCATAGCTATAAAAATTGTTGGCATTGCCACCACATCCACTGTAATAAAACCGTATGCATCCGCCCAGATTTACATCGTAAGCCCAACGTTCTACTGGGTAACCAGGGCACCGCAGGCCTGCTCTTGCTGGTAGCGTGCATATGAGGAAACGCTCGTTCAAATATGCCACAGCATAAATCGGATAAAAACGGTAAGTAAGTTAATGTTTCTTACCTGCATCGGGATTCCAACTGTTCCTATTGTATCCGTAAGATGGTGCATATTGGTAAGCGATACTGTTTCTCTTATTACGACTTTCAACGGAATCCCCAATTCCGGAATTAGTATTTTTTGTACCTTCAACGAAAACACTAAGCAAGCAGACGATAAAAATTTTGCTGGTATGCATGGTGATTTATTTTCCGTTAGTTTAAGTAGTTCCATAACTGTCAGGTTTAGAGAAGGGGAATTTGCGGAATTTGCACTATTTGTGACATGTGGCAAAACGTGACATTTCAAAGGGTATTTTCGAAAAAGTAAAATCTTAGTAACTATTAGTAATGACCAACAATGTAAGAGGGTCAACGTAAGAAGGTTCAGGAAACAACGACGGAAAGAATGGAATCAATAGCAAGAAATCATCGCCTAATAGGAATTGCAAGAGACTTAACACCAAGATGCAGTTCGACAGACGTATTACAATAATTTATGGCGTAACGAAATTGACGCAGAGAGCTACCAATTGATTTTAGTTAAATTGTTGTTATCGACTGACTTTTGACCAGTGTACATCGTATATACTGCATATCATGCATATTATGCCTTGTGCCTGCACTTATCAGCAGGTTACCTTCGCCAAATTAAATGCAATGTTCACTGATCAAAAGTCGATCGATAACTTGTTATTAAAACAGTTTTTCTACGACTATTTCAGGCTAAATGGTCGAAAACAAATTTTCTCAATTCGAACGTATACTTTTTTGTAGTAATACAACAATGTATCACAAGTATATGCCATCATAGATAAAGTAACAAAAATATTTTTTTCACAACCTTCTGACCGTTTCTGGAATTAAAAAACACACCATATTACAATTAAGAAAAAGATTTTTGATGCAAATGTCAACCAATTACAAGGGTAGCTCAAATAGATTTTCGTTGTTGTATGACAAATTATGTAAATAAATTAATTTAATTTCGCGGGCCTGATTGTTCACAGCGGTACCAACGTTCGGTAACAGCTGGGCAATTTCCATCAGCAGCCGGAATTTGACACATGACGGCTACACCAACGCCTAAAAAACCCAGTTACAGTTTTTAATTGCCATTACTCAAAAACGTACCTTTGCAAAAATCTCTGCACTTCTCCAATTTTTCAAAATTGTTGGCATTAGCACCGCACCCACTGAAATAAAATGTTTTGCACCTGCGTTTCGTTACATCGTAAGTCCAACGTCGAATGCGACCATTGCATGTGCCTACTTCCGTTGGTAGCATACATATTTGGAAGCGATTGTAAATGGCAAATACTGCACCAAAAATGGGATAAAAATTGTTAGAAATTTAATGGTTCTTACCTTCAGCGAGAACACTGAACAGTCCAATAATAAAAATTTTGCTAACGTGCATTTTGAGTGCTTAAGTGCTACATATCGAATGTGCGATAGTAGGGTCATATACAATGCCTTGGTCGTTTTTAAATTATAATTTTAATTGCCTACAAGAATGCCAATTGACCTAGTTAAAACTATTCCTTATCTCAACAATAAAATAAGTTATATTTGTGGCAATTTAAAAATCTTACAGAAGTATGTAGCTCAAATTCGTTATTCGTTTTTCAATTTTTGTTGGTAAAGTGTACTCAGATCATTTTTTAAATTTTTTAAATTTTTATTTTTATTTATTTATTTATTTATTTTTTTTACTTATGTTAGAATCCACATTTTTATAAAGTATGCTCAGGTAAAATTTGTTATTTTCAAATGATTACAACAAGGGTTGAATCTTCAGAGTCGGTTTTTCTAGGTAAAACCATGCAAATTGCAGTGCACATATTTATAAAGTGTACTCAGGTCAATGTTTTTTGTTTCTTTTTCTTTTTAACAGTGCAATTGCTTATTTAGAACAGGTAAATAATCACAACATAACCTCAACAGTGTAAAAATTGTAAAAATCTGTATTTGTATCTGTATCTGTGAACTAATGAGCCTCAGAGAAGCTCAGATTTGCAAGATTTCAACTAGTCAACCTCAAATGTTAAATGTTATTTTTAAAATCTATTAGAAAAATTGTATCTGTGAACTAATGAGCCTCAGAGAAGCTCAGATTTGCAAGATTTGAACTAGTCAACCTCAAATGTTAACTGTCATTTTTAAAATCTGAGCATTCTAATAAAAACTATTCCAAATAAATGTGAAAAATCTTAAAATCCATTAGAAAAATTATATCTGTGATCTAATGAGCCTCTCGGAGAACCCCAAATTTGCAAGATTTGAATTAAACCTCAAATATTAAATGTAATTTGTAAAATTTGAGGATTCTAATAAAAACTATTCCAAATAAACGTCAAAAATGTTAAGATCTATTAGAAAAATTGTATCTGTGAACTAATGAACCTTAGAGAAGCTCAGATTTGCAAGATTTGAACTAGTCAACCTCAAATGTTAACTGTAATTTTTAAAATCTGAGCATTCTAATAAAAACTATTCCAAATAAATGTGAAAAATCTTAAAATCTATTACAAAAATTATATCTATGATCTAATGAGCCTCTCGTAGAAGCCAAATTTACAAGATTTGAATTAATCCTCAAATATTAAATGTAATTTGTAAAATTTGACCCTTCTAATAAAAACTATTCCAAATAAACGTCAAAAATGTTAAGATTTATTAGAAAAATTGTATCTGTGAACTAATGAGCCTCAGAGAAGCTCAGATTTGCAAGATTTGAACTAGTCAACCTCAAATGTTAACTGTCATTTTTAAAATCTGAGCATTCTAATAAAAACTATTCCAAATAAATGTGAAAAATCTTAAAATCTAATAGAAAAATTGTATCTGTGATCTAATGAGCCTCTCGGAGAAGCCCAAATTTACAAGATTTGAATTAAACCTCAAATATTAAATGTAACTTGTAAAATTTGACCCTTCTAATAAAAGCTATTCCAAATAAACGTCAAAAATGTTAAGATCTATTAGAAAAATTGTATCTGTGAACTAATGAACCCCCGAGAAGCCCAGATTTGCAAGATTCGAACTAGTTAACTTCAAATGTTAAATGTTATTTTTAAAATCTGAGCATTCTAATAAAAACTATTCCAAATAAATGTGAGAAATCTTAAAATCTATTAGAAAAATTATATCTGTGATCTAATGAGCTTCGGAGAAGCCCAAATTTGCAAGATTTGAATTAAACCTCAAATATTAAATGTAATTTGTAAAATCTGAGCATTCTAATAAAAACTATTCCAAATAAATGTCAAAAATGTTAAGATCTATTAGAAAAATTGTATCTGTGAACTAATGAACCCCCGAGAAGCCCAGATTTGCAAGATTCGAACTAGCTAACCTCAAATGTTAACTGTCATTTTTAAAATCTGAGCATTCTAATAAAAACTATTCCAAATAAATGTGAAAAATCTTAAAATCTATTAGAAAAATTATATCTATGATCTAATGAGCCTCTCGGAGAAGCCCAAATTTGCAAGATTTGAATTAAACCTCAAATATTAAATGTAATTTGTAAAATTTGAGCATTCTAATAAAAACTATTCCAAATAAACGTCAAAAATTTTAAGATCTATTGAAAAAATTGTATCTGTGAACTAATGAACCCCAGAGAAGCCCAGATTTGCAAGATTCGAACTAGTTAACTTCAAATGTTAAATGTCATTTTTAAAATCTGAGCATTCTAATAAGAACCATTCCAGATAAATGTTAAAATCTATTATAAAAATTGTATCTGTGAACTAATGAATCTCAGAAAAGCTCAGATTTGCAAGATTTCAACTAGTCAACCTCAAAGATTAAATTCATTTTTCGATATACTTACGAATGCATGGTTCTCTTCTATTAAATGGAGATATTGTTACTTTTCTTAAATAAGCGACTCGTCTAATAAATTTGGATCACCTTGTGTAATACCAACTTTAAATGTAACTATCATTTAAAATTTATTGCATAGAATTATCTTAAGAGCTTTTACTAATTCAGAATTTTTTGGATGATTTCGCCGCAATAGCCTTTTTCCATTAATTTGATAATTCAAGGCGAGAAGCTGAATTTGTACATTGTAACCGATAGATCACAGGCCCCAGGTGCTCCACTGAAGCATTTACATAATAATGCGGCCGCTATTCACCATGTTAATTGCAATCACTATTTGCAATTAAAAATAACCATTTAGTAATTAGTACATTGATTTACCGCCGTGTTATGAAGATTTGTTGGGTATTTCTATCATACACTACAAATTGTCTTTTGAACAAGTCTCCATTCCCACCATCGCCGATTTGCTCGAGCGACCCATCGATTACCCAAATTGCAAGTTTTGTAATTACCAATTTCGAACCTATTCGAATTTTAGGAAGTCAATTTTGTTCCGGATCGGAAGCGGCCCGTTTAAGAAGCCGAGTTTTCCAGTAACAGTGTATGATTGCAGCTCAGGTGCGACATTACCATACATTGATTATAAAACTAATTATGCCCCTTAAACTTAAAAGCTGCTTCATATTAATGCCGTTATTTATCTCGGAGTGCGTCTCGAATAAATTCCGCTTAATATTTTTTATTTTCCACTTGTCTATAATTGATTGTTTTCGTCTGTGTTACGCGCTATATAAACATGTTCATTACGCCTTAGGGCCATAATAAGCGGGCATAATTATAACGCCCCCAAATTTGTAATACCAATAAAAATAAATAATAAAATAATAAAATAATATAATAAATAACTCAATTTTTAATCTTTACAGTTGAAAACACAATTAGAAAATGATCCAGAAATATGGATATTGCCACCAAGCGAGGAATTTTCAGATTTTCTAAATGAAGACATATTTACAATATTGGAGGAGGAACATTCACCTTCCGCTATGTTAACTCCAGCAATCATTCTGGAAATCTTATTTTTAGACGTTATGCTGTCTTCTATGTATCCAGATGCAACCTGGTCACTCTTCCATTTTCCATGTCTCTTCAGTGTCAACATGTCTGCACCAGCATCCACTAGAAGAGTTGCCGATGTACGGCGCAGGCAATGTCCTGTGTACTCTTTCACATCCACATAACCCAGGTACTCTGCGACTTTTGAAGGTATGCTCCCAAAAGTGTTTTTTCCAACTGGTTGGGCCGTACATTTCCCATTTCGATAACATAAGAAAAAGCGTCGCTCCTTTAGTCCCTTCGGACGCAATGCTACGTATTGCCTGTACATTTGCAAGGCATTCATTTCATTTTCCTCAACAACAGTAAAGTTTTTTGGGCCGCCAGTTTTTGTTTGTTTAACTATTATCACTACGACGGCTTCTCTATCATCTATATCATCTACAATTAACTTTACCAATTCCTCTATTCTTAGTCCTCCAAAAACTCCCATCACCAGAACAACCTGTGTATTATAATTCAATTAAATATAAAATTAGTACAGTGAAGTGTTTGTTATACCGATTCCAGAAGGTACCTGTCGGTTGAAGCATCCTTGGAAAACTTTAAGACGTCTTCACGCGTTAAAATTTTAGATTTTTTCGGAATGTATCCTTTTGAAATTTGCTTCAGGAATGCCTCCAGCCGGTTGTAGTTCCATATGTCTAGTTTGTTGTGAACTAGCAATGTTGCCTTTAACGTAGAGTATTTGGACCACAGGGAAGTCGGGGCGAATAATTCTGACTAGAAAGGTACTAGAATATCAACAAGGAATATTCGAAAAATGGAAAAAATCTGCTGTAATAACACTGTGATTAAACAATACGTACCAATAACCCATTAAGGCTGGGGAACCCAACCTCAAAAAATGCAGAGTTTTAAGAAACTCAGTTTAGCTTAGAAAGTACTTATCAATATATAATTTGTGAAGCAACAGTTGTAAATATAATGATACCGCATCTAATGATATATTTGCTTTGGTGAAAAAGTGCCTAGTTTTCAAAAATTAACCTCCGAAAGTGCAATTCTCGCAAAAATGTAGTAGTGAGGGTTCTTTACTGAAATCTTTAGAGTTACGAAACATTTTGCAATGCACTTTACAGCACTTATAGAGAATATATTGCCTTGAAAGGAAATATTTTTTTTACTGCGAGAAAGTTGATAACTTAAGAAGAAAAAAATTGGCAACAATACTTTTTTGAAAATTTAGTGTGCCAGTAAACTCAGTTCAGCTCAAGAAGTAAGTTATATTGTAGAAATTCCTTCGGGGTACTTATACTAAACATACAGTAGTATAATATGACATGTTTTTTTTATGATAACATGGTGAATATCTTTGAAAAAAAATCTAAAAGTTGTGGTACGAAATACAGTATTATTTGATCGCGTTTTTATTGCTTTCCGAACACAACATAGTCAACAAATTACATAAAAATGTTCCTTTAGCACCTAAGAAATAGTTTCCGTAAATTAAATTGGATAAATGTCTAAATTTTACATTTTCGGGGAAAAGTTGTTTTCCCATAAGATTTTAGTCAAATAGTTCCTTTTACTCACAGATGTCCTGTCAAATCTGTACCTTTTTGATTGACGGCATGGATAGAATAATTTGTATTAAAATGCACACTTGATATAGTCCAAATTGTTAGGATATAACCATATTCGCACACGTTATAAAACTCTAAAAATTTATAAAAATACACACTTGATAATGCAAAATATTCATGTTCGCACGCGTAAGGATATCGAACATTTTCGAGCCTACTAAATTGTACAATATATTTTAGTTTCGAATAGCATCGTAGGAAAAATTGTTTGAAGCATCTATTCACAAAAAAATACAAAAAAAATACAGTAAATAATGCAGCAATCGCATTGACTGATTTTACCGCCGTTATCGCCGCAGACAATAATATAAATAATATTTATCAAATTATGAGAGTATAAAAATGGGGATAAAGATTACTCTTTGCATAATTGAAAATGTGTTTGCAGCCTGTTACGGGATTAATTATAGCAGGTACATCTATGAAAACACAAAATTGGCAAATAATTAGCAAAAAATTATAGACTAATTTTTTTTCCGAATGAGTTTACCGTCGTTATCGCCGCAGACCATCATATAAATAATATTTATTAAGTTACGAGCGTATGAAAAATGCGCAACTCTTTTTTTTTTCTTTCTCTGTTCAATACTTAAGTTTCAAACCTTATTAGTTAGGATACCTCTTTGGTTGCCTAAACATTTTTTATTTTAAGGGGCAAAATTGGTGCCCCTGAGCGGAAGAATTGTGCATTACTTACCAGTCCCCGGACCTTAAAACTGTTTCACCGACAGTTTTGACCGAATTTTTAATTTTCCACTCCTCAAATTTGTGAATCTCTCTCTCGTACAGTGGCCGTGACTTTTTTGGAAGTAGCTCACCATCAGCTTTTAACGCTCGTTCAATAACTTTTTCTGGAATTTCTCCGTCCATTTCACGCGAGTTCACACTTTTTCTTGTTTCAAACAAGTTTGGTTGAAATTTTGTGAATTGTCATAGATACAAAACAAAGTACATAGGCATAGCAGCCTTGTTTGGTTCATATGAACTTGTTTCAGGCTTTTTATCAATTAACATTCATATTTCAAGTGGAAAATAAAATGTTATATGAACCACGGGCATAAAGGATGTTTATAAATCTCGGGCAAATTACAAAATACTTTTATCTCAAAAGGGCACGAAACTTTTTGAATGTATCGGTTTCTTTAAAAATAAACAGCGACGTTATGGCTTTGTGCGAGTTTAGTAAATAGTGATGATGGTGTTCACGAAACATTGTTCCACGGGAACACAATATGCTTCCTGCGGCGGTGCAGAGATACGCCGCCGACGTTCATTTCCCTGCCATTGTCTTACAGATACCACAGCACGATGAAAGCCTTACCGCTAAAGATGCATTCGCCGGCTGAATAAAACTCGCATCCAATTAAATTCTTCCGAATTTGTCATTTAATGGGAACATTCGGAATTTTTTATTTTTCGAAGTGACGCCCCGGCGCGCAAAGGACGCCGCGCGGCGGCTCACCGTATTGAAAAAAGACGGAGTTAAGTAGTTGAAAACAATGTCGCAGGTGGTCGGAGGCACCGTGTTATTCACTGGGTATTATTTTTAGAAAATGAACCAAAGTAGATAAATCCGACTCGGCCGGAGATCCCTTAACTCCTCTATCTGTTTCGCGGAACGCGTTTTTATTTCGGAATTTGGTTTCGGTTTGCCCGCCAAGGATTCGCTCGGCGGAAAGGGAACCCCCGGGGTGCGAAAACGATCGTGATGCAATTATGACGGATTTGAGACTGAAAATTGCCAGTTATCCGGAAATTTTGTTTCTGGGGAATTGGGACTCCCCAAATATTTATTTATTATTTGCCGATTTTTATTTCTCAAAAATTATTTTTTGATGGTTGATCTTAATCAATGCCTAAATTTCTAAAGGAGTCCCACATGACACACCTTGTCGAATGCTTTAGGTATGGGATGAAGGTATCTGTAATACAAAATTGTTTTACCTCAAATGCAGCATTTATATGATCTACCACTGTTTAATGGGGTGTGCTTTTCTAAAGCTGAACTGATGGCACGGTATTATTTCATTTTCAAGTGGGATAGGCATTAATCGTTGCGTTGTAGCAATAGTTTTTCAAATTGAACCTCCATAGATGAACGGTAATACATCAATTAGCCAAAAATAAACACCAACTTCATTAAGCCACCACTTCTGAACCGGTTAAGATTTTATTATAAACTAAATTTCTGAGTGTAAACAATACTTTCAGAGATTGCTGTTGAAAAAATCAAGTTCAGAAAAAATTGTTCGAGTCTTTGACGATTTTTTTAAGTTGTGCATTCTTTGACAAAATCTTCTAATGCGCGGAGTTGTGTTTAAAAATTCGTAACTTCTGAACCGGTTAAGATTTTAATGTAAACTAAATTTCTGAGTGTAAACAATACTTTCAGAGATTGCTGTTGAAAAAATCAAGTTCAGAAAAAAATGTTTGAATCTTTGGCGATTTTTTAAATTTCTGCATTCTTTGACAAAATCTTGTAACGTGCAGAGATGAATTTCAAATTTCGCAACTTCTGAACCGGTTAAGATTTTAATGTAAAATAAATTTCTGAGTGTAAACAATACTTTCAGAGGTTGCTGTTAAAAAAATGAAGTTCAGAAAAAATTGTTTGAATCTTTGGGGATTTTTTTAAGTTGTGCAGTCTTTGATAAAATCTTGTAATGCACGGAGTTGTGTTTAAAAATTCGTAACTTCTGAACCGGTTAGGATTTTAATGTAAACTAAATTTCTGAGTCTAAACAATACTTTCAGAGATTGCTGTTCAAAGAATCAAATTCAGAAAAAATTGTTTGAATCTTTGGCGATTTTTTTAAGCTGTGCATTCTTTGACAAAATCTTGTAAAATCCAAAGTTGTGTTTAACAATTCGTAACTTCTGAACCGGTTAAGATTTTAATATAATCTAAATTTCTGAGTGTAAACAATACATTCAGAGATTGCTGTTGAAAAAATCAAGTTCAGAAAAAATTGTTTCAATCTTTGGCGATTTTTTTAAGTTGTGCATTTTTTGATAAAATCTTGTAATGCACGAAGTTGTGTTTAAAAATTCGTAACTTCTGAACCGGTTAAGATTTTAATGTAAACTAAATTTCTGAGTGTAAACAATACTTTCAGAGATTGCTGTTGAAAAAATCAAGTTCAGAAAAAAATGTTTGAATCTTTGGCGATTTTTTAAATTTCTGCGTTCTTTGACAAAATCTTGTAACGTGCAGAGATGAATTTCAAATTTCGCAACTTCTGAACCGGTTAAGATTTTAATGTAAAATAAATTTCTGAGTGTAAACAATACTTTCAGAGGTTGCTGTTAAAAAAATGAAGTTCAGAAAAAATTGTTTGAATCTTTGGGGATTTTTTTAAGTTGTGCAGTCTTTGATAAAATCTTGTAATGCACGAAGTTGTGTTTAAAAATTCGTAACTTCTGAACCGGTTAAAATTTTAATGTAAACTAAATTTTTGAGTGTAAACAATAGTCTTAGAGATTGCTGTTGAAAAAATTAAGTTTAGAAAAAATTGTTTACATCCCTGGCGATTTTTTAAATTTCTGCATTCTTTGACAAAATCTTGTAGTGTGCAGAATTGAGTTTAAAAATTTGTAACGTCTGAACTGGCTAAGATTTTAATGTAAACTAAACTTCTGACTGTAAACAATACTTTCAAAGATTGCTGTTGCAAAAATCAAGTTCAGAAAAAATTGTTTCAATCTTTGGCGATTTTTTTAAGTTGTACATTTTTTGATAAAATCTTGTAATGCACGGAGTTGTGTTTAAAAATTCGTAACTTCTGAACCGGTTAAGATTTTAATGTAAACTAAATTTCTGAGTCTAAACAATACTTTCAGAGATTGCTGTTCAAAGAATCAAATTCAGAAAAAATTTTTTGAATCTTTGGCGATTTTTTTAAGCTGTGCATTCTTTGACAAAATCTTGTAAAATCCAAAGTTGTGTTTAACAATTCGTAACTTCTGAACCGGTTAAGATTTTAATGTAATCTAAATTTCTGAGTGTAAACAATACATTCAGAGATTGCTGTTGAAAAAATCAAGTTCAGAAAAAATTGTTTCAATCTTTGGCGATTTTTTTAAGTTGTGCATTTTTTGATAAAATCTTGTAATGCACGAAGTTGTGTTTAAAAATTCGTAACTTCTGAACCGGTTAAGATTTTAATGTAAACTAAATTTCTGAGTGTAAACAATACTTTCAGAGATTGCTGTTGAAAAAATCAAGTTCAGAAAAAAATGTTTGAATCTTTGGCGATTTTTTTAAGCTGTGCATTCTTTGACAAAATCTTGTAAAATCCAAAGTTGTGTTTAACAATTCGTAACTTCTGAACCGGTTAAGATTTTAATGTAAACTAAATTTCTGAGTCTAAACAATACTTTCAGAGATTGCTGTTCAAAGAATCAAATTCAGAAAAAATTGTTTGAATCTTTGGCGATTTTTTTAAGCTGTGCATTCTTTGACAAAATCTTGTAAAATCCAAAGTTGTGTTTAACAATTCGTAACTTCTGAACCGGTTAAGATTTTAATGTAAACTAAATTTCTGAGTGTAAACAATACTTTCAGAGATTGCTGTTGAAAAAATCAAGTTCAGAAAAAAATGTTTGAATCTTTGGCGATTTTTTAAATTTCTGCGTTCTTTGACAAAATCTTGTAACGTGCAGAGATGAATTTCAAATTTCGCAACTTCTGAACCGGTTAAGATTTTAATGTAAAATAAATTTCTGAGTGTAAACAATACTTTCAGAGGTTGCTGTTAAAAAAATGAAGTTCAGAAAAAATTGTTTGAATCTTTGGGGATTTTTTTAAGTTGTGCAGTCTTTGATAAAATCTTGTAATGCACGGAGTTGTGTTTAAAAATTCGTAACTTCTGAACCGGTTAAGATTTTAATGTAAACTAAATTTCTGAGTCTAAACAATACTTTCAGAGATTGCTGTTCAAAGAATCAAATTCAGAAAAAATTGTTTGAATCTTTGGCGATTTTTTTAAGCTGTGCATTCTTTGACAAAATCTTGTAAAATCCAAAGTTGTGTTTAACAATTCGTAACTTCTGAACCGGTTAAGATTTTAATATAATCTAAATTTCTGAGTGTAAACAATACATTCAGAGATTGCTGTTGAAAAAATCAAGTTCAGAAAAAATTGTTTCAATCTTTGGCGATTTTTTTAAGTTGTGCATTTTTTGATAAAATCTTGTAATGCACGAAGTTGTGTTTAAAAATTCGTAACTTCTGAACCGGTTAAGATTTTAATGTAAACTAAATTTCTGAGTGTAAACAATACTTTCAGAGATTGCTGTTGAAAAAATCAAGTTCAGAAAAAAATGTTTGAATCTTTGGCGATTTTTTAAATTTCTGCGTTCTTTGACAAAATCTTGTAACGTGCAGAGATGAATTTCAAATTTCGCAACTTCTGAACCGGTTAAGATTTTAATGTAAAATAAATTTCTGAGTGTAAACAATACTTTCAGAGGTTGCTGTTAAAAAATGAAGTTCAGAAAAAATTGTTTGAATCTTTGGGGATTTTTTTAAGTTGTGCAGTCTTTGATAAAATCTTGTAATGCACGAAGTTGTGTTTAAAAATTCGTAACTTCTGAACCGGTTAAAATTTTAATGTAAACTAAATTTTTGAGTGTAAACAATAGTCTTAGAGATTGCTGTTGAAAAAATTAAGTTTAGAAAAAATTGTTTACATCCCTGGCGATTTTTTAAATTTCTGCATTTTTTGACAAAATCTTGTAGTGTGCAGAATTGAGTTTAAAAATTTGTAACGTCTGAACTGGCTAAGATTTTAATGTAAACTAAACTTCTGACTGTAAACAATACTTTCAAAGATTGCTGTTGCAAAAATCAAGTTCAGAAAAAATTGTTTCAATCTTTGGCGATTTTTTTAAGTTGTACATTTTTTGATAAAATCTTGTAATGCACGGAGTTGTGTTTAAAAATTCGTAACTTCTGAACCGGTTAAGATTTTAATGTAAACTAAATTTCTGAGTCTAAACAATACTTTCAGAGATTGCTGTTCAAAGAATCAAATTCAGAAAAAATTTTTTGAATCTTTGGCGATTTTTTTAAGCTGTGCATTCTTTGACAAAATCTTGTAAAATCCAGAGTTGTGTTTAACAATTCGTAACTTCTGAACCGGTTAAGATTTTAATGTAATCTAAATTTCTGAGTGTAAACAATACATTCAGAGATTGCTGTTGAAAAAATCAAGTTCAGAAAAAATTGTTTCAATCTTTGGCGATTTTTTTAAGTTGTGCATTTTTTGATAAAATCTTGTAATGCACGAAGTTGTGTTTAAAAATTCGTAACTTCTGAACCGGTTAAGATTTTATTATAAACTAAATTTCTGAATGTAAACAATACTTTCAGACGTGACGAACCATTCAGTCAGTTTGAATCACCCGATATAACCAGATTTTTGTATTTTTTAACGCAAATTTTCTCTAACTGATGTCGCAATTATTTTTAACATAGTTTTTAAATTGTCAACAAAAGAACTGTAGAAAAATATTTGCAAAATAATTTGCGAATTGTGTTCTGAAATGAAAATCTCAGAGACAAGTATTGGACGCTATTTTCATTTCGATTTACTATTTCTATTTCAGGAAAAGAAAACATTTCGCGAACTCTGTTCTAATAATTTATTAATTAAAAGACAGTATATAATTCTCAATAAAAACATTTTAAAAATACACAATACGATAAGCTTACGAAGTTTTATTCACAATTAAATCTCAAAATCTAAGTCACCCTAAAATTAGTTTTTCGCCTCTTCAAAACGGACCTGCGACACGCCGCATGCAATCAGTTTCAAAGCGGACTCTCCTTTAATTTAAATCTCTGTAATTTTGCATTTGCATCGCTTTACAATCGCGACAAACTGCACCCTCTAATCCAAGCTGTATATACGGGGCGTCTCAAAAGCGACCTGGCTCAATTCCGGCTCGCCCCGATCGCCCGCCTCGTCCGACTGGCGCTTCTCCTTACTGAACAGTTTCCCGAGCTTCTCCTCGGTCTCCTTCTTCTTCCTCAGTTCGTCGGCGGTCTTCAGCAATTTCTTGTACTTTTCAGAAACCCCCATTTCCCCGACCTCGCGTTTCGACTCCTTTTTGCCGCCTTCGGGCAAGTTCGCCTTCCGTTTCGGTTCCGCAATCGGTTCGTTCAGGTATTTTTGCATCTTTTCGCGAATTATGCTGTTGATTTCGGCCTGGGCCAATCGCGTTTTTTTCGCGTCGAAATTTTGGAACCGTTTCTGCTTGCAATTCGTGGAATTGGTCGCGATTTTGGGTTCGACCTTGCCACCAGCGTGGCTCTTCAAGCAACTCTTCAGCATCTCCAAGTGCCTCTTGAGGTAATCTCGAACTGCTTCGACTTTAACTTTGCAGTTTTCGCTCATCCTGTCGTACTTTTCCAGCAGCCTTTCGATCATTTTGATTTTTTTTTCTATCTCCTTGTCTTGGGCTTGGTCGGGGCCCAATCCGCCAGGATTGAAGAAGAGGAAATCGGCTTGGTCATCTTCGGTTTTTTGGGGAATGTCTCCATTCTTCATGGTCGGCAGCGGATAACTATCCGGAGTTTTTTCCTGGGTTTCTTTCGAAAGTTTGGTGATGTACACCAAAAATTTGTGAAGATCAGGCGCCAAATGGTGGCAGGTCCTTCGTCGAACTTGCTCCAAAATGATCCTGTTGAGGACTATCATGATCTGGTGGAGCATGTGTTCGGTTTGCTTGACGTCGTCTGCAGTTTCTGCGTTTCTCAGTTCGTCCAAATTCTTCTACGAATTCACCGGATTATTTTCGGAATTAGATTTTGGGTTACTTACAACTCGGTCCTTGTGAGAATGTCGATTCAACCCGCTCCCGAATTTTGAATGAAGTCTGCTTTTGGTAATAACTTTGGCGAAAATTGCGTCAACCACCATCGAGGTTAAATGGCCGCTGAGGACGTCGTGCATCTGCGTGTAGTCTTCAGAATTCTTTTCCTCGTCATCTTCGTCGACCAGGGCGTTCTAAAAATGAAAAGCCAATCATATCGATAATAATAATAATAATAAATTTAAATTTAAACTTAATGATATTTTCCCGATATGGAATTAATTATTTATGAATGACTTATGCGTCAATTTTGTTCCTTTGTATTCCATATCTTCTTTTTCTTTTCTGTTTTTGGAATGTTCTTCATCCCTCGTCACATTTTTTACTTTTCAATTATAAAACTACATTTACATTTACAACATTTAATTTACATTTTAACACAAACATTTTAAAAACATTTCAAAACATTTCAAAACATTTTAAAAACTGATTGAGTTATTATCAATTATATTATGTGTGCACTTCTTTTTTATTTCCTATAACTTCTAAATTTTATTTCAAAAATATTAAGCAAGTTTTCGCTACCATCATCAGTAGGAAAGTGAGGCGATTATGATTTGGTTCTATTTTCAGATATGTTGGAATTTATTTATTTATCTTATTAGCTATTTATTTTATTTATTTATTTTATTTTATTTAAACATTACGTCTTTAATAACACTTGTTTGTTCATTTATTATTGGTTGTTGCTGTTTATGTTTGTAAATATATGTTTTCTGCAATATTCATTCTTATTCCTTTTTTATGATTTTTTTCAACTTTTAAAGTGCCCATATTGGTGCTTTTCTTGTTCTAGGTGTTTCGTGTAATTAGACGTTGTATTGTTTTTATTAATGTGTTGTTTATATCGTGTGTGGAAACTTCTGCCTGTTTGGCCAATATACTTTTTATTGCACGTATTACATTTTAATGAGTATATCCCGTTGTTTTTGTATATATCTTCTGTTTCAGTTGTGGTTTTTAGAATTTTCTGCAACTGATTATTTGTTTTTAATGCTACTTTTAAATTTTGATCTTTGAATATTTTTGTTATTTTATTTGTTTCATGTCTGTAATAATTGAATTTTACCCAATTTCCTTCTTTATACTTATTGTCATTTTGTAAACTTTGGGCCATGTTTTTGTTTATGTTTTTATATTTACTTCTGTTAAATTTGAATTTATTGATTAATTTATATATAGTTTTGATATTATATCCATTGTTGACGGCAATTTGTTTAATAGTTTGTAGTTCTTTATCGAAGTTATGTTTATTCAGTGGTATGTTATATAGCCTATATATGAGGTGTTGGAATGCTGCCATTTTTTGTTGATGTGGGTGGTTTGAATTGTTATGAATTACTTGATCTGTCTGGGTGTTTTTCCGATAAATGTTATAATGCAAATAATTATTTTCTTATATATTTACTTTACTTTACTTATATATTTACAAACATAAACAGCAAGAACCGATAATACATGAACAAACAAGTGTTATTAAAGACGTAATGTTTAAACTGTTTAAAATGTTTAAAATAACTTAAATAGCTAATAAGATAAATAAATAAATTTCAACATATCTGAAAATAGAACCAAATCAATTTCCTACTGATGATGGTAGCGAAAACTTGCTTAATATTTTTGAAATAAAATTTAGAAGTTCTAGGAAATAAAAAAGAAGTGCACACATAATATAATTGACAATAACTCAATCAGTTTTTAAAATGTTTTGAAATGTCTTGAAATGTTTTTAAAATGTTTGTGTTAAAATGTAAATTAAATGTTGTAAATGTAAATGTAGTTTTATAATTGAAAAGTAAAAAATGTGACGAGGGATGAAGAACATTCCAAAAACAGAATAGAAAAAGAAGATATGGAATACAAAGGAACAAAATTGACACGTAAGTCATTCATATATCGATAATAAAATTTTGTTCAACTCACATCATGGGTGCTTTTCGGTTCCAAATTAGGATTTTGATGCATTTTTTGCTTAAGCAAGCATTTACCATTCTTCGCTTTCGCCTCTTTCTCAAGCGCTGCTTTGTCTGCAGGTTTGCTGCATTTTCCATGATCTGTTTTAGTTTTATCCGTTGGAGCTGTTCTTTTAGGAACAACATTTTTGATCGCCTCCTTTTTTGCCTTATTATCGCCGCTTGTCCCTCTATCTAACGTTCTTAGGTATCGCCGCGCTTCCTCTTTCTCTTTCCGGCGTACGTTGGAATTCAGAAATTTGTCCGGATTGTGAAAAAACTGTCGATCGGCCATGTGACCTTGGAGGGTTTCCTTCTGTTCGATATTTCTTTTGTGCAACCTTCTATCTGGACTTTCTGGCTCAATAACATCCTTGAAATTATTTACGGATTTTGAACCGAACTTGGGACCCTTTTCTCTCTTTTGGCTTTCGCGGTAGTGCCTGGAACGTCTCCGTTCCATCCTCTTCTTTTTCCTCCTCTCGTGGATTTTCTTCGCGTCCAGATAGTCCTTGACCGTTTCAAATTCGGCCGCTTCTTCTCTTGGAATTCCCACAGTCTTCCGAGCGACCGTCCGACTTGTGGTCGATTCCAACTTTTTTTGACCTTTTTTTCTAGTCCCCTTTCCACCAGTTATTTGGACATCTTCTTCCAAGTCAGCGGGCATCGATTTGGACGGTTCTCCCTTGTAAATAACGTTGGTTATGGCGATCTTAACAATCCCTTCTTTAGTCGAAGAGGTTTCTATAGTTTTTTCCAACTTAATAGTTTTCTTCGGATCTTCTTGAATTGTTACTTCAGGTCTCAACGTTGTCTCGCTTTCTGGTCGTTCTTCCTTATCCTTACCCGAAGCGCGAGATTCATCTTCACTTTGAGCCTCATTGAGACTGTTCCTCAACACGTTCAATTTATTCTTTTTGCCGATTTTGATCGGAACGTCGGGGATGAAGGATGGCTCCTCGTCTATGTAAATATCGTCGAGCCGCCTTTTCTTCCTCTCTTCGTCCAAGCCTTGATAGTCATAAACCACATCTTCGGAAAAGTCTTCATCGTTGGTCATTCCTAAAAAATCGGTTATGCCCCTTTTGGTCCTCACCAGGGTTTCGTTGACCGCCAACAAACTTCGACTGCGAAAAAATTCCCCCTCTTGATTTCTGTTTTGGTAATGCCGTCTGCGCTTGCCAGGAGCTTGCTTCTTCTTCAAGTGCAGATGCAGTCGAAAATTTCCGTCTTTGTTATTTTCGTTGAAATAATCTTTGGCCGTTTTCGTGTGGTAAACCTTCATCGGCTCGAACCTCGGAACCTCTTTCTCCTCTTCTCCAGAAAATTTTTTTATCCTCGCAGGAACGTATTGGGACAACAGTTCTTGCAATTGCTTCAGCTTCTTTGTGTGCACCATATCCTGGGTGTCTTTGACTTGAAACCTCCCGTCTGAGATGTAAGAAACGGTTGGAGCCACAGTCGGTTTCCAAGTTGTCTGATACATCGTGGTTCCCAGTAGTCTCTGCTCGATGGCAGATGTTGGGGTGTTGGCATCATCGATGAGCAAGTTCTGCCTTTCGTTCAAAGTCGTTGACGGCGGTTTTGATTGGATTTTTTCCGTTTCTTTATATCCTTCCACGATTTCATTTTCGTCCAATCTTTCATTGCCCGAAGCAGCTTCTTTTGCAAAATTTCTGAAATCTTCATTTTGCCTTGGATGAAAATAATCTTTGGGGACATTGTTATCCTTCTCCAAAAAATCCGAATCTTCTCTCGAACGGTCGTCTTTGTTGTTGAAGAGGAGTTCTTGGTAGCTATTTTCGCGTGCTCCTAATTTTAGAGACTCCAGTAACGGATTTGACCCAAACGCGTTTCGACCAGCGATCAATTTCGTCGGCAATCTTTCGGAAACTGTGTATTCAACTTCCGGCGGTTCCGTCTTCTGCGACAAAACTTTCTCGATCTCGTCCATCAAGAGTTGTCGTTCATTTTCGGCCATCCCTTCATTTTTCGCATTCGCGTCGATGGATTTAAAATGGAGGAACCGTTTTCCCCCAATTGCGACTTCTCTTTTTTCCGGTTGTCGTTTCCATTCGTATTTATTTCCAGGTACGTCTCTCAGACCGGCTTCACCTCTCGGCAGCACGTCCACGTTTAGTCTTCGATACTTGCCTTTCCAATTTAGCCCTCTTCGAAAGCGATCCGTCCTTCTGGGTCGGTACCCCCTCCTGTATTTTCGTTTCTGGATTCCGAACCAGCTGCTCCTTTCCGATCTGCTTTCGTCGTCGGGTTCGTCATCCAACAGCGCTTGGAACCGATCGCTTCGTCTTCTTTTCGGTTTAATTTTCGGTTTGGGCGGTGGTGGGTCGAAATCTGAGTTTCTCTTGGCTTGCAAGTACTTGGCTGCGGTGTCCCTGATCCACTTGAAGTCTTCTTTGGCCTTGAGGACGCTCACCAAAAAATCGTTCAATTCGGACGGATTGCCTTTGTTCGGATGGAGGTTCTGGAAATTAATAAAACTGAAGTTGCAATAAGGGGTAAACTGCGTTATGAAAGGAAGCAAGCTGTATTTTTGCATAAATCCTTGTATTAACGTTCTGAAGATTGGCTAAGAAGTCTCATATAATCTCGTGTCCGCGTCGGAAGATATGGAAAATCGGTTTATCGCAATTATCTCATTTTCTATGCGTCATATGTCATTTAAGGTGATTATACATATATAGATTATATAGATTATGTAGAGTAATGACGCCTTGAACAAGAAAAATCTTAACAATAGAACATCTGTCCAACTTTCTGCAAATAATATGATCACAATCTACAGTGTGGTATAAATATTGCCAAGACACATGGACAAAAAATTTGCATAACAACTTTTGATCAGCCACTGTATATGCAATATTAATTTTGTACAGGGTGAGTCAAGTTTTACCACCGTAATACCTATTAAAAATTGAGGGAAAAGTATGCAATTTAGATGTTACATCAGTTGAAATTTACATTTTCGATTAGTGCTACAAATTTTCCGAATTATTTTTATTTGAAGCCAAAAAAAGTAAAACAAAGAGTTTTGGGCAAAAATTTCGATGTTTGGTTTTTATTTCAAAATTTGTCAAATTATTCGTGGCATTAATATTTGCAATTTGATTAGTAAAAGAATTATTTCTTTGTGAGTTAAATCAAATTTAAGATAAAACACGAAAAATGCTTTTATTTATGACTTTCCAACGATGGGTAATGCGGTTTACCACCCTAACAATGGTAATGATCGACCCATCAAACTGGACGAGACAGCTTTTCAGTTGCCGATAGATCTGTAATCTTAAGTTCAGTTTAGTGAGCATCATAAATAATCTTCAATACCATTGTCCGGTAAATTGGTCTACTTATGTCTTAAATCATTTAAAAAAGACCTTCTAATACGGAAATGGCTTTATTTAATAAACGCAAATTAGTAAAATTATTTCAATTACACTAAATTGTCTGAAAATATTTTACTGTCCGTACATCAAAAAAACTAATAAATAGAACAGCTAGTAATTGAGATAAAGCCAAAATTTTAACTGATTAAAAACAAATTTTTTTCTTGTTTCTATGTTCCTTAATAATATAAAATTACTCATACAATTTATGAGAAGTGATAAATTTGACTCACCCTGTATAGCAAATTGCATAACCCTATATGTGGATGCGCGCGTACCACTCTCCGCACTGTATCTCGAGAACCGTTCATCATACGGAAAAATTCATGAAATAAAAATTGTAGATATTTTTACGGTTTACAAGTTATATAATCACCTTAAATGAGATGTGATGCATAGAAAATGAAATAATTGCGAAAAACCAATTTTCGTGACCTTTGACTTTCAATTATCTTGTGACGCGGACACGAAATTATATGAGACTTTTCAGTCGGTCTTCAGCAAGTCAATGCAAAGATTTTAAACAAAAATACAGCTTGGTCCCTTTCATTTCGCAGTTAAATCCTCATTTTACCGGACTATGAGGGTGTTTCGTGGACTTATCGCCGTCTTTTAGCAGCGTTCGTTGTTTGAGTTATTTAACCGCTTGTGGCTGAACAAAAGCGTTTCTTTGTAAATCCCCGGCTAATACCTGATATCTTTAATCTAATTATTACGCGGACTTAGCGTTTCTGTTCTCTCCCCCGGTCTGCTAAATTAAATTTCGCGAGATAAGTCGCAACAGCTTCCAAATTATAATGTACCAATGTTTATGCAAAAGTAAATAAGAGGCGAGCCGAGAAACATCTGTTCCTAAAAATTCAGAATATTAATTCCAATATCCGCGAGCTTTTAAATATGGATCATAAACCGTCAGGACAGAGCTGTGCGCCGGAGGCGCAGCTTTTTATTTTCCTATTACCGACGGCTAAATTATTGTTTTACTTAAAACGGAGCCTGTTTAATAATTGATAAGATTACAGGCGAGGCTCGGGATAAACAAATTTTCTTGAATGCAAACTTTTTACATCGATTACACGCAGCAATCGCCTTGTAATACAGCGCCGGCAACTAACTGGTGGGGTGTTTTTTTTTTGCGGATGACGACCTTCTTTGCACATCATGTGAGATAAAAGAGCCGTTAATCGACCGGGGATGAAACGACTGTGTGTTAATTAAAGCCAATAAACGAAAGTGGGAAATTTTCTCGGCACCGTTGAAATATTCGCGTTTTCCAAACGGAAATATATCGCCTCGGACATTTAAAAATATTGTTCATTTTCAAAAAGTAATTAATTAACCCTTCCGGTTTTATTTTCGTACAACGAAAACTCAGGGGCTATTGTAGTCTTTTCAGTACTTGTTGTTCAGGAATTTTTAGCAACTTTCAAAATCAAATCTTTGGAAATTTTGGATTTTTGAAAAAAAAACACATTTTTCAAGTATTTCAGGAAGTATCAATTATAATTCATAGAGCAATTGTAATTCAGAAAGAAGCAATTGCATTCGAGAAAACGTCAATTCAAATTCAGAAAGCATCAAAATATATACAGGGTGTCCCATCACTTGTGGCCATAAGGCTAGAAATGTCCAGTTTTAAATGTTAATTGCCGGCGTTAGTTTTCGAGACAACTAATAAAAACTGATTTTTTATTTTTTTATACAATTTCGTCAAATTTCACTTTTCAGAATTGGTACGATTGAGACGAAAGTACGAAAAAAATTCCAAAAGCTGTAATTAGTCCAAAATTCTATTATATTGGAATCTCATGAGTTTTATTATCTCATCTTCAAATTTTATTTTAGCATATTTAATGAATTTATTTAAAATCTTTGAAATGTATTCATTTTTTAAATTTAGACAGTTTTGTTCCTTTTTTCCATATACAACTTTTACTGTATTTGGTGAATGTCATGTAAACACAGTACATTTTTCTTCAAAATAAATGTTTAAACTTAAAGAACTCAAATAAACAAACAAAACATTGTTATAATAAATTTTTTAATTTACAGGACCGATTCAAAAATATCGCGCCAAAAAGTAGATCTATGATTGGCTGCGAGCAGGCCGGTTTTACACTGACTAATGTATTCATTTTTTAAATTTAGACAGTTTGATTTCTTCTTCCATATACAACTTTTACTATATTTGGTTAATGCCATGTAAACACAGTACATTTTTCTTCAAAATAAATATTTAAGCATAAAGGACTCAAATAAACAAACAAAACGTTGTTATAATAAATTTTTTAATTTACAGGACCGATTCAAAAATATCGCGCCAAAAAGTAGATCTATGATTGGCTGCGAGCAGGCCGGTTTTACACTGACTAATGTATTCATTTTTTAAATTTAGACAGTTTGATTTCTTCTTCCATATACAACTTTTACTATATTTGGTTAATGCCATGTAAACACAGTACATTTTTCTTCAAAATAAATATTTAAACATAAAGGACTCAAATAAACAAACAAAACGTTGTTATAATAAATTTTTTAATTTACAGGACCGATTCAAAAATATCGCGCCAAAAAGTAGATCTATGATTGGCTGCGAGCAGGCCGGTTTTACACTGACTAATGTATTCATTTTTTAAATTTAGACAGTTTGATTTCTTCTTCCATATACAACTTTTACTATATTTGGTTAATGCCATGTAAACACAGTACATTTTTCTTCAAAATAAATATTTAAACATAAAGGACTCAAATAAACAAACAAAACGTTGTTATAATAAATTTTTTAATTTACAGGACCGATTCAAAAATATCGCGCCAAAAAGTAGATCTATGATTGGCTGCGAGCAGGCCGGTTTTACACTGACTAATGTATTCATTTTTTAAATTTAGACAGTTTGATTTCTTCTTCCATATACAACTTTTACTATATTTGGTTAATGCCATGTAAACACAGTACATTTTTCTTCAAAATAAATATTTAAACATAAAGGACTCAAATAAACAAACAAAACGTTGTTATAATAAATTTTTTAATTTACAGGACCGATTCAAAAATATCGCGCCAAAAAGTAGATCTATGATTGGCTGCGAGCAGGCCGGTTTTACACTGACTAATGTATTCATTTTTTAAATTTAGACAGTTTGATTTCTTCTTCCATATACAACTTTTACTATATTTGGTTAATGCCATGTAAACACAGTACATTTTTCTTCAAAATAAATATTTAAACATAAAGGACTCAAATAAACAAACAAAACGTTGTTATAATAAATTTTTTAATTTACAGGACCGATTCAAAAATATCGCGCCAAAAAGTAGATCTATGATTGGCTGCGAGCAGGCCGGTTTTACACTGACTAATGTATTCATTTTTTAAATTTAGACAGTTTGATTTCTTCTTCCATATACAACTTTTACTATATTTGGTTAATGCCATGTAAACACAGTACATTTTTCTTCAAAATAAATATTTAAACATAAAGGACTCAAATAAACAAACAAAACGTTGTTATAATAAATTTTTTAATTTACAGGACCGATTCAAAAATATCGCGCCAAAAAGTAGATCTATGATTGGCTGCGAGCAGGCCGGTTTTACACTGACTAATGTATTCATTTTTTAAATTTAGACAGTTTGATTTCTTCTTCCATATACAACTTTTACTATATTTGGTTAATGCCATGTAAACACAGTACATTTTTCTTCAAAATAAATATTTAAACATAAAGGACTCAAATAAACAAACAAAACGTTGTTATAATAAATTTTTTAATTTACAGGACCGATTCAAAAATATCGCGCCAAAAAGTAGATCTATGATTGGCTGCGAGCAGGCCGGTTTTACACTGATTAATGTATTCATTTTTTAAATTTAGACAGTTTGGTTTCTTCTACCATATACAACTTTTACTGCATTTAATTAAGAGGTTGTTTTGCATTTTTAATTTTAATAATTACACAAAAATATTATACAAAACTGTCAATGAATTGCATGGCGTGTTGCCTGTGCGCAAATCTTCAGGCGTGAACCGATAAAATGGCCAGCCTGTACTATCAAAATAAAAATGAAATAAATCCAATAACCGCATAAGAATGAAACATCCGCAAGGCCATTTCGCGAAGGGCATTTTTTCGGTCGAAAGGGAACTTTCGCGTTCACTCACTCGGCATAATTAAATTCCGTATCAATTCATCAAATTTTACGATTCGGAACACGGTGAGCCATTTAGCGAGGCCATAACACAAATATTATTCTACTTTTTAAAGTAAATCTCTCTCTCTCTCTCTCTCTCCGGCCGCCCGGGTTCGCGGCCGTTTATTAAATCGCAACGCGAACAATAAGTTAATGTGCCCGAGTTTCGGTAACTGCTCAAGTCGGAAATTAAAGTATTTCATCACATCTCGAGCGGTGCACGCGACTGAATACCAAATTTTTGTGATATCTGGCGATTTCGCGACGGGTGGCGAAATTATTTTTTCCCGAGGATTATCGCGAAATTCGAAACGCACGATCACCTGGGCGCATCTCCGGAGATTTGCAGCCGCTCCCCACCGATACATCATCGCAACTTTGAGATATTTTGATGGAAGTTTGGAGCCCGGTGCAAGGAAACGTGCGGACCTGGCGTTAGAGCTGCATTTGTGGCAGAATTCGAAATCCGATTGCAAAGCGTGCCGAAATTTTTCAATTGAAATTTTGAATTGAAATTTGCATTGCGATTTCGCCACCGCGCCATCGTATTACCTTTTATTTCAACACGTTGTATATTGGGCTTAAATTTAAAATTGCGCGTTCTTAAGATGGGTTTGGTAGGTCTAGAAGTGAGGTTAGAATTATTGAATTTTCAATTCAAGTTAATTTAAAATGTACAGTGCAGATAAGCTACAAAAGGTAGAAATCGCAAACCACTGGCATGAAGGTATGATGACATATACTTTTCATAATTTATTATGTTATATTAAAATATTTTCAAGCGATTTTGCTCATTACCAAAATTTCTCAAGTATGTCTCCTCATTCGGGATTAAGTAGGCTACAGTGTAACACTGAGTAAATGTTTCTTAAAGTTGTAATATTTAAATTAACTTGGATTGAAAATTCAATAATTCTAACCTCACTTCTAGACCTACCAAACCCACCTTAATTTTGGTCCAAGAATTGGTCATTCTTGAATTTCAAGAATGTTTATTCTATTTGTCAAATTTAAGAACGGAACATTCTCAATTTCAAAAACGTTGATTCTTCTTGACAGATTCAAGAAAGAGTCGCTCCAATTTTAAGAACTTTTTTACATTTAAGAATAGGTCATGTTGATTTCAAGAACTTTTATTTAATTACTTAAGAATGTTCTTAATGAATGTGCTTTCTTATTTAAGAATGGAAGATGGCCTTCTTATTATATTAAATAAGCATTTGTAAATACAATAATTTTTTTCTAATTTTGATGAATTGTAGAGTGGAATGCTTGAATTGAAGGAATTTTAGAATATAAAGTTGTTTCTCATTCATATTTTTACCAGTAGTTGAAAATTGAACATCACATTACATCCTGTTTAAAAATACATTCTCAGTTTAAGAACCACATTATCATTTGGTAACAGATGTACGTATATGAAATGGAAGTTCGTCGAAGTCATTAGCCTTCTCAATGAATTTTGGCCGCCACACAAATGAATTGTTTTTCTCTCAAGAAATAATTGGCCAAAATCTACATCAATCTAAAAACAAAGAAACAAAATGCTTACATTGTACCATAGATATATTATTATAAAAATTTACCAATATAGACCAGTTTGAACGCTTCAATAATGACCATTCCACTTTATGCAGCTTTCCGCAAATTCGCGTACTTCAGTCACGTTTGTGTTTTGCTAAATTCTTACAAAGAACTCTACATCCGCTTAAAATTAAAATTTGTTATAAGATAGATAAATAACATTAAATGTATTAAAAAAAATCAAAATTATTTCTTTACCTTCGTCGATACTATTAATTATGTTGTCGAAGCAACTGGTTTGCATGTCCCTTTCGTTTTATCTCTTCTTACTTTTCGTTCCGACGGAAATAAATTAAAAAACAATTTGTTTAATAGCTGTTACATTGAAAAAACTTGTAGAACTTTTACAAAATTCATTCGGTAAGCTAAAAGTGCGGGAAAAATTATAATTACAACAAATTTACTTACATGCGAATTTATCACACACAGAATCAGAAAATCCCCATAATTTCAGTACCATTTTTAGAAATGGTCTTTGAAGCTGATCATTTTGTTGATCGACATTTATTAATATTGCATTGAATTAACATCTTCATCTCGGCATATTAAAACACTTGTAATATTTCCCATTTCTTCACAATTAAACATTCACTAATTATGTAAGTTACTAAAAATTCACTTTACAAGAAAAATACAGAAAATGCATAATATGTATTTTCTTACTGAAAGCCGAGTTTGGTGTAACGTTTTCAACTAAATTTGTAAGAAATTCTAAAGCAATTTATCTAGTCAGTAAACAGTCCTTTGCAGAAGGTCATAAAGCAATTTACAACATTCCGTACAATTATATCCGTCAAGCTGGACCCAGCGCAAAGCTTTTAAACAATTGTCTTATCGAACCCTTGGACCTAACGTTCATCTCGAACAAAACCTTCAGTGAGAATCCCTGTGGTAAGTCCAAAACGGTGGTTTGCTATACTTGACGCACCCAAGTGATGGAATAGCCACGAGGTGATCACGTGATAGTTCGTAGTGTAGCCTGATTTATACTACCTCGTCAAATTTTAGTTGTATGCAGGAAATTTAAATTTTACTATTTCATGGATTTTATGGAATGGATTTATACATCAGTCGAGAATAAACATTTTTTATTTTTTACTTCACGCATTGCTTACGTGGGTATAGTGATTATTTTCTAGAGTTTTCATGTTTGTGATTAAAATTTATACACTTAATTTAAATAAAACACAGGACTGAAAACACAAGCGCACGAAGTAACAACAAGACAAGCAACCAGGTTGCCCAGGGCTTAGCCACGAGAGTATGAAAGTTTAAAATTTTTGGCTGCGTACATTGGGCTGCATGAAAGTTTCTACCGCGTGACGTTTAACCAATAGGAAACGTTCCCACCAAAAATCACGTGAAGAGCACGCTCGTTTATTACTCCATCTGGTCGCCGTGTCGATTATAGATTTAATATTGTTCGTTCTAATAGCAAGCAGAATCGTACTAAATACAAGACTTTTATCAGTTCTTAATGTAATAAGTGGGTTTTTAAAAAATTGTTAGGTAGCATTTTTTTCAGTGTAAAACTGTCAACAGTGCAGAAATTATTGTGAACGAACCTAAAACCTTCACAAATCAAAATTCAAAATTAATAATTTCTGGTGCACTTCGAATAGGAAAGCTGCAAACACAATCGGAATTCGGATTGCAGCACAGATTGTGCCGAAGTCGCAGTTCCGTTGTAAATGTAGCTTAGCACTAAGTGTTCGGTAAAACACGGGATCGAGGCTAATGGAGTCCCCGTCAAGTCTCATACTTTAAGCAAGTCCGAAGGAAATTCCCTCGCGCCGATAATGGTTTTTAAAACGCTCTAATTTATCCGCGTCGCTTCTTAATAATTAAACAGGGAGCGGGGGGCGGATGCGGTGCAATTGTTGGATTTGGTAAGTGACGGGAGGAACATTGATTTTATGACAATTTCGGTTATTCCGTCATTTTCATCGATGCATATTAAATCAGAAGCGGGAGAGCTGGTTTCGCGGAAATTTGGCTTGTTTGGGAGAGAGGGTGCTTCTTGACATGCTTTGACTGCTCAAATTGTGTGCTTTCCATAAAAAATGCATATAACCGGTCGATAGTTTGATCTGTGTAAATTGTCTGCGTCGTTAAACAAACTTTTCTGCTGTTTTATATTTTCAAATTGGGTCCTGGCGGGTTCTCCGGCACCGCCGTAACGCAATTAGGTGTCTAATAAGACGTTGTATTGTAAAAGCTTTCACCCTAACCTGCTTCATAACTCTTTGACCAATACCGGCTAATCAATTTAGTTATTAAGCCGGTCAGGTTGAAAACGGACGTTTTCAGTGAACTTCCATTTACAAGCTAAGAACAGGGAAAAATCGCTTATTGATTGTGTAGTTTATTTTTTAATTATGAGGAGTAAAATTGAAAGAATCGATTACGCTGGAATATTTCTAGCAAGTAGTTTTCGGCGGCAAATATGAATTTTATATTTTAAACAATTAAGTTTGATATGGAACTAAAAGAAGATGTGCTGATGCTCAATGTAATACAAAAAATTCTGATAAATGTTTTTATTACTTATCTAAAACGAAATAAATTGAAATCACAAAGTTCTGATAAGAAATGTTTTTATCATTTATACATATAAATGCAATTTACAAAAATTAGTTACTATGTTTCGACTGCCCATTTTCTATAATTTAATCAGTGTAAAACTGGCTTTCTCGCAGCCAATCATAGATCTACCTTTTGGCGCGATATTTTTGAATCAGTTCTCTAAATTAAAAAATTAATTATAACAATGCTTTGTTTGTTTATTTCAGTTCTTTATGTTTAAACATTTATTTTGAAGAAAAATGTACTGTGTTTACTTGACATTGATAAATTTCTAGATGTTATCTTGTTAACTAATAACATTGCATATTTTTAAAACTAAGATTTAACTTTTTTTGAAATGTTTTTATAAAAATGACTTGGATAAATTATGTCATTAATTGAATCAACTTTATTAAAAATACAAACCTTATTCTTTTACATCCGTCAAGCCTTGTAAAATTTTCTTTTGTAAAACGAAAATATAAATTTAAAACAAAACAGTTGGAGAATTATTTAAGAGGGCCACTTGAGAAGGGAGATTCACAAGATGGCGCCACCGTAGTACAAAGTATCAATTGTGTAAAAGCTCTTTTCATTAACAAACTTTTTTATATAAAAAACTAGTGGCGGATATAAAAGATAAAAAAATGATCTAGGTATAGACATAAATTTGCCGTAGAAAAAGTTGAGAAAAGTATTTATTCAAAACTGTCAAACTTTCAATAATATTTGAATTTTTTGTTAAAAGTAAAGAAAATCTTGCTGATCACACCCTGGAAGCATTAATTATAAGTATACTCGTACATTATCTAATCACATTTGTCAGTATTTAAGTCAAAAAGCATCGGAAAGTGTGACATTTTTGAATAAATACTTTTTTAAGTTTTTCCATGGCAAATTTATGTCTATACCTAGATCATTTTTTTATCTTTTATATCCACCACTAGTTTTTTATATAAAAAAGCTTGTTAATGAAAAGAGCTTTTACACAATTGACACTTTTACTACGGTGGCGCCATCTTGTGAATCTTGCTTCTCAAGTGGCCCCTTAATATATTACCTATTGCTGAATCGTTAACAGTTAATAGATAAAAAGTCTGACTTAACTCAACACAACTATTCTTCTATTTTGTATAAAAGGCTAATCCGTGTTTTGAATAAAATTTTGAAAAAACTTATAACACCCTCCGAATGGTATTTTTTACTCTACCAAGGGAAAGCTAAGCGTTTAGTGCAACCAAATACAGAAGATTGATTAAAATGATATACAGTGTGTCCCCGGATAGTTTCCTACTTTGCGAAACTTTCTTATGTTTGATTCGGCGAGAAAAAGTTATATATTTTACGAGGAGTTAATTCAATAAAAGTTATTAAGGAAACCATTTGCACCACAAGCCTGTATGTGTAATATTTAGTAACATACTTGTGAAGTATAACGTTTTATCTCACGCCTTAATAATCGCCAATTAATTCAAATCAAAATTCTGATTTTGAAATCAAATCCAAGGACACATTGTATCTCAATTTACACAATCCTCTGTATTTTATGTTCAGTTTTCATCAAGTTATTCAAATTCAAAGTTAGTAAATTACCTGGAATCATTTTTGATTGATTTTTATTTTTAAATAAATTAATGTCTTGTTTTTAAACAAATAAAATTCTCACCTCCAATAAGTCCTTTTCCGCACACGTGGCCAAGCAAAGCGCAGCAACAACAAACGTCTCGCACACGAAAGACCAAGCAGCCATAAAGCCAGCAGCTCTGAAAAACCATTCGGTGCAGTTGAAAAAGGAAAAAATTAACGAAAAAAAAGTAATTAATGCGGAACAATGCAGAAATATGGATACGATATGCATGACAAAAGGGGGAGTAAATTTCAGTTTGCAATGATGAGAGTAGCGCTGCAACAGAAAGGATCCAAATTAAAAAGATCGCACGCTGGTCAGGGGATGATGATGATGGCGAAAGCGGAGAAAATAATTACGAAAAGAGCGTTTCCTCTTAGCGGCTCGCTTACTCCGGCCGACGTGGATTGATACGTCGCACTGCATTAACGGAAATAAAAAACGCCCCATTTTACTGGAAAAATTGAAAATTTGCGGAGCCCCAGACGCGGCCGTTTCGGCGCGGTTATCGCCGCCCTTGTGCGCTCTCGGCAGACAATAAAACGCTGGTCTTCCCGAACAAAGGGCGAAAGGCTCACAGAAGGGTTTTATATTAATTCCGCCGCCAGCCATCGACACAAGATTAAAGACATTCTGTTTTCACAGTCGCGGGAATTTGCATTTCTTCGGATGCACCAAAGAAATGAGACTTTTTTTGTAACTACATTTCTCAAATTATTTTTTCTTTTTCGGGCTGGAAGTAAAAGTTGGGTTAGTCGAACCGTGTCTTACCTATTCCGAGTGAAAATTTGCAGGAATTTTAATTAATTTTGGATTAATGATTTTAGTCAAGCAGGGCGCATTTTGACAGCGATTGCTTGTCACTCATTTTGGCACTTGCTAGATTCATTATTGAATTATTTCAGCTTTTGTGATTGTCAATCCTGTTGTAACGATTGTAAATAATTGTTAATTTACAATTTTCTCTCAATAGGCTTCAAAACCACCAACACAACTTTAATGCAAACTTAGTTTTATGTGATTACACGTACAACCTCATAAACCGAAGATTTAACTCGTTCGCTAAAAAACAAAGCTCCAATTACCAAAATCTCATCCATAAAATTACCATCCCACACAAGCAATCCCAGTACATGTTACTAAGCCACGTCATCCGTTTGATCAAATCAATCTGGCCATTCTCTTTTCACCAGCGCTTTATTTTATCATCAAAATATCTTCATAAGTAATATCACAAGAGAGTGGGAATAAATTGAAAATAATTCGACAGATTTTCGAAAACTTGTTGCCAGGGAATAGACACGAGAGCCCGTAGGGCTCGAGTGGCTATTCCCAAATGGCAACAAGTTTGAAAAAATAACTGGAGAATTATTTTCTAATTAATTCGCACTCTCGAGTGGTATTCCGAAGATTATTTTTTAACGTTTAAATAAAAAATACAGCATAAAAATACAGTTTAATTCATTATAAACTAAAATCAAACTGGCGACAGATGTCAAAACTAGAAATGTGCTGTCAAGTAACATATGTAAACAAAATACTAGAAATTATGCTCGCGGGAATAATGTACAGTAGAAAATTCTCACTATAATAATGTTGTGATTGGACAGAATTAAACACGTGTGCCCAAATACTGCTAAACGATTGGTGAATGAAATCATTAAAAAATAATCACTCAAAAAAAAAAAAAACCAATCAATTCGAATATTAAAAGTGTCACATTTTAGCGAGCAAATTTTGTGTTTGCGAGGCGCAGGGTCGTGCAGCCGAGCGAACACAAAATTGTGAGTAAAAAAAAATAACTTTTAATTTGAAACATGCAATTTTTTTCCAGCCAACAATATACGACAAAGTACAAAATATACAAATTCTAAAGTAATGATAAACAGAGTGATATCCAGCCAGGCGTAACTTTATAGCATCTCTCAACTAAATAGATCACATTTAAAAGTCAATTATATAAAACTATATAAACTATAACTATATAAACTATAACTATATAACTATAAACTATATAACTATATAAAAGTGAATTTTGCCAATCTTCTATTCACAGTTTGATAATAATGTCTCTAATCTTATCTAGAAATCATCAAGGTAAAGGTTACTGCTCTCATTAATTACATAGTTTTAATCTTAAACAGTATTTACATCTCAACATAATAGTGATTTTAAAGTAATTAAAACTTAAACGTTATATATACAAACTTTTTAATACTATAATACAAAGTCAAATTTGGCTCGTGCAGGAAATGGAAAAATTATATGAAAGGGAAAATTTATGAAATTATTTTGGTGGCATCGAGCCATACGCCGCCTTTAGTTGCAGTCACCTTTCCCAAACTCATCTCCAAAGGCACTTTCGTTCTGAGGTTTAAGGAAAACCTATAATTTTTCAGCAGCAGAGCAAGACAAATTTTAGTCTGAATTTCTCCAAATTTGAGTCCTTGAACAAATTAAAAAGTTCCCAATCAAAAATCAACAAAACAGGAACTTACCGATGCACATCCTTGGACCTTCTCCGAATGGTAAATAAGTAAATTCACGAATTGTTTTCTTATTTTCTTCGCTGAAACGTTCAGGATCAAACACCTGCGGTTCGGGGAAGTATTCCGAATCGTGGTGCAACCCAACCACTGAAATCCCCACAAACGTCCCTTCTTCAATAACTACATCAGTGTTGGGAACTTCATAAGTTTTCGTGCACTGTCTGCTTATAAAAGCAGCAGGCGGATATTTCCTCAACGTTTCTGAAATTGAAAATAACTATCTTGCCTCAAAAAATTAAAACAAACCTTGCAAGACTTGTTGTAAATACTTCATCTCTCCGATCCCTTCGTAAGTAATTTTTCCGTTGTGTTGTTCCAACACTGCTAGGACCTCTTGCCGCGCCTTGTCCTGAATCTCCTGATTGAGTGCCATTTCGTAGAGGCCGAAGGTGATGGTGGTCGAGGAAGTTTCAAAACCGGCCATGAAAAATACGAAGCATTCTGCAATCAACTCATTCATAGTTAATTTGTTCTCTTCCGAATTCTTTAAATTGATCAACAACTGCAAAAAATCATTTCTGGTTAAGTTGTTGACTTCCCGGTGGAGAACCGTTTCCCTGATGAGTCCGTCGAAGAAACTTTCGACTTTTTTATCGAGCACGCACAGACCTAACGATCGGGCCAGATTGGGGAAAGCGATGCAGAACAAAACTTTGGCTTCAGCTAGTTTCGAAGCTGGAAATACCAATCGACTGTTCTTCCTAATTTCTGAGTTTTTGTGCGAATTCAACTCGAGGCCAAACGCACAAGTTCCAATCGCGTCGGTGGTGAAATTCGCAGCTATTTCCTTGATGTCGACAGGTTCCGATTTTTCCACTGCGTCGTCCATGGCTCTTACCATCGCTTCCGAGCATTGGACTACCAGAGGGGCCATAAGTTTCATTTTTCCCAGGCTAAAAGTCGGAGTCAGCTTCGTTCGCAAGTTCTTCCACTTTGCTCCATCAAGGGCTAGCAGGTGAGCTGAAATTGGTTGGTCCTTTTCATTGCTGTAAGTTCCTCTAATGGTGAAATGTTGGAAATCTTTGGCCATGATTTGTTTGATGTGCGATGGATCAACTGGAAGGTAAATTGGGGTTGAAAACATGTAAACACCTGCATGTTTCCATCCCAATTTTCTGCACTTTTCGTAAAGTTCAAGGTACAATTGTGTGCGAGATTTGGTATCAGTGAAGAAATTACTTGCGTTTCCAAAAGGTATTCTAGGTTCGATGCACTGTAACTGTTTTCGGGCCCAATATGTAAAAGCCCATTTGAAATAAACCACGATTATTATTATAATCGAAGAACTGGTGAATAAAATTTCTGCAAAAGTCATCTTGGCACTGAAGGTACATTTCAGTCAACATGAATTTATAGAGGGACTAAATGTTTGTTATTGCCTGCAGAAGTCTCAACGTCATTGTTCTTAATAATTATTGTTTAATCCCAGATAATAAAGTCAAGTAAATATTTTCTTAAAAACAATTAAAAATCTTATATTTTATGAACTCGTCATGAACCTTTTTGTTGAGATCAGACAAAATCTGCATTGTTCTAATAAAATACAATGCTCGCCTACGCACGTGCAAGCATGACGAAACTACTCTGAAAAACGGTTGTAGTTACTCTGGGTTTTTTTCCAAAATGTGTTTTACGGTTTTTTTGTCATTTGCTAATTTTTCAATTGTAAGTGGCTTGCTATTAGAACGAACAATATTAAACTAAGCAAACCACCGTTTTGAATTTAGCACGGGGATTCTCAATTTGTGGTGACATTACTGAAGGTTTTGTTCGAGATGAACGTTAGGCCCAAGGGTTCTATAACACAATTGTTTAGAAGTCTTGTATGGAATGCTGTAAATTGCTTTATAACCTTCTGCAAAGGGCTGTTTACTGACAATAGATAAATTACTATACAATTTCTTACAAATTTGGTTGAAAAGCGTTACACCAAACTCAGCTTGCAGTAAGAAAATATATATTACGGTGTGCATTTTCTGAATATTTATTGTAAAGTGAATTTTTAATAACTTACATAATTAGTGAATGTTTAATTATGAAAAAATGGGAAATATTACAAATGGTTTAATGTGCCGAGATGAAGATGTTATTTCAATGCAATATTAACAAATGTCGATCAACAAATTGACCAGCTTCAAAGATCATTTCTAAAAATGGTACTGAAATTATGGGGAATTTCTGATTCCAAGTGTGATAAATTGGCATGTAAGTAAATTTGTTGTAATTATAATTTTTCCCACACTTTTAGCTTACCAAATGAATTTTGTAAAAGTTCTACAAGTTTTTTCAATGTAACAGCTATTAAACAAATTGTTTTTTAGTTTATTTCCGTCGGAACGAAAAGTAAGAAGAGATAAAACGAAAGGGAAATGCAAACCAGTTGCTTCTATAACAGAATTAATAGTAACGACGAAGGTAAAGAAATAATTTTGATTTTCTTTTATACATTTAGTGTTAATTATCTATCTTATAACAAATTTTACTTTTTAGTGAATGTAATGCTCTTTGTAAGAATTTAGCGAAATACAAGCGTAACTGAAGTACGCGGATTTGCTGAAAAGAAATCTGCATAAAGTGGATTGGTCATTATTAAAGCATTCAAACTGGTCTATATTGGTAAATTTTTATAATAATATATCCATGGTACAATGTAATCATTTTGTTTCTTTGTTTTTAGATTGATGTAGATTTTGGCCAATTATTTCTTGAGAGAAAAACAATTTATTTGTGTGGCAGCCAGAATTAATTGAGAAGGCTAACGACTTCGACGAACTTCCATTTCATATACGTACATCTGTTACTAAATGATAATGTGGTTCTTAAACTGAGAATGTATTTTTAAACAGGATGTGATATGATGTTAAATTTTTACCTACTAATAAAATTTCTTCAATTCAAGCATTCCACTCTACAATTCATAAATTTTTTAAAAAATTATTGCATTTACAAGTGCTTATTGAATATAATAAGGTCATCTTCAATTCTTAAATAAGAAAACAGATCAATTGAGAACATTCTTAAGTAATTAAATAAAAGTTCTTGAAATAAACATGACCTATTCTTATGTAAAACTAATAAAAGTTCTTAAAATTAGAGCGACCCATTCTTGAATTTGTCACGAAGAATCTACGTTCTAGAAATTAAGAATGACCCGTTCTTAAATTTGACAAATAGAATACACATTCTTGAAATGACGCACGACCCATCCTTAAATAATACAATATCAAATTTGGTTCGTGCAAGAAATGGAAAAATTATATCCAAGAAAAATTTATGAAATTATTTTGGTGGCATCGAGCCATACGCCGCCTTTAGTGGCTACCACCCTTCCCCAATTTATCTCCAAAGGTACTTTCGTTCTGGAGTTTAAGGAAAACCTATAATTTTTCAGCAGCACAGCAAGACCAATTTTAGTCTGCATTTCTCCAAATTTGAGTCCTTGAACAAATTAAAAAGTTCCCAATCAAAATTCAACAAAACAGGAACTTACCGATGCACATCCTTGGACCTTCTCCAAATGGCAAATAAGTAAATTCACGAATTTTTTTCTTATTTTCTTCGCTGAAACGTTCAGGATCAAACGCCCGCGGTTCGGGGAAGTATTCCGAATCGTGGTGCAACCCAACCACTGAAATCCCTACACGCGTTCCTTCTTCAACAACGGCATCAGTGTTGGGAACTGGATAAGTTTTAGTGCACCGTCTGCTTATAAAACCAACAGGCGGATATTTCCTCAACGTTTCTAAAATTAAAAATAATTATCTTGCCTCAAAAAATCAAAACAAACCTTGTAGAACTTGTTGTAAGTACTTCATCTCTCCGATCCCTTCGTAAGTAATTTTTCCGTTGTGTTGTTCCAACACTGCTAGGACGTCTTGGCGCGCTTTGTCCTGAATCTCCTGATTGAGTGCCAATTCGTACAGGCCGAAGGTGATGGTGCTCGCGGAAGTGTCAAAACCGGCGATGAAAAATAAGTAGCATTCTCCAATCAACTCATTCATAGTTATTTTGCTCTCTTCCGAATTCTTCAGATTGATCAACAACTGCAAAAAATCGTTTCTGGTTAAGTTGTTGACTTCTCGGTGTAGAACCGTTTCCCTGATGAACCCGTTGAAGAAACTTTCGACTTTTTTATCGACCGGGCACAGACCTAACGATCGGGACAGATTTGGGAAAGCGGTGCAGAAAAAAAATTTGGCCTCAAATAGTCTCGAAACTGGAAACACCAATCGACTGATTTTTCTAATTTCTGAGTTTTTGTGCGAATTGCACTCGAGGCCAAAAACACAAGTTCCAATCGCGTTGATGGTGAAATTCGCAGCTATTTCCTTGACGTCGACAGGTTCCGATTTTTTCACTGCATCATCCATGGCTCTTACCATCGTTTCCGAGCACTGGACTACCAAAGAAGCCATGAGTTTCATTTTTCCCGAGCTAAATGTCGGGGTCAGTTTCGTTCGCAAGTTCTTCCACTTTTCTGGAGCAATGGTTGCCAAGTGAGCTGAAATTGGTTGGTCCTTTTCATTGCTGTAAGCTCCTCTACTGGTGAAATGTTGGAAATCTTTGGCCATGATTTGTTTGATGTGCGATGGATCAACTGGAAGGTAAATTGGGGTTGAAAACATGTAAATACCTGCATGTTTCCATCCTAGTTTTCTGCACTTTTTGTAAAGTTCAAGGTACAATTGTGTGCGAGATTTGGGACCGGTGAAGAAATTACTTGTGTTTCCAAAAGGTATTCTAGGTTCGATGCACTGTAACTGTTTTCGGGCCCAATATTTAAAAGCCCATTTGAAATAAATCAAGATTATTATTATAATCAAAGAACTGGTGAATAAAATTTCTGAGAAAGTCATCTTGGCATTGAAGGTACATTTCAGTCAACATGAATTTATAGCGGGACTAAATGTTTGTTATTGTCTGCAGAAGTCTCCACGTCATTGTTCTTAATAATTTCTGTTTAATCCCAGATAATAAAACCAAATAAAGTAAGAGAAAAGTTTCAAATGATTGTCTCAGAGATTATTATAAAATAAATTGCGGTTTTTAGTGAAATAATAATCTTTTAAGAGCGTTATACTTGCAGAATGGCGTTTACGATTTTTTTAATCAACAAACTATTGTCGTTACTTTTAAAAATGCAACAATTTGTTTGTTCAGAAATAATTTATGGGGCTTCATTACGAGTTTGCTTTGTTGGCAAAATTCGCCAAGAGCCGGTGAATTTTATTCCTGCAGAATGACATATTGTCTGTTGCCTGAACGTGTAAGTACTGTGTACACAGAAATATGCACAAATAAATTTACCCGAGGGCTCAAAAGCATTTTATAAAATGCATGTGTACCTCAGATATGTACCCACATCTACATCATCGTGACTGACAATTATTTTTAGCACGTTTGTATTGTTTGAATTACAATAGGGCATAGATAACGAATAACAAATTGGGGTCGGTCGCGGATCACAGTGGAAAGAACACGTTACCATATTTTACGTCAAATTAACTGAAAAAAGCGCCACCGGTGCGTTTTATGATAAAATAAACTAATTGGCGAATTGTGGAACAAAGATTCAATTAACTCTGAAGGACTGTGTTAAAATGTGTTTTTGTGATGTTGACGTGTAGTGGTCACCTCGCGAGCTGCCTTTTCATTTGCTTCGAGTTTTCCATTTTCCTTATTCAAGTCGCACGGTAATAAAGGAGAGTCGTACGTCGCATGGTAATAATCAGAATTGATAAACGAGTCGAGTGGCATTAGTTGCGGCGTGTTGGCGACAGATTCCTAATTATATTCTTCAATTATCTTGTTGCACAAGTCTTTATGCTTTCTTATTTTCCTCATTATTGTTTCATGCATCCAACACAGGTTCTTTTTTTAATTATTAGATTTTTATGGTAATCATCAGACATCAACAAATCCTCAACGACAATTTTATTATAACGTTAAACAGACTATATAATAAATTCGAATAGAAATATTGAATCCACACTATAAATATTAGGTTCAAGTGGCAAGTGATATTAAATTCAAGTGGCAGTAACGAAATCGCAGTGATAAAATGTTAAATCTGAATGACAAGGACAAATATTAAATTGAAGTGACAGATGAAATTATAGAGATCAATAATAAATATAAGTGACAAATATTAAATTGAAGTGGCAAATATTAAATCCAAGTGGTAAAGATTAAATTCAAGTGAGAAGTGGTTGTAAATTGAAATGGCAGTTGTAAAATCATAGTGAAAAATGTTAAATCAAAGTGACAAATATTAATTTGAAGTGGCTAATATTAAATCCAAGTAGTAAATATTAAATTCAAGTCAGAAGTGGTAGAATATTGAAGTGGGAGTTATAAAATCATAGTGAAAAATGTTAAATCTAAGTGATGAATATTAAATTGAAGTGACAAATATTAAATCCAAGTAGCAAATATTAATATCGAGTGGCAGATAATATTAAATCGAAGTGACAGATGCAATCAGAGTCATAAATATTAAATATAAGTGACAAATATTAAAATAAAGTGGCAAATGGTAAATATTAAATTCAAGTGACAAGTGGTTGTAAATTGAAGTGGCAGTTGTAAAATCATAGTGAAAAATGTTAAATCAAAGTGACAAATATTAAATTGAAGTGACAAATATTAATCCAAGTGATAAATATTAAATTCCAGTGATAAGTGGTATTAAATTGAAATGGCAGTTATAAAATCATAGTAAAAAATGTTAAATCAAAGTGACAAAAATATTAAATAAAGTGACAAATATTAAATTGAAGTGACAAATGGTATTAAATCGAAGTGACAATGCAATCATAGTCATAAATATTAAATATAAGTGACAAATATTAAATTTAAGTGGCAAATATTAAATCCAAGTGCTAAATATTAAATTCTAGTGACAAATGGTATTTAATTAAAGCTCCAGTTATAGAATCATAGTGAACAATGTCAAATCTTAGTGGCAAGTATTAAATTGACGTGGCAAATATTAAACTCAAGCGATAGATTTGAACCAAGTAGATTTTATTACTTATTTGAATTGGACTTATAAAAGTCAGGCAATTAATTAATTTTGTGTAAAGTTAATAGTTTGAATTGTTTCCATAATCTTTTAAGCAAGTTTTAAAACCCTTCCTGTGTTTTTGCTTCGGCTAGAAATACAGGTTCACACCCACCTTTAAACTCCACTTAAAATTGCTAAGTGAAATTCGAATAAATATTTACTCGCAGTTCGCGATGGGATTATTAATCTGAAATTTCGGTAACGTCGTTGTCGAGTGCAATCCCTCAACTTTAATTTTCAGGCGATTCGTCCATCAACACTAAAAACTGTAAACGATCCTCATCAGTAAATAGTTTTAGCGTCGGTGGTGTGGGGCTCTGCACAGAGTTTGAAGATTTACCATCTCTTGCATTATTAAAGTGCTGCACTTGAATTTCGCGAACATAAATACGTCCGACTGAGCCGTTTATGTTCCTTCCTTTGGTGTTCGCCCAACACGCCTGAAACGAGTACATAAATTGATTTGAATTAAGCGATATTTAATTACTTAGCCCCTAACTTAACTCGGAGCAGATTGGTTGATTGCTTTATATTTACCGGAAGTACGTGTACGACATCTACACGTGCCGCGCACTTTATGTTTCAGGTGGAATTTTATGTACACATAAAATTTCGCCATATTTTATTTCCAACAGGAATTTATTAGGCAAAATAAAATTTCCCTGAAAACGTTAATTAAGGAAATGTGCAATTCGAAAATGAGCAATTCTCTAATTCAGAAAGAGAAATTTCACCAACTGCAAAAAACGACATTTTTCAGCTTAATATTTCAGAATTAATTTAAATTAAAATGATGAATATAAAACGTTATCAAATAAATAAAAAAATCCCGAAGAAACTAAATAATTTATTTCTGTGAAAAGAATTAATTAAAGAAAAGCACATAACAGGAATACAAAGGAAATCTTGGATCCGCAAACATATTTTGCGGAGCACCTTTACGATTGCGAGAAAAAGATGGGAAAGTCAGAAATTGTTTTTCCCGACGGATTGGTCTGCGTGCACGGTAATACTAAGATATGGCCAATAGCAGGTAGTTTTATATCCTGTACCGGTGTTGCATATATAACTGATCTCTCAATATTTTAGTACCTCGGGTCTTTCATGCGGTTCTACTTTCAAAATAGCAAATTCGAAGCGGACGAATTACGCCGGTCCGGGCCCGCGACCATTAAAGACAATTTTTAACTAAATTACCTGGAGGAATTAGGGCGAATTGGGCTGTGAAAAAAATTCGCCCGTTTTCGCAGGAGAGAGAACCGAGACCGCATAAAACCCAGGAGCAGTGTATTATTGATAAAAATGAGCGTCGCAAATTGTTTTATACGAGTGCTCGGCGACAGAAGCGCCTTTGGCGTCGGTTTTGGGGCCATCTTATCATAAATAATGCACAGACCGGCATCCCGCACTAACTTAAGACCGAATGTCGATCTTAAATTGATATACTTATTCTACCGTACGAAATATGGTGGGCTATTATAATTTATAGGTCTTTGGAGATGTGTATGTGCGTGTTTAGACCCTCCGCCCTGTATTATATGCCGATCTTCATGATTCACTGTAAAAAATAATAACGCTCTACTTCTATCTTCTTTTGATTTTTCACATTTCGATTTTTTTTCTCTTTGCATTTTTAATTAAAGTAGTTCTGTTGTTTATCTGATTAAATTAATTAAACAAATTGACTTGTAAAAATTTGAGTGACAGATAAATAGTCATAAGCCCATAATTACTTCAGTGAATGTTTCAAGTAAGCACTTACCAAAAATAGTTAGTAAGTGGTAAGAGAACAGTTGGTTATCAACTACAAAAATTTCAATTCATTCCTTCGTCATGTCACATACTAACATTTACTAGTATTTGCCACCTGGATTTAATATTTGCCACTTCAATTTAATATTTGTCACTTCTATTTAACATTTATCACTATGATTTCATTTAGCACTTTGATTTAATACAATCTATCACGTGATAATAATATTTGTCACTTCCATTTAATAATTGTTACTTATATTTAACATTTTCACTATGATTTTATCTGTCACTTCGATTTACTACCACTCTTGTCACTTGAATCTAATATTTACCATTTGGATTTAATATTTGCCACTTCAATTTAATAGTTGTCACTTATATTTAATATTGATCACTATAATTTCATCTAGCACTTGCATTTAATACCATCTGCCACTTGATAATAATATTTGTACCTTCAATTTAATATTCGTTACTTATATTTAACATTTTTACTATGATTTTATCTGTCACTTCGATTTACTACCACTCTTGTCATTTGAATTTAATATTTACTACTTGGATTTAATATTTGCCACTTCAATTTAATATTTGTCACTTCTATTTAATATTTATCACTATGCTTTTATTTAGCACTTTGATTTAATACAATCTGCCACGTGATAATAATATTTGTCACTTCCATTTAATATTTGTTACTTATATTTAACATTTTCACTATGATTTTATCTGTCACTTCGATTTACTACCACTCTTGTCACTTGAATTTAATATTTACTACTTGGATTTAATATTTGCCACTTTAATTTAATATTTGTCACTTATATTTAATATTGATCACTATGATTTCATCTAGCACTTTGATTTAATATCATCTGCCACTTGATAATAATATTTGTCACTTCAATTTAATATTTGTTACTTATATTTAACATTTTTACTATGATTTTATTTGTCACTTCGATTTACTACCACTCTTGTCATTTGAATTTAATATTTGCTACTTGGATTTAATATTTGCCGCTTCAATTTAATATTTGTCACTTCTATTTAATATTTATCACTATGATTTTATTTAGCACTTTGATTTAATACAATCTGCCACGTGATAATAATATTTGTCACTTCCATTTAATATTTGTTACTTATATTTAACATTTTCACTATGATTTTATCTGTCACTTCGATTTACTACCACTCTTGTCACTTGAATTTAATATTTACTACTTGGATTTAATATTTGCCACTTTAATTTAATATTTGTCACTTATATTTAATATTGATCACTATGATTTCATCTAGCACTTTGATTTAATATCATCTGCCACTTGATAATAATATTTGTCACTTCAATTTAATATTTGTTACTTATATTTAACATTTTCACTATGATTTTATCTGTCACTTCGATTTACTACCACTCTTGTCACTTGAATTTAAAAGTTACTACTTGGATTTAATATTTGCCACTTCAATTTAATATTTGTCACTTATATTTAATATTGATCATTATGATTTCATCTAGCACTTGCATTTAATACCATCTGCCACTTGATAATAATATTTGTCACTTCAATTTAATATTTGTTACTTATATTTAACATTTTCACTATGATTTTATCTGTCACTTCGATTTACTACCACTCTTGTCACTTGAATTTAAAAGTTACTACTTGGATTTAATATTTGCCACTTCAATTTAATATTTGTCAGTTATATTTAATATTGATCATTATGATTTCATCTAGCACTTGCATTTAATACCATCTGCCACTTGATAATAATATTTGTCACTTCAATTTAATATTTGTTACTTATATTTAACATTTTCACTATGATTTTATCTGTCACTTCGATTTACTACCACTCTTGTCACTTGAATTTAAAAGTTACTACTTGGATTTAATATTTGCCACTTCAATTTAATATTTGTCACTTATATTTAATATTGATCATTATGATTTCATCTAGCACTTGCATTTAATACCATCTGCCACTTGATAATAATATTTGTCACTTCAATTTAATATTTGTTACTTATATTAACATTTTCACTATGATATTATCTGTCACTTCGATTTACTACCACTCTTGTCACTTGAATTTAATATTTACTACTTGGATTTAATATTTGCCACTTCAATTTAATATTTGTCACTTGGATTCAACATTTTTCACTATGATTTTGTAACTGCCACTTCAATTTACTATCACTTGTCACTTCAATTTAATATTTACCACATGGATTTAATATTTGTCACTAAATTCGAAACTTACATTTCAACAACCAAACTTTTTATTTCTAAATAGATAAGAAGTATATACAATTTAAAAAAAGACGGTATTTTGGCAAACTTCGGTTATTAGTTACCAAACTAACAAAGTCCACATGTCGTTTCCTCGTCGTGTGTATTAGACTCGAGGGACGAAAATGCCATTTGTAATTTGCGATTTTGACGAAATCAGGTTCATTGAAAAAAATTAATCTATTGTGACACAATTTGACCTTAAAGAATCTTAGAATTTAAAAGTTATGGTAGATTTTGAGGCGAAAATAAAAAGTACATTTAAGTGTTGAGGGTGTAAAAGAGTTGTCGAAGTAGGAAGGAGGTGTGAAATGAAAGTTTTTATCGCGCGGCGTGCTTCGTACGTCAAGCATTCTTAACAGGAGAGTTATACATACACAGGGATGTCGTGACAACGTTACGTCGTCTCCGGTTTGTTTGGCGGCAGGATATTACCGGAGCTTCATAAAATTAGATTAGATTAGCTGTGGGATGCCCCCCAAATGCTCCCAACCGAGGCTCCTCTACTCCGATAGCACGCGCTCGCCTAATAAAACCAACGTATTTTAAAATTGCACGATAAATAACAGTTTACCACCTTACACTTACAGCACACCTCCATATTTATATTATAATTCCCGTTAAAGTGGCTTAAAGACCGAGTAAACGTGCCGAAACATTAAACAGTGTATTATATATTAAAGTATCAAAATGTACCTGTGGATAAAGTTCGCTCCTGGAGCAACTTTTCTGGCCTGATACGGAACAAGGGAAATATATGTGCATGGGTGAGTGTAAGTTCACCCCAGAGGCCTTAATCGGGCTCATTTTTAACCCTGGGCCCTCTCCTTTTATCCTTCTTATAAACTCGGATATATACTCGAAGCAGTCCTACTTACGAGCTGCGTTTTCTCAAATTTCCGAAACGGCGACTCCTCAACCGGGCCGATTTATATTCACTTATTAAGCGATCGATCGCACCTATTTGTTATTGTTGGGCTACGCGCTCTGTGTAGTCTTAACGAATCGTTAAAGTCAGGAGCAAGCCGACATTAATTAAATCTGTTATATTAATTTATCGCAAGCTGGTGCTAATTTTGAACTCATAAACATTTTTATTAGAGGAACAGGGTAGGGATGGTTTACGGCCGTTTCGCCCAATAGCCGAGCCGGCTCTGCGACACTGGATTCATGGTAACGCTCTTAATTGAAGGTATATAAAGTTAAATATGCTTTTAGTTAACCCCATAATTTACTTCATCTAGAACTCGAACTATTAACACGTTATTCGGTTTGTTATTGACTCTACTTTATGGAAACAATTTTCAGCTTAATAGTTCACCGTAATTCCCTTATACGAAATGTCAAATTAAAACTCTCTAATTAAATATCTTAGACCCGTTTAGTCTAATTGAATCCGATAATTTGTTTCACTCTTATTTATTATGTGTGAAAAAGAATCGCCCACTTGAAATAATAATTGGACGGAACTGAGTGTATCGCCTTAAATAAAATAAAAGAATTAAGGTAAACGCAAGTTGACATTATAATGGAGAAAAAAAGGTTTTTCTGCTTTTATATCTATATTTTAATTTTTTTTTTAGATAATGTAGTATAGTTCTGTACTTTATTTCCTTTTAAATAATATAAAATGAAGTATTTAAAAAATTGAAATACAGTTTTTTTAAAGGATTTTTTTAAAATCTTTAAATTTTTTAGTATTTGACACTCAAAATTTTTAAAAATCTAGTATTTGACATATAATAACTATTAGTAGTTGATAGGGAAATGAAACAATTTTTTATGCTAATTAGAAAGAATTTTAATCCACAACATACAAAAAACTAAATATAAACATGATAAGTGGGACTATTATTTTCAACCAATTTCAATGGGTGTCAGAAATTGGTATTTAAGTCTCTCTCCAGCGATAATAATTTTAGGGTTTGGCAATTTCCTCAATATTTGGTTCAATTTTATAAAACTTATATCTTTACACTGCCGGGGAATTTGACTAATATATATTCAGGTTCTTCATCATTCTGTTCTTCAGAAGGTAAGTCATCTATACTACTTCCACATTCAACCCACGACTCATCATCAGTACTTGAGGAATGTTTTCGTTTCCTTGTAGATGGCTTTCGTTTCTTCTCAATAGTCTTCTGTTTTTTGCGTTGCTCCAGCTTTTCTTTTTTCAAAATATCATTCTCTTGTTGTTTCTTCTGCCTTTCTTCAGCTCTTTTCTTTTTTTCCTCTAGTAAAAGTAGCTTTTTATTCTCTTTATTTTCATGGCAGCCTTGCCATTCTTTTGATGTTACAACTGCTGGTACTTTCTGTACTTGTCATGCTTCAGTAGATGACATTCTAAAATTCTAGTAAATTACATTAGTGTCAACTACTAGATCCAAGGAACCTAGAGCAATATTATTGATAGAGGAAATGATTTTTTTTTTAATTAATGAAAAAGTGCAGTTGGAAAAGTATTAAAATCAAAAGTATGTGCTTAACACTGGAAGTTGACATCAATGTCAATTATTAGAAAACTTAGGTCTCTTGTTTTAGTGTTTGACATCAAGTTTATTCCTCATTTGAAGGTTGAAATTTGTTTTTTTTTAAAGAACATTAAAATATCATCATCATCAAAATAGTACAACTACAATCACAATCATGCAAAGTTTAATTTAGAATTTTTTTTTTATAAACTTACCTTCTTATCACTTATATTAAGTAAATTCACGACAAATAAACTGGATGCGACCATGCAACACAAAAATGGCGTTAAACTGCGGTTGTGAGCCAGAATGATTTATTTTTGTACATTCAAGAAATATTAGATTTATATCAAGAAAAAAATATTTATTTTTTTATATTCAAAAAATATTAGATTTACATAAAGAAAAAATATTAATTTTTGTACATTCAAGAAATATTAGATCTATATCAAGAAAAAATATTTGTTTCTGCATATTCTTAAAATGTTAGGTTTACATGAAAAAAATTCTTTATGTTCAAACAATATTACACATTACAATTTGTATCAAAAAAAAAATCAAAAAATAAAAATCTGAAATAACATTTCTTTAATCTTTTTAAGAAATATTTGTTAAATGTTTTGAAGAAATATTTTTTAAACGTTTTTTAGAACTATTTCTAAAATATTAACAAACATGTAATAACAATATTTTTTAAATATTCAAGGAAAATATTTAAAAGCTATTTCTTTGTCACTAGGGTAATTTGTAATTTGTTTTTTGTACTTTTTACCATGACCCACACATTTTATTCCGAGAAGCTTCACAGATTTTCCATCATCTCCTAATATGATCCCATTTTTTAGATAGTTTGCGCTGTTGTTAATCTTTCAAATCCAATTTTGGCAGATGACAAATCTGCAACATAATTTTACCATAATTTTCCCAATTTTTACTAATACATGCATAATGCAACATATTTACAAAAAGTCACTTTGGCCGGCTACGTACACTGACTTTAAAAATTTCTCTCCTGCCTGTGACGTCACAGCGCGGTAAATTTGAATTCCCAATTGTTTCATTTTTATCGCTCACTTTTCAATAATACTTTCCTCAACTTTTTCTGTGTGGATTTACACTTTTATAACGTTGTTTTGGTTGCTAAAAAAGAAACCGACAATGACATTACTACTGAACAAGAAAAAAAAATTATGCTAAGAGATGTGAAATTAAATTTAAAAATTGGCATATTTTTGGATTGATATTTTTTGTCCCATCAGCATTGCCAACTGGTCAGTTAAAAAAAATACAAGCGAATTGTTACTGATTTTGGTCAGAGCGTCTATTAATCGTAGTGAAAACGTCACATTTTTTCAATTCCCACCAACAAATGTAAACTTTCTGGAGAACAGAGCTTCGGTCGATTAACAAAGTACACGTACGCGCGCCGACAAAAAGGAAAGGAAACAGATACCAGATGACAAGAACGGACACAGATAGCGACGCGGAACCGGAACAGAAGAGTATAGTGACGTGTTTATTGTATACAGAATCAGATAACCGAACCCCTTGTTGCATCCCCTTATACGTGTATCAAAGCGCTATATTCCATCAAAAAAAAAAAACTTTTCATCGTCCCACCGTAAACTTCTGTGCGACATAGATTACGGCGTTATCCATAAAAAATCGTTTATTTTTCTCATTGCAGCTCGGTTTCCGTGCGTGTCGCCAAACACTTGTGTGAGCGCGGTGCACTTTTAGGGGTATCATAATAAAATACATTCGTGTATGAACATTCCATTAGCGGATGGCGCGCCCGGCTGAGCCATAACCGTATACAGCTCCCATGAATTATTTCGGGTCCTTCTTTATAGCGCTCTCGATACCAGGCAGTAGCTAACCTCCTCTCCTGTATGCAACTCTTTCGGCCTCTCTTTCCAACCCCAACGACGGAAACACCTTTCCCTAATTTTATTTTCTCAAATAATTAAGAAGAGCTGTTTTATCGACTTTCGCAGTAAGCCAGCCGTGAAATAAATATCGGGGAGGGTGAAAATCAAAAAATTGCTGGAATCGCTGATATGTTTTTGGTTGGTGGTTTTAATTGAAAATTTATTCGTTCGGTTGTTTCCTCGATATGTCTCAGGAAAATATTGGAAGCTTTTGTCAAGAAATAAGCAAAAACATAAAAACACTTTCCCAACTGAAATTGTTTTATTTTCAAGATTACTCACAATGCAAGCAAGTAACGGCTGCAAAATTCATTTAAAAAGTTCTCACAAAATGTGCACTATCGATGAGACCCACCCAAGTAACAACGTAACTGTGTATAATTCTTAGCTTACGTTTTATTGCTGCTATATTGTTGTTCCACAGGTACACTATTGGACAAATTAAATGAGACACGGCGTTCGAGCGCTCTCAGGCGGTTTTGCAAGGGTGTTTGGATGGTTGTCTACAAATTTGAAGCCCGTATTCAGTAAAATTGTCAGGGCCCCATCAAAAATAAAAAAATTAAGGAAACAATTCAAACGGTGGGCGCGTTCAGGATAGTTGACGTATATTGGAGAAAATCGTTTGTCTCCGAAATAAAAGTTTGGAAATTTGTTAAAATGTTTACGGAAACGACTTTATATAATTAGTTCTTATGCATAGTTTATGAATAAAAAAGTTTTAAACAAATTTTCATCAACTTTAAAAAATAATTTTTAACTTTTCTGTAAAGTTTAATGAAAAGATGTGCCTCTGTTTTTATTAGTACAGCAAACACACTGTTTTAAACAGATATCGCTGGCGTTAATAATGTTTTCATTTATTGTGAGAACATCTTGGAACTGGTCCGAATTTGAATACGAAATATGTTGAATTCAAATTTATTAAATTCGAAAATTAATTCGCCGTTCAACGAAATTATTTAATTTAATTATTTAATTTAATTTAATTATTTAATTAGTAAAATTCAATTAAAAAGTTCATTGAAATTTAATTGCCACACAATCCTAAATTTTACTTTCCCTGAAAATAAAAATCAAACTTTACAAAATTTTGGGGACAACTCTAAAAATTAACAATTTTGTAAAATCCGGCGCTACAAATAAATAATTAAAATACACGTTATCAGTCTGAAAATATTTGACGGCAACATTTGCCAAAAATGAATATCTGGTTGAAAACCGGTTGTTTTGTAGGTAGGGCAGTTACGAGGAAATGGATTTGTGTGACAAATAGTTCTGACCGGTTGAAAATATTATCGTTGAAATGAAAAATTGTTGAGTTTTGAAAAAAATCCAAAAACGGGTTAATTTTTAAATTTAATTTCACATCTTTATTTTGTAGACAATTTCTATGTATGAAGATAAATAAACAGCGCAAGATTTCTTACAATTTAGTAACAGGTTTTTTTAGATTTTGCAGAAAAAATTGTAGGTATTGATGACTTTTGAAAACAATTGATGCTTTTAAATTTTAACTGACGTTTTCAAAACTGCAATTAACTAATTTGAATTACAATTGATGATTCTTAAAAAACAATTGTAATTCAGAAAATGTCAATTTTAAATAAATGGAAAATTCTTGCGGTTTCTTTAGAAAACCGGTATTTGAGGGCGGTTCAATTGTTTGGTTCTTGGAAGTATATGTCAAGTTGTTCAGAACCATTTGAAAACAATTTGCTGTTTGATGTTTGATGACAAATTACAATTATTAGGTACTTTTAAATTTAATGGCGAGTAAATATTTTAAAAAGAAATTTGTATGATCTGGTTTTATGTAGATACTGACGTTGATTTGGAAGTAATAAGAATTCAAAAAAATAAAGAATTTTCGGATAATTGCATATTGCTGGTACTTTTTAATAAATTATTTATCATAGCCAAATAGATGTGTATGAACTAACTAAGTCGGTTAGCTGCGTTTAGGGTTTTGTTGCTATTTTTGAGAGTTCGCAATTTTATTTATGTTAAGCGGTTATAAATTTACTTCAAGACAAAAATTTTTCACATGTTATAAAATTAAAGCCGACCAAAGGTTATTTTAGATTTCGTAAAAAAAATTCTTTCGTTTTGTTTATAAAATTTATTTTTGAAGATTTATTTACGTAAAGGTTAATAACAAAGTTTTGAGAAAAATAAATACAAATAAAATTAGATTTTATTAAGATTTTAACATTGTTTTTAAAGTAACTTCTGACTCACTCTAAGGTAAATTAAGATCAAGCATTTTTAATTAACAAAAACACAATAAAATGTACTTAATTCTTTTCGTGTAAATACAACGTGAAACAAACGTGATTTTCCTTATGTACGTAAACAATCCGCTATTAAACCAAAAAGGCCCAAAACATACTAGAAAAATGATATTTTTTTAAAATATTCTAATTGATACTTAAAACAGAAAACACACTAACCTATACGCGGTTGCATTAACGCGTGTTAAATTTAATTTTATTTTTGCTATATAATTGACAAAAAACTTTTTTTCGCAATATAAATTGACCTCATAAGAATCAATCGGCTCAAATCACTAAAAGACTCAGCTCTATATTTTTCTAGAATGCTGATTATTTTGTCGTTTAAGAAAGCGATGAGATTAATTTGTTTCTTAAGGATACTTCTATAGAATCATTTAGTTTTATAGATATAACGCCATGCAGCAAAACAATATTATAGCTGTACAAAAGTAAAGCTTACAAAACCTTTTATAAAATTGTTTTATATAAGTGCAACATTACAAGTATTAATTTGGTCATTTCTTAACTCATCCATAATGCCCGCTCATAATGTAATGCAGGGGTGGGAGATCAATGTTCTGAAAAAATTGAAATAGGCTACACCGCAAGCACTTAAATGCAAACAAAAAAAGATGTTTCAATTTGGAAAATAAATTGATATTAAAAGAGAAGTAATAAAAATATTTATTCTTGAATAAATTGAGATGTACAAAATGCGATCAGCCCCGAACGAGAGTCGTCACAAAAAGATCTTGTTTCCTGCCGCCCACATTATCTGCCAGTACAGACAATAAAACAATATAACTAGAGTTCTTGTCTGAAACTGAATATTTGATAAGAGCTGCCCTGTTGGCAGGTTATTGTGCCCCGAGGTACTCTCCAATGTCCGCCAAAATACAATTGCATTCACCAGGCCGCTCCATTATTAAGCAGCCGCTGGATTGTTTTCTATTCGAATCAGTTTCTCGTCGAATTTTCCGCCGCCGAAAATAAAAAGAGTCCGGATAATGTTCGGCGAAGTGATCAGTCGTGCGAAAGTGGTGTCAAACACACCACTTACTGTTGCATACCCAAACATTGCATTAGGAAAATGTACAGCATCCGAGCCCGGAATATAAAGCAGCTCCGGCGGGCGCGCGTGACGGCAATTCAAAATTTACACCACTTTGCGTTATGCCCCGTCGCGAAATAATAACTCAGACTTCCCGAGCAAATTATTTTAATGCGAATTTCGAAACTTTTTAATTGTTCCGATGAAAAATCGCCGCGTCACCGCCGATCCGAAAATCCGGCCGGAACGGCGCTAATTCGAACTAATGACGACTGGAAAATGAAGAAATTACGAGGCGACATCGCCGCTGCATTTTTCAGCGCTTTAATGAATTTCGAAACATTCCGCGCTGCAACTTGCTTGAAACGTTAAAAATAATTACGGACGCGGCTTTACCTCTCATTTATCTCTGTTCGGCGGAATTCTTTCGAAGCTCATTATTTAATCGGCGTTTTTATTTAGGGGCGGAAAAGCAGGTTTGTCAATCTAAAGTTTAATTACCTAGACAATCTGGTCGCGCGAAATTGACGCGGGAGAGAGAAGGCCCAGGTGTAAGGCGGAAGCTGAACATGATAAATGGGTGGCTGGGATGTCAGGCTGTGTCTTGGCCGCCCCACGGGACAGCACTGATTCCGCCGCAGCCCCCGTCATTGATATTTATTAGCCAAATAAATAATAATTCCTTTCGCGAATCCGCTGCTAGCGCCCCTTATACGTATAAATTTATTTGTAAATTCCTAAATTTTACTTTATGGATACTTAAAACGGAACTTAAAGGGATCTTTTTACTTCTTAAATTATGGGATTAACTCTACTTCCGAAACTAACACAGTTTACATTCAAATTAGGCCTCTTTATAACCACCAATTCTCATAAGGGTTGCAAATGCAGTTGGTACAATAACGGTCATGGAAAATGTACAATCGAGAGCTTCGCAATCCGTGTTACCAGGATGTTTGCACGGTTGTCTACAAATATTTAGTCGGTATATAAAACGTATGATAAGGTAAAATACTTAAAACAGTTCTCAAATTCTAAAAATATCCCCGAAAGAGAAACACGAAAAGATAAACCCAGTTTGGTTAGGTTAGGTTAGGTTTAAGATTTCTATCTCTGTCAATCTTAGAGCAAATCGATTTGTAATTGCACCATCGTGTTCCTCGCAAAAAAATACACAAGTTTTCATGTTTATATGACGCTCTACACAAAAAGAAAAGGGTTGAAATACCTAAAAAATGTCTTACGACGAGGTTACATACGTCGAGGTTGCATTTTTATATGACGCTCTAATCAAGAAAGAAAAAAAGGTTTTTTTGTTGTTTGGCTTCCTCTCTCATTTTTTTTTTTTTTTTAATCAATTAAGTTGCTCCAGTATTAACGGAGCTACGGCCATTTTCTCGATTTATAGTTTTCTATCTCTGTCAATCTTAGAGCAAATCGATTTTTAATTGCACCATCGTGTTCCTCGCAAAAAAATACATAAGTTTTCATGTCCAAAAAAGCAACATGCACATTGCAGTGGACATTTTCATAAGGTGTGCTCAGGTCAATTTTTTTTTTTTTTTAACAGTGCAATTGTTTATTTAGAACAGGTAAATAATCACAACATAACCTCAACAGTGTAAAAATTCTAAAAATATCCCCGAAAGAGAAACACGAAAAGATAAATCCATTTTGGTTAGGTTAGGTTGGTAATCCTGCTTGAGGTCAAAAAATATCAACTTGGAACAAAACAAGAATATGTCAATTTTTAAATTTAATCTCACATCTTTTGACATAACATTGTCACAGAAATAACGTCATTGTTTTATAAACGTTATAAAAAAAAGTTTCAAAAGTATTATTGAACAAAAACAGCAATAATCCAATATATCTTAAACAACAAATTAACTTTTGAAAATAATCCAAATTAAGATAAAAGTACAGTCAAAAATCAAAGTTAATACACTAACCAAAACGTGGAAGTACGAAAAATGTTCTCTTTATCATCATTATCATTTCACTCTGCCACTTGATGACACTAAATCTTTTCTCTTTCCAACTTACATATTTTCATTTCAGAGACAAAACTGTCGTTGCACCATACAATTTTTGGAAAACAAATCAATCGAGTAGTGTACAACAAACTATTATAAAACAAATTTGCAAAATGTGAAGTCTACAGTTACAGTTTCGTAAAATAAAACACAGCTGAAAGTTTTTAGTTCTGGTTTCGCTTTGTAGATGGCACTTCCCAGTTAGTTTTTGACCTAATTCATGCATAATTTACCAAGTTCCAGTTCTTTTAATTTTTTTTTGAGAAAACTGTCAATTCAAATGTTATAAAAAAATACTGCCAACAGAACATTGCAATTCAAATAAGTGCAGAAAATTTAAAAAAAATCGGTCATATATGAGGCGAGTCTATAAAGTCAAACTATTTAGAAATGAATACCATTTTGATACAAATTTGTATTTTAACATCACTAAATTGATCAGTATTTTACTAGGTAACTATAAATTGGTTCTTGTTTGATATTCAAACAGTTTTTTTTCCTACGTTAACTGTGTCCATCTACAACGTGTCCCAGAAATAATGTCATTAATTTCAACCAGTGATAGAACTCGTCAAATCCAAGAACTTTTTTAAATAACTTTTTGGTGTAAACGTTTTTATTAACAAGTTAAAATTGTTGACAGATTTGACTCTCATTTCGTTACCAGCCTATGGATAATAATGCTGAATGTTAAACACCGATAAGCGTAGAACAAGAAACCAATGCAAGAAAACATTGCCTTCTGTTTTTTAGTTCTGTCGACGCAGCAACTCATTAATTTGACCGTTGCTGTTATTGTAAAGTTCTGGAATGCAAATTGAAAAATGCTATGGTAATACATAAATGAAATAATTTGAGTGCTTGCCAAAGTTTTACTACCCAAAATGATATGTTCAAAATAATTGTTACAAGTTACAAGTCACAATAACCAAGACTAGATGTGCGGCGGGTGGTTTAAATAAGTGAGTAACAAAATTATTTATTATAAAACGCACATACCTTGAATATCCAATGAAAGATAATTTTTATGCAGTCAGCAAAAACTAATATTCACGATCACCGTCAGTGATTTATCAAATCAAGGCGACTCGTCAATTTCAGGGAGGGTAAAATGCCAAAACAAAATTACGATTTCGAAAAAACGGTACATAGAAAAAATGTTTGTTTTGGGGAGTTCTACTACGGGTTAAAATTAATGACATTATTTCTGTATATCAATTTATTGTATGCAAGGAATTTAGCAACGTTGTAATTTTGAATAGCTGAACAGCAGAATTTAATGTTCAAACTGCTAAATGGTTAAGTTCAAAGAAATAATTGTATCTTACTATTAAAGTTTCAATTTATTGTTTATCACCTCAACGATCCAAGAAACAAATTAGATCACTAGTCGATACTGAACAGGTCTTGACAACTAAGATCAGAAGCAGTGTCATTTAAAATTTTGATTGTTCCCTTCCCAACTTAATAAAAAATGCATTTGCACGTAATTGTAATTTTTATCGCTTTCTTTATGTCATCTCTTAGGAAATCACCTGCGGACGCATTTTACGGCTTAATTTAAACAGATGTACTTGCCTCTCCAGTTATTGCATCCAATACCGGATAATTTAGCGCATCAATTTTTAAAAATGTACGTTCCTCGCGAAAGGTGGCCACATTTTGATCGTAAACTAATGATTTGATGAGCCACATATCGCAGCCGAAAATAGCGGCCTCCTCACTTTATGTACACTTTTACGGCGCGAGATAAGAAAAATATGTTGCATAATTAACTTCTCTCCAATGGTGCGAATCTCAAAAGTTAATGACTTCCGTTTCGTCGTTTTATTTCCGCACTTTTTTGAATACGGTCCCCTGATTTATATTTCGCACCCATTAACGTATCTCTTATTTGTCGATGTAATATAGCGGGCGGTTTTTCCTCTCCCGAAATTACGGTAATAAAAAGGGATACGGCAACGTCTGTCACCACCTTTATAAGTATGTCCCAACCGTAAATAGTACTTCTGGTATCCTTTCTCGAAATTCCCCCGAGTCCTTTTATTATAGCGAAAGGATTTGATGGCTGATTGAATTCGAGAACAAGAGGACGGAATCGTAAACAAGGCTCGTTTTTTGTGTTTTTTGTGTTTTACGTTTTTCAATTACGGTGCGACCGGTTCGATAGTTGGCGCTAATTAAAAATAGAAGGGACGTTAAGGAGGCGGCCGCAAACGTAGTCATATTGCAAAAGTGGAACATTAATAATCCCGGCCGCCCTGCAATCAGCCAAGTGGTCCATACATCTCCCACCTGTACACAGGTACGTTGCCCGTAAGGAACTCTACCAGGAATATGTATGGTGGCATATAGGAACGTGCTTTCTTTTTTTATCGGATTAAGATGGAAATCGTGGCACTCACAAAACGATTTTTTTGTGTTTTTTATGTTGCTCTGTTTTTTTTATAAATTATTTTCGAACAGAATCTCAAATTAACAATTAATTGAACACAATTGACATACTTCCACTTATTAATGTACAGGGTGTTATAGGTTTTATCGCCGTGGCCACAATACGTATTAAAATTTTAGGGAAAAGTATGCAATTTACATGTTACATTAGCTGAAATGTACACTTTCGTTGAGCGCAAAAAAAATTCCACAATTTTTCTATTTAAAGCCGCACGGGAAAAAGTTCCTATGTTAAGAAAACTAATAAATTGAATAATTACCCAAATAGCAATGTAGCTGCATAATTTTTAGCTAATAGAACTGTTATGTTTTATTGTTGCTATATTGTTGCTCCGCAGGTACCAAATGGTTGAGTAAAAGTTGCGGATAACATCATTTTGTTGCCTGAAACTAATTTGTTGTTTAAGTCGTCGATGAGAACGTACTTACAGGAAAATTGTAAAACAACTTATAAAGCAATTACACAATTGTTATGTTAACTTTTATATGCCAACGTTATATAGCATTTCAGCTTCCCGAACTCAATTGTGTTATAACGGCTGTTTAGTTGCGTTTCATAACATTTAAAAAAATTGTTTTGTAAATGTCATTGACAATTGATAAAACAGTTATAGATTTGCGTATTATAAACGCAGCATAACTTTACTTGGTCAGTAAATCTTCAAAGTAAATTATTCGAGATTTTTCTACCAAGTAAATTTTACTCGAGGAGTAAATTGATAGTTAGAATTGAAAAATGAGGTTAAGAAAGTTTTGAATTGTAGTGTTGCTCGTTATAAAATTTGTTATCATGTCTTCTGTATCATCATTGAACTAAAACAACAAGGAAATCTACAATGCCAAACTATTAATGAAAACTAGCGTAGTAAAGTAAGTAATCTTTATTAAAAAAAGATCAGTTAAAACCAAAAGAATGTGTTTTCCAGATCAAACTGAAGCATTAAATCTCAAATATCATAGAATATGAAAAAGTGACTTAGAGACTTCTTGCATAGAGCCTTTCAATTGAATCCAACCATGCTAAGAGATACCACAATGCACAAAATTGTCAATGCTTCGGCCAACACATTCCACAATGTGTTAAATATATATTACTCCATAAAACAATTGAGTGCCCGCGCAAAACAAAAGATGACAAGGTAGTTTATGTTAATTATAAGGGTAACTACCCCGAAAATTACAGAGATTTTATCATTCACAAGAAACTACAGGAAAAACTCTACCTGAGGCTCAGAAATGACATCCGAACACCTAACCGTAAATCCTACACCCAAGTTGTAGTACTGCTGGGAACATCGTATGCTACATGATTTGAGACGACAAATCAACAAAGCCAAATGCTTCAAACACAACAACAAACACATGACATAGTAGAGTTAAGCAGACCTGCCGACACGATTTGACTAAATTATGTCTAAATTTGTATAAACTTGTATAGATATATATTTTGAAAGCTTTTTATACTATCTAATAAACTTTCTTTATCTTGTTCGGTATGATTTTTCCCTCTTTCACGCTCTTTATCCATAATTACAACTGTGCAAAGTAAGTAATGTTGACACAATTTGAAAATTTGAAGTTACAATTTCTGTGGCGCCATCTACTGTCACCATGAAAATATATAATTCGGGTGGTAAACTGCTCGCGCAATAGTTTCACAATATAACGCGTCTGTTGTATAATATTGAAACCAATTCACTTATACAACTCAATTATCATATAACGACTGCTTGCGGTACAAAAATGTTTTATTAGCGTAAGACCTCAACATGCGACACCTGAACTGTCGCCATTTTGGAGAAAAATCACAAAATTCTAAAACTTTAAATATCGACAATTATACGTTAATTTACACAAATAAACGACGTCGCTTCCACATTTTTACATGACTACATTAAATTAGCAGATTATTACCGTAAATAAACTAAAACTTATGCAGTCCATTTTTGTTTTAAAATTCAAACATTATTTGAAATATTCATTAATTTTTGGGAGAGTGCAAATTCTGCGATATATATGCTATATAATTGACAGAAAACTTTTCTTGACAATATAAATTGACCTCATAAGAGCCAATCGGCTAGAAGCATTAAGAGACTCAGCTCTATATTTTTCTAGTATGCAGAGGATTATTTGTCGTTTAAGAAAGCGATGAGATTAATTTGTTTCTTAAGAATACATTTATGGAATCGTTTAGTTTTATAGAGTAACGCCATGCAGCAAAACAATTTTATAGCTGTACAAAAATAAAGTTTACAAAACTATTATACAGCTTTATAAAATTGCTTTTTAAGAATGATATTGATGTTTTATAAACGTTGTATGCACTTCTACATAACTGTCGAGTAATAGAATTCAATAGATTTTATAACAGTGTTAAAGAACTGAACTGTTTTAGAAGACATGAGGATACTAATTTTATCTGCGAGAAGACGGCTAGAGCTTGTAATTGCAGCCAATTGTTTAGTTAAATTTAAAATTTTCATTTAAAAATTTCTTGGTTTCTAATTATTTTAATAACTTTTTTTTAAACTAATTTGAATTTAATATTGCGTCTAATTTATTTGTTTTGTAATGTTTAATTTACATAATCTTTTATATTTTACAAAATTTAAAAAAAAACTAGAGTAATTTGGTTTTCTGCAATTCTTAGTCATTTCTTAATTCCTTTCAATTGCAAATTTGCTCAAAGTGGCTAAAAGCGGTGTTTGTGCCCTACTTAACCGTTTCAAAAATTCTGTCGTTACAAGTTTCTTTCTCTTGTTTATCACAAAAAGTTTCCTTCATCCAGCGATCGTCTCATTCAGTTCCCAATAGATCAGTGACACTTCCCTACATCCCAGTGATGATCCATTAAACAGTTACAACCCTCCGAAATTTTAATTCGAAATAAAATCAATACACATCCAGCGAAGCAGGTAGGTACACGCAGACATGTTATTTTTTCCCAAACAATCGGGTCAACATCTGTTCGATTTCTTTCCTAAACTCAATTTGCTGTGTGTATTGATAGGTGCAGAAAGCAATATATTCCTGCGAGCACGCTGACCGGAAGTGACCGCACACAAATTGTGTTCAGTCCCCCCGTGCGGCCCTAATCTTATTACCCTTCCGTTCTTCACACATCCGCTGTTTGCGAACTTGTTGAGGTGGTCATTTACCATCCTTAGTTAACGGTCAAGTTGCGGCTTGCGCCTAAACTATTTCCGCCCCAGCGACGTCCGATCCTGCGGAGATAGGAAGTAATTGGCCTTTTTCAGCCGGTTCTGCATGTGACACAATCTAACCGATCTCAAATCGAGGAAAAAATTCCCGAATGGCGGAAACAACAAAAAATGTATAAATAAAAAGAGCACTGCGACAGGTGTGTTGGGCGTATCCTGATACCGGAGTATTGGCTATGTCACGTGCGTGACCGGACTGTCAGCCAATGATTCCGCCGACCCCAATCCACGTGACCGAATCGCTAGAACTCCTAGTGCTCCTTATGTGAAGGAGTTGGGCCTCCAAGATATCCTCTCGCAGGGGTTTGACTTCGGCAGCCAATAGTTGACTTTCGGGACGAGTCCGGTCACCGGAAAACTTGTCCTCTGCACGCTGCACTTTTTACCTCCGATTTAAAAAACTGAGGAATGACGCGGGGCAAGTGTTGAGCTGTCGTTACTTATTCAGACTCTATTAACTGGCTGCAGGATAACGTAATGAAGATGTGAATAATTAATTCCGGTTATGAAGCGGCCGCGCTTTTGGCCGGTTAAATTTCGGAAAGATTGATTTCTTGATGTATTGGCGTTTTTACAATGAAATGGCCACATAAAACGTACGCGGATGGATTACATAAATCATCGTGTTTTATCAAATTAGCCGTCTGCAAGCGGCTGTTCTGATTTCACGTTCGATTGGACACGGGACCTTGAATTGTGTTCGATCCCCAAAGTAAATTTTTATTCCGAAATCCGTTTCCCTAATGTGTCCTGTCGAAATCATTTATCAAGGCCTGTTTATTTTTTCTTTTCGAGCTTCCAAGCCGAGGTGCAAATCTGAACGGCAATTTCCTGAAATTTTTTGACAAATTATTTAGTATAAATTAATATAATTATGGTATAGTTAATTTCTCCAAATTTTAAAACCACAATTTTTCGATTAATGCATTATAATAATCTAATCAGATAAATAACAAAATCAACAATTTCACAAATTAAAAATTCATGAACTTTTTGGACGCCACTGAAAACTGTTGTAGATGAAGCAGCGGTTTAACACAATAGTGAATCATCACAGTTGATTACTTTTCTCCCATTATTTTTATTTAAATTAGATCAGTTGCAAAATGTACATCACTCGGGAGCAGTTGGATTCAAATTTTAATTTTTATGTTAAAACTCATGTGCTGTAACTAATATGGGCGTTTTATTAGTCATTTAGGGCCTATTGTTCAGATACCGTTTAACTTTCAGAATATAACATAAACTTGGGGCCAAAAATAACCAATGAGTCATAATGGTCACCTCAGTAGTAAAAATTGAAAATGTAATAATCGATTTGATATAATTCTGAAAATGTAGTATGTAATCTATGTTTTAAGTATCACTTAGAATATTTTTAAAAAATACCACTTTTCTAGTATTTTTCTTCAATGTTGGCAATGTTGTAAGTATGTTGTGAGTGGGATATTTTTTCTGTTATTTGGAAACCCTGTTTTCGGCCACTTTGGTTTTTACATGCATAAGAAGAACCACGTTTTTTTCAAGTGGTATTTACACGAAAAAAATTAAGAGCATTATATTGTGTTTTTGTTAATTAAAAATATGTGATTTCAATTTACCTTGGAGTGAGTCAGAATCTGATTTTTCTGACTCAGAATCTACTTTTTCTGACTTAGAATGTGATTTTTCTGGCCAAGAATCGATTTTTCTGACTCGGAATCTGCCTTTTCTGACTCAGAATGTGATTTTTCTGGTAGAGAATCGATTTTTCTGACACAGAATCAATTTTTCTGTCTCACAATCTGCGTTTTCTGAGTCAGAATGTGATTTTTCTGGCCGAGAATTGATTTTTCCCACTCAGAATCTGCTTTTTCTGACTCAGAATGTGAGTTTTCTGGCCGAGAATCGATTTTTCTGACTCAGAATTTGCTTTTTCTGACTCAGAATGTGATTTTTCTGGCCGAGAATCAATTTTTCTGACCCAGAATCGATTTTTCTGTCTCAGAATCTGCTTTTTCTGACTCAGAATGTGATTTTTCTGGCTGAGAATTGACTTTTTCTGAATCAGAATCTGCTGTTTCTCAGTTAGAATGTGACTTTTATAGCCGAGAATCGATTTTTCTGTCTCAGAATCTGCTTTTTCTGAGTAGGAATGTGATTTTTCTGGCTGAGAATCGATTTTTCTGACTCAGAATTTGCTTTTTCTGACTCAGAATGTGATTTTTCTGGCTGAGAATTGACTTTTTCTGACTCAGAATCTGCTTTTTCTGAGTTAGAATGTGATTTCAATAGCCGAGAATCGATTTTTCTGACTCAGAATTTGCTTTTTCTGACTCAGAATGTGATTTTTCTGGCAGATAATCGATTTTTCTGACACAGAATCAATTTTTCTATCTCACAATCTGCGTTTTCTGAGTCAGAATGTGATTTTTCTGGCCGAGAATTGATTTTTCCGACTCAGAATCTGCTTTTTCTGACTCAGAATGTGATTTTTCTGGCCGAGAATCAATTTTTCTGACCCAGAATCGATTTTTCTGTCTCAGAATCTGCTTATTCTGAGTCGGAATGCGATTTTTCTGGCTGAGAATCGATTTTTCTGACTCAGAATCTGCTTTTTCTGAGTTAGAATGTGATTTCAATAGCCGAGAATCGATTTTTCTGACTTAGAATTTGCTTTTTCTGACTCAGAATGTGATTTTTCTGGCTGAGAATTGACTTTTTCTGAATCAGAATCTGCTTTTTCTGAGTTAGAATGTGATTTTAATACCCGTGAATCGATTTTTCTGACTCAGAGTCTGCTTTTTCTGAGTTAGAATGTGATTTTTATAGCTGAGAATAAATTTTTCTGACTCAGAATCTGCTTTTTCTGAGTTAGAATGTGATTTTTATAGCTGAGAATAAATTTTTCTGACTCAGAATCTGCTTTTTCTGACTCAGAATGTGATTTTTCTGAGCGAGAATCGATTTTTCCGTCTCAGAATCTGCTTTGTTGCTCTCATGAAAGGTGTCTTGGCATTTTTTACAAAATACAGTTTCTTTTTCAAATATTTTTTGTCAAATAAACAAATGATATTTAAAGCACAAATCAAATGTTAAAAAAAAATCGTGCACATTTCGGTGGCCGCAAGTAACATATAAAATTTGATTACTACCTCTACCAAACTTTGTATTTAAGCTTTTGTTAAGTTTTGAAACAGCTTTCTGAAGCAATTTTTTTACGAAAATTATAAATAAAGCTACTTTTTCATATGGTCAATTTCATGTTTTGTAATTTTTAGAACAGGCTGTACATTTTAATAAAACTTTGGCAATTTTTCATGACTGTCCAAGACAAACAAAACTTTTTATAAAGAATGACTTTTTGGCTTAAAGTTGAAAGTAAACCTATTTTCCCTCTTGTCAACACACTGTATAAAAGCTGAAATTATAAATTTGACGTAAGGTGATTTTTTTTTAAAATAAACTACGTATTTTATGTATTTTCATATTTTATTAATGCCATCAACCAGCAACACATTCCAAACATAGAAAACAAAAAAGAAAAAATTAATGGCGACGCCAATCACTTAAAAAAGATAAAAAGCATCTTTTGTCAAATCAACCGGAATAACTAGCATTGTGCACTTATAAATGTTGCAGTTTTATCAATATGTCCAAAACATAATTCCTCTTCTCTTCTTTCGATTGTTACTCTCAACTTAAAAAAAAAAAAAATGTTTCCCCATTTTCCGACAGTACCGAGGAATCATAACGCAATCGAGGACAATTTAAACACAAAGCAAACCTGTACACAATAAACATCTTAAAAGAAATTTATAAATCGGATTATGTAATCTAGAAAGTCTCCGGAAGACTGATTTAATCCATTTTACTTGCGGTGGTTTCTCAGCCTTCCAGAATAATGATTCATACCGACTTGTTGCTTTGACGTTTATTTTCCATTAAGCTAAAACAGATGCTGCCGTCGAACAATGACTAAGTCTTAATATAAAATAGGCTTTGCCTCCTGACATCTTTACGTCCCGCGATATTCAACGACACGACGTTCGCAAATTAATTCGCCGGATTAACATTCCCGGATATCTCTAATCGCAGGGAAAAAGGTCGGACCGATTATAAGAGTATCAAAAATAGTAATGCTGCATTCGCCGGTCGGCGGGTCTCTGCTCCTGGCATCTAGTGGCTCGCCAGGATTTATGGACCATCTGCTCTTGATAAGCAATGCAGTCCGCCTGGATGTTATTCGACCCTTACATGTGTACACGTCGCGGTACGGACGTCTTTACTTTTATTCGGTCGTAAAAGAGGAAAGAGCAAGATGAGTTACGGCGACCGTGAGGCCGCACTCGAGGTATGAGGAGGCTCTCCAACATACGCCTATCCAATTATTGTGCTATTGTGCTCATACGGTAATTGGCCGATTTGATACAATTTAGACGAATAACGCAAAATTATTTAAAAATACAATTGTGGGAAAAAATTATCAATGTTTTAATTAAATTGCAATTAGTGTGTGAGTTTGAATTGATGAATTTTGTGCTATTTTACAAATATTTAGATTTGTCGATGATACATTTATTATTACAGAATATGACACTCCAAATGAAATTTTAGACTATTTAAATACAATTAACGAAAAGATAAAATTTACTATGGAGTTAGAATTAAATAATTCCATAAATTTTTTGGATTGAAATATTGAGAAGAAAGACAACAAATTAAATTATAACATATATCGGAAAAGCACGCAAACTGACCATATAATTCACTACAATTCAAACCATCCATATCAACATAAGATGGCAACTTTTAGACATTTGATATATAGACTAAATAATGTACCACTTAATAAAGATAATTTTGAAAACGAACTAAAAACCATTAAACAAATAGCCGTCAATAATGGATATAATATTAAAGTTATATATAAATTAATAAATAAATTCAAATTTAATAGAAGAGTATCAAGAAAACAACAAAGAATTAATAAATAATAGCGAACAAAATAGTAAATGGGTAAAATTTAATTATTATGGTCACGAAACGAATAAATTAACAAAAATTTTCAAAAAGCAAAATTTAAAAATAGGATTAACAACTAATAATAAATTACATAAATTTTTCAAACCAAAAATTGAAACGGACGATAAATATAATTTGAATGGGATATACTCGATTAAATGTAATACATGTAACAAAAAATATGTAGGCCAAACTGGCAGAAGTTTCTACACACGTTATAAAGAACGCATCAATAAAAATAACAAAACATCTAACTACACAAAACATTTGTACCAAGAAAAACATCAATATGGAACAATTGAAGGAACAATGAAGATTGAAAAAATAATGCAGAAAGGGGTTAGAATGAACATAGCAGAAAACATACATATTTACAAAAATAAAAATAAAGTACAACTTATAAACGAACAATTAAACGTTAAAGACGATATGTTACTAAAACTAATAAATAAAATTAAAGTATAAAATAGTGTAAAAATAAAAATAAAAAACAAAAATAACATAAATAAAATTAACAGATAAGTCGAAATAGAAAGGGGAAAAGATATAAGTGAAAAAATATAAAGAAACATAGACAGTGGATCGATTATTACTGATGAAACAATAACGCAAAAACTGTTTCAATAATTAAACAGTTATAGTATCGACGTTTTAAAATAATTGTTGTTTGTATTAAATGTATTTGTGTTTAATAATGTGTGGCAAAACTTTTAAAAATGTTAAATAACAATGAAACGTTTTTTAAAGTAAATAAATATGTGGAAAACAAAGGACACACAAAAAGTAAGTTTACTTATTTATGTATATAAATATTTAGTGGTTTACATAGCTGCATTATTTTGGTTTTTGTAGAATGACGAAAGTCCAGCCTTTATCGAAACGATTTGCTATCATTCCTAACATTGATTATACAGGGTGTTATAAGTTTTATCGCCGGGGGTATAATACCTATTCAAAATTGAGGCGAAAGTATGGAATTTACATATCAAACAATATTTTTTTGTACTACCCAAGTAACAATTTGATGTTTTATAAAAGTCGAGAAAACGTTTACACAGCAAATCTTATAAAACAATATTTGTGATAGGAAAGTTTCGCGATCAGTATTACAGCTGTTATAAAGCCAAAATGAGCGCAGTCTTATAAAACAATTAAGTTATAAAGCCTGTTGAATTCTATTATCCGACAGTTATGTAGACGTTCATACAGCGTTTATAAACCATCAATAACATTTTTAAAAAGCAATTTTATAAAAGCTGTATAATAGTTTTGTAAACTTTATTATTGTACAGCTATAAAATTGTTTTGCTGCATGGCGTTACATCTATAAAACTAAACGATTCAATAAAAGTATCCTTAAGAAACAAATTAATCTCATCGCTTTCTTAAACGACAAGTAATCCTCTGCATACTAGAAAATTGTAGAGCTGACTCTTTTAATTCTTTTAGCCGATTGGCTGTTATGAGGTCAATTTATATTGTGAAGAAAAGTTTTCTGTCAATTATATAGCATATATATCGTAAAATTTGCACGCGCCCAAAAAGTAATTAGTATTTCAAATAATGATTGAATTTTGGAACAAAAATGGATTGCATAAGTTTTAGTTTTTTTACGATAATGATCTGCTAATTTAGTGTAGTCATATAAAAATGTAGAAGCGACGTCGTTTATGTCTGTAAATTAACGTATAATTGTCGATATTTAAAGTTTTAGAATTTTGTGATTTTTCTCTAGAATGGCGACAGTTTAGGTGTCGCATGTTGAGGTCTTACGCTAATAAAACATTTTTGTGCCGCAAGCAACCGTTATATGACAATTGAGTTGTATAAGGAAAGTGGTTTCAATATTATACAACAAACGTGTTACATTGTGGAACTACTGCGCGGGCAGTTTACCACCCGAATTATATGTTTTTATGGTGGCAGTAGATGGCGTCAGAGAAATTGTAACTTCAAATTTTCAAATTGTGTCAACATTACTTACTTTCCACAGTTGTAATTATGGGTAAAGAGCGTGAAAGAGGGAAAAATCATACCGAACAAGATAAAGAAAGTTTATTAGAAAGTATAAAAATCTTTCAAAATATATATCTATATATTTACATCATTCTATCAATCCTGCGTCCTTTCACCGAGCACCCTAATGTTGCGTCCACCAGAAGGAGTCATATATATTTAACGTTGAAAACAGAGACAGCTCTATTTTGCGGCACAGAATGCGAAAATCACCTTAATATTAAGATATCTTAAGAAATGAAGGAATTTCAACCATTGGTATGATAGGACGTCCTTTCATTATAAGCATAATGTTGCGTCCGCGTATATTCTCTTTTATCTTCCGCATTATGTTGCGTCCACCATGTATATTCACATTCATTTTACGACATCTACTGCGTCCGCAACGTTGCCATGTCAGTAGCTAACTATTTCAGAGGGAACAACTACTTTTAAAATTGAGAATATAACTTGTTTATGATTACCACAAGAAATTAATGATAAGTTGTCATTCCTATTATTTTCTTTCCAAATGTACATAATTCGTGCTATGAGTACCTACTAATCGATAATTTGTTAGGTACTACTTAAAATTGAACGACAAATTAAGTTTCAGTTTTAACTCGGAAAAAATTATCGATAATAATCATAGCACTATTGTAATGAAACTCGGAATACAGCATCTGCAATGCTTCAAGCTCATATCTAAATCATTTGAAATATGGATGGATCAGTGAAGAATAAAAGTTAACCAAGGCAAATCAGTGCAGTTCACATTTACAACAAGACGTCCAACATGTCCACCTGACAGTCTCAACAAAACACCCATACCACAATCAAAGGTAGTTAAGTACTTGGAAATTCAACTCGATAGGCGTTTAACTTGGAAAACTCATATAAGCAAAAAGCGTCAAGAAATGGATATTAAGTTACAAAACTATATTGTCTTATCGGGAAAAAATCTCCCATAACGCTAGAGAATAAAACTACTATATAAAAGTATAACCCGCCCAATTCAGACATATGGATGCCAGCTATGGGGATGCACCAGAAATTCCAATCTCGATAATTATCATAAAACGCTTTCAGTCAAAGACCCTACAAAATAGTATGTCAAATGCACCATGGTTTGTGTCAAACCGCCGCTTACATCTCGACCTAAATATTCCATTTGTGAGAGACATCATCAAACAGTACACCGCAAAGCGCAGCAAAACACACTATAAAACTACCCAAATGAAACTATGAAACCGCTGATAGTAGATGCAGTCAATAGGCGACTTCAGAGGAAATGACCAAAGGATCTGACGAATTGAAGGCGGAAGGACGCCGATGGAGATGCTCTCCAACATAGACCTAAGTTATAATAAATAAATGCATACTACTAGCTCAAAGAATTTATTTACTGTGATTCGTTGTTAAAATTAAATTTTAAAAACTGATTACTGATTATTATTTGTGATGACGAAAATAATAACAAGTTGTCAAACTCGGTTTATCATTATACTCACTTTCCAAATATAATTCATGATATAAATAATAATCGTTCAATTCTCACAAACACATTATATCAAATTTGCGTATTCAACCAATCTAAAATGTTTATCTCGATTAAGATGGTTTGGACTTTTGATGTAACAATCAACCTAAGTTACGAATAAGGTAAAAGTAAATGAGAGAAAAGTAAAAACTTTACTATAAAAATTTTGAACCATTTATAAAAAAAAAGTTCCCATAAAGTGTTACAATTGTATAACATGTAATTAAGTAGTAAAAAAGAAAATATTGATATTAATATTGGGATATAGATAAATTAATAGTTTCTGTGTAAATATTTTGTAGAAATACTTTAATCTGTGTCCAAGATTTATTATCAAAATGTCCGGGGTTTTTCGAACGGTTATTCTACTTCTAACATTTTAGGTGGATTTTTATTTTTTACATGGCTACTGAAGAATAATCCTGCTACTTATTTTTTCTTTTTGGCCCACGGCAGTAATTTAGGGTTTTATGTGTTCTTTGAACAACCTGGTTCATTCTTAACGTTTATATTCGGCAGTGAAGACAAATTAGTTTCTAGTTCAGTTGGTAGTTCAATTTCTTTATTAAGGTTTTTAACTTTAAATTCTGCCGCTTGTCCCTTTTCCCCTAAAAGGAATAGTTTTGAAATTTTTGTTATTTGGCAAACATCATCTGGAATTTTATAGACTTGTTTTCGTATATCGCACATCTAGTTCAATAGTGCCATAACTGCAAACGCCTAAAATGTTGACGCTTCACTAAAACAGTTTATGCTAGATCGAATTTGTTGCCACATTGCACCCAATAATCTATTCAGTGTTATAAGGATGTATCTAAGTGACTGGTTAAACTAATTTAGATACAGTTATGACTTTATTGCAGTCTATGGGTGTATTTATATTTCTATAACTAACAATTAATTTTTTCTGCAGTTGTGGCCGTATTGAACTAGATGTGCGATATCTTGAATATAACCCATAAATGTTGCGAGTTGTTCAATTTCTTTATTTTTCATACTAAATAGCTATGGCAATGTAGCTATATGTTTTTTTAACCTAGTAGATGTTCAAGCGTTAGGATTTTTTGCTCCACATGTTTTGACATCTTTTTGCATTAACTTGTCGTATAGGATTAGAGGTATTTTTATGGGAAAATGAGAACAAATTATAGATTTTCACAAAATTATTTCTTAGCGTAATCAGTATGTTTCTGAGGTTTTAAACTAAAGAGACCTGGCACATCTCTTCCACGTTTTCCTCTAATAACCACTCTTTTCAATTTTGGAAACAATACTTTCTCCGTTGGAGTAACCGCTACTCAAAATTTTTCGTTATTCTGAGTTTTTAATTCATTAGAAGTGTATAAATGCAATGGCGTTCTTTGAATTCTTTAAATTAGTTTTCTATTTAGCAACAATAACCGTCAAAACATTGTTCTACCAAGTAACCATTTGATGTTTTATAAAAGAAGAGGGAACGTTTACACAGCAAATCTTATAAAACAATACAGCTGTCATCTCATTCGCTTCCATGCTTTAATGTGTTTTTAATTCCAGAAACGGTTGAAAGGTTGTAAAAAAATATTTTTTTAACTTTATGTTGTCAGTGATAATATTTTACATCTGTCAGTTTAATGTACCTAATATAATTTTAAAATTAGAAAATATAGCGCAAGACGGGCGGAAGGAAGCAATATGACTATTTTCAAAAAGACTTCTGATGAGGAACATTTTATCTTCACTATTCTATAACATTTAAATGATTCTATCAAAATTGTATAAGTTATGGTGTTAAGTACTGATTACTGCCAACATAAAGTTACATTTTTTTTTTGTAGCCTTGCCGTTCCTGAAATTAAAAAACACACCACACATGTCTACTACCCCCTGTCTTTTATGAATGTGTATCCATCATCGAATCAGATTCTTGATTTAGATGCATTATTGGCTTGATTTGTTAGCTTTCTTATTTTTGTCATCACTTGATTCATGAGCAGTCCACTCATCTTGTAACATATCAGTTTCGTTACTTCTATGTGCACTTGACAAATTTGGAAATGTAGATGGTATATATTCAGAAACATTCGGACTGATGGGTTCTTCTATACTTTCGCTGATGTATGAACTTTTTCTGATAATTTATGGTTTTTCAATACAACACTTCAATCAATAATCACTTTGTAATTTTTTAGGAGGAAATCGTTATGACTGTTTGTAGAAAGAACGTCTCCCCCCAAAGCGCATTTAATAAACCGTACTAATAACAAATCTATAATTATTATGATAGGTATGACATTTGTTCTTGCTGTTTTACTAAAAACTGTTTATTGATTTTATTCGCAATTCTAAAATTAACACGGAGCCTTTTTGGACACATGTTTACAGGAACGGTTGTTACACCTTTGTTCCACATATTCAGTTGGTAAAGGTTGGTCAAGCAATTCAGATAGTTACGTGTTCCATTGCTTATCTTTTTTAGCTTTGTTGATACAAATCATCGAATCGGAGAATATCAGACCCCGGTCAAAATTTTCCCGCCGGAATAAATGGGTAACAACTAAGAAGCAAAATGTCAAACACATGTGAAGGGTATACGGTATACTATTTGGTAGAGAAATTTGTAAGCTTTCGAAATATAAGCCGCTGAAATCCAAAGTGGTATAAGTCTTTTTTTTGAAAAAAGGTGAGTTTTGCGTTTCATTTTGCCATAAATTACGGTCGATGCTCTTTGAAAAATAGTTAAATCACTTGATCAGTTAATAGTTGTCAATTTAAAGAACTGGAAAGGTAATATAACTCAAAATCGACAATTTTTGACTTATCCCACTTTTGCTCTCATCGGCTAATATGCCCGTGGATTTTATGAGAGAATACTGCAAGTCCATTAAAACAACAAGTAAAGTTTTGAACCGGAATATAGAGTATTTCAAATATTAAAATTCACATATCTCGAAAAAATGAAAATGTGACTTATATCGTTCTTCCCGTTAACTATTAGGCGAAGAATGACTAGATACAATCACATTTCTTAATGCAAAATAAAGAAATATGACTTTTAGAGCATTCTGATCTTGACTGTTAATAAAAACAATAATTCGTAGGTATTTACTTGTTACTGCTGTCATTTTGTCCTACTGCTCCAAACCTTTTGGGCAATAATAACATTTGCCCTTTACATAAATCTAATATTTTTTTTTGATCCTGTGTGGCATCCAGTGCGATCAAGCGACTTAACCGCTTTAAGATAGTTATCTAAACTGCACTTTCGCAAATGTAAATCAATGTTGCCAGATTGAAGGACGCAGCAAGATGCTATCGATGTAAGTCAATATATGGCAAGGACGCAGCATAATCGACAGAATGTAAGGAACATATGCAAAAGATGTATATTGAAAAAATCCGCAGCGCCTCCTAGACCTCTATACGGTGAACTAAAATATTCATTGAATTTTTATGATTAGCATGATCGAGCGTCCCTCTAAAAATTTGATTTTAAACCCCTCTTACCCCCGAGAATCGAATTATATGGGTTAGACTTGCTGCGTCCGTATACGGACGCAGTATGGTCTAGGACGCAGTATTGTATGTAATTTGGCAATGTACGGACGCGGTATCATACCAATGGAAAATATATACAAGTTTATACAAATTTATACATGATTTAGTCAAATCGTGTCGGCAGGTCTGCTTAATTCTACTATGTCATGTGTTTGTTGTTGTGTTTGAAGCATTTGGCTTTGTTGATTTGTCGTCTCAAATTATGTGGCATACGATGTTCCCAGCAGTACTACAACTTGGGTGTAGGATTTACGGTTAGGTGTTCGGATATCATTTCTCAGCATCGGGTAGAGTTTTTCCTGTAGTTGCTTGTGAGTGATACAATTTCTGTAATTTTCGGGGTATTTACCCTTACAATTAACACAAACTACCTTGTCATCTTTTGTTTTGCGCGGGCACTCAATTGTTTTATGGAGTAATATACATTTAACACATTGTGGAATGTGTTGACCGAAGCATTGACAATTTGTGCATTGTGGTATCTCTTAGCATGGTTGGATTCAATTGAAGGGCTCTATGCAAGAAGTCTTTAAGTTACTTTTTCATATTCTATGATATTTGAAATTTGATGCTTCAGTTTAATCTGGAAAACACATTGTTTTGGTTTTAACTGGTCTTTTTTAATAAAGATTACTTACTTTACTACGCTAGTGTTCATTAATAGTTTGGTATTGTAGATTTCCTTGTTGTTTTAGTTCAATGATGATACAGAAGACATAATAACAAATTTTATAACGAGCAACACTACAATTCAAAACTTTCTTCAATTCTAACTGTCAATTTACTTCTAGAGTAAAATTTACTTGGTAGAAAAATCTCGAATAATTTACTTTGAAGATTTACTTGCAAGTAAAGTTATTTTGCGTTTATAATACGCAAATCTGTAACTGTTTTATAAATTGACAATGACATTTACAAAACAATTTTATAAACTATTTATAAAGAGTTTTTAAATGCTGTTAAACGCAACTAAACAGTTGTTATAAAATAATTCAGTTCTGGAAGCTGAAATGCTGTATAACGATGGTCATATAAAAGTTTCCATAACAATTGTGTAATTGCTTTATAAGTTGTTTTACAATTTTGCTGTAAGAACGTTCTCATCGACGACTTAAACAACAAATTTGTTTGATTTATTTAAATCAAGTCAATGATTACTGACGATGGACTCACAACACTGAAAAAAGTAAATGTTTCAGTTTAATCATTGTGTTGACTTTTTTAAGATGTGCTTTTTAAAATGTAATATGTGTAATTGACGATGTTTTAAAGAATGTGGTTCTTTTAAATGTTTGAGATTTGCAGTAAGTGATTTTTTTATTTTTTTTAAGTACAATTGTTTATATAGAACAGGTAAATAATCACAACATAACCTCAACAGTGTAAAAATTCTAAAATATCCCCGAAAGAAAAACACGAAAAGATAAATCCGGTTTGGTTAGGTAAGGTTAGGTTTAAGATTTCTATCTCTGTCAATTTTTTTTTTCTTTTTAATATTGTTATGAAGAAGGAAAGCAATTGTAAGAAAAAAAAATTGTTTGAGGCAACAAAGTGGTGTTATCCGCAATTTTTACCCAACCAATTGGTACCTGCGGAGCAACAATATAGCAGCAATAAAACATAACAGTTCTATTAGATAAGAATTATACAGCTACATTGTTACTTGGACTGTTACGATTACTATCTTATTTAATGTTATTAAAGAGAAGTTTTGCTTATTCTGTATTGCAACGTTGGTTAATTGTCCTACCGACTGCGCCAAATTATCTTGCGATCCTCGTTAATTGAACAGATAATTTAATTTCGATGGTTTTATTTCACTATTTACAATTTGCAGATATCATTTCATTCTTCAGTAGTAATAGTCGAGTTTGGCAGTCTTGGAAGGTCCCTTAAAGAAGATTAACGCTTCTACTTTAGAAGATCCATACCGCGAAGTGCAACGATCCCCCGCGAGCTGCAAATAAATCTGTCCTTGCACGGTCATACAGAATGGATGATGATGAAACGTCACATGATGGATGTACTGACCCGAAAAAAACGTAAGTTGAAACCTGTGTCGCCGAATCGATTCGCAGGTATGTAATGAAGATGCGATTAAATCCGCATCCCTCGCACAAGCCGTGCATAATATACATGTATCATGCAGCCATGAACAACACAGCCAGTCGAGGAATGCCAGCGGAATGCTCGATAATCCGCGCTGACCCAAGTTACGTCATCAAAATTCCGTCCCCCGAAAGCCCACCCGGGGGTAAAGCAGGAATTTTTGTCATAACTCCTGCAGGAGTTAACTCATTGTTTCCGCCTTCCGACTTTACTCAACACATGCACGATACTATTTCAGTAATTCACATTCGCTATTTTAACCGCCGACGATACATTTTACTATTATATCGTAAATGGCCGTTAATTGCTCGGGACGCGACTTAATAAATAAACGGGGGACGCGTCGTCATTCGCTGGAACACAATGGACCGGCCTGAAAAACAACAATGCCCGCGAAACAATCGCCGAGTGGTAATATTTGATACTCCAGTTTTCATTACAGTGCAAATTTTTAATTCTCCCGGATGAATGCCGCGCGGAATGAGACGCTCGAAACGGGAATAATACCCCTCAGACTGTTTTTTTTTTAAATCTTAACCTTCCAGTAGTCGCGTGCGGAGTCTCGCTCCGCACGACTGTTTTTTTGATTTTCCAAGGAATTTCCCATTCTCTCGAACCGCCGTTTTCAGTACCTTCCTAATTTATTGTCTAAATGTTATAATTCATTTATTAATTTGAGAAGCAAATTCAAATAGATCCCGTCAAAAGGTAGATATGTGATTGGCTCTTAGAAAGTATTTTTTACACTGATGAAATTATGAAAAATGGGCAGTCGCCATATTGCCGAAACAGCTGATTGTAGCTGTGTGTTTCATTAAATTAAAGAAGTTCTTATCACAACTGAATGGCTTCAGTTGTGTGCTTTTATTTCGTTTGGCTTCATTTATATTTTTTTCCATTTTTGGTTCTATTACGAACATATTATTGTTCGCACGTGTTGTGTCCACTTTACGAAAGTTTGTACTGTCATTACAATCGGGCCAGATGACGACACAAGCACAACAGAAAGTGACTGTAACGACAATGAATTTGAATTATTTGATTAATAAATGCAGTGGTGTAAAGTGTGAAATTACTGAATAGTGTGTGCCACACTCTTTTTGTATTCGTTCTTTTTTATTGTTTTTCAAAAAAATCGCAAAAACTAACAATACAATGAATATAAATTATTTGTATGTAATTTTCCTAACTTTTTACCAACATGTGTTATATTTGAAATACAAATGTTGTTTTAATATAATCTACAATGTAATATAATTTTGTGAATTAAAAATATTAAAATTCAAATTTGCCGCCAAAAAATATTTACCAGAAATATTCCAGTGTAATTTGTTCTTTTTATATTAATTTTCGAATTAATAAATGAACTATAGTGGAACAATATCAGAACTGCAGATACATTATTTTTTCCTTTTTTTGCATATTGCGGAGTGAGACTCCGCAGCGACTATTGACGTATTAAGCATATCTTTGTATACATTTTGACATTTTCGGTTTACAACAACACAAGGTAAATCTGTGATAATCATTTTCGATACAAGTGCAATAATTTTCAATGTGTGGTTGCTTGTTTCAAGCACGAAGTCAAGTTTTGTAATGGAAATGCTGCACGAGATGACAGCATACCTTTTTTCATATTAAAAAAAATAATTATTGTAAATTTTGAAGTTGTTTGACAAATTGTCAAGTTAATATTGGTTTGTTCAATATCCACTTTTTGGGAATATTGGGTTATAAATGCCGCAGACGGATTGTAGAATCCGCTACCATACAAACCGGCTAGCCGCATTATAAAACGGCTCGGTTTTGTAAATTGGCTGGTTAACATTTAGGCGGGTTGTAATACGGCTAAACGTTGGTCAGCCTTACTGTAACGACGTTTCGCGTTCTCCAACGCAATAAAATGACGGGTCGCCGTTTTATAAAACGGCGAAAAGGGACTTTATACAAAGAAAACCTTTTCTTGTAGCTATGACAAATATAAAGTCATAACTATAAGAAAAAGGTTTAACTCAATATAAAAGGTTTTTTTAATAAAATGTCCAACAATTCTTCCTTTATCAAACGGACTGAGTTATTCAGCGATTCATAAAACACCTAAAATTTTCAGTCAAATTGTAAAAATTCTCTGTTCATTCCATATTTTACAATCTCCCCAATCATTTAGAAAACGACTGAATTTGCAATTCGCCGCCGACATCTACAATATGGCTGATTGTCGCCCTACATTACACATAGTCAACATTTCGGCTAAACAATCTGCCTGAACGTCAATCAGCCGTTTTACAAAACAGAGCTGCTTTGTAAAGTGGCTAGTCGCTTCATATTGCGGCGGATTCTACAATATGGCTGCAACATGTACACCAAAGTTTAAGTTAAAGTTTAAGTTGAAATTAGCTTGTTCAATGGTCCACAAGAGAACCAGTAAAGTAAAAAGTTTTTAGTATTTATTTTGCACAATATCTAGTAAAATTATTAAAATTTTGTGCTGTGGTATTCATTAAAGTTTTTTGAAAATTTTTTTGCTCAAAACTTTTTTTTTAATGTTTATGGCATAACAACTTAATAATACACTTGGAAAGGATATAATTTATTACCAATTTTAACTTAAAATTTTAAAAAAATATAAAATTTTCTTTTGCAGAGTCACACAAAAAAGGTGCGACTACTAGAAAGTTAACTGTTTCTCCTGTTCTCCGTTATTTTTCGGGTATTTATCGTGCGTGTAGTGAGCGCCGATAAGGGATTATTTCGGCGGGCCACATTAATGCAATGGGTGATTTTGGAGCGACTGCCATTTCGCCGATATGTATCCGGAATGAAGAAGCACTTGACGCCTTTTTATCGGGGCGAAGTCGTGCCCACCAACGCGCGATTAATGCCTTTTCTATGGAGTCCTCTCTTATTTGATAATCAAGAATTGAGGGTTGATTCATCGCGTGCTTGTGACGAGGATTGTCGCGGTTTAAACTTGCGATGATTCATTGTTGGGAAGTGCTTCAGGAATGAAATTTCAGCGCAAATCCTTTCATTTCATCTTACCAACTTTTTGTCATTTCTAAATTCGCTTTTTTATTTTTTCGTTCTACCGAAACTGTTCGGTTGTTATTTACTAAACTGTTTTGATGCGTTACTGAAGGGTTTGGTTAATTTTACGAAGTAATTTAGGTATTTTCTGCTCCCTACATTAAATTTAAAAAAAAATAAAGTCAATCAGTCAATATATGCAACCAATCATACTCTCACGTCAACCTATTTTAGAATAGTACAACAGTCGAACGATTTACTTAAAAGAAAAATTACCATAAATGTTCAAATTGTGCTCCTTCACATGCTGAACAATGTACTAAGCGATTGTAAAATCCCTGCACAACATTTCTTAAATAAATGAAATTTAATTTTTTTGTGGAGATAATTGATGGAAAATAAATCTCTGATTTGCCTGAAACTATTGTTATTTTTATACCAAGTCATTTTGTTTTTATTTTTCTTCTTTTGAGTATATTTTAATAACTAAATTTCAAACTTAAACTTCAACAATCACATTTTTTATTTCTACATTAATTTAAATGTCAAATCGTTTGTATTATCAAGGGTTGTTGGGATATACATACGGATATTGCTTTACATTGTATGTTCAATTTAAAAAAAGAGTCGGAATATTTTATAGTAGGTACAATAAAATAGTTATAAAATATAAAAATATTGATGTAATTAATACAATTTTATTTACATTTACTAAGATGCACTTTCTATAATATAATATTAGACAATATAAAAAATAGAATGTTCTTTAGATAATAATTTAAAACTAGCAGTACAGGGCGAGGGTATTAACAATTGAGGGAAAAGTATGTAATTTATATGTTACTTCAGTTGAAGTTTGTAATTTCGATTAGTGCTACAAATATTTCGAATTATTATTATTTGAAGCCAAAAACTTTTTAAAGTTTTGGGTAAAATTTCGATATTTGGTTTTTATTTCAAAAATTGGCAAACATTCTAGGCAAAAATATCTTTGATAGACAAAAAATTAACTATCAATCTTCAATTCAGTCATCTGTCATGTCCACACAAGCACTTATTATAAAGAAAGACAAATTTAGTTAAGTAGAAGTAATATATGGCAACACTGCACTATTTTTGTTTCCATCAACTAATCTAACTATTCTAAAACACAAGTTTGTCACTGAAGTTTACTAATTCACAGTACCTAACAAACAGTCGGTACATTCAAAAGGAATATGAAAACTATCGTTATCATTTCCATTGCCATTTTTCTAATAATTTAACCAATATGCACTAAATTGCAACATCGTAGACAAATTAGTTACTTAAGGGCCAGAATATGCTCAGAAATATTGTGGTTTAATTTAGCTAACACTTACAACATTAAAGTTTTCCTTAAGTTGGTGCAATAGAATAAGTGACACTTACAATTTTAGGGGAAACTTAAAATTTAAGTTGAAGTAGTGCAAAAAACAAGGAGAAAAATAATTTACTTTAGTTCTGTAACATGACCCAAATGTAAGAAATAACAAAAGTTTAGTTAAAATTGGATTAACAAAACTAATTTGGTAATTTTTTGTTATTTTTTTATTTTAAAATTATTATTTTTTTATATTATGGAAATTCATATTAAAAAAACGCTTGGGAAAAGTTCAACATTACACCACTCCAAGCAAACATTCGCAAAAAACGTCTGCCACCTTTGAATCTACTTTTTGCCTGTCACAGATTTTTGAAATGATTCTAAAATATTCAGTGCTTTAAATACTTCAAACGGTCGACGATTTTACTTCAAAAAAAAAATTGTGACAATTAAAAAAACTCACTAGGAAGATTAGATACACATTGGAAACTTGTCTATCATTTCCTAAAATTGTCCAAATTTAAGTATTCAAGTGCTCAAGTAAACTGCAATTTGTAGAGTTGAATAATGCAAGTGAAATAAAATATGCAATTCGAGAAAATCGAGCACCAGAAATTCGAATAGGAATAATAAATGGAATGGAAAAGTCGCCCAAGAAAAACATCTTATTGGAAAACCACAAATTTTAAACTATTTTTTAAATTTTCTTAGATTATAATTAATTGAGAAAATTTTCGGCTTAATGTACAAAGTTGCAGCCCTTTTTTGCCTGCACTTTAATTAAAAGGACACAATACAAAATATTTTTCTCCTCAAATTGCCAAACTTGTATTAAAACACATTCGGATAACTCCCTGCGAGTTTCCCACCTCACAAAAGCACAGTTCCGAACACCCGGCCAAACAAAGAATTATCATTTATTAATTATTTTCTATAATTAAAATTGATTGAGATAAGTCCCGAACAATACCGAGAAAATTTCCTCGAAGCTAGATCGCTAGTTGGCGAAAAATCCTGCAGGGAGAGTCGTATTCCGGAGGAACCGTGGCAGAAGAGGGGCGAAGCTCACCTTAAACTTCAGTACAATTCGCATCCGAAGAGGGAGAAGGATTTCTCCTCATTTCTTTCCTCACAACTTTTATTTCTCTTTTTTTACAACACACAAAAAACCAAAAAAGCTTATTTAATTTTTTTGCAATGGTTTGAAACTCGCATCAAATTTCGATTAATTTTCAGCGTACAGCTGTCCCGAAAGTGGCCCATTTTATAAATAATTTCGGAAGAGCCACGTTTTAAATAAAACTGCCCCTCTAGCGCGTTTGGGGGAAGGGAGGGGACGGCATGATATGATTATGATCCCGGGTTGCGTGGAAACGCGCAGTTTCCATCCCCTCCAGCGGTATATAAGAAGAGGGTGGTTTGGAGGACCACATTTCGCGAACGCGGACGTTTGTGTGTGCGTCGCAAAAATCAGTGACAAAATTTTCAAGTGCAGATGTGTTTAAATCGGCACAAGAACAGAATTTTTGATCGAACGTAAGCCCTCTTGATGTGTTAAAACGTTTTGTCGCTTGCTGTTTTTAGTTGTGCTTGCATGCGAATCCGGCCTGGGAAATCATTAAAGTCATTAGGACGAACCGAAGGACGGCGGCGGCGTTGCACATTTTCCTGAATGGCTCCTAACGCCTCTTTATGATTTCGCGCCGCCATAAATTAAATGTCACTCTGTAATATCGGGTCGCTCGCTGACATTTCGCGTCGTTATTGTCTTTTGTGTGGCTGCTTATGCAAATTTCGGCTTTATTGGAAATTATTTTTGACGCAAATCTGATAAGAGCACAGGCATTTTCCATTATGTACTTCTGGTGCAATCCGAGGATTTTCGCGATATCCCTATAATCCTCGGCCTCCAGTTTTCTGCATTAGGAACTCTATCATTCATATATTCACCCCATATTCCGCAAATTGTCCCTGTCACATCGTATCTTCCGCAATTTGTCATCCTCGCATTTCCTCCGTTTACAACCGTATTGTGCCAAATTTTGTTTTCGACTTTCCCCAAAAATTATCTCACCTGGAACTCGCCACATTTCAAATGTTAATCAAATGTTAACCATAAGGGCGATTTTAAGGGCGGAACGCTTTTTAAAAGGTCTGAAAGGGCATCCTTGACTTGTGATTAATCAATTTTTCACTAACCTTTTCAGAACTTGAATTTTGTATATTTATAAAAATGTTAGGGAATTGCAATAATTTTATTCTCTACATATAAATTCGTTCCAATAACACAATCATCAGTCACAACATTTTTTTTTTTAATTTATCAACTAAACTCAATTTAATTTACATATTTAGTGAAATTGCTTCTTAATGGCCTATTTTTCATCAGGAATTAAATGATAAATTCATTTAACGATTTTTGAGACGCACTGTATAATAATATTAATAAAATAATACAAGAAAACAAGTTTAATTGAGGTAAGGAGGTAAGTTACTTGAAATTTTCTTGAAATTAAAAAATGTGTATACCGGGTGAGAAAAAAATAGAAGAGTTACTTGAATTAATATACTAAACTGGCAAAACAGTAAATAAAAAATTGATAACAACAAAAACTCTGAATGAGTTAACGTAAAGTATGTAAGAAAGTGTGTAATTTTTCTTCGTTTATATCTCGGTCGTATTTGCGCCGCCGAAATAAAAATACTCGACTACATTCTCCCGACTTTATTAACGTCAGAAAAAATCGGGGGGAGGAATTTCCGAAGCGAGCAGATCCGTACCATTAATTAAATAGTAATGATAAGGTGCGGTTGGCCTAATTTGAAAATAAATTTGCGTTAGAGGGAAGTAAATGTAATAAGAGACACTCGTTTAGGATTACATTATAATTAATTTGCATTTCTCATTTATAAATTTGTAAGATTTTCCATCGCAATATCCATTACTGGAGCCTGCCCTTTTCAATTTGCGCGCGACTGTCCTTTTAATTTAAATTGTTAACGTTTTAATTTGGAATTTTTTTCGGTGCACTGCCAGCCGGCTGGAATTTATATTTGGGAGCGGCGGGGCGAGACACGTATCGGCGGAGTTCGTTCCTAACCAGAAAATGCTTTTAACGGCGTCGCAGTCGTATTCGCGATTTGATCCCAGAATTAAACCACTTAGGGAAAGTCGTTATGTACCCCATTTTGTCTTAAACATATTCCGCGGCAATTATGTGTACCAAATCCGGCCAGATGCACGAATTTGTTGCAAAGCTCTTTTATCCCCAAAATCGCTGATTTATGGGAAAACAATTTTTTTTAATTTTCAAACAGAAAAATTGGTAATTTGGAATTTTTTGTGTTGATTATGCAGTGCGTCCCCAGATGAACTGAAAAATAAGAAAATCGTTTTGATCTTCAATTTTAGTTGTTCCAAACTATTTTTTTCTAACCAAAATCAAAAACTTTTGAAAATAAATTGAATTATTTTGAAAGTATAATTTTGTGCTTTGAAAGAAAAACATTGTTAAATACCTATCTCAATTTGTCTTATAATCTAATCGTTTTCCAAAAAGTAAATTATTTCCGAAAAGTATGTCATTTTACACCTTTCATATTGTTTTTCTAAAAATAAAAAACCTTGGAAATTATAAAAAAAAAATATATTAAATTTTATTCAACGTGGAATCCTCCACTTTCATCACATTGTTTAGTCGTAATCCATTGATAATATTAATAACATTTTGTGCTTCTTTTTATTTTTCTCAAAGGCGTAAAAAACAACATTTTACTGATCAATTGATTTTGTACCAGTATTGAAGTATGGACAGGACATCCATCTTGTTGAAAATAATCATTTTCTTACAGAAGACCAAGAAAATGAAATAAAGTTAAATAGGAAAATTGATTAACATTTTCAACAATTCTATTATGCTAACCGTTACAGCAAACAGCTTATTGTCAAGACTTTTTCTTGTAATCTTGAAATTTGGTTTTTCTTTTGACCAATCTGCAATTTGATGTCGAAACTGTTCCATTTATTGTAAATTCGTCAGAACATAGTAAAAATTTTGATTGTTTGGCCAATATTGCAGCCGCATCTTTTTCTTTATTATTGTTCAGCGTAGATCAGCGAACTGATGTATTGATTGGATTGTTGAAGTGATGAACAATCCAATTTTACTAATAAGATACATTTATCTCTGTTTATTCCCACATTGATCTACTTGACCTACTTCGGTCTTGATTACCACTACTGTTAATTATAATAATGAACTATTCTAATTATAATTCTTATTTATACCCAAACTATTGACTAGATACATTGTTTGCTATTACGTTAGGATTTTTAATTTGGCCATTAAACATTAAATTCTGCTGTTCAGCTGTTCAAAGTTGCAATGTTCGTACGTTCCTGACAAACAATAAATTGACAGAGTTAGCATAGGTTAACAACTTACTTGCATTGTAAATAACTGACACAATTAAAATAGAAAAATTTAAAAGAAAACATGTTTGAAGATCAAACAGTTGTGGCCTTTTTTATCTTTTTTAATTTCGTTGAAACTTTTGAATGAGACTACGTAGAGCAATTATGGAAACATGAACAATTGAAATTTTTATTTGTGTAGATGTAAGACACTTCCGCAGTTCCATGACACTGAACAAGGGTTACAATTGTTTCAGCAAATGTTAAATTTACCTCAATTCAATGACTTAACTTTTGACTTTAATTGTTATAATTGTGAGAGATGGTTCCACTTGAAGCTGTCAGTTGGAAAATTTCCACTTCATGTTTTTTGGCTTTTTTCCTTCAATTTACTTAATAAAATCAATATTTTAAATGTCAATGCAAAAAGGCATAAACCGTGGATTTTGATATAATTGTTTCCAGTTAATTTTCACGATAAAACCGATATTTGAGCGCAAACGTTTTTCCTGAACGATTTTTATGGGGCCGTGATCCGAGCGGTGCGAATATAGCGCCATATCTCATTTTTACGGGTCGTACCGGAAATGTTGGCAAGATTAATATCATTTTGAGTTTTGAAGGTAATTTAAAATGTACGATACGTAGTCCACTCCGTCTCTCATATATTGGATCATATTTTATAATTCGGCTTTTATAAATCCGAAACGTCCCTTAATGTCCCCTATTAATGATAATGGAGTTTCGTAGTCATATACGTGATATGCACCCTTTTGACAGCCTGAATTATACATTTTTTCTCTGCGTACATTTTCGGATCGTTACATTTCCACGGATTTATTTCGCGCTCGTGTTACACTTATATACAGTTGATATTTGAAACTGAATACCTGCCCGCGTAAAATGGGAAATATTTTATGCCCGGCCATTATCTTTATAACCTTTTTGTATGCGTGTGCCGTATAGGGCCGTCGAGAAGGAGAAATCCTTCTCCCACAATGACATTGTTCTTTTGCTTAAACGAAACGCGCCGTTTTATTGTCTCGCAGTGTATCAGATTACGTCCCGGCCGATTCTTAAGTGAAAATCAATCCTCTCGGATTTTATTTTAATTGCTCGTTTTTAACTCTTCCATTTCGATATATATAAAGTTAAGTAAACTTACTTTTTTAGGTCCTTAGATTTCCACATAATTCTTATCTAGAAAATCTAAGGACCTAAAAAAGTAAGTTTACTTAACTTTATATATATTTATATGTCCACATAAAGGAAATAAAAAATAAAAAATGAAAAAGTTGAATCTTACATTTCGAGCTCGCTTTCAGCGCGAGGGCACATGTGATTTCAGCCTGAAACAATATGCGATTAGCAAATCTGACGCAATTATTAATGGTGTCAGTTTTGAAGATGGAAACTATCTGTCTGCGGTTTCAGGCGATGATTTAGACTCTCCAATTAACCAGAAGTGGTAACACAAAGTCTCAATTCGTAATAGTATATTACATATCAAAATACAGGCTGTCTACGCTTAGGGTAACGATGCTTGTATAATCTGGCTGCAACAACTGCATTTTTGTGACGCTCGTCGTAGATTATGATCATATTTAAATTGTCAGTTTGACAGTTATTTATATCAGGAGTTTCCAAAAATATGAAACTTAAATACAGTCCAGGTAACGAGCGTCAAGGTGACTTTAAAAAAATTCGTTATAAAGAAACTTCGTTATATATAAATTCATGTTGAAAAAAAAATTTCAGTTTAACCCTTTCAGGTCCACAAGAATTTTTTGAAGTAATACGATTTTAGGCATTAAAATGATTAGGTATCTATTTAACATAAAACAAAGTACTTTCAAAATTTACCTGGGGACACATTATGTCGCAAGGTCGCAAAAGGTTGCAGTTACCTAGTTATTTAATTTATTGAATAAATAAGACCACCCCAGTGTTATGAAACAATTTTTAAAACACAAGGCAAAGTATGGCAATCAAATTTAAAAAATTTGACGCATTAAAACTTTTCTTTTGCATTTAATATTGTAAAATTTTTAAATTAGTGTTACTTTCTTCGGCTAATCCCTCATAAAAAGTTGAACCCTGGATACATCTAAGAATATTACTACAGCCGAGTTTTTTTCCGAAGTTACAGTGAAACAACAAAAAGAAACCGTTTTAAATCTTGAAAATTTGTAAAGTTGGGGGAAAAAATTCGTTATACGGAAATGTTTAATTCGTTATAAGGGAAAATTCGTTAAAAACGTCTCCAGGGTTCCCCAAAAAAAATTGGCTATATAAGGAAATTCGTCAAACAGAAGTTTGTTATAGGGAAGTTTGACTGTATACGTGTTTTATATCTAGCATGTTGCGATTCTTGAATAGTGGGTTGCGTACATTGGGCGTAGGGCTCGGAAAGTTACGTGAAACACCCAGTATATTACGCCCGAGTCAAAAAAGTTACGCACGAGTGCGTAAGGACACGCTTACTTAGTTTATTATTTGCACAATATTGATCATTTTCAGTAGTGGTCGTAGAAAAACAAATTAAAAATGAATCGAAATTGTTAAATTAAAAAAAAAACAATTTTTGATTACTAATATTCCAATTTAGTTCGAAATTGAATTTTGCACGGTAATGGGTTTCTGATTGGCGTCTCATACATTTTTTTTTCACATATCCTCCACAAAAAATCAGGGAACACGTGACGGGATAACAACCCCGACCCAGCTGAGGCGTTTAAAAAACTATTTGTTCATTTGCCATGACAACTACACGTTATTTGATGATGCATCCCAGGATCTACTTATTTTAGACCTGTATCTCGGCAAAAATTTTAAATGAGCGTAAGGTTGAAGCTTTATTAAAAAAACAGCGACAATGGTTGACATTTTCAGTGAAATATTAAATAAAAATAATAAAACAAGTTGATAAAAAATAGTTGATTTTTAAAGGTGGTTAGAAGGTTGTGAAAAAAAAAAAATGTTGGTAGTAATGAGTGGTTAATAACATAACCTATACGATTTTGACAGAATCGCTTAAATGTTTTATTGAAGATAAAGTTTTTTTTTCGAAATGATTAAATTGATTTCTTCGACACAAGCGTCTTGTGCCAGATTTTCTAATTTTGAAGCGAGATTAGTAACTGACAGATGGCCAAACTTTCACCATAAAGTAAAAGAAAAATTTTCACAGCCTGCTCATTACAAGTCGACTATATAAGAAGTAAATTTTGGCAATCTGCTATTCACAGTGTGATAATAATCTTTGTAGTTGTAATTGTATCTGAAAATCACCATTAACCATGAATTAGATCATTTTAATCTTAAACAGTATTTGCATCCCAACATAATAGTTATACAAACAAACTTCTTTAATGCTATAATACAAAGTCAAATTGGGCTGGTGCAAGAAATGGAATAATTATATCCAAGAAAAATTTATGAAATTATTTTGGTGACATCGAGCCATACGCCGCCTTTAGCTGTTACCACCATTCCATAATTTAACTCCAAAGGCACTTTCGTCTTGGGATTTACGGAAAACCTATAATTTTTCAACAGCAGAGCAAGACCAATTTTCGCCTGCAGTTCTCCAAATTTGAGTCCTTGAACAAATTAAAAAGTTCCCAATCAAAAATCAACAAAACAGGAACTTACCGAGGCACATCCTTGGACCTTCTCCGAATGGCAAATAAGTAAATTCACGAATTTTTTTCTTATTTTCTTTGCTGAAACGTTCAGGATCAAACACCTGCGGTTCGGGGAAGTATTCCGAATCGTGGTGCAACCCAATCACTGACATTATTACAACCATCCCTTCTTCAATAACGACATCAGTGTTGGGAACTTGATAAGTCTTCGTGCACTGTCTGTTTAAATAACCAGCAGCCGGATATTTCCTCAAAGTTTCTAAAATCGAAAATAATTACTTTGCCTCAAAAAATGAAAACAAACCTTGTATGACTTGTTCTAAGTACTTCATCTCTCCGATCCCTTCGTAAGTAATTTTTCCGTTGTGTTGTTCCAACACTGCTAAAACCTCTTGCCGCGCCTTGTCCTGAATCTCCCGATTGAGTGCCATTTCGTACAGGCCGAAGGCGATGGTGGTCGAGGAAGTTTCAAAACCGGCGATGAAAAATAGGAAGCATTCTGCAATCAACTCATTCATAGTTATTTTGTTCTCTTCCGAGTTCTTCAGATTGATCAACAACTGCAAAAAATCGTTTCTGGTTAAGTTGTTGACTTCTCGGTGGAGAACCGTCTCCCTGATGAATCCGTCGAAGAAACTTTCGACTTTTTTATCGACCGGACACAGACCTAACGATCGGGACAGATTTGGGAAAGCGGTGCAGAAAAAAAGTTTGGCCTCAAATAGTCTCGAAACTGGAAACACCAATCGACTGATTTTTCTAATTTCTGAGTTTTTGTGCGAATCGCACTCTAGGCCAAAAACACAAGTTCCAATCGCGTTGATGGTGAAATTCGCAGCTATTTCCTTGATGTCGACAGGCTCCGATTTTTCCACTGCGTCGTCCATGGCTCTTACAATCGTTTCCGAGCACTGTACTACCAGAGGAGCCATAAGTTTAATTTTTCCCGAGCTAAAAGTCGGGGTCAGTTTCGTTCGCAAGTTCTTCCACTTTTCTGGAGCAATGGTTGTCAAGTGAGCTGAAATTGGTTGGTCCTTTTCATTGCTGTATGCTCCTTTACTGGTGAAATGTTGGAAATCGTTGACCATGATTTGTTTGATGTGCAATGGATCAACTAGAAAGTAAATTGGGGTTGAAAACATGTAAACACCTGCATGTTTCCATCCCAATTTTCTGCACTGTTCGTAAAGTTCAAGGAACAATTGTGTACGAGATTTGGGATCGGTGAAGAGATTACTTGCGTTTCCAAAAGGTATTCTAGGTTCGATGCACTGTAACTGTTTTCGGGCCCAATATGTGAAAGCCCATTTGAAATAAACCACGATTATTATTATAATCGAAAAACTGGTGAATAAAATTTCTGCGAAAGTCATCTTGGCACTGAAGATACAATTCAGCCAACATGAATTTATAGTGAGATACGTGGTGGGAGTAAGTGTTTGACCAATTTTGTTTGTTGTCTGCAGATCTCGCCATATCATTGTTTTGAAAAATTTATAAATAACCCCAGATAATAAAAAAAAAACATGAATCTTAAATTTTTAGAACTCATATAAACTTTATTGTTAAGAGCACGCATTTGTCCTTGAAAAAGGTCTAAAAATAGAGATGGCGCAATAATCCTCATTTTGCCATGTACAATTAAATTTTATTCAGGTTTATAACACCTGAAAATCGGCCACTTTCAGTTTCATCCCTAACCTCACTGTATGTAACAACTATGACGTACACGCATTTTACTAATTTATGTTAACAAATAACAATTTCAATAAAAAATGTCTTTACGTAATAATCCGCTTTTAACGAAATCCTCTTATAACGAGCTAATTATTAGATAGCATTGGATTTAGAAAAAAATACAAAATTGCGAGTCACAAAAACTAACTTTTAATCCTAATGAAACATGCTATTTTATTTTCACCCAACAATATACGGCAAATTACAAAATACACAAATTCTAATATGTTGGTAAGCAGAGTGATATTCATTTTATTTAGTTATGTCATTGTTTTTGGGAAAAAAACGACAAAACACTTTTTTTCTTAGTTACAAAAACCACCAATTTATCTCCCAAAAATGGTATTAAAAATTCTTTGTCAAAATTTTGTAAATTTTTCTTTTTGTTCTTCTAATTTTTTTACAACTTTGAACGTTTATAAGCTACGGTCAACTCAATGTTTTGGGGATTTTCTGGTGCCCTTTTGAAGCCCTACTTTCCCACCAATTTTGTTCATTAACCAACTTAGATAATATCCTCGTTGCGACAGTTTTATTTGTTTAAAAGTTCAACTTACATTGTTTTCTTTTGCAAAAATTGCTCCCATTCTGAAAATTAATTAATGAAGATCTAAAATTCAATGCCTCGTTAAAAATAATTCTACTTTTGCATGTTTCCATGCGCACTGAGTCACTTCCAATGACACCATTACATTATTACTGTTGCTGATTAATGTAGTACAATGGTGGTCATGGAAAATGATACATTTAGATTGTTTTCTAGATTGTGTTGCTAATAAATACAACAAAACAAACCTTTTAGGGAAATGTTAATATTGCTGGAATATTGATTCTGTTATGTATGTGAAGACGAGGAAAAGCAAGTTGGCGTTTTTTAATCTTTTCATAACAATTTACAATTCTTCCATTTCCTCAATAGTTTGCACTTAATTTTGTGTAACAATGTTATTTATCAATTTATAAATTCAACTCTACGATTCCAGCAAAAATATTTCACCTCCCAGATTTCAGCATTTACCATGAATCAGATCATTTTAATCTTAAACAGTATTTGCACCCAACATAATAGTTATACAAACAAACTTCTTTAATACAATAATACAAAGTCAAATTTGGCTGGTGCAAGAAATGGAAAAATTATATCCAAGAAAAATTTATGAAATTATTTTGGTGGCATCGAGCCATACGCCGCCTTTAGTGGCTACCACTCTTCCCCAATTTATCTCCAAAGGCACTTTCGTTCTGGTGTTTAAGGAAAACCTATAATTTTTCAGCAGCAGAGCAAGACCAATTTTAGTCTGCATTTCTCCAAATTTGAGTCCTTGAACAAATTAAAAAGTTCCCAATCAAAAATCAACAGAACAGGAACTTACCGAGGCACATCCTTGGACCTTCTCCAAATGGCAAATAAGTAAATTCACGAATTTTTTTCTTATTTTCTGCGCTGAAACGTTCAGGATCAAACACCTGCGGTTTGGGGAAGTATTCCGAATCGTGGTGCATCCCAACCACTGAAATCCCTACAAGCGTCCCTTCTTCAATAACGACATCAGTGTTGGGAATTTGATAAGTCTTCGTGCACTGTCTGTTTAAATAACCAGCGGGCGGATATTTCCTCAAAGTTTCTAAAATTGAAAATAATTATCTTGCCTCAAAAAATCAAAACAAACCTTGCAGGACTTGTTGTAAATACTTCATCTCTCCGATCCCTTCGTAAGTAATTTTTCCGTTGTGTTGTTCCAACACTACTTGGACGTCCTGCCGCGCCTTGTCCTGAATCTCCTGATTGAGTGCCAATTCGTACAGGCCGAAGGTGATGGTACTGGCGGAAGTATCAAAACCGGCGATGAAAAAAATGAAGCATTCCGCAATCAACTCATTCATAGTTATTTTGTTTTCTTCCGAATTCTTTAAATTGATCAACAACTGCAAAAAGTCGTTTCTGGTTAAGTTGTTGACTTCCCGGTGAAGAACCGTTTCCCTGATGAGTCCGTCGAAGAAACCTTCGACTTTTTCATCGACCGGGCACAGACCTAACGAACGGGACAGATTTGGGAAAGCGGTGCAGAAAGAAAGTTTGGCCTCAAATAGTCTCGAAACTGGAAACACCAATCGACTGATTTTTCTAATTTCTGAGTTTTTGTGCGAATCGCACTCGAGGCCAAAAACACAAGTTCCAATCGCGTTGATGGTGAAATTCGCAGCTATTTCCTTGATGTCGACAGGTTCCGATTTTTCCACTGAATCGTCCATGGCTCTTACAATCGCTTCCGAGCACTGGACTACCAGAGGAGCCATGAGTTTTATTTTTCCTGAGCTAAAAGTCGGGGTCAGTTTCGTTCGCAAGTTCTTCCACTTTTCTGGAGCAATAGCTGTCAAGTGAGCTGAAATTGGTTGGTCTTTTTCATTGCAGTAAGTTCCTCTAGTCATGAAATGTTGGAAATCTTTGGCGATGATTTGTTTGATGTGTAATGGATCAACTGGAAGGTAAATTGGGGTTGAAAACATGTAAACACCTGCATGTTTCCATCCCAATTTTCTGCACTTTTCGTAAAGTTCAAGGTACAATTGTCCACGAGGTCTGGGATTGGTGAAGTAATTACTTGAGTTTCCAAAAGGTATTCTAGGTTCGATGCACTGTAACTGTTTTCGGGCCCAATATGTAAAAGCCCATTTGAAATAAACCACGATTATTATTATAATTGATGAACTGGTGAATAAAATTTCTGAGAAGGTCATCGTGGCACTGAAGGTACATTGCAGTCAACATGAATTTATATCGGGACTAAATGTTTGTTATTGTCTGCAGAACTCGCCACGTCATTGTTCTTAATAATTTCTGTTTAATCCCAGATAATAAAACCAAGTAAATATTTTCTTAAAAATAATTATGAATCTTAAATTTGATGACCTCATTATAACCTTTATTGTTAAGAGCGATCCTCACGTAAATTTCTTATGGGAAACCCCTGCCACTATAGCTTCGAGTAAAAAACAAATATCATAAAAAGTGCGGTATCATCTGAATCTGCATTCAATTTTATACTTAACGGTTTAGTCAAAGTTGAAAATTTCTATTTGATAATTGGAAAAATGGAACTTGGACTGCAATCCCAATAACATGCATTGTAACAGTTAAATCTCGATTTTTGTTTAAACCGAAATGTAGATATTACATTTTTATTGCTATAACTTAAAAGATATCGAAAAAATTTCGATAAATATTAGTATTATATAACTTTTTTTCCTTGAGATGAAAATGGCGATGGAAGATTTAAACAGGCTATTATTTTATTATTTTATTTTATTTTATTATTTTATGATGAAACCATCAACCCTGCTAATTTTTTTATTGATAGATGAAGTTTGTAACAGCAATGAGAGTTTATAAAATTCTCAAGTTCGAGGTTCGTGAGGATCCCTCTTAAGATCAGACAAATCTGCATTCTAATAAAATACAATGCTCCCCTTTGATTGTAGTTAGTATAGGTTTTTTCCAAAATGAAACTTTCCCCCTGATTCTGACCCTTTTCAGTGGTTACGAAAGTCGTGGACAATTAAGTTATTTTGTTGGCATTCCTCGGCAGTTGTCAAAACTCCAAAACCCCTCTACAACGGCACCTTCGTTCTTGAGCCAGAAAAAACCTATAGTTTTTCAACAAATTAAAATATTGAAAAAGAACTTACCAATACACATCCTAGGCTCTTCCCCAAACAACACAATAATATATTGTTCCATTAGGATTTTTTAGCGAGCAAATTTTGAGTCTGCGAGGCGAGGCGTAGGCGAAGCCGAGTGAATACAAAATTGCGAGTCAAAAAAACTAACTTTTAATACGAATGAATCATGCTATTTTATCTTCAGCCAACAATACACGGCAAAGTAGAAAATACACAAATTTTAATATGTTGATAAGCAGAGTGATATTTATTTTATTTAGTTATGTCATTGTTTTTGGGAAACAAACGACAAAACACTTTTTTTCTTAGTTGCAAAAACCATCAATTGAATCTCCCAAAAATAGTATTAAAAATTCTTTTTTTACAACTTTGAACGTTTATAAGCTACGGTCAACTCAATGTTTTGGGGCTTTTCTGGTGCCCTTTTTGAAGCCTTACTTACCCACCAATTTTGTTCATTAACCAACTTAGATAAAATTCTCGTTGCGACAGTTTTATTTGTTTAAAAGTTGAACTTGCATTGTTTTCTTTAGCAAAAATAGCTTCCATTATGAACATTAATTAATGAAGATCCAAAATGAAATGTCTCATTAAAAATAATTTTACTTTTGCATGTTTCCATGCGCACTGAGTCACTTCCAATGACACGGTTACATTATTAGTGTTGCTGATTAGTATAGTACAATGGTGGGCATAAAAAATGGTACATTTCGATTGTTGTCTAGATTGTGCTGCTAATAAATACAACAAAACAAACCTTTTAGGGAAATTTCAATCTTGCTGGAATATTGATTCTGTTATGTATGTGAAAACGATTAAAAACGTCAACTTGCTTTTCCTCTTTACATAACAATTTTCGCACTAAATTTTGTGTGACAATGTTATTTATCAATTTATAAATTAAATTCTTCGATTCCAGCAAAAATATTTCACCTCCCAGATTTCAATTTTTTCCCCTAAAATCGACAATCTTGATATATTGCACGCCTGAACCTCCAGCGGCGTCCCCCGGGACCCAAACATTTTTTCGCTGCTCATCAAACTTTTCTGGTGTAACTTTTTCGTTCGGCGACGTTTCAACAACGTCCCATGATCGGCGATTAGGCAAAAAATGCCGCCATTAACCGAACTCAAGACGCACGTGATCATCGGTCAGACCGGCAGATGGTTCATTTGCTAATGCCTCCTGAATAATACAGCAGAATCACGTGCCTCTTTAATTGATTGAGTCACGAATGCAGCCCCTTTAAATTCGATTGGAAGTACTTACGGGCGGTAATTAAAAAACGAAAAATGAGCCGCAAATAAAATAACAACGCTTTCGCCCAAACGCGGCATTAGCTGTGTCAATAACGCTTAATAACTGAAACGTGTCGCAAAAACATTTCAGCGTCATAATTACAGATGGTCATCGGACACGTGCGGAATTAAAGCGATAAAAACGGGGCCGATCCGGAGGGTGCATTGTGTTTAATTACTCACCGGCGCGCATTTGAATGAGAGGACTTTTCTTTTCGAGCGAAAATAACAAAAAAGTTTCTCTCTCACGATCATTAGCAACTTTATTTTTTCGCGAACGCTTTTATCGGAGAGAGCTCTGCTCAGGAAACCGCTAGACGTTTTAACGTTAACGGTAACGTCGTTTCTTTTCTCGCGCGTTCTCTTTTATTGCGAACACGAATTTATGGCTTTCTCGTCCATATTTGCAAATAATTCCGGTTTTGTTATTTATTTGCTTAATCTGCGTTTGAAAGAAATGTTCGCGCGGAGTGGTTCCGACTGAAAGTCCGGGTAAATAAGATGAATTTCAGTCGATTGGATAAGCGTTTAAAAGGATTTGCTTAAGTCGAAGACGGTGTGTGCATATTTGCGTTTAGATATTCTTGCGGATTATCCCTGTATTTCCTCCCCGACAATACACTCCAACGAATTATTAAAGGTAGCTAAGCGTTGAAAATTGGAGCTCTCCTCCCCGTTGATGCAGTTGGCAACATGCGAAAATAAAATCGTTGCTGAAGAGATCATTAATCTTAAATATTAATTAATTTTGTAACAATATGAAGGCGGAATTAATTTCTCAGAATTTAAACAATTGTTTACAAGGCGAATTCTGGTTGTGTTTCGACCTTTCTGATCTCATTATAATTCGTGTTAATCAATTTAAAAAAGTAGATAATTGGGTCAGATACCTTACTAAACTTTGACCTATAGATAAATTTGCATTTCAGAAACGATCAGTTGTACTTCAGAAATTATCAATCGAAATTCAGAAACCATGAATTGTATTTCTGTTTGTCAATTATATTTCAGAAAACGTAAATTGTAATTCACAGTTAGTTGCAATTCAGGATTGCAGAAAATTATATTTCAGATTTCAATTGTAGTTCGGATAATATAAATTGTAATACAGAAAGCATCAATTGTAATATTTTATTCAGAAAACTTAAATTACAACTCATATTGGACCAATTTATAATTCAGTACTTTAGAAAAAGTTAATTGTAATTCAGATTAGTTAAGTGCATTTCAGGAAACGTCAACTGTAGTTCAGAAAATGTAAATTGCAATTCAAATAAACCAATTGTTATACAGAACAAGTGAATTGTAGTTCAGAAAGCAACAATTTTTAATTCAGTATTTCAGAAAACGTCAATTTGTAGTTCAGGAAATGTAATTTTAGCACAGGAAGCATCAATTGTAAGTCAGAAAACTTAAATTATATTTCAGATTGTACCAATTATAACTCAGTACTTCAGAAAAAGTCAATTGTAATTCACATTAGTTAATTTCATTTTAGGAGACGTCAACTGAAACTCAGAAAATTTACATTGTAATTCAAATAAGTCAATTGTTATACAACAAGTGAATTGCAATTCAGAAAGTAACAATGTGTAATTCAGTACTTCAGAAAACGTCAATTTGTAGTTCAGTCAATACAATTTTAAGTCAGAAAACTACAATTATAATTCAGATTGTACGAATTATAATTTAGTACTTCAGAAGAAGTCAATTGTAATTCAGATTGGTTAATTGCATTTTAGGAAATGTCAACTCTTGCTCAGAAAGTATAAATTGTAATTTAAATAAGTCATTTGTTATACAACAAGTGAATTGTAATTCAGAAAGTAACAATTTGTAATTCAGTATTTCAGAAAACGTCAATTCGTAGTTCAGGAAATGTAATTTTAGCACAGAAAGCATCAATTGTAAGTCAGAAAACTTAAATTATAATTCAGATTGTACAAATTATAATTCAGTATTCCAGAAAAAGTCAATTGTATTTCAGATTAGCTAATTGTATTTCAAAAACGCCAAATGTAGCTCAGAAAATGTACATTGTAATTCAAATAAGTCAATTGTTATACAACAAATGAATTGCAATTCAGAAAGTAACAATGTGTAATTCAGTACTTCAGAAAACGTCAATTTGTAGTTCAAGAAATATAATTTTAGCACAGTAAGCTTCAATTAGAAAGTCAGAAAAGTTAAATTATAATTCAGATTGTACCAATTACAATTCAGTATTCCTGAAAAAGTCAATTGTAATTCAGATTAGTGAATTTCATTTCAGGAAACATCAATTGTAGTTCAGAAAATGTAAATTGTAATTCAAATAAGCCAATTGTTAAACAGAACAAGTGAATTGTAATTCAGAAAGTAACAATTTGTAATTCAGTATTTCAAAAAACGTCAATTTGTAGTTCAGGAAATGTAATTTTAGCACGGAAAGCAGCAATTGTAAGTCAGAAAACTAAAATTATAATTTAGATTGTACCAATTATAATTTAGTACTCCAGAAAAAGTCAATTGTAATTCAGATTAGTTAATTGTATTTCAGGAAACCTCGATTGTAGCTCAGTAAATGTAAATTGTAATTCAGAAAGCAAAAATTGTAATTCCAATGACCCAATTGATATTTTAAAAAGTAAATTGTAATTCAGAAAGTGTCCATTTGTAATTCAGTATTTCAGAAATCGTCCATTTTTATTGAAATTAGTTAATTGCACATCAGAAAACGTCAATTGCAATCAGATTTGTAAATTGTAGTTCTGAAAACGTCAATTCAGACAATGTAATTGTAATTCAGAATAGCCAATTATCTTTCTGAAGACTTCGATTGGAATTTAGATTAGTTAATTGCATTTCAGGAAACGTCAATTTCAGTTCAGTAAATGTAAATTGTAATTCAGAAAGTATCAATTGTAATTCCAATGACCAATTGTTTTTCAGAAAAAGTAAATTGTAATTCAGAAAGTATCAATTTCAGTATTCAGTATTCAGAAATCGTCCATTTTTATTCAGATTAGTTAATCGTACTTCAGAAAACGTCAATTATTGTGATAAATTGTAATTCAGGAAACATCAATTGTAGTTCAGAAAATGTAAATTGTAATTCAGTGTAGTCATCATCTTTCAGAAAACGTCGACTGTAATTTAGATTAGTTAATTGTGTTTAAGAAAACGTTAATTATAATTCAGAAAACATCAATTATAATTCAGTTTAATTAATTGTATTACAGAATTCGTCAATTGTAATTCAGAAAGCATATTCAGAAATTGCAATTGTAATTTAGCAGAAATAATAATTTTTTATAGCGTTCTTGCCCTTTACATTTTTTCCTTTTTTATAAAATTCTGTAATTCTGAATGACAATTGGAAAAGTTGTGGTTACTGAAAAAATGTTGGTGGAGCAGCTCAAATTGTGAAATTTTGCAGCCGCTTTAATGAGGCGCATAATTTCCTTTGTCCCAGAAGGGAAAATCTCAAAGAATGGGCAAAAAGCAAAGCAGAGCGCTGCAGGTGAAGAAATAAACTTTAGAAATCATCGAACCGAATTGTGTCAAACATCAGAGCCAGGACAAAAGCTCGTTCGAGGGTTGCAAAGTCGAGATGGCGAGATAAACTGGCTTATACCCGTCCTCTCGCCACATTTTTCCGCACCGGAACATCCTCGTCCTCCTCCAACTCGCGCCCTCAAATGTGCCCGAAGACGTCGAGCGCTGCCGTCAATTTAGACGCCCCTCGCTGTCGCTCAAAATTGTTATACATTTTTTATCGACGGGAGTCAATGATGTTTTTAAAATACTACCGCGCTGGGAAATGCCTCCCTTCACTTTTGGGACAAAATTTCGCCAAATCGATGCGGCATTATGTGAGTTCGAGCTCGCTTATAAATATAAATAGCGAATATTTTTAAATTCAGCCGGCTTTTCTCCATAACGCTTGCGGGGGCGTTATTGCCCGTAATTTTAATCAATCCCATAACGATGTGTTTGACGCTTTTCGATTGAAATTATCGCGACCCGTTGACATTTAGTATTTTTCCGGGCGGCTTTTACGCGCTCACACATCCGTTATGCGCGAATAAGCGCGCACCCACTTCCGCGGTTGGGTTTTTAATCGAATTTAGCTTCGTTGAACGTTAATTAAGGCCAAAGAAAAATTAAATCTTTTTCAGAAAATTTTATTTCAAAGCGACAGCCCGCGGCTATAATACTCCTCATCTTTGACTGCGTGGCTTTTGATCTTGCAGCTTAATTGACCTGACAGACACTTATAAGACACACTGGAAATATTACTTTTTACAGTTTGTTGCATTTGCGATTTTCTCATTTTTCCTGATTTAGAAATAAAACATTTTTTCATAAATAAATACAATCCGGAAAAATTGCTCGATAATTTCAAAGCTTGAGCCTAACAAAAACAAAAATTTTAAAAAAACTGTTTTTGCTCAATTTTATTTTAGTGCAATCCAAAATTTCTATACTCTCACGCAATCCAAAATTTCTATATCTTTTAGTGCAATCCAAAATTTCTATACTCTTATGCGATAGCCTTTAGTGCAATCCAAAATTTCTATACTCTTATGCGATAGTCTTTAGTGCAATCCAAAATTGGTATACTCTCATTAAACCCAAAGTTTCTATAGCCTTTAGTGCAATGCAAAATTTCTTTACTCTCATGCAATCCAAAATTGCTATGCTCTTATGCGATAGCCTTTAGTGCAATCCAAAATTTCTATATCCTTTAGTGCAATCCAAAATTTCTATACTCTCATGCAATCCAAAATTTCTATATCTTTTAGTGCAATCCAAAATTTCTATACTCTTATGCGATAGCCTTTAGTGTAATCCAAAATTTCTATACTCTTATGCGATAGTCTCTAGTGCAATCCAAAATTGGTATACTCTCATTAAACCCAAAGTTTCTATAGCCTTTAGTGCAATGCAAAATTTCTATATCTTTTAGTGCAATCCCAAATTTCTATACTCTTATGCGATAGCCTTTAGTGTAATCCAAAATTTCTATACTCTTATTCGATAGCCTTTAGTGCAATTCAAAAGTTCTATACTCTCATGCAATCCAAGATTTCTATATCTTTTAGTGCAATCCAAAATTTCTATACTCTTATGCGATAGCCTTTAGTGCACTCCAAAATTTCTATACTCTTATTCGATAGCCTTTAGTGTAATCCAAAATGTCTATAGCCTAAAATTTTTGTAGACTTTACACAATCTCCAAATTTGTTTTATAACGGTTTGTTCGTATTGATTTGTTTTCCAATAATTACATGGTGCAACGACGGTTTTGTCTCCCAAATGTCTGCGTGGCTTTTGATCTTGCAGCTTAATTGACCTGACAGACACTTATAAGACACACGGAAATATTACTATTTACAGTTTGTTGCATTTGCGATTTTCTCATTTTTCCTAATTTAGAAATAAAACATTTTTTCATAAATAAATACAATCCGGAAACCGACTGTGCGATTACGTCAAGGACAGTTAGTAGATGAATTCTGCATAATTTCCAACTCGAAAATTATAATTTTCAACAAAAAATCGACTTTTTTTAGTTCTTTGCTTGTATAGTGGAAACTAATGATGCAATCTTAATGATTTCCAAAACGAATTGTAGAGAATTAAATTACCAAGTGAATGAGATGTGGAATGATCCGATCAGTGTTTTCTTAAAAAATTTACAATTCTGCTATTGTTTAATTTTAAAAGTTAAAACTTGGTACAGAGGTAGCTATTTATATGTACTTTATGTGTGCAAAATCTCGACTCTGGCGGACTAACAGTTTTTCCAAAATCTCCATTTCAATTATTTTTTTGCTATATCTTCGCACAGAAAGCATAAATTGTAAGTCAGAAAACTAAAATTATAATTCAGATTGTACCAATTATAATTTATTACTTCAGAAAAAGTCAATTGTAATTCAGATTGGTTAATTGCATTTCAGGAAATGTCAACTGTTGTTCAGAAAGTATAATTTGTAATTCAAATAAGCCATTTGTTATACAAGTGAATTGTAATTCGGAAAGTAACAATTTGTAATTCAGTATTTCAGAAAACGTCAATTCGTAGTTCAGAAAATGTAATTTAAGCACAGAAAACTTAAATAATAATTCAGATTGTACAAATTATAATTCAGTATTCCAGAAAAAGTCAATTGTATTTCAGATTAGTTAATTGCATTTCAGGAAACATCAATTGTAGCTCAGAAAATGTAAATTGTAATTCAAATAAGCCAACTGTTATACAGAACAAGTGAATTGTAATTCAGAAAGTAACAATTTGTAATTTGGTATTTCAGAAAACGTCAATTTGTAGTTCAGAAAATGTAATTTTAGCACATAAAGCAGCAATTGTTAGTCAGAAAACTAAAATTATAATTCAGATTGTACCAATTATAATTTAGTACTTCAGAAAAAGTGGATTGTAATTCAGATTAGTTAATTTCATCAGACGGCGCTTTCCCTCTGTGGCTTGTTATCCTCCATTACTCGACCATTTTTGCATGCTCGACCGTTTTTACTCATATTTACGACCGTTTTTCACCTATTTCGCTGCATTTTATGGAAAAACGAAAATAAACGTTTTGTTTCTGGGCACGTCTAGTTTTCAATTTTGTTTTTAAAATTTAAATCGGACAATTACAGGAGCATCCAGCCCTCCGCGAAGATATAGCAAAAAAAAGGGAAATTGAGATTGTGGAAGAACTGTTAGTCCGTCAGAGTCAAGATTTTGCACACATAAAGTACATATAAATAGCTACCTCTGTTCCAAGTTTTAGCTTTTAAATTAAACAATGGCGGAATTGTGATTTTTTTAAGAAAACACTGAATTTTCCGGCTTTTCTCCGATTTTAATTATTCGATCGGATCATTCGACCCCTCATTCTCTTTGTCATTTAATTCTCTACAATTCGTCTGTTGGGATCATTAAAATTGCTTCGTTAGTTTCCATTTTACAAGCAAATAACTAAAAAAAACGCGATTTTTTCTTGAAAATTGTTTATAACAAATTAAAAATTATGATTCTCGAGTTGGAAATTATGCAGAATTCATCTACTAACTGTCCTTGACGTAATCGCAGTCGGTATGAAATTTATTTTGCTGTTGCTTGGCCTAATTGTTGGCAACCCATTGTACAATTATTAGAGTGTTTGGAGGTGTAATGGGTTGCCTAAATCTGGCGATATAAATACTGTGGAACTTGTACAAATTAGTGCGAGTGGAACACGTAGAGAAAAAAGGAACAGAATGTGCAATTACCCCAATATCGGTTATTTGTTCAGCCCCAATTAAGGCCGAATTGTGAAGGTATTTGTCTAGTACTGTAACGTTTCCACGAAACAAGAATCCGTCTGACGTGGAAGAGCATTATCCAATTAAGCATCAATCAGAATTAGTGCTATTAGTTACGAGATAAACGCTAAGTGTGTTCTAATTCCGTAATTTGGTTAGTTTCTTTCCATGCAGTAATGGAAATAACCTGTAGCTGCTTCCGAAAGCGCGCCGCAACAATTTCTTCATCAATCAACATTTTTCACGTCTTATCAAAATTACCGGGGCGCACATGCGAGTTTGCTAACACTTCCTGTACCCTTTAGCCGGGGTGGAAATTCAAAGAAGCGACCCCATGAATACTTGAAGAGGTGGAGCAGGGCTAAGCTTCCCCATCCTGCTTAGCTTTCAGAACGTCGAGCTTCCTGCTGATAGCGGCGACTTCGGAAGAGGTACAACTTCCAAAATGGTTGTAACATCTGTCTTTGAGGATCGTTCGCGAATTTTTAGGGGTTGATTGCGTCGCCTTGGAAAATCAATGTTCGGTTAATATCCGCGGGCGATTGTTATCGAAATATCGCGAACGTATAAAATTAGTTTTAGGTCGAATGGGGTTTTAGTGTAACTCGCCTCTTCGTAATGGGATACTAAAATTAGTTAGTACGGTACTTAAGTTTTTCAGGATACCGCGCTGCTTGCAAGAGTGTATTTTGGGTCGACGCATTTCAGGCTTCTAGAGGTTGGATCAGGGGTACTCTGTCGCACACGTTTGTTTAACTATTTTTAGACAAATGTCACTGTTCAAACACCGTTGCAAATAAAAGAAGAGGGAATATTCTCTAGAAACAGAAAAAAATTGCTTGATAATTTTAAAGCTTGAGCCTAAAAAAAAAATAAAATAAAAACTGTTTTCCACAATTTTATTTTAGTGCAATCCAAAATTTCTATATCCTTTAGTGCAATCCAAAATTTTTATACCCTTTGGTGCAATCCAAAATTTTTACATCTTTTAGTACAATCCAAAATTTCTATAGCCTTTAGTGCAATCCAAAATTTCTACAGCCTTTAGTGCAACGCAAAATTTCTATACTCTCATGCAATCCCAAATTTCTATACTCTTATGTGATAGTTTTTAGTGCAATCCAAAGTTTCTATACTCTTATGCAATTCAAAATTTCTATATTTTTTAGTTCAATCCAAAATTTCTATAGCCTTTAGTGCAATGCAAAATTTCTATACTCTCATATAATCCCAAATTTCTATATTCTTATGTGATAGTTTTTAATGCAATCCAAAGTTTCTATACTCTTATGCAATTCAAAATTTCTATATTTTTTAGTTCAATCCAAAATTTCTATAGCCTTTAGTGCAATGCAAAATTTCTATACTCTCATATAATCCCAAATTTCTATACTCTTATGTGATAGTTTTTAATGCAATCCAAAATTTCTATACTCTTATGCAATTCAAAATTTCTATATTTTTTAGTGCAATCCAAAATTAATATAGTCGTATGCTATAGCCTTTAGTGCAAACCAAAATTTCTATACTCTTATGCAATCCAAAATTTCTATAGCCTTTAGTGCAATGCAAAATTTCTATACTCTCATGTAATCCCAAATTTTTATACTCTTATGTGATAGTTTTTAGTGCAATCCAAAATTTCTATACTCTTATGCAATTCAAAATTTCTATATCTTTTAGTGCAATCCAAAATTCATATACTCTTATGAGATAGTTTTTAGTGCAATCCAAAATTTCTATACTCTCATGCAATCCAAAATTTCTATATCTTTTAGTGCAATCCAACATTTCTATACTCTTATGCGATAATCTTTAGTGCAACTCAAAAATTCTATACTCTCATGCAATCGAAAATTTCTATACTCATATACTTTAGTGTAATCCAAAATTTCTATACCCTACAATTTTTCTAGAATTTTACAATCTCCAAATTTGTTTTATAATAGTTTGTTCCTATTGATTTGTTTTCTAATAATTACATGGTGCAACGACGGTTTTGTTTCCCAAATGAAAATATGAAAAGGAAAAAATTTAGTGTCATCTAGCGGCAAAGAGAAATGACAATAATTGATAATAAATCAGCAGCAGTGACGCACTCCTAAAGAAAGGGATTTTTTTTGTACTTCCACGTTTTGGTTGGCGTATTGATTATGATTTTTGACTGCACTTTTACCTTATATTTTAGTTATCTGAAGAAACAGTAAAATTTCATAATTTTAGCATTAATTTTCGGTATTTCTCAAGTGTCTTCCAAAAAAGTCGACTTTACACTATTTACTCAAAATTAATCTGATCTAACCTCTTGAAACTTTTAGAAGTCGATTAACAAACATTTACATTGCATTTGATGAATTCGTTTATTGAAAATGAATAATGTGAATTTTCACAATTTAAAGTATAAATTCTAAGGCTAATTTCACAACGTCATAATTAATGGGACTCTTGAAACTTAATTTATTAATAGTGACATTAGATTGTTCCGGTTTAACGCTCGTATAGAAAGGGTTGCACCATTCTAATGTCACAGTATAATGGGTTGTCTAAACAGGCGCACATATTCAATTTTCAGTTTTCGTGATTATTTGCATGCAACGCGGGTTCATCATAATTGTAATTGTAAAATCCGAAACAAACAAACAAAAATTTGCACCTCAAGAAGTTGCGATCAAAGTAAACAACCCTTGAATCGATTTTTTCTTTGCCTCATACGGAAGGTTGCTATTTGTAATAGGCGTGCCCCTTTAACTTGGCGACCACTACCACACCCCAGCCAAGCCTTCAGCCTACCGACCGCCAATCGACTCAATATGCATTGCAACCCTTGCATACCTTTACTTTTCCATCAAATAAGCCCTCGACGAACGCACTCATTTTTACAGGAATTCGCTCAACGTTCAGCCATAAAGCATCCATTTAGAAATTGGGACCTCTTAGCGAAACTGCCCCATAAACCGAGCGAGAATTTCTCCCATATTTGAACTCGTTATCGAGAGTTACTAAAAATGCGTCGCGATAAGATTAAACTGAAGTTGAGCGACGACAGTTCGCGCCCGGGCGTCGGACGTGCAGTGCGTACGATTCCCCGAAATAGGCGAACCACCGGGAGTTCATTGGTTGACGGAACCCGAAAAACTTTTCGAACAGGGGAGTCGACTATTCCGAAGGCCCGATGCATAATTAGGACAAGTGCGAGAAAGAAGGAAGAGGGGCCAGACGATTCAATCTGGCACGCACAAACTCATAAACAGGAAGTTTTTGCGATCCCATTCCTCTCCCGAACTTCCAGCGGTGACGTTCGCGCGCCTAATTTTCGGCGAGGGGAAACTTTTATCGCGTCCTGATTTTTCAGTGCACTTAGACGTTGTTATCGGTTCACGTGAACGCCCAGACTCGATGGTGCCACTGGATTTTTTTGCCAAATGTAAGTTTTGATTTTTCTATTAGAGACAGTGGCGTGCGGGACCGTTATTTCGTGACTGTACTATCTTATCTCGGTCGAGTTTCCTTTCGGGCTTCCTCTGCGCCCGGATAATAAAATATTATCAATTCGTTATCGGCCCGTTCTGGGAACTTAGAATTTTCCCGCCATTCAAGAATTTGTTCGGGAGGAAGCGGGCAATTGTAAATTCAACGAATGTACGGTCAGCGAAACGAGAGGGCCTGATAGCGAGCGCGGGATTAGATAATGGGCCGAGGGCTGATAACATGATGAAGACGTAATGCGCTTTGCTGGCAAATTGTGGTGCGGGTTAACTCTTTTAGGAAGGAAATAATTACATATTGTTGTGCTAATTAATAGACGACGGTATCGTTTGAAGCGGTTGCACTAATGCAGGAAATATCCGAGCTGGTACTGTTTCACACGTTCTGCATCCACAGAGGACCAAAGGATGGTGGCCGTTATTGATTTTGCCCCTTTTCACATCGAAACTCATTTTATGAGTAATTCAGCTCGCTTTAAAATGACTGGCGTGTTTTTTAATTCGAGAGACGGTTAGAAAACTGAATAAATTTTTTTTTTAAATTTTATGTTGGTAGTAATTGGTATTTGCCACCATAACCTGTACGATTTTTGACAGAATTAAGAGGGAACCTCACAAACCTCGACCTTGAGAATTTTATAGACTTTCATAGCTGTTACAAACTTCATTTATCAATAAAAAAAAATTATGAGGGTTGATGGTTTCCTCGTAAAATAAAATAAAATAATAACCTGTTGTAAATCTTCCATCGCTATTCTCATCTCAAGGAAAAAATAGTTCAATAATTCTTATTTATTGAAATTTTTAGATGTACAGTGAAGTCCGGATTAAGTGAACTTGAAAAATGCATCATAATTGGTTCACTTTATCCGAGGTTCATTATAAACGAAACACAAAATGCTTTGTTTATTATGGGAAGATTTTTTTTGGTATTTCAAATAGCGTTCACTATAACCGGAAGTTCACTAAAACGGGGTTCATTATATCCGGACTCTACTGTATTTTAAGTTATAGCAATAAAAATGTAATATCTACATTTCGGTTTAAACAAAAATCGAGATTTAAAATTGAATGCAGATTCAGATGATAACGCACTTTTTATGATTTTGTTTTTTTTACTCCAAGTTATAGTGACAGGTAAATGTTTTGAGTTTCCCATAAGAAATTTACTCTGATGATCCCTATTAAATTGAAGATGAAGTTTTTCTCATCGGGAGTTTCTTTGAAAATTGTCATAGTGCTATATTTTCTAATTTTGAAGCTACATGTAAAATGCCATTACTATCAACATAAAGTTAAAAAAATTCACAACCTTCTAACCGTTTCTAGAATTATGAAAAACATTTGGAGATAAAATTCTACTTTAAAAAGTTGAATAAATTTGTGACTTGCACGAAATTCGAAAAATGACGAGAACCAAAATCTACTATTTTTTCTAAATTGGGAGGCCTTTTATTTATTTCAGTAAATCTTTTGTTCGAAATTTATTTTGTTGAAAAGGGTCTTTTTTTAGCCTTGTGGGTGAAAATTGTGTTTGCCGGGGAGCGTTTCCCAATTTTCTTATGCTAATGTACAGGATATTTGGAAAGAATGATAACGTGATAAAATTTCCGGTTGATTAATTCTTACACAATTTAATTAAATTCCAATTTTTATCGGGCTGATAAATGCAAGATGGTGTTATCGTGCGGTTAGATAATTGAAACGTTTATTTTTTCAATTTGTATTTTCCGACTTTTTATGCCAAAATGTGTTTGGTTTAAAGCGTTATTTACTTAATTTAGACTTTTGATATAGTCGCAATGTTTTATTTGAATGTCCACGTTCTCGTTTCATGTCAATAAAATAATCAGTAACTTCTCAATTCAAGAAAAGCATTCAAAATTGTTGATTTAATTCCGACTTATATTACATCAGTCTAATTGAATAAAAACAATGTGAGTGACGTTTGATAAAAATCATTTTTCTACAACTAAAAATGTTTAATATAAACTAAATAAGCGTATTCTTACGCACGCCGTGTGTTATAGAGTAAAATCGCAGTTGGGCATTTTTTTTTTATTATGTTGGTAGCGTAATTGACAGTGCCAGTGACAGTTCGGTTTAATTCTGTTAAAAAGTAAATAAAATTTCTAATAGATTAATGAAATGCTTACTTTTTTGCAATTATCATTAATCATTTTAATAAATAAAGAATCAAAAACATGTTGATTTTTAGGTTAGATAGTTCGATTCATCATCTCTACAAAGTGTTGATAAACTAATAAAATAAAATGTAGTATACAATCTATGTTTTAAGTGTCACTTAAAATATTTTTAAAAAATGCCATTTTTCTAGTATTTTTCTTCAATGTTGGCAATACCAGTGGTACTATGTTGTGAGTGGGATATGTTTTCGGCCATTTTGGTCTACATGCATAAGGAAAACCAGGTTTTTTCAAGTTGTATTTACACGAAAAGAATTAAGTACATTTTATTGTGTTTTTGTTAATTAAAAAAGTTTGATTTTAATTTACCTTGGAGTGAGTCAGAATTTACTTTAAAAACAATGTTAAAATCTTAATAAAACCTAATTTTATTTGTATTTATTTGTCTCAAAAAGTTACTCGTCCCGACCGTCGACAGTTCATTGCTCCGATTGTCACAGTTTTTTAATTTTTGTAGAAATAAACTGATTCGATCTACTACATTTCTATGTTGATAAAATGAAAGACAAAATGGTTAGGTAGCTACTTTTCGTTTTCATATAATTTAAGAGGTTGTGGTTGCTCTGAATTTCCAAGTCATATGTACGAACTTGAAGTAGGTAGGCCATTTGGTGTCCCGACCGTCACGCTTATACAAATGGCCATTTCACATAGTTAAGAGCATAAAAATGTATTTTTTTGGATGTAATCGTTAGAAGCATTTATCTGGTCAACGCTTCACATATTAATCTTGAAAAATTCGCTTTCTATATTAGAAATATACTCAAAACATTGTCAGAAAATGTGTTACAATATCCCGACCGTCATTTTGGAATGCCTCCAATACACTAAATTGCAACAACGTAAACAAATGTTAGAGATACACTCACTCACATAAGTATCCGTACCCTAGCAAATTGCTGATTTTATGCTATAAAAACTGAAAAACTTAATTTTTTTTTCAATAAATTCATTTACTTACATGAGCAATGAAATAAAAGAACAAAAAAGAAACAATTTCATTGAAAATACCTGAAAAACAGCATAAAGTACACTTATTTGTAAAAAGGCACTCTCACATAAGTATACGTACGTTACTTAACGGACAGATGTTCTGTTAAATTTTTGCTGAGTACGACAAAAAATTAGCAGTATTTACATTTACTAATCAGTTTTCTGAGCGTGAAGTCGAACATTTTTGAGAAGCAATAGTAATACCTGCAAATAAAATGCCAAAGTCGAAAGAAATTGCAATACAAGTGCGTGAAATTGCTGTTGACTTAAAAAACCGCGGGAAATCGCTGAAAGAAATTGCTGAAACATTGAGTTTACCAAAATCTACTGTTCAAACGATTGTAAAAAATTTTAATGAGACCGGTAGCATTGAAAATAAAGAAAGATCGGGTCGCCCTTCGAAGCTCACCAAGAGAATGCAGAGGCATATTATACGATCAATAACAGAAGATCCCAAGCAGAGTGCTGTGAAATTGACTAAAGACATTGGAAATGATCATGGAGTGGCCGTTAATCCAGAAACTGTCCGACGATGCTTGAAAAAGAACAGTATCAATTGCAGAACAGCAAGAAAGAAGCCGTTTCTGAGGGAAGTGAATAAGGCAAAACGTTTGGCATATGCACAAAAGTACCACAACATCCATTTGCAGGATCCGAATTACTGGGAACGTGTAATTTTTACCGACGAATGCAAATTCAACGTTTTTAGTCACGATGGCCGTACAAAAGTGTGGCGAAAACGCAATAAAGCACTTGATCCCAAAAATGTAGTTCCCACTGTCAAACACGGAGGTGGATCGGTAATGGTGTGGGGCGCCATGTCTGCAAATGGTGTTGGAAATTTAAGGTTCATAGAAGGTATTATGGATAAATACATGTATTTAGACATATTAAAAGACAGCTACCTGCCAAGCATTGAAAAACTGAACCTCACAGGCAAGGCGATACTATTACAAGACAATGATCCCAAGCATACCTCCTGTTTGATAAGAGAATGGTTGTTGTATAATGTGCGATCTAAGCTAGAACATCCACCGCAGTCCCCAGACCTCAATGTTATCGAACATTTGTGGGACCATCTCAAACAGCAAGTCCGGAAACGCCGCGTCACATCAGTGTCAAGTCTGAAGACCGTTTTACTGGAAGAATGGAATAAAATAACTCTGGAAACAACTCGAAAATTGGCTCATTCCATGCCTTCTCGACTATCAGCAGTTATACAAGCAAATGGAGGTCATACAAATTATTAAACATTGTGTACTTTATGTTTTTAAAGAACCGTACGTATACTTATGTGAGAGTGACTTTTTACAAATAAGTGGACTTTATGCTGTTTTTCAGGTATTTTCAATGAAATCGTTTCTTTTTTGTTCTTTTATTTCATTACTCATGTAAGTAAATGAATTTATTGAAAAAAAAATTAAGTGTTTCAGTTTTTATAGCATAAAATCAGCAATTTGCTAGGGTACGGATACTTATGTGAGTGAGTGTAAGTGACTTACGATTTTGGGGATACTTAAAATTTAACAAAAAGTTAATTTGTTTTTCTTTCCAATTGATTCAAATTTTCAATTCATCTACAATATGTTGCAACTTATTGCAAAACGTTGCCTCGTGTCAAATATTTTTCTTAAAAAAATTGTTTACTCAAACGCGAAAGACTGTTTAAAGAGAAAATTGCGTAGATAACAATATTTCTAAAGACCGAGTCCCTCACAAAAGAAACTTTTATTGCGCTCCTAAAGGGCGTCTGTTCTTTTCCACGCTGTGAGCAGCTGAGAATTCGAAAAAATCGCTCGTAACGTCACGTCCGTCACAACGAATCCGCCAGCCTCCACCGCGTTGCAAACTCGCACTTACAGCCCGGAAAAATCACAGGAAGCAGATCTCGATTTTATATTTCTTTATTATGGTTACGATTAATACATTTTACACTATTTAACAGACCCTTTATTGTAGGACCATACTAATAGACGTTTACTATTTAATACCTTGCACGCCCCATTGTACATACATTCTGCGCGTCACTTTTGCTACCAACCTCTTTTTCTATACATTCATACAAACTTAACACTCCTCCTCAATTAATTAAATTTGAAACAGATTTAACTAATTGCTATTATTCAATTCTTAACTTAATACAAAAATATAAATGTTTTGAACAATCCAAGGGTTTTGTAAAGATATCTGAAATATTTTCATTTGTTTCTACATATTGTATTTCAATTATTTTCTTAAATACTAGATCTTTTATGAAATGGCTCCTTATGTCGATGTGCTTGCTTCTCTTGCTGTTTTCATATGATTCAATCATCGATATGGCACTTTGATTGTCTATATACAGAACACCTTTTAAATTTACTTGAAAGTCTGTGAGCAGTCCTTTTAAATAAATTAGTTCTGCAGCAGCGTTGGCAGCAGCCAAATATTCTGCTTCTGCTGTCGATATAGCTACGGAGCTTTGTTTTCGCGAGTACCACGAGATAGCACAACCACGGTAAAATATTACACAACCACTTACACTTTTGCGGTCTGTGCGATCACGAGCCCAATCCGCGTCAGAAAATCCTTCCAATGTATCATCCTTCTTTAAATTAAATTCCAGGCACTTATCCCTTGTTCCTTTTAAATACCTTAACACCCTCTTTGCTTGAGTCCATAAGCTTTGAGTTGGTTTGTCCAGGAATTGACTTAGATACGACACTGCAAAAGTAATGTCTGGTCTAGATGTTGTGGCGACAAACATGAGACCACCGATAAGTTGTCTATAAGGAATATTGATTACATTTTCATTTTCTTCATTTTGGAAATTTTTCTCCATTGGAGTTTTGGCTACTTTGCAATCGATTAATTTAAATTTCTGTAGCATTTTTGTAATATGCTTGGTTTGTCGGATTTCCAATTTATCTTTCTTTCGCTCAACTTCCATTCCTAGGAAGGTTTTAATCTCTCCGAGATCCTTTGCTTTAAACTCTTCCTTTAAGGCTATTATTGCTTTTTCGATCATATCGTCATTTCCGGTTATTAAGATGTCATCTACAAATATAAGTATCCAAATGTCGTGTCCAACATATAGACAGAAGTCATGATTTGATCTTATAAAATTGTTGGTACTCATAAATTTATCAAACCTTTCATTCCAGCATCTCGGACTTTCTTTCAATCCATATAGTCCTCTATTCAATCTCAATACTTTGTTTTTATTAACTTCTAGTCCTTCCGGTGACTTGATATACACTTCCGAATTCAGGTGTCCATTCAAAAAGGCAGTTGGAATATCTAGTTGTCGAATTTGATAACATTTTTGTATTGCGAATGTTAAAAATAATCTAACTGTAGAAATTCTTGCCACAGGTGCATAATTCGTGAAGTTCTCCTCCTTAATTTGAAAGCCCTTTGCTACAAGCCTTGCTTTTTTTATTCCATCTTCTTTTGTCTTAAAAACCCATTTAACGTCTATGGCACGTTTTCCGTATGGTAGTATAGTTTCTGTCCAGGTTTTCATCTGAGAATGTGCGTCTAGTTCTCTTCTAATGGCAACCCTCCATTCTTTATCTCTTGATACCGCTTCGCTGTATTCTTGCGGATCATCTACATCGGTTGAAAAACAGTACGCCGTATACAGCTCGTAATCATTCATACGTGATGGTTGATGAATTATTCTTCCAGACTTTGTTATTGTTTCATTCTGGTTTTCTTCGTTATTTCCATTTCTAATCGTTCCTTCTTCTTCTCCTTCAGTATCACTCGTTTCTTCTCTATTTCTATCTTCATTATTTATTACATCACTTTCTTCTCTCTCTTCTTCACAACCGTATTTATTTCCTTCGTTATTTTCATTACTTTGCTTAATGTATTTACTGTCATTTTCATCGAATCTTACATCCCTCGATATTATAATTTGGTCAGTTTCCGGGTCCCATAGTCTATAGCTTGCGCTCCCATAGCCAACCATTCTTGTGCTAATAGCACGTTTTTCCATTTTCGAAGGTGTGGGCAGTATTTTTGCCCATGCTTTACATCCAAATACTCGCAGCCTTGACAAGTCTAATTTTCCAAAATATTTTCTTGCCGGTACATTTCCAAATAGTGCTTTTGTCGGGGATCTATTTAACAAATAAGCTGCACACTGTATGGCTTCGCCCCATAAATGTTTTGGTAGATTTGATTCGATCATCATTGTCCTTGCTTTATCCTGAATTGATCTATTGTACCTCTCTGCGACCCCATTCGACTGTGGTGAATATGGTAGAGTATATTCTAGTTTTATTCCTTTGTTTCTACAAAAACTTTGTAAATCATTAGATGTATACTCACCCCCATTGTCACATCTTATTCTTTGTATTCTTATTCCTTTTTGGTTTTCTACATTCTTAATATAATGCATCAAGTTTTCTCCGGCTTCTCCTTTATGTTTCAATAAGTATATGACACAAAAATGACTGTGGTCATCAATGACGGTTTGATAGTACCTTTCATCATTCTTTGTTGATGGTTTTACCGGACCAGCAATATCGCTGTGAATTAATTCCCCAATTCTTCTTGTTCTTGGTAACTGTTGTTTTCCAAATGGTAGTCTGGTTGATTTTCCTTCCATACATTCATTACATACTTCTTTATTGACCGGTAGATTTAATTTCGTCAAACCCCATCTGTTCAAGTGTCCTAAACGTCGATGCCATAAATTTTCCTCTATGCTACTGTTTACTCTTTCATAATTTTCTGGTTCAATTCTTAATGTGTATAAACTTCCACTTAAATTTGCATAGATATTCAATCCATCTTTATATATCCTTGCACCTTCTTTGTTAAAATTTAATTTTAGATTTGCATCCATTAATTTTCTAACAGAGATTAAATTATGTGTTAATCCAGAGACGATCAATGCTGCTATATTAACATATTGATTTCCACATTTGCCTCTTAATACTCCCCTTTTGTTTGCTGTCAGGGTCTCACCATTTGCTACTTTAATTTTAATGGCATTTTCCATTTTTTCGACTGATGTCATATATTTTTCCAATTTGTCTTTGACTAAATTTTCTGTTGCGCCAGAATCAATAATAAAGTAATGATCATCTGTTAAACATTCTGTGCTTAATGCTACAAATGATAATTCCGTTGTGTTTGCTCGTTCGGTTTTATTGTCCCTTTGACCTAGATAATTTGTATAATTTCCTCTTCCTCGTCCTCGAAACTCTCGACCTCTTCCTGGTCCAGTTTCACTCCTATTTTGTTTTCCAGTATTTCTCCTGCATTGCTTAGCTTTATGCCCTTTCAAACCACAGGTATAACAGGTAAATGGAAAGGCTGTAAAAGATTTTTCTGTCTCAGTCTGTTTAACTTCCTTACCTTGTAGTTTCATCTCTTCATCAAGCAGTCTGGATTTCACAAAGTCCATTGTCAAGTTAGCGCTTACAGTTTCTATTGCTGTAATAACATTTTCGTATTCTTCATTCAATGATAGAAGTAAGTGGCATATTTTATCTTCTTCTTCCATTTTACTTCCCAAATTCTCCAATTCCCTTATTAATGAGTCAAATGTTAAGAAGTGATCTTCTAATCTTTGCCCTTTATTGTGCTTCACTAGCAATAATTTTCGCTTTAATGTAAGTTTTGTGAACACACTGTTACGTTGAAAAATGTCCCGTAGCGCTTTCACCATTTCGCTTGCATATTTTGCATCCTTGATGATATCCAAGTGCTTATCTGTAACGCACTGTATGATAAGCGATTTTGCTTTTGCATCTTTACGTCGATAATCTTCTCGTTCTTTATCGGATTCCAAATCTCCATAATTTATGTCTAAAATTTCCACTACACCTTTTTCTTCTAAAATTGCTTTTATTCTGAAGATCCAATTATTAAAGTTTCCAGTACTTAATTGTGGATATTGAATAATTTGTGTTTTGGCGGTTTCCATGCTTCCAATTTTTAGGTTATCGTTTACCTTTTGTCTGCCCTAACTTTTATGTTATTTTCCTTTTCTGGGCCCATAACCTTTTATATTTCTTTATTATGGTTACGATTAATACATTTTACACTATTTAACAGACCCTTTATTGTAGGACCATACTAATAGACGTTTACTATTTAATACCTTGCACGCCCCATTGTACATACATTCTGCGCGTCACTTTTGCTACCAACCTCTTTTTCTATACATTCATACAAACTTAACACTCGAGTCGCGGGATAAAACCCTTATCTAATTGGCGAATTTTCGCCTATGAATGCATAATTGGCGTCGCGCTGAAAATTCGCCCGAACACGAGGCCATTAATTTTTCGCTTTGCACGTGCTTTCTAAAACGAGATTTATTCAACGAGGGGCAGCATTGTTTGCGCAGCGCCCGCGCTCTCCTTATCTCGGTTTTCTTGATCAATGTACTGCTCCAAGATTTTTAAAACCGATCGCGTTAAAACGTCGCTCAAGGACTTGCTTGGGAACGCGCACACATGGGCCGCATCAACATGAGGATGTCGGAGCACTCGGCTACCGTCCAGAAAAAAACCGAACCCTTCCGTCTTTTTATTGAGTTAGATCACTTACTCGAGATATGTAATCGTGGGAGTCGTTTTTTCTGCCTGTTTGCGATAAACCGCCGAGTCCGGGTCATCTCGATAACTGATGATTCATCGCTAATGCAATTTGGGTTGTTTATTTTAAACGCTCCACGCCACTGGCGGACGCAAGCAGATGTTAAAGGAATCAGACTGTTTGTATAAAGCAATACCAGCTATGAACATCTGGGGTGGGCATTGTATCGCAGCCTTTTCATCTAGGGCACGGTCGCATTATACAAGTCCTCTGCGATTATTTCTCCGGTCCGGACGGTCTCCCGGACACGTCGCTGGATTCATTTGCGCACTTTTTGCGGATTAAATTTGATTTTCCGGAGAATTCCCACGTGGACAGGGTTTATTGGGAGGGCTGCGTAGACCTGAAACGTATCGGTGCAAGTTTTTGTGATGGGTCGTTAACTGAAACATCCTTGAGAGTACAGAACTTTCATAAATGGGGGCAAATCTTTTCTGAACTTGTGGAAGATTGTCAAAATTTCAAGAACGCAATTATTGTAACTTTTTTATCAGGAAAACGGTTGTATTGTTACAGTGTTATATTAGGATTAAAAGAGAGCCAATCTTGTTTTTGCGAGGCCGAGTTCGGCGGAGCCGAGTGAATACAAAATAACGAGTCATGGACAATTAAAGGAGCACACACAAAATTTTTTTTTTTAATTAATATTTAATGTTACTATTGTAGTCAAAACTATTTGTTAAAAATCCAATGTAACAAAAAAAATTGTTTTTAGAAGATATTATAGTATATTATATTATATTATAGTAGCACGCACGGGTTTAGGGCACGACGAGCTTGCGAGGAGTGCCCCTAAAAGAGAAAGTGCGACAAAATGCCTTATAAACGAGGTATCATACACTACTTTCTCTACTTTGCCACATGTTTGAGCAAAAATATGAAATTTCAAAATCCAGTGTTGAATATTGGTCCCTTCAGTCTGCGCTAATTTACCCTTGTTCGCTGTTCGTTTCATTCAAAATCCAGTTACTCGTCGCATCTTTGGTCGTTAACTGAAACATCCTTGAAAGTACAGAACTATCATAAATGGGAGCAAATCATTTCTGAACTTGTGGAAGATTATCAAAATTTCAAGAATGCAATTGTAACTTTTTCAATCGGGAAAACGGTTGTATTGTTACAGTGTTATATTAGGATTAAAAGCGAGCCAATCTTGTGTTTGCGAGGCCGAGTTCGGCGGAGCCGAGTGAATACAAAATTGCGAGTCATAGGCAATTAAAGGAGCATCATACACAAAAAAATCTTTTTAAATTAGTATTTAATGTCAAATTATTGTTGTCGGAACTATTAAAAACTATTTGTTAAAAGTCCAATGTAAAGAAAAAAAATGTTTTTAGAAGATATTATAGTATATGAAGCATTTTGTCGCACGCACGGGTTTAGGGCACGACGAGCTTGCGAGGAGTGCCCCTAAAAGAGAAAGTGCGACAAAATGCCTTATAAACTAGGTATCATACACCATTTTCTCTACTTTGACACAGTTTTGAGCAAAAATATGAAATTTCAAAATCCAGTGTTGAATATTGGTCCCTTCAGTCTGCGCTAATTTACCCTTGTTCGCTGTTCGTTTCATCCAAAATCCAGTCACTCGTCGCATCTTTGGTCGTTAACTGAAACATCCTTGAGAGTACAGAACTTTCATAAATTGGGACAAATCTTTTCTGAACTTCTGGAAGATTGTCAAAATTTCAAGAATGCAATTGTAACTTTTTCTATCAGGAAAACGGTTGTATTGTTACAGTGTTATATTAGGATTAAAAGCGAGCCAATCTTGTGTTTGCGAGGCCGAGTTCGGCGGAGCCGAGTGAATACAAAATTGCGAGTCCTGGACAAATAAAGGAGCATACAAAAAAAAATCTTTTTAAATTAGTATTTAATGTTAAATTATAGTAGTCAGAACTATTAAAAACAATTTGTTGAAAATCCAATGTAAAGAAAAAAATTGTTTTTAGAAGATATTATAGTGTAAGAAGCATTTAGGGCACGACGACGAGCTTGCGAGGAGTGCCCCTAAAAGAGAAAGTGCGACAAAATGCCTTATAAACGAGGTATCATACACTATTTCCTCTACTTTGCCACATTTTTGAGCAAAAACATGAAATTTCAAAATCCAGTGTTGAATAATGGTCCCTTCAGTCTGCGCTAATTTACTCTTGTTCGCTCGTCGTTTCATCCAAAATCCAGTCACTCGTCGCACCTTTGGTCGTTAACTGAAACATCCTTGAGAGTACAGAACTTTCATAAATGGGGCCAAATCTTTTCTGAACTTGTGGAAGATTGTCTAAATTTCAAGAACGCAATTGTAACTTTTTCTATCAGGAAAACTGTTATATTGTTACAGTGTTGTATTAGGATTAAAAGCGAGCCAATCTTGTGTTTGCGAGGCCGAGTTCGGCGGAGCCGGGTGAATACAAAATTGCGAGTCATGGACAAATAAAGGAGCATACAAAAAAAAATCTTTTTAAATTAGTATTTAATGTTAAATTATAGTAGTCAGAACTGTTAAAAACTATTTGTTAAAAATCCAATGTAAAGAAAAAAAAATGTTTTTAGAAGATATTATAGTATAAGAAGCATTTTGTCGCACGCACGGGAAAGAAAAAACAAAAAAACAAGAAATTTCAGAATCCAGTGTTGAATATTAGTCCCTTCAGTCTGCGTTAATTTACCCTTGTCTCCAATGCTTAATTTTCTCATTGTATGTTTGCAATTGAAGGTATAAAATGGCCAAAATTTTAAATTATTTTCCCGCTTAGTTTTGGCCCCGCCTTCTTCCAATTTTGGGATCGTGACAAATTGAAACTACTATATGCGGATTGTAGAGAAAAGGGCATTTATCAATTTTTTTTTTGAAGTAGGTAGAAATTGTTTGAGGAAATAAAAATGTTTTGTTACAACGGAATTGATTTATGGCCAAACCGGACAAATTGTAAAAACTGTTTCTAGGGTAATACAATGAAATTGGTTGCAGCTAGAAAGTGCAGTAATTTTTTTTAGAAAACTTCTTGGTCATAAAGTGAATTACAGTTAAATCGGATGTTTAAATAATGAGCTTGTGACATTACAAAGTGCCATAACGAATTGAGATGTCGTGAAGTAATTGGCAAATTGCTGGTATTCTACAACTCGAATACAAAACTTCTGGAGGTCTCGAGTCTCAATGGAATAAAATTCTAAGTATTCAGGGTCAAGCAGGTAGGCAATCTTCAACGTGTGGGGTTGAATAATGCAAATAAAATATAAAAGTGGTGAAGTTTCGAGAACTTTGCAAAAATAAAGCCTGAATTTTGGAACAGTTGCAAAATTTGACCAGTCTACTAATTCTGATTTAACTGTGACGCAAGTGGCAGAAACGTGCAACGATAGAAAAATTAAGGGGAATTTTAAAACATTGAGCAATGATCTTTTTTTATTAGCACATGTGCGACACTTAATGGCCAAGACGAAAAAACGGTAAACGTTTTTAACATTCCTGAATGATTTTCAATATTCTGCATATTTTTCTAACTTGATGGATCGTTAGGGGTCGGTTTTGCGCCCTATCAGTGCAACGCGTTGCATCGTGATATATGCAGTTACGTGGCAATTATTTTCATATTAGTAATGCGATTTAATTAATGAGTCGACAAGAATTTATTGCACTATTGCCAAAAAAATCGGGGCCCTGAAACTAAATCACTAAATAGTGAAAAACTGTAATTAAATCGAGCCGAGTTGCAAAACGTCCCACGCGTCCCATTGACATAACATTTGCGGCGTAGGATTGAATGAAACACTGTCGGGATAACGCAAAAATGTGCAGGCACATCTAAATCTAATCGCAGGAAAATCGCCTCTTTGTTTTCTTAATCTGTCAATTCATTTATTAATAAACTAATGCGAAAGGACTGAAATTAAACTGAAGTACACAGGAAATGTGTCCGGTTTGATTCCGGTTTTCGAGCGATTTTTTAATGAATTTTAATTTGAAGATGAAAAGGGACAAACTTGTCGAAGTGGTTTTTACGTTTGTGGGGATAGTCCCGGTTAAATAGGGGCCGTTGTCGCCCCTATTCATGGTTTCAGGTTGGACAGCTCTGAAGACCTGCTTGCATTGTCCGTGTTAATTTTTCAAATTTCTGGTATGTGCGCTTTGTTCAGACTCTATTTGAGCTGAGCTATTGAAATTCTTTGAGGCGTTTTGTTGGAACCTTCGTCGTTAGTTCCGTGAATTGGTTGAAAATTCAATTTTTACCATAGATTCAAATTTCAAAATTGTCGCACAATTTTTGAACCAAAACTCTAACTTCGAGAATTTGTACAAAATTGCCTGTTGCATTTAGAACAAGTTTTCATTCTTTTTTTTATTTATTATGGCAGTGATAACAAACAGTAAAAATTTTAAAATTTAACACAAATATTTTGACGATATAAAATGTTAAATCAATTTTTTAAACAAAGTTCCAAATTTAAAAATTGATGAAATTTGGCTGTTGCATTTGTAACGAATTTTTATTTGTTTTTTATTTGTTTTTTATTTATTAGGATAATGATAACAAACGGCATAATTGTAACACGTTCTCAGAATATGGCAGCTAACTGCAAAATGTGAAATCCAGAAAATTTAATTTTTTAACCAAAGTTCTAAATTTAAAAATTTTCAGTCGTTTTTTTATGTGTTAGGGTATTTATAACAAACAGTGAAAATTTAATAATTCTAACACAAATATTCTAAGAATTATGTAGCTAAATAAAAAATGGAAAATAAAAAAAAATCAATTTTTTAGTCAAAGTTCCAAATTTAAAAATTGATAAATAATTAACTGTTGCATTTGGAACAAATTTTCAGTCGTTTTTTAATGTATTAGGGTATTTATAACAAACAGTGAAAATTTAATAACTCTAACACAAATATTATAACAATATGTAGCTAAATAAAAAATGGAAAATCCAAAAAAATCAATTTTTCAGCCAAAGTTCCAAATTTAAAAATTGATAAAAAATTGACTGTTGCATTTGGAACAAATTTTCAGCCATTTTTTTAAGTATTTGGATACTTATAACAAACAGTGAAAATTTAATAATCCTAACACAAATATTATAACAATATGTAGCTAAATAAAAAATGGAAAATCCAAAAAATCAATTTTTCAGCCAAAGTTCCAAATTTAAAAATTGATGAAAAATTGACTGTTGCATTTGGAACAAATTTTCAGCCATTTTTTTAAGTATTTGGATACTTATAACAAACAGTGAAAATTTAATAATCCTAACACAAATATTATAACAATATGTAGCTAAATAAAAAATGGAAAATCCAAAAAATCAATTTTTCAGCCAAAGTTCCAAATTTAAAAATTGATGAAAAATTGACTGTTGCATTTGGAACAAATTTTCAGCCATTTTTTTATGTATTTGGATACTTATAACAACCAGTGAAAATTTAATAATTCTAACACAAATATTATAACAATATGTAGCTAAATAAAAAATGGAAAATCCAAAAAATCAATTTTTCAGCCAAAGTTCCAAATTTAAAAATTGATGAAAAATTGACTGTTGCATTTGGAACAAATTTTCAGCCATTTTTTAATGTATTTGGATACTTATAACAACCAGTGAAAATTTAATAATTCTAACACAAATATTATAACAATATGTAGCTAAATAAAAAATGGAAAATCCAAAAAATCAATTTTTCAGCCAAAGTTCCAAATTTAAAAATTGATGAAAAATTGACTGTTGCATTTGGAACACATTTTCAGCCATTTTTTTATGTATTTGGATACTTATAACAAACAGTGAAAATTTAATAATTCTAATACAATATGTAGCTAAATACAAAATGTAAAATCAATTTTTCAGACATTTAAAAATTGATAAACACTTGACTGTTGCATTTGAAACAAATTTTCAAGCGTTTTTTTATTGATCAGAGTAATGATAACAAACTGTAAAATTTTTATAATTCTAACACAAATATTATTCTGACAACAAGTTAGCTAAACATAAAATGTAAATTCGAAACGAAATTATTTTCGCACGTTTCAGGTAATTTTTTTTCCAAATTACTGGTCCCACCCTCATAAAATTTTTGCAAGTCTTTTCTCACCCCTCCATCCTCAGTTTGCCGAATTTATGTATTGAAAATGGCATTACTTTTTTTGATATAAATTTATCTAAACAAATAAAATTTCAATCTAAAAGCGAAATTTAAAAATTCCTGCAAACTTTTCTGCTCAACCTGAAACAAAACCCATTTACATTTGCACTTGTTCAGGTCACGTTAACAAGGACTAAAGATTTCAGAAGTCAAAAAACATTGCGAAATACACACATTTTCGCCTAAAATGGAAATGAAATAAAACCTTGTTTGCCTGTAACAATAAAATAAAATTAAGGTTTTTAGCCTTAAGTTTAACTAATCAATAATGCTTGCTTACCCCCATCTTACCTGTAAACATTTGCCTTGTGTTTAAGTGTCAGAATAGCTGCAAGTTTGGGAATGCCCCACAGGAATTCATAATGGCAACCCCTCTGCTAAAACCAGTTCCCTTTGTACTTGAAAAAGCGTTGCCAAAATCTCCCTTCTAAATAAATCTTCCAGTGTGCAAAAATAAGTAAAATTTAATGTCATTGTAAATTGCATGACAAAATCTAAGGAAGGTCATGTATCGATTAATCCGCGATAAGGGCAACTTAAAAAGACCCATGGAAAAGGTTATCAAATGTCATAGACATTCATTTCAATTTCAGCTCTTCCACTCGAAAATGTCAAGTGTGTAGAACATTCGAGCTGACTAATTCCGATACAACACACGGATTATTTGAACTTTGAAATGATTGTTTAGTCTGTCCTGGGACGGCACTGCCCGGATTAAAATTTCGGCTCTAATTTGTGTTTCGTTTATTCCAGGTCGGACACTGTGCCGCGTCGAAGGGACGTCAGAAAGTGAGTTTTCCATATTCCTTAATTAAATCGCAATTAATTAAAACCTCCAGAAGACGTAATTTCTTTTGTTTGTTAATGAATGAGGTTTTTTCAGTGTTTGTTTCCGGCCGCGCTTACAAAATTCGCGCTGAAAATCTTTTATGCGAAATCTCGTTAAAAGGTATTTGGCGCTCGAAAATAATTAGACGACTTGGAGGCGATTCTCTCCCTTGAAAATATGATTTAAAAAAAAAAGCGTTTGATAGTTGAAACGCATCGAACGCGCAAATCAAAAGACGCGCTCGACAAAGCTCGCCATTTCATTTATTATGGTAATTTAGTTGCGCGAGATACCATTTCGCGTTGGAAGCGTGCAATTTACGGTGTCCGAACATCTTTTGATGAAACTAACCCAATTTGCTTTGACGCGCGCTGCAGCTCGAGGAATTAAATTCGCGCGAAGACGAAAAGAACCCGACGAAAAAATGACTCGTTAATATTTATGTGGGGCATTAAATTCCGTAAACAGCGACTGTATTTGCCTATGAATACAAGTCAATTTATAAGCAAAGGTCACGCTTATACAATATTTATATTTCAGACATTTGACCCGATCGGAAATTTATGGAAATTCCGGTGGCGTCACTATTTTCATCAATATATTAAAACGAAAGAAAATAACGCAGTAATTTGAAACACAGCGCCCGTCGCATCTTTATTTTATGCGCGAATCGGTTGCGAAATTGTTTGGCATACAAATTGGACGAATTAAATTCCAACCTGATTTTTGCGACGCATTTATCTTTCGCCGCTTTTCTGCCTTCTGCTTCCATTAAAATTTTCATAATCTGCGCTGTAGGAGAAAAATGCGTTTCAGCTGGTGTAGATGGATGTGCTTTTAATCGATTGTTTGAAAATTTATTAATAATTATTTAACCAGCATGTGCACTAAAAGTTGGTTACAATATTTTTCCGTTGATCGAATCTTACGAAATTGAAGAAAATGTAATTTTTTTTCGTTACAAAAATTTCAATTGATATTCGAATCAAGCATGCAATGCATTTTAAATCAATAGATATTCAAACCAACGTTGCCATGATTTACAAGTAATGTCAAAAGTGACAATCCATCTGCACTTTTTATCAATTTTACTGGCTGTACTGTTGCTAACTTAGTATTAGTATAAATATAACGTAAGTAATTAATTAAATTTGTAGTTCTTATTGGTATCTTTTGTATTCATTTTGTCAGGTTACATTTAAATAAAGTGACATTTGAATTTAATGGTATATTTCGTTGCGTAGATGCCGAAATCGTGCATTTATAAAAAATCATTTATTTATAGGGGTCATAAATGCACGATTTCCTATTCATTAAATCGACCTGTAAATCAACGTTCACCGGAAAAGAATTTTTTTTAGTAATTTAAAAATTATATTCCACTGATGATGTTTAATCGTGTGATTTTGGCGATGCAGCCCAACATACTTGTTTTTATGAGACTGCAATTTTGTAAATTAAATAATTGATTATCGTTGACAAGTCAAATGTGTCCGATTTCGTTTCAAATTGCCATAAAAAAACCATTTCGTTAACAAAAATTTTTAAATTTTTAAACCACATATAACATGAAAACTGATTAGAAAGTACTAATCGGATTTAAAAAAAAAAACAACATAAGTTTCCTGTGAATTGGGCTGCAACGGCAAAATCGTCAAGTCGAACGTTATTCGTGAGTCACTCTGTATGGGTTTTGTAACGAAAAACAATTTTTTTGTCTTTTAAAAACATTTTATTGTTACTGAATTAAATAAATTAATACATTTTGATGGTTTTGAAATTGGGAACTGCAAAATAATTAAATTTTGCTGGTAAAAACAGCCTTATACAGTGTGTCCCCGGAAAAAGAAAAATACAGCACATCCCCGATAGACTGAAAACGAAAAATTATTTATGGATTGCAAAAGTTGAACTTTATTTCGCAATAAATCGACTCACAAGGTGTCGTTTAAAAATAAAACTTTGGCGAGTGGAATTTAAAAAAAACTGATTTGGGAATTAATATGGGATTGTTGAATTACCTACGCTCTACTCTGTTTGCAGTAAATTAACTATTCTTTGCCTTGAGGCACGAAAATATGAATGAATGATGTAAAACATACTTGTAAAAAATGTTATCCAAAAAATGACAATTAGAAAAAAATATTTGAATTTTTGACGTATTTTTAAAGTTAGCCACTTTGATAATTGATCCCACAAGCAAGGGTAAGTTTAAAAATTCGTAACTAATTAACTAACCAGGATTTTGACTTGTAATTTTGTCAGGATGTAAAACATACTTGTAAAGAATGATATCTAAGAAATGACAATCAGAAAAAAATATTTGAATTTTCGACGAATTTTTAAAGTTGGCCACTTTGATAATTGATCTCACTAGCAAGGGTAAGTTTAAAAGTTCGTAACTAATTAACTGACAAGGATTTTGACTTGCAATTTTGTCAGGATGTAAAACATACTTAGAAAAAATTATATCCAAGAAATGACAACCAGAAAAAAATATTTGAATTTTTGGCGAATTTTTATAGTTAGCCACTTTGATCATTGATCTCATAATCAAGGGTAAGTTTAAAAATTCGTAACTAATTAACAGGCAAGGATTTTGACTTGTCATTTTGTCAGGATGTAAAACATACTTCTAAAAAATTATTTTCAAAAAATGAAGACCAGAGAAAATTATTTGAATTTTTGACGAATTTTTAAAGTTAGTCACTTTGATAATAAATAATGATCTCACAAGCAAGGGTAAGTTTAAAAATTCGTAACTAATTAACAGGCAAGGATTTTGACTTGTAATTTTGCCAGGATATAAAACATACTTGTAAAAAATGATATCCAAAAAAATTACAATCAGAAAAAATTCATTTGAATAAAAAATGCTGGTTGACTGTGAACCAGTGTAATTTAATAAATTTAATTTTAGTTAAATAAATAACAGGATTTTAAAGCATTATCATTCCCTCTGTTTAAAAATCTGTTAAACTTCCCAACTTTGAGGTGAACCATAACGCCGTGTTAACATCAGCCTTCACACATCCCCGAAAAAGTCTCTAATTTAAAATCTCCCGGGATTAAACACCAAATTTACATTATCCAAATATTAGAGGATTAAAACATTCCTGCAACTTCCTAATGAATCATTCCCCCAGCGTGCTTTATATCGCACTTAACTAACTCCCGTTAATTTAAGAACGGTGATCCCGAACACCTCCAAATGCCGAAATTCGCCGTCCCCATCTCTCCACACTTCTCCACACACGTTCGAAGCAGACGCCCGCATCACCGCGTGAACTAAATTTCGCCCGAAACCCGCCCTCCGTATTCGCAAACTTTGATATGATTGTTCCTCCAATTTATGACACTTGCAATTCGAGTTAATTTATTACGTGCGAAAGGAGGCTGCTTTTAATGAACGAAAATGTTTCCCCGGATTCGATGATTTCTTCCAGTCCCTTGTCATTCTCACGCCCGGTGTTTTGGAACGACTGGACGGAGAACTGATAAGGGCTTGTGGGAAACCGACCATCTTCAGGCAGGGGTTGCGCCGCTATCAATCGATGTCGAAAAAATTATCGAATTTAGAAATGCGCTTTGTGTACACCGAGCTGGAAGCTGTGTTTGTGTAGCTGTCTGTATTTTGGGCAGCTGACAAAGTAAGGAGTGATTGATGAAAGAACGCGTCTGTTTTCGCCTGATAAGGAAAGTTAATATGATATTTAGAGCGTCTGCTAACATTGCAACTTGCCCGTAACTTCAAGTAGCGCAAGTTTTTGCCGATGGTTTAAGTAGTAGCTGAGTTATCGATGTTACACAAACTATTTTGGAAACTGGAGCTACTTTTGCGATAAGTGTCGGTGCAACCTCGATGAACGCCAATATTAACTTTTGCAGTGCAAACAATTCGATATTTAATTTGGCGATAGGGAATTCAAACGGGAATAAAACGCATCAAGTTTTAGTACTTCGGTGATAACGTTTTTTTTTGGGAAAAACAAGCTTCGGGTTTGGCTTCTGGAAAATAAGATTATTGCAAGCTTAATGGGCAGTTGGGTGAAAAGTAGACTTTGACAATCAAGGAAAATTAAATCCACACTCGAAATTCGATTCAAATTCTAAAATTCTTTAAGAAAGTTGAAATATACAATGTATATGTTACTTCAGTTGAAATGTAGTTTCGATGAGCGAGAAAAAATTCAAAAAGTTTCGTTTTCGGGAGATTTCGTTGCGAATGGGATGATGTGGAAAATAAAAAATTGTTTTAAAAAGGTTTGGCTGCGCATTGGATGAGGAAACTCAAATTCATAGTATTCAGAGCCAAGTAGATAGGCAATCTTAGTGTGTATTTGTATAATTCACCTCAAACATACTTGATATGAAAGATTCCAGATTGGAAGGATTTTTTGCAATCGCTAAACCGTTCGACAATGAACGGACTGTTCATTTTTCCAATTAATCATTAAAATGACTAACTTTAAAAATTCCTCAAAAATTCATATATTTTTTTCTGATTGTCATTTTTTGAATATCATTTTTTTCGGGTGTCTTTTACACCCTGGCAAAATTACAAGTCAAGATCCTTACCAGTTAATTAGTTACAAATTTTTAAACTTCCCCTGCTTGTGAGAGATCATTTATTATCAAAGTGACTAACTTTAAAAATTCATCAAAAATTCAAACAATTTTTGTTTGGTCTTCATTTTTTGAAAATAATTTTTTAGAAGTATGTTTTACATCCTCACAAAATGACAGGTCAAAATCCTTCCTTGTTAATTAGTTACGAATTTTTAAACTTACCCTTGCTTTTGATATTATTTATTATCAAAGTGACTAACTTTAAAAATTCGTCAAAAATTCAAATAATTTTTTCTGATTGTCATTTTTTGAAAATAATTTTTTAGAAGTATGTTTTACATCCTGACAAAGTGACAAGTCAAAATCCTTACCTGTTAATTGCGTACGAATTTTTAAACTTACAATAATTATTATCCTTGCTTATGAGATCAATTATCAAAGTGGCTAACTTTAAAAATTCGTCAAAAATTCAAATATTTTTTTCTGATTGTCATTTCTTGGATATCATTTTTTACAAGTGTGTTTTACATCCTGACAAAATTACAAGGCAAAATTCGGTCCAGTTAATTAGTTATGAATTTTTAAGCTTACCCTTGCTTGTGGAAATCATTATTTATTATCAAAGTGACTAACTTTAAAAATTCGTCAAAAATTCAAATATTTTTTTCTGGTTTTCATTTTTTGAAAATAATTTTTTAGAAGTATATTTTACATCCTGACAAAATGACAAGTCAAATTCCTTCCCTGTTAATTACGTACGAATTGTTAAACTTACCCTTGCTTATGAAATCAATTATCAAAGTGGCTAACTTTAAAAATTCGTCAAAAATTCAAATAATTTTTTCTGATTTTCATTTCTTGGATATCATTTTTTACAAGTGTGTTTTACATCCTGTCAAAATTACAAGTCAAAATCCTTGCCAGTTAATTAGTTACGAATTTTGAAACTTACCCTTGCTTGTGAAATCATTTATTATCAAAGTGACTAACTTTAAAAATTCGTCAAAAATTCAAACAATTTTTTCTAGTCTTTTATTATTGGTTGATTGTTGGGTTAATAAAAATTGGACCACGTTTGCATATTTCGGCGACCTGAAAAAAAAATGTTGTACTAACAAACCCCAACGTTGGTCGTAACTGTCTCTATTCTGCTGATACCCTGAAAAATCTTTATAAACCTTTTGTTTGCACACGAAACGTATCCAAGCTTCACCCTTTTTTGATATCAAAAGAATACAGACAATCCCCGTTCCGAGTATTCCCCTTCGCTCTCCTTTCCGCTGAAAAGTATTAACCTTTCATTCAGCGCAAATTTAATTGCGATTTTTATTTTAATAGCCTTATGACATGTTGTCCAAACCGCCGAATCCGTCCCTGAAAATGCTCGATGAGTACATCCTGAAAATATTCCGAAACCGCTTCAATATCAAGCTTATGACCGCGACTGTCCTTCTTTTGGCACGCGAAACAAGCGAAATGGGCAATCATGATGAAGTCTAGGCTTGAATAGGTCACTTGCGGTCAAGCACTACAATATTCCTGTGTCTCCTTTAAATCTGCAACGACCCTAAAAATCTCGTTTTAATTAGAGCGAAAAGTGTCGCGGATTAATTTTTTTCCGGCCCTATAATCTTCAAACGAAAGTTGCAAACATAACAATCGACGCTGCATATTACATGCGGAATGCATGCTTCCATCAACTATAAAATTTTAATTAAAACATTCTTTCGGAAAGCCGGTGGAAAATTAATTGGGATGCACCCACCTTTACATTATCGCCGCTTTTTAAAAAATTGCCAGTCTTTAAATCATCCGGATTCCCCGTTAAATTGCGGCGTTTAAAATTCATCACCGAAACAATATTTTCATACATTAAATTTAATTTTCATTTAATTGCGCGCGTTTTCACCACATCAAAGTAATTATTTACACAGCTCACAGCCCTTTTATAATTATTAGTTTTTATTAATTTGTATCCAAAATTGAGGAAATGGAAAAATTCAAAAGTCCGCCCCTGTTCAAGTTGGAAAAAAAATGTTGTAAGAAAAGTTGCAGATGCGAACAAGCGCAACAATTCTTGTTATTTCAAAATTTTTCGTATCTCGAACCGTTATCAAGTTATGACCAGGTTCAATGTTCGGCTATTTTCAGTTCATGGTGAAATTTCAGTTGATGGAATGAAGTGTTCAGCGAAACAATAAAGCTGTAAAAATAGTAATTTGTGGATGTGCAATACAAGTCTGTGTAATGTGTTGGTTAGTGAAATGCATCTGTCACACTCTCGCGTTTCCAAAACCCATCTGTTACCCAGGATTGATGTCGCTGGTAATGAAACTCCCCATCACCGCGCCGTTTCCATAACTAACACTTAATTAACACCATGGGGTACTTTTATATTAATCCATAGTCTAGCTCTCCACTGATGAATGTTCATTTAACATATCCGTCCGCTGACGGGAAGTGCTCTGCTCATTAATTTTATTTTTGACGAACGCGTTTCAGATAGTTCATATTAAATTAATATTGAATGGGTCGCTTCGAGATTAAATTCGAACAAAAATTACTGTCAATTCCCATCGACTCCGGGACGTTCCAGCGGCCGGGGAACCCGATCCGGGAGCAGAGCACTCCGGTGCGCTAAAACGTTAAAATTAATTTCGCAGACATGAATCGAATCTGACCGGAAATTGTAAAACAAATTAATCCTCGAAAAGCTGCACTTTAAGACTGGCGCGCGGTTTTTCCCATCTTTCCAGATAATATTTCAGAGGTCGCCGGAAAAATTCATTAATTAGACTTGACGCTGCTCATAACGTAATTACTTCATTAAATTGTTGTCTGATGACTATTTTTTATTTACAACATCTGCAATTTATCTGATTGTTCTTATTTACGTGGCTCGTAGTTACCTTTTTATTATTTTATTGCATTCTCAATTCTGTGGTTAAGAACTTTACTGCCCAGTGTTTTTTGGGAAACCAGATGGCGCTAGAATGCGCCACAATTGTAAAAACTTTTGAAAAATGACAATAGGCGTTAATTTTCAAGTTACGGAATTTTTTTGTTTAGATAAGTTGTAGATGGAGCCTAACTCTACAATTTTTGTTCTTATAATTTTTTTTTCACCTCGTGCTGTTATTAAATTTTGGCTCCTGAAAACATTTGTGACCCTCTTTACCCTTCTACACATTATTTTATTGAATTCTCAATTCTGTGGTTAAGAACTTTACTGTCCAGTGTTTTCTGGGAAACCAGATGGCGTTAAAATTCGCCACAATTGTAAAAACTTTTGAAAAATGACAGTGGGCGTTCATTTTCAAGTTCCAGATTTTTTTTTGTTAAGATAAGTTGTAGATGTAGCCAAACTCTACAATTTTTGTTCTTATCATTTTTTTTTTGCACCTCGTGCTGTTATTAAAGTTTGGCTCATGAAAACATTTGCGACCCTCTTTACCCTTCCACACATTATTTTGTTGAATTCTCAATTCTGTGGTTAGGAACTTTACTGTCCAGTGATTTCTGGGAAACCAGATGGCGCTAGAATTCGCTAGAATTGTAAAAAAATTTGAAAAATGATAATAGGCGTTAATTTTCAAGTTACAGAATTTTTTTGTTAAGATAAGTTGTAGATGCAGCCAAACTCTACAATTTTTGTTCTTATCGTTTTTTTTGCACTTTGTGCTATTATTAAATTTTGGCTCATGAAAACATTTGCGGTCCTCTTTAACCTTCCACACATTATTTTATTGAATTCTCAATTCTGAGATTAAGAACTTTACTGCCCAGTGTTTTCTGGGAAACCAGATGACGCTAGAATTCGCTACAATTGTACAAACTTTTGAAAAATGACAATAGGCGTTAATTTTCAAGTTACAAAATTTTTTTGTTAAGATAAGTTGTAGATGTAGCCAAACTTTATAATTTTTGTTCTTATCATTTTTTTGCACTTCGTGCTGTCATTAAATTGTGGCTCATGAAGACATTTGCGACCCTCTTTACCGTTCCACTCCTTATTTTATTGAATTGTCAATTCTATGGTTAACAACTTTACTGTCCAGTGTTATCTGGGAAACCAGATGGCGCTAGAATTCGCTACAATTGTAAAAACTTTTGAAAAATGACAATAGGCGTTAATCTTCAAGTTACAGAATTTTTTTGTTAAGATAAATTGTAGATGCAGCCAAACTTTACAATTTTTGTTCTTATCTTTTTTTTGCACTTCGTGCCGTTATTAATTTGCGGCCCCTTTACCCTTCCACTCACTTGATTGAATTCTCAATTCTATGGTTAAGAACTTTGCTAGCTAGCGCGCTTTCTGGTAAACTAGATGGCACTAGAATTCGCCATAATTGTAAAACTTTTGAAAAATAAAAATAAGTATCAATTTTCAAGTTAGAAAAAAAAATTGTTAAGATAAGTTGTAGATGCAGCCAAACTTTACAATTTTTGTTCTTATCTTTTTTTCTGCACTTCGTGCTGTTATTAAATTGTGTCTCATGAAAACATTTGCGACCCTCTTTACCCTTCCACTCATTTGATTGAATTCTCAATTCTATGGTTAAGAACATTGCTAGCTAGCGCGCATTCTGGGAAACTAGATGGCACTAGAATTCGCCACAATTGTAAAACTTTTGAAAAATGAAAATAAGTATCAATTTTCAAATTAGAAAACAATTTTGTTAAGATAAGTTGTAGATGCAGCCAAACTTTATAATTTTTGTTCTTATCATATTTTTTTTGCACTTAGTGCTGTTATTAAATTGTGTCTCATGAAAACATTTGCGACCCTCTTTACTGTTCCACTCATTTGATTGAATTCTCAATTCTATGGTTAAGAACTTTGCTAGCTAGCGCGCTTTCTGGGAAACTAGATGGCACTAGAATTCGCCACAATTGTAAAACTTTTGAAAAATGAAAATAAGTATCAATTTTCAAGTTAGAAAAAAATTTTGTCTAGATAAATTGTAGATGCAGTCAAGCTGTACAATTTTTGTTCTGATCTAATAGAAACATTTGGCGCAAAAACGGTCGTACAAATACTCAAACCAAACCAATTAATTTAAAAAAATATTAGATTGCGTCGCACTCGTTTCGCCAATGCGAATCCTGAATATTAAAACCGGCATTCGCAACATTTAACGCTGACTGGTTCAGAACATTTTTTTAATGAAACACTCGAGCTTTACTTTTCATTTTAGAATATTACGTGAAACGTGCACACTTAGCGTATTTGACGGGGACATCGTAACGGCATTGAAAGGGTTTATGAGTGTGCATAGGCATTGCCAACTCCGCTAGTTTAACAGTGCGCATTAGATTTTTAATATTACCTTCAGATTCCCCAGTCCTCGCTTCGCCTGCTCGATTTTTAGCGCAAAATGCTCGCTGAGACAGTTCGGAACGAGTTTTAGTAAAATGAACCTAATATAAGTTTAGTGTCTGTTCGTGCATGAGAATGTTAAATGCGTATTAATACAACGTCCTGATAAGGATAACTTCCGTATTTTGTTCCAGTTTTTGTTGGTTTTGGTCCGGATCGCCGGATTTTACGAGATTAGTTCCGGAGGTTTTGCGTTTAGGTATTAAATTCGCTCAGAAAATTTGATTAATCCGGCAATAAATTTGAATTTGTTGATTTTTCAAAATTCCGTATCTTCACATCTGTAATTAGCGCAACTCCACGTCGGCTCCTTCTGTTTGCTTAATTACAATCGAGTCTAACTACAGAGCTGTAATCACATTCATTTCGTGAGAGTTCAAGCAGAGTTAACATTGTTTCAGTATTGACGAAGACGATTTTGTTTTCGACACAAAAATAAGTCGAGGCGATATCTCATCCGCCTCTTTAATTAGAGAATATTTTACGGGTTTTTTCTCTTTCATTTGCGAGGGTGTTAATTTAAATTTATATTTTCACTCCCTATTATAAAAGAGCCTTTTCGCACTTTAATTTAAATAATTTAAACTTTTCTGGAAATTTTTTCAATGACGTGAGTTTTTGGGAACAATTCGATCGATATAGGCTAATTGACAATGTGACATTTGTTTCTTCACATATGAACAGGACAGAAAAGTGTACTTTTCTGTCCAAGGGCGAAAAAAGGTAAATTTTGGTAACAATCGAATTGTCGGATTAATATGAAGCCATAATTAGAAACGACTATTAACAGAAAGACAGTGGAACTTCCTTAAGTGTAACCAACTTCCGTTTAACAAATTTCTTTGTACAGGGTGACCCACCACTTGTGGCGACCCCCAAAATAGAGCATTAATTGAAAGTTATTTATTTGAAATTTGGTGCAAGGATGCCTCTGATATAAGGCTAGAAATTTCCAGTTTAAAATGTTAATTGTCGACGTTAGTTTTCGAGAAAAAAAAAACTGTTTTTTTATAAAAATACTATCTCCCGATATCGTCAAATTTCACTTTTGAGGATCATTATTATTAAGACAAAGATGTCCAAAGTAAAAAAAATATCCCAAAGTTATAATTAGCCTAAAATTTCTTTATATTGGAATCTTAAGAGTAAAAGTAATGATTTATGACTGAAAACAGTTGTTGGTACCTACCCGCAAAGTACGATTTAAATTTATGGCGTTGTAAAAATTTCTCCGAAACTGAAAGTAGGTAACTGGTACCTCGAATGGTCTATTCCTTTTCTATAACCGCCCCAAAAATATTTCAAACGAAAAATGTTATAAGTCGTCTTAGAGTTAAAAAAAATAATTCAACATCCACGCTTTAAAGTATCTTCGTACTCATAATCGTAATTTATTAGAAGACTTGCAATTTTTCGTAAATTTTAGAAATCTACAACAATATAAAAGGCTCGACTTAGGTACGCTCCTGTTGTTCACATCGACCGGCTTCCATCCGACAGTGACAAATTTTTACAATGCCATAAATTTAAATCGTACTTGACTTTTCGGCTATATACTAACGACTGTTTACAGTCAAATCATTACTTTTCCTCTTAAAATTCTAATATAAGGAAATTTCAAACTAATTACAGCTTTTGAATTTTATTTTTTTTACTTTGGATAACTAAAAAAAAGTTAAATTTGACATAATTGGGAGATATTATTTTTATAAAAATCAGTTTTTATTTTTTTTTCTTGAAAACTAACGCCGACAATTAACATTTAAAACTGGAAATTTCTAGCCTTTCAAGTAAATAACTTTCAATTAAAGCTCAATTTTGGGGATTGCCACAAGTGATGGGACACTCTGTATATTGAATTTTTTGGAGAACGTGAACACGTTTTTGGTGCATTTTATACTTTCCCGGATTTAAAATTATGATTTTATTCTCGTTTCCCGAAAACTGAAGTGGTATATTTAATCCCAAGGGATTATATAAAAAAAAAATTATAAAACAATTTTGTAAATTGTGAAGCCAATTTCAGCACCGTTACAGTTTTGTAAAATAAAACCCAGTTGAAAAACTTTTAACTCTGGTTTCATTTTGTAGATGGCACTTCCCAGTTACCGAAAAATCCACTAAAATTCAAAATGAATTTTTCAGTTCGTTTTTTATAAAGTCAACAAACTGTTACGTTGGACTTGTTGTTCATACGTTGTTTCCAGACTGCTTCCATAACGTTCAGTTAGTTTTTGGCCTAATTAATGCATGATTTACCAAGTTTCACCTTTTGATTATTTATTTTTGCATTGCAATTCAAATGAGTAGAAAATTTAAAAAAAAAACAATCTGGCTCATTTTTAATTAAGAAAAAAATTTTCTACTTTGCTATCATAAGCGAGTCTTTGTGAAACTAAAAGTAGTGTCACAAAGGAACTTTTTGTAAAATTTTTTTTTTTTTGATACGTATTAAGTTGGTATTGCTTTGTCAAGGTCAAACTCGAGATTTTAAATTTGAAATTTTAGTTGACATATGACACATGACAGATACCAACACAACCAGTACCTAATCCTAAAAACCCCTAGAATATTTAGAAAGCAGACTTTTCAAATTTTCATAAAACTAAGAGCACCAAAGTAGAAATAATAGTATATTACACTCGTTTTATAACTTACTCGTACGACAATAGATCGTCTTATAAAACTTGTATAATAATATTACTATTTTAAAACGGTTTCAGAATATTGTGAAACGTTTCCTGTCGCAAGAAAATGAAACAACCGCCCAATGCAGATAATTAAGGTTCCTAAGTGAAATTGATTCGATACCGCAAAATAGCGGTGGCAACGCAACCCAAAACAGAGTCGCAACTCGCATTATCGGCGACAATGAAAGGTAGTTTTCTGAGCAATCTGTTCCAGTCCGAACGAATCTTGTTATATTTATCTGATGGTCGGTGGCTGTGTCACCTGCTATCGACAGGAAAAAAGCAACTGCCATTTACCGATTGCATCGTTGCTTTCACCCTCTCACGCTCCATTGCCGGCACTCATCAGTTCATTTCGTCCACATCCAATACCGCTACTTCGTTTAACTCGTACCGTAGATTACCCCCAGATACTATCGACTCGCAATTTTCGCTTTTCCAATCGCCGAAAAATTCCATTTAAATCGGCCGATAATCAAATATCGATATAAAATTCCTCGCCGGGTCCAGACCTCCGGGAATTTTAATTCGTTCCTCCAGACGTTCATAAATCGCCTCGCAGGACATCTATCAGGACCGGTCATGATGCGAAAATTCTGGGCAGCAATTCGACGCCTTGCAGTTAATTTCCCAAAGTACACATTGTTTTCGTCGCCCCGTGTCAATATATGGCAAGAAACGGAAAATGAGGCAAACAAGTCGGACGGTGTTTGGTTGTGTGTTGTTGTTTATTGGAAATTCGAGCCGGCCCCGAAGAATTATTTTATTCAGCGCGTTTATCCAGTTACGGCACGTCGGAGCGAATGAGAATTTATTGTTATAAAGAGGTTCGAGATTGATCTGAAAGATTTAAAAGATTGTTGAACGCAATTTAAATAAACAAATCGGTCCGCGCGCTGAGATGTCTAATTTTCCGCCTCCATTTGGGGGGAGAAGATTTCAAACGATTTTTTGTCTGATAACCGAAAAGATGATTTTCAAAAATTTTATGTAAACAGCTGTCTTGGAATGGTAGGGGGTTTTTAAATTTCGGGTAATTACATCTACTAAATAAATATGAAATAAGCGGCTAAAAAGCCATTCAACGGAATGAATTTATTCCTTTTATTGGAAATTTCATCTTCTTTTCAAGCGCTGACATTGCTGCGAAATTTTCCATGCTCATAAAAGTTAGTGTTATGTTCAGTTTGTCGATGGGATTACCATTTTGTAGTCCAAGTAATATTAAAGTAACGGTTTTGTGCTTTTTCTGTTTACTTTTGTTTTCCTATCAGTTTGTCGACTTTTTGCCAAATAGGAATTTTTAGTAGTGTGAACAATATGAAACTCCTTTTCTCTTTGTATCTATCTCTTCAGTTTTTTCTCCAAGTCATCTCTGCGTTCCATCCTTCAGATAAGATCATAGTTTTTAGACTTATGATGCCCATGTGGTTGTTTCTCAACATCTATCCTCCTTTTTATCTCTGCACTTGATATACTGACTTGTTTCGTTAAACCGCAGATTAGTCAGTATATTATTTTTATTGTTTTTAATGACATAATTGTAATTTTACTAAATTTTTCTCAAAAATCTTCACATACGATCATTTTGCTAGTTTGCTAAACCATAGCATCGGAATTCAGGGCTTGAGAAAATTGTTTCTAATAGTTTTTCATTTACTTCTGGCTGTTATCTACCACATCCATCCTCTGACCTGTGCGTTTTCCTATTCTTGATCTTCATTCTTCCATTTAGTATTTCTTATGGAGTGGGAGATTGTGGAATTTCTAAGAAAAATAGACAGACCGAGGATGCAGAACTCGGTGGGCAAAAGAAACTTATTGGAAGAAGCTTTTGGCGATCAGAAAGGAAGTATTATTTCGAACAAACAGTTTAATTGATATAAAAATTAAAACAGCTGAAAGTAGAAGGAACACATTAAAGTAGAGAGCAAGAGGAAGTATCGTGCCAAAATTAAAACCATCAGTCAAGAGATAGGAAGAAGTGTAAAAATGAGCAAATGAAGAGTAAAAAATTGGATGTGGGGCTATCATCTCGGTTTTTCTCAGTCTCTTTGTAGTCCCATTGCTATCATAACTGGCATCAACTAACTTCTAGGTTTTCCTTCTGCTTGGCATCCACTCTAATATTTTCTTGGGTTATCTATGACATTCCCATACCATATTATCCTCATGGTATTCAAAAGATGTTAAACCCAGAAGATAATTATTTTCCGAAAGTGTTGGACTGGAAAAATTTGAACAAACCGATTCTTGCTGAATCTACCAAGCGTTTCAGATTGATCCTACTAACAATATAATTTGAAAATAATTTTCAGTCAAGCCTGTGTTGTTTTGAACCATATTTTGAAGTTGCAAACATGGGAAGATTAGTATTCTTGCAATGTGGTCCAAATTGAATGACCTTGTAGAGAAAAATGTGATTATCGCTGACAGAAAAAATGACTTTCGCAATCTCTGGCTCGATTTTTTAAATTGTTTTCAAGTTGCTACTTAAATTGAAAAATTATTTAACACTATTTTTAATAATCAATAATTTAACGATTAATCAAAAACGTTTATTTGAATATTTTTTGGGGTTTCTAGTAAAAAATTTTGGAATTTTAACAAAACATTTCGTCCTTTCCTGAAAACAGTTTCGGAGACAATTATTAGTAAATGTAAAAAAAAATTTTCGTGAACGCTGTTGTAAAAATGTTCTAATCCAGGGAATAAGAATAAATTTCCCAATTATTGAAATTATTTCAATTTAAATAAAATTCCGAATAAACTGCAAACAGTAACAAATTGTCTCGTATCGGAAAATGCGCCCGATCCATTCAACAAATCCTTTATTTAATTTTTATCCATAATCCCGAAATTTATCATATCGGGGAACGGTCTGTTTTCGAACGAATTAATGTTCCCGATACGAATTCCCAGACAGTGGGAATCGCGCTATTTTTATCTTGAGCGCGAAATTAAGCAGAGTGGAAGAGGAACAGATGAATCTGACGTAAATAAACATTCATTCTGGGAAAACTGCACATTGATTGAACGTGTTGTAATCGGGATAACGAATGGCAATATCCGTCCAACAAATCGAATCCAAACTTATCCGCGCAGAAAAGGAAACATTGCAGCACCGTAATAACATTTTACATTGTTAGCCAAGTAAAACTATTTTTTATGGTGAGAACCATGGAGCGCTTTTATTTTAAAAGTTAACAGACAAAATTTCCCAGTTAGCAACGTTTTTGGTATTTAAAAATTAACCAGTTGGTAACGTTTATAGTATTTAAAAATTAACCAGTTGGCAACGTTTTTGGTATTTAAAAATTAACCAGTTGGTAACGTTTATAGTATTTAAAAATTAATCTGTTGGCATTTAAAAATTAACCAGTTGGCAACGTTTTTGGTACATATTTAAAAATTAACCAGTTGGTAACGTTTTTAGCATTTAAAAATTAATCAGTTGGCAACGTTGTTGGCATTTAAAAATTCACCAGTTGGCAACGTTTTTGGTATTTAAAAATTAATTAGTTGGCAACGTTTTTGGCATTTAAAAATTAACCAGTTTGCAACGTTTTTGGTATTTAAAAATTAATTAGTTGGCAACGTTTTTGACATTTAAAAATTAAACAATTAGTAACTTTGTGGGAATTTCAAAATTAATCAGTTAGCAACGTTGTTGGCATTTAAAAATTAACCAGTTAGCAACGTTGACATTTAAAAATTAATCAGTTAATAACGTTGTGAGGATTTCAAAATTAACCAGTTGGTAACATTTTAGTATTTAAAAATTAACCAGTTAGTAATGTTGTGGGGATTTCAAAATTATTCAGTTAACAACGTTGTTGACGTTTACAAATTACCCGTTTAGCAACGTTTGCATTTAAAAATTAACCAGTTTGTAACGTTGCGGGGATTTCAAAATTAACCAGTTAGTAATGTTGTGGGGATTTCAAAATTATTCAGTTAACAACGTTGTTGACGTTTACAAATTACCCGTTTAGCAACGTTTGCATTTAAAAATTAACCAGTTTGTAACGTTGCGGGGATTTCAAAATTAACCAGTTAGTAACGTTGCGGGGATTTCAAAATTAACCAGTTAACAACGTTGACATTTAAAAATTAATCAGTTAATAACGTTGTGAGGATTTCAAAATTAACCAGTTGGTAACATTTTAGTATTTAAAAATTAACCAGTTAGTAATGTTGTGGGGATTTCAAAATTATTCAGTTAACAACGTTGTTGACGTTTACAAATTACCCGTTTAGCAACGTTTGCATTTAAAAATTAACCAGTTAGTAACGTTGCGGGGATTTCAAAATTAACCAGTTAGTAACGTTGTGGGGATTTCAAAATTAAGCAATTAACAACGTTGTTGGCATTTAAAAATTAACCAGTTAGGAACATTGTGAGCTTTTAAAAAATAACCAGTTAGCAACGTTGTTGGCATTTAAAAGTTAACCATTAGCAACGTTGGCATTTAAAAATTAACCAATGTGCAACGTTGTTGGCATTTAAAAATTAACTAGTTAGCAACGTAGTTGGCATTTTTTTAAAAATCAGTTTGCAACGTCGGCATTTAAAAATTTGCCAGTTAGCAACGTTGTGGGCATTTAATAATTAACCGGTCAGCAACGTCATTGACATTTGTTGGTAACTGCCTAAGGCCACTTTTCACTGCCAGTAAACAATTCCAATAAATGTCGTTTACAAATGAGTAACAAGTAAGAATAAAGACCTTTTATCCTTCAGCCGAACTTCCCACGAAATAGGTTCAATACAACGCATTAATAGTCCGGATGAAGTCAAAGGCCGAGCCGATTGTTGTTATCGTCGGAGGTGAAAATAATTACCAAAGTTCGAAAATGAATCGTATAAATCATTGATCGGGATATTTCTTGCCCAGAAAGCGTACAGACACTGCGGGAATTATTTAATGTGCGGAATAGGGTTACTACCTAATCAAAAATCAATAAAGGCCGTGCAATCGCCGTTCGGGTCGGATCCCCGAAACCGGAAAATTTTTTTTCGTCGACACTTTTAAACTAGACGAATTAAGGGATGCAAATTACTAGCAAGGTATGCATTAGTAGAGAAAACTGCCGATAGGTTGACGTGGAGCGCTTTCTCTTCTCGTAGGGCTATCGACTGAACTGTCTAGAGGTTTCCATGACGACCAGCTTCACTCAGGTTCAAGTACAGTCTAGCACAAAGTCGTCCTTAATCGCTCAGGACGTGTCGCTTTCTGGGGGGGCACGTGCGACCCTTTTATATGCAACTTGTGGAATCGAAGTTTTAAAATTTCCAAAAAAAAAATCCTTGGAGTCATTAGCGACTCTTTCATGGAGGGGGGGGGGGGTGAATGGCCTCCGTTGATTTCAGGACGGAGCTGAAAATAATTACATTCATCGATATTAGGAATGCGCCCGGCGTAATTATTATTATCTGCGAGAGATATCCGCGAAGAAGCCACAAGTGGTTAAAGGTGTCTTTCTCTCGTTCGCCGGTCGGCCGAGGGAGAAGGAATGTATAAATAATGTCCGCATTTGCGAAAGCGGGGGATTTCGGCGGAGTAAAGCGGATTCTCGTGAAATTATTTGAGGCCTTGTGTCAGTTATTCAGACAATGGCGCAAATTCTGGCTGGAGTAAGATGATTAACCGTATTCAATACTTATCGTGGAATTAGTGCTTTGAAGGCTTCCGTTTTCTTCGACTGATAACCCTAATGAATTGCTACATATTTTATTCGGAGCTTTTGTGGGGGACCTTTTATTTGTTTGGGTTTGGGAAAAATATTAGTCGAGGTCCAATTTATATTACTACAATTCGAAAATGTTCCAATTTCACAACTTTCATATCACACTTATGTACATCATTCTAACTACAATGGAAAGTCTGAATACTTACAAATGAATCTTTATTATTCAATTTTATTATTGAATACAATGAAAAGGATTTGAGTTGACCATTCACTTAAAACAACATTGGTCAGAGATGGCATTTATCGTGTAAATAAAATAAGCAATGATATAAACAGGCCTGAAAAGTTTAGTTTTTAGTCCTAGGGCGGAAAAGTGGAAATGGGTAGTCATAATTAGGAATATATTATTTATCAACAACGAATTTTATCAAGTATAACGAAATTCTTGTATGTACAGGGTGTCCCATCACTTATGGCCACCCACAAAATTGATCTTTAATTGAAAGTTATTTATTTAATTTTTTTTTTTATTGAAATTTGAAAACTAGAAATTTCCAGTTTTAAATATTAATTGTCTGCGTTAGTTTTCGAGGAAAAAAATAAAAACTGATTTTTTATAAAAATGATATTTCCCAATTTAGTCAAATTTCACCTTTCAGAATCCAGTATGATTGAGACACAGATATCGAAATTAAAAAAAAGTTCAAAAAGCTGTAATTAGTCTAAAATTTCCTTATATTGGAATCTTAAAAGTAAAAGTTATGATTTGACTAAACAGTCGTTAGTTGCTATCCGCAAAGTGCAAAGTGCGATTTAAATTTATGGCATTGTAAAAATTTGTCAATGTCGAGTGGAAGCTGGTCGATGTGAACAACAAGAGCGTACCTAAGTCGAGCCTTTTTACATTCTTGCAGATTTCTAAAATTTACGGGAATTGTAAGTCCTTTAATAAATTACGATTATAAGTACGAAGATACTTTAAAGTGTGGATGTTAAATTATTTTTCGTAACTCGAAAACGATTTATTACATTTTTCATTTGAAATATTTTCGGTGCGATTTTCGAAAAGGGATAGACCAGTCGAGGTACCAATTACCTACTTCCAGTTTCGGAAAAATTTTTACAATGCCATAAATTTGCGGGTAGGTACCAACGACTGTTTACAGTTATAAATCATGTCTTTTACTCTTAAGATTCCAATATAAGGGAATTTTAGACTAATTACAGCTGCTGGAATATTTTTTTACTTTGGATCCTGAAAAGTGAAAGGCAATGAAACAGTTAGAAATTATAAATATTACAACATCGAAAACAGTTGAATAAATCTGACAGTATCGCCATCTTACATTAACGCACACAAACGTCGAAATCGCCATTCAAGTACAAGTAATGCGCAGTGAAGTAATTCATTCATATAAGAGTAAGTAAAGTGAGGGAGGAGTCACAAATAAGCGTCAAGTAACCTAGAAAAACTTTGCGCAGTGTCTTCCAAATTGTTTCAATTCGATGCGTTATAGTTATTAGTCAAAGTCACATTTCAAAGGATTTACAAATATTGCAGCGTAAAAAGTTGCTAAAGATATTATTAGAAAATTTCCTTTGCTGCAATTTTAGTTGAAAAAATAGCATACGCCCCTCGCTGCCTACGTTCAATTTATGTTGCATTTTGGAGGGTTGGTAAATGTATTGCAAGCTTTAACTTACACAAATTAAATTGTAATTTATGGCCTCAATCATTTTTCCAGATGACAAAATTACAATAAACCGTCCTCCAAATGAATGCAGTTTAAAAATAGCTTTATAAATAAAAAAATGGAAGTTCGATCAGATGCAAATGCCGCGATTTTAAGTATCGATTTGTTCTTAATGCATGATTCATATGTGATCCGAAAAGAACTGATCCTCCAAAATAAAAGTCAAGTCGGCAATTTCTCCCCCGAGTGCACACATCATTAAACCTGACGTCAAACACTCAGAATTAGAACATTTTTGCAAAATCCTAAATCAATTGCAATACCGTGCGATCGAATAAAAGCGAAATTGAAACAGCTTGTTTTTCCCAAATAAAACATTCTACAACTCAACTCCAACTGTGTTTTTTGTCCAATTTCAAAAAACGAAATTGTTTTAGTGAACTTCTTTGACCCTCAAAACGTTTCCACCTATTAAATTTTACAATTTACCGAAACGATGACATCAAACATTTTTTCTGGAACGTTAATTAAAAAATTCAAACCATCCCAAACATTTCCTAAAACAATTTCAATTTCAGCGTACATTCATAATGAAGTTCAGCCGAAAACGTTACAATTTCCCAAAAATTGCGATTCGCTGATTAAGTTCAGAATTTCAAGGAAAACTTGCATTGAAAAACTAATATTAGTTGGGTTCATCCTCGTTTATTTTAATGAGTAATTACTCAAACTTTATCACTGGTAATTGTACAAATAGATTACAACGTGGCCCGAATTCCTCCGGCTTTGTTATCTCCGAACCAATGTAAATTTTTTTTCCAATATTGATACGTAGTGATCGATTCAAAGCAAACATATTCAGGGCGGTATTGGATCGCTATGTAAGCATATAACAAAAACAAATGTGACCAGACGCCTTTAGATTGCTTGTATGTCCGATATTACAGTTGGGGGAAGGTACAAACATCCCCGTCGTTTATGACCCCCTATTCCTTTCTTCCGGCAAATATGTGGACGCAAACGGTAAACACCGCTAACATCTTTTTTGAAATTTTAATCGAGGACGGCGCGACGAACGGAAACGCAAAAAACGGGAAATGGCAAAAAAGATCGGTTTCTAATATCCTTCTGTCATCGCGTCTCATCTTTTCCTTTACCACATCAAGCTGATAATTCCGTTTTATTTATATTAAAGTCGAAGTTGCTCCGAAAACGTCACCGGAACTCTTCTGTGTGTGTGTGGGATCTGGCTGAAAGTTTGAAATATTTTTCAATATACAATTCGAATTTACATGAACCGATGCCGATGTTCAAATGCCTGAAAATCGTTAGGGGAAACATTGATTTCAATAACGAAAAGTAGAAACGCGGTTGATTGAAGAGGCGATAAAGGGACCGCGAAAATGCGGAAACAGATTTATGGTGGAAAAGAATACCTCATGTCGCAAATGACACAATTCTTAACCCTTCAGTACTCGCGTTTAAAAATTGTATACCACTTATACCATAAGGTTGAGGAACTTGTCATTTCTCAATTAAACTCTTCACTTGATACTGACTAACTCAAGTTTTATAATTTTTCGCAATCAATTAGTTCCGGCTGTGCACTTTGTGGGGTCTGGTAAGTCCCACGCGAGTAGTTAAGTTACTTAAAATTTTCTAAACTTTGCTAACACAAAATTAATATGTATTTTTCATAAAACATTAACGTACACTGCGCGTCTAATATTGTTCCCTCGCCTTCCAGCAATATCATTGTCCGGTAAATTGGTCTACTTATGTCGTAAATCATTAAAAAAAAATACCTTCTAATACGAAAATCGCTTTATTTAATAAACACAAATTAGTGAAATTATTCCAATTACACTAAATTGTGTAAAAATATTTACTGTTCGTACAACAAAAAAACTAATAAATTGAACTAGTAATGAGATGAAGCCAAAATTTTACCTGATTAAAAGAAATTTTTTTTCTTGTTTCTATGTTGCTTAATAATATAGAATTACTCATACAATTTATGAGAATTGACAAATTATTTTGAAGGGCCATTTTGCCACCGGTTGTAAAACTTGACTCACCCTGTATATGGACGCGAATGAGAAATTCCACATGCAAAAATTGCTGGAATCATTTGGAGTTGAAATGCAACCTTGTTTTGTGTTGGGAAAAAATAACCAACGTGTCTGGTTGCAGAAGTTGCAACATTAGAATAGACAACGTATTAGAATCAACGGCGACCTTTGACATGTTCGTTCAGCGCGACTCCAAACATTTAATTAAGCTTTATTCAAGATAATTGCTGGTGACTGAATTTAATTTCATGTTTGTTTGCGGATAAATAAAATCGTTTGTGAGCCATTTCAGTTTAAACTGATTATGTGAATTTTAGGTGAATGTTTTGTGGGGATACATTTTTGTTGGATTAGGTTTTCGCAATGAACGGCAAAATAAATTTACTGAAGCCATTATTCAGTGTGTTATTATGCGAAGTGTGGGGAACATGCACGTCCAATGAACTCGATGGCGAATTTAATAACAAATTATTCTGTCAGTGACTTGCGACAGTGTACAGCGTGTCCCCAGATGGAACAAAACGAATTATTTTCAACTTCACAAGAAAATTAAAACTCTGATACAATTTGATATTTATTGTAGATAAGACAATATCCACTAAGTAAATAAAAGGTTAAAACAAAAATTTTTTTTCTTCTAAATTTAATAATAACTATAAACTTTATTGAACTCCAAAACTATTAACACTGAAAACAATAAGCACAGTACTTTAATAATCTAAATCTTCATCATTTGTATTTGTCAACACTGACAATTCCTCCAAGAATTTCATTCTGTTAGCAGAAATAGGCGATTTCAGTTTAGAAATTAATGTAGTTTTCCTCTCTAAGCTAACACTTTTACTTAGTCACCTGAAAATTGAAGCTAACGTGCTTAGTAAAAAAAAGTCCTATCTGCGCCAAAAATAGGGCAATATGTCTAAGCATTCATCACATAGAACTTTTCTAGTAAGTAATGTTTGCCAATTTTGCACTTAGGACAAAACATTTAGACGTTTTTTTTTAGCACGTTAGTAATGCACATAGGAGATTTGTACTTTGTAGAGAGCTGTAGAAATTGTACGTGAATCCTTAGAACTTAAAAACGCAAAATCTACAATTTTGCAGATAGGACTTTTAAATTTTTTAATCTTTTAAGCAGAATAAAATCTTGTTGTAATTAAATTATAATTGAGAATTTTCGAACACTTCTTTTAATTATAGAAAAATCTACATATTAATTAAAAATTGTACAAAATAATAATGATACAAGTTTAAATTTTGCAAGTTTAGGACATTAATCGGTTAACATTAAATGTGGTTATTGTTGTCATTTGCAAATCTTTAAATGTTTTTATATTCAACTCCTGTACTTCAAATAGTCGATTTGTTAAAATTTCGTCATCACTTTCAAGTCAATATTGAACATAAATATTGTCCTAATTCTTGAATTTCAGTGTTCAACGAAAAGTGAGGTTAGAAAATATTTAAAAGTTTACGTGGCTGTGATGGTAGTATGCATAACAAGAAGATTCAATACTAACTGGTTAAATTATTTCGTGGTTACACTTGCAAACTGTAAACTATCTTACCCCATTTAAATTAAATTCATTTACAAGAACGTATTTCATAATTTATCTGAAAACCAGTCTCTGCAGTTTGTGAAACAGCTTTGTTATCCGTGGAAAAGATCACAGAAAATGGTCCAGTAATATCGACTAATGAGTATATAAAAGAACCAACAGTTATTACCAAGTAGTAAAAAGGTAAATATTATAAATACCTATCACTTCATCCGTTTGTTCGCATAAAAACCTGTTGTCTTTTACTCCAGAAATGAGTAGATAATCATTATTTTCTACATTATTACAGTTGATAACGTTTTGTTCAATTTTGAACCTGAAAAAGTATTTTTATGAAAGTTTCAACTATAAAATCGTTTACTTCATTCCACAAGTAGACGGATACACTTTTTTGAAACATATTGCGTAGTGTTGATTAGCCGTATATGTGTGTGGAGCAATAGGGTTGCCTCCAACAAAACCAAACGATCGAAACGTTCCTGTTGGTCCAGTAAAATATTGCAAACAACCCTGAGGAGCTTTAAAACAAAATTACACACTTTCATTTTATATAAAAAAAGTAAAAAACCTAGTAAACGAAAATCCTCAACAGCGTTATCTCCAATCTGAAAATTCAAAAAATTCCTGACAGTGGGACATTCCAATTGGGTTACTCTAATGTTCCAACTTGGCGTCACTCCAAGGGCCGCATTAAGAAGTCGAGATTTTATATTAATCACTAATTCGATGGCCCTTTTGCCATCTCTTCGGTCAACCGGAATGTATACTGAAATAAGTAAATTGAATCATACGAAGATTTTAGTAGAGATCTTTCTTTACTGTGTTGACCAGCATTAGGTCCGCATATTCGTGGAATATCTCTATTTTCGCCATAATTTACAATAAAATAATCATCGTTGCATTCGGGTCCATTGGAATTTGGGTCTGTGCTTGGTGCTAATTGAAACGTTTCAAAGTCTACCCTAAAATTTAAAATTCATTACTTTATTTATTTCTGGCATATTGTACATACCGGATTTGGCAAACATTTTCGCTGTAAAATTGAACTATGTGTGTGCATCGTTCGATGGCAGGAGAATATAATTTTTGATTAAAATAAGAAATTTTTGATTTCGTCTTCGTCCCACACAAACCATTGTCTTCAATAAAATTAGTTAAAAAAGATATAGTGGTTGATTTTATATCTTACCAGGACAACAATAATAATTTGGGCCGCAAGTTCCTCTTTGAGCTATTGTTGCCAAATTACAAACTGGAGAATTCGAGCAATATCCCTTTAATAGGGTACCGGCAGAATTTCTGAAGAAACAAGGCCATTTGTAGTTTTTCAGCAAATTCCCTAAATTTAAAAATAAGCATTTCTTCAGTCAACAATAAATTTTCAGTACCTTGCACGGCCAATGAAGTAAGGGGATCATCAAACTCCGTGTAATCGAAAAAAGCCCCACTGACCTCCCCCCAAAAAACCAAGCCCAAAACCACGAAAATTTTCATTCTAGCCGGCAGCCAGCAAATTAACACCAAACTAAGCATCGTGCAACTACCGGACCTTTATATACCAGATTCCTTGAGCAAACATAACCGAGTCTATGGCAAAATCAACATGCCTCTTGTCGTGGAGTTGTCCCTTTAACGGTTCCTTCGATGGCTAAACAAACAGCCGAATCTCATCGCTCGTTCTCATTATTTGAGCCGCAAACACGAATTATTCCGTAAAACGCATTTTTCCTTTGTAAAACCGTGGAATTTGAATTTCAAATTTGCTTTCGAAAAGGTCACCAGAGTTTGAATTCGAATGGCGCTGCATCACACGTGCGCCACTCTAACTGTAAACAGTGAAGCAACCTGAGGCGTTGCGCAAGAAATAAACTGAATGGAAGAAATTTTTTAATAATATCAAAATGCTTATATATATACACAACTTCTGCACCTTCCTTCCTTAACTAATCTAAAATTAAGTCTTTGAACCCAACGAGTTCTTAAAATAAGTCTTTGTATTGCAAGCAAATATTATTTACAGAACTAATTTCTGTAGTACGACGCCCTGCCGACCGTGTAAGTACTCATGGGGATTCCTCCCGGTTTGTAGATCTCGTTCGGTTCATAATCGACGTCGTAATAAATCCCACTTTGATTCTGGAAACGATTGTATTAAATTAAAACTAATTTTAATTTTTAATCTCACCGCGACTGATGCATTGCTTCTACTTTTAGGTCTGGGTACTTGAAAGTTCCTTCCGAGGAGGTCGGTCCTGTCTTCTTCCTCACTGGAACTGGAGTTGTCAAGAGGCCTCATTCCATGAGGCATGCGCCCTCCAAACTGCGCTTGAAGATTTAGTCGCGGCAATGGAACCGGAGGCAAAGTTCCATGCATGGTTCCACGCTGCAAAGTTCCAGCCATCGAGAGATTGGGGTATCCGAAGATTGCAGAAGAAGGCCGAGTGGGAACCGGAACCGGCTCAGGCTAAAATTGCAAAAATGAAGAGATCAAATTGGAAGAAGAGGAAGCTTACTCCGTAATGATTGGATTGAGCCATGGCGTCTGCGATTTGCGCCCAACGTAGGCGATCTTCCATCGAAACTTGATAAGGAGGACTTCCAACCATTGGGGTTTTGATCGTGTTTCCAGCGGTGGCCATGTAACCAAAAACGGGGCTTCCAACCGCGGCCTTTTGCTCCCGGTTCCACCTCCGGCTACGAACTGGTAATTAATATCTCAAATTGCAAATTAAGCTGATTACCTCCACATAACCAGGCACACTAAAGTTAGGCCGATAATCACGACGGCGGCCACGCTTGCGCCGATTGCCACCCCTAAAACCTCCCCATCGACTTCGCATTGCGTTCCGTAATAGTTGCCGGTACATCTGCAAAATTTTGGCTTAATCTGAGGGATTAAAGGGTTTAAGTGGGGCTTACACGCAGGCTTCTTGTCCGTTTTGGTATTTGCATTCGCCTCTGTTGTTGCAGAATTGGGGCGAGCACTGTTCGCAATGGCGGCCGGCTCGGTACTTACTGTCCGACCACGGGTCCCTCAGACCATCGCCGCATTCGCACCTGAACCCGCCGAAGAGATTGATGCAAGTGGCCAAAGCGTGGCAGTCGTGCAGTTCAGGTGAAGAACATTCGTCCAAATCTAAATTATTCCAATTAACTGTTGGTTTTATGTTTGTCTTAAATTACCTTGCAGGCTGGAAACTGAACCTGGAGGACTGTCAACCCAAAGGGCGCTATTCCCGACGTTGTTACTACGCCGCTGGATAACTCCCAGAAGATGCCTTTGAATGTCAGCCCGGATAGCCGGACGAGACGTATCCACGTTTTCCTCCAACTGGAGGGTCAAGTTGACGAAGACCCCCGCCTGTCCCGCCGATCTGTCTCCGCGATAAATACCATTGACCTTCGCCCCCAAAAATTCATCACTGAACGGAGTCATAGACATGGCCGAATCCATCTGGGTAAACACAACAGTTAACACCAATTTGCATTGTAAAATCTACTTACAGCTCTTTCAGTCTCGAAAGATAACTGCTGATAACTTTCACTGCTCCTATCGGTCAGATCTTTGACCCATATAATCCGCCTGTCGTAAAGGCGGTCCACTCGTAAAGAAACAAGCACCGAAACTACCTTCCTACAAGGATCGCGGTGTTTACGCCGCGCGTGACCTGGCCTGCAATGACAGGCGCTGACCCCAGCTTCGGTGCGGCAGATTTCGTGCTGGGTTCCATCGCAAGTGGAGTCGTCGCCCACGATACAAGTATCAATCCTGTAAGATTTCATGTAATTAGTTGAAATAAAGCTTCAGTTTAAAATTGTACCTCACTGGGGGTTGACTTGGTCTCCTCACATAACCCGGCCGTCTTGTAGTTTTTATAATATCGTTGGTCTCCTTCTCCACCTCGGTCACGGCGTACGCGGTTCCGGCGATCGGAAGGCTTGTCGTCGCCGCTGGCTTAATTTCTTGTGAAGGGGTGGCTTCCCCGAATAAATTCAGATAAGTCCTCTTGCCATCAATCGACACAAAACCTTGATCCCCAACCGGGCTGGTAATGACGTCGCCGTTCACGTGGTCGATATCGACTGTAAACGGACCATTTAATTAAGGTTTTGATGGTTCTAACAAAAATCAATATATTATTTAGGAAGAAGGTGGAAGTTTTCAAGTTTATGAATTTTTTCATGAAGTTTCGGCATTCAGAAATTGTTCTTAGATGGAAATTTGTAGGAAAACTTGGAAAATTGTTATCATTTTGCATCCAAATTGCTTTGAACTGGAGGCCCAAAAGTTAATTTCAAAGAACCGATGTCGCAAATGCTTCCAAAAATCTAAACTAACTCAAAAATTAAAAATCAATATATTATTTAGGAAGAACGTGGAAGTTTTCAAGTTTTTGAATTTTTCCCTTAAGTTTCAGCATTCAGAAATTGTTTTTCTTAGATGGAAATGTGTAGGAAAACTTGGAAAATTGTTATTATCGTTTTGCATCCAAATTGCTTTGAACTGGGGATCCAAAAGTTAATTTCAAAAAACCGATGTCGCAAATGCTTTCAAAAATAAAATTAAAAAATCTAAACTAACTCAAAAATGAAAAATCAATATATTATTTAGGAAGAACGTGGAAATTTTCAACTTTATGAATTCTTTCCTCACGTTTCAGCATTCAGAAATTGTTTTTCTTAGATGGAAATGTGTAGGAAAACTTGGAAAATTGTTATTATCGTTTTACATCCAAATTGCTTTGAACTGGGGGCCCAAAAGTTAATTTCAAAGAACCGATGTCGCAAATGCTTTCAAAAATAAAATTGAATAATCTAAACTAACTTAAAAATGAAAAATCAATATATTATTTAGGAAGAATGTGGAAGTTTTCAACTTTATGAATTTTTTCCTCAAGTTTCAGCATTTAGAAATTGCTTTTCTTAGATGGAAATGTGTAGGAAAACTTGGAAGATTGTTGTTATCGTTTTGCATCCAAATTGCTTTGAACTGGGGATCCAAAAGTTAATTTCAAAAAACCGATGTCGCAAATGCTTTCAAAAATAAAATTACAAAATCTAAACTAACTCAAAAATGAAAAATCAATATATTATTTAGGAAGAACGTGGAAATTTTCAACTTTATGAATTCTTTCCTCACGTTTCAGCATTCAGAAATTGTTTTTCTTAGATGGAAATGTGTAGGAAAACTTGGAAAATTGTTATTATCGTTTTACATCCAAATTGCTTTGAACTGGGGGCCCAAAAGTTAATTTCAAAGAACCGATGTCGCAAATGCTTTCAAAAATAAAATTGAATAATCTAAACTAACTTAAAAATGAAAAATCAATATATTATTTAGGAAGAATGTGGAAGTTTTCAACTTTATGAATTTTTTCCTCAAGTTTCAGCATTTAGAAATTGCTTTTCTTAGATGGAAATGTGTAGGAAAACTTGGAAGATTGTTGTTATCGTTTTGCATCCAAATTGCTTTGAACTGGGGATCCAAAAGTTAATTTCAAAAAACCGATGTCGCAAATGCTTCCAAAAATAAAATTGAAAAATCTAAACTAACTCAAAAATGAAAAATCAATATATTATTTAGGAAGGACGTGGAAGTTTTCAACTTTATGAATTTTTTCCTTAAGTTTCAGCATTCAGAAATTGTTTTCCTTAGATGGAAATGTGTAGGAAAACTTGGAAAATTGTTATTATCGTTTTGCATCCAAATTGCTTTGAACTGAACGATGCTCTTGGTGGCCCAAAAATTCATTTTAAAGAACTGATGTCGCAAATGCTTCCAAAAATAAAATTGAAAAATCTAAACTAACGCTAACTTTAACTCAAAAATGAACTCGCAATTCTTTCACCAAGTTTCTGCGATTGCTAGCGTTTGACCAATTAAGCGAAAACTCGCTGAAGTTCGAACCCTACCCGGAATTATATACGGCTTTCCCTGGGAAGAACTTCCGCCGGGCCCTTGAATGGCAGAAACAGTGATGTCGAATATATCTCCGAGTTGGCCAACTGGCGGACGTGCGGTTAATATCGGCTGCCTGTGAATACCTCCCGGTTTGTACTCTGTATCGTCCAGAACTATTCCAGGGCGTGGTCTGTACGAATAGTAAGGAATTTCCGAATTCGCCGGCGCTGCAAAATTAACAAGTTCAAGAATGCCCCAAACTAACATCAAACTTACTCGGAGGAGGTACACTCGAGGAAATTTCCGAAGACGAAACCGGAGGAAGACTCTCAGTTGGCGAAACTCTCGTCGAAAGGTCTTTTAAAGTGGACGAAACTTCCAGGATCGAAGATTCGAGCGTCGGCGTCGTTTCGTTAAGTTTCGGCGTTACTTCAGTCGAGTTCGCAACTTCCGTCGAATTTAAGATCGTCGGTTGAATTTCCGGCGTCGTTTCCGTCGTTGGCTCGATACTCGTGGAGTATTCAGTCTTGGTGTGCTTTTCCATCTTGGACGAACTTTTTTCTTTGTTTTTCTCAAACTCCAAAAGGTCTTGCTTATCCTTTTCGCTGATTTCCGTAACTGGATTTTCAGTTGTTGTTTCATTGTCTCTGACGGTTTCAGTGCCGAAATCCAAATTGAAAACATCTTCGATTGGTTTTTCCGAAGTTGAGCTGACGTTTTGACTTGGGTTGTGGTTGGGGATGGGTTTGTAAGGCGGAATTGGTCTTCTGGGAGGTCCTGGACGTCGATTTGGAGGCCTCGTCCACGAGGGGATAGTCACTGGCCTATATCCAGGTCGCTGAAATGGCTCTTTTTTGGGAGGAAGTTCAAATGGATAAGGAGTCGGCATTTTCGTTGGCGACACAGAAGGCAGAGGTTGTCCCAACGGTGGTGAAATTGGGACGTCGAAATCCGGGGGTAATGCAGGCACATCTGAGATTCGAGGAGGTCCTCGGTTGTTAATTCTAGTCGAAACTGGTCGAACTGGTCGCACTGGACCTGTGTTGGCCTGCACGTTAACATTCCCATTCAGCAGCTTGACAATCCCTGTGATAATATCCTGGATGTCAGGGTTGTTCGCTTGCCTAGGTTTTTCCGGGGATTGGGAAGCAAAATTCCGAATCATCGTCGCAGTTGGGCGGATTTCGAGGGGCTCCAGCAGTGAAATAGACCTCGCCTGCGGAGCCCCTTGGGCTTCCCCCGAGGCCCTGAGCGTCTTCGAGGGTTGGATGTAGGCCATTTTTCCAGACAGCTCGACGTCGTTCGAATCGAAAGGTTCGGCGACGTTTTTCACGATTCCGGATGTCCGTGACAGGATTGGATCCGGCGAGCGCTCCACTCTCGTGGTTTCACTTGGCGACGTCAGTGTTTTACTTTCTGTTTGGATTTCGCGTGGGCCGGATGTTAGGTCGGTGAGCAATTCGGAGGGTTGGTCATCGTCGATGAACGATTTCGGCGATATGTAAGAATTCAAATAGAGATCGTCTGGAAAAAGAATTTCATAATCGACATGAGGTATTTAACGCCATCGCCGCGGGCTGAACCGTGGTATGAGTAAAATAACGGGGCTAACGGTACTATTTGAAACCCAGGCCTGATAATGAGCGTGACGGAACACATGAATTTCATTACGTTTAATTGAAGGTTTTTAACTTCATGCGCTTTAACTGTCGAACGAGTTTTATGGACATTTCGCCCCTTTTCTTTTTTTTGTGGCCGATTTTCTAAGTCCAATCTTCCATGTTTTTATTTATGAAACAATTTATTTTCAGGTTTTGATGCAAGGCAATTAATACGAACTGAAGGCCCACTTGCAAAAGTCGGCTTTCACTCATTTGAATGATTTTATAATGATGCAGGCACATGATGGCTCCATTACGCAATTGCCAATCGATTTTCAAGTTCGTTGAGCAATGGGAAAAAGACCGACTCGTCGCAAAGCGAATTTTGAAAATGTTGCGAAATGAGAACGAATAAATTGTGATAATTGTGAAGCAAATCGGCGATTACGGTACCGTTATACAGTACTACACTGTCGATCAATCGAAAACGGACTTGACGCACGAGATTTTATAATTTATTTATACCAATTTCATGGTTTAATTATTTTGTTCACAATTTTATTAATAACTTGGCAATTGAGTTTGTTTTTAATTGAGTTTATTTCAGTCGATTAAGAGGTGGATACATAAAAACTGTTTTGATCAGTTTTTTAAAGAAATTGTAAATATGAATTAATTAATAGATACGGAAGCAATAAATGAGAGTGTTTATATTGAAGCTGCGCTGTGATAAGAGCGTCGAGAAAGACATTTCTATATTTTCACTTTGGTCGCCACATTTGTAACTTATCTAAATAACGTGGACGTTAAATCAAGTTTGATTATTTTGAACTTTATAAAGTGAGTATGGTCACCCAAGAGTGCGCAGTTGTTGAAGAGTGCGTAATCCAAATTTGTTGTATGTTTTACATCAATTTTTGACCTTATCATATCGAGAAACCATACAAATAGAACGGTTGATGTAGTACTATTCATTTTAGCAAATAAATAAACTTTTAAGGTTTTGTTTTTAGTTTAATAATTGATGCGGTGTGTTTTTTAATTCCAGAAATGGTAAAAATTAAAGCTACATTATTAATATGACTTCAAACTAGCAGATGTAAAATGCCATTACTATCAAAGTAAAGCAGTCTTCTAATCGTGTATGGAATTAAAAAACGCACTATAGTTAAGAGTCAAATAGTTTATGTACAAAAATATATACAAAATTTATGTTTAGTGTTGCTTTTAGAAGTTGAGGCTATTGTAGAATCGACATGATCAATGAAATATTGTATAAGAACGTTTATTAACATGTGTGTAAAAATCGGCAGTTACAATTATCATATTTACCCTAAGATCCCTTCGTGAAATTACAATTAACTCATTTTATATGTTTACAGAGTGAAATATCTGCAATTAAATTTATCAAACCTATGGCTGTAATAGCAATGTAATATAATTTTACATTTTTATATATAAGATAAATCAAAATAAAGCTGATTCCCACTTGAGAACAGGATTTAATATTTGGTTTGGTTGCAAAAAAGTGGGTGTGTACGCTCTTGTCTTGCGTGTAGTTAGAGTGCGTAATTGCATGAAAGTGGGAAAACACTTAAATTAAGATTACACACTGTTTTCATAAGGCACTGTGTAATTTCTTTATGCATTAATAACCAAATTAGGAAATGATCGAAAGTCACCACCAACTGCGCGCTCTTGTGCGTGTTTACCCTAACAATTTCAAAAACCGACGCGACTTCAACTGTATCAATCGAATATAATCTTATTTATTTATTTCAAATTCTTTTCGAAGTAGGTTTTGTCGGAACTTTGAATTCAAAATTTGTATAAACAACAAGCAAAGTAATTTTTATAAAATAGTTTTGAAAAAGGTCAAAATTAATAATTAAAATATATTTCCTCCAAAAGACAATTTCGCCGGGGTTGAATTTAGCGATCCAAATAAGCGGCTTCTACTGTATCAAGCAAATGATATTTTATTATTTATTTACAGTTAAAATAAATTCTTTTGGAAATAAATTTTGTTGGAACTTGCAATTAAAAATTGATTATAAACAACAAGCAAAGTAATTTTTATAAAATAGTCATGAAAAAGGCCAAAATTAATAATTTTTTATTTCCTTGAAATTTTAATTTAGAAACAAATATATTTCCTCCAAAAGACAATTGCACCGGGGTCGAATTTAATGCTCCAAATAAGCGGCTTCTTCTGTAATTTAATTTAATTATTTTTAAATTCTTTTGGAAGTAGGTTTTGTTGGAACTTGGAATTAAAAATTGATTATAAACAAGCAAAGTAATTTTTATAAAATAGTCTTAAAAAAGGCCGAAATGAATAATTTTTTATCTTCCTTGAAATTTTAATTCGGAAAAAAAATATTTCCTCCAAAAGACAATTGCACTGGGTCGAATTTAAAGCTCCAAATAACCAGCTTCTACTGTATCAGTCGAACAAAATTTTATTTATTTATTTACAGTTAAAAATTCTTTTGGAAGTAGGTTTTGTTGGAACTTGCAATTAGAAATTGATTGTAAACAACAAGCAAAAATAATTTTTACAAAACATTTTTAAAAAAGGTCAAAATGAATAAATGTTTTTCTTCCAAATTTTAATTTGGAAAAAAATTTCCTCCAATTAATTCCGACCTGTTCCCGTGACTCAATTGCCACAACAATAGAAATGTGCACATATGTAGGTGCACATGTAAGTACGTGGCGTGGCAGTGAATAAGTAGACTGCCATTAAAAAAAAGATTTCTTTTATTTCCAGGAGCCTGAACAAACAATAAAATCTCTTCCGCTCACTTTAATTAACGCTGATTATAATTAATCCCGCGCGAAACGCGTTCCATTCAAATGGGTCGCAAAATTGAAATTAAAATCCGAAATTCTTCGATCTGACACTCATTGTTCAATCGGCATGCGAAACAATTCCGGCGAAGGATTAATGGAACGTGCGTCAACTTGCACTTGCCGCGCGAGAAAGCCGCGATATTAATTTCAGTGTGACAAATTCGTAACTTTCCAAGAAAAAGTTGCGCACATTGTTTCTCAATTTAATTGCCTGCGACGACAGCCAGCCGAAGAGCAGTTAGAAAAAGGTGCTAACTGTACCTAATTCCGACGTCGAAACGTGATCTACGCATTTTACCGTTTCCCGAATTTTCTGATTACCTGCAGATGCGGACGCGACAATGGCCACAAATCCAAGGCAACGCAGGAAAGTCCCGGTGATAGTTCCTTCGGCCATTCTGAAGAGGTCAATCACACATTACGTCCGCGAGTGTGGCCAGCAACTTTCACATCAAACCAACCGATCGTTTAATACTAAAATCGTGTGCCACCGGGTACCGCTACATCGAGCTCAATAAAATCTTTTATAATTAGATTTTTTTATTCCAAACAATTCACGAACTGCACTTTTATGAGTCCCCTTCGGTTTGTTGAACCTCGGACGTGCCGACGCTGGAACAACACTTGAAACACCTCAACTTCGGTTGAACACCGCGAGATCTACGCCCCTGGTTCCTCTAAACGATTTGGGTCACTGGGGCCAACGTTTATTTATTTCGAAGTCACTCAAACTGGGAAGAAACGATTTTTTCGTTCGTTGCACTGATAGTTTTAAAGAGGAACAATGGCGTGATGGTTCTTCTTGAGTATGTTGCCGAAGACTAGCTATAATAACGGGTCAGCCATGACGTGGTGGGTTTGCACCTGAGTATACCTGCGGTATTTAGGTTCACCGAGGTGGGGACCCGTCTTCAGATTCGTGGGTTTGAAAATTTGCACGTTGCGAGATTTTGATTGATGCACGGAGTAATTGTCGAAAGTTTTTTGTTAATTGAAATTATGCACTTTTACATTTTTCTTGGTAAGAGAGTGGTTTTGGGTGATCTTGTTTGTTGGTGGCAGACTGCAAGCGTTGATCGGTGTTAATTTAAAATAAATGCATTTAACAATAAATTTGTGTTTAAATGAAAATTTTTATTAAATTGCAACGATAATTTGTATGTTATTATTATAATAAAGTACAATTTTAAAATTTTCTTTTATATGTATATGTGTGTGTGTATGTTCCTTGAACCGATTTTCATGAAATTTTCGGGAAAACTCTAGCATAGTCTGGAGAGTGTTCCTGTGAAGTTTGATGCTGATCGGACTAAACATAAGAAAAAATTTCATCGGTAGACGACGAAAAAACGGTTGAGGGAATGCGTTTCTTACGAACGCTTCCTTAACGGTAAGAGATATATGAATACTTTCTACAGAAAAGTTATAGAGCTTAAAAAGACCTGTAAAAAAGTCCCCGACGACATATATCTATCTTTTAAGGCTGATTCACAAATTGACAAAATATGACTAAAAGATATATTTAAAATTAATTTTAATCTTTCGGGGGTAATTTAAGTAGGCAATGTTAAATTCTTATCAAAATAAATTTGCTTATCGTCACGAAAATTTTATGTAGATAAAAATTGCCTTTTACACAACTGAACATTTGCCTATGTGTCGCTTAAAATGATGAATATCTTTTGTCCGGTATGCATTCCTAAAACATTCATATAAATTAAAAGATATCATCAAGATATATTGTGGGGGGAGAAAGAAGTGTCCTACAGCCACTACATTTTGTACACAAGTGTGTCTTAGGAGGGGGAGGGAGGCGCATCGTATCGCCGGGTACTTCAGCTAGTTGTATTATATTTCTAAAAGTATGACAAAGTAATGCACCTACCTACAGAAAATTGTATGAAACTAATAAAATAAAGAAAGTGGATTTTTCCTTTGAGGTGAGGATTTCTGGTTCAGTAACCAACGAAATCTCGAAAGAAAAGTTCGTTGTTTACCTCAATTCTATTTATTTATCTAAAAGTTGGTTGGAATTCTGGAGAGATTAAATTTTTTATAGTTGTTCGGTTTTTTGAAATTAATAGGTCACAAATAACTTAAAATTTCTTAAGTCGATGAAGTTGCAAAATAATTGATGGATGAAAAATTCGATATCGTAATAAAACCTGCTCAAATTTTTCAATATCACATTCCGCAATATCATTTTTCAGTTCCATTTCCGCCATTACTTTCACAAACTTGCCAAGATCAAGAACAACACAACGTATAAATAACATTTAAAGGCCACCGTAAGTGGGTAGATGAAATGCTTAACTCTAAGGACCGATTGACGGTCACAGTTGATTTTAAAAATTCTGGATTTGGTATGCAAATTTATTATGGTTGTTGCGGGCTATAAAAAGGACGTAGAAAAAATCTTAAAGTTGCAGTAAATAAATATAAGAAATTTATAGCTCAAAGCTGTTGAAGATGAAGAAGAAAAACTTTAAAAATCACAAAAACAACATCAAAATCAAAAGTTATAAACGCAATCTCACGGTTCAATAAATTCGAGTATAGGCAACACATTAAACATTATGGCGGCGATGAAGAGGTCAGCAAACAGCAAAAATTATAATTAATGTAGAATAACAAGCAATGAGCCCGTCATAAATTCGATTCGATTGCAGGATTCAATCAATTTAACGTTTTCTTTAATAATTAAAATTAATTCGCACCATTGTCATCCCCACCACCAAATGGAGTAGTAAAAATTACAATAATTATAAAGTACAGTAAAACTCCTGTAAAGCGACCACTCGTGGTTCCCTTAAAAAATGGTATCTGGGAGAAGTGGTCGCTAGAGAACTTTTTCTTAAATTAATGTAAAATAAACAACCATATTAACTTTAAAACGTTTTATTATCAATAATGAAGACACGCGAAAGCTCCTATATTTTCATAAAAATACAAAGCGTCAATTTAGATGCACACAAGACGAATTAATAATACTAAATAATAGAATGTTTAAAAATTAATGCAAATAAAAAAATTCACGATATAAAAAATATCCATGACCAAGAAATAAAGATATACGTGCTTAAGGCTTACTACCAAAATATTGTTCTAAAACAGTTTGCTTACAATTTTTAAACCTTTTAATTAGAGACAATTTCTTATTCGCGTTTTTTAAAATCTCCTGAATTTGGCTTTTGCCACATTTGTATTTAGAAGCTACCTTTCGTTGCAATAAACCTCTTTCGCTGTTTTTAATAACATTTATGCGAGCTTCCAAATTTAAAATCTTGTGATGGCAACACCGTTTAGCCATCATTTTCTAAGCTATTTCAGAAGCACAGTGAAAACGATTTCTCAACCACTGTCCTACAACTGATACGATTTTTTTGCCTTCATAGTATGTACCATTTTAAATATCCACACGAGCCCACAAATATCGCATAAAAAAGTTGGAACCGAAGTTGAAGAGCTGATTTATAACCTTAACAAATTTATTACCGAAAGATAGGGCATGTGTGTGTAGGGCACTTGACGGAAGGTTCTTAATAAATTCTACAGTTTCTACAGTTTCAGTTCAATCAACCATCCTAAGACAATGTTTTAAGAATGTGTTTTGCAAATAAATATATTTTTAAATGTGACATACTTTAAGTTAAAGTGAGGTTTTTTAAAAAATTTATTGATATGGAAAATAGGACAAAAAAGATGTAAGTTAAATTACTTAAGAAATTCTACAGTGTATAATTGACATTTTAAGTTCTATAAACCCGATCTCATAGTGAGACAACTCATAAATCAACAAAGACAGAAATTAAAAGGATTTTCACAAAGTGGGAAGTGGTCGCTTTAACCGTAAATTTCCGGTCACGGTCGCGTTAGGGGAGGGTCGCTTTAAAGGAGTAACAATGTATTACTGATACCGTATAAATCTTTCGTTCCTAGAAATTATGGTCGGATACAGGAGTGGACGTTTAGGGCGAATGGTCAGTTGGGGGAGTTTTACTGTCTCTTATTAATTTTCCCCTTTATGACGTCACAATGAACATCTCAGAAAGACGTGGTTTGGTAAACTAACAATTATTAACGAGAAAAAAAACAAATCTTAAATTTTGTATATTATCAAGAAAAATGTACAAAACTAAGTGTTGTATAAAATACAACAATGCGCCTTCTTAAGGGTTAAATTTGTTCAAGAAATTTATGAAAATCAAAAGTTATAAAGGCTCACCAATTTTTTGTATAAAAGTCTATCTAAAAGGTAAGAGCTATAAATAGGGTACAAATAACAATTAAGAACTAATTACAATCCAACGGAAAAATACCCAAATCACTTTCGAAATTCAACCCTTTGTAAATGTTTTCATTACTAAATTAGTATTTAACGGTTAAACTTGTTCAAGAAATTTATGAAAATCAAAAGTTATAAAGGCTAACCAATTAAGTCTATCTAAAAGGTAAGAACTATAATTAGGGTGAAAATAGCAATTAAGGGCTAATTACAACCCAACGGAAAAACACCCAAACTACTTTCGAAAGTCAACCCGTTGTAAATGTTTTCCTGCACTTTCGACTTTGATCAAAAATGTTTTATCATTCTACAAATTTGTCGATGCCTTGGTAAATGTACAAGTAGGGAAGCAAACAATACACCCGATTTATTTCTTGGAAATTCCCGATTGGCAACTTTCTCCATGAGTCAGCCTACACTAACAATTCTCAAGATAACAAAATTCAAAAATAAATCCTCAGTCAACCGAAACTAGACAACCCATTCGATTCGTACCAGCAATTAACGGAACCCGACGAACGCACGTGCAACAGACATCCTTTGTATTCGTCGAAGCGAACTTCAAAACTCGGCGAATTTTTGTTTGAACCAAAAAAAAATTGAGAAAACAACAAAAAAACTCTAAATTATAATCGAATCGCATACGAAGTGACTGGTCGTCCAAGGCTGCGCCTGCAAGCCCACAGCCAGTGCTGCGTCCGCAGCAAAAATTTGTTGTCCCACCACTGGCGCAAGGCACATCTGTCCCCAAACAACTGCAAAACCAACTGTTGCTCGTCGTAAGGGAAGGCGATCGGTGCTGTTTAGGCCATCATCAATGCCCAGGGAGACAACAGTAAGTGCACAATAAATTACTCGAACGCAATTTCACAATTCGGCACAATTACCTACGGTTTTTTATAAATATGTATTCATTTATCAGTGACGTATTCCCGAATTTAAAGGCCCGTTTAAAGGGCGAAAATTGTTTGCGCGGTCGGTAATCGAGTTAAAGGCTGACGAAGCAGCAAGTCAATGACCAAATTGTCCATATCAAGAGTTAAAAGGCGCGTGGGAACGCTATTTAATTTTTAAAAGTCCTACGATTTTTTATCCTTGAGTTTTTAAACGCCACGGTAATTAGTTACACTTGCTAATTGAGTTTCCTGTGCAGGTCTTTTAAATATTATGGAATAATGGAGTCGGTCAAAGAAGAACTGAACTATGAAGAACTGAACATAATTGGAACTGGTAATTTTGAAGAAATTTTGGAAAAATTTAATTGAATATAATTGAATTTTTAGGGGCCTATGGAATGGTGTACAAGGCGCGTGACCGCACCACCAACACCCTGGTGGCCCTCAAGAAGGTGCATGTGCCCATGGAAGAAAACGGAACCCCCACAAGCACCTTGAGGGAGATCTCCCTTCTGAAGCAGCTGGATTCTTATGAACATCCTCACATAGTCAAGCTTCTGGACATTTGTCATGGCCAGCGAAAAAATGATTTGATAATGTTTCTAGTGTTTGAGCATTTGGATCAGGATTTGGCCGCCTACATAGACAAGATCGCAAGCTCCAATTCAGGAGGCCTGGCTCCTTTGAGGATTAGGGTGAGAGTTGTGGGGTTTTTGAGTTTATTTAATTTTTGGTTTCAATAGGAACTCACCAAGGAAATTCTGAGTGGGGTGGACTTCTTGCACAGTCACAGGATTGTGCACAGGGACTTGAAGCCCCAAAATATTTTAGTGACCGACACTGGCCATATCAAATTAGCTGACTTTGGACTTGCCAAAACCTATGATTTCGAAATGAGATTGACATCTGTGGTAAATAATTTAATTTTTTTAACATAACTCTTAAAATTAAATATTTGATGCGGCTCATAGTTATACCAAGTTTTTTAATTTGAGAGACGACTATACCGTATTTTTTAATTTGAGAAGAAGATTCAAACAGCTGCATTTTGCTGACAGCCAATCATAGTTCTACCTTTTGGCGCAATTTGTTTGAATATTCTTCTCAAATTAAAAAATACGGTATAGAAGGCCACGAAATAAATTTTTCTTGACTTTATGTTGATAGTAATGGCATTTTACATCTGTCAGCTTACTAAAGTAGCTTTAAAATTAGAAAATATAGCACAAAATGGTTTAGTCGCAACATGACTATTTTCAAAGAAACTTCCCATGAGAAAAACTATCTTCAATATTCCCTCAAAATTGTATAGGTTACGGTATTAAGTAGTAATTACTACCAACATAAAAAAACGATATTTTTTCACAACCTTCTAACCGTGTCTGGAATTAAAAAACACTATTCATCTACTAAATTATGAGTAATGGGCGTTATTTTTTCGATTACAAAAAAATTATTAAAACAAAAGTTGCAAGTTCTATGATTTTTATTCACACAATTTTTTCACATTTTGGCCGGTTTAGAGTTTAAAGTTTTATTTGTTTGATAATTTAATAATAATTTTGGGGCATGTTTCAGGTCGTGACTTTATGGTACAGGTCACCGGAAGTGCTGCTCGGATTGTCTTATGCGACCCCCGTTGACATCTGGTCGATTGGCTGCATCATGGCGGAACTGTTCATGTTAAAACCCCTTTTCAGTGGATCTTCAGAGGGCGATCAACTCAATAAAATATTTCAGTGAGTCTCCTTTTCACGAAAATAATTAATAAAATAATAATAATAATAAAATAATAATAAAATAATTAATAATTAATTTTTTGCAGAATATTAGGCAAACCATCACAGAGTGAATGGCCTGAGAACACAGTCTCGATCAAATGGGATAGTTTCAACATAAAAAATTCAGCCAATTTGAAGACATTAATTCCCAACTTAAACGAAAACGCCTATAATCTACTTATGGTAAGGGAAAAGTCTGTTGGGAGTGGTTTTTAACTTTTTTTTTTGTTTCAGAGAATGTTGACTTTCGATCCAAGCAAGCGGATCAGTACGGTGGAGGCACTGGAACATGTGTACTGTACGGAAGAGCCGCTCGATTAGTGATTGAAACATTTGATGTTTTTTTATGATTCTGAGGATATGTTTTAGTTTAGCAGTTTTGTACAAAAGTTATGAAATAAAAACCCTTTTTTTATTAATTGATTTTAAATATTTCTTAGAAAATAATTCAGTTTGTTAACTTCTGATAACTTAGAAAAAAAAAAATTTGCAGTCTGAAATCCAATTTATTAAAAATTCTTTATAATTTTTTCAAAAGAAATTTTTGTAAAATGAACGGTTCTTACCACATTTGAATGCAACTCTATTTACACTAAGAAATTAGCAGTTGCTGCACAGTTCTTGCATCAAACCAGAAACGTAAACTATTAGTGAGTGTTTCATAAATAAACACATTTTTCAAATTAAACTGAAATTTTTTTACAGAGTTTACTGAAACAAGAATAAATCATTTGTTACAAAAAAAGATTTTATCAAACAAGAAAAAAAATTTTTTTAATCAGGTAAAATTTTTTCTTTATCTCAATTACTAGTTGTTCAATTTATTAGTTTTTTTGATGTACGAACATTAAAATATTCTCACACAATTTAGTGTAATTGAAATAATTTTACTAATTTGCGTTTATTAAATAAAGCCATTTGACAAATTTTGAAATAAAAAACCAAACAACGAAATTTTACTCAAAGCTCTTTGTTTTACTTTTTTGGTTTCAAATAAAAATAATTTGGAAAGTTTGTAGCACTAATCGAAAATGTAAAGTTCAACTGATGTAACATGTAAATTGCATACTTTCCCCTAAATTTTTAATAGGTATTATGGCCGAGGCGGTAAAACTTGACTCACCCTGTATTTTAAAAACAAAAATCCCAAAACGTTTCTTCATTAAAAAAACTAGAACTTAAAGTGCGTAAATGAAAGTGGCCACACTCGATAGATCCTAGACAAAAATTACATAATTGTAGAACTAATAACACCTCTGAGTAAACTATGAACAACTGTTCCTTCAAGTAACACATTCAAGAATCCCTTATGTAACACAATTAAATCACAATAGCATAGGCAAACAGATTATATAATTTCAATCCAATCTCAGTTTCTACATCCTATTCCTTAGCACTAACGATTGCGCCCCTCCAAGCGACCGAGTTTATAAAATGATCACAATTTTGAACCGTGGATTTAGTATTAGACGAATTTAGCTCTCAAACTGGGCGAAAATATTTCAAAAATGAGCAAGCTAAAAAAAGTTCACCGATTAATCGTATCCTGCAGGAATTACTCCTCGAAAACTTATTCAACGATGGTTGAGCTGTTGCCGGCCTTCGAAGAGACTTCCGGGGAGCTCCATGAGACTTTCCGGCCCTACCGAGAAATTCCAGGCCCCAAGCAGTTGCCCCTCGTCGGGAATTCCTGGAGATTCGCCCCTCTAATAGGTAAGTTTTTATTCAGTCGATTTTCATTTTTGAACCCCATCGCTTAGGTCACTACAAAATCGAAGAATTGGATAAAGTGATGTGGTCCTTGAGGGAGGAGTACGGGAGGATCGTGAGGGTCGGCGGTCTGATCGGGCACCCGGATTTGCTGTTCGTGTTTGACGGCAACGAAATCCAGAGGGTGTTCAAGTCGGAAGAGGCGATGCCGCATAGGCCGTCGATGCCGTCGTTGCACTACTACAAGCAGCATTTGCAGAAGAAATTTTTCGAAGGAAACGCCGGGGTTATAGGCGTGTAAGTGCTTTGATATTCGCCCGGAATTTTTGTTAATTGTGTTGTTAGGCACGGGCCGGATTGGGATAATTTCCGGAAGCAAGTGCAACAGACTTTGCTGCCGCCATCGACCGCGAAGAAGTACATCGAGCCTCTTGATGTGATTGCAGGAGATTTTCTTGTGAGGTGGGTGCGATTTTCTCTGATTTTCGTGTACCTAGGTGTGAAATTTTACTGCTCGTTAAATATTTAGAAAACAAAGTTTTCAACAATTTAATTGTCGTAAATGACAACGCGTTTCGCAACGTTTTCTTTGTGCGTGAAAGGTTTTTTGGAGATTATGAAACAGCATTTAGATAAAGGAGACAGTTTTCTGTTGAAATCGCGCGTTTTGCTACTTGGTTTTAAAAAAACATGTTTTGGTTTTCAATTTTATAGAACAATTTGTGGTACTTGCTTAATATTATCAAAGAAAAATAGAAGAACATGTTTTGGTATTATTTAATTTTAAAGAACAACATTTTTTTGGTACTCGCCTACTTAATTTTATTGAAAAAAATAGAAAAGATGCCTTGGTTCTACTTGATTTAAAAAAAACATGTTTTGGTTTTCAATTTTATAGAACAATTTGTGGTACTTGCTTAATATTATCCAGGAAAAATAGAAGAACATGTTTTGGTATTATTTAATTTTAAAGAACAACATTTTTTAGGTACTCGCCTACTTAATTTTATTGAAAATAATAGAAAAGATGCCTTGGTTCTACTTGATTTTAAAAAAAACATGTTTTGGTTTTCAATTTTATAGAAAAATTTGTGGTACTTGCTTAATATTATCAAAGAAAAATAGAAGAACATGTTTTGGTATTATTTAATTTTAAAGAACAACATTTTTTTGGTACTCGCCTACTTAATTTTATTGAAAAAAATAGAAAAGATGCCTTGGTTCTACTTGAAAACATTTGTTGGCATTTGTTTTTATAAAGAAAAAATATTAGAACATGTTTTAGTACTGCTTATATTACAGAACAACATTTTGTGGTATTTATTTTATTTTATTTTTAAAAAAGTATGTTTTGGTTCTACTTAATTTAAAAAAACATATTTTGACAAAAAAAAAATACAAAAACATGTCTTGGTACTGCTTACTTTTTCACAACAACATTTTGAGGTACTTGCCTACTCCATGCCACTATAGAAAAAAATGTCTTAGTTCTACTTAATTTTTGAAAACATTTATTGGCATTTGATTTTATAAAAAAATAATAGAAGAACATGTTTTGGTACTGCTTATTTTATAGAACAATATTTTGAGGCACTTACTTAAATTGATAAAAAAAAAATCAAACACCACGGCTTGGTTTTCAATTTTATGGAACATTTTGTGGTATTTACTTATTTTTTTTTGTTTTGGTTTTACTTAATTTTATAGAACATATTTTGGCAAAAAAATACTGTCTTGGTACTGCTTACTTTTACACAACAACATTTTGGGGTACTTGCCTACTCAATTTCATTAACAACAATAGAAAAAAATGTTGTAGTTCTACTTGATTTTTTTAAACATTTGTTGGTATTTGATTTTATCAAGAAAATAATACAAAAACATGTCTTGGAACTATTTAATTTTATAGAACAACATTTTGTGGCACTCGACTTTTTTGTTGGCATTTGATTTTATAAAGGAAAAAATACAAAAACATGTCGTTACTTCTTACTTTTACAGAACAACGTTTTAAGGTACTTAAGTTAATTAAACAAAATCAAGCATCATGTGGTACTCGCCTACTAAATATTTCTAATAAATTAATTCTATTAAATTATTCTATTAGAAATAATCTTTTTGTTTTGATTTTACTTAATTTTACAGAACATTTGTTGGCATTTGATTTTATAAAAGAAAAAATAGAAAAACATGTCTTGGTACTGCTTACTTTTATAGAACATTTTAAGGTACTTACTTAAGTTGATAAAAGAAAAATTAAGCATCATGTTTTGGTTTTTAATTTTATAGAACAACATTTTGTGGTACGTATTTAATATTATTTCAAAAAATTCTAAAAATATGTCTTAGTTCTACTTAATTTTGTAGAACATATTTTTTAATTTTTATAAAAGAAAAAGAGAAGAACATGTCTTCGTACTACTTAATTTTATAGAACAACATTTTATGGTACTTACTTAATATTATTTCAAAAAATCATAAAAATATATCTTGGTTCTACTTAGTTTTGTAGAACATCATTTGACATTTAATTTTTTTTAAAAAAGGAGGAGAACACGTCTTCGTACTACTTAATTTTATAGAACAACATTTTGTGGTACTCGCCTACTTAATTTTATTAAAAATATTAGAAAAACATGTCTTGGTGCTACTGAATTTTACAGAACATTTGTTGACATTTGATTTTGTCGAGGAAAAAATACAAAAACATATCGTTACTGCTTACTTTTCCAGAACAAGGTATCTACTTAAGTTGATAAAAGAAAAATCAAACATCATGTTTTGGCGTTTAATTTTATAGAACAACATTTTGTGCTACTTACTTGATTTTATAAAAAAATTCGAAAAAAATATTTTGGTTCTACTTAATTTTTAATTTCGCAGAAAGAATTTTTTAATATTTCCCAATTTTCTAACAACTTATTTTAATTTTAATTTCATCTGAACACAAAATGTAAAAAAATGTTTCAACAATTTTAACTCAAACGAGGAAGTCACGCTGAAACTATCCCGCAGTAACAATTCCGGAAATCAGTTGTGCTAATACCACAAGCTCAATCAGGTTATTAAATAACAACTCGCTCTTCATTTTAAAAATGTTATATAACTCATAGATTTACCTTTTACGACACCCAAGAACACTTACTAGTGCAACTCAACGCACAAGAAATAACTTGTGCGTCTTCCGGGTTCCAATCTAAAATTTCAAAACGAGACTTAGTTTCAACACCTTGTGGCAAAATTTTGTAATCCATATTTATGTTTCACGCTAGAATGGAAGAAATGCTGGATGCAAATGAGGAATTGCCCGACCACTTTCTCTCGGAGATCTACAAGTGGGCCCTCGAATGTAAGTACCACGAACCGATCTGTCAGACTAAATAATTTATGGTATGCAAATCAGCGATCGCGAGGGTCTCGCTGGATACCAGGCTGGGTTGTCTGAAGCCAAACCTGCCGGAACACTCGGAATCGCAGCGGATCATCGATTCGATCAACACGTTTTTCTGGAACGTCGCCGAAGTCGAGCTGAAAATGCCCGTTTGGAGGGTTTACGAGAACAAGGCTTTTAAAAAATACATCGGGGCGCTGGAAAATTTCAGAACGTAAGTGTTTTACATGAGGAAATTCAATGGCGTGCGTTGCGTTGCTCGGAGATCGATAACCCCTTATGTAATTTAGTCGAAGAAAGTGATTTTTATAATCCGCAGTGCAGTTTGCATTATCCGGGTCATTAATACATTCATTGTTATTTAAAACGTTCATTTAGAAAATTATTTTTTTGGCAAACTCGAGTAGTGTGAAATTTATTGTAATGAGTAACTTGCTGCCTCAAAAATTCCACATTTACATAATTGGATTTAATTGGTTAAAAGCACTGATTTATACAAGGGCCAACTTTTGCAATTTAATTGCTAAATAATTCATTTAAACGACTCCCAAGTTTCAGGATGACTGAAATTAATTTTTAAAAATGTTTTGATGACTTTTTAATTAAAATTTCTGTGAAGGAACGAAACTGGATAAACAATTCTAAATACAAAAAATCAGAAAAAAATATCACATGACTGTCATAATTCTTAAATAATAAAAACTATGCGTCATTTAATTTTTTATATTTAAAATGAGCTGACCGATTTTTTTAAAATTGTCTACACTTATTTGAATTGCAATGTTCTGTTGGCAATATTTTTTTTTGTAAAATTTGAATCACAAGTTGTTTTTATAAAAAAATTAAAACAAGCAAAAGCTGATTGGTAAATCATGCATGAATTAGGTCAAAAACTAACTGAAGGTTGTGGAACCAGTCTGGAAACAACAAGTATAAACAACAAGTACAACCTAAGAGTTTGTTGACTTTTTACACCTAAAATTGTACAGGGTGTCCCATCATTTGTGGCCACCCCCAAAATTGATCTAATTTTTTTAATGAGCATGCTTCCATAAAGATTCCATTTTTATGAAAAACTTGCAAGAATAACACGTTTAGGATGTGAGAAAGTCTACAACTTTTGTTATATTGACTTCTTGGTTATTTAAAGAATAATGCTAATTTTTAAAATTTTGTTCTTTAGAAAAAAATAACAATTTTTGATCTCAAGACGAACACTCTCAACAAAAAAAATTGATAAATGCCTGAGCATTAAACAACAACAACAAGTGCAACCTAAGAGTTTGTTGACTTTTTACACCTAAAATTGTACAGGGTGTCCCATCATTTGTGGCCACCCCCAAAATTGATCTAATTTTTTTAATGAGCATGCTTCCATAAAGATTCCATTTTTATGAAAAACTTGCAAGAATAACACGTTTAGGATGTGAGAAAGTTTACAACTTTTGCTATATTGATTTCTTGGTTATTTAAAGAATAATGCTAATTTTTTAAATTTTGTTCTTTAGAAAAAAATAACAATTTTTGATCTCAAGACGAACACTCTCAACAAAAAAAATTGATAAATGCCTGAGCATTAAACAACAACAACAAGTACAACCTAAGAGTTTGTTGACTTTTTACACCTAAAATTGTACAGGGTGTCCCATCATTTGTGGCCACCCCCAAAATTGATCTAATTTTTTTAATGAGCATGCTTCCATAAAGATTCCATTTTTATGAAAAACTTGCAAGAATAACACGTTTAGGATGTGAGAAAGTCTACAACTTTTGTTATATTGATTTCTTGGTTATTTAAAGAATAATGCTGATTTTTTAAATTTTGTTCTTTAGAAAAAAATAACAATTTTTGATCTCAAGACGAACACTCTCAACAAAAAAAATTGATAAAGGCCTGAGCATTAAATTTTTTATTATGGTTTCTTGCAAATTTGAACTTTGAATTTTTTTTAGCTGCTTATATCTACAATTTTCAGTCGAAATTGTTACATTTGTTGTAAATGAAGACTCATCAGAAAAAATTATATGTTCTAATAGTCTTCATTTTCTGACTGTTTTCTCCCACCCACAGCCAAAACTTTAAACGCATTCAATCATCAAAAATCAATTTATAGGGTTTCATTTCATTTTCTTTAAAAATTTTCTGCTTTAATTACTGTCATTTGTTGCACATAATATCTGGATTGTGTTCAGAAAATTATAACTTCTTCCTCCTTTTGAGTTCATCTGGGGACACACTGTATACATATTTTTTTATCTTCAGATTGCAAATAAGTAGCCAAAAAATAAAAATAAAAATGACACAAATTATCCAACTTCTTCCTCACTACCGGGATTATGCCATCGAATACATAATTCCGCATTCAATTCAAAGTCAAGTTTAACTTTCTCCAGCCTCAACGAAATCGAAAGTACACGTTCGTTGCAAGTTGGTCACGATCGCCTCCGCATTTCCTCTGCAGCACAGAACTAGGCCAAATTTGGAAAAAATTTCGCCTTAAAATCCATTCCGGTTGGATCACCCAACATAGTGGTTTGCGTAAGATGGCCCTATTAAGACTGGCAGGAAGTCACCTTTTCACGCAACTTTTTGCTCATCTTTTTCTAACTTTCTCAACGCCAATTTCCTTGTTTTAAAAACGGATTCGATTTCAGCTTGTGCATGAAAAATATCGAAATCGCGATGGAGAAAATGTCGACGAAGGATTTCAGCAAGCAGAAAGAGCAAGACATATCGATTTTGGAGAGGATCTTACTGAAAACTGAAAACCCCAAACTTGCAGCTGTATTAGCGTTAGATTTATTGCTCGTTGGCGTCGACACAGTGCGCAACCCATTTGTTATTTATTTTTATCTTTTTACCAAAAAGTTCGTTGCAGACATCAATTGCGGTGGCCTCGACGTTATACCAGTTATCGCAAAATCCAGACAAGCAAGAAAAATTATTTGAAGAGTTGCAATCGGTGCTAACAGCCCCGAGCGCAAAAATCGATTTTTCTTCCCTAGAAAAATTTTCCTATTTAAAAGCGTGCATTAAAGAAACCTTAAGGTAACTTTTTCCAACAAATTCAGTTTTCATCAAACTTGCTTTTTCAGGATGTATCCGGTGATTATCGGAAACGGGCGAAGCTTAACGTCCGACACGGTTATTTCAGGGTATAAAGTACCCAAGGGGGTAAAATTTCCCAAAGGCCTTTAAATCAATCATTTTGCGATTATTTTCAGACCCACGTTATTTTTCCTCATTTGGTTGTGAGCAACTCGAGAGAGTATTTCGACCACCCTGAACGATTCATCCCTGAACGGTGGTTGAAGAACGAGTGTCCCATGCAGAAGAAAATTCACCCATTTGTCAGCCTTCCCTTCGGGTACGGAAGGAGGGCATGTTTGGGGCGAAGACTGGCGGAAACTGAATTGCACATTTTGCTGGCGAAGGTACGTCAAAATTTCGAAAAATTAATAAAGTGGCTTTTAGATTTTCAGGAAGTACAAAGTGGAATACCACCACGAACCGTTTACTTACAAAATCACCCCTACGTACGTGCCTGAACAACCCCTGAAATTTCAGTTAATTAGAAGAGAATCTTAATTATATTTTAATGTAAATAATATGTTGTCATAATGATAAGAAATGTGTGTGTTCAAAATAATAATAATTATGTTATTCCCTGAAGTTAATTTTATTAACCCATTAAGTACCAGCGTCATACGTAACAATTTTTTTTGAATCATTAAAATTTGTTCAAATTTTACACAACTTTTACAGTAATTTGTTAAGGCTGGGGAACCCCACCTTAATAATGCAGGGGAACCCCACCTTAATAATGCAGAGTTTTAAGAAACTCAGTATCGCTTAGAAAGTACTTATCAATATATAATTTGCGAAGCAACAGTTGTAAACATAACGTTACCGCATCTAATGATATATTTGCTTTGGTGAAAAGTGCCTAGTTTTCAAAAATTAACCTCCGAAAGTGCAATTCTCGCAAAAATGTAGTAGTGAGGGTTTTTTACTGAAATCTTTAGAGTTACGAAATATTTTACAATGCACTTTACAGCACTTATAGAGAATATATTGCCTTGCAAGAAAATATTTTTTTTATTGCGAGAAAGTTGATAACTTAAGAAGAAAAAAATTGGCAACAATATTTTTTTGAAAATTTAGTGTGCCAGTAAACTCAGTTCAGCTCAAAAAGTAAGTTATATTGTAGAAATTCCTTCGGGTTACTTATACTAAACATATAGTAGTATAATATGACATGTTTTTTTTTATGATAACATGGTAAATATCTTTGAAAAAAAAATCTAAAAGTTGTGGTGCGAAATACAGTATTATTTGATCGCGTTTTTTATTGCTTTCCGAACACAACATCGTCAACAAATTACATAAAAATATTCCTTTAGCACCTAAGAAATAGTTTCCGTAAACCAAATTGGATAAATGTCTAAATTTTACATTTTCGGGGAAAAGTTGTTTTCCCATAAGATTTTAGCCAAATAGTTCGTTCTTTTACTCACAGATGTCCTGTCAAATCTGTACCTTTTTGATTGACGGCATGGATAGAATAATTTGTATTAAAATGCATACTTGATATAGTGCAAATTGTTAAGATATAACCATATTCGCACACGTAAGGATATAAAACTCTAAAAATTTATAAAAATACACACTTGATAATGCAAAATATCCATGTTCGCACGCATAAGGATATGAAACATTTTCGAGCCTACTAAATTGTACAATATATATTAGTTTCGAATAGCATCGTAGGAAAAATTGTTTGAAGCATCTATTCACAAAAAATTACAAAAAAAAAAACAGTAAATAATGCAGCAATCGCATTGACTGATTTTACCGCCGTTATCGCCGCAGACAATAATATAAATAATATTTATCAAATTATGAGCGTATAAAAATGGGGTTAAAGATTACTCTTTGCATAATTGAAAATGTGTTTGCAGCCTGTTACGGGATTAATTATAGCAGGTACATCTATGAAAACACAAAATTGGCAAAGAATTAGCAAAAAATTATAGACTAATTTTTTTCCCGACTGAGTTTACCGTCGTTATCGCCGCAGACCGTAATATAAATAATATTTATCAAGTTACGAGCGTATGAAAAACGCGCAACTCTTTGTTTTTGTTCTTTCTCTGTTCAATACTTAAGTTTCAAACCTTATTAGTTAGGATACCTCTTTGGTTGCCTAAACATTTTTTATTTTAAGGGGTAAAATTGGTGCCCTCTGAGCTGAAGAATTGTGCATTATTTAGCAGTTTCCGGACCTTAATACATCACTTTATTGTAGTGTATTTTTCTTCGTGTCAGTTTTGTTATAGTTTATGAACAAAAAAATATTGAACTTGACGTAATTTTCTTTGATGTGCATCAATGTAATCATTTACGAATATTTGTTGCAAGCGAACAGTTTTTTTTTTCAATTTATTACATTATATTTGTTGAAAAAGATTTATCTCATCTATTAGTAAAGTGTTTAGACTATATATCTTCAAAACGCGTGTGTTAGGCATTTTTAGGCTCAACAATATATGTTTAAAACAAATTTATGAATCAATTTCAAAATTTTCAAAAATAATAATTTGGGACTTAACGATTAAACAAGCGGGAAGATTCAAATTTTAGTGACATTCCTTTTTGATAACCGTAAAATCCTAGGGAGTGGTTCCCAAACTGTCATTTTTCCTGTCACTTTAGTGTCAGTGTGATACATTCGAAAAATATTGAACGTTTTAAATTAATTCCGAAATGGGGGATTCGCTAGAAGGTAGTGAGAACTCCCCCGAGCCCCAGAACGTAGCAGTGGTCGATTTCTCCGCGTTCTGCAATTACTTGCGAAAAGCTTCAACGGTTCTTCTACCTGAAGATGACGCATTCCTCGAACCACCGGCGTTAAATGCAGCTTTAGATGACAAGATCAATCAGGAATGCATCAGAAAGTTCATCAGCGACTACCAAACTTCGACTCTGTACGTCCAACGCAGCTCCTCCAAAGGTAACAAATTTTTTTTATTGATTTTTGGTTAACTTTTCCCTGTTCAGATGATGACAACGACCAGCCACCGGAAGGAGAGGAAGAGAAGGAACCGGTCACCTATTACATCAGTAACGAAGTCCATTACATCAACTCGAAAATGGCCAGCTTAGTTTGCCTGAAAAGGGGCACTGTCATCGAAGCAGACAAGAGTATCCGAGCTCAAGTGCGATTGATCAACCTCAGTGAAGGGTCCCCTTATGAAACTCTTCATTCCTACATCAGCAAAACTGTAGCCCCGTTTTTTAAGTCTTACATAAAGGAATCGGGGCGAGCCGACAGGGATGGAGACAAAATGGCTCCCACTGTTGAGAAAACGATTGCAGAGCTCGAAATGGGGCTGCTGCATTTGCAGCAAAACATTGACATTCCTGAGATAACCTTGACTGTGCATCCGGTGGTTGCGACTGTGATCAAGCGCTGCGCGGATGAGTCTCGAAAGGCCAAAGTGGCCGATTTCGGGGACAAAGCGGATGACTCCAATTTTTTGAATTCGCTCCAACACGGAGTCAATCGGTGGATTAAAGAAATTCAGAAGGTTACTAAATTGGACCGGGATCCTTCTTCTGGGACCGCGTTGCAAGAGATCAGTTTTTGGTTGAATTTGGAACGAGCTTTGCATCGAATCCAGGAGAAACGCGACAGCATGGAAGTGGCTCTGACTCTCGATATTCTCAAGTACGGGAAGAGGTTCCATGCCACTGTTTCGTTTGATAACGATCCGGGGCTCAAGCAGGCTCTTGCGACGGTCAATGATTACAATCCTTTGATGAAGGTACTGAATGATGTAAATACTAACAAAATTTTAAATTTTAATTGCAGGATTTTCCCATCAATGATCTGCTGTCGGCAACTGAATTGGATCGTATTAGGGCTGCAGTGCAGTTGATTTTTGCGCACTTAAGAAAAATTCGAACCACCAAGTACCCGATTCCGAGGTGTTTGCGTTTGGTCGAGGCCATTTCAAGGGATTTGTGCGCCCAGTTGCTGAAAGTGTTGGGAACTCGTCGACTCATGCACATTCCTTATGAAGAATTTGAAAAAGTTATGATTTCATGCTTCGAAGTGTTCACCTCTTGGGAGGATGAATACGAAAAATTGCAAGCTTTGTTGAGGTATTTACGAAAGCGTAATGCAAGAAATAAAAATAAAAGTTGAAATTTCAACTCTTCTTGAAATTTCATCTTTTTAACAAAGTTGAAATTTCATTTTTTCTAAATAACTTGATAAACGTGAAATTTCAACTTTTCATTTCACGTTTTTTAAAAAAGGTGAAATTTCAACTTTTCATTTCATCGTTTAACTTTGGAACGTCTTTGGGGAACTTGAAAAACTTAAAATTTAAAAAACGTGAAATTTCAACTTTTTCCTTGAAATTTTACCTTTTTAAAAAAGTTGAAATTTCATTTTTTCTAAAAAACTTCATCGTTTAACTTTGGGACGTTCTTGGGAAATTTGAAAAGCTTAAAATTTCAAGTTTTTTAAAAAAGGCGAAATTTCAACGTTTTTCTTGAAATTTTACCTTTTTAAAATATGTAGTTGCAATTTCACCACTTTTACAAGACTTGATAAAAGTGAAGTTTCAACTTTTTGAAAAAGGTGAAATTTCAACTTTTTCATGTTTCTTCATAAAAAAGAGTGAGCTTGCTATTTATTTTTAAGAGGTAAATATGAGTTGAAATTTAAATATAAATTTTACCTTTTATAAAAAGGCAAAATTTCAAGGAAAACGTAAAAATTTCAACTTTTTTTCCATCATTTAATTTTGGGGTGTCCTGGTGAAACTTGAAAAACTTGAATTTCAACTTTTTTCTTGAAATTTTTCATTTTTTCAAGATTTTTAAAAAAGGTGAAATTTCAAGAAAAATATTAAAATTACAACTTTAAAAACAAGTGACTTTAAAGAGAAGAGATATGTTGCAATTTTAACTTTTATAAAACATAAAATGTCAATTTTTCAAGTTTTTTAAAAAGGTGAAATTTCACTTTTTATAAATTGGTGAAATTTCAAGAAAAATGTTGAAATTTCAATTTTTCATCATTTAATCTTGAAAAACTTCAAAAAGCTTGAAATTTCAACTTTTTTTTTCATGCCCTAACTACTTTTGTAGGCATTTAAGAGTTAAACATGAAAAAGTTGAAATTTCTTCTTTTTAAAAAAATATAAATTTCACCTTTTATAAAAAGGTGAAATTTCAAGAAAAATATTAAAATTACAACTTTAAAAAAAGTGATTTTAGAGAGAAGAGAAATGTTGAAATTTCACTTTTTATAAATTGGTGAAATTTCAAGAAAAATGTTGAAATTTCAATTTTTTTCATCATTTAATCTTGAGACGTTCTTGAAAAACTTCAAAAAGCTTGAAATTTCAACTTTTCCAATGAAGGTAAAATTTTAACTTTTTCAAATAGTTAAAATTTCAAAAAAAAAGTTGAAATTTCAACTTTTTTTTTCATGCCCTAACTACTTTTGTAGGCATTTAAGAGTTAAACATGAAAAAGTTGAAATTTCTTTTTTAAAAAATATAAATTTCACCTTTTGTAAAAAGGTGAAATTTCAAGAAAAATATTAAAATTACAACTTTAAAAAAAAGTGATTTTAAAGAGAAGAGAAATGTTGAAATTTCACTTTTTATAAATTGGTGAAATTTCAAGAAAAATATTGAAATTTCAACTTTTTTTCATCATTTAACCTTGAGACGTTCTTGAAAAACTTCAAAAAGCTTGAAATTTCAACTTTTAGAATGAAGGTGAAATTTCAACTTTTTGAAATAGTTAAAATTTCAAAAAAAAGTCGAAATTTCAACTTTTTTTCCATGCTTTTTTACTTGCAAATTAAAATAATAAATTTGCAGAGATATCACCAAGAAGAAGAGAGACGAGCACATGAAAATGGTCTGGCGAATCACGGCCCAACACAAAAAATTACAAACAAGAATGGATCACATGCGCAAATTCAGGAGGCAACACGAGCAACTTCGAACTGTAATCGTGCGAGTTCTGCGACCATCTGCGCAACAAGCGATCGCCGCCGCCGAAACTGAAGACATCGAGCCCCAGAAACCGGACAATTTCACTTTCGACGCCGCCGACGCCAACGCAATAGAAGAAGTCAACTTGGCCTACGAAAACGTCAAGGAAGTCGACTGCCTGGACATCTCCAAAGAAGGCGGCGAAGCCTGGGACGCGGCCGTCCAAAGATACGAGGAACGGATCGACCGAGTCGAGACGAGAATCACGGCGCACCTAAGAGACCAACTTGGGACCGCCAAGAACGCCAACGAAATGTTCAGAATATTTTCGAGGTTCAATGCGCTGTTCGTGCGGCCGCACATCCGTGGGGCCATCCGGGAGTACCAGACCCACCTCATTCAGAGAGTCAAAGACGACATCGAGGCCCTTCACGAAAAATTCAAAGTTCAGTACCCCCAAAGTAACAGCGCACGTTTGAGCAAAGTCCGGGATCTCCCTCCTGTTTCGGGGTCGATAATTTGGGCCAGACAAATCGACCACCAACTGACAATGTACCTGAAAAGAGTCGAAGACGTTTTGGGCAAGGGTTGGGAAAATCACATCGATGGCCAGAAATTGAAGGCCGACGGGGACAGTTTTCGCCTGAAATTGAACACTCAAGAGATCTTCGACGATTGGGCGAGAAATGTGCAACAGAGGAATTTGGGCGTGTCCGGGAGGATTTTCACAATTGAGGCTGTACGGTCGCGAAGCGGACGCGGAAATGTCCTGAAACTGAAAGTGAATTTCCTGCCTGAAATTATTACACTGTCCAAGGAAGTTAGGAATTTGAAGTGCCTGGGATTTAGGGTGCCGCTCGCTATTGTTAACAAGGCTCATCAAGCGAATCAGTTGTATCCATTTGCGATTTCACTTATCGAGAGTGTGAGGACTTATGAGATGACTCTGGAGAAGGTGAGAATCGTTTTTGGTAATTTTTTATGATGGGAAATAGAATCGATAACTTGCCCTGGTAGCCCAATGTGGTTTAACGTGTGATTTGTAATTTATATTAGCTGACACATAGGAATGTCACTCAAGGTTCTGTGAAGGTAGCTTAATGTGCCATAAATGTACCCTTAGCATGATCTATCGAAATTGTAGCTTGTGAGGAACGTAATTTCTCTGATTTTATTATTTCTTACAACTTGATTGAATTACTGTGGTCTAAATTATTAATTTAATGTTGTTATACAGGGTGTCTCGCTTTAGACGGCACAACCCGAGTTTTTTTTTTATATATTATCGATTTAAAAAATTTCGGTTTTCTGATTGCACCCCTGTATGTTACTTTCCCTTCACAATAAAATGCTAGTGTACCAGAATTTAAAATAAACGACAAAATTGAAGAAGTCATATTAGGAATTTTTTTTATCAAAAAATCTTTTTAATGAAAGTTGTTTAAAATCGTTCAAATGAGCTAAATTCGAAATTTTATTGCAAACAAAAAATGTTGAAAATCACTATAAAAAATTCAAATAATTATTTCACAAGTTTGTCATGATTTTTTATTTCATTCTTTTAATTCAATACAATAACAAACAAAAAACGATGCTTAATTACTTAAATACATAACATTAAACTAAATTGCAATTTTCTGGGACAAATTTTTTTAAAGAAATTTTCAACATTTTTTGTTTTTGTTGAAATTTCGGATTTAGCTTATCTTAACGATTCGGAACAACTTTTATTAAGAAGATTTTATGATAAAAAAATTCCTAATACTACTTGATCTTCAATTTTGCTGTTTATTTGAAATGGTAGTAGACCAGCATTTTAGCGTGAAGGGAGAAGAACACTTTAGTGAGGGGTATAATAATAATAAAAAATTTAAATCAATAATAATTATACAAAAAAGATACTGCTGTCTAAAGTGAGACACACTGTATGTAAAGGGTCATTTTTAAATAATGACTTTGCCACTCTCTAGCTTTGGTGCAACATACTATTCATGTTTGTTAATTTCAAAAACGCTTAGAAGGCTGTGAAAAAATTTTTTTTTACTTTATGTTGATGAAAATGACATTTGCATCTGTCAGTTTAAGGTTAATGAAATTAGAAAATATAGCACAAAATTTCCAGTGAGGAAAACTTTATCGTCAATATTCTGTAACATTTAAGTGATTCACTCAAAATTATGTAGGTATTACATACTGGTTACTACCAATATAAAGTAACAAAGATTATTTTTTCGCAGCCTTCTAACCGTTTCTGGAATTAAAAACCACTGTAGAAAATGCCGTTTTATAATGATTTATCATATATTAATTCTTAACCTGAAAAAGATAATTACAAATTGAATTAAAATTACTTATAAAATAAGAATAAAATCCTTGACTAGTTGAAAATTAGTAAAGAATAGAAAGTAAAAGAGTTGAAAAACGGTGAAATTTAAGGTTAATACGTGTTGTAGATGGTGATTAAATCAATTTGTACTTGGAAATTTTAAATTAAAAAAATAAATAAATTCTTTACTAAAAACGGCAAAGTCAATGGTATAAAATGACCCTGTATGCTGATGCTGCATGCAGTATGATAAAACAATTTGCTGATGCTATCTTTCCAACACTGTCCTTTTAGGAAATTAAATTTGAACCTCACAAAATTAAATATAAAAATTCACTTCATACTTTTTAAAACTAAAAAACTTCAGGCTGGAATTCATAGACAACAGTCACTTACTTAAGTATAAGTGGCTACTCATAATTTTGATTAGTGAATGCTCACACCGGGTATTTTTTTAGCATTGAACATACAATGTTTTTTTAATAATTTGGAAAATTAATAGTGTAAACTTCAACTGATTTAACATGTAAATTTCATACTTTCCCCTCCATTTTTAATATTATGGCCGCAACGGTAAAAATTGACTCACCCTGTACACTACCGATTTTTTTTTTTTTTTAAGTTAAATTATGTTCAATGTTAAAAAAAAGGACCAAAGTAAGGGAACTATGAATTTTAGCTTAAATGTAAATTAGGCCAAAAAAAGCATGTGCTTTTTTCATCTTGTAGCTACAAACAATATTTATTACGGACTAATTTAAATTCTCTAAACAGATCGAAGACAAAGCCAGTATAATCCCGTTAGTGGCTGGAATGCGAAAAGAAGTCCAAATTTTAATAGCCGATGGAATCCAGCTAGTTTGGGAAAGCTACAAATTAGATCCATACGTACAGAAATTGTCAGACACAGTCGTGAGCTTCCAAGAAAGAGTCGAAGAACTGGTCGTGATCGGCGAACAGCTGGAAGTTGACGTGCGCTCTCTGGAAACTTGCCCCTATTCAGCGAACACCTTCTCCGACATTTTGGGCAAAATCCAACATTCCGTCGACGACCTATCTCTGAAACAGTACTCAAACTTGCACATTTGGGTCAACCGGTTGGACGAAGAGGTCGAAAAGAACTTGGCCTCTCGCCTCCAAGCCGGGGTTCAAGCCTGGACCGACTCACTGAACGGCCTGAAGAAGGAAATCGATCACAGCATGGACACGGACGTGCCGGTGCAGCCCACTCACAAGCCGGGCGGTGACCCCCAAATCCAGATCGTCATTCACGAATTTAGAATCACAAATCAGACCATGTACTTGTATCCCAGCATTGAGGAGGCCCGCTTCCAAATAATGCACCAACTGTTTGCTTGGCAAGCGATCGTTACGTCGCAGCAAAGATTGCAAAGCAGCCGCTACCAAGTGGGGGTTGACAAACCAGCGACTGAAACTTACAGGAAAATCTTGACGAAATTGCCAGCAGGCTCTGTGCCCCTCCAAAACGCTTACAGTGCAATAGAATCCAAGATGGCCGAAGTGAAAACTTACGTCAACGAATGGCTGAATTACCAATCACTTTGGGACCTGCAAGCCGACAACTTATACGGCAGCTTAGGGGAGGACATCAGCAAGTGGATGATCTGTTTAAACGACATCAAAAAAACCCGTGCCACATTTGACACGTCTGATACGAGGCGCGAATTCGGCCCCATTGTGATCGATTTCGCCAAAGTTCAGAGCAAGGTGTCCTTGAAATACGACTCCTGGCACAAGGAAGTGCTCAGTAAATTCGGAACGCTGCTGGGTAACGATATGGCCACTTTCCACACGCAAGTTTCAAAATCGCGTTCCGAATTGGAAATGCAGAGTATCGAAGCCGCAAGCACTTCGGATGCAGTCAGTTTTATCACGTACGTACAGTCTCTCAAGAGGAATATGAAGTCCTGGGAGAAACAAGTGGAAATTTATCGAGAAGGACAAAGAATTTTGGAACGGCAAAGATTCCAGTTCCCGACTGCTTGGCTGCACGTTGAAAATCTTGAAGGTGAATGGGGTTTTTTTACTTATTGTTTAAAGTTGCAAGGTCCTTTAAAATTATTGCACGGGTTCTGCTTATTTTAGGAAATCAAATTTATATTGAAATGTACAGGGTGTCTCATCATTTGTGACCACCCCCAAAATTGAGCTTTAATTGAAAGTTATTTGTTTGAAATTTGGTGCACGTTTGACTCTGGTTTAAGGGTAGAAATTTACAGTATTAAATTTTAATTGTCGGCGTTGGTTTTCGAGAAAAAAAATAACTGATTTTTTATAAAAATAATATCTCCCAATTTCGTTAAATTTCACTTTTTAGGATCAGTGTGATTGAGACAAAGATATCCAAAGTAAAAAGAAAAAATCCAAAAGCTGTAATTAGTCTAAAATTCCCTCACACAAATTACTAGAAAAAGATCAGGGAAAAATACTTTAAAATCCTCATGGAAAACCTTGAAGTCGCGGAATTTTGACAATACGATTGTTGTACTTTTTTACGTTCTTGTTCTTTTTGCGGAGGCGGTAAGTGACGTATCCGGTTTTCTTTTTTTAAAGGCGAATGGGGCGCATTCAATGAAATAATCAAGCGAAAGGACTCCTCAATACAAACTCAAGTCGCCAGTCTCCAACAAAAAATCGTGTCCGAAGACAAAGCGGTGGAGAGTCGCACCAACGACTTCTTAGGCGATTGGGAACACAACAAACCGGTCGAAGGGTCTCTCAGGCCGGAGGACGCCCTCACCCAACTCCAGCTGTACGAAAACAAATTCACGAGGCTCAAAGAGGAACGTGACAACGTCGCCAAGGCCAAAGAAGCGCTCGAACTGCAGGAGCCGGGAGGCGTCAGCACCAGCGAAGACCGCATGCAAGTCGTGTTCGAAGAACTGCAAGACCTGAGGGGCGTTTGGGCCGAATTGCAGCGCATCTGGTCGCAAATCGACGAAACCAGAGAGAAACCTTGGTTGTCGGTCCAACCGAGAAAATTGAGGCAACATCTCGACGCGATGGCGGCCCAACTTAAAGAGCTTCCTGCGCGTTTGAGACAGTATGCTTCTTATGAGTATGTGAAGAAGCTTCTCCAAAATTACATTAAGGTCAATTTGTTGATTATTGATTTGAAATCGGATGCGCTGAAGGAACGACATTGGAAACAATTGATGAAGCAGTTGAGGGTCAATTGGGTCCTTTCGGATTTGACTCTGGGACAGGTTTGGGACGTGAACCTGCAGAAGAACGAAGCCGTGATCAAAGACATCATGCTGGTCGCGCAAGGCGAACTGGCGCTTGAAGAATTTTTGAAGCAAGTTCGAGAAGCTTGGCAGACGTACGAATTGGATTTGATTAATTATCAGAGCAAGTGTCGGCTAATTCGCGGTTGGGACGACTTGTTCAACAAAGTTAAGGAACACATCAATTCCGTAGCCGCCATGAAGTTGTCGCCCTACTACAAAGTCTTCGAGGATGAAGCCCTGAATTGGGAGGAGAAGCTCAATCGCATCAACGCCTTGTTCGATGTGTGGATCGACGTCCAGAGACGTTGGGTATATCTCGAAGGAATATTTTCCGGCAGTGCCGACATCAAAACGTTGCTTCCGGTCGAAACCTCGAGGTTCCAGAGCATCAGCTCGGAGTTCTTGGGGCTCATGAAGAAAGTCAGCAAATCCCCCATGGTGATGGACGTGCTGGTCATTCCGGGTGTTCAGAGATCGTTGGAACGATTGGCCGATTTATTGGGAAAAATTCAGAAAGCTCTCGGCGAATATTTAGAGAGGGAACGAACTTCGTTCCCGAGGTTCTACTTCGTCGGCGACGAAGACCTCCTCGAGATCATCGGTAACAGCAAGAATATCGCAAGGCTGCAGAAACATTTCAAAAAAATGTTCGCTGGGGTCGCCGCCATCTTGCTGAACGACGACACCACGACCATCACCGGGATCTCGTCGAGAGAAGGCGAAGAAGTCCGATTCATTTCGCCTGTTTCGACGACCGACCATCCGAAAATAAACGAGTGGTTGACCATGGTCGAGAAAGAAATGCGGGTCACCTTGGCGTCGAGCCTGGCCCAAGCCGTGCAGGACATCAAACAGTTTAAAGACTCGATTGAGCCGCAGCTGTTCATTCAGTGGGTCGATAAGTACCAAGCGCAGATTGTGGTTCTGGCGGCGCAAATTTTGTGGAGCGAAGATGTCGAGACGGCGCTTCAAAAAATGAACAGTGAACCGCAAAAGGGGCCCCTCGAAAATGTTTTGCAACACGTTGAGAGCACGTTGAACATCCTCGCCGATTCGGTATGTAATGACAGGGTGAATGGGGTTAAACACAACTGTATAGTCCAGTAAAATAAGGATTTTTGCATAAATCTTTGTTTTGACGTTCTGAAGACTGGCTGAAAAGTCTCATATAATCTCGTGTTCGCGTCACTTGATATTGAAGGTCAAAGGTCACGAAAAGCAGTATACTCAGGACAATTTTTTTTTTGACTTATGTTAGAATCCACATTTTCATAAAGTGTGCTCAGGTAAAAAAAAATCCATTTTCTTGTTTTCAAATGATTACAAGGATTGAATCTTAAGAGTCGGTTTTCCTAGGTAAAACCATGCAAATTGCAGTGCACATTTTCATAAAGTGTACTCAGGTCTATTTTTTTTTTTGCTTATGTTAGAATCCACATTTTCATAAAGTATGCTCAGGTAAAAAAAATTGCATTTTCTTGTGTTCAAATGATTACAACGAGGGTTGAATCTTAAAAGTCGGTTTTCCTAGGTAAAACCATGCAAATTGCAGTGCACATTTTCATAAATTGTGCTCAGGTAATTTAAAATTTTTTTTTTAAAATTTATTTATTTTTTCACTTATGTAAGAATCCACATTTTCATGCATGAAATAAAAATTGTAGATAATTTTATGGTCTACAAGTTATATAATCACCTTAATTGACACATGACGCATAATGAGAGAATTGCAAAAAACGATTTTCATTACCTTTGACCTGACGCGGACACGAAATTATATGAGACTTTTCAGCCAGTGCAATTTTTTATTTAAAACAGGTAAATAATGACAACATAACCTCAACAGTGTAAAAATTCTAAAATATCCCCGAAAGAGAAACACGAAAAGATAAACAAAATTTGGTTAGGTTAGGTTAGGTTTAAGATCTCTATCTCTGTCAATCTTAGAGCAAATCGATTTTTAATTGCACCATCGTGTTCCTCGAAAAAAATACATAAGTTTTCATGTTTATATGACGCTCTAAGCAAGAAAGAAAAAAAAGTGTTTTTCTTGGTTTGGCTTTTTTCTTATTTAAAAAAAAAAAAAAAAATTTTCTTTCTTTTTTAACAGTGCAATTGTTTATTTTGAACAGGTAAATAATGACAATATACCTCAACAGTGTAAAAATTCTAAAATATCCCCGAAAGAGAAACACGAAAAGATAAACAAAATTTGGTTAGTGCAAAAAATTCAGCTTTCTCACTTTCATTCCGAAGTTTACCCCTTATTGCACCTTATTTGACTGGACTACTATGGCACTTTTAATAATGGTGAACACTCGCCGTCAACGCTCTCTAACCATTCTCGAACCACTCCTCCTATACTACTACTTATGTTCTAACTACACTGCAGGTACTGCAAGAACAGCCTGCGTTAAGGAGGAGGAAATTAGAACATCTAATCAACGAATTCGTTCACAAACGTACTGTAACTCGTCGTTTGATCTCGAACGGGGTGTGCAGTAACAAGGCGTTCGAATGGTTGTGCGAAATGAGGTTTTATTTCGATCCAAGACAAACCGAAGTGTTGAAACAATTGACCATTCATATGGCGAATGCGAGGTTTTACTACGGTTTCGAATATCTGGGGGTGCAGGACCGGCTTGTGCAAACTCCTCTCACCGACAGGTGTTATTTAACAATGACCCAAGCTTTGGAAGCCCGACTTGGAGGCTCACCTTTTGGTAAGATTTGGCTGCACGAATTGATTTTTTGTTCAATTAGTCGTTTTTAGGTCCTGCTGGCACTGGAAAAACGGAATCGGTGAAGGCTTTGGGCCATCAATTGGGCCGGTTCGTTTTGGTGTTCAACTGTGATGAAACTTTCGATTTCCAAGCGATGGGAAGAATTTTCGTTGGTTTGTGCCAAGTCGGCGCTTGGGGCTGCTTTGATGAATTCAACAGACTCGAGGAGAGAATGTTGTCGGCTGTTTCGCAACAAATTCAGACAATACAGGAAGCACTGAAATCGCAAATTGAGAGCAACAGTGACACACCTGCAACTGGAAGTATGTAATCATTTTTATTATTTTTATTATTTAGCGACGATTGAACTCTTCTTGCGCGTTAGAATGTAATTATATACAGTGTGTCGATAGAATCTTAAGAGTAAAAGTAATGATTTATGACTGTAAACAGTCGTTATTACCCGCAAAGTTAAGCACGATTTAAATTCTCTGCAGGCATCAGTGTGGAATTGGTTGGAAAACAAGTAAAAGTCTCACCTGACATGGCCATTTTCATCACAATGAATCCTGGCTATGCAGGACGTTCAAATCTTCCCGATAACTTGAAGAAATTGTTCCGGTCACTGGCCATGACCACACCTGACAGACAACTGATTGCTGAAGTGATGCTCTTTTCGCAAGGATTCAGATCTGCTGAGAAATTGGCCTGCAAAATCGTGCCATTCTTCAAGTAACTACTTAAAAAAATTCCTACTCGTAAGTGGACACTTACCTCAAGAATGAGCCACAAGTGTCCACTTATACTTAAGTAGGCGATTGAATATCGGCGTTAACGATTTTTTTCTAGATTGTGTGATGAGCAGCTTTCAAATCAATCCCATTATGATTTCGGGTTGAGAGCTCTCAAATCTGTTTTGGTCTCGGCCGGCAATGTGAAGAGAGACCGCATTATGCGCATCAAAGAAGGGATGAGGGCGAGAGGAGACACTAACATTGATGAGGCACGAATCGCTGAAAATTTGCCCGAACAGGAAATTCTTATACAATCAGTGTGTGAGACAATGGTGCCGAAATTGGTCGCCGAAGACATCCCACTCCTGTTCTCGCTTCTGAATGATGTGTTCCCCAACGTTCAGTACACCAGAGCAGAAATGAAAGGTAAATATTTTTGTATAAACAACTTCCAGTACCAAAATAGGCAACATTGCATTCCCAAGACCACTTTTCAGCATAAGCAGTTTTAATAACATTATATACTGGGTGGGGCAGGTTTTATAATTAATTAAATTGGGTTATCTTTGGGATGCAAAATTGAAAAATTAAATACCATGTATACTATAATTTCTACTTCTTGTAGGTTTGAAGGATGAAATTAAAAAAGTTTGCATGGAAGAGTTCTTGGTGTGTGGAGAGGGCGACGAACAAGGTGCAGCATGGATGGAAAAGGTAAACACAAATTTTTATTAACTTTTCGCCTTGACAAATAATTTGCATGTTAAATATTACATGCAAAGCAGAAGACTTTAGTTGGGGAGACATGGATAGGAAAGGTACCTTTGTTTTCATTTAAATCCAAATTCTGTTGGTCATTTGTTATATTAATTCAATTTTTATGAACAGGTCCTTCAATTGTATCAAATTTCAAATTTAAATCACGGCCTGATGATGGTCGGCCCCAGTGGTTCTGGTAAAAGCTCCGCATGGAGAGTCCTCCTCAAGGCTCTTGAAAGATTTGAGGGCACCGAAGGGGTGGCACATGTTATCGACCCCAAGGCCATCAGTAAAGAGGCTTTGTACGGTGTTCTGGATCAAAACACCAGAGAATGGACCGACGGCCTCTTCACCCATATCTTGAGGTACCGATTGGTTTAATTTTTCGGTTTATAAACCGGTTTTCTTTCAGAAAAATAATTGATAATGTGAGGGGTGAAATCAATAAACGACAGTGGATCATATTTGACGGTGATGTCGATCCTGAATGGGTGGAAAATTTAAATTCGGTTCTTGACGACAATAAATTGCTCACCTTGCCCAATGGAGAGCGTTTGTCTCTGCCGCCGAACGTTAGGATTATGTTTGAAGTAAGTTACAATTCAATTTAATTATTTTTTTTTAAGAAAAATCGTATAGGTATCATGTTTCTACACAGATTATGCAATGAGTATTCTAAATGTCTTAATATTTCCTAAAATAATTTTGTTTTTTATATTGGTTTTTTACCAAATTCTTTTTAAAACCTACTTACTATATGAAGATGGCTACTGAGCACTTTGCGACATATTGTATAATTTATCACATTTAAAAAAAAACAAACAAAATTAATAAATTGTGTTATTAGGTGCAAGATTTAAAATACGCCACTTTGGCCACCGTGTCTCGGTGCGGCATGGTTTGGTTCTCCGAAGATGTCCTATCAACGGAAATGATCTTCGAAAATTTCATGCTGCGATTAAAGAACATTTCACTTGAGGAAGGCGACGACGAGAGCTTTGGCAAGAAGACCGGCACCGACAGCAAAGACGACATGCTGTCCCCCACTTTGCAGATTCAAGTTGACGTGGCAAACATCTTGCAGCCGCATTTAGGCCCGGACAGTTTGGTGGTTCGTTGCCTCGAATATGCAATGGAACAAGAACACATAATGGATTTCACACGGTTGAGAGCTTTAAGTTCGTTATTCTCGATGTTGAACCAAAGCGTCAGGTAGAGTATTTTTAGTTTCCAACCAACTGTTCTAAAGAAGTGGTTTTAGGAACGTTTTACAATTTAATCATTCCCATCCAGACTTTCCCTTGCCGAATGAACAATTGGAGAAATACATTCCTAAATGTCTGATTTACGCCCTTTTGTGGAGTTTTGCCGGGGATGCCAAACTGAAAGTGCGTTCCGATTTGGGTGATTTCCTTCGATCGATAACTACAATTCCTCTTCCGTCGACGAATATTTCAATTGTGGATTATGAAGTCAGTATGAATGGGGAATGGGTCCAGTGGTCTCAAAAGGTTCCACAAATTGAAGTGGAAACTCACAAAGTTGCCTCACCAGATATTGTGGTCCCTACTTTGGATACGGTCAGGCATGAATCGTTGTTGTACACCTGGCTAGCTGAACATAAACCTTTAGGTAACCTATTTTTATTTTTTTTAGGGTACAGGGAAAGAACAGGCTAAGTCACATTTACATAATTTTGAGTTACAGCATTTTTAAAGTTTGAAAGTGTTGAATTAGGAACCAACAAAAAAAAAAGTAAATGAAGGGAAAATGTAAATTAAGGGCAATGACAAATTTTCTTTAAAAAATCATATACAAATTAGTTTGGTGTACATTTATTTCTTATGTACAGTGAAACCCCGTTTTTACGTTTTTGAAGGAGCCGACAAAAAAAACTTAAATGGAGGCAAAATGTAAATTAAGGGCAATGATAATTTTTCTTTAAAAAATCATATACAAATTAGTTTGGTGTAAATTTATTTCTTGTACTATTATATAAGTTTCTTTCAATACTGTAAATTCCTCGTACTTTGAAATTCTTTTTTTAATCAAAGTGGTATATCAAAATTACGCGCGAGCGAAACGCGTAAGCTCACTTGTTCTTTCACTTTTTACGCAGTGTTTCTTATAGCGATACAAACAAAATGGCGTAATAATCCGGAAAACTGATTCTTTGGACTTAGTTTGTTCTTTCCCTGTGCCCTTCAAGTGCCCGAAGGGCGAATGGCGCAATTACCGTGTGTGAACAATATTTTAAAACGTCAATAATTTGTTGCAGTTCTCTGTGGGCCTCCAGGATCAGGTAAAACCATGACTTTATTCTCCGCCCTTCGAGCCCTCCCCGACATGGAAGTGGTCGGTCTCAACTTCTCATCAGCCACAACCCCCGAATTACTTCTAAAAACCTTCGATCACTACTGCGAATATCGCAAAACTCCAAACGGTGTTATTTTATCTCCGGTGCAACTAGGAAAGTGGTTGGTTTTATTCTGTGACGAAATCAACTTGCCAGACATGGACAAATACGGGACGCAACGTGTCATCATGTTCCTGCGCCAACTTGTCGAACAAAGAGGCTTCTATCGCGCTTCGGATCAAACTTGGGTTGCGTTGGAACGCATCCAGTTCGTTGGGGCTTGCAACCCGCCGACGGACCCGGGCCGGAAGCCCCTGTCCCATCGGTTCCTCAGGCACGTCCCCATAATTTACGTGGACTATCCCGGTGAAACTTCCCTCAAGCAAATTTACGGCACTTTCTGCAGGGCGATGCTGAGATTGGCCCCCAATTTGCGCGGCTATGCCGAGCCGCTCACCAATTCAATGGTGGAGTTTTATTTGTCGTCCCAAGATCGATTCACGCAGGACATGCAACCCCATTACGTGTACTCGCCTCGAGAGATGACCAGATGGGTCAGGGGGATTTGCGAGGCGATCCGACCTTTGGATAATCTGTCGGTTGAAGGGTTGGTGAGATTGTGGGCCCATGAGGCGCTTCGGTTGTTCCAGGACAGGCTCGTGGAGGAGAGTGAACGCAAATGGACCAATGAAAATATCGACGCTGTGGCTGTGAAGCATTTCCCTTCAGCAAATTGCGAGAAAGCTCTGAGCAGGCCAATACTGTACAGCAATTGGTTGTCAAAGAATTATATTCCGGTTGAAAGAGAACATTTGCGCGAGTATGTTAAAGCCAGGCTCAAAGTGTTTTATGAGGAGGAACTCGATGTGCCTCTCGTGTTGTTTGATGAAGTTTTGGATCACGTTTTGAGAATCGATCGAATCTTCAGGCAACCACAAGGACATTTGCTGTTGATTGGTGTGTCCGGAGCGGGAAAAACAACCCTCTCAAGATTTGTCGCTTGGATGAATGGTTTATCCATCTTGCAAATTAAAGTTCATAATAAATACACAGCCGACGATTTTGATGAAGATTTAAGATCAGTTTTGAGAAGAAGTGGATGCAAGGATGAAAAAATAGCGTTCATCCTCGATGAATCTAACATGTTGGACTCGAGTTTCTTGGAAAGAATGAATACCTTGTTAGCCAATGGAGAAGTTCCAGGTCTTTTCGAAGGAGATGAGTACACAACACTTATGACTCAGTGCAAAGAAGGGGCCCAACGTGAAGGTTTGATGTTGGATTCAAGTGATGAACTGTACAAATGGTTCACCCAACAAGTCATGCGGAACCTGCACGTTGTTTTCACAATGAATCCTTCAACTGATGGACTCAAAGATCGTGCAGCCACTTCTCCAGCCTTGTTCAATCGGTGTGTGCTAAATTGGTTTGGTGATTGGTCAGATAGTGCCATCTTCCAAGTTGGAAAGGAATTCACCAACCGGGTTGATTTAGACAGGCCAATGTGGAGGGCTCCGGACTTCTTCCCTGCCTCCTGCACCCTAATTGCAACCAGTCCAACTCACAGGGATGCCGTTATTAATGCTTGCGTTTACGTCCATCAAACCTTGCACAAAGCAAACGCACGTTTGGTGAAACGTGGAAATAGAACCATGGCCATTACACCGAGGCATTACCTCGACTTCATCCACCATTTCGTTAAGTTGCACAACGAAAAACGTTCAGACCTCGAAGAACAGCAGCTCCATCTTAATGTTGGTCTTAGTAAAATTGCAGAAACTGTCGAACAGGTTGAAGAAATGCAAAAAAGTTTGGCGGTGAAGTCTCAGGAATTGCAGGCAAAGAACGAGGCGGCCAATGCGAAATTGAAGCAAATGGTCAAGGATCAGCAAGAGGCCGAAAAGAAGAAAGTCCAGAGTCAGGAGATTCAGGGACAGTTGGCCCAACAAACGGTTCATATCGAACACAAGCGGAAGGAGGTGATGGCTGATCTTGCACAAGTTGAGCCGGCCGTTATCGATGCACAGAATGCCGTAAAATCGATTAAGAAACAACAATTGGTGGAAATCCGAACCATGGCCAACCCACCAGCTGTTGTTAAGTTGGCCCTGGAATCAATTTGCCTCCTTTTGGGTGAAAACGCAAGCGATTGGAAGTCGATCCGTGCTGTGATTATGCGAGACAATTTCATCAACACTGTAGTTAATAATTTTTCGACTGATGACATCACTGATGATGTGAGAGAGAGGATGAAGACTAAATATTTGAGCAATCCGGATTACAATTTCGAGAAGGTCAATCATGCCAGTAATGCCTGTGGACCTTTGGTCAAATGGGCAATTGCCCAAATTGAATATGCAGATATGTTGAAGAAAGTTGAGCCACTTCGTGAAGAACTCAATTCTTTGGAGAACCAAGCTGATACCAACAAAAAACATGGAGAAGAAGTCAAGAATTTGATTAGCCAATTGGAACAGAGCATTGCTTCTTATAAAGAAGAGTACGCGCAATTGATTGCACAAGCCCAAGCTATCAAAACTGATTTGGAGAATGTTCAGGCCAAAGTTGATCGTTCCATCGCCCTCTTGAAATCTTTGAATATTGAGAGGGAACGTTGGGAAGCCACCAGCGAAACTTTCCGATCCCAAATGTCCACCATTATTGGCGACGTTCTGCTTTCGGCCGCTTTCATAGCTTATGGTGGTTATTTCGACCAACACTACCGGCAAAATTTGTTCTCGACCTGGTGCCAACATCTCACCCAAGCCAGCATCCAATACCGCGCTGATATTGCCCGCACTGAATATCTATCAAACCCAGATGAACGGTTACGTTGGCAGGCTCATGCTCTCCCATCAGATGATTTGTGCACCGAAAACGCAATCATGCTCAAACGTTTCAACCGTTACCCATTGATAATTGATCCCTCAGGCCAAGCCACTGAATTCATAATGAACGAATTCAAAGACAAAAAGATCACCAAAACCAGTTTCTTGGACGATTCGTTCAGAAAAAATTTGGAGTCGGCCCTGCGATTTGGCAATCCCCTTTTGGTACAAGATGTGGAAAATTACGACCCCATTCTCAATCCGGTTTTAAATCGGGAACTGCGCCGAACTGGAGGTCGCGTTTTGATAACACTAGGAGATCAGGATATCGATCTTTCACCTTCTTTCGTCATTTTCTTGTCGACTAGAGATCCCACAGTGGAATTTCCTCCTGATATTTGTTCCCGTGTCACGTTTGTTAACTTCACAGTGACCAGGAGTTCTCTCCAGAGCCAGTGTCTGAACCAGGTCTTGAAGGCCGAACGTCCGGATATTGATGAAAAACGTTCTGATTTGTTGAAATTACAAGGAGAGTTCCATTTGAGATTGAGGCAGTTGGAGAAATCACTTCTGCAGGCACTCAATGATGCCAAGGGAAAAATCCTCGATGATGACAGTGTGATCACAACTTTGGAGACCTTAAAACAAGAAGCTGCTGATATTGGAAAGAAAGTGGAAGAAACTGATAAAGTCATTTCAGAAATTGAGACTGTTTCTCAACAGTATCTTCCTTTGTCCCAAGCCTGCAGCAACATGTACTTCACCATGGACAGCTTAAATCAGATCCACTTCCTCTACCAGTACTCTCTACAAATGTTCTTGGATATGTTCAGCAGCGTTTTATTGAGCAACTCCCGTTTGGACAATCTTTCAGACTACCAAGCAAGACTTAATGTGATCACCTCGGATCTGTTCTCGGTTTGTTATGAAAGGGTTGCTCGAGGAATGCTCCACACTGACCGATTAACTTTTGCAATCCTCTTGTGTCGCATTCACCTCAAAGGCGTTCCTTCTGAACCGAATCTCGACCTGGAGTTTAATTTCTTCTTGCGAGGAAAGGAAGGAGTGTTCACTGACAAAGAACTTAACAGCATTGATGGTTTACACCACGAACAACAAGAGGCTCTCGCGAGATTATCCAAACGACTTCCGGCATTTAAGAGCCTTCAGAACAAAATTAATGAAATGCCCGAATTTGGAGCGTGGCTTCAACAAGGAACCCCCGAACAGAACGTTCCTAGGATATGGGCAGAAGAAAAACCATTAAGCGCAATTGGCACTGCAATGTATCATCTTTTGCTGATTCAAGCCTTCAGGCCTGATAGGGTCATAGCAGCTGCCCAATTATTCGTGTCAGCTGTTTTAACCGAACACTTCATGCCAAATGCAGAGAAAGAATTGGATTTGGCTTCTTGTGTTGAAAAAGAAATCAGGGCCAGTGTTCCTCTGTTGCTTTGTTCAGTGCCTGGTTTTGATGCTTCTGGTCGCGTGGACGACCTGGCCGCGGAACTCAACAAGCAGATTTCGAGCATTGCGATCGGTTCCGCTGAAGGTTTCAATCAAGCTGAGAGGGCCATCAACATGGCTTGTAAGAGTGGACGTTGGGTGATACTTAAAAACGTCCATCTGGCCCCGCAATGGTTGGTCCAATTGGAAAAGAAGCTCCACAATTTACAACCACACGCCAGCTTTAGGCTTTTCCTAACGATGGAAATTAACCCCAAATTACCAGTCAATCTTCTTCGAGCTGGACGAATCTTCGTCTTTGAACCACCTCCAGGAATTCGCGCCAATTTGTTGCGCACATTCAGTACGATTCCCGCGAGCAGGATGATGAGGCCTCCGAACGAACGTGCACGCCTTTATTTCTTACTGGCTTGGTTCCACGCCATCGTCCAGGAAAGGCTACGTTACTCCCCACTTGGCTGGGCCAAATATTACGAGTTCAACGAATCCGATTTGAGAGTTGCCTGCGACACTCTCGACACTTGGATTGAAACAACTGCGATGGGTCGAACGAACTTACCACCAGAAAAGGTGCCGTGGGATGCTTTGGTCACCTTAATGTCGCAGTCCATCTACGGTGGAAAAATCGACAACGATTTTGACCAAAGGTTATTGCATTCCTTCCTGTTGAAACTATTCACTCCCCGAAGTTTTGAAACCGATTTTGCACTTGTTGCCAACGTTGATGGAGGCCCGGGAGGTACCAGACATATCGTGATGCCTGATGGTACAAGAAGAGATCATTTCCTGAAGTGGATCGAGACTCTAGCAGATCGGCAAACACCTTCTTGGTTGGGTTTGCCAAATAACGCCGAAAAGGTTCTATTAACTACTAGAGGAACCGATTTGGTGAGCAAGTTATTAAAAATGCAGCAATTAGAAGATGATGACGAACTGGCGTATACCACGGACGATAGCTCACCAATTAGCCCCATACAAATTGACGGAAGACCTTCCTGGATGAAAACTCTTCACAATTCAGCGACGACATGGCTGAAACTGCTGCCAAAGTCTCTACAGACTTTGAAACGAACCGTAGAAAATATCAAAGATCCTTTGTACCGTTACTTTGAAAGGGAAGTTCACTGTGGTTCGAAATTATTGATGGAAGTTATTCACGATTTGGATGACGTTGTGATGATCTGCCAGGGGGCGAAAAAACAAACTAATTACCACCGCACAATGTTGGGTGAATTGGTAAGGGGAATTTTGCCTATCAATTGGACGAGGTATACAGTGCCGAGAGGTTGCACTGTAATACAGTGGATCACAGATTTTAGCCAAAGAGTGAAACAGTTGCAACAAGTTTCGCAGTTGGTCTCCACAGTTGGGGCTAAAGAATTGCAGAGTTTTCCCGTTTGGTTAGGCGGATTGTTGAATCCTGAAGCTTACATTACGGCAACCAGGCAGTGTGTTGCTCAGGCGAACAGTTGGTCATTGGAAGAATTGCAACTGGATGTTACCATCACTGATACCAATGATAAAAACTCGGTTCCAAGTGACTGTTTTGCAGTAGTTGGTAAGTTGGCAATTCAGGGTTCACAGCAATTCTGTTTTTTTAAGACTTTTTCCCATGATTCTTTTCCAGTATATTCCCTGACTTTTTTCTAGTAATTTGTGCCTTTAACTGAATCAGTCAAAATTTTCAGTTCAACTTATATAGGATAGTTTTCATTATTCTAAGGATGTATAAAAAATAGTAGACACAGATATACAGTGTGTCCACGGATAGGTGGGTTGTATACTTTGTTATCTGCACATTTAGAGAAAAAAATCATTCGCTATAAAAAGTTCTGCTTATCTTGGGAAATTTTAATGAAATGTACAGGGTGTTCCATCACTTATGGCCACCCACAAAATTGAGCTTTAATTGAAAGTTATTTATTTGAAATTTGGTATAAGGCTAGAAATTTCCAGTTTTAAATGTTAAATGTTTTCGAGAAAAAAAATAAAAACTGATTTTTATAAAAATAATATCTCCCAATTTCGTCAAATTTCACTTTTCAGGATCAGTATGATTGAGACAAAGATATCCAAAGTAAAAAAAATTACAAAAACGTAACTAGTCTAAAATTCCCTATAGGAGATACTATTTTTATAAAAAATCAGTTTTTATTTTTTTTCTCGAATACCAACGCCGAAAATTAAAATTTAAAACAGGAAATTTCCAACCTTTACCTTATACAAGGTGATTCCTAAAAAACGTCCCATGCTCTAACTCAGTTATTTATTGCCCGATTCCAGAATTAAAAAATATAATTAATTAGTAGAAGGTATTAATTTGGATTTTTTCCACATTAACTTCAATGCGAAGCGATAGTCAACTTTTTTTTTTCAAATGGCAATGTATACATTTTTTTATTTATTCTGGCAGAAGATTTTTTCCAAATCCATTGATTTCTAATAACTTGACATTATATAATTACAAGTGATGGGACATCCTGTATACCGTAATAATTAGCACAACATAAAATCTGCTGAAAGATCTTTCTATTTTTTAATTGGGTAATGCTCAGATGAGAAGAAAACGTTTTTCCTGGCACATAAAATAATTTCCCTGATTTTTCCCCAACTGAGAACTAAATTCCCCGACAATTCCAGGTTGCTGTGAAACCCATAATTGATTTTAATTTTCGTTTCAGGAATGAAATTACAAGGAGCCCAGTGCCGAAACAACCAACTCCTACTGACCTCGAGCATCATGGTCGAGTTGCCCATCACTTTACTGCGCTGGATTCACGTCACAGGGGACGAAAAAATTCACGGCAGCCGTTTGGCACTTCCGGTCTACCTAAATTCAACGCGCACTGAACTGCTGTTCACCGTCGATTTGAATATAGCGTCCGGCCAGGATCCGCACAGCTTTTACGAACGTGGCGTCGCATTACTGACATCCACTTCTCTTAATTAATTATCGCTTAATCTTTTAATCACAAATAGGGAAAATCAGTTGATATTTATTAAATGCGTGTCTATTTTAACTGCTCTTTAATTTTTAAATCCTTCCACATAAAAAGGCAACAAGAAAATAAAGTGATATTCCATTTATCTTAAGATGGCCACAATCTGAGTTCATTGGATCTCTGTGGAAGCGTTTGGTTTGTCGAAATAATTCAGCAGACCTTGCAGCCTTTTCTTTACCTTTTTTTGGTCGTCCAGCGTGCAGCCTAACAAATAATTTTCGAATTTCTTGTCCGTGCTCCCCTGCACGAAATGCGCAGAGCAGGCGTTCATGTAAGTGATGCATTTCGTTTTGGCGCTCTCCGGATCCACCTTCAACTCTTTCACTAAACTGTCTATCAAGTGGTTGATGTGGAATAGGGCGTCCTCTTGCGTTTGGTCTCGCTGCGTGTGGATCCTCAACTCGATGGTCAGGCATCTGTTCACTATTCGGTCCAAGTATCGTTGTATGTCGTCGTGCTCGACTGAAACGAATCGTTTTAAATCGCGCGAGCTCAAACAGCCGACTTACATTCGTTCAGCTCGGTGATTAGATCGGCGTTTCGAACAGAGTCCAGCGAGGCCAACAAGGAATCTCTGTCCTCTTCGAGTTTGACTGCTTCCTTCCTCAATTTCTCGACGTGACTTTCCAGAATGTCCAACATTTTTATCAGCCTCTGTTTCGCTGTTTTTGGCTCCAACGCGCTGTCTTCGTCTATCTTCGGCAGGGACGTTGAAACCCCCGGCGGATGCATAAAATCCAAAGCTAGAATTGCCCGAATTTGTATTGAAAATTTAAAAATTTGACAAACTAAATTCAAATGGGAAACATAACCTAATTACCTAGAGATGTGCTCGGGCTGGGGTCGACATCCATTTAGCCGGAATTGCAAGGAGAATGTTTAAAAATAGTCGGAAAGTCGTCGCTTGAATCGAATTCAAGCAAAAATACAAGAAAATACAAGAAAATTGAAGACGAGCAGTTATCGGATATTCAATTCGGACGGCCATCACCAGATGGTTCTTTCGTAAACATTTCCTTTCACGCGGTTGCAACAAACATTTAAAACTTCGGTGAGTTTAAATAAACTAATAAAAGCCTGAACGGTTTTTGAAACATTTCAGGTTGGTTGAAATTCAGTACTCATTAATTTGGTGAATTAATTTTTTTTGTGACGATTGGCGGCATTATCAAAATTTGCATCAATTTGAATTTGTAATTTTTTTTAAATTTTAATTTCGACAAGAAATGGGTTACTATTAGAGCCCTGATTTTATGGATTAGATACATTTTAATTATCAACCCAAGTAGCAATTTGATCTTTTATAAAAATCGAGAGAAAATTTAGACAGTAAATCTTATAAAACAATATTTGTGATAAAAACGTTTCGATGGGCGCAGACTTATAAAACAATTCAGTTCTTCAACAGTTTTATAAAGCCTGTTGAATTCTATTACCCGACAGTTATGTAAACGTTTATACAGCGTTTATAAAACATCAAGAACATTCTTAAAAAGCAATTTTATAAAAGCTGTGTTTGTAAACTTTATTTTTGTGCAGCTATAAAATTGTATTGCTGCATGGCGTTACATCTATAAAACTAAACGATTCTATAAATGTATCCTTAAGAACAGTGGCTGCTCGTGGTACAATAAAACAGGTGTTCTGCAATTTGCATCTCATATAATCAGGGTCGTGTTTTTATCAACAAAATATCCACAAAATTTTACACAGTTTATAATTTGTGATAGAACATATCTATTTTTTGTCACATTATCATTATGCTGCTGTATGTGTTTGAAATATGAATTGTGAAGATGATTTTTGGAGTTTTCATGCTTTTTTATTTTTTCACTCAAGTGTACTAAATCAGTCACTCCTACCTGTGTCCATGCTTTATCTCCACCAAAAAGCAAACGTGGAAAGCAAAAAAGAGCTTTTTTTTTGTTGCAGCCACAAATCCAGTTATTCCTTGCATAAATTTCTTTGTTGAACTGACGTTTATATGGTTTTCCACGACTAATACCGCTTGTTTCAATAATAATGTCCGGCAGCGGTCGACCTTTATTTTTCAAATCTATTTTTTCTATTTGACGCTTTGTATTTTTATGAAAATATAGGAGCCTTCGCGTGTCTTCATTATTGATAACAAAACGGTTTAAAGTTAATATGGTGTTTATTTTATATTAATTTAAGAAAAAGTTTTCTAAAGGGACCACTCCTCCACGAGACCATTTTTAAAGGGAACCACGAGTAGTCGCTTTACAGGAGTTTTACTGTATAAATATAAATTCGTCAAATTAATTCTATTGGCAGCAATAAAACATAACAGTTCTATTAGTTAAAAATTATAGAGCGACATTGCTATTTGGGAATTTTTCAAACAATGTTTTACAGGGTGTTTCAATAAGTACTCAATGATTTAATTTTTTATTCCATTTGGCTGAATTGTTAGAACTTTATTTTAATGTTTACACAAAATATTGTGGATCTAGTAAATGTGTCACTGTTAGAGCAGTTACCAAGTCTGCAATTGTCGTGGGACTTTCTGACTGAAATTCCACAGTTTTCACAGGTTCGATTTGCAAAAATCCATTATCTGAAAATGTTCCCCTGATTTGGTTAGAATCCAACCAAACGAAAAGAGTTATGGCATCAGTTCTTAGAGTAACAGTAAAAGTTAACCCTTGGGTATCCGTTTGTTGCACTGAAGAAATCTGAAAATTTTAATTATCACAAAATCAACCCAAATTGATTAATTACAGTTAGTTTTGCTTGTGGCAATGAAACATCTTTTAAAGGCGTTGGGAAAACGAAATTTTCCGGCGCGATTGAAGTATTGTTCAAATCGGTAATTTTTAAGTAAATGAAGCACTGCGTTTTAGCAGTGAGGATATCCCCACAACCTGCTTGAGATAAGTACTCATCGATCCAGAACTGCATCACCGGCGAGGAATACCCAGGCAGCTAAAAGATCTATTTTTGTGATCGGAATTTAAATTAAAAATCACTTACGATTTGGGTCAATAATGAAGTTTCGTTAATCGGTGCAAAGTTATTCCAATTGTACACTAAGATTTTAACGACTCCATCAGGAATCATAGTCGTTTCGTCATTGACTGCATAAACTGTTAAATTTCTGCCGGTTGCGAGGTACCCTGTAACAATTACTGGCGCAAAGAAATTCCTTGCGAAATAATGTAGCATTTTCCACTTGTTGGCGAAATCTGTAAAGGTTTGATTAATTTCAAGTTCTGGAAGTTTTAAGTTTGAGTACCGATTCCTGCCCAAGTGGGTGCGACCCACACGTCGTTCAATTGCCAGTAAAGGGCCCCCATGGTCAAACCCTTAAATTCAGAATTCAAATTGCTGCGCCACTGGCGATAGAACTCGCTCTCAATTTTTATACCCATCGCTTGTTGGATCTAAATGTGGAAAAATCATAACTTAACAACTGTTCCAGGTACAGAAAAGTTTTTAGAACTAAAATTATACAACTTTTTAATATCTATAATTTTTCTAATGAACTTTTTTCTGCAACTCCAAAACTAGGTCCGGTTTGACCCCATCAAAGTTTTGCAATTTAGAAAATGTGTTTCAATGTTTAAAAATTCGTAACTTAAAAACGGTTTATGATACGAAAAAAGTGATAAGAATAAAGTTTTGCATCTTTATAATATCTGCAAGTTTTGTTAAATACATTTTTTCGGAACTTTAAAAATAATGCTATTTTGACTTTGTCAAAGTATTTTAGTTTTTGCAATTATCCCAACGCATGTTCAAAAATTTATAACTTAATAACTGTTGCAGGTACAAAAAAATTTTTGGAACTAAAATTATACAACTTTTCAATTTCTGCAATTTTTCTTATGCACATTTTTGTGTAACTCCAAAAATAAGTCCGGTTTGACCTCATCAAAGTTTTGCAATTTAAAAGATGTGTTTCAATGTTCAAAAATTTATAACTTAATAACGGTTTTAGATACAAAAAAATAATATGAACAAAAATTGTATAGTTTCCCAATATCTATAACTTTTATTCTAAATATTTTTCCGTAACTTACAAAATAGCGCGTCAAAAGTGTACCTGACTGTAATAGATGAAAGCCTTGTAAAAATTGATTGCATTATCATTTGGTAACCTTAATCTTTTCTCGATAAGGTTTCTTATTTCAGTAAATCCGTTCAAATGATGCTCTCTGTGAAGCAAAAAATCGCTATTAAATTGTAAATCAGACACATTTGTTGTGGCCGTCAACAAAGTTCTCAGACTAGGTAACGATTGGTAGCCATATTCGGACGCGAATCGAGTTATTGGGTAAATGTCAGCATCCCAACTGTCCAGAACATAATTATAATAATGCACTGAAAAAATTCTTAATTAAAAATTGCCTGTGAAAAAGTCATCATTACCATCGCCGAAAAAATGACTCTGGGGATTCGTCGCGATGTAGCCTTCTCGAATCGAGTCCACACCGTTGGTTGGACTGGATGTTAAAAAGTGTCTCGAAATATCGTTCGCAAGCACTTCAGTTTCGATGGTGTTTACGTATAAAGCGACGTAATCAGCTTTGTATTTTTCGAAATTAGAAGACGTGCTATACCTAAAAATCATTTTTTTGAGAAAGTTTTTTTTTTGGGAAATGTTTTACCAATTCTGTCTCAAAGCAGCTTCATTTTCGTTATTTCCGGCCCAAAGTACAATACTTGCATGGTGCTGTAGCCTCCTCACTTGGGTTTTGACTTCTTCAGTCACACTCCTGCAATTTAAAAATATTTTAAAATAAGTTTCAGCTCGCTGAGGAAAGTACCAACTTTATAAAGTTGCTGGAAACTGGATACATCGAACACGCGAACATAAAATCCTGCCAAATCATAATTCCCAATTCGTCGGCGGTTTGGTAAAATAGATCACTTTCGTACATCCCACCGCCCCAAACCCTCAACATATTCATGTTCACATCTTTGGCGGATTGCAACAAAAATTTCACCGTCTCTGGATTTCCGGCCCGTTCCGGTAAAATATTAACAGGAATCACATTTGATCCTTTCGCAAAAATTGGGACGTTATTGACATTGAAATAAAAAGTTGAACCATTAGCTAAAACCAGAATACTATTATCTCAACTCACAGATTAAATAATTACTTAGAGGGTTTTGGACGAGCTCGATGGTTCGAAAACCGACTTTGAACGTCTTTTCGCTGGTTTCAGTCTGATCGTCGCTGACAAAAGTGATCAAAACGTCGTAGAGGGTGGCCGGGCCGTAACCATTTGGCCACCAAAGAGAAACGTGAGTCTGAAAGACCCCCAACAATTTTAATTTGCAACAAGAACAAACTTACCGAAGGGACGAAAAATTGGTTGGACGATACGAATTCTTGATTGGAGTTCGCCGAAACGTTGACACTGTAAATGTTTGTCACAGCCTGTATATCGGTGTCAACGATTATGGTTAATGTGCCTTGAACGACGTCGTTTTTATTGGAGGCGAAATAGGTTATAAATTCCATGTCCCAACCAGCCCCAGATTGATTCAAGAGGATGTTAACGGTACTGTCCCTTATTACCGACGAGTTGTAAGCTTCCAGAAAAACGTTTTTCCTTCAAAATAAAATTGTAAAATTTGAGACAGGATTTATCAGCTTACCATATTCCCATTGATAGAAATGCAGGGCCCCAATCCCAAGCGTAAGAAGCCTGCATTTTTCGCACGTGGTTTGCGTGGCACTCTCCGTGCTGTTCATCAGGAACACATACCGGGGGGACCAAGTAATCAGCCAATTGTTGATCGAAGAGAAAATTGGCCATTAAAATCGGTGAGGTAAACGTCACCGTAAGATTGTTATCCCCCAACTAAAATTTTCGTCTCAATCAATTTAATTGACGACCTTCGTTTCTTACCTGAAGCTGTGCTTTAACATCGAAGACATATTTCACGAACATGTTATCGGTGGTTGCAATCTCGACGTCATTTACTAAAATCGTTGCAAACGTGTCGACGCCATCAAAGACCAAATTGATCTGGTCGTGATTTAAGGTACTTTGGGCAACTGAAGCAAAAATTAAATTTGAGAAATAAGGGAATTAATTTTTACCTTGGAAGATGTACGAATAGGTCCAGTTGTCTTTGGCGACCCATCGAGTGTCGACGTCATTGTAATAAAAAAACGGATCGTTGATTATTCCATTACTTTCCAGGTCGGTGTAAACGCCTCCAGGAACGATTGCAGGGACGTTGTATTGCGAATTGGTTAATTGCCACACTCCGTTTAAATTCTGCACTTGGGTACATTGTGCAAAATTTAATGTTAGGACCAACGCCAGTAGTTTCAACATTTACGATGTAGATACGAAACTTTATTGCAACTATTTGTTTGGAAAATTCGAAACAAATGTTTTTCAAGTTTATCAATCGCACTTGACCTTTATTTAAACCCGCATGAGGTAAATAAAGCACTTGATACGACTTATCGAATGTTAATTGGTAAATTTCAACCTAAAACTTAGACTGGTTGAAATTAAGTTTAATTGCCACTCGACATATGCAAATCACGTGTGGCTAGTGCTTGTTTGTGTGGGAAAGATTGATATGACAATTGGAATACAAAAACGTTACTATCTTTGAATTTGTAGAAGGGATGGCAGTTGGATGATTCATGCAAGGTTTATTGGCATTCATTAGCTTTAATCTTAGTTAAAATTGTACAGCGTGTTTCAATATACTCAATGATTTATTGCTTTAATTTTTTGTTCCATTAAAACTTTATTTTAATTTTAACAGTTGTTTACACAAAATATTGTGGATCCAGTAAATGGGTCACTGTTAGAGCAGTTACCAAGTCTGCAATTGTCGTGGGACTTTCTGACTGAAACTCCACAGTTTTCACAGGTTCGATTTGCAAAAATCCATTATCTGAAAATGTTCCCCTGATTTGGTTAGAATCCAACCAAACGAAAAGAGTTATTGCATCAGTTCTTAGAGTAACAGTAAAAGTTAACCCTTGGGTATCCGTTTGTTGCACTGAAGAAATCTGAAAATTTTAATTATAACAAAATCAACCCAAATTGATTAATTACAGTTAGTTTTGCTTGAGGTAATGGAGCATCTTTTAAAGGCGTTGGGAAAACGAAATTTTCCGGCGCAATTGGAACATTGACCAAATTGGTCATTTTTAAGTAAATGAAGCACTGCGTTCTTGCAGTGAGGATATCCCCACAACCTGCCTGAGATAAGAAGTCGTCGATTCCAAACTGCATCACTGGTGAGGAATACCCAGGCAGCTGAAACTTCCATTTCTGAGATGGTAATTTAAATTAAAAATCACTTACGATTTGGGTCAATACTGAAGTTTCATAAATCGGTGCAAAGTTGTCCCATTTGTGCACAAAGATTCTGATGTAGCCATCAGGAATCATTGCCATTTCGTCGCTGACTGCATAAATTGTTAAATTTCTATCAGTCGCGAGGTACCCCGTAACAATGACTGGCGCAAAGAAATTCCTTGCAAAATAATGTAGCATTTTCCACTTGTTGGTGAAATCTGTAAAGGTTGGATTAATTTCAAGTCTGGAAGAATTAAGTTTTAGCACCGATTCCTGCCCAAGTGGGTGCGACCCACACGTCGTTCAATTGCCAGTAAAGGGCCCCCATGGTCAAGCCCTTAAATTCAGAGTTTAAATTGCCGCGCCATTGGCGATAGAACTCGCTCTCAATTTTGATGGCCATTGCTTGTTGGATCTAAATTTGGAAAAATCATAATTTAATAACTGTTCCACGCACAGAAAAGTTCTTAGAACTAATATTATATAACTTTTTAATATCTACAATTTTTATAAGGAACATTTTTTTGTAATTCCAAAACTAGGCCCGGTTTGACCTCATTTAAGTTTTACATTTTTCTACAACTTTTCCTATGTTTTTTTTGCAACTCCATCAAGGCCTGGCATTTTTAGAAATTTGGTTTAAGATACGAAAAAAGTAATAAGGAGAAAATTATAGAGACTTAAGATATTTGTAACTTTTGTTCAACAAATTTGGTCGTAACTTAAATAATAATTCCATTTTTACTTTACCAAAATATTTACATTTTTGAATTGCGCTAGGAGGTGCATGTTTAACAATTCATAATTCACGAATGGTTTGCAGTATAAATATTGGAATTATTGACATTATTTAGTAGGTGTCGTGACGTTTGTGATCATGGTGGTCAAAGTGTAGTGCAGCTGTTCACAACAAGTTTGATGACGCCTGAATATTGTTTAATTTGTTCTTTTCTTTTCACAATTGAAATTCAAAATTATACAGCTTTATAATGTCTATAACTTCTCTTTTATAAATAATTTCGTATGACAAAAAAAGTACTCTTTCCTAATATTCACATCTTTGAAATGCGCCCTGAATCCCCAATCATGTTCAAAAATTTATAACTTAATAACGGCTTGATATTAAAAAAAAAAAAATTTGGGTCTATAACTAATATTCTAAACATTGTTTTGTGGCTCGAGAAATACTCTATTAAAATTATACATTCTGAAGATGCGTTTGAGAGTCACCGGGAGATCAACTGCATGTTTAAAAATGTATAACTCAATAACGATTTGAGACACAAAAAAATAATAATGACAAAAATTATAGTCCTTTTCAACATATATAACTTCAATGATAAATATTTTTTCGTAACTTACAAAATAGTGTCTCAAAATATTTTATCAAAATTGTACATTCTGAAGATTCGTTTGAGAGTCCCCGAAAGATCAACTGCATGTTTAAAAATGCATAACTCAATAACGGTTTGAGACCCATAAAAATAATAATAACAAAAATTATAGTTTTCTTCAACAGCTATAACTTTTATTATAAGTATTCTTTCGCAACTTACAAAATAGTGCCTCAAAATACTCCATCAAACTTGTACATTCTGCTGATTTGTTTAAGAGTCACCGAGAGATCAACTGCATGTTTAAAAATTCATAACTATATAACGATTTCAGATACAAAAAAACAATAATAACAAAAGTTATAGTTTTTTCCAACATCTACAACTTTTATTATAATTATTTTTTCGCAACTTACAAAATAGTGCCTCAAAATTGTACCTGACTGTAATAGATGAAAGCATTCAAAAAATTAGTTGCATTATCGTTGGGCAATTGCAATCTCGCTTCGATGAGATTTCTTATTCTTGTGTAGCCGTCAAAATGGTGCTGTCTATGAACCAAAAATTCGCTATTAAATTGCAAATCAGATACATTTGTTGTGGCCGTCGACCAAGTTCTCAGACTAGGTAACGATTGATAGCCAAATTCGGACGCGAATCGAGTTATTGGATAGGTATCAGAATCCCAGCTGTCCAAAACGTAATTATAAAAATGCACTAAAAAAAAATCGTATTCAAGAAGCTACTATTGATTTTTTTTCAATACCGTCGCCGAAGAAAACACTTTGAGGATCCGTGGCGACGTACCCTTCTCGAATCGAGTCCAAGCCGTTGGTCGGGCTCGAAGTTAAGAAGTATCTTGTGTTATCGTTCGCTTGGACTTCGTTTTGGGTGTTGTTTACGTACAACGTGACGTAATCGGCTTTGTATTTAGCGAAATCAGAAGACGTGCCAAACCTACAAATCATTTCTTTGAGAAAGTTTTTCGTTGGTAAATGTTTTACAAATTGGAGCTCAAACAGATTTCGTTTTCGTTATTGGCGGCCCAAACTACGACACTCGGATGGTTCTGCAGTCTCCTCACTTGCGTCCTGACTTCTTGAACCACGCTGCTGCAAATCGAAGAATATTTCTCAGAAAAAAAATTCTTATTGGTAAGAAAATTCGGGTTTAAATTTAAAATTGCGAGTTCTTAATTTTGGCCGAAGAACTGGTCATTCTTGAATTTTAGGAAGTTTTATTCTATTTGTCAAATTTAAGAATGGGATATTCTCAATTTCAAGAACGTTGATTTCTTTGTGACATATTCAAGAAAGGGTCACTCTAATTTTAAGAACTTTTACAAGTTTTACATTTAAGAATAGATCATGTTGATTTCAAGAACTTTTATTTAATTACTTAAGAATGTTCTTAATTAATGTGTTTTCTTATTTAAGAATTGAAGATGGGCTTCTTATTATATTAAAGAAGCACTTGTAAATACAATAATTTTTTTCTAATTTTTATGAATTGTAGAATGGAATGCTTGAATTGAAGGAATTTTAGAATATAAAGTTATTTCTCTACATATTTTTATTAGTAGGTGAAAATTTAACATCACATCAAATCCTGTTTAAAAATACATTTTCAGTTTAAGAACCACATTATCATTTGGTAACAGATGTACGTATATAAAATGAAAGTTCGTCAAGTCATTAACCTTCTCAATGAATTTTGGCCGCCACACAAATAAATTGCTTTTCTATCAAGAAATAATTGGCCAAAATCTACATCAATCTAAAAACAAACAAACAAAATGCTTACATTGTACCATGGATATATTATTATAACAATTTACCAATATAGACCAGTTTGAATGCTTCAATAATGACCATTTCTCTTTATACAGATTTCCTTTCTCCAAATCCTCGTACTTCAGTCACGCTTGTGTTTTGTTAAATTCTTACAAAACGCTCTACATCCGCTAAAAAGTAAAATTTGTTATAAGATAGATGAATAACACTAAATGAAAAAAAAAATCAAAATTATTTCTTTACCTTCGTCGTTACTATTAATTCTGTTATAGAAGCAACTGGTTTGCATGTCACTTTCGTTTTATCTCTTCTTTCTTTTCGTTCCGACGGAAATAAACTGAAAGACAATTTGTTTAGTAGCTGCTACATTGAAAAAACTTGTAGAACTTTTACAAAATTTATTCGGTGAGCTAAAAGTGTGAGAAAAATTATAATTACAACAAATTTATTTACTTGCGAATTTATTACACACAGAATCAGAAAATCCCCATAATTTCAGTACCATTTTTAGAAATGGTCTTTGAAGCTGATCATTTTGTTGATCGACATTTATTAATATTGCACTGAATTAACATCTTCATCTCGGCACATTAAACCACTTGTAATATTTCCCATTTTTTCACAATTAAACACTCACTAATTATGTAAGTTACTAAAAATTCACTTTACAATAAAAATACAGAAAATGCACACCGTAATATGTATTTTCTTACTGCAAGCCGAGTTTGGTGTAACGTTTTTCAACTAAATTTATAAGAAATGCTAAAGTAATTTATTTATTGTCAGTAAACAGTCCTTTGCAGAAGGTCATAAAGCAATTTACAACATTCCGTACAATTGTATCCGCCCAGCTGGACCCAGTGCAATGCTTCTAAACAATTGTATTACAGATTTAATATTGTTCGTTCTAATAGCAAGCAGAATCGTGCTCAATACAAGACTTTTCTCAGCTCTTAATGTAAGAATTGAGTATTAAAAAATTCTTAGGTGGCATTTTTTTCAGTGTGGGGTGACAACATCATTTAAAACCAACCTTAGGAAGTTGCTGGTCACAGGATACATCGAACTTGCGAACATAAAGTCCTGCCAAATCATAAGTCCCAATTCGTCGGCTGTTTGGTAAAACAGATCACTTTCGTACATCCCACCTCCCCAAACCCTTAACATATTCATGTGCACATCTTTGGCGGATTGCAACAAAAATTTCACCGTCTCTGGATTTCCGCCCCGTTCCGGTAATATATTAACAGGAATCACATTAGATCCTTTCGCAAAAATTGGGACGTTATTGACATTGAAATAAAATGTTGATCCATTAACTAAAACCAGAATACTATTATCTCAACTCACAGATTAAATAATTACTTAGGGAGTTTTGGACGAGCTCGATGGTTCGAAAACCGACTTTAAACGTCTTTTCGCTGGTTTCAGTCTGATCCTCGCTGACAAAAGTGACCGAAACGTCGTAGAGGGTGGCCGGGCCGTAACCATTTGGCCACCAAAGAGAAACGTAAGTCTGAAAGACCCCCAACAATTTTAATTTGCAACAAAAACAAACTTACCGAATTGAAGAAAAATTGGTTGGACGATACGAATTCTTGATTGGAGTTCGCCGAAACGTTGACACTGTAAATGTTTGTCACAGCCTCTACATCGGTGCCAACGATTATGGTTAATGTGCCTTGAACGACGTCGTTTTTATTGGAGGCGAAATAGGTTGTAAATTCCATGTCCCAATCAGTTCCAGATTGATTCAAGAGGATGTTAACGGTACTGTCCCTTATTACCGACGAGTTGTAAGCTTCCAGAAAAACGTTTTTCCTTCAAAACAAAATTGTAAAATTTGAGAAAGGATTTTTCAGTTTACCATATTCCCATTGATGGAAACGCAGGGCCCCAATCCCAAGCGAAAGAAGCCTGCATTTTTCGCACGTGGTTTGCATGGCACTCCCCGTGCTGTTCAGCAGGAATACATACCGGGGGGACCAAGTAATCAGCCAATTGTTGATCGAAGAGAAAATTGGCCATTAAAATCGGTGAGGTAAACGCCACCGTAAGATTGTTATCCCCCAACTAAAATTTTCGTCTCAATCAATTTAATTGACGGCCTTCGTTTCTTACCTGAAGCTGTGCTTTAACATCGAAGACATATTTCACGAACATGTTATCGGTGGTTGCAATCTCGACGTCATTTACTAAAATCGTTGCAAACGTGTCGACGCCATCAAAGACCAAATTGATCTGGTCGTGATTTAAGGTACTTTGGGCAACTGAAGAAAAAATTAAATTTGAGAAATAAGGGAATTAATTTTTACCTTGTAAGATGTACGAATAGGTCCAGTTGTCTTTGGCGACCCATCGAGTGTCGATGTCATTGTAATTAAAAAACGGATCGGTGATTATTCCATTATTTTCCAGGTCGGTGTAAACGCCTCCAGGAACGATTGCAGGAACGTTGTATTGCGAATTGGTTAATTGCCAAACTCCGTTTAAATTCTGCAGTTGGGTACATTGTGCAAAATTTAATGTTACCACCAATGCCAGCAGTTTTAACATTTCTGTTGCAGCTACGAAACTTTCTTGGGACTATTTGTTTGGATGATAAATTGGAGGTGAATATTTTCAGTGCTTATCAATCGCATGCACTTGACCTTTATTTGAACTCGTAGCAGGTAAATAAAGTACTCGATAAAATTAAGTTAGGATATTACAATTTTTAATCTGCGATAAAATTAACAGGACAAAATTGTACAGGGAGTTTAGTAATTCTACACTTCGGAATTAAATTAATTTTTTTTGTTTTAGAAAAAGTAATTAAATATTGCGTTTTTTTTTAAATGCAGAATTGTTCCACATACATTACTATTAGAAGAACCTTTCTACCAAAATCAATAGTGGTTATTGTACAGGGTGTTTAGTCATTCATATCACCCTCCTCCCAACTCTGAATATATTGTGATAAATTAAATACATTGAGTGAACTAAATTTTGATTATTGCTTTTAGGAAATTCAAATTTAGCGCTAAATTCAAAAATTTTAAATTACACGGAGGCCATGTTACACAAATAAAAATTCAATTTTTTTAATGTGTCAAATAACTGCCCTAACAGTCGGTTTTACAGTTATTCTCCTTGATACTGAATAGTTGGTAGCCTTCAAGATAAAATTTGCACAGTTTCTTTAATTGTCAGAGATCTCATAATTCCGTGGAACGAATCTTCAACGAAGTGGCACATTTGGACGAAAATACCATCCCTTCTGGAAAGCCCAGTAATTTCAATCTTCTGTTCAAATTTCAGGCAAGTGAGGAATCATCAAGAAGACCAAGGTTATAATTTAATGCAAGATATGAACTGCTGAACATAAAAAAGGAAAAAGAATGGTAAAAGTGTAGCTACAAATCAATCGAAAAATTGTAGACTAAGAAGAGTTTAAAAATAAACAACCACTGTAACTACACTATTTTAATTTTAAACGCCTTTTACAAAAATACAGAAGTTTTCACATACATCAATTTTCATTTTTCTCTTTAAAATATCGGTGGAAATATTCGGTTAGAATGATAACAGCCACCATAATTTTATAAGAGCGATTTAATGGCCCGTACTTTGGGTGATATTGAATCCCACAAGGTTGAGGAGGCACCCAACATTTCTTGTTTTTAACCATATTTTCAAGTGACAAAGGGAACGAAACAAAAAATTAATTCGTTCAACGTTGTCCTGATTTGATAAAAAAATTACCAAACGACACTTTTAGTCCAGTCATTTTAAACAAAAAAATTCCAAGTGAAAATTAATACTAAAATGACCACCAAACGTCCAATTTCCAGATGTAATTAATTCGTTTTTTGTATTTACCGCGTTGACAGCGGTGACATCTAGTTGTGTCACCGTCAATAAATTTTTTCCATTTTCAATAGATGGCAGTTAATTACATGAGGTCAAGACAAGTTGCCTAACCAACTGTTTTCAACATCATAAAAAAAACAACATTAGTATTATTACAAAGTCTTTAATATTTTCGTACCATCACAACACCAAGTGCAAAAATACAGAGTGAAAGGTTATTTAATAATACATTAGTGAAATTAAACCTCGGGCTGCAGGCGATACTCTGGAATTTCCTTATTTTCAAAATTCGGAGGAAAATTGGTCTTCTTCATCCTGCCATTGGTCAAATCGTAGTAACTGATCGAATCGTCTTGCTCCTGCAGCCCATTGCTGATGAGTTCCTGCGAAATCGGCAACTCAGAGTCGTATTCGTAAATTTCGGCGATTTTATTCAAAGGACCTAAGAAAAAAACTTAAAAACGAATTTAATCCAATAAATCACGTTACCTCTTTTTCCATAAACGTAGCGCGAATAATCGTTCAGAGGAATGTAACTGTCAGTCTGAAAGTAACAACAAATTATTTAACTATAGTTCATTTATTAATTCGAGAAGCAGATTCAAATAAATCCCGCCAAAAGGTAGATGTGTGATTGGCCCTTGGAAAGTCGCCATATTGCCGAAACAGCTGATTGTAGCTGTATGTTTAATTAAATTAAAGTTCTTGTCAGAACCGAGTGGCTTCAGTTGTGTGCTTTTATTTCGTTTGGCTTCATTTATATTTTTTTCCATTTTTGGTTCTATTACAAACATATTATTGTTCGCACGTGTTGTGTCCACTTTACGAAAGTTTGTGCTGTCATTGCAATCGGGCCAGATGGCGACACAAGCACAACAGAAAGTGACTGTGACGACAATGAATTTGAATTATTTGTTTAATAAATGCAGTGGTGTAAAGTATGAAATTACTGAATATTGTGTGCCATACTCTTTTTGTATTCGTTCTCCTTTATTGTTTTTCAAAAAAATCCCAAAAACTAACAATACAATGAATATAAATTATTTGTATGAAATTTTCCCAACTTTTTACCAACATGTGCTATATTTGAAATACAAATGTTGTTTTAATATAATCTACAATGTAATATAATTTTGTGAATTAAAAATACTAAAATTCAAATTTGCCGCCAAAAAATATTTACCAGAAATCTTCCAGTGTAATTTGTTCTTTTTATTTTAATTCTCGAATTAATAAATGAACTATAGCACGAGGATGGAAATTTACAACACGATCCGAAAATGAGTAAATAACAGCCAGTGTGCGCGAATCAAATACGACGTTTTATCAACGACTATTTAAATAAACCATTTTTTGAAATTTTACCAAAACTTGTCCCCTGCGGCCGATTCGCGGCACCGACTTGGAAGCCTTCAGGAAGAAATTCTCGAACTCGTCGGTGTTCTTGCTGTTCTTGCTGCTCCTGCCGATCCTCGGCACGTTTTTCGACGCCTTCAGGAAAAAATCGTCGCCACAAACGAGCGTCGTAACGACGACGACCACCAAAACGGCTCGAAACATGTTGGCCAATGACTGACAAAATTCGCGCCCATCTTTTTATACCAACTCGGCGATTTCAATTAAAATTCCGTGCATCGCTGACCTTATTCGATGCACATGTGGGCTTAACCCACCCCTATCAATAAATCAGTTGCGTTCGAACGAAAAAATAGATTGATCTAGAACGTCGTGGCCATTTTAAGGTTCAGAAATATGGTTTCATAAACGGCTGACCAATCGCAAACCTGTTATTAATATCGGTTTCCATAACAACGCCGTATAAAGGAGGGTTCGGTCGGAGTGAGTCGGCCGCCGGCCGAGAGATGGCGAGATTTAGAAATTTCTGTTTTGCTGATCGGTTGGTTGGGTTCGGCGGTTTTGGTGGAGATGGAGCTGTTTGGTTGCGGGTTGGAAAAATACAGAGTGAAATGATGCGAAGAAATAAATGGAAAAGTCACAATGGGGATAAAACTTTCAAACTCTTTCTTTTGTGTGCATGTTATTTGCATGTCAGGATAATATGCATGATGTATCCGTTTAAAATAAGGCAATCAAAAGATGACAATAAGCGCATTGTTATACGGCCACTGATTGTTTGGCGCAACAATAACGAAACTACTGTCGATTTATTGTTATTATGTTGCAGGAATCGAAGAGTCATTACCGGGAACGTGTGTCATCCCAATAAAAAATTGAGACAGTCTGACAGTTTTCCGCTGATTGGTGGATTAAGACGTGAGCTCGTCTTACAAACGATGACATGCGTACAAAGTGTTTGATATATGAATTTTTAACGAGAGTTAATTGCTGTATAATGGCTGTTTGTTGTGTGTAATAAGTTCGGAACTGTTCACGGACCTTTGGAAATGTTTAGTCATATTGCGATAATTTATCATCCGAGTAAACGATACTCCTCTCTCACACACGACCTTTCAGAAAAAAAATGTACAATCATCGGCTCAAAAAGCTCTCCATTGGAGCGGCCATGAATATGGATGAGCTCGGGAAGAACAACAATTTGCTGATTTATGAGAGCGCGATGATACAGAATGGATGAAACCATGAGATTTTTAATTATTAGCATTGCCACTGGTAATTAAAAAGAAGTGGCGCGGATTAGGGTTAGCGTAACGGTGGAACGCTTGCGCTGTGATGTTATTGACAAAAGATTAAGAGAGGATTTAATATGGTAATTTTTTTTTTTGTACTTAGGGTGTGATGAAAGGGTTGTTGAGATTGGAGCGGCGACCGGAATTTGCGACTATTTGATTTAAGTCTGAATGGGTTGTGGAAGAATGGGCCGTCGGTTTGTGGACTCGAGAAATTTTGATCATTTTTTGATATGAAAAAAAAATTGCGAATTAAAATTTATCTGGAATTTTTAATCTTCAACGTTACACATTTTATTATGGATCTTTAAAAATGGTGTATGAGAAAATATAAATTTCGTGGGCTCTAATCGACAAATAATAATAATATTTCCACACAAAACATAGTTCTTGTTACCTGAAATTAACATTTGTTACCTGTTATCATGAAAAATTGGTCCTGTTGAATGTTTTTACTGTACCACGTTTTTTAATTCCAGAAACGGTTGCGAAAAAATATTTGTTTTTACTTTATGTTGGTATTTTACATCTGTCAGTTTAAGGCTATACTTGTAATGTAAAGTAATTGAATAAATAAGACTATTCCAGTGTTATGAAACGATTTTTAAAAGGCAAGGAAAAGTATGGTGATAAAAAATTGCGAATTTAAATTTATCAGAGGATGCCTGGAATTTTTAATCTTCAACGTTACACATTTTGTTATGGATTATTATCAACGGTATATGAGAAAATATAAATTTCCTGGACCCTAATCAACAAATAATAATAATATTTCCACACAAAATATAGTTATTGTTACCGGAAATTAACATTTTGTTACCTGCATCATGAAAAATGTGTCCTGTTGAATGTTTTTACTATACCACGTTTTTAATTCCAGAAACGGTTGCGAAAAAATATTTATTTTTACTTTATGTTGGCACTTTACATCTGGCAGTTTAAGGCTATACTTGTAATGTAAATTAATTGAAAAAATAAGACCACCCCAGTGTTATGAAACAATTTTTAAAAGGCAAGGAAAAGTATGATAATAAAAAAAAAATTAATTTATCAGAGGAATTTTTAATCTTCAACGTTACACATTTTATTATGGATCATTATAAATGGTATATGAGAAAATATAAATTTCATGGACGCTAATCAACAAATAATAATAATATTTCCACACAAAACATAGTTCTTGTTACCTGAAATTAACATTTTGTTACCTGCATCATGAAAAATTTGTCCTGTTGCATGTTTTTACTATACTACGTTTTTCAATTCCAGAAACGGTTGCGAAAGTTTAATGATTTGTTTTTTTTTAGAGGTGTTACAGAAAAGTGACATAATTTTCATATCAATGAATAGCCACTGTTTAAGTTTAACAAAAATAATGTTACATTAGATCTAGTTGTGATTTATTGTGACAACTGATGGGACCTAAACCGCCTCAAACACAAAATTAAATTTAAAAATATTTATAATAAAATTAGAAACTGTAGGAATTATTTCTTCTTTATAATCCCTCCTCCTTCATTCCTTATTCCCATCGCACAGACATGTATCGCAACATAAACTTTCAGTTTCGCCTTGAAATCATAGCCACATAACGTTTTGTCATAACATAACTTTGTCGCTGTTGTTTCGGTCACTCGCATTTTGTATTGTGCTATTATAAAGACCAGACATAACAAAAATGGATTGCTTGTTACGAACAGATCTTAAGTGAATGAAAAAGTCAAGTTAAGGCACTTTGGTACATAATTTTTAAATGTTATGAAAAACAAATTCTGATTACAATTGGTGCAAATAAATTAGCAGTTTTCTCGGAGATGTTGACATTTTTTGAAGTTAGGATTTCATACTTTTGGGGTTGAATTGCAATTTTCAACATCAAATTTTAGTTGTAAAAATTATAAAGTCCTTCTCGTTTGAATTGACGCCGAGGAGTTGCTTTATTTTCAAACTTAAAACCTAATCGAATAAAGATATTAAAGAAAGTGACTTTGAGAAGTGAACGGTTAGTCTTTGTTTTCGTATTTCCAGCACCGGTGGCAGATTCTTCTCTCATGCTGAGTAAGCGCCCCGGCCGCTTCTTAACTTAACCACTTTGATTTTTTTATCCTTAATGAATAATTGGTGCACCTCGACAAAGGGTTTCGGGCGAAGTTGACGAGTCCATCGAAAAAAACTTTCACAAAAATTTTTATTCACAAAATTAAACGCTTTCCATTCAAACTTATTTAACGCAATTAACCAAATTTTTGCAAATTGACCCATTATTCGTTCCGTTAGTTACGATTTACAGTTTTTCTTCAGCTGTGAGAATCTCTTTATTCACACAAACGAATATAAATTTATTTTTATTAAAATTGGAGTTGGTCGGGACGATGCAAAGAATGTTAAAAAAATCAACTTTTAGACAATTTATTGTATGATTTTGTCGTTTTCAACGTTTCTTATCTTCGGTGAGTCTATCTACCTGTGTTTATGCAAAATAGAGATCAACGTTCTGATTTCCATGTTAATAAATCGTCAAGTGCATTCATTTGAAGGTAAAAAAAGATTCTAATCTCGGAGTGATGTTTTTATTAGAATAAATGAATTCAATTAATTAATTTAATCTTCAGGAATTAGTTATTAGCTTTACAAGTGATGTTACATGAATATTACACAACCGGTTGCCACATAAATCCTTAGTGACACCAAGCGTGAAGTACAAGGTGTCCCATCACTGTCGCCACCCCCAAAATTGAGCTTTAATTTGCTTTGTGGGAAAGTACTAACGACTGTTTACAGTCACAAATCATTACTTTTACTCTTAAAATTTCAATATGGGGAAATTTTAGAATAATTACAGCTTTTGGAATTTTCTTTTACTTTGGATAGCTTTGTCTTAATCATACTGACCCTGAAACGTGAAATTTGACGAAATTATTTTTATAAAAAGCCAGTTGTAGTGTATCTAGTTATAAGCAGTATAGCACGAGGTGCATACTACGTAGTATAAGTGTAGAATAAGCATTATTGTTAAGGTATAAGTAGTGGGCTTGAGGTGAGACAGGGAGTCCGCTGCTGGTGTGTTTATGTAGAGACCTTCAGTCAGTAATTAGCGTAATCAATAAACATATTAAAACCCATTCCGTTGTGTTATCTTTCTACGACCAATACACAGTTTTCTTTTCTCAAAATCTAACGTCGACAATTAACATTTGAAACTGGAAATTTTTACATTACATTAACTTTCCTATGCAATATAGTGTCATGTTATTTTCAATAAATTTATCAAAAATGTGTACAAATTTTTAATGAATGATAAAGTGGCCTTCAGGTAGTGGAACAACTTAATTTTTAAAGTCTCGTGATAGTAACCCCGTTTAGCCATCAATTTCGAAGCTATTCCAGAAGCACAGTGACAACGATTTCTCAACAACTGGCATACAACTGATACGAATTTTTTGCATTCATAGTATGTACCATTTTAAATCACACGAACCCACAAATATCGCATAAAAAATTGGAACCGAAGTTGAAGAACTGATTTATAACCATAACAAATTTATTACCGAAAGATAGGGCGTGTGTAATAAGTAAATGTTTAAAAATTAATGCAAATAAAAAAAATCCACTATATAAAAAATAGCCAAGACCAAGAAATAAAGATATGCATGGTTATGGCTTACTTCCAAAATATTGTTCTAAAACAGTTTGCTTACAATTTTTAAATTTTTTAATTAGAGACAATTTCTTTTTCGCGTTTTTTAAGATCTGCTGAATTTGGGTTTTGCCACATTTGTATTTAGCAGCTAGCTTTCGTTGCGATAAACCTCTTTCGCTGTCTTTAATAACATTTATGCGAGCTTCCAAATTTAAAATCTCGCGATGGTAACCCCGTTTAGCCATCATTTTCTAAGCTATTTCAGAAACACAGTGACAACAATTTTTCAAAGACTTGCATATAACTGATACGAATTTTTTGCCTTCATGGTATGTACCATTTTAAATATCCACACGAGCCGACAAATATCGCATAAAAAAATTGGAACCGAAGTTGAAGAACTGATTTATAATTGTAACAAATTTATTACTGAAAGATAGGGCGGAAAAAAAAAATATTCTTAATAAATTTTGCAGTGAATAATTGACATTTTGAGTTGTACAAACCCGATCTCATGAGACAACTCATAAATCAACAAAGACAAAAATTAAAAGGATTTTCACAAAGTGAGAAGTGGTCGCTTTAACCGTAAATTGCCGATCACGGTCGCGCTAGGGGAGGGTCGCTTTAAAGGAGTAACAATGTATTGCTGATATAGTATAAATCTTTTTCTATAGTTCATTTATTAATTCGAGAATTAAAATAAAAAGAACAAATTACACTGGAACATTTCTGTTAAATATTTTTTGGCGGCAAATTTGAATTTTAGTATTTTTAATTCACAAAATTATATTACATTGTAGATTATATTAAAACAACATTTATATTTCAAATATAACACATGTTGGTAAAAAGTTAGGAAAATTACATACAAATAATTTATATTCATTGTATTGTTAGTTTTTGCGATTTTTTTGAAAAACAATAAAAGAGAACGAATACAAAAAGAGTGTGGCACACAATATTCAGTAATTTCACACTTTACACCACTGCATTTATTAATCAAATAATTCAAATTCATTGTCGTCACAGTCACTTTCTGTTGTGCTTGTGTCGCCATCTGGCCCGATTGCAATGACAGCACAAACTTTCGTAAAGTGGGCACAACACGTGCGAACAATAATATGTTTGTAATAGAACCAAAAATGGAAAAAAATATAAATGAAGCCAAACGAAATAAAGCACACAACTGAAGCCACTCAGTTCTGATAAGAACTTCTTTAATTTAATGAAACACACAGCTACAATCAGCTGTTTCGGCAATATGGCGACTGCCCATTTTCCATAATTTCATCAGTGTAAAACAAGCTTTCTAAGAGCCAATCACACATCTACCTTTTGGCGGGATCTATTTGAATCTCTTTCTCGAATTAATAAATGAACTATAGAAATTATGGTCGTTTAATGCAAGTGGTCGTTTGGAGGAGTTTTACTGTATACAATTTTCAGCAAATTTGAAAATTTTCGCACAAAACTGAAATTAAATTTGAATGGCCAAAGTTGCAATTAGCGCGTCGAAAAGAATTCATGCAATGGTCCATTCTTAAATCGCACAAACGAGCCAAGACCACTTACGAGTAAGAGTAAGTTTCGTCAGTGTTCCCAAACAAAAATAATTCCTTGTGAGAGCACAACGACCGTTTCAAAACCGATTTTTTTCGAATAGGTGTATCTGGCTGGAAGGCGCCTAATCAATGCGTCCTCTTTTCCCGGCCAACAATGCGTCGAGTAAAAGTCCGCATGTAAAATCCGCGCCGTCGTGTGTGCGCTTATGAAAATTTTAATCCCTCTATTCATTAATCGGTGAATAGATTGCCGAAATATCTTCAGAGGCAATCAAAGTCATTCGGCAAAAGTGTTGCTAAAGCAAGAGCCAACGAGATGAAGCTGTGAGGTGTCGACAGGTAGTCGAGGTGACAAGAACATACCCATGCCGCAAGTCATGCTGTTTAATGATTTACTATCTGAAGATGACGATGCAACTAAAGCCCGGTAGCTACTTTACTATCTATTTAATATAATAGATATGACGCCAGCGCTCCGGACAAAAAGAACTTGTGAAATGTTGGATCCTACATCGAATGGCGGCTGGACTTTTATTAATTTTTTTTTCGCTTTACATCGATTCCACCTCTTAATAGATTTTTTTTTCAATTTCGACGCTTCCCGTAATGATTTTAATGTGCAAATTAAACCGCGTGAGGCAATTGCCAGCGTGCGTTTATGGTTTGGTGCTGAACATCTCGTTGCGCGCGCGACCGTTTCGCGGAAGGTCTAATTAGGCGACTGATAAGGAAGAGACGGAATACGGGGAAACTGTAATCCAGCTGCAAAACTAATTAGTGGTTTTTTCGCGAGGATTCGACAATCGAACCGCGCGGTGTGCATCGCTCCACCTTTGCCGAACCAATTAAAAAGTCGGGATGGGAGTGTTTTTGAGTTCCTGGATGGTTTAACGAGAGGAGGGAGATTTCGGTGGAAAAATAGTCGAAAGCAAGGTCGTTGAGATTGCTGCCAGGGCCTTGCCGGACAATGACACTGAAGAAATCTTAATTCACCTCAAAAACTGCTTTTCTACGACCACTACTGAAAATGATCAATATTCTAAAAACAACAAACTAAAGTAGAGTAAAGTAAAGTTATAAAGTAAAATCGCACAGTTAGGGACTTTTATCGACATTGTGTTGGTAGCGTAGGTAATTGACAGTGACAGTGACAGTTGGGTTTAATTCTGAAACCCTATCAAAAAGTAAATAAAATTTCTAATATATTAATAAAATACTTACTTGTTCTTTGTTTAATTGTCATTAATAATTTTAATAAATAAAGAATCAAAGACATTTTGATTTTTCAATTAGTTAAACTACCTAATAAAACGTTTACTTTTTATTCATCATCCCTAAATAGCGTTGACAACATTTTCTGTGAGGGCTAGTTTATCATTTTTAAGTTCATCTTCGACCAGTTCAGTTAAGGGAGTATAATAAGGATTTCTTTACAAAATGATATAATTACCATAATTAATAATTAAATCCCCAACAAAATAAGATCAGAAAGCATCGTAACTGGGTAATGTGGATATTAATTTCGATTCAAAACGAAGTTTTAAACAAACCAGTTAACATTAACCTTTCTATAAAAAATAATGCCATGTTATTGTCAATGTGTCAAATTTTATAATGAATGAAAAGGTGGTACAATTGGCTAAAATGTGTGTGAACGTTTCTGTAAAGTAAAACTCACTAGTGGTGTTACGGTAAACCAAAACTCACTAGTGTGTAATTTATGTAATGGAAAATGAATTAAAAATTTTTTTTTTTTTTTCTGTTTGCACTTAAGATTGTACAGGGTGTTTCATCACTTATGGTCACCCCAACAATTGAGCTTTAATTGAAAGTTATTTATTTGAAATTTGGTGCTTAAATAAATCAACTTTTTGAATCAAATAAAATTGAAAAATTATAAAAAAATTCTGGTTAATTCTAAATCAAAATCGATTCATATTATTGTTTATTATAATCATCTTAATAAACAGTAAAAATTTCATAACTCCAGCATTAATCCTTCTCTGGCAATCTGGATCTGAATACAAAAAATAAAATAAAAAGGAAAGCAAAAATGAGTCATTTTTTTCAATGTTTAGTAATTTCTTCAACATCTACTTGAGGTATCTTCTGGAAAATTTTAAATGTTGTTTTATGAACCTTCAACTTCAAACAGATGAATTATTTCGTTGAAAAGATTGTTACTTTCTTTTAATATGACTTTGTTTACATAAATCCACTTTTTGAATTTCAAATTGAATTAAGAAAATTGTAAAAAAAAATCTAGTCAATTCTAAAACAAAATCTATTCATATTACTATTTATTATAATCATCTTAATAAATAGTAAAAATTTCATAACTCCAACATTAACCCTTCTCTGGCAATCTGGACCTGAATGCAAAAAAAATATATTAAGGAAACCTAAAATGAGTCAATTTTTTCAATTTTTTGTAATTTCTTCAACATCTATTTGAGTTATCTTCTTGAAAATTTTAAATGTTGTTCTATGAACCTTCAACTTCAAACTGATGAATTATTTTGTTGAAAAGATTGTTACTTTTTTAATATGATTTTGTTCACTTAAATCCACATTTTTAACTTCAAATTGGATTAAAAAAATTGTAAACGAGCTTCTGGTCAATTCTAAAACAAAATCTATTCATATTGTTATTTATTATAATCATCTTAATAAACAGTAAAAATTTCATAACTCCAGCATTAACCCTTCTCTGGCAATCTGGACCTGAATAAAAAAAAAGTAAATAAAAGAAAGCAAAAATGAGTCATTTTTTTCAATTTTTTGTAATTTCTTCAACATCTACTTGAGGTATCTTCTTGAAAATTTTGGATGTTGTTTTATGAAACTACAACTTCAAATGGATGAATTATTTTGTTGAAAAGATTGTTCTTTTTTTAATATGATTTTGCTTAAATAAATCAACTTTTTCAATCAAATCAAATTAAAAAAATATAAAAAAAATCTGGTTAATTCTAAATCAATATCGATTTATATTATTGTTTATTATAATCATTTTAATAAACAGTAAAAATTTCATAACTCCAGCATTAACCGTTCTCTGGCAATCTAGACCTGAATACAAAAAAATAATAAAGGACAGCAAAAATGAGTCAATTTTTTCAATTTTTTGTAATTTGTTCAACATCTACTTGAGGTATCTTCTTGAAAAGTTTAAATGTGGTTTTATGAACCTCTAACTTCAAACAGAATAATTATTTTGTTGAAAAAATTGTTACTCATTAAAAAAATATGATTTTCTTTAGATAAATTCACTTTTTGAACTTCAAATCGGATTCAAAAAATTGTAAAGCAGCTTCTGGTTAATTCTAAATCAAAATCGATTCATATTATTGTTTATTATAATCATCTTAATAAACAGTAAAAATTTCATAACTCCTGTATTTATCGTTCTCTGTCAATCTGGACCTGAATACAAAAAAAAAATATAAAGGAAAGCAAAAATGAGTCAATTTTTTCAATTTTTTGTAATTTGTTCAACATCTACTTGAGGTATCTTCTTGAAAATTTTGGATGTTGTTTTATGAACCTTTAACTTCAAACAAAATAATTATTTTGTTGAACAAATTGTTATTTATATTAAAAAAATATGATTTTGTTTACATAAATTCACTTTTTAAACTTCAAATCGGATTCAAAAAATTGTAAAGCAGCTTCTGGTTCATTCTAAATCAAAATCGATTAATATTATTGTTTATTATAATCATCTTAATCTTAATCTTAATAAACAGTAAAAATTTCATAACTCCAGCATTAACCGTTCTCTGGCAATCTAGACCTGAATACAAAAAAATAATAAAGGACAGCAAAAATGAGTCAATTTTTTCAATTTCTTGTAATTTCTTCAACATCCATTTGAGGTATCTTCTTGAAAATTTTAAATGTGGTTTTATGAACCTTTACCTTCAAACAGAATAATTATTTTGTTGAAAAAATTGTTACTCATTAAAAAAATATGATTTTGTTTAGATAAATTCACTTTTTGAACTTCAAATCGGATTCAAAAAATTGTAAAGCAGCTTCTGGTTAATTCTAAATCAAAATCGATTAATATTATTGTTTATTATAATCATCTTAATAAAAAGTAAAAATTTCATAACTCCTGTATTTATCGTTCTCTGTCAATCTGGACCTGAATACAAAAAAATATATAAAGGAAAGCAAAAATGAGTCAATTTTTTCAATTTTTTGTAATTTGTTCAACATCTACTTGAGGCATCTTCTTGAAAAGTTTAAATGTTGTTCTATGAACCTTTAACTTCAAACAAAATAATTATTTTGTTGAACAAATTGTTATTTATATTAAAAAAATATGATTTTGTTTACATAAATTCACTTTTTAAACTTCAAATCGGATTCAAAAAATTGTAAAGCAACTTCTGGTTCATTCTAAATCAAAATCGATTAATATTATTGTTTATTATAATCATCTTAATAAACAGCAAAAATTTCATAACTCCAGCATTAACCGTTCTCTGTCAATCTGGACTTGAATACAAAAAAATATAAAGGAAAGCAAAAATGAGTCAATTTTTTCAATTTTTTGTAATTTCTTCAACATCTTGTTGAGGTAGCCTCTTGAAAATTTTAAATGTTGTTTTATGAACCTTCAACTTCAAACAGAATAATTATTTTGTTGAAAAGATTGTTACTTTTGTAAATATAATTTTGTTTACATAAATCCACTTTTTAAATTTCAAATCGGATTAAAAAAATTGTAAAAAAAATTCTGGTCAATTCTAAAACAAAATTTATTCATATTATTATTTATTATAATCATCTTAATAAACAGTGAAAATGTCATAACTCCAGCATCAACCGTTCTCTGGCAATCTCGACCTGAATAAGAAAAAAAATATAAAGGAAAACAAAAATGAGCCAATTTTTTCAATTTTTTGTAATTTCTTCAACATCTACTTGAGGTATCTTCATGAAAATTTTAAATGTTGTTTTATGAACCGTTAACTTCAAAGAGGTGAATTATTTTGTTAAAAAGATTGTTACTCTTTTTAATATAATTTTGTTTACATCAATCCACTTTTGGACTTCAAATTGGATTCAAAAAATTTTAAAAACCTTCTAATAAAAAGTGAAAATTGACGAAATTGGGAAATATAATTGTTATAAACAATCTGTTTTTATTTCTTTCTCGCAAACTAACGTCGACAATTTCTAGCCAATACCAAAGGCATGCAAACACCAAATTGCAATTGAAGCTCAATTGTGTCCACCCACAAATGATGGGCCACCCTGTACATCTCCCAATTGCCAGAAGTCAATTCCCAGAACTTTGCACACATCCAACGTGCAATTTAGTTCAGCCATTCATCAAATCTTGTGAATTAATAATTTTTACTAGCATCAAAATTTATTTCTTCTTCGACCAAAGATAGCTCATCAAAGATGAAGATTATAAATTTTGTATGTTTTAAAGCTACTTTTAAAATTTCGGTGGTCGTATAAATAAGTTTGGAGCCCACCGTACGCCTCCTGACAAAGAACTCCACCGCATTAGCATTTATGTAAACTAGATTCACCAGAATTTATCAGAAAATCTAGAATGGATTTCTTCCTGCGGTCTTCGTGCCTATTTACCCGTACCTACTTACACATGCTAAAACGATAACGTAGAACTCGCTTATGAGTATCGCTGCAAGCTTAAGTAGGCATTAAAATCTACCCGTCACTTTTTACAGCACCGGCCCGGATGAGATCATCTCCGTCTACCTGCGACTACTTCGGCGCCACTTAAACACACCTCTGCCTTTACGGTACCGACACATCAAGCCAGCGACCGCCGCGACTCCGCTTCTTCCAAAAACGTTTCAGATCAAAGTGCACCAACTCGCAACACAGGGGGAACAAAACGCAACCCCATCGCCCCGGGGCAGCTTGTGGTTTTGCTTTTCAAGCCGGGACGATGGGGGTTAAGGTTCTGAGGTTGAGGGGTGGCGTGTTGTGGTCGCGTGACGGGTCTGGCGCACGCCCGTGGCGCCAACCGTCCCGCGGACACAGACGTCACCGAGCGGTGCCCCGTTCGATCGCAAAATGCGAGAAAAATTCGGCGCGGTAATGAAAGGCCCCGATTTTGGCAGGTGTCAATCAATAGGGCCCTAATAAGGGACCTATTTTTATCACCGGAATGAAACAATGGGCCAAAAGACCACACAAAAGGCCAGCCCGCCTCAAGGACGGCGCTCCAAGTGGTAAGTTCTATTTTTTTGGGTTTAGGGAACGGTTAGTTTGGACGAAAAAAATCGTAATCTTGGAGGTAAAAGTTTTGATGAGATTGTGAGGTTTTTTCAAAAATTTATTTTGTTCCAGTGGGGCTGGGATTTAAGGCGGTTCTTATCGACGAGGAAGATTAAAAAAAAAATGTGCAAAATTTTGAGCTTAATTTTGCTTTGAATGGCACAGAATTTATTATTTTTGTAATTTAATTTTGAGTTTAAAAAGTTCCTTATTTAAAAAGAAATCGAAATAAAAAATGTGGCAATAATTATTTTGAACAAATAATTCATCCAAAATTTTCAAGAGTTCAAGTAAATTTTGAAGCAAATTACAAAAAATTGAAAAAATTTACCCATTTCGCTTTCTTTTATATTTTCTTTTGTATTCAGATGCAGATTGTCAGAGCTGGACTTATAAAATTTTTATTGTTTATTGAGATGTTTATAGTAAATAATAATATGAATAGATTTTATTTTAGAATTGACCAGAAGTGTTTTTACAATTTCTTGAATCCGATTTGAAGTTCAAAAAGTGTATTTATGTAAACAAAATCATATTAAAAAAGGGAACAATTTTTTCAACAAAATAATTGAAGTTGAAGGTTCATAAAATATTTTAAATTTTCAAAAAGATACCTGAAGTAGATTTTGAAGAAATTACATAAAATTGAAAAAATTGACTCATTTTTGCTGTCATTTATAATTTTTTGTATTTAGGTCCAGATTGCCAGAGAACGGTTAAGGCTGGAGTTATGAAATTTTTACTGTTTATTAAGATGATTATAATAAATAACAATATGAATAGATTTTGTTTTAGAATTGACCAAAATTTTTTTACAATTTTTTTAATCCAATTTGAAGTTAAAAAAGTGGATTTATGTGAACAAAATCATATTAAAAAAAGTAACAATCATTTCAACAAAATAATTCACCTCTTTGAAGTTGAAGGTTCATAAAACAACATTTAAAATTTTCAAGAGGCTACCTCAACAAGATGTTGAAGAAATTACAAAAAATTGAAAAAATTGACTCATTTTTGCTTTCCTTTATATTTTTTTGTATTCAAGTCCAGATTGACAGAGAACGGTTAATGCTGGAGTTATGAAATTTTTACTGTTTATTAAGATGATTATAATAAACAATAATATTAATCGATTTTGATTTAGAATGAACCAGAAGCTGCTTTACAATTTTTTGAATCCGATTTGAAGTTTAAAAAGTGAATTTATGTAAACAAAATCATATTTTTTTAATATAAATAACAATTTGTTCAACAAAATAATTATTTTGTTTGAAGTTAAAGGTTCATAGAACAACATTTAAACTTTTCAAGAAGATGCCTCAAGTAGATGTTGAACAAATTACAAAAAATTGAAAAAATTGACTCATTTTTGCTTTCCTTTATATTTTTTTTTGTATTCAGGTCCAGATTGACAGAGAACGATAAATACAGGAGTTATGAAATTTTTACTTTTTATTAAGATGATTATAATAAACAATAATATTAATCGATTTTGATTTAGAATTAACCAGAAGCTGCTTTACAATTTTTTGAATCCGATTTGAAGTTCAAAAAGTGAATTTATCTAAACAAAATCATATTTTTTTAATGAGTAACAATTTTTTCAACAAAATAATTATTCTGTTTGAAGTTAAAGGTTCATAAAACCACATTTAAAATTTTCAAGAAGATACCTCAAATGGATGTTGAAGAAATTACAAGAAATTGAAAAAATTGACTCATTTTTGCTTTCCTTTATTATTTTTTTGTATTCAGGTCTAGATTGCCAGAGAACGGTTAATGCTGGAGTTATGAAATTTTTACTGTTTATTAAGATGATTATAATAAACAATAATATTAATCGATTTTGATTTAGAATGAACCAGAAGCTGCTTTACAATTTTTTGAATCCGATTTGAAGTTTAAAAAGTGAATTTATGTAAACAAAATCATATTTTTTTAATATAAATAACAATTTGTTCAACAAAATAATTATTTTGTTTGAAGTTAAAGGTTCATAAAACAACATTTAAACTTTTCAAGAAGATGCCTCAAGTAGATGTTGAACAAATTACAAAAAATTGAAAAAATTGACTCATTTTTGCTTTCCTTTATATTTTTTTTTTGTATTCAGGTCCAGATTGACAGAGAACGATAAATACAGGAGTTATGAAATTTTTACTTTTTATTAAGATGATTATAATAAACAATAATATTAATCGATTTTGATTTAGAATTAACCAGAAGCTGCTTTACAATTTTTTGAATCCGATTTGAAGTTCAAAAAGTGAATTTATCTAAACAAAATCATATTTTTTTAATGAGTAACAATTTTTTCAACAAAATAATTATTCTGTTTGAAGTTAAAGGTTCATAAAACCACATTTAAAATTTTCAAGAAGATACCTCAAATGGATGTTGAAGAAATTACAAGAAATTGAAAAAATTGACTCATTTTTGCTGTCCTTTATTATTTTTTTGTATTCAGGTCTAGATTGCCAGAGAACGGTTAATGCTGGAGTTATGAAATTTTTACTGTTTATTAAAATGATTATAATAAACAATAATATGAATCGATTTTGATTTAGAATTAACCAGATTTTTTTAATATTTTTTTAATTTGATTTGATTGAAAAAGTTGATTCATTTAAGCAAAATCATATTAAAAAAAGAACAATCTTTTCAACAAAATAATTCATCCATTTGAAGTTGTAGTTTCATAAAACAACATCCAAAATTTTCAAGAAGATACCTCAAGTAGATGTTGAAGAAATTACAAAAATTTGAATAAAATAACTCATTTTTCTTCCTTTTTATATTTTTTGTATTTAAGTGCAGATTGTAAGAAAACGATTATCGCTGGAGCTACTAAATTTTTATTGTTTATTCAGATTACTATAATAACTAACAATATCAATTGATTTTTCTTCACAAATTTTTTAATTAAAATGTTTGAAATGAATCTGTTTTATAAAATTCTAATGGAAAAAGTAACATTTCAAGAAAACGAATTCTTTGTTTGGAAGTTAAGGGTTCACAAAACAACATTCAAAATTTTCAAAAACAACATGAAAGAGTCTTCCTTAGAATTAAACAGCCTTTACCTCCGTCGATTTGATTTTAGGTAAAAGAAACATTTTAAATGAAAAGGTCTTCGAGATTTTAAGTAAAAAATTGGCAGGAAAAAAATCCGAAACTGCCAGAAAATAAAAATTACCTGGAGAGTCATTGTGCCTTTCCATGATCATTCGTAAAACCTCTTAACGATGTCATTAGGCCCAAAGGACCCGGAATAAATTAAATACCGGTAGCTTTGAAATGATACCAGGACTTTTGATGGATTAACTTTTTTTTAATGTTTGCACAGAAAATTAACCTGAACGAGAAGTGGATAGCCGAAAGAATTATTTATGTGGAACAACATATCGTTAACGCCTTTTTACCTGGACGTTTCAGGTTCTGAACACAGTTGCTCGCTGCGATTTTTGCGAGGGTTTCGGACCTGCCGCGATGAAATGCAATAATGGGACGCCGGTGCGCAGTAAACGTCGGAGGAAATGCATAAAAGTTAAAAACATATCTAATTTTTATCTATTAAATTGGCCGACAAAAGTCGTGTTCTACACATAAAGGTACAGTCCGAAAGCGAACCGTTTAAACGGCTCACCCCTTGAAATTAGAAAGCATTATTGTAATGACCACCGATTTTTTGCACCTTTTCGGACCAATTTAGACGAAATTGGCGCCTGGAAATATTTTTAGGGGTCTCTTTCATCTCATAATTTTTTCAACACTTTGTAATCATCTCGTTGTGTTTTTTTTTGAAATCATAAACGGCCAAAGGGAAGTTTGAAAAATAAAGCTTGTTGCTTACAATGTTGCTAACTTGTAATTTATTGACGGGGTGGGATCGAAGATAAATAAATCTTTTAAGTATGGAAATTTTTATTTTTTTTGTGTAATCTACTCAAAATCTATTTGAGTTGTCATATTGGCACTGTTGAAGGTCGTTTTGAACACTTTCACCTTCAGTTTCATGAATTAGTTAGTTGGAAATTTTGTCACTTTTTTGTTGTATGATTTTTTCAATTTATTTTGTTTTCAGGCAAAAATTGTTTTTAAAAAATGTGTAAAATTATTTTATATTTAACTTAAATCACAGTCTAATAGTTTATTTTGTAAAATAATATTAGTTAAAACTAAATATTTTATAACAAGGGTAACGGCGCCTAAGAGTGCGCAGTCCGTAAGAATGCGCAACCTCATATCTCATTTGTTTTAAGTTTGAAATGGTACGTAGGCAAATGGTTATCTATTTAAAAACAACCCTAATAATTTCTAATTTAAAAAAAAAATTAATTTAGATACAAAAATTAAGTGCGCACTCTACTTTACCTAATATAAAAGCCTACTTGCATCTGATATTATAAAAGCCTTAGTTAAAATAATTGTTAACTATATGTTTCTTCTCTAATAGCTTTTAAAGTGTTGAAAATGTTACTTGTTGCTTTAATTATTTTTTTTGTAAGATGTTTTAAGCTGTGAAATAATTATACAGTGTGTCGCCTAGAAGACTAAAACGGTAGTTGAAAATTATTTTCAGTTTCACAGAAAAATGTTATTCTTTCTAAAAATTTATTAAACAAAAACGAGATATTGGTTTTCTTCAAATGAAATTATGAAGTTCTTATATCATAGCGTTTGTGACAACTGACTCATGTGACAACTATGCCCGACTGCCCCTTTTAACACTGTAAATGTCACTTGTTAATAATTAATTCTTTTGGTAGATTTTGTTGAGCTGTAAAAATACGTATACAGTGTGTCCCCTGGTGACCTAAAAAAGGAAAGAAAAATATTTTCAACTTTACAGGAAAATAATATTCTTTCTAAAAGGGTTTGTTTTATTCAAAACTAATAATCTCTTTAAACAAAATACAGGTATTGTTTTTCTGAACGATATCTGTTTGAATTATAGACAACTACACCCAGTTTCCTCTAAAACAGTTTTTAAAAGTTGAAAATTTTACTTCTTTCATAATTTTTGTTTTTTTAGTTGTGAAATAATTATACCTACAGTGCGTTTCCTGATGAACTAAAACTGTGGAAACAATTTTATTTTAAACTTTACAGAAAGATGTTATTTTCTAAAAAGTGTTTGCTTGTTCCAAAACTAATAATTATTTAAACAAAATCCATAGATCGTTTTTCTTGAAATGAAAAATGGAAATTATGGCAAAAGAAATTGTTTGGATTATAGATTGTATGACACAGTTTTTGTCACAAATTACCGGTGTGACATCTATACCCAGTTTCCCCTATAACAGTTTTTAGAAGTTGAAAACTTCACTTCTTTCCATAATTATATTTTTTCAGATGTAAAATAATTATACAGTGCGTCTCCTGATGAACTAAAACAGTGAAAACAATTTTATTCTTAACCTTACAGAGAAATGTTCTCTAAAAAGTGTTTACTTATTTGAAAACTAATAATTATTTAAACAAAATCCATATATTATTTTTCTTAAATTGAAAAATGGAAATTATGGTATGTTTGGATTATAGATTTTATGTCACAGTGTTTGCCACAAATTACCGATGTGACAACTATATCCAGTTTCCTCTATAACAGTTTTTAAAAGTTGAAAATTTCACTTCTTTTCATAATTATTTTTTTTTAGTTGTGAAGTAATTATACAGGGTGTCTCCTGATGAACTAAAACAGCGAAACAATTTTATTTTCAACTTTACAGAAAAATGTTATTCTCTAAAAAGTGTTTGTTTGTTCAAAAACTAATAATTATTTGAACAAAATTCACATTTCGTTTTTCTTGAAATGAAAAATGGAAATTATGACAAAAAAAATTGTTTGGATTATAGGTATTATGTCACAACGTTTGCAAAAACCATACCCGGCCTCGCCTACAATTTTAAATACACAAATTTCAGTCATCAAGGCGCAGAAAAACATTCCTTTAATAAAATTTTTGTTCAAAATAACAATTTGTGTTTTTCCAATTTATTTTTGTCCTTTTAATAATTTCTTTCCAAAAGGTGCACTTTTCTAAATTCCAGGTAATTTCGCAAGTGACGGAAACATCATCAGCTGGTTGAAAATCACCTGTTGCGTCCAAAAAATGCCATCAACCAACTTCAGCCCTCCATCATTCCTTCAGCGCTCCTCACATTCACACAATTAATTGCGGGTCAAATTTTCTTACATGCAACTGTCACGATCGATACTTTTTAATTCAAACAGGTGCCAACTTTAAACGGCCGTATCTCTGAAAACATCGTTCCCACAAAAAAAAATCGTGAACAAAATTCGTAGCTCTTCTAATTCTCCACAACTTTGCTTCTAATCGTTTGGAGCAATCTCGCAACGTTGGAGGACTGTGAATTTCGAGCGGAAATGGACCCAGCAATTTTTCGCGCCAAGATGATATTTCCGCTTGTAGATGGAATCGAAGCTGATTTCGGCCGGACTGTACACCCAGAAAGGCGTTGAAGCCTTAAAAGATCTGTTAAAAATGTATTATTTTTTCCTTTCAGAAAAGCCGACTGGCGCCGTCAAAAGCAACTAATTTATTAATTACCCGCCGTCCCATAAACGCGCCCCGAAATCACTATTTGCATACAATCAACCGAATTGCGTTATTTTCCAAACAATTTTTATAATCGGCGGCAGTTAATTTTCGAGAAAACCTCTGGTTTTCGATCGGAAGAGCCCGGCTCACTGCACCGAGATTTTTGGTAAAACCCACTCCGAAATAACATTCCACTAAACCACTGTCGAGCAACACCTAAAAATGAAGCGCCTGAAAGTCTACAAGGGCGGGAAAGCGCTACGTGGCTCCTCCCACGGTTCGTCGAAAGCGGTTGAGAACAGGTTTAAATCGGCCCTGACGCCGCTAAGCAGCCAATCGGGTTGCACGTAGGAGCGGTTGAGGTTGCGTAACGCTGCAGGCTGGCGAAACCTGTCGGTTGAAAGGAGAAACAAAATCCCAAGCCGACTATTATATGATTATTCTTCATTATAGTCTCTACGCTCGTAGGAAGTAGATGGTTGAGACTGCGAAGCAATTTTCGACGTAAAAAAACGACATGTGCACTCAATTTCGTGTAATTTGGTTTCGGGTTAATCTCTGAATGGTTTTTATGCAATTATAGTGTGAATTACACGTATTATCGGAGTTGAACGCGGTAAATTGCTCGGGCGGTTCGATTAAGGCCATTAAGCTGATTGTTCGGCGGATTTTTCGAATTTTTTCGGTTTTCGCGCGGTGCGCCCTAAGTGAGTGTGTGAATTCTGTGCGGCCTGTGATATGAAACAAACCAGTGACCAATTCGCATGCGCGCCCCGCACTACCGCTTCCGATTTTTGAATTTCCGCCAAAATTTTCAAAACGCCTCCGTACTTCATCAAGGTGGATTGCAAACCGTTCACGACGCTGAATTTTACCGACTTGGGTTCCCCGTTCGGGGGCCCCAACGAAGACCCGCCGGGAACGCCCAACATGTCCGCGGAGGGCCACCTGGGGCCGCCGACGCCGCACCACGAGAGCAACAACTCGACGCCGGTGTCGAAGAGCGCCTTCATCGAGCTGCAGCAGCACGGGTACGGCCCGCTGCGCACCACGTACCAGCACCCGTTCAACTCGCCGGCGGGGAACCCGCACGGCGGCCCGACGGGCCACGACGGCGGCTTCCCCAGCCCCAGGGGCGCGCTCGGGGCCTACCCCTTTCCGCCGATGCACCAAAACTCCTACGGCGGGTACCATTTAGGATCGTACGCCGCGAATTGCCCACCGTCGCCTAAGGACGAAGGTAAATTCTCCTTGTTTTGACCTCAATCCGCTTTTGGGTAAAATAGAGACCTCAACTGAGTTGAGAAACCGCGATGGAAAATTCATTTGACGTTGAGACGATACGTTGAGACGTTACTGCCTCGAATTTTAATAAAACTGACGAATTTGTTTCCGAGGCCAGTCACGACACGCGGTTTTATCGGTTCAAGAAAATTGATTTTGAGGAAAATTTGTTTTCAAATTTTTTTGTTGTTTATGAATCCAAAAATGAAGTAGATTTAATTTTTTAAAAGTTCAAGTTGTCAATTAACTGATGTGCGAAAATTGATACAGTCTGTTTGATTGGAAAATAACTTGTTGTAAGTAGTTAAATTGCCTCAACAACTAATAATAATTCAAACCAAGATACACAACCAACTGCAAACAAATAAGTTCATCAAAAATTGAGTCGATTTCAATGTTTTGTTCCAATTTAAATAATTTGTCTTTTTGAATTTTTAAAACCTTTGCAACGCACACTTTTAACCTCCTTCAACCAAAATCGTTTTGGTTTTTTTCAGAATTTTCAGACAAATAAGTGCCCCATAATTAAATAAAAAATTGGACCAACTTAAATTGTTTAATAGGCCCAATACTGTTTTTGAAAAAAAAAAAAACAGTGCACTGATCGAAATGATACAGCAAACTGTTATTAGGTATACTTATTACATTTAATTTTTCGATTAAACAACGATTTTTTTAAGTTAGGTAATCAAAATTAAAAAATCAGCCTAATTTTCGAATTTTTTTAATTTACACAACAGAAAGGATTTTACTGACATTTCGTTATTTCCAAATAAATAAGTACCTCATAATTTAACCAAAAATTGAAACATTTTTGCAATAAGCACAATACGATTTTTTGAAAGCAACAAAAAATTAGTTTCAATAGTTTTCCCATTTCCATTCAAACAAATTTTTTAAGGCACTCGGCGACTGCTTTTTTGCGTTAATAGAAAATTTAGACAATTTCAGTGTTTTTAAGCTACCAATAGGTAAATTCGAATTTGTTTCAAATTACAAAATAAAGCTCTACTTCAAAAAACTAACTTTTGAAATTGGTAAAATTCAAACCTTTAATTTTTCCAACACAATAATTATGAAGAATTGTTTTAATTTTTTAAATAAGTTGCCAATAATTAAACCAAAGATTGAAGCAATTTGAATTTTCTTGCCCAATGCAGTTTCTCATAAAAAAAATTGTACACACTTTAAATTAATGCAACAAACTAATATTCTATAAATTTAATTTCCAAATCCACAAGAAATTTGCTGCAAACTTTTTTCCACATTCAACCAAACACATTTTTAAAAATCTTTAACAATTTTTATTTAAGTTAACCGAAAATCTCACCAATTTAAATATTGTTGAAGCCTCAAAACTTTTGAAATTTGTAGAAATATTACAACAGAAATCAATTTACTATCCAAACCTTTAAGTAAGTCAACAAAATTAACAAGGTTTTTTTTTAGTAAGTGCCCCATAATTAAATTAAAAATTGAAGCAATTTGAATTTTTCCTGTCTAATGTTGTTCGAAAAAAACAGTGCACCATTCTAAATAATACAACAAACTAATGTTTTATTAAATTCAATTTCCAAATTCACAAGAAATTCGCGTCAAACTCTTTCTCACATTTTCATTCAATCAAACACATTTTTAAAAGTCCTCAACAATTTTTATTTGAGTCAACCGAAAATCTAAACTATTTCAACTTCTGAATTTGTAGAAATTTTACAACGGAAACAATTTACTATCAAAATCCAAACCTTTAAGTAAGAACCAAATTAACAAGAATTTTTTAAATAAGTGCCTCATAATTAAATTAAAAAAAATTCTTGTTCAATGTTCCTCGAAAAAAAAAACAGTGCAACATTCTAAATAATACAAGAAAGTAATATTTTCCTAAATTTAATTTCCAAATTTACAAGAAATTTGCTTCAAACTCTTTTCCACATTTTCATTCAATCAAACACATTTTTAAAATTCCTCAACAATTTTTATTTGAGTCAACCGCAAATTTAAACAATTTCAATTTGTTGAAGCGTCCAAACTTCTGAATTTGCAGAAATTTTACAACGGAAATCAATTTCCTAGCAAAATCTAAACCTTCAAGTAAGAACAAAATTAACAAGAATATTTAAAATTAAAAAATTTTCTTGTTCAATGTTTTCTTCGAAAAAAAAAAAAAAAAACAGTGCAACATTCTAAATAATACAACAAAGTAATATTTTCCTGAATTTAATTTTCAAATTCACAAGAACTCTTTTTCCACATCAAACACATTTTTAATAGTCCTGAACAATTTTTATTCAAGTTAACAAAAAATTTCAGCAATATCAATTCTCTGAAGCGCCCAATCCAACGCCAATTTAAAAAATAAATAAATTAAAATTTTTCAGAACAAAATAAAAATAGTTTCCAAACAAAAGTGGCTTTAAAACCATAATTTCAAAAAAATTTAATTCAAAATCTTCAAGAACACAATTTTTTTCCAGCCCTTCAACAATTTTCTTGTAACTTCCCCCAATTCGTAGATTGCAACAATTTTTTGAAGCGCATTTTCCCCAATTAGCCTCGCACCGTTATCAAGCTGCACACACCTACTTGTGACTCACGCTGTGCCATCCCCTTTGTGCATCAATTAATTTCGAAAATAAACCATTAAATTTCGCGACATTTCCAGCGTCACGCCACTCGTCCGGCGCGGCGAAAAAACCCTGTCCGATTGCCAAAACACGAATAAACGCCCGATTGTCATACGATGTGCCGTGTCGCGGCGACGTTAAACAAGAAGAAACGCCGAAATCCGAGTCAAAAGCGCCGCGCGCGCGGGGCGATTAGTCGACAGTCGAAATTGGCGGCGCGCAATTTAATTAGCCAAATTACCCAATAATACACGGATCATTACTCTACTTAGTTCGGATAATTGTTGTCTGATAGAGATCTATCAACACCTCACTAAATACCCTTAATAGTCTATTCAGTCTTTATGAATTGATTCTTATCATAAAACTTTCATAATGTAATCGGGCGAACTTATAATCCAATTTATTTTGGACGTTTCATACGCGCCGGATCCTCCTAATGTCCGATTGATTTTTCTTCCCTGACATGACTGTCGATTTTAATTGGATGTACACACCAACTCGCTCGTTTCGGCCTAATTGACTCCCATTTCTCAAATTTTCTCAAAATCATTTTCCTAAAATTCGAAATGAAGTTATTGTTTTGGGGCTTTTTTGTCCAGTTTTAAATTTTACGTTGTTTTTTCAATGTCGGCGAATTTCTTTCAAATTTATTGCGGCCAAAGAGGCACTTTGCAATTGTCGGCACAATTTAAACGAACCGAGTTCATAACAATATTGAATTTACGACTGCAGCTGTGTTTTTAGGCGTTTACCAACATCAAACCCTCTGAAATTTATTGCTGGAAATAAATTTTTCTGAATTACAATAAAAATGTAAAATGCTACTTTTGGAAACATAAAATTTATTGGAAGAGACCTGTTTAACTTCAGAATCGGTAATATTTCAAAACTGGTTTGTTGGGAAATTGGAAAGAAACAGTCAAAAATTACTATAGTCCATTTTCAATCTAGGGAGAGCGTTGGAAAGTTGGGAAATAATTTTGTTTTTGGTTTATGTTGGTAATAATGCGCTGATATTGGCATTTTACATCTGTCACTTTAAAATTAGACAATGTGCACTGAGAGAAATGGATAGTTGAACTTAATATAATTATATTTCATATATGGACAGCAATTTGGAATGTTGAAGGTTGCAATATTGCAATATAAATATATTTTAGGTAAATATAAATGGTGCACTTTTAATATTCCAAATTGCTGTCCATATATAAAATGTAATTATATTAATTTCAATTATCCATTTCTCTTAGTGTATCCAAAACTGTATAGGTTATGTTATTAAGTATTCATTACTACCAACATAAATTAAACAAAACAATAATTTCTTGACCTGGTTTAAAAATGGACTATAATCATTTCAAAAATCAATCTTTTTTGTATTAGAAGAAACATTCATTAATTACTGTTCTTTCCATCATTTGCTTTGCAATTGCTACTAAAGTGTTCTTGCAATGTTGCTGCGAAAATAGGTTGAGAAATTAGAAAAAAACAGTTCTACAATAAAGATTTTTATTTATTATCATCAATAAAAGAAATTGAGAGCAAAATCGCATTAAAAAATCGGTTTCGCTCATCATTCAGTAAGTTATTTAAAAAATATCAAAATCGCAATACATTTTAGGGCAGACCGGGTATAGTTGGCACATTTTTGCATTTTGATTTTTTACTCGACAGCCGACATCTAATTTTACGGTTCACGGCTGATATTTATAAAATTGGGAGATAATTCGCTTTATCTGTTGCAATTATGTGGTGGCAATTTAACCCATGATTGGGTTGGCTGTGACACAAATTGCGTTTATCCAATTAAGACAGTAACTTCTTCATTGTTAATATTTTCACACAACTGCCAAGAATCTTATATTTAAAGTTTATTCTGACTGAACAAGAAATGTCAACAAAAGATTAATAACAAAATTAGGACCCTCACTTCTTTGTTGTTTTGGGCCCTAAACAATCTAAAAAAAAATTAAATTTAGAAATATTTATAACACAAGAAACTAGGAATTCTTTCATTTATTTCATTATTTCAAACAACCAATAAAATCAGATGTGACAAATGACCCCAAATATTCTGTGACAACTTGACTCAAATCTTTGAAAAATTCTTACCTAACTAATCATCTAATAAGAAGTTTTAAAAGTGCTAACAATCGTTAAAGTAAGTTAGAAGGAAGTGTAAATTAAATTAAAGTTTTCACGTTATTGAGTTTATGACAACCTACCCATGTGACAACCATTATAGGTTGTTTTTTGTAATTAAAAAAACTACAGTCGATTTTAAAACAGATAGAGCGTTAGAGGGCTGTGAGTTAATTTTGCTTTTAGTTTATGTTGGTAGTGACGCACTGATATCGGCGTTTTATCTGAGAGGTTAAGGTTATATTAGTAATGTCACTTCAAAATTAGAAAATGTGGCGCGAAACGTTTCTGTAGAAGGAAGTAATTGACCATTTTTGAAAAAACTTCGAACAGGAAAGCTTCAATATTAAATATGCTGTAACATTTAAGTATTTCTGTCATTCATTACTGCCAACATAAATTACATAAAAAAATAATTTCATAGCCTTCTGTTGTTGTGTTTCTACAAATTATGAGGCATGAAATTTGGTATGACACCTCTACCGTTCTGTTTTTAGTTCCGTGAACCTACTGCAATAATAAAAACGATTTTTATGGTTTTGAACATCATTTTGCAAATGTAAAAATTTAATGATCCCAAATCTAAACCGAAACACGTTTCGCGCGGTGTGAATGCCCCAAGAGGCATTATTGGATCGACCAATTCCGTTTAATTAGCGCAAAAATTGAAGTTGTAAAAATTTTCGTTTGAAGAAATTTATTTCGAAGATTGTTTGCCAAATTCCGGAGCACACAAAGCGAGGAGCGGGTAATGTGATATTTCCATTCAAGGCGCACAATGAGGGATCCACAAAATTTTACCTCTAAATTGTATTATTTGTTGGACAGCGCTTGGTGGAGCGAAAAAAAACAGCAACCTCAGTGTTGGGTTTTTTTTTCATGTCATAAATTTTTCATGAAGGCGCTCGATCGTCTCTAAATAAATTAATTGTCGTAGTAAAAATCCATTAATAAAAACCCCCGTTATCGTGACCTAACCGATTTAATTGTTTACAGAGAAATGTCTGTCGCTGGACAGGCCGTCGGGCGGCGGCAAAGGAAAAAAAATGAGGAAACCTCGCACGATATACTCGAGCCTGCAACTGCAACAGCTGAATCGACGGTTTCAGCGGACGCAATATTTAGCCCTACCAGAAAGAGCCGAACTCGCCGCCAGCCTAGGACTAACACAAACGCAGGTTAGTGACTCCTCATTTGGGCAATAAAAATACCCAGTCGTCGATACTTCCCGGAACGCGCCATCAATTATTAAAAAAACTAAAATTTATAATCAAAACTGTAGTTGAAGTTGCGCAGTACTCTAATTTGGGACGCAAACCGCGCTGTTATTCCCAAGTGGGGAAAACAGCTCTTTCCGACCGCACTTTGCAATTGAGGACCTTGATGCAAAAAGGGGATAAGTCACGATATCAAAATTGGATTTATCGCTTTCTTGCACCAAAGACGCGTTATGGGATGAGTCAAAAGTAGTGTTAACTTCATTATGACATTATAACTTGTCCCATTCTTACATCAAACGACACCTAATTTACAATACATTCAAATGGCATACATAACTCGATATTGGGAATTATTAAAAAAACTAAAATTTATAATCAAAACTGTAGTTGAAGTTGCGCAGTACTCTAATTTGGGACGCAAACCGCGCTGTTATTCCCAAGTGGGGAAAACAGCTCTTTCCGACCGCACTTTGCCATTGAGGACCTTGATGCAAAAAGGGGATAAGTCACGATATCAAAATTGGATTTATCGCTTTCTTGCACCAAAGACGCGTTATGGGATGAGTCAAAAGTAGTGTTAACTTCATTATGACATTATAACTTGTCCCATTCTTACATCAAACGACACCTAATTTACAATACATTCAAATGGCATACATAACTCGATATTGGGAATTATTAAAAAAACTAAAATTTATAATCAAAACTGTAGTTGAAGTTGCGCAGTACTCTAATTTGGGACGCAAACCGCGCTGTTATTCCCAAGTGGGGAAAACAGCTCTTTCCGACCGCACTTTGCAATTGAGGACCTTGATGCAAAAAGGGGATAAGTCACAATATGAAAATTGGATTTATCGCTTTCTTGCATCAAAGACGCGTTATGGGATGAGTCAAAAGTAGTTTTAACTTCATTATGACATTATAACTTGTCCCATTCTTACATCAAACGACACCTAATTTACAATACATTCAAATGGCATACATAACTCGATATTGGGAATTATTAAAAAAACTAAAATTTATAATCAAAACTGTAGTTGAAGTTGCGCAGTACTCTAATTTGGGACGCAAACCGCGCTGTTATTCCCAAGTGGGGAAAACAGCTCTTTCCGACCGCACTTTGCAATTGAGGACCTTGATGCAAAAAGGGGATAAGTCACAATATGAAAATTGGATTTATCGCTTTCTTGCATCAAAGACGCGTTATGGGATGAGTCAAAAGTAGTTTTAACTTCATTATGACATTATAACTTGTCCCATTCTTACATCAAACGACACCTAATTTACAATACATTCAAATGGCATACATAACTCGATATTGGGAATTATAAAAAAAACTAAAATATATAATCAAAACTGCAGTAGAAGTTGCGCAGTAATCTAATTTGGGACGCAAACCGCGCTGTTATTCCCAAGTGGGGAAAACAGCTCTTTCCGACCGCACTTTGCAATTAAGGACCTTGATGCAAAAAGATGATAAGTCACAATATGAAAATTGGATTTATCGCTTTCTTGCATCAAAAACGCGTTATGAAATGACTCAAAAGAAGTTTTAACTTCATTATGGCATTATAACTTGTCCCATTCTTACATCAAACGACACCTAATTTACAATACATTCAAATGGCATACATAACTCGATATTGGGAATTATTAAAAAACTAAAATTTATAATCAAAACTGTAGTTTGAAGTTGCGCAGTACAAGTTCTAATTTGGGGACGAAAACCGAGCTTTTATTCCCAAGTGGGGAAAACAGCTCTTTCCGACCGCACTTTGCCAATTACCTGAAAATGCCCGATTTTAATTAACTGCCCGATTTTAATTGAAGCCCCATTCATGAATGGGCCCCATTAAAAAATCGTCGAAGGTAAAGTGTAGGTTTATCGATCGGGACGATATTTTCGTATCGACGGCAAGCCCCCGTTTCAAGGGTACGTTCGGCTCGTCATGAATTAATGAGCGATGCATAATGTGCCGAGCTGACGCATAAAATTGTCATTGAACTGCGGTTTGATTGTCGGTACGTGCGAAATCTAGTTGTTTTGTGCGGCAAGTGCGCAACGGTTGGCGATTGTAACATGAATGGCAGAGAAAATGAGCCTCGAGAGGAGCACAACTCTTTTCACGAGGGTGCCATTTAAGTTGCCTATTACGCGGTCGCAAGGAAATAATTTTGTTTCAAATTTAAGTTGGCAGTAATTGACATATTAATAATGTCAGCGCAAAATTGGAAAATGTATAACGAAATTCTTCTGTTAAGAATGCGAACATTGATCATTTCTCGACTTTACATCAATTTTGTGTTCTGTGTCAAATATTCTGTATAAGTTAAGCGAATCTGTCGAAATTGTAGAGGTTATGCTATTAACTGTTTTTACTCATTACTGTTAACATAAAAAATACCAATTTCTTGGGGAAAATTTTTTTTTCTTCAGTTGCCTTAAAATACCTCATTTTTAAACCATTTTGAAAAAGTGTTTTGTCACTAAGACAACATTCAAGTTCAATCCTGGGCTTAAAAATTTTTTTAGTCCTAGGCTTACAAAATTTTATTAAAATTAAAGTTAAACGCTGCCACATTTTCACAATACATTTTTCATTCGAATTAAAAGTTACTATTTTTGACTCGCAATTTTGTATTCACTCAGCTTCGCTGATGCTGCGCCTCGCAAACATAAAATTTGTTTGTTGATTCCTGATACATTATTGGCCAGCAATCAAAGACACTTTCTATGAAAATTATTAATTTAATTGACCATAACACTTTGAAGGTGAAAAGGGAAAAATAAAAAGCAATAAATAAGGAAGTTTAAATGTATTTATTTACAAAATTTACAGATACATAGAACCAATATGTTCTCACAAGAATAATCCATGCTCTTCAACTGCTAATATCAATTAATAACCAGAATATACATGAATACTTTTGAAAAGATATCAATCTAGGTTCTAGGGTAACGACATCTAAGAGTAGACAGTGTCTAAGAGTGCGCAATCTCAATATCTGTTAGTTCCAATAAAGTCACGTAACGCACCTATTAGTAAAAGTAGTTTGTTTTGATTGATAATGTTGGATGGGTTACAATTTACACTACTTACGATAAACATGTTGCCTAATAGTCAAATTTTTAATATCATTGCTATTTAAAGAGTGCACGCGTACCAAATCTACAAATTGTATTTTTAGATTGTTTTATTAGGCACATTAGGCACATTCGACTAAAAATTCTGTTGTGAAAATAATGTTTTGCTTGGTTGAACATCACTGAGCACTGATTTTTCCAATATTGTGGCTAATAAAATATGTGCGCACTCTTTGGCGCCTAATCGACATAAGAATGCACCTTGACATTGTTTTAGAGTTTATTTATTGTTTCCCAATTGACCACAATAACAATATGTCTATCAGATAAAATGTAGAGCTTAATTTGTTTCCTTTATGAGTACTCTTAAGTGTCCTTACCCTACTCGATTACTGTATTATTAAAAGTCGTCCCATACTTGAAATAATGGCGCCGTTTTAATTGTACAAATTTCAAAAATAATATATATATAGTGGACCCTGTGATGTCGATAATGAAAATAAAAACAAGAACCTTTAATCACAAAAAAAAAAAAAATTTTATATAAAATAATATAAAATTACTCACATAGGCGCGTTTCGGTGGCTATGCCACCATCTTCAGTACATCTACTGATGTACTGATGTACTGAAGATGGTGGCATAGCCACCGAAACGCGTCTATGTGAGTAATTTTATATTATTTTATATAAATTTTTTTTTTTTTTTTTTTTTTTGTGATTAAAGGTTCTTGTTTTTATTTTTATTTTTAAATTTCAAAAACTTAAAAAATGAGGCATAACATAATAATTTATTGGAAAATGGCTTTTAAGCGACTTTATCTACAAAATTGTCATTAAAATTTTGCTATGTTTTCCTAACAAAAATCTTGGATAAGACTGTTGTAATTGGCAATTTATTTTAATAATAAGTTGTTAAGCGAATGCCATTGTGATAAATGACAATGCAAATACAAATGGTTGTAAACTTTTATGAGCTCAATAATGGCGAAAATTTGTTAAAGTAAAACCGTGCAATTTTCTTTGTAGCTCCTTTGTTCAATCTTATTCAGAAAAATGTCTACAATATTTTCTTTTTGATTTTAGTACATTATATAAACATTTACCAACTTTTTTGATTAACTTGGGGAATGTGACTAGTTTAACACCCTCAATAAGTCACAAGTTAAAAGACTTCCAGACTTGAGGGAAGTAATAAGAACAAAAATTGTAGGGTTCGTTAATGCCTATAATTTTTCAGTAAGTTGTTTTCGATGTAAAAGAGAATTCAGTTTTCTTAAATAATTTTTTTTAATCGAATTTTAAATCTCATTCACTTTGTGAATATCATCTCATTTATGGTTTATATTTATGGTGTGTTTTTTAATTCCAGAAACTGTTAGTTAATACAAATTTTGACGTTACAAGTATAACCTGACAGATATGAAATGCCATTGCTGTCAACATAAAGTAAAAAAAAAATGTTTTTCACAGCCTACTAACAGTTTCTGGAATTAAAAAACGCACTAAAGGTGAAAAAAGTTTATGATTGCAAGTAAATATTATTAATTCCGAAGCAAATAACTTCTTGAATTAATTTCAACTGCAATAAAATTCCTATCTTCCTTAATTAGCAGAATTAACGATATTTTTATGCTAAAAAATTCTGTTTTAATAACCGAGCGTTGGATTGGCTCGCACCCCGCAGTGTGCGCGTCGCATGCGCAACTTTGAGCGAAAAAATTAAATTTCCCTACTTAATTAGAGTGCAATTTGTAGCGAGGAAATGTGAAATAAATGCAAGAAGAATTATGTAGCATCAATTTTTTCCTGTTTACACAGTCGACTGCTCGAAAAAACCGCAGCAGCAACTTTCGCATATTAATAACAAATATCTTATACAACTTCCGACGGATCTAGGTTGGCTCCCAGAAACGCAGTCGTAAAACCAAATTCCCCTTTTTAATTGTTTTCTCTTGCGACAGGGGGCGCGCACCGATCGATTTTCGTGCGCTGTGGGAACTTTTTTTTTTTTTTTGGACGAAATAAGTACCGTACTGTAATATTATGTATCGAATTAATAATTGTAGGCATGAAATTCAAAATTGCGCTCGGAACAGTCGACCAAACCAATCCAACCTCACGCTTTGAGTATCAAAGCCGCCAGGCGTGCAGATGGACGGATGGATTTTACAATGTGCTGCCACCTGAATTAATGATTGTGAAGAACAGTAGCGAAGATAATAAAAGAAGTGGCGATGAATGGAATCTCGAAGTCCATTTGTTTTCGATTTTAGTTTTTTTTCGGCCTTTGTTCGGCGATTTGTTCGGGCGCGTCCGGTTAGGAACAGCGACGACCGAATTGACACGAAATTTAATCGCCGCGTTTCGATAGTCGGACGCATTATTTTACATGTTCAAGATATGCGCAATTTTTGCGTTTTTGATAGCGCGGGCGTTCATTGTGCTTCGGAAGGATATGGTGAATTGGCTGTTTTTATAATGTTACATTAATTAAAATTTCCGGTTTTGATATTCAAATTTGCGGCCGGCAAATTGTTTTAAGCGTGAATCCATTAAATTTCGGGTGTAAATGGCATAACTGCCAATTTTAAGTTTTATCGCTGCTGAAATGCAAATTTCAGTTTCATGAAACTGCCAGTCATAAAATAATTGTTAACTTCTGTACGATTTTTAATGAAATTATCGATTTGTATTTTTTAAAGAATGAAAACGGTTCTTATGCAGAAAGTGTTTGCGGAACTTCAGGATTGTTTTATGCATTTGTAACGATAGTGGGCAGGTTGAAACTTGACAATTCCGCGATTAAATATGCAGAAATTTAAATAAGTCGCCGCTCTGAGACTCGTTATGGATTGTTATTATTACAGAACTTGAGTTATTAATATTGTGAGCTGCAAAAGTGTTTTCACTGTCGCTGAATTGATTCTAATTTGGGCCAACAAGTACAAAACTATAATTTCAAAGTTAGTTACAAATGTTTACGAAATTTGTAAAAAATTTTTTCCTTGGAAAGCGTTTTTTTGAAATTCGCAGAATTAATAAATAATAAATTTCAAGTTACAAAAAAATTATCATAACAAAATTTATAGATACAGGCAAAGTCTCTACAATTTATTCTTAACACTTTTTGATATTTTCAATAGTTGAAAAGTTATGGCCAATTAAAATATTTGGGGGCCCTTTCGGGCCTCAATTTACGATCCAATTGTTTCCACTAACAAACTTACCTTACAGATTTAGGGTTCTGCAACTTTGTACCAAATTTTAACTTTATTTTAAAATGTCTTGAAGAGATAAACCAAAATGAGCTCTTGTTGAAATTATAGATTTTTATTTTTTAAAGAATGAAAACAGTTTTTATGCAGAAAGTGTTTGCGGAACTTCAGGATTGTTTTATGCATTTGTAACTGTAGTGGGCAGGTTGAAACTTGACAATTCCGCGATTAAATATGCAGAAATTTAAATAAGTCACCGCTCTGAGACTCGTTATGGATTGTTATTATTACAGAACTTGAGTTATTAATATTGTGAGCTGCAAAAGTGTTTCACTGTCGCTGTATTGATTCTAATCTGCGCCAACAAGTATAAAACTGTAATTTTAAAGTTAGTTACAAATGTTTACGCAATTTGTAAAAAATTGTTTCCTTAAAAAGCGTTTTTTTGAAATTCGCAGAATTAATAAATAATAAATTTCAAGTTACAAAAAAATTATCATAACAAAATTTATAGATACAGGCAAAGTCTCTACAATTTATTCTTAACACTTTTTGATATTTTCAATAGTTGAAAAGTTATGGCCAATTAAAATATTTGGGGGCCCTTTCGGGCCTCAATTTACGATCCAATTGTTTCCACTAACAAACTTACCTTACAGATTTAGGGTTCTGCAACTTTGTACCAAATTTTAACTTTATTTTAAAATGTCTTGAAGAGATAAACCAAAATGAGCTCTTGTTGAAATTATAGATTTTTATTTTTTAAAGAATGAAAACAGTTTTTATGCAGAAAGTGTTTGCGGAACTTCAGGATTGTTTTATGCATTTGTAACGATAGTGGGCAGGTTGAAACTTGACAATTCCGCGATTAAATATGCAGAAATTTAAATAAGTCGCCGCTCTGAGACTCGTTATGGATTGTTATTATTACAGAACTTGAGTTATTAATATTGTGAGCTGCAAAAGTGTTTCACTGTCGCTGTATTGATTCTAATCTGCGCCAACAAGTATAAAACTGTAATTTTAAAGTTAGTTACAAATGTTTACGCAATTTGTAAAAAATTGTTTCCTTAAAAAGCGTTTTTTTGAAATTCGCAGAATTAATAAATAATAAATTTCAAGTTACAAAAAAATTATATACACAAAAATTATAGATACAGGCAAAGTCTCTACAATTTATTCTTATCATTTTTTGATATTTTCAATAGTTCAAAAGTTACGGCCAATTAACATATTTGGGGGCCCTTTCGGGCCTTAATTTACGATCCAATTTTTGCCACTAACAAACTTACATTACAGATTTAGGGCTCTGCAACTTTGTACCAAATTTTAACTTTATTTTAAAAGGTCTTGAAGAGATCTACCAAAATGAGCTCTTGTTGAAATTATAGATTTGTACTTTTTAAAGAATGAAAACAGTTTTATGCATAAAGTGTTTGCGGAACTTCAGGATTGTTTTATGCATTTGTAACGATAGTGGGCAGGTTGAAACTTGACAATTCCACAATTAAATATGCAGAAATTTAAATAAGTCACCGCTCTGAGACTCGGTATGGATTGTTATTATTACAGAACTTGAGTTATTAATATTTTGAGCTGCAAAAGTGTTTTCACTGTCGCTGAATTGATTTTAACCTACGCCAACAAGTACAAAACTATAATTTTAAAGTTAATTACAAATGTTTACGCAATTTAAAAAAAATGTTTCCTTGAAAAGCGTTTTTTTGAAATTTACAGAATTAATAAATAATAAATTTCAAGTTACAAAAAAATTATCATAACAAAATTTATAGATACAGACAAAGTCTCTACAATTTATTCTTATCACTTTTTTATATTTCCAATAGTTGAAAAGTTATGGCCAATTAAAATATTTGGGGGCCCTTCCGGGCCATATTTTACGATCCGATTTTTCCTACTAACAAACTTACAATACAGATTTAGGGCCCTGCAACTTTGGACCAAATTTTAGCTTTATTTTAAAATGTCTTGAAGAGATAAACCAAAATGAGCTCTTGTTTGTTCTACAGGGTCGCTATAAATGATTGTAACATCCAGAGGGCGTTTAGAAATAAGAAATTTACCACCGCAGAGTGAGAATGCAAGAATTTTCGAAATAATTTCAAGCTCTTATGAGATTCAATAAAATAAAATAAAATATTTCTGGACTCTCACTGAATGTTACAACTATTTATAACGACCCTGTGTGATCATTGAGTTCAAGAAAATATGAAAAATTGCCTATAAAGTAACAGCAGTAACGTAATTGAGTAATTCAATTTAATAAATCCCACCGAAGAAGCTTAAAAGCTCAAGTTCCCAAAAAAAAATTGTTGAAAGCTGTTCCTAAATTAAATTAAATTACACTTGTTTACAAGGTAGAGGTCGGACTCAGATCTGTCATACCAATTATTCAAATCTAAACAAAAATCCAACTTGTTCTCTTGATAAGTAGCGGGTGTTCAAGGAGCGTTTACTATAATTTTATACATTTAAATGAACAATACTTTTTTAACACCCGTTATTATAGTAAATATTGTTTTTAAGGATTTTCTATCGAATTCAATAGTTGACGTGGATTATAATGCAATTGATAATTAATTTATGAAAAATATGACTTTTTGGCTGTCGATAAATAGATGGCGCAAGCTTTCACAAGGATTGGAAAATATTACAACTATGAAAATTGGTATTAATTTTTTAATTACAAAAAAATGAATAGAACAAAAGTTGTAGATATTAACAAACTTTATAATTTGTTCTCCAACCATTTTTTTATAATTCTAATCGCTCTTAAGTTATAATCAATTTTACCTTTCGAGGACTCTTCTGCGACCTTTTACGATTCATATATGGTGTAACTTTATTATTAAAACTATTTTCAGTAATAAAGAAACTAAAAAAAAATAATCTAAAATTCAGTGTGAATGTGACGTCACAACCAAACGGTGAATTACAACCCGTTCGTGTTTTTAATAAATTGGAAAGTTATGGGAATTTTTTTTATTCCTAGCAACAACGCAGGTGCTGTTCGAAGGGACCTCCAGTCTGTGATCTTTTCAGTTTTACTAATTTGGCTTTTTTCGCCGACAAATTATCCGTACCAGAAGCCATTGCGCCCGAAGGTACCGAAACTAGTTTGTACACATTTTATGTGAAAATTATATTGTAAAGCTAAAAAGCTGAGATTTTATCATTTTATCAGTTTCTTTCGCCAATTTGTTCCATTTAAATAATTCAGGCCTTAATTAATCGACGATCTTAATGTGGCACTGTTTAATTACCAGATCCTGCAAACGTCTCAGTCGATGTTAATTCCTCGAATTATAATTTACCGCCGTATATTTTATCACGTATTTATATCGGCGGCGAAACTAAAAAGGAAGAAAAAATAAATTAAACGAAACGGCCGCGAACAGAGACAGAAACTCATAACACCATTAACACCCATAAAAAACCAATCCATATCAAAGGAAGATGTAATCAATTAAAATAAAGACGAAGAGACGCACTTTCCTCCAAGACCATCAATAATGCATTAAGATGGCTAAAAACTGGCAATTATAATCGAATGAGCGAAATTTATTATTCTGATTGTTTTAAACCCGTTCTCGACGCTAATCAATTCGGTTGATGTGTTCATTTGGCTTGCGAGAAAAAATGATCGAGGGTCGACGAATTAAAAAGACAAATTGCGCGCGCCATAAACAACACAAAACGAGCCACGAATTTTTGTGAGATGCTTAATTGATTGCAGCGGTAATTGCATTGGATGTGCGGTTTTGATCGATGCGATTCTGTTGAAAGGTCGCTCGATTAAGGTTTTTGGGTTGGAAAGAGGGAATGGACTTTTTGGCCGCATTCGCTAATGCGATTGAAGAGAAAATGAGTTTTCTCCAATCTTTCACTGTTTACTATTAAAATGGGCGAAATTCAGAAAATCAATTTAATAATTTGAGGAACACAATAAATTCCTCTTGTGGAGTCAGATGTGGCAAGTAATAGGCAAACTTGATGTCGTTGCCGTTTTAAAATCTTGTGAAATTTTTCAACCATTAAATTTGTTGTTTGAGTAGTTTATATATTAAAGTATAGTTCGATTTAGTAAGGTGACCAACTATTTTTTATACAAATGGAGTACAAATGAATTTTCATTGGATATGGTGATTCGGTTTGAATAAAAACACTGAGTCTTCTCCATTCAACTTTTTAAAATAATTTCAAAATTCATTAGTTCAAAAATTATATGTATAGGGTTTTCCAATAAGAGGTGTTATTTTGAATAGCCCGTTATTTCGGTAGATGTCACTTTTGGAGTTGTAATTTTTTGACATTTGACAAGTAGAAACTACGCCATTAATAAAAATGTAACGATACACGCTTCAACAACGCATTGAAATTATTAAAAAATAGCGCAATCCATTAACCGTAACTGGTGCTCCAGCCTCATTTTCGAAAAAGTAAGGTCAAATGACCCCGCCGGACCATAAACCGCACCAAACAGTCACACGTTGAGGATAGAGAGGCTTTTCAACAATAACTCTTGGGTTTTCTGAGCCCCAGATGCGACAATTTTGCTTGTTGACGAAGCCATCCAGGTGGAAATGGGCCTCATCACTCAAGATGATTTTTCGATGGAATTCCGGATCATTTTCATGCATTTCAAGGACCCAATCGGCAAAGATACGACGTTGTTGATGATCGGCCGGCTTGAGTTCTTGTGTTAACTGAACTTTATAAGCCTTAAGAACCAAATCTTTATGCAAAATACGGTGTAATGACGTTTTTGGAATGTCTAATTCCAAAGAACGACGAGGAATGGACAAACCTGGGTTTTCTTCAACACTTTCGGCTACAGCAGCAATATTCTCGGCTGTTCTTGAGCGACGTGCACGGGTTTTATTCTTCACATCACTAACTTGTCCCAACAGCTCGAATTTTTCCACCAATTTCTGTATTGCGGTCCGACAAGGTGCTTCACGACGACCCAAAAATGTTCGAGTTTTACGAACCGTCTCTGCCAAATTTTCACCATTTTTATAGTGAATTTTAATAATTTCAATGCGTTGTTGAAGCGTGTATCGTTCCATTTTTATTAATGGCGTAGTTTCTACTTGTCAAATGTCAAAAAATTACAGCTCCAAAAGTGACATCTACCGAAATAACGGGCTATTCAAAATAACACCTCTTATTGGAAAACCCTATATAAACACGTTAAAACAAACACACTTACAACAAGGGTTGAATCTTAAAAGTCGGTTTTCCTAGGTAAAACCATTCAAATCTCAGTGCACATTTTTATAAAGTGTGCTCAGGTCAATCTTTTTATTTTTTTATTTTTTTATGTTTTTTTTCGACTTATGTTAGGATCCACATTTTCATAAAGTTAATTTTTTTTCCATTTTCTTGTTTTCAAATGATTACAACAAGGGTTGAATCTTAAAAGTCGGTCTTCCTAGGTAAAACCATGCAAATTGCAGTGCACATTTTCATAAAGTGTGCTAAGGTAAATTTTTTTTCCATTTTCTTGTTTTTAAATGATTACAACAAGGGTTGAATCTTAAAAGTTGCATGATTTCACCTAGGCAAACCGACTCTTAAGAGTCAACCCTTGTTGTAATCATTTGAAAACAAGAAAATGGAAAACTTCATCAACCAAGAATAAAAGTGATTATTCTTCTTTCAAATACTTTTTATTTCAATCTTCATTTGGTCCAAAACTATCAGTTTTAAAAAATGTATTTAGTTTAGACGTTGAAGCCGCTGCATCAAGAGATGTTTTATGTTTATTAATATCAATGTGCTTTGTTATTGCACTTCTTCCACCAATCGCAATAGAAAATTCTCCTTTGCAGATTGTACATTTAACCATAGAATCATCATTTTCTTTGTTTTCTACAATAAATGAAAACTCTTTTTTTAAAGGTTAAAGGTTAAAGTTAAATGCCAAGTTTTTATATTTTTGGAAGTACAAAGGAGTATAAAAGAATGCAAACGAGTACTTTTGGAGTATTCGTTTTAAAAGCAATACGGTTCACAAAAAAGGAGTACAAAATTCCCCAAAGGAGTACGTTTAGTCACCTATTTAGGTAGATTTGCTTAACGATAACATAAAATAACATAACATAAGTAATAACTAGAAAAAATAAAATAACTCATTAAGAGAAGAAGAAAGGGGGGTTGTACCAAGAACACTAGCAACGTTGCCTCTCTGTATAGCCAAACTTATTCGTTGCTTCAAATATGTTTTGGCTTGAGAAATTCCCGTTGGTTGAACAATACGCCTCCCCAAATCTTCAAGGAGAGAAAGAACATCAACACTCCAAGGACCCAAAGTTTCCACAGCGAAGGCGACGAAAAAATAATCATCAGAAATTGACTTATATGTTTTTTTCTTAAGATTTTCTGCCAAGTGTGCAGCAGATCTTGCAGAAAATGAAGAATCAGTCAAATGTGAAGGGGCAAGTGTATCCGAACAAGTAATATCCCAAACTAAAGATTTACCTACTTTTCATGGATTAACTGTAATACCATCTGGACGTTTGCCATCATCCTTCAGAACACTAGGTTCAAGGATACAAGGGATGTTGGCAGAAGAGAAAGCACGTTTAATAATGCCATTAATACAGCTGTGACGAGAGAGTCTACCAGCACTTTTAATGCACGATGAACCATGATGACCCAACGAGTCTACAGAAGAACCGCACGAGCAGATATGAGGATGACAGAAATTGCCCAATCTAAGTGAAAGAGCAATTTATAAAAAGTTTTTTTCTAAAAGAGTACCTAATTTACAAGATGGAAGAGCTTCAAGCCAAGCTCCAGGATTCAACTTCAGATCTAGCTAATAAGATAGCTTTTTGTGTGATATTTGAGGATGATAATAAATTTTGAAATATTTTCTCACAGATAGGTAAGTCCCAATTTCTTTGAATAGAAAGCTCTTTTGGAAGTAAAGGCGAATTAGAAATTTCCTTCCAAAAATCAACAGTCACGTTAAGGGATGTAATTTCAAAATTAGAAAAACTAGAAGGTAGAATGGACATAATAAGTTCAGAATTAGAAAATATAGAAGACAAAAAGGCAGACGAGGAAATATCAATTATAAACCTTATACCTAATCCACCAAAACGGATTGATAATTTGGCTTCGAGTCCAAGATCTTATTGTAAATTTAATATTCAAAATTTTTTCCAAAGAGGAAATAACAATATCATCATAGGTAAGTTCCAATTTCTTTGAATAGAAAGCTTTTTTGGAAGTAAAGACGAATTAGAAATTTCCTTCCCATAATCAACAACTTTGTTAAGGGATGTAATTTTGAAAATTAGAAAAACTAGAAGGTAGAATGGACATAATAAGTTCAGAATTAGAGAATATAGAAGACAAAAAGGCAGGCGAGGAAATATCAATTATAGACCTATGTAGTAGTTAAATTTCATCAATTTTAATATACCAATCTGTTATCTATCTATTTCTGGAATTAAAAAATAGGACAAACCTAATAAGTGAGGCTGATACCTAGAAGAAACCTTTTCCACAATGCTTCAAGCTGCCACAAGGGTTAATATTTTTTCCAAATTGTTGCAAGACTTCCTGAATACAATTTTTATACACAGGTTGTATTATATTAACTTTGTTATTATTGGAGTTTCTTCTTGTTGAGCCATCCTCCATCCAGTGTTGGAAAGAAGTCTTTCTAGTTTGCGTTGATTCAAACTTCCACTGAAATCCAGTCACTCACTTCATCCCATCTTTTGGTCTCTAGTTCATCTCAAGTTTTACTAATTCTTCATTTAGCATCTGCAGCTCCATTGCTCTTTGTCCACAATTTTCTTGTCTCCCAAACGCTGCCAAGTCTAACGAAATTCTTTTATCAATTTTTGCTGTTTGATTTTATTATTATCTGTTCCAAATTCTGTTTTCTTCCTGGTTTATCATTATTTTTCTTTCACCATTATTGATAAGTTCCATTTTCAAATTCCATTTGCATGTATCATGGTTTGCAGCTCTTTCCAACTTCACTTTTGCTTCATTTCAACTTCTCCAATACTATTTTAAGTGTTTCTATAAATAGTTTTAGGCTCATTCTGTCAATTTGTCTTGTCCTTTTCTCAGTTCGAATGAACTACGTTTTATGATGCAGTTTTGTACGTTTAACTGTCATTATCGATAAAAGAGACAATATTTTTAAGCCTGGGATTAAAATTGAATGTTGGCTTAGTGATGATACACTTTTTGGTATTAGAAATGAGGTGATTTAAGGCAGCAGGAGAAAAAATAATTTTTCCTTTGAACACAGTGGAAACTCAGAGGAATAAAGACATAACAACTGGTAGTTTTAGTTAAAAGCGTCCTCTATTCGGTATCGATTGGTCATAATTTATGAACATCAGGGGGACGAGAACGAGCGTAGTGTATGCTTCCTCTCAATAAATATAAAATTGAAATAAATGCGTAAAGAAGGAGGGTACCAAATATATCATGCTTCTCTCCAGAGCATTAATTATTTATTAATTATGACTTTCGAGTGTTATACTTTACCGTATACAGACGATTATGGGTCGAAACGTCGGAAAAAACATAGTCACAGGTCCTTCGAAGAATCGATGTCCGATCGGCTGAATTTACGACGTACGAGCGCGATTAGCGCGATTCTAATTGACTATTACATTAACTGGGACTTCATGGTCCATAAATCGTGGCCCTAATTAAGTCCGAGCGGTCGCAGTTATACGCGACTTACCGGTCTGCGGAAAAAATCGCCTATCTGCCGCATCCATAAATATAATTAAGTCGATGCAATTACCGCAATTACAACTATATTTGCAATGCCAATTAATGCGCTCTGCGTTCGGATTTCGTGTGGAATCAAATGGAGCTTTTAATAAAATGAGTGTCGTCACATCCTCATCAGAAGATTGTGCCTTCATGAATTGAAATTTAAGTAATCTGCAGCGGTGGCCTAATCTCTTTCACGCTTATCAGTGACGCAATCGGTAATTTGGCCCACGCTCTTTTTCTAACATGAGGTATATTTAGAGCGAAAATTTCGCTGATTAAAGTGTGGGAAAGTGTCGGCTCGGAGGCGGTTTTTAACGCGCTTGCGAAATTCATTGAAGCTAATTGTTTTGGACCGATTTCGCCGAGTTACTTCAACCATCCGAAGCCAATCGCAAAATACCACAAAAGGTCACAACTGAAATCTTTAAATGTTTCAATAACATTTTAGATTTCTTGATCTCAACATGGAACAAAATCTGTAGATTTTAGTTTTAATTCCAAGATCGAATTGCGTTGGGAACCACAAAGTAACTTTTGGAACCCAAGTTTGTTCTTGTTATTATTATTCAAAATTAGAATTACAAGTGTCACTTTTTAGCAGGCAAATTTTGTGTTTGCGAGACGGTGCGTTGGCGGAGTCGAGCAAATACAAACTTGTGAGACAAAAAAGTTAAACAATTAAACATTGCACTTTTAATGTTAAAAATTGTGTTCTCAAATTGGGGAAATTGGTTCAGATTGTTAAATTTAGAGCTGTTTTCATAAATAAAAAAATTTAGGTGGAAAAGGTCACAACTGAAATCTTTAAATGTTTCAATAACATTTTAGATTTCTTGGTCTCAACATGAAACAAAATCTGTAAATTTTAGTTTTAATTCCAAGATTGAATTGCGTTGGGAACCACAAAGTAACTTTTGGAACCCAAGTTTATTCTTGTTGTTATTATTAAAAATTGGAATTAAAAGTGGCACTTTTTAGCAAGCAAATTTTGTACTTGCGAGACGGTGCGTTGGCGGAGTCGAGCGAATACAAACTTGTGAGTCAAAAAAAGTTAAACAATTAAACATTACACTTGGAATGTTAAAAATTTTGTTCTCAAATTGGGGAAATTGGTTCAAATTGTTAAATTTAGAGCTGTTTTCATAAATAAAAAAATAAGGTGAAAAAGATAACAACTGAAATCTTTAATAATGGTTTAGAATTGCTTGATCTCAACATGGAACAAAATTTGTAAATTTTAGTTTTAATTCCAAGATTGAATTGTGTTTGGAACTACAAAGTTACAAACGCGTTTGATTTTTGCAGTGGCAACTGACTTTCAGTAACTTTTGGAACACAATTTTATTCTTGTTATTATTATTCAAAATTAGAATTAAAAGTGTCACTTTTTAGCAAGCAAATTTTGTGTTTGCGGAGTCGAGCAAATACAAACTTGTGAGACAAAAAAGTTAAACAATTAAACATTGCACTTTGAATGTTAAAAATTGTGTTCTCAAATTGGGGAAATTGATTCAGATTGTTAAATTTAGAGCTGTTCTCATAAATAAAAAAATTACAGTGAAAAAGGTCACAACTGAAATCTTTAAATGTTTCAATAATGTTTTAGAATTGCTTGATTTCAACATAGAACAAAATCTGTAAATTTGAGTTTTAATTCCATGATTTAATTGCGTTGGGAACCACAAAGTTGCAAACGCGTTTGATTTTTGCAGTGACAACTGACTTTCAGTAACTTTTGAAACACAATTTTATTCTTGTTGTTATTATTCAAAATTTGAATTAAAAATGTCAAGCAAGCAAATTTTGTGTTTGCGAGACGGTGCGTAAGCGGAGTCGAACTTGTGAGTAAAGAAAAAGTTAAACAATTAAACATTACACTTTGAATGTTTAAAATTGTGTTCTCAAATTAGGGAAATTGGTTGAGATTGTTAAATTTAGAGCTGTTTTCATAAATAAAAAAATTAAGGTGAAAAAGGTTACAACTGAAATGTTTAATAATGGTTTAGAATTGCTTGATCTCAACATGGAACAAAATTTGTAAATTTTAGTTTTAATTCCAAGATTGAATTGTGTTTGGAACTACAAAGTTACAAACGCGTTTGATTTTTGCAGTGGCAACTGACTTTCAGTAACTTTTGGAACACAATTTTATTCTTGTTATTATTATTCAAAATTAGAATTAAAAGTGTCACTTTTTAGCAAGCAAATTTTGTGTTTGCGAGACGTTGCGTTGGCGGAGTCGAGCGAATACAAATTTGTGAGTCAAAAAAAGTTAAACAATTAAATATTACACTTGTTAAAAATGTTAAAAATGGTGTTCTCAAATTGGGGAAATGGGTTCAGATTGTTAAATTTAGAGCTGTTTTCATAAATAAAAAAATGAAGGTGAAAAAGGTCACAAACTATCAGATAAAAGATGCATCAAAATTATTTTAATCTTTCAATAATGGGAAATAATTGATGAAGTCGGATAAAAGATGCATCGGAATTGGTACCCATTGATGGGTGAAAACGTTGCATAAATAAACAAAATAATCGATTCCGAAAACATCCCTCCAAATAATTGAATCTTAATCTCATGAATTTTTCCCGGTCGGTTTATAATTGCAAAACTACCGAATAATAAATGATTTATTTAGCGACGTCGATTTCGGAAAAATGCGCTCGCCATAAATTAGGGGGAGGGTTCGCGTACGAGGGGGGTTGAATTTGAAAACGTGGCAACGCGTTGCACTAATTATAGGGGAACCAAAAACCTTTGACATTTGACCTGATCCACTAACGAGCTATCGACGCGCATTTTGTTACCAGAATGGAGCTCCAAACTCCGGGAAAATATGAAAATTTAACGAATCTTAAAAATAGGAGAGACGGCGAATTGCGGCGGAACGTGCCTGGGCAGTCGGCCAATCGTGGAATTTTTGCGGTGGTAGTTTCGGCTGGGCGATTGTGCTTTTTAAATCTGATATGTAATATCCCCGAGTACAAAATTATATGCCTTGCCGATGAAAATATTATAATAAATTCACGATAATTATCATTATTAAACGCTGGAAATATGTTTTATTATATTTGTTCGTAATTTTTCACGAGCAAAATATGCAATTTTCCGGTAGTCGATACTGTCGAGAGGTATTAATCAATTTTACACACAATTATTTAACGACTTCCAACATTCTCCAGACCGGAAAAAAATCCAGACAGACAAAGGTTATTGAAAAATAAATCATTTCATAAAAATTCATATCCTGCAATGATTCATGTTTCATATTTTTTATTTCGACTGTCGATATAAATAGTTCAAAAATGAGGTTGTCACAAACGCTGTAATAACATAGACCTCCCATCAAGGCTCACTTGACCAGAATATGCGATGTGTCATCGTTTGTTGTCGCGCGTTGCAAGTAAATTGTAGCGGTTTTTCTATCAACCTTTACTAAAACATTTGGTTACAAGTTAAAAAAAATATGTAGTTGCTTCCTCAACAAAATTAGGTACTTTAGCTTTTTTATAATTTTGCAGTGACATTAACATTAAACTGTCAGATAAATTGTCAAAGATTTGTTTGTTATTTGTTTTGTCACAATTACAAGTCCAATCTTAAACCAGAAAGCTGTGAAATTATTGTTTTATATAATTTATGTTGGCAGTAATAAATGACAGAAATACTTAAATGGTACAGCATATTTAATATTGAAGCTTTCCTCTTCGAAGTTTCTTCAGAAATGGTCATATTACTTCATTCCACAGAAACGTTTCGCGCTACATTTTCTAATTTTGAAGTGACATTACTAATATAACCTTAAACTGTCAGATAAAATGCCAATATCAGTCCGTCAGTACCAACATAAACTAAAAACAAAATTAATTCACAGCCCTCTAACGCTCTATCTGTTTTAAAACCGACTGTAGTTTTTTTATTACAAGAAACAACCTATAATGGTTGTCACATGGGTAGGTTGTCATAAACTCAATAACGTGAAAACTTTAATTTAATTTACACTTCCTTTTAACTTACTTTAACGATTGTTAGCACTTTTAAAACTTCTTATTAGATGATTAGTTAGGTAAGAATTATTCAAAGATTTGAGTCAAGTTGTCACAGAATATTTGGGGTCATTTGTCACATTTGATTTTAGTGGTTGTTTGAAATAACGGAATAAATGAAAGAATTCCTAGTTTCTTGTGTTATAAATATTTCTAAATTTAATTTTTTTGAGATTGTTTAGGGCCCAAAACAACAAAGAAGTGAGGGTTCATATTTTGTTATTAATCTTTTGTTGAAATTTCTTGTTCAGTCAGAATAAACTTTAAATATAAGATTCCTGGCAGTTGTGTGAAAATATTTACAATGAAGAAGTTACTGTCTTAATTGGATAAACGCAATTTGTGTCACAGCCAACCCAAGCATGGGTTAAATTGCCACGACATAATTGCAACAGATAAAGCGAATTATCTCCCAATTTTATAAATATTAGCCGTGAACTGTAAAATTAGATGTCGGCTGTCGAGTAAAAAATCAAAATGCAAAAATGTGCCAACTATACCCGGTCTGCCCTAAAATGTATTGCGATTTTGATATTTTTTCAATAACTTACTGAATGATGAGGGAAACCGATTTTTTAATGCGATTTTGCTCGCAATTTCTTTTATTGAAGATAATAAATAAAAATCTTTATTGTAGAACTGTTTTTTTCCAATTTCTCAACCTATTTTCGCAGCAACATTGCAAGAACGCTTTAGTAGCAATTACAAAGAAAATGATGGAAAGAACAGTAATGAATAATGTCTTAAGGTTTCTTTTAATACAAAAAAGATTGGTTTTTGAAATGATTATAGTCCATTTTTAAACCAGGCTATGATATTATTGTTTTATTTAATTTATGTTGGTAGTAATGAATGCTTAATAACATAACCTATACAGTTTTGGATACACTAAGAGAAATGGATAATTGAAATTAATATAATTATATTTCATATACAGGACAGGAATTTGGAATGTTAAAAGTGCAACATTTATATTTACCTGAAATATAAATATATGTTAGGTAAATATAAATACTGCAACCTTTAACATTCCAAATTGCTGTCCATATATGAAATATAATTATATTAAGTTCAATTATCCATTTCTCTCAGTGTACATTGTCTAATTTTAAAGTGACAGATGTAAAATGCCAATACTACCAACATAAACTAAACACAAACTTATTTCACAGCCTTCTAACGATTCCTTTTTTTTCTTTTCTATACCAAACACTCCTTAATTATTGAAAATAATAATAAAACCTTCTTAACCCTCTTCAATAATTTTTCTAAACAATATAACTGGACATTGAAAGAACACCTGTCCAGAAACGACTCTTTGATGCGTGCATTTTCTGCCAACCGGCAATAAAATCAACTTTTCAAAAAGAAAAAAAACATTGTAAACAACAATTTTAGCAAACGTACGAAAGCACCTGCTTATTAAACTATTTTGAAAATGTTTAAATAACTCGGCCGCACCTGCACGAAAATGCACAAAAAGTCACTTTCTTCCCGTCGCGCCGGACGAAATCCTTATCAAAAATTTTCAGTTCGGGTCAGCTGCCCGCAGCCTTAGGACAGTTGGGTGGAGATTTTCAAGGTCCGCGCTCGAAAAAGGTCCACAAAAAATAGAAGACCGCTCCGGGATCCGAAAACACGGTGGCAATGCGTGCAGATGGAACTTTTTCGTTAATTACTGGTTTGCAACAAAATAATGTGTACAGCCCGTATGACAGGGAATTATTAGTAATCACTCCTTACAAACAATTCGAGCGCGCATTTTTGGAATTCGTTGCATGGAAATGGCGCAATTGATGCGAACGTCTGGCCTTAATGCGATTTCTTATTTCAAACAGTGGGACTCCTTTCCGCTCGCACGGGGCTTTTTTATTTTCGATTTGAAGAAATTGCAACTTTGTCGCATAAATTGTGGCTCCGTTTTAAGTTTAAGTTTTGTTTAATTTATTTCTGCTTAAAAAGGCCATTGTAGCGAAATTAGCGGCTGAATGAAATGATACATGAAAACTACTTTTTTAGGTTGAGAAAATAATTTGTTTTTTTGCACGGTAACGGTTCTGGCAAATAGTAATTCAGGCTTCACAAAACCTGTCATAATCAAAACGAACTGTAAATTAAATTAAAGCAATATAAATGTTGCGCGGAACATAAGGACGTTATGATTATTACAATTAAATTAGCAATTAAATCTGGCTTTTTAAATCCCTCCCTATTTGCGCTCGATAATTGCACTGACGATGACATTAAGATTTTTTTTTCAGGAAAATTGATTTATACTAGAAACATTTATAATTACTGGAAATTAACACCTTTAGGTTATTAAAACAAATAATTAAATGGGAACCTGTCACATGGAGATATTTTTTCTAATTTTATTTTTAATTAAGGAACATTAATCATTTCGAGACATTAGTCCCTTTAAATTAATGAATTAAAATAAATTTAAGCTGGCCTGACTGTAATATTTTAATATTTATGAAATTGGGCGCTAATTCACTTCGTTTTATTTTGTAATAACTCAACTCATTCTTGGGTAATAAAATGCATTTTAAATTAAGAAAATAACATCTTTGTTGTTAATATTATCACACTGCGGTAACACTTGAAAGATCATAAATCTTAGTGGGTAATTTAATAACTAGTTACTAACCATAATCACAAACAGAATACCCTACGAGGAAGGTAAAACTTGTCACGGTGATTTAAAGGCATTTGCACATCTGCAGAAGGACATCTGATACAAAGTGGGTCTCATCGATAAGCAACAATATCCAGAGCCATATGGCTGGTATTAGGTATATGGAATTTAAAACCATTAGTACGAATGTGGCTTGTTTAAATGAAACTAGAGTTGTAAAAACTATAATGGGCTATCGAAACCTATAAGCGGTTCAAGTAGATCCACTAATATATAAAAAATATAAAATATAGAAAATAAGATGATGCAAAAAACATAGTTTTTAATTTTTATTTGAAAAACGGCTCTGTACTTCTACCATAACTCATTGCGAGTTCCATTCAAGCAAGATTACAAACTTGTTGGATCAATAACAAAGGGCCATTGGTAATAACAGATATTTTCCCATAAAACGAGAGTTTCCAATTTGCCTAACAATGGACAAAATTTTGCAAACACTTAATAAACAGTAAATTATGTTTTCACCATTACACAAACTGCAGGCAACTACTAAATTATGATTGATACTTAGAATACAATCGTTACTTAAGTCATTTTCACCCCACCACGGTTGATCAAGAGTAAAGAAAACTACTATTACGTTTTTGACAAAAATGACCAACTCCAAGATTTGTTTGTTTAGATTATGATTTGATGATTACTTTATTTTCTCAAAAGTTATATCTATAGTTTATTTTTTAATTACAAGCAGCGAAATTAAAAAATCAAATTACAGTTTTTGGCGTCAAATTTGAATATTAGTATTTTTAACATTAATGGGGAAAACACGTCGAGAAGAACAGTTTGCAACAGAACCAAGGAAAGACACGCACAATGTAAGACACAAAGCTTCTGATAAGAACTGCTTTTATTATTTACATAAATGCAATTTACAAAAATTAGTTATTATGACATGCAATATGGCGACTGACGCAGATCCGGAACGGGCTATTTTCCATAATTTAGTCAGTGTAAAACCGGTCTTCTGGCGGCCAATAATAGATCTACCTTTTGTGAAAATCCTTTTAATTTTTGTTTTTGTTGATTTATGAGTTGTCTCACTATGAGATCGGGTTTGTAAAACTTAAAATGTCAATTATATACTGTAGAATTTATTAAGAATCTTTCTCCGTCAAGTGCTTGACACATGCCCTATCTTTCGGTAATAAATTTGTTATGATTATAAATCGGTTCCAACTTTTTTATGCGATATTTGTGGGTTCATGTGGATGTTTAAAAGGGTACATACTATGAAGGCAAAAAATTCGTATCAGTTGTATGCCAGTTGTTGAGAAATCGTTGTCACTGTGAAAGGGGTTATCATCACGAGATTTTAAATTTGGAAGCTCGCATGAATGTTATTAACGAAAGCGAAAGAGGTTTATCGCAACGAAAGCTAGCTTCTAAATGTAAATGTGGCAAAACCCAAATCCAGGAGATTTAAAAAAACGCGAAAAAGAAATTGTCTCTAATTAAAAAATTTAAAAATTGTAAGCGAACTATTTTAGAACAATATTTTGGTAGCAAGCCTTAAGCATGTATATCTTTATTTCTTGGTCTTGGCTATATTTTATATCGTGAATTTTTTTATTTGCATTAATTTTTAAACATTCTATTATTTAATATTATTAATTTGTCTTGTGTGCGTCTAAATTGACTCTTTGTATTTTTATGAAAATATAGGAGCCTTCGCGTTCTTCATTATTGACAATAAAACGTTTTAAAGTTAATTAAGTTTATTTTATATTAATTTAAGAAAAAGTTCTCTAAAGCGACCACTCTTCCAAGAGACCATTTTTTAAGGGAAGTGGTCGCTTTACAGGAGTTTTACTGTAATTGAATTTTGAATGTTTGAAAAGAAATTAGTTAACTGTATAGAAACGCACTTAAGTCGAATTTCTCACCAAAATAAAAGAAAGGAATAAGTTGAACCAGAAAGAAACCCAGTTGAACGGGTTGACCCTTTATAGACAGTTACAAAGGTGCAGCTATAAAACACCGAAAAATCTTGCGACTGTACTTTCGGAAGTATTATTCGAAAACCTCCGACACAAAGATACGCTCATTAAATATTAGCACCGGCAGTTAAAAAGGGTTAATTACCACATTTCCCCTTAAAAAATTTACGGACGGTCAATATTGAAACACTTCATTCATGAAGCCTTGACCGTCGAAGAAAACGCGAATGAATTAGTCAAAACCGAATTTTTTCCGTCCTTTCTCTTTCGCGTGTGATATTTAACTGGGAGAAAAAATCGGCAGCGCTCGCGGCCCTATTTTAGCAATCGCAAAGTAGCACTTGACGCTCTTACGAAACGTTTCCACACAAGCATGAAATTTTAGATTGGCCACCGCGGCGAGGCGATTTTTCGCCGTTAAATATTTATGCATTCGGTATCGACTCATGCAGGACGGGCGAATGTAAAACAGCAGGTAAGGCACGTAAATACGGATTAACCGGAGTGTACTGGTAAAATTTTCAGCCGGAATGTACAGTACCGCCCATATTGCTTGCATAACCTCACGAGTTGGAAGAGAAAAGAATAATTCAGGAACGCCCATTGGACATGTATACCTTACCACGATTTATACCAGGCGAAAATCCGCCTTAAGCCGCCGATTTTACGGGTCAGGTTGGCCCGCGCGGCCGCCGACACAAAAAACGCCGTTTCGTGTGTTCAAATTTTGTGGTTAAAATTGCTTTTGGGCAAACTGGACCCGCTCGGAATTAATCGAAACGCTAACGGTCCTCGATTTCCAAATCGCCTAATTAAATCCGGTGCCGTTTCGATTTCCAGGCGCAAAAACTGGTCCGGGCGACCGGCGAAATCGAATTGCAAATTAACCCTCGACGACATTTGTATTCGCGTCTGCAGTGGCGAGAATGACACCTCGTTTGTCAATATGAGTTATCGGCGAAGGAGACGTCTCAATTGGGTTGGAAAGCGATTTTAAAAAATTTAATTCCCGCTCAATAAGTAGTTCGTGTCCACAAATAATTAAAGGCGCGGGCTTATTTCTGCTAGGGATATTTCAATCGATGGTGGGAAAATTACTAAGTTAGTAACATGATTAACTAGAAGGCGGACAAAATATCTTGTGATGGTTTTATGGACAATCATTAATTTTACTTAATTTAGATTTCAATATTTTCTTTTTCAAAACAACGAAATCGCCCTCGAAAACCCCTCTTGAATTGTTTTTTTTTTTGGAAAAACCTGTACTTAAAAGAGGAATACCTGTCCCATAAATCATCCCACAAATTTGTGCTGTTTTCAAGCACAATGAAATCAGCTCGTAAAAAATCATCGCTTCAATTTAAATTTTCATTTTTTAATGATAAACAAAAAATAAATAATAAGATTGTTTTCGCGCGTTTTTAACATCTATATATAGGGGAGAGTATCGTGGGTGAGACACTTTTAATTTGATATTTTTTAAAGGGACTTAAGCCTCGAAAAAAAACATTTGTTTAGAAAGGCCTATTTATTAAATAAAAATATAAAATAATAATTATTAATATTGGGTTAAATGGAAACGTTGCAAATGTTCTGTCTTTGGTATACTCATACCAAAGATGGAACAACGAGGATCTTGAGATGGGACGGTACCTTAGGCATCATCATCATTACAAGACTGGTAAATAAAATCTAAGTTATTCAAAAATCCACAGGTTTAATAAGGCCATGATGACCAATGAACACGCTTGAACCAGTCTTCTTTGGAATGTTGATATTCTTCTTGGCAACCAAGCATTGATTCTCCTAATATTTTTTTTCTTTATTTTATTTTCCAAAAATTGTTTTTGTTACTGTTTTCACAACTAAAGAAGAGGTTTTTGCCTCAAGTTTTGCCGTACAGGATGAAACAAGTTTTCAGGCGGTGACAAAATAGCCTTTTAAAATAATTTGCCAATTCTCATAAATTTCATAAATAATTTTATATTATTAAGGAACATAGAACAAGAAATAGAAATTTTTTTAATCAGGTAAATTTTGGTTTTATCTCAATTACTAGTTGTTGAATTTATTAGTTTTTTTATATACGAACAGTAAAATATTTTCACACAATTTAGTGTAATTGAAATAATTTTACTAATTTGCGTTAATTAAATAAAGCCGTTTCCGTATTAGAAGGTATGTTGTAAATGTTGTAAGTAGACCAATTTACCGAACAATTGACTTTTTATTTATGACGGTCACTAAACTTAAATTAAGAATGCAGGTCTGAAACTGAAAAGCTTTAGAAATGAATTCAATGTGAAAATTGACTTTGAGAGTGACTCTTATTATCAAATTATTAAAACTATCAGGAATTTGTTTTTGCTTATCGTTACATTTTAATAAATAATAATTTCAATAAATTCTGTATATAATTCGTGACAGAAGCCTTTACTATTTTACCAAAACAACAAAATTAGCACACAATCCATCCGATCTTCTCTATTTTAACAACTGAGCATTCAAAAGTGTTGATCAAAATGTAATAAGTGAAATGTCGACCTCTTAACCCTTCATTAGTCAATGTTGCTTGTAAGCAACATAAAACTCCATTACATCAACACATTAAAGAAACATGTTAAATTTGCATTTCAGGTGTTAAGTAGCACATCTGCATCGTGTAAGATCACATTTTCGAAGGATTTATGGCCTTTATTGATTGATTATCACCAACAGTAACATTGTGCTATTAAGCTATGTTACAAGATAATGCATAAACATTGTTTGTTTCTTCGGAATTTACAAGGAAAATTTGAATAATCTAATGACTTTTTATTTCAATTAGAAAATGAATATAACAAAAGTTGTGTTTTTAATTTTTGTTGTTACCAATTAATATTTCAAACTGTTTTCAAGTTACAATCAATTTAAAATTTTAGCACCTTTGTGCACCTTTGTGGTAAACCTACATCTTGAATGTTTCATTCCTCTGCAGAAGTGTTTATATAACACCTGGATATTCAAATGATAATTAGCTATTTGTAGTCACTTCACAAAAATGCACTTCCAAGATTGCAAGCTGCAGCAAAGCTGTCAATAAATGATTCAAAACCAGCATTGCGTCCACAGGCCTGTTTTTTAAGTCTTACTCAATCGATTGCACAAGATTAGTTTCATTTTATTGAACACATCACAATTATAACCAGCCAATGCACTCAATTAGGCAAATTGCGGTGAGAGTGGTGCAAGTGCATCAATTAAATTCCAGGAAGCCAAAGCCGTTTTCCTGCAGAAAGTAAATCTCCAGTTTAAAATAAATTGACGCAGGTAAATTAAGTTCAAAAAGATGCAGAAGTGATTAGGCCAGGTAAAGCGCCGGTGAGGCCTAAACGACGGTGGTTTTTCTTTTACTGCTCCTTTTATAACCCCAATTTGTTTCCATTTAGAGCCCGATGACAATTTTATTATTCAACTCTTGTAAACAGCCATTTAATTGATTAAATTCGTCTAATTTAAAGAAAAAATTATTTAATAGCCGCACCTCAAAATTGTTAAACTGGGGTGATTCAATTTATTAAAAGTTAGATCATCAATTTATTTTCAAATTTTCTAAAATATTCGTTGTTGCACTGAAAAAAAGCAGTAAATAAAACTACAAATGTAAAAATTTATACCACAAATTGTATTAAAAATACGACTAGTTACAAATTGTATCTTTTTTTTTTGAACAGTTTTAGTAACTAGGTTGTAGCTACATTTGCAATAATTATTGTTATTTTCACTACAACATTTGTGGCATATCATACTAACGTGTATAGCGAGATTTTCGACAAATATAGTAAAGTGTACTACGCAGTCATTGCAAAATTTACAGAAATAAAGAGTAATGTGTTTCAAATGTTTGCAGCAAAAAGTAAAAGATTTTATACTAAAAATTACTATTTTAGAGACTAAATTTTGCGACAAAAAAGAGGAACAGTTACCGCTACACATATCCCTTTTTATTATTATTGCTGTTACTTTTACTACAGGTTTTGTAGCATAATTTGCAAGAATTAGTAGGCTTCTGCGCCTAATTAATGTATGAAGCACATTTTTCTACATTTTTTTTTTTTGTAAAATGAACCAGGAAAAATAAACGCAAGAATTAAGTATCACAGGATGTCTGTTATATATTTTAAACAATAAAACTACCCTAGTAACAAAGAAATATTTTTTTTGAATATTTAAAAAATATTATTATGACAGATTTGTTTATATTTAAAAAATATTTTTAAAAAACATTTAAAAAATATTTCTTAAAAAAACTAAAAAAATATAAACATCTGTCATAATAATATTTTTAAATGTTTTTCAGAAATATTATTTAAATGTTTTAAAATGATGTTTTTTAAATGTTTTTTAGAAATATTTCTAAAATACAGTCGAACTCCTCTAAAGTGACCTCCTCTATAATGATTTATTCTCTATAGTGATGTTTTTGTCAGGAACGTGCATTTTTGAACGTTTTCCATATAAAAATACCTCTATATTATGATATTAGGCCTCTATATAGTGATTATTCTTTACGAAAGGTTTACCAACATTCTCGAGGAACGGAATTTTCGGTAATAGAAAACCTGAAAAATCCTTAAAAGAATTTCTTGCAAAATCTTTACTTATGCAATCAACTTTGGACAGATTTTTTCATCAATAAGTACATGTTATGCAAGTATTCAGATGAAAATTTGTATTGTTTATTAATAACTGTGTGTATTTCTATATACTTAAACAAATATTTTTTCAAATATAATAAATTTAAATTTTTTGTTTTGAATATCAATTGGTTTTTAAGGTGACTGCCAAAATTGTAAAATTATACTTGAATTCTATATAGTGAAGTTTCTCTATAGTGATGTTTTTTCATGGCTTTTCAAACATCACTATAGAGGAGTTCGACTGTATTAACAAAAGTGTCATAAAAATATTTTTTTAATATTTTTAAGAAATATGTTTTTAATGTTTTGAAGAAATATTTTCTAAATGTTTTTTAAAAATATAAAAAATAATATTCAAAATAATATATTGTAATGTAATAATAATATGAAATGGAAGCTGGTGGAAGTCATTAGCCTTGTCAATGAATTTTGGCCTCCACACAAATAAATTATTTTTCTCCCAAGAAATCCCAAAATCTACATGCATGCACTGTAATTAAAATGCACACACGTCGGTTTCATTTTCATTGGGTTAACTAACTTTGCCTAATTTGGGCCTGATTGGTCCCCATTAACTCAAGACTCTCTAAATATTTTTTAACTGTTAGATTAATTTAATTGCACAAATTATTTTAATTGAGTACTTGCGATTAGCTAAGCAGCTCAATTATGCCTATTTTTGAAGCGCTACAAATGTTCCTTTTCACCCTTGGAGCTGCAATGAGCCAACCACATTAATTCATCACTTAACAATCGATCGACTTGGATATTCTCCAGTAGTGTTCGCATTGCGTCACGCCCCGACCGAGGGAACGAAAATGTATTATTACTTTCATGTCTTGGGCCGGTGACGTCACGAACGAGATCATTTACCCATTGTGCCACTTGGGGTCACTACCACCCCGCGACTCTCAACGCTTGCAATGATAACATTGTAATCTTTTCGAGCTTAATTTACAACATGTCAAAGCAATTCAGATAGGTTTTGAATAATAATTAAGTGCAAACTGCACTCTGTTCAAGGCGAGTGACTAGTTTCATAGATTATCGTCGAGGAAAAACGCTTTTTGCAGCTTGCATGTCTCCTGCCTGCATTCATTATGTCAATTAATGTGATTTGGCATAAATAGAAGCGAATATGTCAGCTGCTTGATGAGTTACCTGCATTTACGGCATTCCTCGCCTTCATTGTTTAATTGCACCGAAAAAAATCCGGAAGTCATCGGTGCGCCTGTTGGAATTCCGAGTTCAAGCTCGCAAAGTGGAAGGTCACCGGAGTTTGGACAAAAGGATTTTTAATTTTTTTGGTCGGGGCGTTTTTGAATCTTTGGTGGGCGGTTTCGGTTTCGTCCGTCTGCGGCTAAAAGAATATTGTGTTGATGCAACTGTTCACCAACGCGCTTTTACTTATTTAAATAATTTTAATTAAAGGCTGCAAATGGTCTGCTGCATGCAGTTTCTAATTTAGATGCGTAGGGAAACTTATTTCTTTCTGGAAAGGAAATGCAGGCTAATAAAAATTTTATCGCCGCAACGAGATTCAAGTACAGTAGCTTCTCGGTTATCTGCCTATAAGCGCATGCTAATCGCGCAGATGTGCGCTTGAGTCATCCTCTTGGAATTTTTGAAGGTTGATTTACAAATCTATGCCTTTAATTGTACGAATTCGTTTCTTGTTGTTGTTTTAGGAAAAATTTATTTGTTACATTTGTGGCAAATATGGAAAGTAGTTGTCACAAAACATAAAAATGTAATCTATACATCTAACAACTGCTATCCTATTCGCTACTTAATCTCGAAGCTAAGAATTTCTTCTAACTTGATGAATTTTGACTCTTTTCAAACTCCTTATTAGATGTTTAGATAGGTAGTAAAGTTGTCACATAGTGTAGAAGTGAGATTACTAATTTTATTATTAATATTTTCTTCAAATTCAGAATAAACTTTAAATGTGCGATTCGTAGTAGTTGTGCGATGTGAATATCAATAAAGATGTTTGTACTTTGTCAAATGAATAAGCATTGTGTGTGACAACTAACTCACAGATTGAACGAATTATTTAAAGTCTTTTATAAATTCAGATGTAGGCTCTTGATATTAAATAATGTCACGGTTGCACAAATACAAAACAAAGCACAAAGTTTTACTTACAATTGCTTTTCTTCTTCATAACAATTTTTTAAATTTATTTATTTATTTCTTTTAATATTATTATCAAGAAGAAAAGCAATTGTAAGTAAAACAATTATTACATAAAATGGGAAAGTTGATTTAAATATAAAAAGCACAAAGTCGTGATATCCCCTACATATGTATTTTTCAATCTATTTTTCCTGAAATGAAATTAAATAAAAAAATAAAAATTGGAAGTCAAAAGAACAACTGTTCAAAATCATAAAAATTATTGCAACAGGTTTAATTTTTTTATTACAAAATAACACAACGGTAGAGGTGTCACACAACACCAAATTTCATGCCTCTACAAAGTTTTTAGTAATTTTTAATTATTTTTGCAAGTTAAAAGTGCCACTGAAAGACTTGTTCACTAATTCTTTTTAATGCCAAGATAATCTATAGTATGGTATGGTTGTCACGCGAATAGGTTGTCACAAACATTATACTAAGAAACCTGTAACCTATGGAAACGTACTAATATATTGTAGAGGTCTCAGAAAGACTAATTTTTTTAATGAATTGATGCGAAAATGAGTTTTTTTCGCGCGTTCTAAGAAAATTGTTGCGGTTTAATTTCTACTAAATAAGTGTTTTTTTTTTGTTTTCTTTAGTATTTATTACTTACTCTCGTGGCTTACTGTAATGATTTCAAACTCCTCAATAGCCGATTAAATAGGCAAGAATATATTTAACGGTTTGGCTCAAGTTGTCACAGAACATTTTCGATTATTTGTCACATTATCGAATTTCTAGAGTTTCTAAATTTGTTTTAAATGTTTCTGACTGTAATAGAAATATATTTTCAACCCAATTCACATTCTGATTATAATTGTTAAAAAATGAAATTTAAAAACTAAGAACTTTGATGATTAAGATTTAACTGTACAGAAAGTCTCTCATAATTAGAAAGTCCAACCGTGATCGATGATGGGCCTAATTAATCTGAAATTTAATTAATTAGATCGAATTCAGTTTTGCTGCATGAGATAAAAATTACACGTTGACACAAATTCAAGCCGCTTATCGGAAGGTAAAATCTAATTTTCCACCGTCCGCAGGTACAACAAACACTGTTATTAACATTTTTATTCTCCATGCTATAACTCATGTTCAGCAAAGTGTGTCGTTTAATTATGCACAAAATCACAAACAATTTTATCTTTTTTGTGCGATAGGAAACGCGCGGCCTTTCAAGGATTCCGCTCTGTTCTGTCGAAAAAGGCGCACTGTCGCACCTTACATAGCGGACTTAATTAGTCGATAAAATGTAACTTTCATGCGCCCCTTTATTTTTCCACGAAACGATGAGTTGAAAACATTTTTTCATGTTCAGCCGCACGTTTCAGTGCACATGTATTTATTTATTTTTGAAATGAAATTCAACCTTCGTCAAATATTACAAAATTACAACAATCGAGGATTAATAATAGCCGGATCCGCCCGTGACACGAAAAATATCGTTTTTATTTTCCTTGTGTGTGTGTGTGTGTGTGTGTAACTGTAGAAATGCATCGTAATGTATTTGCCAAGTCAGAAATTTCCTGTTTCTGTCATAAACCATCAATTCACGGTGCATGCCTGCGAACGGGTTCGGTCCGTATTACACCGCAGGATCTACGAGTCCTCGAGCAGAAACGAATAAAAATAAATAAAAAAATAAAAAATTTCGATCGACGGCCGTTTTTGCCCTTCGTGTAATCAAAGTGTAAAGCCGCATCTACAATCCGATTGTGAAGTGTGCCGAAATTTACAACATGAATTTGAATTACGATTTTTTCAACTACCTTGGTAGCAAAGAAAATTTTTTTAAATATTTTCCTTGAATGTTTAAAAAATATTTGTATGACATGTTTGTTAATATTTTAGACATATTTCTAAAAAACATTTAAAAACTATTTCTTTAAAACATTTAAAAATATTTCTTCAAAACATTTAAAAAATATTTCTTAAAAAGATTAAAGAAATATTATTTCAGATTTTTCTTTTTCGATTGTTTTTTTTTTGGTACAAAATGTAATACTCTTTGAACATAAAGAATTTTTTTATATGTAAACGTAATATTTTATGAATATGGAGAAACAAATATTTTTCTTGATATAAATGTAATATTTCTTGAATGAACAAAAATAAATACTTTTTGATTATGTGAATCTAATATTTCTTGAATACACAAAAATAAATATTTTTTTCTTTATGCAAATCTAATACTTTTTGAATATAGAAAAATAAATATTTTTTTCTTGATATAAATCTAATATTTCTTGAATGCACAGAAATAAATATTTTTTTCATTCTGTGATGTAATATTTTTTGAATGGGTATGCAAAAATAAATATTTTTTTTTTTATATAAATCTAATATTTCTTGAATGCACAGAAATAAATAGTTTTTCATTATGTGAATCTAATATTTTTTGAATTGGTATGCAAAAATAAATATTGTTTTCTTCATCTAAATCTAATATTTCTTGAATACACAAAAGTAAATATCTTTTTCAAATATTTTTTTCTTGATATAAGTAAATCTAATATTTCTTGAATGCACAGAAATAAATATTTTTTTTATTATGTGAATCTAATATTTTTTGAATAGGTATGAAAAATAAATATTGTTTTCTTGATATAAATCCAATATTTCTTGAAAACACAAAAATAAATATGTTTTTCTTTATGCAAATTTAATACTTTTTGAATATAGAAAAATAATTATTTTTTATTGATGTAAATCTAATATTTCTTGAATGCAGAGAAATAAATATTTTTTTCATTATGTGATCTAATATTTTTTGAATGGGTATGCAAAAATAAATATTTGTTTCTTGATATAAATCTAATATTTCTTGAATGCACAGAAATAAATTTTTTTTTTCATTATGTGATCTAATATTTTTTGAATGGGTATGCAAAAATAAATATTTTTTTCTTGATATAAATCTAATATTTCTTGAATGCACAGAAATAAATAGTTTTTCATTATGTGAATCTAATATTTTTTGAATAGGTATGCAAAAATAAATATTTTTTTCTTGGTATAATTTCTAATATTTCTTGAATGCACAGAAATAAATAGTTTTTCATTATGTGAATCTAATATTTTTTAAATAGGTATGCAAAAATAAATATTTTTTTCTTGGTATAAATCTAATATTTCTTGAATGCACAGAAATAAATAGTTTTTCATTATGTGAATCTAATATTTTTTAAATAGGTATGCAAAAATAAATATTTTTTTCTTGATATAAATCTAATATTTCTTGAATGCACAGAAATAAATTTTTTTTTTCATTACGTGATCTAATATTTTTTGAATGGGTATGCAAAAATAAATATTTTTTTCTTGATATAAATCTAATATTTCTTGAATGCACAGAAATAAATAGTTTTTCATTATGTGAATCTAATATTTTTTGAATAGGTATGCAAAAATAAATATTTTTTTCTTGGTATAAATCTAATATTTCTTGAATGCACAGAAATAAATAGTTTTTCATTATGTGAATCTAATATTTTTTAAATAGGTATGCAAAAATAAATATTTTTTTCTTGGTATAAATCTAATATTTCTTGAATGCACAGAAATAAATAGTTTTTCATTATGTGAATCTAATATTTTTTAAATAGGTATGCAAAAATAAATATTTTTTTCTTGATATAAATCTAATATTTCTTGAATACACAAAAATAAATATGTTTTTCTTTATGCAAATGTAATACTTTTTGAATATAGAAAAATCAATCATTTTTTCTTGATATAAATCTAATATTTCTTAAATGTACAAAAATAAATATTTTTTTCATTATGTGAATCTAATATTTTTTGAATAGGTGTGCAAAAATAAACATTCTTTTCCGGATATAAATCTAATATTTCTTGAAAACACAAAAATAAATATTTTTTTCTTTATGCAAATCTAATACTTTTTGAATATAGAAAAATAAATATTTTTTTCTTGATATAAATCTAATATTTCTTGAATGCACAGAAATAAATATTTTTTTCATTATGTGAATCTAATACTTCTTGAATATAAAAAAATAAATATTTTTTTCTTGATATAAATCTAATATTTCTTGAATGCACAGAAATAAATATTTTTTTCATTATGTGAATGTAATATTTCTTGAATGCACAGAAATAAATATTTTTTTCATTATGTGAATGTAATATTTCTTGAATGCACAGAAATAAATATTTTTTTCAATATGTGAATCTAATATTTTTTGAATGGGTATGCAAAAATAAATATTTTTTTCTTGATATAAATCTAATATTTCTTGAATACACAAAAATAAATATGTTTTTCTTTATGCAAATCTAATACTTTTTGAATATAAAAAAACAAATATTTTTTTCTTGATTTAAATGTAATATTTCTTGAATGCACAGAAATAAATATTTTTTTCATTATGTGAATCTAATATTTTTTCAAATATAAATAAATAAAAAATAAATATTTTTTTCTTTATGCAAATCTAATACTTTTTGAACATAGAAAAATAAATATTTTTTAAATATATTTTAAAAATATTCGAAAATATTCAATATTTTTTAAATATTTTATAAATATTAAGTAAATATTGTGTGCTACTTAGGGTAGTACAGTAAAATTGTCAACAAGTCACAGCTTGTGAGAGTTCAAAACACATTGCAATTCAAATTTCTGGCGCACTTCGAATTGGAGATTTGAGATCTGCAAACAGACAATCGGAATTCGAATTACAGCACAGATTGTGCCGAAGTCGAAGTTCCCTTGTAAACGCAAGCTTCGCAATTGGATGTCGAATTGTGCCGCAATCGAAGTTGTTGTAAATGCACCTTTAGACGTCCCGTTTGACGGGAATTTTTTACTCGCAGCGCACCTGTCGTGTTCCCACACGCGGCACATAAAATTGTGACCGGACGGCGGAAAAACAGGAATATGATTTATGATTTGATGAACGTTTGAACTAGTTCGCTTTACGGTAGTCTAAATTCATTCAACCCGCACCTTCTAAGTAGATCATCCGAGCCTTTTGCATAATACATACGGGCAAGCCGGAAAAGCCTGCTGCCGCCTATATCCTGTTTAATAAAGCGGAAACAAAACGACAGATTGTGCCTCACAAAAAATCGTTGTTTTTCAGTTTTTTCAACATTTTTTTTAAATGCACGCAACCGGTATGAATTAACTGCGAGGCGATTACTCACTAGAAAAATTTAAATATTACTAATGGCTTATTATAGTTGCGATGAATTCCAAATGTGCATTCCGCAGCGGATAGCATCTGAGTTACAATAGACATTGTTACACACGGGAGTTCAATGGAAAAAATGGGTTAAGCCGCAGCAAAGGATGGCCTCAAACGTTGAGGCCTTGCTAAAATCGGTCGTTTGGTTAAATGAATTCTCCACAAATTACAGTTTAAAAAAAAGTTTGAAATGAAATAATCCAAATTTCAGTCGAGAAAAAGGGTCACTCCCAGTGTTATTAAGATTTATTAACTTAAAAGTTGTTTTATGTGCACAATTAAATTTGATAGATAGCAACGCCAAAAAAAGTTATAACCTATAACTAACGTTAATAACTGACTGCAATGTAAATAAAAACTTTAATTCACATTCACCGCTAAATCGGCCTTAATAATATTGACTTTCATTGTCACATATTTTTTAATTCTGTTCTAAATGTTGAATCCAAAACATTTCATTATCGAAGTAAAACAAATAATAACCAAACGGTGCAGCTAGTTTGGTAATATTTAACCAAACTTCAGTTGAAATATTCAGTTACTGTTTTTTTGTAACTGTTAACTAAATGTTTTGTTTCAATTTCTCAGAGTGTATTTAACTAACTTATACCAGGTTCTTTTTTAACATGTAAATATGCCTAGTTGAATTTAAAACAAAATAAAGTCAATTAATCAATGTATGCAACCAATTGTACTCCCACGTCAACTTATTTTAGGTTAAGTATTACTAAATCGTAATGACAAGACGTAAAGACATTAGAACAATTTATTTAAAAGAAAAATTACAATAAATTTTCTAAACGATTGTACAATCTTGCACAGCATTTCTTAAATAAATGGGATTTAATTCGTTACCGTTCCGACAGATGGTATCGATCTGTCGGGATAATTGATGGAAAATAATCTCTGACTTGTCGGAAGCTATTGTTACTTTTATTTTTTCTTCTTTTGAATATATTTTAATAACTAAATTTCAAACTTACACATGAATGAAATTTCTTTATTTCTAAATTAACAAATGGGTCATTCCATGCTGATTGTCACCTCACTAGTAAAAATTGAAAATATAATAATCGAATAATCCATGTTTTAAGTATCACTTAAAATATTTTTTAAAAATACCATTTTTCTAGTATTTTTCTTCAATGTTGGCAATACCAGTGGTACTATGTTGTGAGTGGGATATTTTTTCTGTTACTTGAGAACCCTGTTTGGGGTCATTTTGGTATAAGGAGAATCACGTTTTTTTCAAGTTGTATTTATACGAAAAGAATTAAGTACATTATATTGTGTTTTTGTTAATTAAAAATGTTTGACTTCAATTTACCTTGGAGTGAGCCAGAATTTGCTTTAAAAGCAATGTTAAAATCTTAATGAAATCTAATTTTATTTGTATTTATTTGTCTCAAAACGTTACTCGTCCCGACCGTCACAGTTCATTGTCCCGACCGTCACATTTTTTAAATTTTTGCAGAAATAAACTGGTTCAACCTATTACATTTGTATGTTGATAAAATGAAAGATAAAATGTTTTGGTAGCTACTTTTTGTTTTCATATAATTTAAGAGGTTGTGGTTGCTTTGAATTTCCAAGTCCAAGTACCAACTTGAAGTAGGTAGGACATTTGATGTCCCGACCGTCACACTCATACGAATGGCAATTTTACATAGTTAAGAGTATATTTTTTTTTAAATTTTTATGTAAGCTGATCAACATTTCATATATTAATTTTGAATCTTGATTGTAATTTTTTTTAAATTGGACAATGTTAAAACAAAGATGGTATGCTTTGGTGTAAATCTTAAGAACAAAACTTTATTAAACCAAATGACCAAATTTCTCTACAAGTTTCTTTGAGTTCAGTTTACGTTTACAGTCGGTGGCAAACACCTTACAAATAAAAAATTAATTAACAAGCATTTCCAGTCATACTTCAAGACATCAATTAAAAAGTAATAAAAAATGTAGATGAGGGCAAAAATTCAGCCATCTACCCACCGACCAGAAAATTACATGCCCTCTCCCAGCGGCATCTCGCCGAGCAAAGTTATCAACGAATCTAGAAATATTTACAAAATTTTACAGGTTCCGGGTTTGCAAAAAAATTTATTGCCGCTCGTAAACATTTTCGATTTTAACGGCCCAAGAGCGCGAATCTGGGAAAATAAAATCCCAAGAGCTCTCATTGGGATGAGATTCTTCATGAATTTTTCATGAAAAAGGGGAAAAACCTTATGTAACTTTCTTCACTAATTGCACGGTGACGCAAGAATATTTTTTATTATGTTTTTATCATTTCTCACACGAGTGACATCTCAAGATAGATGTGTGTGTACGGACTTCCGGTTACCAGCCTTGGTCACACTGCTTGATTCCAAACGTTAATTTCGAGCGAAAAAAGATCATTAAGAACCTTGGGATCGAAAAGTGAGGATGCAACACACCCAGGTGGATTTCCTCCGAGCGCGGTCCGATTAATCAACCGGCTTTCTTCGCACCGGAGAAATGTTATTAACAACCGCAGATCGCAAATCGAAAACCAAAAAAACCGATCGCCCGATTCGTCATAATTCTTTGTAAAAGTTTGAAATATCGCTTCAATGCCGTGACTGTACCGCCGCCCAGAGCGATTTGATCATAATTTTTAATTAACGATGTCGAGTTTTTTTTTTTAATGGTTTTTGCCGCTTTTTCCTAGAATTTCATCATTCCCGGAATGAGTTTTATTGTTTCAATCAATAGTGCCCCGTTCTGCGCTTTTTCGGTACCACTGGAGCTCAGCGCAAATGGCTCGTTTGCGTTGAGGATGTGCATCGAAAAATGCCGATTTCATGAAGCAGATCACAATAGAGCGAAGGTCGTTGCTTGAGCGATGGGAGATGCATTATGCAACGTGATGTAATAAAAAAGCAGTAAAAACGCAATAAACGCTTTTTAATGACAATTTGAAATTGTTTTTCACTTTTGCCATTTTAATGCGGTCGCAGGTAATTAATTATGCGTTAATGAGGCGGCTGCAGGTTTATTCTCGACGCGTTCGAGGCGGCCCCAGGTAAAAATTTGATTTTTAACGATTCTGTGTTCGGGCATTAAAATCGGCCTTGAAATGCGATTAGGTCATCTGAATTGGTAGCTCTAAAATGTATTGATAACAATAACTGAGTTGTATTGAGATCCAATTTGAGTTGTAACAATTTGCAGAAGTTCTTGAACCGTATTCCACAAAAGGCCCAACTGATTTTTCTGAACGAATCGTAAAAAACTTTTGTGAAAGTCTACAAATTTAGTAAATTTTGTTTTTGGCACTCAATAAGGCTCTCCTAATTTTTTGTGACACATTACAACAGACAAAAATCTAAACTGTTTTCATGTTCCATAAAAATTAATTTGCAACTGATATTTCTTTAGATTTCTCAAAAACTGAACAAATCTATCTAATTTTGTTCTTGGCACTCAAAGAAAATCGTACAGTTCTTTGCTATGATTACTTACTTTAAATTTGTACCTAATTTTGTTCTTGATATTCTTAAGGTCCACCTAACTTATGCTTTGGTACATTGCCAAGGAGTAACTTTATTCAAGAAAATTTCACTATTTTTACACCTTCAAGATATTCTGTGCAATACATACCAAGCCTGTATTGAATATTGTATTTTTAACAAACTTTGTAAATCTCGCTAATTTTGTACTTGATATCCTTGAGGCTCACCTAATCTCTATTTTGGTACATTACTAAGGAAAAGCTTTATACAACAAAATTTAACTGTCTGTTGCACCTTCAGCATATTTTGTGCAATACATAACAAAGTTGCACTAAACGGTACATTGAATTTTTAACCAACTATAAATCTACCTAATTTTGTTGTTTGGATCCTTAAGGCCCACCTAACCTATATTTTGGTACATTACCAAAGAGAAACTTTATACAACAAAATTTAACTGCCTTTTGCACCTTCAGCATATTTTCTGCAATACATAACAAACTTGAACTAATGGGTGCATTAGATTTTTAACCAACTACAAATGTACCTAATTTTGTTCTTTGAATCCTTAATGCCCACCTAACCGATATTTTGTTATATTACCAGGGAAAGACTTTATACTTTCTTATCTAACTATTTTTTGTACTTTCAACATATTCTGTGCAGTAGATACCATTTTTTAACAAACGCTACAAATCTACCTAACGTTGTTCTTGAAATCCTTAGGTCCACCTAACCTATATTTTGGTACATTACCAAAGAGAAACTTTATACAACAAAATTTAACTGCCTCTTGTACCTTCAGCATATTTTTTTGCAAGACAAAATGAACTTGTTCTAAATGGTGCATTGGATTTTTAACTAACTGCAAATCTACCTAATTTTGTCCTTGGCATCCTTAATGCCCACCTAACCGATATTTTGTTATATTACCAGGGAAAGACTTTATACTTTCTTATCTAACTATTTTTTGTACTTTCAACATATTCTGTGCAGTAGATACAATTTTTTAACAAACGCTACAAATTTACCTAACGTTGTTCTTCGAATCCTTAAGGCCCACCTAACCTTTATTTTGGTACATTACCAAAGAAAACCTTTATACAACAAAATTTAACTACCTTTTCAACCTTCAGCATATTTTTTGCAAGACAAAACGAACTTGTTCTAAATGGTGCATTAGATTTTTAACTAACTGCAAATCTATCTAATTTTGTTCTTGGCATCCTTAATGCCCACCTAACCGATATTTTGTTATATTACCAGGGAAAGACTTTATACTTTCTTATCTAACTATTTTTTGTACTTTCAACATATTCTGTGCAGTAGATACAATTTTTTAACAAACGCTACAAATCTATCTAACGTTGTTCTTCGAATCCTTAAAGCCCACCTAACCTTTATTTTGGTACATTACCAAAGAGAAACTTTATACAACAAAATTTAACTGCCTTTTGCACCTTCAGCATATTTTTTGCTAGACAAAATGAACTTGTTCTAAATGGTGGATTAGATTTTCAATTAACTGCACAGCTACTTAATTTTGTTCTTGGCTTCTTTAATGCCCACCTAACCTATATTTTGTTACATTACCAGGGATAGACTTTATACAAGAAAATGTAACTATTTTTTGTACTTCCAACATATTCTGTGCAGTACATATAATTCTTTAACAAACGCTACGAATCTACCTAACGTTGTTCTTGGAATCCTTAAGGCCCACCTAACCTTTATTTTGGTACAATACCAAAGAGAAACTTTTTACAACAAAATTTAACTATTTTTTGCAGAAAATTTGTTTTAAGTACACCAAGTAATTATTTTTTTGACGACATCCCACTTTTGCTTTTTACAAATTTATTTATTAATTTAGAAACGATTTTCAAACGGCGCCGTCAATTTGCCCATTTGAATGATTTTTCGAATTTCTTCGTCCCTCCTTTCCGGTTAATCGAGACAGGGGTAGCCTTGCCATCTGCCGGAACGCCGTTTGTTTTAAGGGTGTGCCATTTTCGAACGGAATAAAATCGTCAATTTGTCTTGTGGAAACAACGGCTTCCGGTGGCCGGTCGACCCAAATCCCGCTCGATTAATAATTACATCAACACTTTTGTTCTTAACGACTTCGGTCACACCAAGAGAGGCGAAAAGCCGAAACAATAACCGCGAATACGTACATTCGGTGTATTCGTGTTGACGCATTTAGGCGCAATCAATCACAGCCCCTTTGAATTTTCACGTCAGGCCGGCCTTATCGAAGAAGGGAAATGAACAAATCGAGTAAAAAGAATTTAAAGCGGTCCCACTTCTGTAGCTACAAATGACATAATGTGCCAATGAACATTCACAATGTGTGACTGATTGAATAAGGATAGTTAACCTCGGCCAAGGGGGTGATACATAATAGCAGTCTAGATTATAATAAGGCCATTTTCTCAGCGGGGCCACGACCGAAGGGTAAACATCACACTTCACATTACGTCATCGGGAGCTAATATCGCTCCTCGGGCACGTGCTCTTTTTTCCTGGAATTGTTTTCCCACTTTTGGCGACGCGGGATGTGTGAATTTTTCTGCGGCTCTGGTGAATCACATCCGAACAATTCACAGCGCTCGAGACAATTGGTGCTGTACCGTGAATAGGCCTCTTTTTTATGTTGCACAGAATGCCAATCCCATTTTTAGCAGCCGTGTGATGGAGCTACATTTCTCTGCTGCAGTTTCGCAGAAACGTTTTTTCACCTCATTGAAACGCCTAAATTTTTTTCGCGGCACCTACTTAACGATGTGACTTCATTGAGGCCAATACATTATTTGTTCTTAATACATTTCGGTACCTGAAAGAGATTTTGATAGTTTATGTGCTAAACCTGACGTTGGCATTAATTAAAATTTTTGGCATTGCCAACACAATTTCGTAGTTTTTTTTTTCTCTAAGGTTAATTTTTTGTAAGATTGGTTTGGTAAGGTAAACAGAATAAATTTTACGTGGTCCTTATAAGTGACAGGAACAAAATTAGGTAGATCTGTAAAGGTTTTTAATCTTATGATGTACTTTTTCTTGTATAAAGTTTCTCTTTGGTAATGTACCAAAATATAGATTAGGTGGGCCTTAAAGATTCCAAGAACAACGTTGGGTAGATCTGTAAAGGTTTTTAATGTTATGATGTACTTTTCGTTGCAAATTGTTTGATGTATTATAAAGAATTTTGTTTTAAAAATTTTAGCTAGATTTGTAGAGTTTGTTAAAGGTTCAATGCACTATTCAGTGCAAGTTTGGTACGTATTGCATAGAATATGATGAAGCTGCAAAAAACACTTATATTTTGTTTTATAAAGTTTCTCCTTGGCAATGTATCAAAACAGGTTAGATGGGCCTTCAGAATACCAAGAACAAAATTAGGTAGATTTGTAAAGTTTGTTAAAAATCCAATCCAAATTTGGTATGTATTGCATATAATTTGTTGAAGGTGTGAAAAATAGTTACATTTTCTTGTATAAAATTTCTCCTTGGTAACATACCAAAATATAAGTTAGGTAGGTGGGCCTTAAGGATATAAAAAAACAAAATTAGGTAGATTTGTGGTTGGTTAAAAGCCAATTCCAATTTAGTACAAGTTTGTTATGTATTGTACAAAATGTACTAAATTTTGTTGGATAAAGTTTCTTCCCAGTAATGTACCAAAATAGAAATTAGGTTTGCCTTAAGGATACCAAGAACAAAATTAGGTAGATTTGTAGTTCGTTAAAATCCAATGCCAATTTAGTACAAGTTTGTTATATATTGTACAAAATGTGCTGAAGTTTGTTGGATAAAGTTTCTTCCTAGTAATGTACCAAAATAGAAATTAGGTTGGCCTTAAGGATCCAAAGAACAAAAATAGGTAGATTTATAGTTGGTTAAAAATCCGATGTACCGTTTAGTGCAACTTTGTTATGTATTGCACAACACTGCTGAAGGTGCAAAAGACAGTTAAATTTTGATGTATAAAGCTTCTCCCTAGTAATGTACCAAAATAGAGATTAGGTGAGCCTTGAGGATATCAAGAAGAAAATTAGCAAGATTTACAAAGTTTGTTAAAAATACAATATTCAGTACAAGTTTGGTATGTATTGCACAGAATATGTTGAAGGTGTAAAAAATAGTGAAATTTTCTTGTATAAAGTTACTCCTTGGCAATGTACCAAAGCATAGGTTAGGTGGACCTTAAGGATGCCAAGAACAAAATTAGGTACAAATTTTGAAAAAGTTAGTATCTACTACAAAACAAAACAATGGCAAAGAACTGTACGATTTTCTTTGAGTGCCAAGAACAAATTTAGGTACAAATTTTGAAAAAGTTAGTACTACAAAACAAAACAATCGCAAAGAACTGTACGATTTTCTTTGAGTGCCAAGAACAAATTTAGGTACAAATTTTGAAAAAGTTAGTACTACAAAACAAAACAATGGCAAAGAACTATACGATTTTCTTTGAGTGCCAAGAACAAATTTAGGTAGATTTATAAAGTTTGTTAAAAATACAACGAACTATCAATTTTGATGAACACACTATAAAAAACCATTTCATCGAAATAATTGTAATTTTTTATTTTCTTTGACCTTTTGGAAAAAGTCTGTTTGAGTTCACAATATAGTTCAGTAGCGACCTGAAAATTGAATGACACAGAGATAAAAAAATTGTTTTGTTTGAATAACCACATGTCGGATTAAAAAAAAGTAAAGAAAAAACCAGCAGCAAGTTAACAATTACATACAAGGACGAAGCATGTTTCAGTAAAACAATTTCCACCTTAAACACGAAACGTTGAGGACTACTTTTTTACTAGAAAAAATAATATGTCATCCAACCAGCCTGTGACAACTCCATCGTTCCCGACCTGAAAAAACTGCTTATCAAAATGATTTTACCATTCTCGTTTGGAAAAGAATGTGTAACCGAAAAAGCAATTATTCGAAAATGCTCGTTTCGAATTAAACCAGATTTCCAGCGGTGCATCCATCAAACCAGTCCTAATGAATTACGAAATGCCACAGCGCAGCGACTACCAGAAGAGCAGAAGTCTTTTAAAAATACACAATTATTTCATCTCTGACGCGTTTGCAAAAATGATTAATTTAGTATAAAAGTAATTGCTGCGTCCATTAGTAATTACAATATAGTTAATGGCACTCATTTACATTTTCATTCTAAGCTCTCGCTTGATTATGACGAGTACAAAACATCCATCCGACTGGGAACAATCGGCAGTTTAATGCAATTTCTAATTGCCGTGGAAAAAGGCGCAAGAAGCACTGCGTACGTGTGTGTGCCTCTAAATGAATCATGTCATCGTTTGTAATACAATTGAATTAATTTTCAACATGGGTAAGCTTGAACTTACATCGACCGTTTAACAATTTTTAATGCCATCAAATGAGTCCGGGCGTTCCGCTCGACGAAACGGCATATTTACGACCGACTTTTTCTAAATTTGTTGAAACGGACAAAATGGTTTCCTAAACGTTTAATTTTATTGTTTCACAACAGTTGCACTGAAAATGCGGCCGGCCACATGTGGGAGTCGTAGAGCCGCTACAGCCGAACAAGACACGAATTCAGCATTTGTAATGTGTGTGCTGCCATGTGTAAAGCGGAAACGGAGCCTAAGGCTGGTACACTCCACTGAAAATTCCGTTTTTTCTAACCCCTTTGCCTCTAAACCGCCGGCGGATAGAAATCGCCTGTTGCGACTGCGACGTGGAAATGTAGGACAGACTCTTTCTCTCGGAAATTCGCCGGCGAAGCTGGAAACTCAAAAGAGAGGCCAACAGGCGATCAGGCGACGAACCTGACATCACGGCGATTCTTGCCTTGGTTAACTGGAGACATGTGTATCTTCACAGAACGAGTTTTGCGTTCGAAATAATGCAGGTTTTATCAATCGGATATACTTTGTTGCTGGAAGATGTCTCATTGCACGATTTTTGGTGGCGATGATGAAGTGTCCAGTTGTCGCAAACAATCGGGCAAAAAATCCGGCGAAAAAATTGAGAAGCGCGCTTCCGGTTAATCAGTTCGAGACGTTTCCTACTTCGTATTTAAATTAAGAGAGCGTTTCTTGCAAGTAATTGTGCGCGCTCATATTTCCTGCTCGTATTTAGGTAACAAATTGATTCGTTTATTTTGTTTGCTGCAAATTGGGTTTCCGGTGGATTTATCCGATTTGTGACTAAATTGAAGGTCGAGGAGATTGAAAAAATTTGGGATTTCTCAATTAACTCTTCAGTAGGAGCCTGTTATTGTGTTGCAGGTGTAGACGCGTGGATTACATATGTAATCCATTTTGATTATTTATTATTGTGTTAACAAAATATTTTGTTATTATTTTTTTATAACGTGTAAAAAAATTTTTTGCTTTGAAGTAAATCTATAACGATTTAGCATAAATAAAATTAAAACTCTCCAAAATGGCACCGCTTAACAGCGACGAAAAATAGAAATAATAACATACAGTAGAATCCGGTTATAACGGCTTCGGTTATAGCGAACTACCGGTTATAACGAACTTTACTCTAAATCCCGACATTTTCCCCTATGTAACAATGTAAAAATTAATAGGTTATAACGAACTCGGATATAACGAACTATCGCATATAACGAACCTGAAAAAGCTGACTATAACGAACTTTGCATTGTATATAACGCGTAATAACCTATGAATCTGATGATGACTTGTCATTAAATGAGTAATAGTTACAAAAATAGAAACAAAGGGAACGTGAATTTCAGCAATAATTGAAGGGCTCTATGCGAGAAGTACCTAAGTCACTTTTCATATTTCATATTTTATATTTTATATTTGATGTTTCAATGTGACCTGCAAATCACATTGTTTTGACGTTGAATGATTTTTTTTTACTAAAGTAAGTTTTCTTTAGTAAAAAGGATCAGTCAAAATCAAAACAATGTGATTTCCAGATTAAACAGAATTATAAATCTCAAATATCACAGAATATGAAAAGTGACTTAGGTACTTCTTGCATAGAGCCCTTCAATTAAAAAATTCAAATTTTTTCAAAAACTTAAAAATAAATGATTATTAATGTAAACAATTTATTAGTTACAACAGAATATTTGGGTAATTGTGGTAGACAAAAGTGCCCAAGAAGAAGCCAATGAGGAATGAGGATGAGCCGGAAGCACCAGCATTACAGATTTTATCTAGTAATAACAACATTCGTAATTTTTTACAGTTTTACGGTGTGCCAAACTCAATTATTGAAAATCTTAGTGACTTTGAAACGACAATTTATACTTTAAAAATGCGACAGTTCAATCGAAAATAACAAATTTTTTCAAATAAAATTATTTGTTGCATTTTGCTTTGTTTCACTTAAGTTTAGTCCTTATATTCTTAATGGTTTTATACATATGCATATTTATATTAGACAATAAAGGTCTCATAAAACACTTTTCCATGTATTATTTCAATAACGCTTATAACGAACTTCGGATATAACGAACCGATTTTGACGGTCCCTTGAAGTTCGTTATAACCGGATTCTACTGTACTTACAAAAAATATATGATCACTTTATTTATGAAACAAGATTCCTGTAACTATTACAAATAAGTTTTCGTACCAAAATTAAAAAATAAGATACCCCTACCTATAAAAAAAAAGGATGAAGTTACAGTAACATTTCAACCTGTATTTTCGACACAACTCACACAAATGTCTAACAAATGGTCTTTACGCATTCAATTATTACATATTTTACACCATCTTCTTGTAGATTTATTCCTAACAATTTATTCATAACAACGTCCTTAAGGTCCTCGTCGTTTGTGAGGCACTGTCGTTGATCTTGATGGTTGACCTAACAGAATTTTTGCACGTTTTTGTAATTAGACTGGTAATTGCAGAATTTCACTTCTTTGAATTTGTTACATTGGCTTTTCCAATAAAAAAATTATCTATTGATATTCCAGCACTTTTTTCTACTTCATTATTTTCTTCTTTGTCGTCTGTATTTTCTTGTTCACCTGCCAAATTGTGATCACTTGTTGTTATAATACCTTTTTTTTTAAATTGATTTTCTTCTTAATCCAGTTCACAAAGTTTTTCTTCTGAACTGATTTCACTCGATAACGAATTTTACAGCCAAATATCAACAATAGCAATCTGGTGTGTAACGTACTAAACTTGTTGACGAATTTGGTGTTAGTGTATCAATGTCGAAATATATGTAGCTCCATTTGATCTACGTTTATTTTTTTTAAACTCGAGATGAATAATTAAAATTTATGCTGAATAGTATAATACAGTGCGACCTCGATAATGCGGCCAAGTTTCAATCCGGATTTGATAGTACTCGGTAATTCTGACCTGGTTTTTAGACATCTCCGTCATTTAAAAAGTCTTAATTTGCCTGAACGAGCCCTAGATGATGTTCTTGAAGATAAAGATTGAAAGAAACGGAATTGAACCAGGAAAGGATCAAGCAAACAACAATTACAAAGTACTTTACAAAATAATATAAAATTTAATAAATATGCTTCTGTTTTAAATAATTTTTGTTTATGTACTATTTTCTAGTTATTTTGTATTAAATATTTCTCTTTTCAACAAAAAAAACTGTCTCGCTTTAGTAATCCGAATTATTTACTTATTCGAATCACCGCGTTTTTAATTAGTCCGGATTATCGAGGTCTCACTGTATTGTAATAAAATATTGCGCAGACTATCAATACAGTAAAATTTATGGCCAAGTAGACAAACAACTATCGGCATATATGGATATTTCTATTATTAGTGAATCAACACAATCGAAGGAAAATATACCTCCTTATCTGACTTACGTTTATTTTTGTTAAGCTTAAAGTAACTGTGTAACTGTCAATAGTGAATACTTCGCTGAAATCTCAAACAAACTAAAATAATCACGCGGTTAGGCGCGTGGATTACATATTGTAATCCAGGTGGATAAAATATTTTTTTCGCCACCTAAGTGGTAAGAAAACAATTGCTTGATGAATTAATCCTGTAGAATAGTCTTTTTTAGAAAGGTACTGAAAAGATTGTTGATGTGTCATAAGCAAACAAAAATAGCATTGAAAATAAGAACACTGGATTACATATGTAAACCACGCGCCCACTCTAGGGTTAAGGATTTTCTTGAGATCGAATCAGGGTCCTCTAAAATTGGTCTCATGTATTAAATTATTATCCACAAATTTTATTTTTTTACGATAAACAAAAAATATAATTTTTGAAAAATCGAGACTACAAATTTTTTGTTTAATTTCATCTTACAAGTCACAAAAATGATTTTTTTAAATTTTTCAAACGATTAATAATGAAATCACCAAAACTTCCAACAAAGAGTGGTAAATTTACCCAAACGCAAATGATGACCGAATGATATAATATGTGAAGTTGTAAATTAGAACCCATTGTAACCTGCGGTTATCAGGTCCGAACTAAAAATAAACGCTTTAGCTCAACTATTGTATTATACTAGTTGTGTTCCATTATTTCAAGCAAACAGCCCCAGTGTTTCAGTGACTTAGTAAATCTGAAATTTTAAACTGTAAATGCGCCCCTGATACTTGTTTCTTCAAAGAACTTTGCAATTTTACAACACTTGCCTGATTTAGTGGTTATGACTTGAAAATTGTAAATAACTTTTAGTTTATAGTTTTAACGTTTACAAACAAAGATGTAATTATTAATCATTGAGATTGATAACTTTATGCAAAATGCCTTTATCTGCAATCTATCGTTTGGATCGTGCTGAGAATAGAATTTCATAAAAAATATAAATTACAGGATAAAAATAGCAGCTGTTCCGTTAAAAAATTCGCAGCCATTAAATTTTCATTGGAAAAAAATTGTGGAGCATCTCTCGAGAAAGTGCTTCCAAGCTCGAAAAAATAATCATAAAAACGTTTATTAAAATGAGATAATTAGATGCTCACATAATTTATCCAGAAAATGTCCAACTCCTTAATTAACTTTTGCACAACTGCACGCCGGCAGCTGCAGCGCTTTTGACAGCCGAAATTTTCGACTAAAAATTGCGCCACCGATACACATTAATAACGCACAAGGCCGAGTCACCTTCGAGCATTTCGGGCCACCTTCGGAACCAAAAAAATTCGTTTCCCGAATTTTTTCTCCTCATTTTTAACTGTCACTGCGGCCATCAGGCAGCTTATAAATATTGAAATGGGAATTTGTATTTGCCCTAGATAACGCATGTATAAATCTTTCGTGTGAGTGATTAATTAACGATGTGTGAAACGAACGAGATGTTGTTTTGGTTACCTGGAGTACACTTGACCCAGTGTTAAATATCACAGAACCGATCCTCCGGACGCCGCACTAATTGAATTCAATTCAACAGTCGGGAAAAAAGAGTCGTATAAATGGAATTTAATAGACGGTTTTTTGAGGAAAAAATTACTACAACATATCGTAGATAATTGTCCCTCTTAATTGATCATTAAATTCAGTTTACGGAATATTGTGAATTTACATTGAGATCGTTATATTTAATGTTTTTATGATTTGTGTCAAAAATAATGATTCCGAATAAAATAATTCATATAGGAATTCCAATCTAACAGGTGAGTGGCTGCGAGTGTGTGTGTGTATCTTATTTATGAAGATCAGGGTAATTCAATCGAATTTTTAAAGCAACCTAAATAATTCATCATAAATGTAGCTTATATGTAACGAACGTTAATAAAATCCTGATTGTATGTATAACCGTGTAGATGTTTATGCTTCGATTATTCAGCAGTAACTTTCACGATTGACATTTATTATTCACATTTTTTTATAAGTAACGTCACATAACGAGCTATATGTCAGTTTTTAATGACGCACTTTGTTCGCTTTTATACGAGTCCCATCCGAGTCCCGGTTTTAATTTGCCGCGCTCGATTTTTATGCGGGCGCTTCGATGTTGCTGCATGAAGATACCTTAACGTTTTAATTGAAGCATCCGAGATGCAACAAGTGGCACTTTTTAATTCGCTGACTGTGCACTTTTCCTATCATCGCTACTTTGTTCGAAAAAAAAATTGATGGCTCCTATTTACCAACAAATTCTTTGCATATCTGCAAGCTCTGCCAGCTTTATTGCAGCAAATCCTTTGAGCTGTTGGTCTCATCGAACTGAAACATTTCCACTTAGAATTATGTCGATAAACAGACGTCACTCGTTGCTATAGTTGATTTGTAAATTACGAGCAGCGTTAGAAGGCTATGAAATTACTGTTTCATTTTATTTATGTTGACAATAACATAACCTACATAATCACTTAAATGTTTCAGAAAATACAAAAGTTTCTTTCGAAATGAACTTCCTTCCACAGAAGCGTATTGTGCTACTTTTGTAAGTTTGAAGCGACATTACACTAATACAACCTTAAACTTTCGTTAAAAAAAAAAAAAAATTTAAAAAATTATTCGTAGTCTTCTAACACTGCTAATTTAAAAATCGACTATAGAATTATTAAAATAATTTATTAAGTAATTAAAAAAAGTTTAATAATACAGGAAATTCAGGACAACAATAAGATTTGACATTTTCAATAATTTCTAATATTCGTTTGTTGTAAGTTCAAAATTTGAGTTAAAAAATATTCGAGTCGATTAAAAATTCCTAAATAGCTTTCCCAGTAACCACTTCCTTCCAGTTTCAGGGAAAACGAGTGAACTGGGTATTAACAATAGGTAGGGTAGAGACACCACTTTTAGCCACAATATCAAGTGGATTTTATTAATTAAACCTTAATTAGTTATAAGGTAAGGGTCCCAAATTTAGACCCTGACCAAAATTCAGACAGGTTTCTATTAATTTATTTAAAATAAGAAAACTACAAAATTAAAAAAAAAATTGTGACATCTATTGACCCAAGGCAACATTATATTATTCATTTCAAGAGCTTTTCCTGTTTTACATTTAGTAGTTTTCTTATTTTAAACAAATTAATAGAAACCTGTCTGAATTTTGGTCAGTGTCTAAATTTGGGACTCCTACCTTACCTTGTTTCTTAACCAAATCACTACCAAAATAAAGTTAAAAAAATTACACAGTTTTCTAACACTCCTCCTAATTTAAAAATGAACTATAGAATTACTGTAACAATTTATCACACGGTTCTAAGTAATACTCAGAGTCTAGCAAAAAAGTCACAAATATAAAAATGGTGAATTAGAAAATCCTAGAGATTATAGATATTAGAAAATCAAATATTGGTTTAAGTTAATTGTCCACAAAGCACAACTTATTCTTAAACTTTAGGTTATCAAATTCTAAATATGTTCAACAAGGCGTTGTTGTCACAAACATCTTTTGAATGCAGTAATTATAAAAACTGAAATCAAGGAAACATTTTTTTACAAAGCTGTGAGGAATACATAAATAAATATCCATTCAGGCAATTATGTAATGATTATTTTTGTGTTTTTTAAACTTTTAAGTTTGATTTAAGGGGGCCACTTGAGAAGCAAGATTCACAAGATGGCGCCACCGTAGTAAAAATGTCAATTTTGTAAAAACTCTTTCCATTAACAAGCTTTTTTATACAAAAAAACTATAGTGGATATAAAAGATTAAAAAAATGATCTAGGTATAGACATAAATTTGCCATGGAAAAAGTTGAAAAAAGTATTTATTCAAGAATGTCACACTTTCCGATGCTTTTTGACTTAAGTACTGACAAATGTGATTAGATAATGTAAGAGTATACTTATGATTAATGCTTCCAGGGTGTGACCAGCAAGATTTTCTTTACTTTTAACAAAAAATTCAAATATTATTGAAAGTTTGACATTTTTGAATAAATACTTTTCTCAACTTTTTCCATGGCAAATTTATGTCCATACCTAGATTATTTTTTTATCTTTTATATCCGCCACTAGTTTTTTTATATAGAAAAGCTTGTTAATGAAAAAAGCATTTTACAAAATTGACACCTTTTTCTACGGTGGCGCCATCTTGTGAATCTTGCTTCTCAAGTGGCCCCCTTAAATTTGATTTTGTAGAGGGAAGTGTAATTTTGTTAGTGTTGGAATTGTGTTCTTTTTTCCACTGATTGCCACGTTGAAAACGAAGAACCAATCGACTGTCAACTTTTTGAGATTTTCACTAAAATAACATTTTTTAAATAAATTTGTGTATATTTGCGTGGCTCACAGCTACATCCAATTATTAAATTATGGTTCAAAAATCTACTTTTACTCTTTGAGCTCTTCCAAGAGGAAATAAAACTAGTGTTTACTAAGCAAAGCTGCTGATGGCAAGATAATGCAGGCTATTATTAGGCCTGAGCCAATAGATGGCGCAAGCATGCAACAATTCGCAAATATGAAAATTATGAAATTTATCGTTATTTTTTAAGTTAGGGAAAAACGAATATAATAAAAGTTGTACGTAATAGCGAAAACAATAAAGTTTGTTCTTACAACTTTTCGACATCTCAAACCGTTGTCTACTAATTCGAGGCTGTGTAGGATGAACAGGCACCAACACACACACACCCACACAGGCAAGTTTTAAAATCACAAAAACTAAAAAATTTAGGCCACAAACTGAAAATTGCGTAAGTAAACAATAATAAAACGACGACGTGAATGACTTGCGAATCGGCTCACAACTTTTACTGTTCTTGATGTGTCAGCGGCGTCAAGTTAAGTCAGTTTCACTGTATGCACCGCATACAAAGCATCGATTTTTCCGGCGGTTGCGTTGCAATGCTCACACGGAAGTTATCAATTTAAGCGTAACGACGTAATGAATGGGCGAACAAGAAGAAGAAGCGCGTTTTTCTTTCCAGTGAGAGAATGTCAAAGTGTTTACCCTCTTTCATAAAATAACAATTTACGTGTAATCTTGTGGACTTCGTGAATGTATTAAAAGTCCCTGAGGCGGTATAAAGGTTGAAGCAAAGGAAATGTTACAAGGCCTTCTAGATATCACGGAGATTGTTGCGTTTTGTAATAGCTGTCTCTCTCTCGTTCCAGTGTTTTTTTTAATTATTATTTATAATGAGTAAAAATAAACGTCGTGAAGTTGAAGACTTCATGTAACTGACGGATACCCGCTCCGGGCGCTCGGTTTCGTTGCAACAAACTTTATGAATAACTTAAGACGGATTTCGATTAAGTTTATGTGTGTGTGGCGTTTTTCCCGTACGAAAATGACATTTTATGCTCGACTGTGTCTAATTTATGGGCTTAATTAGCCGTTCCGTAGTTTGTAACTTAAAATCAGTCATTAACAAGTGTTTTCCAGTTTGTCTCGATAATAAACAAGCGGTGACTATTTTCTTTGTTAATTAATTTCCCGTCGAGCTGCAGTGCGTCTACAAGGACACTCAGTCGTTCGTTTTTCAAAATCCTCGCGCGATGATTAATTACACTTTTTTCCATCGCATTACCAACCTGCCTTGAGTCGATTTTACGAATTCGCACCTAAGGTCTGAAACGGCCCAATTTCGACACGGCGCCTCCGGAACCCGGTTCCCGTTGCGCGGTTCCACGAACCATGATCAGAACTATCGATATTAGGTGATAATAAGCGGACAAAAAACGGCCTTTGTGTCCGCTGTCATCCGAGCACTTATTCTTCGTTTGTAGTTACTCAGTCGGTCGGTAATAAATCCGGACGATGCTAATAACGCGATCAAAATATTTACGTTCGTCGGCGAGTGTGTGAAAGTCGCTTTTGCGAAATTGGGAAAAAAGTCGACCGTTAATCATGGCGGCGTCGCCGCGCGATTAATCAACGCGACTGTTACGACCAATTAAAGTTGTAATAATTCAGCGAAAAAAATTATATTGGCGATTAGCTTGCGAATGCAGACGGGCTTGTTTTTTTGGCGTGTGCAGGTGGCTGAAGAAATGAAAAATGCGACATTTAAATCGTTACAAGTGTTTGGTAAAAAGTCGTTTCTGGCATTTTTTGTTTGAGAGGCACGCTCGTAAAGCTAGTGGTAAAACTAGTCAGGAGTAAAATATATGCAGAAGCATATCTGGTATAATTTTGCAAAACTTAAAACGCTCACTTCATACCCAAGTAACAATTTGATGTTTTATAAATGTATAAGAACGTTTAGCGAACAGTCTTATAGCTGTTATAAAGCCAAAATGGGCTCAGTCTTATAAGATAATTCAGTTCTTTAACATTGTTCATACAGAGTTTATAAAACATTCTTAAAAAGCAATTTTATAAAAGCTGTATAATAGTTTTGTAAGCTTTATAATATAAAATTGTTTTGCTGCATGGCGTTACATCTATAAAACTAAACGATTCCATAAATGTATCCTTAAGAAACAAAATAATCTCATTGCTTTCTTAACCGACAAAATCATCCGCATACTTGAAAAATATAGAACTGAGTCTTTTAATGGTTTTAGCTGATTGGCTTTTATGAGTTCAATTTATATTGCGAAGAAAAGTTTTCTGTTAATTATTATACCATAAATATCGTAAAATTTGCACTCGCCCAAAAATTAATGAATATTTCAAATAATGTTTGAATTTTGAAACAAAAATGGATTGCATAAGTTTTAGTTTTTTTTTGCGATGATCTGCTAATTTAGTACAGTCATATAAAAATGTGGAAGCGACGTCGTTTATGTTTGTAAATTAACGTATAATTGTCGATATTTCAAGTTTTAGAATTTTGTGATTTTTCTCCAAAATGGCGACAGTTCAGGTGTCGCATGTCTTACGCTAATAAAACATTTTGGTACCGCAAGCAACCGTTATATGACAATTGAGCTGTATAAGTGAAGTGGTTTCACTATTATACAACAGACACGTCATATTGTGTAACTACTGCGCGGGCAGTTTACTACCCGAATTATATATTTTCATGGTGGCAGTAGATGGCGCCACAGAATTTGTAACATGAAATTTTCAAATTGAGTCAACATTACTTACTTTGCACTATTGTAATTATGGATAAAAAGCATGAAAGAGGGAAAAATCATATCGAACAAGATAAAGAAAGTTTATTAGAAATTATAAAAAGCTTTAAAAATATATATTTATACAAGTTTATACAAATTTAGACATGATTTAGTCAAATCGTGTCGACAGGTCTGCTTAACTCTACTATGTCATGTGTTTGTTGTGTTTGAAGCATTTGGCTTTGTTGATTTGTTGTCTCAAATCATGTAGCATACGATGTTCCCAGCAGTACTACAACTTGAGTGTAGGATTTACGGGTAGGTGTTCGGATGTCATTTCTCAGCCTCAGGTAGAGTTTTTGCTGTAGTTGCTTGTGAATGATACAATCTCTGTAATTTTCGGGATATTTACCCTTGCAATTAACACAAACTACCTTGTCATCTTTTGTTTTGCGCGGGCACTCAATTGTTTTATGGAGTAATATACATTTAACACATTGTGGAATGTGTTGGGCGAAGCATTGACAATTTGTGCATTGTGGTATCTCTTAGCATGGTTGGATTCAATTGAAGGGCTCTATGCAAGAAGTCTCGAAGTCACTTTTTTTTTTGTTGATTTGTCGTCTCAAATCATGTAGCATACGATATTCCCAACAGTACTACAACTTGGGTGTAGGATTTACGGTTAGGTGTTCGGATGTCATTTCTCAGCCTCTGGTAGAGTTTTTCCTGTAGTTGCTTGTGAATGATACAATCTCAGTAATTTTCGGGATATTTACCCTTGCAATAAACACAAACTACCTTGTCATCTTTTGTTTTGCGCGGGCACTCAATTGTTTTATGGAGTAATATACATTTAACACATTGTGGAATGTGTTGGCCGAAGCATTGACAATTTGTGCATTGTGGTATCTCTTAGCATGGTTGGATTCAATTGCAAGAAGTCTCTAAGTCACTTTTTCATATTCTATGATATTTGAGATTTGATGCTTAAGTTTGATCTGGAAAACACATTGTTTTGGTTTTAACTGATCTTTTTTAATAAAAAGTACTTACTTTACTACGCTAGTGTTGGTTAATAGTTTGGTATTGTAGATTTCCTTGTTGTTTTAGTTCAATGATGATACAGACATAATAACAAATTTTATAACGAGCAATACTACAATTCAAAACTTTCTTAACGTCACTTTTCGCTTCTAACTGTCAATTTAGTCGCCGAGTAAAATTTACTTCGTAGAAAAATCTCTTATAATTTACTTTGGAGACTTACTAGCCAACTAAAGTTATTTTGCGTTTATAATACGCAAATTTATAACTGTTTTATAAATTGACAGTGACATTTACAAAACAATTTTATAAATTATTTATAAAGAGTTTTTAAATGCTGTGAAACGCAACTAAAGAGCCGTTATAAAACAATTCAGTTCTGCAAGCTGAAATGCTGTATAACGATAGTCATATAAACATTTACACAACAATTGTATAATTATAAGTTGTTTTATAATTTTGCTGTAAGAACGTTCTCATCGACGACTTAAACAACAAATTAGTTTGAGGCAACTAAATGGTGTTATCCGCGACTTTTACTCAACCAATTGGTACCTACTGAGCAACAATATAACAGTTTTATTAGCTAAAAATTATGTAGCTACGTTGTTACTCGGGGAGATTTTGACTGCGGATTTTCAATTTTTTAGGAGTATTAGAAATATGCAATTTGGCGAAAATGTTCTACGATGGTCCACCCTATATAACATATTTTGAATGAATTTTCAGTTAATGTTAAAAATGAATAATACCAACGTTTCTTTAATTGAAATGAAAGTTCAAGGCTTGCGATGACTAAGTCTGTGATTTTTTCGTTCCAGGTGAAAATATGGTTTCAAAACAGACGGAGTAAATACAAGAAGATGATGAAAGCCGCCCAGGTAACCCCAAACAACAACGGAACGTCCGGGTCGCATTCAGGTTTACTAGGATCGGGTGCCAATCTTCCCTCGGCCAGTCCCGGACCCCAAGGGCCCAACATGATGCAAGGTACTCGTCGAGCTTTCATGAAAAAAATCAGGTGTTAATGTTATGATTCAGGGGGCGGTTCGTCGAGCGGCTCGCCGGCGACCGGCTACATCCAGCACTCGTCGCCAGCGCCAAGTTCGACTCCGGGTTCAGACATGTCCGGGCAGCAGCCAGCTGCCAGTCCAGGGTGGGACGTGAAGCCCCAGCAGCCGATCCATCCGCCGCCGCACCCGGCACCGCACCCTCATCCACCGCACAACTACCTCCCTCAGTACTCGTGGTACCCCACAGACAACCCCGGTCTTCTTACGTGAGTTGATTTGTTTTTCTGGCCCGCTGTCGACATAAAACCACTTTTGATGCAGTAAAAATATAAAACCGATTACGGTAATAAATAAAATTGACGTTCATATCCTCAGCATGTTGTAATAATAGTACAGTAATACGTCGAATAAAAATTTTAGCATTGCCGTCGACTCATAAAATAATGACGCAAGTACTTAAGGCACATCCGTTTTTCTTTATCTCTCGCCTTAATTAACTTGTTTTGATTAACAGTAAATTAACTGTGAGATTGTAGTAACGCGTAATTCCACCTTCAATTACAAAAAAATTATTGCAAAATGTTGCGCAGGTATCGTGCGATCGAAAAACTTTTAAATTATATATTTTTTAAATTTATGTTGGCATCGCGTGTTACATCTGACAGTTTAAGATTATGTTACCAAGGTCAAAATTTGAGCTCGAAATTCTTCTTTGCAGTAAGGAATACGACCGTTCTCCATTTTTCAACTATATGCCAATTCTGAAGTAACTTGGTAAGGAAAACATTCTGTAAAAATTAAGTGATTGTGTCAAAATTGTTTAGGTTATGTTATTGGGGTTTTTGCTCACCATTGCCAACATAAATTTAAAAAAATAAATTCATAGCATACATTTTTCAAATTCGTTTTTTGTGTGCAACTTAAAAACATTGCTGCAAGTTAATAATTATTTTCCAATAAAAAAAAAGAATTTGAAAAATTTGTGCATTGCGCACGATTTCAGCACACTAATTAAAGATGTTGGCAAATAAATAATTTAAGATTAGGTCAACTGCTAAAAAAATTTAAAAATCAATTTTAGCTGTAAAATATTTTTTATTTATTTTGGAAATTGGATTGCAAAAATTTTTTTTTAAAAAATACAAAAATTCTTCTGTTGTGCAAAATTAGTTCAGTCATTTTATACAAAAAAAAATACCCCAATCTTCTAAAAAATTCTAAGTGAAGATGTTCCTTCGGAATTCTCTTTGTATCGCCATAAGCAACACTGTATAAAAAGTCCATTGAAAAATCATGTCGGTCAAAGAAATTATTGTAGGTCAAAGGTCGCGACAATCAGTTTTTCTCAAATATCTCGTGAAGTATTGGTTTTATTTGAATTTTGGTTTTTATAAAATTTGTTTGTTATCAAAATTTGCACAAAAAAGGTGCTATACAAAATTTACGTTCGACTTAAAATTTTTGAAGAATACTAAAATGACTGGACTAGATTGGACAGTAACTTAAAAAAATTGTTGAGCACATTATTTTTAAATTGATTATTTGCTAAATAACTTAAAAATTGCTTTTCTGCCATTTGCTTTCACTAAACAACAAACATTATAATTTGCTGCTTTAGTTGTGGAAATAAGTATATTTTTATGTCGACAGTAAAAACATTAAAAGTAATAGTAGTGTAATGATTTATTACTCGCAAATTTGTATTCGCTCGGCTCCGCTGACGCTCCGCCTCGCAAACACAAAATTTGCTCACTAAACAGTGACACTTTTCATCCACTATTTTTTCTCCAGCCAAAGTACAAAATATACAAATTCTAAGACTATGATAAGCAGGTGATATCCAAGTAGTTGTGATTATCTGCCACGAATATGTGTATTTTGTGTGAGTAAAAAAGAATTGTGAAGAAGACTTACTTCCAGATTTGGCAGCATTTAACTTTAATTATTAACAAAATTTTGAAACCAAAAACAACCAGTTTATTTTCCAATAATTGTATTAAAAATAAGGTGTTTTAAGACAGCTGGAGAAAAAATATGTTTATTGTAAAGGATTTATTTTAAAATTAATTAATTTTGGTCAGTTTAAAACTCTTCTTATTATTTTGCACCAAAAATTATTGTGAACAGTTAGAAATTCAAAAATCAAAATGTTTTTTTTTGTAGTTTGAAAAGTTTTAATTAATTTTGAAATTAACCAATGGTCAATAAATTTTGTTCTTTTGGTAAAACCAGTCAATTCAGTTCTTTTCATTGTTTTACTGTTTTAAATGTTCTTCGTTTAAAAAAATTAGTAAAAATTAGAACATTAAAAGAATCAAGTCAATGTTATTGGTTGAAAACGCTGAAAATGTAATCCGTTGTATTATTTATTTTTATGTATTTTTGTAATTTTATTCGGAGACAGTTTATGATTTGTGGGGGCGCCGAGGCCGCCTCTCGCGTGAGCTCGCCACAAAATCAATTTTTACATTCCTGTTTTTTTAATTTAATTTTTGTTTTCAGGGTATGGCCAACTGTTTAATATCGAAGGAAGTGAATTAGTGATAAATTAAAAAAAAACTGTTTTTAACAAAGACTAATTGACCAGTGAAGTGTATTATAAATTAGCAGTAATCGATAAATAAATGAAATATTAAAAAAAATAACAATAACACTGCTACAACGTTCTTTAATCGTTTTTTTTCTTGGAGCAAACGAAATTTAATTTTCGAGATCTCGAGAAACACAAAAGTTCGCTTTTGGCTGTTGAAATGATTGATTTTCTCTCCTCAAGAAGACCTTAACTGACCTTAATCGCTTCGGTCCCGGAGCCACGAAATTTCTTTTTGTAAATCGGTGCAATAAACAGTTTTCTTCATAAGTTTGTGAGATCGGTAGTGATACACGTACTAACCACATTCCAGGAAAAACGGAGTGCTTCTGGAATAGTTTAACACACACGAGATGGTTTATAGTTTCTACTTTTGTTAAAAAATTGAGTAATTTTGTATAGTTTCCTTTTTCTAGTGTTGTTGATGAATGTTGGTATGTCAGAATAATAAGGAAAAAAGTTGTACCTAATTATGTAAAGTAGTGTTAAAAGTTGTCTTTAATTTAGAAACAAATTATTATAATTATTACAGAAAAAAAATTTCTAAATGTGTAAAAATACATAAAAGAGAAACGACTTGTTTATTTTTTTTTTCAAGTCCAAAATTTGGACGCAGTTCGACGACCGAAATTACAGGCGAACCTCGGTGGCGGTCCGGATTGAGGTTCCCGCGCTCCGGTGAGCCGAAAACACTTGACGTGCAGGGGAATTCCGACGAGATAAGCATCGCTCGAGAATCCAATTTCGCTTCACTTTTTCCTCGCGAGGATTTATCGCCGCGATTGGAAAAAAGTCGACTTGCTACTTACGATAGATTTTATGTCCTCCAAATTGCCGTCCTCTCTCAAGTACTCGAGAAATGCCGGCGAGTTTTATGGCCTAAGTTTCCCGAGACTCGATTTCGTAATTTACAACCTCCGTAAACTTAACGGCCGATTTTGAAAAGCGCTTTTCAAAAATCGACTTTCTAATTACCCCGATAAAAAAAACAGGATGTTGCGTTTACTCTCCTCTGTAATCTCGCTGATAAGGCAAACTGAGCTTAATTATCTGTTTTCAGCGGCGCTTAATAGAGCGTGGCATTTCGGCTAATTATACAAGGCCTGCAATAAATATCATGTCAAGTTCTCCTCAATGTCTTACATTTGCACTTTTATTAGGAACTAGAAAGTGCAGCGCACTCCAATTATTATTTTTCTCGTTTTTTCTCGCAGTGGCGTCCTCTGGTGGAAGGAGCGTTATTGGGTCATCATTTAAATACCAACTGGATTTCGTGATGTTTTTTTAATTAAAAGTACGGTTTTGTGAGGAAAACGGTGTGACCTTATGTCAAACGGACGGACGGAGAAGTGAAAGGATATCAAACGAGATGGAGCATTTTTTTCCTGTTTTGAATGTTTAATTAATTTCAGTTAGATCTTATTTTGTAATGAGCCGACGACTGTTATAATTTACATAAATCGATTAAGTTTCACCGACTGCAATTTCATAAATCATAACTCTGCATATTCAGAACTTTATGGCTCGATTCAAGTGAGAAAGTCGTCGTTAACGTTGAAATTTGTTGTAAATAGGCCTTTAACGATAACCATAAAATTTTATTATTAATTAAATAAATGCACATAAGCATGGCGCATTTAATAAAATTATACTTATCAAATGAGTCAATTAAGTGAAACATAAGACCAGGAAATGTAAAATGACAGTTTTCTAAGAAAAGTGCGAATAATTATTAAAAATAAACGTTAATTTTAAATCTATTAATTATACGACCAACAAGCGTTTATGGGCACCCTGTAGCAAAGGTTCAACTATCCTAAGGAAGATAAGTTGTGATAGAAGTGTTTTTTTAAGTGTTATCGAGAAAAATTGGGAAATTGGAAGCACTTGTGGTCATTGAGACGACGACGTTGTAATTGGAAATTAAATATTTTTTAAAAAGTTTATTGACACCGTAATTAAATTAATTAGTGGCAATTTTAGTTAACGTAACTTACGGTTTCTCAAAATTTTTACCATTTTAAATGGAAAAACGTATTTCAAAAGTATCGGCAGTAAATTAGACTAATTTAATTAATTTCGTTTTTAATTAACAGGAAATAGAAATAAAGTTATTCAATTTGACCGATGTCCACCAAATTAATACAAATTTGATTGCTCCTAATGATTTTAAGAATCTGTAATGACTAATACACATTTTGGAAAAACTGTCATCAATTAAAATCCTAATTAACTTGGGTTTTAGAAACATTTACGATGAGTTAAACCAATTTGTTATTTAGCATAATAAAATATACAACAGTAAGTAAAAACCTCCATCCGAAAAAAAAATGCAATTCATTTGAGCCGTAACTTATCTTCTTATATAGAGGATCATGTTCAACAGTGATACACTAAAGACAGTGACACAGTTTCCATATTATTGGGCGGCAGTCAAATAATTCTGTTATTTTAGAGGCGTCATTAAAACGTAAATGTGTGTTGCTTAGAAGGCAGGTAAGTTTTTTTAGTGTTTTTTTCGAGAAGTATGGTTTTACACGTTATAGCAGAGAGGAAGTTGATTCAAACTTACTTCAATGCACACAGTTTATATTTAATTTAATAAAAAGCATTAATCCCACCGATAACATCTATAAAATTAGGAATTAATTAACTTTATCATTTGTAACAATTTACCCCACGCTTGGGTTGGTTGTCACACAAATTGCATTTATTAATCAAAACACATTTGCTAAGAGTCTCATATTTTATTCTCAATTTGAAGAAAACAATAATAAAATATTGATAAGAAAATTAGGAGCCTCGCCAATATGTTGAATACTTATTAATATATTATTATTATATTATTACCTATATAACCTATTAAGAAGTGTGAAAATTCATTAAAGTAAATCAGAGGAAACTGTAAACTACGAAATTAAATAGATACTAAAAGACAAGTAGTTATTTGGTAGAATATAAACCGCAACAATTTACATGGGACGCGTGAAACAATCAATCAACACATCGTATTCTCGCTCCACTTCGTAGACGTACTAGTAAGTTCCTATAAATTACAATTTTTATGTTAAAGCATTTGTGACAACCTACTTGTGTGCCAATCATATCTGGTCTTCCCTACAGCATTATTCAAATAAGTGAAAAGTTAAACGTTGTATATTTGTTGTTCAAAAATGTTGCTTAATATATTATCTGATAAAAGTGTTATCCAAAACTGTGACATACAAAAGGTTGTTTAACACTAATACATGTGTTCCATAAATAATGCAAACGTAATAATAATAAATACCTCACACAGATATCAAAATTTGGAAAATTTGGAATTATGGAAAAAGTCTTTTATTTAGTTTTCTTCTTTTTGGTTATTGTGTACTATTTTTTAAGACTTAGTCAAATTAATGCACAAATTATTAACGTCAGACATGAATTTCCATCATAATCCGTAATTAACATAATGTTTCACAGTAAAACAGACTTTGTGTCACTCCACAACTTACTACTATACAGGGTGAGTCAAGTTTCTTTATTACTTTTTGAGTTAAATCAAATTTAAAATAAACCAAAAAAAAGCTTTTATTTATGACTTTCTAACAATGAATAATTTATTTATTATCACTTATTTATAATAATTTCTTAATTTATTCATCATTTACTTTATTATTTTTTAAACTTGTAAAAGTTTTCGTTTCAATTAAACGTGTTGTGTATTTCTACAATTAATTATACGTAATAATACGTAATTTAAAAAAAAAAACCTTTGTGAAAGAATAATGTTGTTTGTAGGCTGGAATAAGAATGCGTTACGTCTCCGAATTAATTTTTCACTAATATGAAAGTGACAGCATTTTTAAAGCAAACTTAGTTTTACTTATTTAGCAAATATTTTTTTTCAAATTTTTTTTTTTACTTATTAACACAAATCCAGGTAGGCATGTTACACATCACAAAATAAAACAAGAAAATGCTATTTTCAAAAATAAATAAATAAATTTGACCCACCATGCCATTAAAAAAATCAAGTTAGCCTTGTATCTCAAAAACAAATGTCGGTGTAAAATTTAAAAAAAATCTCAGATGATAGAATTTAAATACTTCTAACTATATTCCAAATTTCGAAGGATTGTGATAAACCGTTTTGAAAATATTTAACCGTTTCCTGTATATTACAATTACATATTTTCAACACAGTTACACCATTTTGAAACAAATACGAGTCACCGTTCAGCGTGCTCCCCTACCTCGAAAATGAAAAAGGACAAATTACAAGCTGGCAATAAATGAAAATCTTCTGGGAGGCCTCCCTTTTATGGTAAAATCTCGAAATAAAAATTCCAAAAAGGACCCCGAGACCGTCAATTGCGATGCCTCAAACAATGATCTAATTTCTGCCTTTCCAGACATCGTTGCAGTCGATCGAGCACGACAAACGTCGTCATGGCGACTGCATAGGACGCGTTCGTCATTTGCTTCTCATTGTAACGTCTCCCATCCAACTACAGGCGACCAAAAGAGCCCTGCGGATTCCCGGATTTTTTCCGTGCGCCAGTAACGAGCAGGGAAGGAATCCACGGACGACGCCAAATTATAGGCCGGGAATTTTTTGCGTCCGGCTCGTTCGCGTGGAAGCGCGCCGAGCTGTGCGTTGAATACGCAGAATTTTTCCCGTTAATGAATCTGCATAATTAAATGAGGGGCTCAATTAAATCAAGACGGACGATAATTCAATTCGCCCGTTGACCCCCGCGAGTCGAATGTCAAGTTAATAAATATTTTTATTGTCGATTCAATTCCGCGTACGCTAACTGTACTATCTGGTGTTTTATTTAACCCTTCAGTGGGCGCCTGTTATTTTGTTACAAGAGTAGGCGCGTGGATTAAATATGTAATACATTTTGATTATTTATTATTGTGTTAAGGTCCGGGAATTGCTAAGTAATGCACAATTCTTCCGCTCAGGGGGCACCAATTTTGCCCCTTAAAATAAAAAATGTTTAGGCAACCAAAGAGGTATCCTAACTAATAAGGTTTGAAACTTAAGTATTGAAAGAAAGAACAAAAAAAAAGAGTTGCGCGTTTTTCTTACGATCGTAACTTGATAAATATTATTTATATTATAGTCTGCGGCGATAACGACGAGTAAACTCAGTCGGAAAAAAAATTAGTCTATATTTTTTTGCTAATTCCTTGCCAATTTTGTGTTTTCATAGATGTACCTGCTATAATTAATCCCGTAACAGACTGCAAACACATTTTCAATTATGCAAAAAGTAGTCTTTATCCCCATTTTTATACGCTCATAATTTCATAAATATTGTTTATATTATTGTCTGCGGCGATAACGGCGGTAAAATCAGCCAATGCGATTGCTGCATTATTTACTGTTTTTTTTTTGTAATTTTTTATGAATAGATGCTTCAAACAATTTTTCCTACGATGCTATTCAAAACTAATATATATTGTACAATTTAGTAGGTTCGAAAATGTTTCATATCATTACGTGTGCGAACATGGATATTTTGCATTATCAAGTGTGTATTTTTATAAATTTTTAGAGTTTTATATCCTTACGTGTGCGAATATGGTTATATCTTAAAAATTTGCACTATATCAAGTGTGCATTTTAATACAAATTATTCTATCCATGCCGTCAATCAAAAAGGTACAGATTTGACAGGACATCTGTGAGTAAAAGGACGAACTATTTGACTGAAATCTTATGGAAAAACAACTTTTCCCCGAAAATGTAAAATTTAGACATTTATCCAATTTGGTTCACGGAAACTATTTTTTAGGTGCTAAAGGAACATTTTTATGTAATTTGTTCACGATGTTGTGTTCGGAAAGCAATAAAAAGCGCGATCAAATAATACTGTTTTTCGTACCACAACTTTTAGATTTTTTTTCAAAGATATTCACCATGTTATCATAAAAAAAACATGTCATATTGTACTACTATATGTTTAGTATAAGTACCCCAAAGGAATTTCTACAATATAACTTACTTCTTGAGCTGAACTGAGTTTACTGGCACACTAAATTTTCAAAAAAATATTGTTGCCAATTTTTTTCTTCTTAAGTTATCAACTTTCTCGCAAAAAAAAAATTTTTCTTACAAGGCAATATATTCTCTATAAGTGCTGCAAAATATTTCGTAACTCTTAAAGATTTCAGTAAAGAACCCTCACTACTACATTTTTGCGAGAATTGCACTTTCGGAGGTTAATTTTTGAAAACTAGGCACTTCTTCACCAAACCAAATATATCATTAGATGCGGTAACAAAAATATTTTGTTATTATTTTTTTTAACGTAATGATACTTTAATACCTTTTATAATGTGAAAAAAAATTTTGCCTTGAAGTAAATTTATAACCGTGTAACATAAATAAAATTAGAACTTTCCAAAATAGCAACGCTTACGTAGCAGCGACGGAAAATATAAATAATAACATACTTACAAAAAATATATGATCATTGTATTTATTAAACAAGATTCCTATAACTATTACAAATAAGTTCTCGTACCAAAATTAAAGAACAAAATACCCCTACCTATAAAAAAAAAAATGGATGAAGTTGCAGTATCATTTTAACCTGTATTTTCAACACAACTCACACAAATGTCTAACAAATGCTCTTTAAACAAATTATTACATATTTTACACCTTCTTCTTGTAGATTTATTTCTAACTCGACCACATTCATAATAACGTCCTAAAGTAAGGTGACCAACTATTTTTTATACAAAAGGAGTACAAATGAATTTTCATTGGATATGGTGATTCGGTTTGAATAAACACACTGAGTCTTCTCTATTCAACTATGTATATGTTTTCTAAATAATTTCAAAATTCATTAGTTCAAAAAATTATATGTATAAACACGTTAAAACAAATACACTGCAAGTTGCATGCTTTCACCTAGGCAAACCGACTCTTAAGAGTCAACCCTTGTTGTAATCATAATCATAAAAGTCGGTTTTCCTGGGTAAAACCATGCAAATTGCAGTGCACATTTTGATAAAGTGTGCTCAGGTCAATTTTATTTTATTTTTTTACTTTTTTCTTTAATTCTTTTTTTTTGACTTATGTTAGGATCCACATTTTCATAAAGTTAATTTTTTTTCCATTTTCTTGTTTCCAAATGATTACAACAAGGGTTGAATCTTAAAAGTCGGTTTTCCTAGGTAAAACCATGCAAATTGCAGTGCACATTTTCATAAAGTATGCTCAGGTCAATTTTTTTTCCGATTTTTGTTAGGATCCACATTTTCATAAAGTTAAAGAAATTTTCCATTTTTTTGTTTTCAAATGATTACAACAAGGGTTGAATTTTAAAAGTTGGTTTTCCTAGGTAAAACCATGCAAATTGCAGTGCACATTTTCATAAAGTATGCTCAGGTCATTTTTTTTTCCGATTTATGTTAGGATCCACATTTTCATAAAGTTAAAGAAATTTTCCATTTTTTTTCTTCAAATGATTACAACAAGGGTTGAATTTTAAAAGTCGGTTTTCCTAGGTAAAACCATGCAAATTGCAGTGCACATTTTCATAAAGTGGGTTCAGGTCAATTTTTTTTTCCGATTTATGTTAGGATCCACATTTTCATAAAGTTAAAGAAATTTTCCATTTTTTTTCTTCAAATGATTACAACAAGGGTTGAATTTTAAAAGTCGGTTTTCCTAGGTAAAACCATGCAAATTGCAGTGCACATTTTCATAAAGTGGGTTCAGGTCAATTTTTTTTTCCGATTTGTGTTAGGATCCACATTTTCATAAAGTTAAAGAAATTTTCCATTTTTTTTCTTCAAATGATTACAACAAGGGTTGAATTTTAAAAGTCGGTTTTCCTAGGTAAAACCATGCAAATTGCAGTGCACATTTTCATAAAGTGGGTTCAGGTCAATTTTTTTTTCCGATTTATGTTAGGATCCACATTTTCATAAAGTTAAAGAAATTTTCCATTTTTTTTCTTCAAATGATTACAACAAGGGTTGAATTTTAAAAGTCGGTTTTCCTAGGTAAAACCATGCAAATTGCAGTGCACATTTTCATAAAGTGGGTTCAGGTCAATTTTTTTTTCCGATTTGTGTTAGGATCCACATTTTCATAAAGTTAAAGAAATTTTCCATTTTTTTTCTTCAAATGATTACAACAAGGGTTGAATTTTAAAAGTCGGTTTTCCTAGGTAAAACCATGCAAATTGCAGTGCACATTTTCATAAAGTGGGTTCAGGTCAATTTTTTTTTCCGATTTATGTTAGGATCCACATTTTCATAAAGTTAAAGAAATTTTCCATTCTTTTGTTTTCAAATGATTACAACAAGGGTTGAATTTTAAAAGTCGGTTTTCCTAGGTAAAACCATGCAAATTGCAGTGCATATTTTCATAAAGTATGCTCAGGTCAATTCTTTTTTCCGATTTATGTTAGGATCCACATTTTCATAAAGTTAAAGAAATTTTGCATTTTTTTGTTTTCAAATGATTACAACAAGGGTTGAATCTTAAAAGTCGGTTTTCCTAGGTAAAACCATGCAAATTGCAGTGCACATTTTCATAAAGTATGCTCAGGTCAATTCTTTTTTCCGATTTATGTTAGGATCCACATTTTCATAAAGTTAAAGAAATTTTGCATTTTTTTGTTTTCAAATGATTACAACAAGGGTTGAATCTTAAAAGTCGGTTTTCCTAGGTAAAACCATGCAAATTGCAGTGCACATTTTCATAAAGTGGGTTCAGGTCAATTTTTTTTTCCGATTTATGTTAGGATCCACATTTTCATAAAGTTAAAGAAATTTTCCATTTTTTTTCTTCAAATGATTACAACAAGGGTTGAATTTTAAAAGTCGGTTTTTCTAGGTAAAACCATGCAAATTGCAGTGCACATTTTCATAAAGTGGGTTCAGGTCAATTTTTTTTTCCGATTTATGTTAGGATCCACATTTTCATAAAGTTAAAGAAATTTTCCATTTTTTTTCTTCAAATGATTACAACAAGGGTTGAATTTTAAAAGTCGGTTTTCCTAGGTAAAACCATGCAAATTGCAGTGCAAATTTTCATAAAGTGGGTTCAGGTCAATTTTTTTTTCCGATTTATGTTAGGATCCACATTTTCATAAAGTTAAAGAAATTTTCCATTTTTTTGTTTTCAAATGATTACAACAAGGGTTGAATTTTAAAAGTCGGTTTTCCTAGGTAAAACCATGCAAATTGCAGTGCACATTTTCATAAAGTATGCTCAGGTCAATTCTTTTTTCCGATTTATGTTAGGATCCACATTTTCATAAAGTTAAAGAAATTTTGCATTTTTTTGTTTTCAAATGATTACAACAAGGGTTGAATCTTAAAAGTCGGTTTTCCTAGGTAAAACCATGCAAATTGCAGTGCACATTTTCATAAAGTGGGTTCAGGTCAATTTTTTTTTCCGATTTATGTTAGGATCCACATTTTCATAAAGTTAAAGAAATTTTCCATTTTTTTTCTTCAAATGATTACAACAAGGGTTGAATTTTAAAAGTCGGTTTTTCTAGGTAAAACCATGCAAATTGCAGTGCACATTTTCATAAAGTGGGTTCAGGTCAATTTTTTTTTCCGATTTATGTTAGGATCCACATTTTCATAAAGTTAAAGAAATTTTCCATTTTTTTTCTTCAAATGATTACAACAAGGGTTGAATTTTAAAAGTCGGTTTTCCTAGGTAAAACCATGCAAATTGCAGTGCAAATTTTCATAAAGTGGGTTCAGGTCAATTTTTTTTTCCGATTTATGTTAGGATCCACATTTTCATAAAGTTAAAGAAATTTTCCATTTTTTTGTTTTCAAATGATTACAACAAGGGTTGAATTTTAAATGTCGGTTTTCCTAGGTAAAACCATGCAAATTGCAGTGCATATTTTCATAAAGTATGCTCAGGTCAATTCTTTTTTCCGATTTATGTTAGGATCCACATTTTCATAAAGTTAAAGAAATTTTGCATTTTTTTGTTTTCAAATGATTATAACAAGGGTTGAATCTTAAAAGTCGGTTTTCCTAGGTAAAACCATGCAAATTGCAGTGCACATTTTCATAAAGTGGGTTCAGGTCAATTTTTGTTTTCGATTTATGTTAGGATCCACATTTTCATAAAGTTAAAGAAATTTTGCATTTTTTTGTTTTCAAATGATTACAACAAGGGTTGAATCTTAAAAGTCGGTTTTCCTAGGTAAAACCATGCAAATTGCAGTGAACACTTTCATAAAATGGGTTCAGGTCAATTTTTTTTTCCGATTTATGTTAGGATCCACATTTTCATAAAGTTAAAGAAATTTTCCATTTTTTTTCTTCAAATGATTACAACAAGGGTTGAATTTTAAAAGTCGGTTTTCCTAGGTAAAACCATGCAAATTGCAGTGCACATTTTCATAAAGTGGGTTCAGGTCAATTTTTTTTTCCGATTTATGTTGGGATCCACATTTTCATAAAGTTAAAGAAATTTTCCATTTTTTTGTTTTCAACAAGGGTTGAATTTTAAAAGTCGGTTTTCCTAGGTAAAACCATGCAAATTGCAGTGCACATTTTCATAAAGTGTGCTCAGGTAAAAAAATTGTTGTTATAATGCCTATTTTTGTTCAATTGATTTTCTTCTTAATCCAGTTCAGAAAGTTTTTCTACTGAACTGATCTCACTCGAAAACGAATTTTACAGCCAAAAATCAACAATCGCCATCTGGTGTGCAACTTAAACTTGTCGACTATTCTGGTGTTAGTGTATCAATATCGAAATATATGTAGCTCCATTTGATCTACGTTTATTTTTGTTAGGCTCAAGATGAATAATTAAAATTTAAGCTGAATAGTTTAGTACAGTGCGACTTCGATAATCCGGTCAAGTTTCAATCCGGCTTTGATAGTACTCCGTAATTCTAACCTGGTTTTTAGACATCTCCGTCATTTAAGAAACTTAATTTGCCTGAACGAACCCTACATGATTTTCTTGAAAATGAAGATTGAAAGAAACGGAAATGAACCAGGAAAGGATCAAGCAAACAACAATTACAAAGTACTTCACAAATTAATATAAAATTTAATAAGTCTGCTTCTGTTTTAAATAATTTTTGTTTATGTACTACTTTCTAGTTATTTTTAAATATTTCTCTTTTCAACAAAAAAACTGTCTCGATTTAGTAATCCGAATTATTTACTTATGCGAATCACCGCGTTTTTAATTAGTCCGGATTATCGAGGTCCCACTGCATTGTAATAAAATATTGCGCAGACTATCATTACAGTAAAATTTATTGCCAAGTAGACAAACAACTATCGGCATATGCGGATATTTCAATTATTAGTGAATCAACATAATCGAAGGAAAATATACCTCCTTATCTGATTTAGGTACGTTTATTTTTGTAAGGCTTGAAATAACTGTGTAGATGTCAATAGTGAATACTTTAATGAAATCTCAAACAAATTAAAATAATCACGCGGTTAGGCGCGTGGATTACATATTGTAATCCAAGATAAAATATTTATTTTGCCACCTAATTGATAAGAAAAAATTTTCTTGATGAATTAATCTTGTAGAATAATCTTTTTTAGGAAGGTACTGAAAAGATTGTTGATGTGTCATAAGCAAAAAAAAATAGCATTGAAAATAAGAACACTGGATTACATAAGTAATCCACGCGCCCACTCTAGGGTTAATAAATATGTTTATTGTCGATTCAATAAGCGTACGCTAACTGTACTATCTGGTCTTTTAAATTCAGTATGCTAATGAAGATGCATACGTGTTCGGTTGGGATATAATAAGTTACGAAGAGGCTCTAAGAGAAAAGAATTTACGAGCTATTTTAGTGCACGGAGTGCAGACAATGTAATTGTGTTCAATAAACGGTGAGTGAAGGTTTAATGTAACTTAGCAGGTCAGCCTAATTGTTGCAGAGGTCATATCATTTATAATGGTTAATCTTCGCTCGGATGATAGCGCGGCGCGATAAGGACGCCGGACTTTGAGGCGAAATTCCGGCAGGCAAAAATGGGCGCAAGAAAAATGAAAACGAAACGTCGGCCTGCATAAAGGGCCCTCGGGCCGCCGCTGGTACACATACAATCGTACATACTTCATTCCTTCTGGCAAAAACCTACTCGCACATGTACGCATGCACTTCTGGTATTTGCCGCTTGTATTTTTTCGTATTTTAAGTCCGGATCGATATGTAACTGGAGCGGGTTTTTTTGCTCCGTGTTGTTATGCCTTTGATGTGGCCGCGCAAAAATTGCGCGAAATTCCAAATATTATTCGCTTGTTAGTTGTCGCAATTGTTTGTACCGATGTACGAGTTCAGTGTGGAACACTGGTATTCGCTTACGGTGACATTATTTTTCCGATTGAAGGATTGCGCGTTTTTTGAAGCTCGCCGCATTCTTCTGGTCGCTGGAAAATCTTCGCTTTTTCGTGTTGTGCTTGAGAACTCGAAACGGCCACTAAATTGTATCATTTTCTTGTAAATAAATCATCAACAAATCAGCGGTTGTGTAATGAGTAGCTGCAATTTAATTGTCCTCAATTTGTTTTCGTGTATTTGTCATTTAATCGGCCACTTTTGGAGAACTGGAAATTTGGTTATTTTGATATGAATTATTTGATGTAATTTTTACAGAATTCGTGTCATCTTTTATAATAAATGTCGTCTAAAAAAACTCAACTGTTAAGATGATTTCACTTATTTAAATCTACAGTTTCCGAATGTGGTGTTTTCTAAACGTTGGAGGCCCTGGTAGTTGTGTGAGTTGTGTGAGTTGTGTTATTATGTTTGATAGAGGAAAGTCATAACTTATTTTTTGTTTATTTTTTATATTCGATTACACCCAGGTCCACAGAAAACTGGATAAAAAAAAATTGCATAAAAAAATACATTGGTAAAAATAGGGATAGGTTCCATACTTTCCTAAAACCGCATAAAACTAAAGCAACAAATTTAAAAATAAATGAAAATCGGTTATAACGAATTCGGATATAACGAACTTCAAATAAAATTACTTATTGCATTTTGCTTTGTTTTACTTAACTTGTACTTATATTTATAATTTTGTTATACATATGCATATGTGTGTTAGATAATAAAGGTCTCATAAAACGATCTTCCATCAAATATATTTTGATAAGTATAAGTATAAGTATAAGTATAAGTATAAGTATAAGTATAAGTATAAGTATAAGTATATGTACATTTGCTTAACGATAACATAAAATAACATAACATAAGTAATAACTAGAAAAAATAAAATAACTCATTAAGAGAAGAAGAAAGGGGGGTTGTACCAAGAACACTAGCAACGTTGCCTCTCTGTATAGCCAAACTTATTCGTTGCTTCAAATATGTTTTGGCTTGAGGAATTCCCGTTGTTTGAACAATACGCCTTCCTAAATCTTCAAGGAGAGAAAGGGCAGCACTCCAAGGACCCAAAGTTTCCACAGCGAAGGCGACGAAAAAATAATCATCAGAAATTGACATATTTTTTTTTCTTAAGATTTTCTGCCAAGTGTGCAGCAGATCTTGCAGAAAATGAAGAATCAGTCAAATGTGAAGGGGCAAGTGTAACCGTACAAGTAAAATCCCAAACTAAAGATTTACCTACTTTCCATGGAATAACTGTAATACCATCTGGACGTTTGCCATCATCCCTCAGAATACTAGGTTCAAGGATACAAGGAATATTGGCAGAAGAGAAAGCACGTTTAATAATGTCATTAATACAGCTGTGACGAGAGAGACTACCAGCACTTTTAATGCACGATAAACCATGCTGACCCAACGAGTCTACAGAAGAACCGCACGAGCAGATATGAGGATGACAGAAATTGCCCAATCTGAGTGAAATTGCAATTTGTAAAAAGTTTTTTTCTAAAAGAGTACCTAATTTACAAGATGGAAGAGCTTCAAGCCAAGCTCCAGATTCAAGTTCAGATCCAGCTAATAAGATAGCTTTTTGTGTGATATTTGAGGAAGATAATGAATTTTGAAATATTTTCTCACAGATAGGTAAGTTCCAATTTCTTTGAATAGAAAGATCTTTTAGAAGTAAAGACGAATTAGAAATTTCCTTCCAATAATCAACAGCCTCGTTAAGGGATGTAATTTCAAAATTAGAAAAACTAGAAGGTAGAATGGACATAATAAGTTCAGAATTAGAAAATATAGAAGACAAAAAGGCAGGCAAGGAAATATCAATTATAGACCTTATACCTAATCCACCAAAACGGATTGGTAATTTGGCTTCGAGTCCAAGATCTTATTGTAAATTTAATATTCAAAATTTTTTCCAAAGAAGAAATAACAATATTGTCCAATTCAAGACACTCATTTTTAAATTTCCAAAAAGGACATCTAAATATAATAATTTATAGAAAAAACTAGACAACATTAAAATTTTGGTTGCACTATCGTCTTCAGTACAAAAAAAAACAGTCTAAATACTCGCAATAAAATTTCAAAAATATAGTTTAAAGGTAGGTAAATTATCGTGTGAAGGGAGCATTTTTTACACGTGTAAGATAGGCCTCTGCGATGAGCAGGCATCAGTGATGGCACGCGCCTATTTTAAATTTAATATAACTCAACAAATAACCTGACTAGGAACATAACACATTTACAATTTTTCTTGGAATTAAACGCACTTGTAAATTAAAATTATTTCTTGTGTAATGTCTTCTTTTAAAGAGTGAGTCGAGTTGTGGAAGTTCGAGTACCACTATAAAGCCAAATTTTTATGAGAGATTAAACAAATCTGTGTTAAAAATTATAATGAGACAGTCAATTTCTGACATATTTACATCCAAGCCGAAGTAATCTTCAATTTGTAGATTTGACTGATGTAAGAAAGTGGAAGAAAATCGATTTTTAATAAAATTTTAATGTCACTTAGGAAATGAATTGAAAATACAATCGAACTCCTCTCTAGTGGCCTCCTCTATAATGATTTTTTCTCTATAGTGATGTTTTTGTCAGGAACGTGCATTTTTGAACGTTTTCCATATAAAAATACCTCTATATTATGATGTTAAGCCTCTATATAGTGATTATTCTTTACGAAAGGTTTACCAAAATTCTCGAGGAACGGAATTTTCGGTAATAGAAAACCTGAAAAATCCTTAAAAGAATTTCTTGCAAAATCCTTACTTATGCAATCAACTTTGGACAGATTTATTCATCAATAAGTACATGTTATGTAAGTATTCAGATGAACATTTGTATTGTTTATTAATAACTGTGTGTATTTCTATATACTTAAACAAATATTTTTTCAAATATAATAAATTTTAATTTTTGTTTTGAATATCAATTGGTTTTTAAAGTGACTGCCAAAATTGTAAATTATACTTGAATTCTATATAGTGAAGTTTCTCTACAGTGATGTTTTTTCATGGCTTTTAGAGGAGTTCGACTGTATAAATATAAAAATTCCTTTCGAATAAAGATGGAACTTCAGCCAAGTCTAAAATCTGTCCGGAGCAAAATCAGGCGTCCCAGGTTGGGCTTACGTCGAATATTGTGCTGCAGACTGTAACAGACACGAAATTTTCTAATAAGTATTTACGTACGCCCAAGGCCAATTTTAATGGGTCCGAGGCTAGACGGTTTCGCAAAAATCGTCAACCGCACTTTTCCCGCAAATAAAATCGCGGGGCTAAAAAATCTCGAGCAAAAAAAAATAGAAAATCACCAAGGCCGAGTCGGCAATTAGAAGCAAATAAAACGCGAAATTAATGTTGTTATTAATCTCGACGACTATATTTAATTTCAAAACCAGACAAACTCCTCTTTCATACAAATAGCTTAATCCATCATTACTCGTGTCACATTCATACATATTTCAAAACACAATAATTCCGTATGAATTATACCTACTTTTCCTGTTTCCCATACATTTACACACACACACAACGTCGAGAGCCCCATTCTCGCAAATAATGCGCTTGTTTGTACTCATTTCACAAAAATATCCAGAAACGCATGCCAATATTTGGTTGACATTTTAGGGGCGGCAAAGGCGCACAATGGGCTGAACGTCAGACGGACCACTTTAACGCGCCGACCTGAAAACCCCGTCGCCAGAAAGCTGCCGCGACCGTTTTTCATTAATTAATTTCCGATGCAAGACTGTCTCATTAGGGTTGCGATTAATTCGCAATTAGGAGTCGCAAGTGTCGCGAGACGAAAAAATGTTGTGACCGGTGCCTGAACGGACCCACTTCACAAACGCATGTTCACTGTTCCGGAATAATGTTATTTACTCAAGTTTGCCTGACGTCCCATAGTGAGGATTTCAATATGGTTGAGTTGTATTCTATTAGGTGCAGTGTATCTGTTTTGTTTGGGATTTGTTCCGTGCAGGCATTTTACTGTATAGTGGGATTATGTTTTCATAATAGTTGCATCCTTTTATTTTGTACACGAGGATTAAAAGATTGTTTGGTGTGTCGGTTGCTGTCGCTGCGGGGTTCGCAAAACGCTCACAATGAAAATGGAAATGTGACATTCGCGTTGTCTTTTAGCGGCGATTTCAAATGATTATTAAATCATTTTATTACCCTAACCTTTTTCACAAGCGAAAACATTCTGAGGGTTGTTTACATTCAGCATTGTTCAGACAAAATTATTTTGAAATTTTCAATTAAACCAAATGTTAACAACAGATTATTAATTATAATAGATTTGCTCCAATTTCTTCATTGTCATCTCCAAGAAGTAAATCTTACTTACTTTCACTAGAGAAGTGTCATCACCTGCGATGGTGGTGTAATGGTCAGCATAGTTGCCTTCCAAGCAGTTGATCCGAGTTCGATTCTCGGCCATCGCATTTTTTGCAATCAATTATTTTCATCTTAAAGTAATACAGAATTAATCATCCGGTACTTTCACTAGAGTAGTGTCTTCATCTGCGATGGTGGTGTAATGGTTAGCATAGTTGCCTTCCAAGCAGTTGATCCGAGTTCGATTCTCGGCCATCGCATTTTTTGCAATTAATTATTTTAATCTTAAAGTAATACAAAATTAATCATCGGGTACTTTCACTAGAGTAGTGTCATCACCGGCGATGGTGGTGTAATGGTGAGCATAGTTGCCTTCCAAGCAGTTGATTCGAGTTCGATTCTCGGCCATCGCATTTTTTGCAATTAATTATTTTTATCTTAAAGTAATACAGAATTAATCATCGGGTACTTTCACTAGAGTAGTGTCTTCACCGGCGATGGTGGTGTAATGGTCAGCATAGTCGCCTTCCAAGCAGTTGATCCGAGTTCGATTCTCGGCCATCGCATTTTTTGCAATTAATTATTTTCATCTTAAAGTAATACAGAATTAATCATCGGGTACTTTCACTAGAGTAGTGTCTTCATCTACGATGGTGGTGTAATGGTTAGCATAGTTGCCTTCCAAGCAGTTGATCCGAGTTCGATTCTCGGCCATCACATTTTTTGCAATTAATTATTTTCATCTTAAAGTAATACAGAATTAATCATCGGGTACTTTCACTAGAGTAGTGTCTTCACCGGCGATGGTGGTGTAATGGTCAGCATAGTTGCCTTCCAAGCAGTTGATCCGAGTTCGATTCTCGGCCATCGCATTTTTTGCAATTAATTATTTTCATCTTAAAGTAATACAGAATTAATCATCGGGTACTTTCACTAGAGTAGTGTCTTCATCTACGATGGTGGTGTAATTGTTAGCATAGTTGCCTTCCAAGCAGTTGATCCGAGTTCGATTCTCGGCCATCACATTTTTTGCAATTAATTATTTTCATCTTAAAGTAATACAGAATTAATCATCGGGTACTTTCACTAGAGTAGTGTCTTCATCTGCGATGGTGGTGTAATGGTTAGCATAGTTGCCTTCCAAGCAGTTGATCCGAGTTCGATTCTCGGCCATCGCATTTTTTGCAATTAATTATTTTCATCTTAAAGTAATACAGAATTAATCATCGGGTACTTTCACTAGAGTAGTGTCTTCATCTGCGATGGTGGTGTAATGGTTAGCATAGTTGCCTTCCAAGCAGTTGATCCGAGTTCGATTCTCGGCCATCGCATTTTTTGCAATTAATTATTTTCATCTTAAAGTAATACAGAATTAATCATCGGGTACTTTCACTAGAGTAGTGTCTTCATCTGCGATGGTGGTGTAATGGTTAGCATAGTTGCCTTCCAAGCAGTTGATCCGAGTTCGATTCTCGGCCATCGCATTTTTTGCAATTAATTATTTTTATCTTAAAGTAATACAGAATTAATCATCGGGTACTTTCACTAGAGTAGTGTCTTCACCTGCGATGGTGGTGTAATGGTCAGCATAGTTGCCTTCCAAGCAGTTGATCCGAGTTCGATTCTCGGCCATCGCATTTTTTGCAATTAATTATTTTTATCTTAAAGTAATACAGAATTAATCATCGGGTACTTTCACTAGAGTAGTGTCTTCACCTGCGATGGTGGTGTAATGGTCAGCATAGTTGCCTTCCAAGCAGTTGATCCGAGTTCGATTCTCGGCCATCACATTTTTTGCAATTAATTATTTTCATCTTAAAGTAATACAGAATTAATCATCGGGTACTTTCACTAGAGTAGTGTCTTCACCGGTGATGGTGGTGTAATGGTCAGCATAGTTGCCTTCCAAGCAGTTGATCCGAGTTCGATTCTCGGTCATCGCATTTTTTGCGATTAATTATTTTCATCTTAAAGTAATACAGAATTAATCATCGGGTACTTTCACTAGAGTAGTGTCTTCACCGGCGATGGTGGTGTAATGGTCAGCATAGTTGCCTTCCAAGCAGTTGATCCGAGTTCGATTCTCGGCCATCGCATTTTTTGCAATTAATTATTTTTATCTTAAAGTAATACAGAATTAATCATCCGGTACTTTCACTAGAGTAGTGTCTTCATCTGCGATGGTGGTGTAATGGTTAGCATAGTTGCCTTCCAAGCAGTTGATCCGAGTTCGATTCTCGGCCATCGCATTTTTTGCAATTAATTATTTTCATCTTAAAGTAATACAGAATTAATCATCGGGTACTTTCACTAGAGTAGTGTCTTCACCTGCGATGGTGGTGTAATGGTCAGCATAGTTGCCTTCCAAGCAGTTGATCCGAGTTCGATTCTCGGCCATCGCATTTTTTGCAATTAATTATTTTTATCTTAAAGTAATACAGAATTAATCATCGGGTACTTTCACTAGAGTAGTGTCTTCACCGGTGATGGTGGTGTAATGGTCAGCATAGTTGCCTTCCAAGCAGTTGATCCGAGTTCGATTCTCGGCCATCGCATTTTTTGCAATTAATTATTTTAATCTTAAAGTAATACAAAATTAATCATCGGGTACTTTCACTAGTGTAGTGTCATCACCGGCGATGGTGGTGTAATGGTGAGCATAGTTGCCTTCCAAGCAGTTGATCCGAGTTCGATTCTCGGCCATCGCATTTTTTGCAATTAATTATTTTAATCTTAAAGTAATACAAAATTAATCATCGGGTACTTTCACTAGTGTAGTGTCATCACCGGCGATGGTGGTGTAATGGTGAGCATAGTTGCCTTCCAAGCAGTTGATTCGAGTTCGATTCTCGGCCATCGCATTTTTTGCAATTAATTATTTTTATCTTAAAGTAATACAGAATTAATCATCGGGTACTTTCACTAGAGTAGTGTCTTCACCTGCGATGGTGGTGTAATGGTCAGCATAGTTGCCTTCCAAGCAGTTGATCCGAGTTCGATTCTCGGCCATCGCATTTTTTGCAATTAATTATTTTCATCTTAAAGTAATACAGAATTAATCATCGGGTACTTTCACTAGAGTAGTGTCTTCACCGGCGATGGTGGTGTAATGGTCAGCATAGTTGCCTTCCAAGCAGTTGATCCGAGTTCGATTCTCGGCCATCGCATTTTTTGCAATTAATTATTTTCATCTTAACCCCTTACCGCCCGATTTTTTTTATACCGTTCAATTAAATATATGTTATTAATTATCGTTATTGAACACTTGAAAAAATACTAAAAAAAATTTTTATCGCAATTTTTTATAAAAAGTTCAAAATATTACTAGGCGTCAAATATGTCATATATTGCGGTCAGGACCACGTAATACCTTTTATGATGATCTTATAAAACATTTGAGTGTGCCAAATACGGGACAGATAGTGTTAACAACAAAAATTTCACAATAACTTGAAAAAAAAAACATTTTCATGGTGACCCATATTTGTCACAGGGGGCGGTAAGGGGTTAAAGTAATACAGAATTAATCATCGGGTACTTTCACTAGAGTAGTGTCTTCACCGGCGATGGTGGTGTAATGGTCAGCATAGTTGCCTTCCAAGCAGTTGATCCGAGTTCGATTCTCGGCCATCGCATTTTTTGCAATTAATTATTTTCATCTTAAAGTAATACAGAATTAATCATCGGGTACTTTCACTAGAGTAGTGTCTTCACCGGCGATGGTGGTGTAATGGTCAGCATAGTTGCCTTCCAAGCAGTTGATCCGAGTTCGATTCTCGGCCATCGCATTTTTTGCAATTAAGTGGAAACTTTAAAGGCCAGTTGCAGAAACGAAGTTAACAGCGGTGTTAGCTAACAGAGCATTAACAAGATCTATGATTGGCTGTCAGCAAACTGCAGTGTGCTGACAGCCAATCATAGATCAATAAATAGTATAAATGTAATTAGATTATCAGGCCAGGTTTGAATAGGTTAGGTTCAAAATGTGTACCGAAAAGTTTTGTTTCATCTATGAAAAAGGTGGAAAGTGAGCGCGTTTAACAAAAATTGATTATTGTAACAAAACAAATTAATTGGTCAGAAATTTTAATGTGCCGATCAGTGGAGAACCAAAGAGACCTTATTGTTCTCTGACATATACAATTTTTATTCAATTACATTGCCAATAAAAATTGTAAATCTTATTGAAAAAAATAAACATTAAAATAACTGAAAATAAAAGTCAAAATTGTCCAATGATCCATAAATGCAATCTTAAGTAGAAAATATTTATAAAATGGTTTGAAACTTAAGTTGGTACAGAATTGGAGCGAGGTTTGAGAGAAATTTTGAAAAAGTGATTCCAAAAAATATTAATAAAAGCATTCAATTTATGAAGAAAAATTGCAAGAACCAGTAATCACATTGTGAAATAAGTAAACATGAATTTTTGTACTTCTACTTAAGTTTCAAGACAAAATCTAAATCTGAAGTACAAAAAAATTGAAAATGAATAAAAACCATAAGCAGGATGTGTTACTTACCATCAAATACCAAGCGTTTCTTTTCAAATCACACTTGAATGTTTTTTCCTATTGTTTTACAAACTGCTGTGATTATAAGTTACTAAAGTGAAGGACAATTTTATATTTTGTAATGAAATAGAATTATTATTTTTGAGCAATGTTTCATATTAAGTACATTTATTTAATGCATAAAAATGAGATCAATGATGTATTCCAATAATCATGACAATCAAAAACAGATCTGAGATTTGTGGGCAACCCCTCAAACACCGTCTATGCAAGCTGCCATTTAATGTGCCGATCAGACTACAAGTTAAAATTAATATTGTCATTAAATTCGTGTTCTGTTAAATTAAAATTCAAATAAAATTTTTGAAATGAAATGAAAAGGAAACGCTTTATTTAGATGACACGTCCAAGGCTGTGCACAAAGGTTATTATTAAAACTCAGTGAACATTTTCGAAATCAATTCACCAAATTCATCCAAGCAAAAATTACAAAACACATTAATTTCATCCAAATTTCAAATTTCGACTTGAACTCGAGCTAACCCCGTTTCAACGTTAGGTAACACTTAATTAAAACGAGGTACCAATCCGTTTTTAATACCTCCAAGCACACTTATAATTTATACAAATTACATGCGGCATAAGGAAAGCTGAAAACACAAAAAAATCGCATTTGATTAATTGAATCTGAATATAATTTCACCGCTGACAGTTTCATGAGAATTAAAACAAAAAACAAAAATTCTGCACGTTCATTCATTTCGCGCGAAATTATCGAAAGGTGAGCCATCTATCTCGAATCGTATTATTATTATTGTTGAATTCATACGATGTTTACGCGTAATACCGCGAAGGAACAGAATTGTCCGCGCGGCCAATAAAAGAAGTAATAAATTATAATTTAGCTACCGGATTACAATGTCCATAACTAATTTCTTTATTAGTTTACACCGCGTGAATGAAACCCTGCCGAGCTGAAACAAGCCGCTGGATCAACTCATTCCTTTGTAACATCTTCCAGCGGATCCCATTGTGATAAATAATAACATTTCTGTCCTCGGCGGAAAAAGCTGCGCGATTGATTTGACGACGGTTTGATGAGGCCATTCTTTGTCTTATTTGCCCCAGTTGTGATTCTCATCTGGGTTGATATTCAGTGTCACGTGCACTGTGGTAGGTGGAACCCCGTAAAAGACCACGTGCCTGTCATTTACTTTCCATTCAATACGGACAAGTCGTTTAGAAATTAATACTTGGATGCATTCAAATTAGCCGACGCATTCAGAAAGTCTGCTGGATTTGTACGTGTAATCCGGGCAGATCACAGTTGGAGGCTCAAAAAATCCAAATGACTGTAAAAACATAATTAAGGGTTTAAGTTTTATGCGCGATTATTAATTTTATGTTTGCTTGAGTCAGGTTGCTTTTTTTTGAACTGCTGGGATTTACAAAAGGAATGGTTTTATGCAGGAAGTTTATAAAATCATGTTATTATTAATTAGAGATAGAATTTTCTATCCCATGATTTCATTTTTCCAATGTAAACTGTTTCAAAAAAAAATTGCATATCCAAAGAAAACAACACAAGTGACCAATTAATAGTATGAATTTAATTTCGTTAGGTTAAGTCATACCAGACTTGAATAAGTTAGGTTGAAAAGGTGCACCGAAAAGTACTGACTACTGGAAAAAAAATTGTTTGTGGTCACAAAATAAAATAATTAGTTAGAATTTTGTTAGATTAGGTTTAAAAACGGACCTAAAAATGTCTCCCCAATTATTTAATTTTTTAAATATTGCAAACTATTTCAAACAAAAATTGCTTATTAAAAGAAAACAGCACAATTGGCCAATAAATGGTACAAATTTAATTTCATTAGGATAAGTCAGGCCAGGTTTGGATGGGTTAGGTTGAAAAGGTGGACCGAAAAGTACTGACAATTTTTGAGAATAATATAAAGTGACTGTTGTAAACAAAATTGGTTATTGTCACAAAATCAAATAATTAGTCAGAATTTTATTTGATAAGCTTAAAGTCATTTAGGTTTTTTCAATAACAGACCTAAAAATTGTTCTCTAATTATTTAATTTGTCAAATGTTGTAAATTATTTCAAACAAAAATTGTTTACTCAAAGAAGGCAACACAATTGTTCAATAAATGGTAAAAATTTCATTTTATTAAGCGAAGTAAGTCAGCTTTGGGTTAGTTAGGTTGAAAAGGTGTACCGAAAAGTACGGACAACTTTTGAGAATAATATAAAGTGACTGTTGTAAATAAAATTAGTTATTGTCACAAAATAAAATAATTAGTCAGAATTTTACTTGATAAGCTTAATACCACTTAGGTTTTTTAAAAAACCGACCTAAAAATTGTTCTTTAATTATTTAATTTTCCAAATGTTCTAAATTATTTCAACCAAAAATTGTTTATTCGAAGAAAACAACACAATTTCTCAATAAATGGTACAAACTTCATTTGATTAAGCGAAGTCAAGTCAGCTTTGGGTAAGTTAAGTTGAAACGGTGAACCGAAAAGTACTGACAATTTTTGAGACTAATAGAAAGTGACTGTTGTAAGCAAAATTAGTTATTGTCACAAAATAAAATAATTAGTCAGAATTTTACTTGATAAGCTTAATACCACTTAGGTTTTTTAAAAAACCGACCTAAAAATTGTTCTTTAATTATTTAATTTTCCAAATGTTCTAAATTATTTCAACCAAAAATTGTTTATTCGAAGAAAACAACACAATTTCTCAATAAATGGTACAAACTTCATTTGATTAAGCGAAGTCAAGTCAGCTTTGGGTAAGTTAAGTTGAAACGGTGAACCGAAAAGTACTGACAATTTTTGAGACTAATAGAAAGTGACTGTTGTAAGCAAAATTAGTTATTGGCACAAAATAAAATAATTAGTCAGAATTTTACTTGATAAGCTTAAAGTCACTTAGGTTTTTTTAAAAACCGACCTAAAAATTGTTCTCTAATTATTTAATTTTCCAAATGTTCTAAATTATTTCAACCAAAAATTGTTTATTCGAAGAAAACAACACAATTTCTCAATAAATGGTACAAACTTCATTTGATTAAGCGAAGTCAAGTCAGCTTTGGGTAAGTTAAGTTGAAACGGTGAACCGAAAAGTACTGACAATTTTTGAGACTAATAGAAAGTGACTGTTGTAAGCAAAATTAGTTATTGACACAAAATAAAATAATTAGTCAGAATTTTACTTGATAAGCTTAAAGTCACTTAGGTTTTTTTAAAAACCGACCTAAAAATTGTTCTCTAATTATTTAATTTTCCAAATGTTTTAAATTATTTCAAACAAAAATTGTTTATTCAAAGAAAACAACACTATTGGTCAATAAATTGTACCAATTTAATTTGATTAAGCGAAATCCAGTCAGCTTTGGGTAAGTTAGGTTGAAAAGGTGCACCGGAAAGTACTGACAATTTTTGAGAATAATATAAAGTCTGTTGTAAACAAAATTGGTATTGTCACAAAATAAAATAATTAGTCAGAATTTTACTTGATAAGCTTAAAGTCACTTAGGTTTTTTCAAAAACAGACCTAAAAATTGTTTTCTAATTATTTAATTTTTCAAATGTTCTAAAATATTTCAAACAAAAATTGTTTATTCAAAGAAAACAACACTATTGGTCAATAAATTGTACCAATTTCATTTGATTAAGCGAAATCAAGTCAGCTTTGGGTAAGTTAGGTTGAAAAGGTGCACCGAAAAGTATTGACAACTTTTGAAAATAATATAAAGTGACTGTTGCAAGCAAAATTGCTTATTGCTACAAAATAAAATAATTGGTCAGAATTTTATTTGATAAGCTTAGAGTCACTTAGGTTTTTTCAAAAACATATTTAAAAATTGTTTTCCAATTATTTAATTTTTCAAATGTTCGAAATTATTTCAAACAAAAATTGTTTATTCAAAGAAAACAACGCAATTGGTCAATAAATGGTACAAATTTCATTTTATTAAGCGAAGTCAAGTCAGCTTTGGGTAAGTTAGGTTGAAAAGGTGCACCGAGAAGTACTGACAATTTTTGAGAATAATATAAAGTCTGTTGTAAACAAAATTGGTATTGTCACAAAATAAAATAATTAGTCAGAATTTTACTTGATAAGCTTAAAGTCACTTAGGTTTTCTCAAAAACAGACCTAAAAATTGCTCTCTAATTATTTAATTTTTCAAATGTTCTAAATTATTTCAAACAAAAATTGTTAATTCAAAGAAAACAACACAATTGGCCAATAAATGGTACAAATTTAATTTCATTAGGTCAGGCCAGGTTTGTATGGGTTAGGTTCAAAATGTGTACCGAAAAGTACCGACTATTTGCTTCATCCATGAAAAAAATGAAAAGTGAGTGCGTTAAACAAAAATTGATTATTGTAAATTAATTGATCAGAAATTGTAATGCGTCGAACAGTGGAGAACCAAAGAGACTTTATTGTTCTCTGAAATATACAATTTCTATCCATTTACATTGCCAATAAAAGTTGTGAATTTCAAAATAACTAAAAATAAAAGTCAAAATTGTCTAATGATTCAATCTTAAGTAGAAAATATTTATAAAATGGTTTGAAATTTAAGTAGGTTGGAGCGAGGTTTGAGAGAAGTTTTGAGAAAGTGATACCAAAAGATATTAATAAAAACATTCAATTTAAGATCAAAAATTCGTCTTGCAACATTACAACCAGTAATCACATTGTGAAATAAGTAAACATGCATTTTTGTTTCAAGGCAAAATCTGAATCTGAAGTATAAAAAAATTGAAAATGAACAAAAACCATAAGCAGGATGTGTTACTTACCTTCAAGTAGCAACTGTTCCTTTTCAAATCACACTTGAATGTTTTTTCCTATTGTTTTACGAACTGCTGTGATTATAAGTTACTAAAGTGAAGGACAATTTCATATTTTGTAATAAAATGTTTTTTTAGTAATGTTTGATATTAAATACATTTTATTTCATAAACGGATGTATTATATTGATGAAAACAAATGGGTCAAGGAATGGGGTAACTTCTCTGTGTGGATGGAACCCTTCTTGGCTATTACAAGATTGAAATCAAAAATGAATCTAGTCAAGAGCATATGTCGCATCCTTTATGTCGGTAGTTTGCAGTCGGGCCACCCTGTCCATACAACTTTATCCGGAAGCTCCCGGGAACTCCTCCCAGCAGCAACAAAACGAGGCCCTTAAAAACGAAATAAAAAAATCGACGCAATTCACCAAGAATGTCATATGATACTCGGACCCATTGAACGGTGCGGGGACGCGTTGCCGCCCCCCGTTCTTTACAAATCGTTTTTTTCAGCCTGCGCTAAAAACCGTTATGTTACCTTTAAACTGATTGCAACGTGTAATTTTTTTCGAGGGTGATTGCTATAATTTGGGATATCCGATTTTGTATGGAGATATTTTAATTTTTGGCGCGTGCCAAAGGTCGCCGTCGCGCGCTTGTCGTATGTCAACCGCCGCTGGCTGCAATTTAAAAAACGGGGGAAGCAGGCGATTTTTTCGACGCTGAAAATTAATCAACCTCAGAAAAAGTTACATAATAAGGGGCATTTCCATAGAATGCGATTTGGTCACAGTTGATTATTTGATAGTTATTCAAGACGGAGGCAATCAAACAGGAGCCGTCAGATTCCTCAAGGCGGCATCATTAATCTTCAAACAATGCAGGTAATTATATCACACTTCACACCTTGCCCTGGTGACGGAGGCCTCCGTACCATGAATGATCCCCGGATGCGAAATAACTGGTAACTGTAAATCAGCAAAAAGGGAATCGGTAATTTATCAAATTTTTTGAAGTGGCTCCGGGAGGAATTTCAGAGAGAATTCAGCTTCTGCACGCTCTATAATTGATATGTCACTCTCTATACAACTAAATTGCGGATCGGTCAATTAAGCCATCGATAGTGGACGTGTTCGTACATTTCCTGCATCATTTTAGGAAAAAACCTTAGAGTTCACAAAAGCGGCCGATGGTATCGTTTCGGGTTATCAGCTAATCGGTGGGTGCCGTTAGTCTACGTGGGTCCACGTAACAAAATAACCCATTCAAGTTGTCGATGATGGGGGCCGTCAGTTAATTGGTTTGTCACTTCTGTATAATTTTCTCAATTTGTTTTGATTTTTTTTAAGCTGTAATGTCATCTTCGAGGTTTTTTTAAGGTTTTTGTAGGTATTTTTATTTTTGGATTACACTGAAAAAAAAAAGTAATAAATAAAACTACAATTGTACAAATTTTTACCACAAATTGTATTAAAAATACGACTAGTTACAAATTGTATCATTTTTTTCTAAACAATTGTAGTAACTTGGTTGTAGCTACATTTACAATAATTTGTGGCATATAGTACTAACGTGTATAGCGAGATTTTCGACAAATATAATAGTAAAGTGTACTACACAGACATTGCAAAATTTACTAAAATAAAGACTAATGTGTTCCAAATCTTTACAGTAAAAAGTATAAGATTTTATACTAAAAATTACTATTTTAGAGATTAAATTTTGCGACAAAAAAGAGAAACAGTTACCATATACACATATCTTTTTCTATTATTATTGCCGTTATTTTTACTACAGGTTTTGCAGCATATTTTGCAACAATTAACAGACTTCTGCGCCTAATTAATATAGTAAAAAGTAATATGTATATTCGTTGCAAAATACTACATTTTTTATGAATCACAATTTACTACTTTTTTTTGGAATGGAATTTAGTGGTAAAATGAACCAGGTAAAATGAAACGCAAGAATTAATTATAACAGGATTGTTTCTTATATATTTTAAACAACATCTACAGTAATAATACAAGTAAATACAAAAGGAGCTTTTACTTACAAATTATGTTCCTTGTTCATAACAATTTTTAAAATTTTTTAACACTTATTACAAATCACAAACATTTTAAAAAACACATTCTTTAAAACACAAATTACATTTTAAAAACATATTTTTTAAAAACATATTTTTTAAAATGTAATTTGTGTATTTGACAATGTTTTAAAGAATGTGTTTTTTAAAATGTTTGTGATTTGTAATAAGTGTTAAAAAATTTTAAAAATTGTTATGAACAATGAACATAATTTGTAAGTAAACATACATTTTACATAACAAGGGAAAAATTTAATAAATTAAATAAACAAAAAGAGCATGGATAATACATAACTTACAATTGTAACACATTTAACAACAATATTTAATAGAAACGAAAGTTTTTTCATTCATTTTCTTTTTTAAGCATGTTATGTAATCATGTAAATCGTTAAATAATATAATTTTATTTGCCACCTTGCTAGTAAATAACACTTCGTATGCATGGATGTGTGTGCTAAATTGAACTGAAATTAATTCGACATAGGAAAAATAAATATCACTATTATGAATGAAAATTTGATCAATAAGTCCAAAAATAGGCATTTCTTGAGCCTCTATTATTACAATTATATTTTTCTTGTAGACCGTTCCTTTAACTTCTAAACTTCATAACTTCATAATAATAATGAACTCTTACGTTTATATAAGATGTATGTGGTGTATATGGTACAACACCAAGTGCGTTTTTTTTGCGAAACTTCTGTTAACGATAGTGAATTATCTGAAAAATAAAATGTATTGAAATTATTATGGAGGATTACAAATTTGGTTCCTTTGTTTATAACAATACAAAGGAACCAAATTTGTAAGTAAACATACATTTTACATAACAAGGGCAAAAATTTAAATAAATTAAATAAATTATTATGGAGGAAATATTTCAAAAAGTGTTTACCAAAGGACGGTGCCTCTCCCCATATTGATAAATCCAAGGAAGAACTGGTGCTGGCCTCACTTACGGATCTGGTACAATCCAGTGGAGAAGGAATCTAAAAGATAACAATTTTTATAAATATCTAACTAATTGGGTTAAAAATTTTCACTATTGAATTTTAACAAAAAATAATTAATTGATAATTTCTGTACCAGAGAAGCAGAACGATGTATGTCCAAAAGTGACGATGTTCAGGAAATTTAAATTAATGGCTTGATATCTTTTGTGTTGCCTTAAAGTAATGCTTGGAGAGACATCATAATGCAACACAAATTCTAAGTTCGAACATATTTCCCGCTGTAATGTGTAGATGGGACATATTTTAATCAATATACATCAAATTTTCATGATTGGAAAAAGTGGACATACATCATTCTGCTTCTCTGGTACAGATTTTATAAATTAATTCTGAACAAAACTATTTTTACTTGATGCTCAATTTTTAATTTCTCTAATTTTTGGCCAAACAGTTTCCGCGTGCTCAAAATTGGAATTAATTCCTTGAGATCTTCTCGATCAAGATTGAGTAAGGTCTGTTTGTCGACTTCGTTTACTGTAAAACAAATTTCATAATTAATAGTTACTGTCAAATAAAACGCGGTAAAACAATAGAGGTATGTTGCAACGATGGACTTTATGAATACTTTATTAATGAATAGTAAAAACTGTTTCGATAGTACTTACCGTCAAAGCTCACCCTCAACCGGTCTAACAAGCCCCAGCTTTCTAAGGTTGTCTTAACGAAGTCATCCATACCTAACTCACACAAAATCACAACGCAAAACTAATAATTATTAATAAACTTATCGCACTTATAGTCAGTAAGTTAAGACTTTATTAATTTCACTTTACTAACTAATTATAATTAAAAAGATTGATACAAAATTATGCGTATTAAAAAGAAGTTGTTCGTAAGCTCTCGAAAGAATGAATGACCGTTTTTAATCAGTTTGTTTATATTGCGAGGTTGTTTATCACTCCAATTGCTGGAAGGCGCTCTTCACCGGCTCCACCGACCAGCCACAACATCCTCCTTCACGCATATCGACTACACACTGTTTCGGATGTATAATATAAATAAATAAATGCAAAATCAGCAGAAATTCACAACTCTTATCTGTAAACCGCAATATAATCAATATTGATTAAAGCCCAATTTTCCGTGGCATTAACCTATTAACTCCAATGACGGTAGCGTTCTAGTGTTAAAGGCGTATTTTGTGTGACTTAATACTGTTTGGGTCAGAAGTCCAAATATACGTTATACACGGCTTGTAAAACAGACAATGAGAGCAAAATCTCGAAAAATAATTTTGTTACGATATTTTTCCCTTGTATCCTATTTCCTAGCGGGGTGCGATCAGTGTAAATTATTTTATTGTCGGCAATTTTTCGGCAACGGGCCGCGTCCGCAAATCTGTTCCTTCCCTCTCGATCACTTTCAATAAAATACATTCGGCAAGCACGTGCCAACAATTATGAATTTGTATTGGTCAGAAATTTTCGAAAAATATGCAACAATTGTAGTGACGTTAATCCATTTATTTTATAGTAAAACTCACTCAAAATATAATGTAAGTTGCAACAATCTTATAGCAAATATTAAAACAAAAGTAATACCATAATTGTTTTGAAAAAGTAATACACTTTGTAGATAAGATTGCTACAAAGTTTTCATTACAAATGTTTTAAAAATTGTATTACAATTTTAAGTAACAAATGCTCTCTTTGTAGCAAAAATTGTTACAAAATATGTGCTACATTATTGTAGTAATTTGTAACATACGATTTTTTTCAGTGTAGTCTCTTCAATGGTCAAGATTTTTCTTCTGACTTAATCTAATTAAAATTGTTTTAAATAAATGCACTTCACACAAAATAAAATCCTGATTATTTACCAACTATTTATTTTATTTAGTTTGGATGAACAATTTTTTATTTTAAGTACATAAATTAAATTAAATAATTGGAGGGTAAATTCTAGTTATTTTGTTTGTTTTATGGATAAAATAGATGTTCAGTACATTCGGAACATCTTTTCAACCTAACCTAATTAAACCTGGTCTGACTTAAGCGAATCAACTTAAATTCACACTATTTATTGGTTTCTTGTGTTGTTTTCCTCGAACAAGCAATTTTGGTTTCAAATAGTTAATAAAATTTGAAAAATTAAATATCTGATAAGCAATTTTTAGGTTTTTTTAAACCTAATTTAACTAGCTGGCTTTAAACTTCTCAAACAAAATTCTGATGAATTATTTTATTTTATAATATAAGCAATTTTATTTACAGCAGTCACTTTATATTATTCTCATGGACCAAAAAAATTGTCAGTACTTTTCGGTGCACCTTTTCAACCTAACCTACTCAAAGCTGACTTGACTTCGCTTGATCAAATGAAATTTGTACCATTTATTGACCAATTGTGTTGTTTTCTTTGAATAAACAATTTTTGTTTGAAATAATTTAGAACATTTTGAAAAATTGAATAATTACAGAACCATTTTTAAGTCTGTTTTTGAGAAAACCTAAGTGACTAAACTTATCAAATAAAATTCTGTCTAATTATTTTATTTTGCAACAATAAGCAATTTTATTTACAGCAGTCACTTTATATTATTCTCATGGACGACAAAAATTGTCAGTACTTTTCGGTGCACCTTTTCAACCTAACCTACTCAAAGCTGACTTGACTTCGCTTAATCAAATGAAATTTGTACCAATAGTGACAAATAGTGTTGCTCTCTTTGAATAAACAATTTTTGTTTTAAATAATTTAGAACATTTGAAAAATTAAATAATTAGAGAACAATTTTTAGGTCTGTTTTTGAGAAAACCTAAGTGACTTTAAGCTTATCAAGTAAAATTCTGACTAATTATATTATTTTGTGACAATAACTAATTTTGTTTACAACAATCACTTTATGTTATTCCCAAAAATTATCAGTACTTTTCGGTGCACCTTTTCAACCTAACTAACCCAAAGCTGACTTGACTTCGCTTAATCAAATGAAGTTTGTACCATTTATTGACCAATTGTGTTGTTTTCTTTGAATAAACAATTTTTGTTTGTAATAATTTTGAACATTTGGAAAATTAAATAATTAAAGAACAATTTTTAGGTCTGTTTTTGAAAAAAACAAAGTGACTTTAAGCTTATCAAGTAAAATTCTGACTAATTATATTATTTTGTGACAATAACTAATTTTGTTTACAACAATCACTTTATATTATTCTCAAAAATTGTCAGTACTTTTCGGTGAACCTTTTCAACCTAACCTACTCAAAGCTGACTTAACTTTGCTTAATCAAATAAAATTTGTACCATTTATTGACCAATAGTGTTGTTTTCTTTGAATAAACAATTTTTGTTTTAAATAATTTAGAACATTTGAAAAATTAAATAATTAGAGAACAATGTTTAGGTCGGTTTTTGAAAAAACCAGAGTGGCTTTAAACTTATGAAATAAAATTCTGACTAATTATTTTATTTTGTGACAATAACCAACTTTCTTTACAACAGTCACTTTATACTATTCTCAAAAATTGTCAGTACTTTTCGGTGCACCTTTTCAACCTAACCTATCCAAAGCTGACTTGACTTTGCTTAATAAAATGAAGTTTGTACCATTTTTTGACCAATTGTGTTGTTTTCTTTGAATAAATAACTTTTGTTTGAAATAATTTACAACATTTGAAAAATTAAATAATTAGAGAACAATTTTTAGGTCTGTTTTTGAAAAACCTAAATGACTTTAAGCTTATCAAATAAAATTCTGACTAATTATTTTATTTTGTGACAATAACCAATTTTGTTTACAACAGTCACTTTATATTATTCTCAAAAATTGTCAGTACTTTTCGGTACACCTTTTCAACCTAACTTACCCAAAGCTGACTTGACTTCGCTTAATCAAATGAAGTTTGTACAATTTATTGACCAATTGTGTTGTTTTCTTTGAATAAACAATTTTTCTTTGAAATAGGTTATAAAATTTGAAAAATTAAACAATTGGAGAGCAATTTTTAAGTCTGTTTTTGAACCTAATCTAAGTGACTTTAAACTCATCAAACAAAATTTTGACTAATTATTATATTTTGTGACAATAAGCAATTTTGCTTACAGCAGTCACTTTATATTTTTTCATGGACGAAACAAATTGTCAGTACTTTTCGGTGCACCTTTTCAGCCTAACCTATCCACACCTGGCCTGACTTAACCTAATAAAATTAAATTTGGTCATTTGAGGAGCTAACATTCAATAACCGACATGTCCAAAATCAATTATTTTGGTAAATCGACAAAAACTATACACAAAAAAGTAAGAGATACATTTTAATTTTGCAAAAGCAAAAATGTAGGTGATTGTTTTGTATATGATTATGGTCACTTTTGAAGTATATAGTTTTTAAATTGTACAGCATAGAGAGAAAAAAATAGACATGTGGGTTTTTGTTTGAACTTGTTATGGACATATCGGCTTTTGAACGAAACAAGGTTGAAACTAATGAGAAGAAAGGTTTTGAACTCAGAAAAACTTTTATTAAACTTAATCATTGTTTTAACATAAGGAAGAAAATTTTGCACAATTTTTTTAAATATGAAGGCCACAGACTTCGTCTAAGCAGTTGCATTCATCTTCATCATCTTCATCATCCTCTGCTTCTTCTTCGTCATTTTCATTGTTAATTTCTGGAATTTCTTCCAGTAGTTTTCTATAAAACTCCAGTTCTGGTAGATCTTGCCACTTCTTGTCGTGTATAATGTTTTTCTAGCAATTCTCTAACATCTTTTAATTTTGCAGGTTTTATTTTATTTTTGGTTTCCAATCTTCTTAATTTCAACGCGGTTTCCTTTTTCCCGTTTTTTACCAAAGGTGCCTGATTTTTGTTTTTCTCTTCAAAATGGTAAAATACGCTGGCAGTAAAATGAATAGTATTGTGTTGTCCTTTTCTAGTTTTTTCTATTTTCTTTAAGAAAATTCTTTTCTGGCTTTGCATGTCTTTGATTTTTCTGTAGATGTTCTGGAGATCTTTGATGTTGTACACATGCCAATCTTCCCCTAATTTTCTCACAACACCTACTGTTTTGTAAATTTCGTCGTATGGTCCGCTGTAATGATAAAATTTTCTTTTTTAAACTTCTTTTCCACTCTGCCAAAAGCTCTATCTGCCGGCAAATAGCTATGTCCACGTACAGGAAAAACCATTTCTACATTCTTGATATTTTTGGGAGATTCTCGTAACAGCCAGTACGCCAGAATGTGTACGATGTGGCATTTTTTATTTTGTCCCCCACATCCATCGCAAAATAATCTGATTGTTTGAATATTTTCGTCAAAATTAGAAGAACGAAGGTATGTCAGAAGAGCTGAGCCGACTTCAACAGCACCCCGACCTGCTTTGTGCTCGGTCCAAGTGAAAAATATAGGTTGCTTTGAATCCATACCAACGCAGCAAAAAGAATAGTAACTTGTTTGCATTTTATAAAGAGCTTCTCCAATAGGGGTTTTTGGCAGTGGATGTACCTGCTGAAGGTCAAAACAGGCGGTGTGTACAGTAGGTTCTTGTTTGTTTGCTAATTTGCAGAAAGCCCTTGCTCTTAAATTGTGAAGTCGGTGTTGGGCCATCAATGTACTTTTCTTTTGTTGATCATTTGTTTGCTCAATCGAGTGTTTTAAGTTGAGGCAAGTTGAGCAAGTATCACAAGCTGGAGACTTAAATCCAATATTAAAATCTTTAACAAACACTCTCCGAAACATGGAAGGGGATGCTTGATATTGTTGTTTTCCCGTTTTGTGGCTCTTTTAACTTTTTTCCGCGAACCCATGTTTATGTCAGAAACTAGGGTATCCATGTTGCTAATTATGAGGTAATGCACACTTTAATTACCACTATCTATTACTTTTCAACAACGGTGTTTACCAAATACTGGACATGTCGTACTTTGATTGCATTTCACCAAGTGGATATCTAAATACTAGTGGACATGTTGTTTTTTGATAAAATTTGCGTACAAAAACCCGTTTGGATGTGTAGGATTTTGAATGAAACTCTTACTTTTGCAATGCTGTAACTTTGGGCATTTGCGATTTTCACTGAATCTGAGTCAACCAATCGACGCAGATGGTGGTTTTTGTTTGAATTTCATGTATAACTCAATTTCGTTGAAAATGGACATATCGGCTTTTGAATGTTAGCTCCTCATTTGTGTTGTTTTTTTTTTGAATAAGCAGTTTTTGTTGGAAAATTTAATAATGGGAGAGCAATTTTTAGGTCCTTTTTTTAAACCTTATCAAGCAAAATTACTTTTGTGTTACAATTTTTTTAAATTATTACTAATATTTTAGTTTTTTTACTTTCTGTATAAGAATAATTTAATAAAATAGTAATTTTGTTGCTTGAAAATTTTTACAGAAGAACCCGATCAATGATTTTCACTTTTTCAGGTGCCAGTCCATTGCACCAAATTTTTTTCACGCATGTCTCGACAGCAATATCACTCATTTTCGAGCCACCGCCTTTGTTCGCTCTTAATTCATCAAAGCTAGACAAATTAATTATTGCCCCTAATTCCCTTTTTAATTACCGACTTTTGAAATTAATCTCGCGCCGAAAAAATCATTTCCCAATTAAAATACCGCGCGACGAGATGCGCGTTTTTTCTGCTGAAAAATCCTTGAGCTCTCTTGGGCTCGAATCGTGAAAATAACGAAGCAACCCACACGTGACATACACAGTAGGACATAAAGGCAATCAGCTGACTGGGCGATTAGCTCTGATTGCTCCTAATTTTAGCTTCCGGCCGACAATATGGACCTAGAGCCTTATGTCTGAAGCTGAATTCAAATGGAAAGTGCGTCTATTTTTTTCTCCGCGAAGAAAAAACCTCGGATTTATTTTTTCCAGTCGGGGTAATTACGCATAATTGAGTCTTTGCCCAAATTAGTTTATACACTCCTCCGTGCGCCGTAATTATTTAAAATAGCCTCATGTTTGTGTGTTATCGTTTTTTTACTTGTCACATAAATTACAATCTTTTTGTTGGTAAACGCCGCTGTCTATTTATGCAAATTACCGAAACTTTAAAAGTTTCTTGTGATTTCTCAACGTAGCAAGTTTTCGGGCATTACGGTAGCTCGCCTCGGTTTCCATTGAGAGCAATTTTCGAAAATTTCGGCTGCGCGATTCGAATCTACCGAATTATTCATGCGCGACAAATAGGGAACATTACAACCTATCAGCGGCATAGGCAACCCAACGTTCACCAAATAGGTACTTCGGCTAATTTTCAGCCACTTTTATATTAATTTGGTGAAATGAATCAAACAAGAAAGCAAGCGATAAATAAATTAAGAAATTAAAAAACAGGAAGTTGTAATTTTAATATTCGGAATTTGTTTCGACTAATTGTTTGTATTGTAGATGTCGAACTTTTGATTTTTTACTTTTTTTCCCCACCATTGAACAAAAGTTGGCTTATGAAGTTTAGTTTTGTGTTCTGAAAATTGGATTTGCTTATTCCCAACTTTTTGAGTCCTCAGTTATAACCAATATTGGAAATTTGGAAATTTTTTGTCAAATTTCTGTATTGGGTAGACAAAGTTACTTCTTCAGTTCCGTACCACCGAACAACTAACATCTGTGACACATTTGGATTTTGTTGAGAAAATTATTAGCTTTAATAAGCAAAAACTTTTAAAGTGGTTTTGTGAAGTTGAAAATAAAAAAGTTGTGCACTTTCTAGTCCTTCTGGAGACACACTGTATACCAATTCCTATTGTCCACTATTTTATCTCATGAGAGTTCCTTTATTTTAAGTTTCCAACGATTAAGTAAAAAGTAATGCATTTTTAGTTAAAACAAAACAAAAATTATTGTTTATACAACAAACTTATACAGTAATCACGTTCTGAACGTGCACTGTTCACGTGATCATTTGTACGATTCCTGGTAAAACCCAATTTACACTGGTCAGGGTAGAAACGCGGTGTATGTCCTTTCACATAGGTTCTGGTGGTGTTTTCTTTTTGGAAAACTGACTGCTAATAAGACAAATGACTACCATGAAGAAATTAGATGATTTCCACACTCCCCCACAAGAAAAGTTGAGAAAATTCCAAATATTTGAGTTTGAGTTGACTGTAAACAGGACTTCTTGCGAAAAATGCCAGTACGCCCCAAGTTTTTAATAACCAATATAAATTTAAGTTTCAAGTAGCACGTGAACATCACGCTGGTTTATATTAACAAATAACTACTGCGAATCTACTATTTAAATTAATTAATTCGAATGAAATATAGTAACTTCTCAAAACAATTTTAAACACCAAATGAAATTTAGAAGTATCTATAACAAAACTAGACATTAGGAATTCTTTGATTTAGTTCATTATTCTGAACAACCATTGTGGCAAATGACCGCATATTAGCTGTGATAACTTGACCCAAACCTGCAATAATATTAAAGAGTTTTAAAAGTGCAAAAATGTTATGAAATAAAACTGGTTTTTATTTGGTAGAAAATAAACCGAAACAATTTACTTGGAACACGCGAAAATAAACACCGACGTGCCACAAATAAATAAAACTTGGTGGGTGGTAGGTAGATATTACAGTTTTGATGTTTTTGCGTCAGCCTGCCTAATGTGCCAATTCTACCCGATTTCCCTTACAAGGGTTGAAAATTAGAAAAAATTAAAATAATAATTTTAAAATTAGTTCAGGTTTGGTTCAGGTATAAAAGCGTTGCAAAAATGCCAGTAACGCCCCAAGTTTATAATAACCAATAGAAATTTAAGTTTCAAGTAGCACGTGAACATCACGCCGAGTAATATTATCAAATAACTATTGCGAATCTAATATTTAAATTAATTCGAATAAAATATAATAACTTCAGTAAACAATTTTAAACGCCAAATGTAATTTAGAAATATTTATAGCAAAACTAGAAATTAGGTTGTTTTTTTTTAGAGGTTTTACCAGCTCAACAATTAATTTGTTATACATGGTATGGTTGAAAGTATGTGACATCAGAGTGGCAAAAATGTTATGAAATGAAACTGGTTTTTATTTGGTAGAAAATAAACCGCAACAATTTACTTGGGACGCTCGAAAACATTCGTGCGATTAAAAATAATTAAAATACAATTTTTTCCCTTTTCCATAACAACATTTAAAAAAAAAATTTATTTATTACAAATTTAACACTTCACAAACATTTTAAAAACGCATTCTTTAAAACATTGTCAATTACACATTATTAAACATTTAAAAAAAGTCAATTCACAATGATTTTAAAATGTTTGTGAAGTGTTAAATTTGTAATAAGTGAAAAAAAAATTTAAAAATGTTATGGGAAAAGGGAAAAAATGTAAGCAACTAAAATAATGAATAAAACTTGGTACTTAGGTGGTAGGTAGAGATTATAGTGTTGATGTTTTTGTTAATTGTTTTTGAAAATTAGAAAAAAATAAAATAATAATTTTAAAATTATAGTTCAGATTTGGTGCAGGTGGCAAAAATCACATCGACTTTAATTCAACTTCTGGGAACTTTAGAAATAAATCTTTTCAGTTTCCCAGTAAACAAGGTACAAGGTGACGTAAAAATAAATTAACGCTTTGTTTCGGTCGATTTACATAATGCGTACGTTGGTGACAAAGAGGGCAATTTCCAGCGCCGAGTTATTGTCGATTTTTAAAAACAAGCAACGCGTTATCCTTATCGCCAGATCGCAGGGTTCAAGTTTGCAGACATTTATTCACCAAACCACAAAAGAAAGTAAACGATTTTTTCCACAAACCAAATAAAAACTTTTTATGCTAAAATCGACCAATGTGAAGAATGCTATCCAAAAACGTACGAATCTCAGGCTTTATAAAAGTGTTTTAAGTGTTGGTAATTTAATATTTAAATGTGAATTTAAACGGATTATTAAATCTTCCCAGAAAGAGGTTGAAAAGTGCACGAAGCCCCATCGTGGCGTGCCGGCCCAACAAAGGCACAGATTTTTATTTTTTCCCCGATGAAGCGATTCACATGTAGGCAACAAAAATTTCCAACAGAAGCGAACAAAGCTTTTCAACAAGTGTATTTCAAGTACACTAGAACAAATTACAAGTGAACCAACTGTTACATATTCATTTTGTACAATAAAAAATAAAACGGGAATAGACGTGTCCTTCATTATTGTATAGGGGCCTGTTGAAAAGTACCACCACTCGAACTCGCACTCAGGATCTCCAGCAGTCAACGATGCCTTTTCAATTTCGAGAATTAACGGCGCAATTAAACCGAACGAAAGTGCATCGCAATTTCGCGAAAAAATTCTCCAAATCGCGGCCTAACGGAATCTATTTTTTTACAACATTGTAACACTGAATAGGTAATTAGGTAATTACCCTATTGTTCTAATCGTTGTTTTGGACACTCGACTAAGTGCTTGAACTTTTTTCTAGGAAATTATTAACGCTTCTATTCGTCCGATTCGACAGTGATTGACCGACGAATATATTCGTTTTGAGCGATGTGAAAGCGATTTTTCTCATTTTCGAGCGAGCAATCGGTAGCAGGTTTATACGAAAGCGTAGTTAGGACATGCAAAAAATAAAAAAAAACTTGAAATTTCAACATTTTTCTTGAAATTTCACCTTTTTAAAAAAGTTGAAATTTCAACGTTTTTAAAACTTGAAATTTCACCTTTTTTAAAAAAACTTGAAATTTCACCTTTTTAAAAAAGTTGAAATTTCACCTTTTTTTAAAAAACTTGAAATTTCAACATTTTTCTTGAAATTTACCTTTTTATAAAAGTTGAAATTTCACCTTTTTTAAACATGCTTGAAATTTTACCTTTTTAAAAAAGTTGAAATTTCAACGTTTTTAAAACTTGAAATTTCACCTTTTTTAAAAAAACTTGAAATTTCACCTTTTTTAAAAAAGTTGAAATTTCACCTTTTTTTAAAAAACTTGAAATTTCAACATTTTTCTTGAAATTTACCTTTTTATAAAAGTTGAAATTTCACCTTTTTAAACATGCTTGAAATTTTACCTTTTTAAAAAAGTTGAAATTTCATCTTTTTTAAAAAAACTTGAAATTTCACCTTTTTTAAAAAAGTTGAAATTTCATCTATTTTAAAAAAAACTGGAAATTTCACCTTTTTTAAAAAAGTTGAAATTTCAAGTTCTTTTTTTCATCATTTAACCTTGATGGGAAGTCACTCTGGAAAGCTGTCGGTGTTTCTGCAAGATTTGCAGATTTATAACATGCAGCTATAGTCTAAGTTTATATTGTAGAAATCGAGTAGGATGTGGTTTGAAATTATTTTAGGTGTGCGTAGAAGATTCATGTTATGAACTTCTTTAGAAAGATTACTTATTGTGACATTAAATATCACACTACACCTACAATAATAAAAACATTTAAAACCACAACTTTTAATTCTATAATGAATAATCAGACTACACACCTGTTCGGGGAATCCCCTCAGTGTTGTCAAAGGTGCCTATGCTGTGTGCAGTTCCATTGGCAAAAGTCATTCATCAGTGGGATTAAAAAAGTTGAAATTTCAAGTTTTTTTAAAAAAGGCGAAATTTCAACTTTTTTAAAAAAATGTGAAATTTCAAGTTTTTTTAAAAAAGGTCAAATTTCAACTTTTTTAAAAATGTGAAATTTCAAAAAAAATGTTGAAATTTCAAGTTTTTTTAAAAACGTGAAATTTCAAGTTTTTTTAAAAAATGTGAAATTTCAAGTTTTTTTAAAACAGGTGAAATTTCAACTTTTTAAAAAAAATATTTTAGCAGTGTGTAGAAGATTCATCTTAGAAAGATTACTTATTGTGACACTACACACTACACTACACTACACACACTACACCTACATTTATAAAAACATTTAAAACCACAACTTTTAATTCTATAATGAAAAATCAGACTATACACCTGCTCGGGGAATCCCCTCAGTGTCGTCACATGTGCCCATGCTGTGTGCTGTTCCATTGGCAAGTCATTCATTTATCAGTGGGATTAAAAAAGTTGAAATTTCAAGTTTCTTTAAAAAAGGTGAAATTTCAACTTTTTTAAAAATGTGAAATTTCAAGTTTTTTTAAAAAAGGTGAAATTTCAACTTTTTTAAAAAGGTGAAATTTCAAGTTTTTTAAAAAAAGGTGAAATTTGAAAAATTTTAAAAGGCGAAATTTCAAGAAAAATGTTGAAATTTCAACTTTTTTTGAAAAGGTGAAATTTCAAGTTTTTTTAAAAGGGTGAAATTTCAACTTTTTTAAAAAAAGGTGAAATTTCAAGTTTTTTAAAAAAGGTGAAATTTCAACTGTTTTAAAAAGGTGAAATTTCAAGAAAAATGTTGAAATTTCAAGTTTTTTTTGTTAATTTTTTTGCATGTCCTAACTACGCTTTCGTAGGTTTATTATCGGGGCGTCGGGAAAAATCGGCGAGGGTCTCACATAACTTGAGCAAGGAGAAAACACGCATCGAATAATTGACTGCACAATAGATCATAATTAGGCGCGGTGTATAAATGTATTCTTCTTTTTTAATGAATAATTTATGAAAACGCAGCGGCGACGGCCATCATCATTCGTTGACTTGTTGAAATTGTTGTGAGATTCCGACCGATGCTGCGTTTGAGGCGAGGGAACTGTTTCCACGCGGGCATTGCGTACGGCGAGGCTAATTAAAAAATGAAACAGTAGCTGCGATTCGAGACGCCAATTATGAGTAACTGGGATGCGTTAGGTTTGTGATTATGTAAGTGGCATTGCTGGGGATCATGATGCGGGAAATACAAGGCGAATAGCGCACGCAAGGCTCTAACCGAACATTCCAAATTGAAATAAATTACTCAAATTGGTCATTTTATGAGTGAAAATAAAAATTCAAGATATAATAGCCTAAAATTGGCTTTATTGTAAAGATCAAGTTTATAAGTTTTAATAAAATAAATAGTAATATTTTTAATAAATACATTGTGTTGTTCCAACCAACTATTAAAAAAAAATTTCAATAAGTTGAACCGACTTTCAAGTATTATCTTTTCACTTGTCTTGAAAAATCAGTGACTTAAAGCGAGAACCCAATGATGCAATTACTAAGAAACTGAAACATTTCAATATTTTTGGGGTTAGATGACAACGAAATTTGATGGCTATACTTTCCTCATAAAAAGCTTAACTGAATTCTACTTGATTTCAAATTTGACTTCAAGAATATGAAATTAAGTAACTTGAAAAGATTTGACCAGATATTTTCCAACTTGAACTATCTTTTCACGTTCGTTTCAAATTTCAAGTGAATTGAAGCTTCCTTCAACTTGGTACTTACCTTGAAAAACCATTGATAGTTGCTTGACTTAAAGTGACTTGACGTCAAGTAACTTGAGCAACGACAACTAGATTTAAAGAAGCATTTACTAAAACATTGAATTATTTGTACGTTTAAGTGGCAATTAAGTTCGACGGCTACACATTCCTTCTAAAAAGTTTAACTGAATTCTACTTGATTTCAAATTTGACTTTAAGAACATGAAATTAAGTAACTTGAAACGATTTGACAAATACGAACCAGTTATTTTCTTACTTCAACTATCTTTTCACGTTGTTGTCAAATTTTAAGTGAATTAGAGCTTCCTTCAACTTGGTACTTACCTTTAAAAATCATTGATAGTTACTTGAGTTAAAGTGACTTGACGTCAAGTAACTTGAGTAATGACAACTAGATTTAAAGATGCGTTTGCTAAAATATTGAATTATTTGTACGTTTAAATGACAACTAAGTTTGATGGTTACACATTCCTTCTAAAAAGTTTTACTGAATTCTACTTGATTTCAAATTTGACTTCAAGAATATGGAATTAAGTAACTTGAAAAGATTTGACCAACACGAACCATTATTTTCTAACTTGAACTATCTTTTCACGTTGGTTTCAAATTTCAAGTGAAGTGGAGCTTCCATCGACTTGATACTTACCTTGAAAAAGCATTGATAGTTACTTGACTTAAAGTGACTTGAAATCAAGTAACTTGAGCAACGACAACTAGATTTAAAGAAGCATTTACTAAAACATCGAATTATTTGTACGTTTAAGTGACAACTAAGTTTGATGGTTACACATTCCTTCTAAAAAGTTTTACTGAATTCTACTTGATTTCAAATTTGACTTTAAGAACATGAAATTAAGTAACTTGCAACGATTTGACCAATACGAACCAGTTATTTTCTAACTTGAACTATCTTTTCACGTTGGTTTCAAATTTCAAGTGTAATGGAGCTTTCTTCAACTTGTTACTTACCTTGAAAAACCATTGATTGTTACTTGATTTGAAGCGACTTGAAGTGATCAATAGAAAGGAGGCTTTAAACATTAGTATTTTCACAAATATTTAAATTGTTAAATTGTTATTTTTCATTCAGACTTACATTTAGTGTTGGTTTGCGATGAATGTGTCAATATAAAAAATTTGATAATAAGTCATTTTCAATAATCCATTTATGATCGTCGAATTGCCTTTTCTTTTTGCTGTTCTTGTCGCACGTGGTAATGCCCCCTCCAATAGTTTTATGGCCCACTTTCATTATCTTCCTGTTTGGTTCTTTTGCTCCAGAGCACTGAACTAATATAAGTTGCTTTATTGCTTTATTATGTTATCTTGATCTTAATATCTTTATTACTAGTTCCGTCTTTTGTTAAAATAAAACCAGCAAAGTTTCCAAAATAAAAATGAACAAAACAACAAACCTTTAAATTGATAAACCGGTGTTATGTGTATCGTCGGGAACAGGCATTAAATTGGCATTACATGCAAAAAATTACATGCAATTTAAAATTTGACTTTCACCGAAACAGACCTGGCGCGGTCAGAAACATATGCCAAATTAACAAATTTCTTTCACTCCAACTGGAAATTATCATTACAGTTAGAAACGGTAACCGTCTTAATCTCAACCGTTGCAAAACCACCCCGTAATTACTCAATCGGTTTCGTTGAAATGTTCAGTAGGTTGTTGCGTTTCTTTTCGGAGCGAAACGTCAGCCTCGATTTTATCAACAAATTGAGCCACTTAGGCCTGAATAATGCAGATGTGATTTCAACTGTTGTACGAAAAAGTCACCGAAACAAGTTTCCAGTCGGGTCAAAATAAATGATTTAATACCATTTGAGGTAAACTTAAAATTACACCCTTGCGCTCTGCCATTAATGAAATTACGGAAAAAAGATGCGATATTCATCATGTGAGCGAGGCCATTTTGTGATTCCCCGGATTAATTATTTACACCCGCGGGAATCGTTCCATTAAAAAAATTTCGTCCCAGCGACGTGAGACCTTCGCGAGAGACAAATTTTTCTTTTTCCGATTGCGTCAACGGAAGGCTATCATTACCCGACAGATTGTCTCGTGAGATGTATTTTTCTTTGTTCCTTGCATGCTGACTCTCCGCATTTCATGTCAATGCTTTATGTAATCGTTATTAGATGTAAACAAAGTCGTTTCCAGTCCGTGGCCGTAAGTAGAAAAGTGAGTTTTTGTCATTTCATGTGTTTTTATTAAAAAAAAATCTGGAGGACACAGCGGTACCTTTCCGAACCGTCGTGTAATTATAATGGGATTTAACGCTCCGGGAATTTGTGACATACTGACACGGCGAAATTACCGTTTAATTTACCTAAAAGAATCATCGCTCATTTTGGCGTTGTTATTTTTTCCGGTGACACCAAACCGTAAAACAAAGCCATTAAAGCAAACTACATTAAGTGTCAAAACAGGCGTGAAACTAAGATAACGTTCGAAAAGCACCACAACTTATTCATTCATTCATTCAGATCAAAACAAATTTATTTTTTATTTTTTTATTTTTTTTAGTGTTTAGAATTATAGTCAATTACACTACAATTGAATAATAATAAAAAATATAATTAAGTAAAGTAACAAATTTTTAATGAAATTGTCAATTGAAGTCAAGTAAATATTGATGGTATTTGAAGACAAGTAACAAGTTGACGAAAGCTGCACTTCACTTGAAACTTGAAACCAACTTGAAAACATATTTCAAGTTAAGTCATATTGAACAAACCGTGTCAAGTTACTTAACTCCATATACTTAAAGTCAAACTGGAAACTAAGTAGAATTCACTTAAACTTTTTAAAAAGAATTTAGTTGAGACTTAAACTCAAAAATAATTCAATGTTTGGTTCATTGAGAATAGTTTTCATTGGTAGGTTCAAGTCACTTGAAGTCAAGTAACTATCAATGGTTTTTTCAAGGCAAGAAACAAATTGAAAGAAACTTCACTTCATTTGAAATTAGTAACCAACTTAAAAAGATAGTTTCAGTTAGAAAATAACTGATTCGTTTTGGTTAAATCGTTCCAAGTTACTTAATTTCATGTTCTTGAAGTCAAATTTGAAATCAAGTTTAAATCAGTTAAACTTTTGAGAAGAAACTTAGTTGTCACTTGAAGGTACAAATAATATGCTTCTTTAAATCAAGTTGTCATTGCTCAAGTTACTTGACTTCAAGTCATCTTAAGTCAAGTAACTATCACTGGTTTTTCAAGGTAAGTACCAAGTTGAACAAAGCTCCACTTCACTTGAAATTTGAAACCAACGTGAAAAGATAGTTCAAGTTGGAAAATAACTGGTTCGTATTTGTCAAATCTTTTCAAGTTACTTAATTTCATATTCTTGAAGTCACATTTGGAATCAAGTAGAATTCAGTTAAACTTTTTAGAAGGAATGTTTAGCCATCAAACTTAGTTGTTACTTAAACGTACAAATAATTCAATGTTTTAGTAAATACTTCCTTAAATCTAGTTGTCACTGCTCAAGTTACTCGACTTCAAGTCATTTTAAGTGAAGTAAGTACCAAGTTGAAGGAAGCTCCACTTCACTTGAAATTTGAAACCAACGTGAAAAGATAATTCAAGTTAGAAAATAACTGGTTCGTATTGGTCAAATCGTTTCAAGTTACTTAATTTCATGTTCCTGAACTCAACTTTGAAATCAGGTAGAATTAAGTCAAACTTTGTAGGAGGAATGTGTAGCCATTCAATGTTTTAGTAAATGCATCATTAAATCTAGTTCTTATTGCTCAAGCTACTTGACTTCAAGTCTCTTCTTTTCACTTTAAATAAAGTAATTATCAATTATATTTCAAGGTAAGTAACAAGTTGAAGGAAGCTCCACTTTAATTAAAATTTGAAACCAACTTAAAAAGATAGTTCAAGTTAGAAAATAGCTGGTTCGTATTGGTCGAATCGTTTCAAGTTATACTTAACTTCATGTTATTAAAATCAAATTTAAAATCAAAAAGAATTCAATTAAACTTTTTATGAGGAAAGTGTAGTAGCCATCAAACTTAGTTGTCACTTAACTCCAAAAATAATGAAATGTTTGAATTTTTCAGTAAATGCTTCATTGAGAAGTTCTCATTAATCAAGTTACTTGACTAAAAGTCACTTTAACTCCCTTGATTCAAGTAATTATCACTGATTTTTCAAGCCAAGTGAAAAGTTGAAACTTGAAACTCGAAACCCACTTGAAAAGATATTTCAAGTTGATCAGTTTTCAACCTATTGAAATTATTTTTTTTAATAGTTTTAATATTCTTTTATAAGATTTTTTCTATAAGTTTTGAGATATTTTTATGCTCATGGTTGTTTGAAAAGTCGGCGATTGAGGTCGAGTCGCCTTCAGTTTTGCAAAAAACGCCCTTCGCCGTTTTTATTAATTCGGCTTTGGCCCGAAAAAATTCAATTTCCATTCCCATTATTACGGGCAATCTGTCAGTGCCGATAAAAAATCGAACGAAATTGATTTCGCGAGAAGTTTCCGATCTCGTTACGGTGATGAAAGTTCCAGCCGAAAATTTATTACAAAACCATTAAAGCGAAATTAGCCAATTTTCGAATTAAACAGTAAACCCAGAAAATTAGAGACAAAAAAGCCATCGCATTTAGCGAGGTGTGTTTGTGTGTGTGCTAATGCCGATATTAAAATTACACAACTTATCAATCATCGTGTGACATTGCAGCACGCGAAATGCAAATTACTCCTCGCAAGAGAAACGTACAATTGCGATTTTTAATCGCGCCGAATTTTACATGTGAATGGCGCACAAAAATCGAGTTCTCCATTTTAGCGGAAGCACTAAAGGCTCAAAAGCTCGCTGCACTTCCGGCAGGAACTTTTCCAACCCTCGTCGTCTTTTTGCCATTGGGGAAGATCGCGCATGCGATCCCGTCCTCGCGGAGGGATGTCGCCGGCGTTCCTCCCCGATCAATAATCCGATTCATGCGCGCCCGGAGTGCGAAAGGCCGAAAAATCCGGTCCCATTCAAGAAACCAACTAACGAAATTTATTGGCGCCGAAGGCGGGCGTCTAGCAAACTTAGGATCCATAATTACAATGATTTGTCTCGACGAAGGGACTTAAGTCTCTCTACAGTGATACTCAAATATAATTTTTTATGTACCTGTTTCTAATGACACTGGCTCGCCGACAAAAAGTACAGATTATTAGGGAGCTCCTTTCGCTTCCCTGAAGCTTCCAAAATTATATATTGGAAAAGATTATTTTTTTCCGTCGAAATTATTACCGGTGATTTCGTGGCTCAAACAGAAGACGATGGACAGGAAAAAACGTTCTTGGATTTCGTTCAAAAATTGTTGTTCGTGACTTCAGTGTCTCGTGTACGACTGCTAAGGATTGTTATTAGAGTTCACGAATATAAATGAGAGCTGTTTGTGTCTTGGATTTCGTTGCGGTTGAACTTCTTCAGATGAGGTGCGATTCGGGATTGAGTTTGAACTGAGTGAGTTTATTGAGATCTCGGAATTAATTGCCGAGTGCTGTTGGACTTGTAGGTTGCGCGCACTGGTGCAGTTTCTAATTTTTGCTTAATTTTGGGTTCAACCTTGGCGACGAAATTCACCAGTTCTGTATTTTATTTTTCTGTTTTGTATAAAATTGGATTTCTTTATAAAATAATTAAATTGGTTTGATTGGAATATGATTTTAAATTTACCTTTGCAATTCAAGTGATATTTGACAGTTTAAGATTATATTGCAGTTGATTTTTTAATTAAGGGGAGTGAAATTGAAAGCACAAGCTACACTGGAATATTTATAGCAATTAGTTTTTGGAGGAAAATTAGTATTTTAGTATTTTTAACATACAATGGAGCAAATACAAGCTGATAAGAACTGTTTGTAATAAGAAAAGGTTCGTTGATGAACGAAAACCCATAAATTCTGATAAAAACTATTTCCCATAATTTAATCAGTGTAAAACCGACTTTCAGGCCGCCAATCATAGATGTATTTTTTGGCGCGATATTTTGAACCAATTTTTGTGCGCTTGAAATTCAAATATTCTATCAAACTGTATTTTAATGTTCCCAAATTAAATTTTATGTAAATAATATAAATGAGAGCTGTTTGTGTCTTGGATTTCGTTGCGGTTTAACTTCTTCAGATGAGGTGCGATTCGGAATTGAGTTTGAACTGAGTGAGTTTATTGAGGTCTCGGAATTAATTGCCGAGTGCTGTTGGACTTGTGGGTTGCGCTCACTGGTGCAGTTTCTAATTTTTGCTTAATTTTGGGTTCAACCTTGGCGACGAAATTCAACCATTTTTATATTTTATTTTTCTGTTTTTTATTGTCTCGGTATTTTCTGTAAAAAGAAAAGAAAAGTCCAAAATTGGATTATAATTAATTTAATTAATTTGTTTGGAATATCATTTTAAATTTAATTTTGCAATTTAAGTGACATTTGAGAGTTTAAGATTATATTATAGTTGATTTTCTAATGAAGGGGAATGAAATTCAGAGCACAAGTTACACTGGAATATTTGTAGCAATTTGTTTTTGGCAGGAAATTTGCATTTTAGTATTTTTAACATACAATGGTGAAAATGAAAGCTGATAAGAACTGTTTGTAACAAAAAAAAAGGTGCGTTGATAAACGACAACCCATAAATTCTGATAAGAACTGTTTCGCATAATTTAATCAGTGTAAAACCGACCTGCTGGCCGCCAATCATATATATATATATATATATATATCTATACCTTTTGGCGCGATTTTTTTAACCACTCCTCTGAATTAAAAAATTAACCATAGCTAATTTCTGTATTTTAATATTCTCAAGTAAATAAGTTTTCTTGCAAACTAATCTGAGAAATGATTGAAGGCAGTAAAAAATTCATTCTTTGTGTTTAAGGAAACTTCAATAATATTTATTTATTTATTTGTTTCCACCTGTATTACTGGCTATAGTTTTCGAATTGTGATAAAGTTTGTGGTAATAAATAAACAATGAAAAATGTATTTATTTACACAAGAGAAGTAGAACTTTGAAGGAAATTACAAACAGTAAAAAACAGTAAATTGATGTTATTAAAAAGTTGTTGTTTACGATTCCTAGGATTAAAAATTTAATTGTGTAACAAATCCACAAAGGTTTAGGCGGCAAAAAACTAGTGAACGAAATAATTGTTTATTTGTGTTTCAATATGATTTAATTATAAATTTAATAACAGTATTGAAGTAATTTAATATCTACATTTAAATATTTTGGGTTCAATCTACAAAAAATCTTAATTTTAATCGTTGGCCAATTTCACGCCAACCGACTGACTGTTTCTGTTTCATGGCATGTTGTTGAAGCCGAATTTAAAATCGAGACGAATTCAGTTAATTTTTGTATGAGAAAAGTGTAGCCATCAAAGTCAGTTGTCGCCTAACCCCAAAAATAATTAAATGTTCGAATTCTTCAGTTCGAAGTCACTTTAAGTCACTTGATTCCTAGTAACTATCGTTGTTTTTTCAAGCCAAAAGCAAAGGTAAGACTTGAAACTTGAAACTAACTTGAAAAAGTTATTTCAAGTTGATCGGTCAAGTCGTTTCAACTTCTTGAAATTCTTTTTCTAATCTTTGGTTGGAATAAAGCAAATATTTTGCATTTCCATAAATTGTTATTAATATTTTTTAAGATTTTGTATTTGACAACAACTGTTTGAGATGTAAATTGAGTTGAGTTTATCAAAAACAATTCAAATTTGTTGAAAAACTGTTACACTTAAGCCAAGAAACTATCAGTAATTTCTTAAGGTAAATAACAAGTTGAAAGTTGACTTGAAATTTGAAACCAACTTGAAAAGATAGTTCAAGTTAGAAAATCGGTTCAAGTTACTTAACTTCAAGTTGATGAAGCCAAATTTAAAATCAAGAAGAATTCAGTTAATTTTTTTATGAGAAAAGTGTAGCCATCAAACTTGGTTGTGCTTAACCCCAAAAATAATTAAATGTTCGAAGTTACTTGACTACAAGTCACTTGATTTCAAGTAACTATCATTGATTTTTTAAGTCAAATGAAAAGATAAAACTTGAAACTTGAAACCAACCTGAAAAGATATTTCAAGTTGATCGGTTAAGCTGTTTCAGCTTATTGAAATTATTTTCTTTATACTTGATTGGAAGAACACAAGTATTTTGCGTTTCCATAAATTGTTATTAATATTTTACAAGGTTTTATTAGACGCCATATGAGATTTAAATTTAACAACAACTTTTTTAGTTGAGTTTATCAAAAACATTTCCAATTATTTGTTGAAAAACTGTTACAATTGACTGGAATACTGTACTTAAAATTAAATGACAGCAATTTCAAAATGTTACGTTCAGTTTATAATTCGTTGGCTCTCAACAAAGCGTTACTTAAAAATAAACTTCCCTTAAAGCCTTTCACACTTTACAAAAAAACGAGTTGTGTTTTTCAGGAGTAGTTTTAAAGTAGCATCAATTTATTGCAACACTGTAAACAAACTATTTAACTTAAACTTAAGTAACACTTATAATATTAAAGTTTTCCTTAAGTGACACTTAAGTCACACAAAAGTCACAGAAACTGCAGTTATTTTCATTATTAAAATGTTTAAACTAAAAAACTTTTAACGTTAATTTAACAAGTTAATTTTCATAATATGTACGAACCAGGTGAAATTTGCATGTAATGGCTTATTATTTAAAATTCAATTAATTACAAGAATAATCACTTCATTTAAAAACATTTAATGAGTAATGAGTAATTTAAAGAGTAATGACTTTTTGAATTAAAAATGTGTTTTAAGTTCGACAGTTTCAATTTTTCGAAATTACCTCGCTATTCCATGTCTGAAATTAGACACATCAAAAGCGATTTAAGTTCTCTTGAATAAAATATTGCGCCCCGTGTAAGCGAATGCAAAAGCGATTGTGAAAATTGACCGTTTGATCACAAAAACCCAACTTACCGAAACAATCAACTTAATTCTCGTGCAACATGTAGCCAGATTAGACAAAGCCCCCCGGGCAATTTTCCTCCCGCTCATCATTTTCCCGGAAAATAAGCTCTGGATTGAATCGAAGTTTTCTAATTGACATTAATTTCAGAGAAATTATACGCTTCTTTTGCTTAGTATTTCGCGTCGAGAGAAAGAAATTACAGATATAGATATCTCTTTGAAAATTTCCCTTATTATTATTTATTATCGCTAGTTGCACATGCATTAGGAAACATCCATTGCACCGAGCGAAGTACCAGGTACGTTCACCCTTAATTATTACAGCACGTAGTATTTATTTAAAGTAATCATCCGGCTCTCTTGTATTTATCCGGTGAATATTTTAAGCGAAGCGATTAGACGATTTTCAAACTATTTAATTTCTTTAATGAGGCGACTATCAGGAAGTTTTTCGGAAAGGGGTGCGGAAGAATTTAAGTAGACGGGGATGATTAAAGAGTTCCCCCCGTGAAAACCGCCCGCCGATGGCGGACGGCCAGTGGCGAATTTCGCTTGATTGCAGTGTCACGTTAGCGCAGGAATTTAATCGAAATAAAAACTGGGGCGAAACATTTCAGAAAAATATTTTCTGGAGAATTATACAAATTACAGAAATTGGGTTGAGGGATTGCAATACCTTTACCGTATGGTCTAACGATATAATGATGATGATGCAATGAAAGAGGTTCAATTACAAAGTTAATGCTCTTTTGTAAAGGAGCCCTTCAAGTTGACCTCAATTTGTCAAAATTTAAACAAGTTAAAAAGGCTTAAACGACTATAAATGAGAATGAATTTTCTTAACTTGAAGTATATTTTCAAGTTAGGTGAAAGTTTCGGATGATTTATAATTTGTTTCTACTTTTTACTTGTTGAAGTCAAGTAACTTGAAATGGCCTCACTAATATAAACCATTATTTTCAAGTTATGTTAAAGTTTCATATGATGTACAAATTGTTTTAACTTTTTATTAGTTGAAATCGAGTAATCAGAAACAGTCATTTTCTTAACTTGAATTTTATTTTTATTTTTTTAAATTTTTTTTTTTCAACTGTTTACTTGTTGAAGTCAAATAACTTGAAATGGTCTGTCTAATATGAACCATTATTTTTACGTTAGGTTAAAGTTGATGTTTGATGTACAAATTGTTTTAACTTTTTAGTAGTTAAAGTCAAGTCAAGTTTCAAGTTGGGCTAAAATACAACTTTTTTAACTTTTTACATGTTGAAAAAGTGTAACTTCAAATTACGTTCAAGTTGATTTTAAGTTGCAAATGAATTAGTGCTTCTTTCAACTGTTTACTTGGTGGACAGTTATTTTTTTAATTTCAAATGTATTTTCAAGTTAGGTTAAAGTTTCAGGTGATGTTCAATTTCTTCTTAATTTTTATGTGTTGAAGTCAAGTAACTTCAGATGGCTGGATTAGTCTAAATCAGTCATTTTTTTTAAGTTAAACTATATTTTTATCTTAGATTTAACTTTCAACTGTTTACTTGTTAAAATCAAGTAACTTGCAACAATCTAATTAACATAAATCATTCATTTTTTTAACTTTAAATATAAGTAGTTTCAAGTAAGGTTGAAGTCTCAGGTGATGCAGTATTTCTTGTAACCTTTTATGTGTTGACGTTAAGTAACTTGAAATGACTTGATCAATTTGAACCAGTCATTTTCTTAACTTGCATTATATTAGGTGAAACATTCAAATGAAGTAAAGCTTCTTTCATCTACCTATTTACTTGTTGAAGTCAAATAACTTAAAACGCTCTGACCAATATGAACCATTTATTTTCTTAACTTCAAATATACTTTCTAGTTTCAGCCTTTAACTTTAACTTTTTACTTGTAGAATTCAATGAAATGGAATGTGGAATGAAATTAATTATTAGAGTTAATTAAGAAGAGGTCCACAAATTGACACTAAATGACATTAACATGAATTATAGTTTTATGGTGATTTCAACTTTCAAGTGAAGTAAAACTTTGTTCAACTGTTTACTTGCTGAAATCAAATACCTTGAAATGATCTGACTAATATGAACCATTATTTTCAGGTTAGGTTAAAGTTTCAGATGATGTACGAATTGCTTTAACTTTTTATTAGTTAAAATCGAGTAACTTGAAATGCTTGACCAATCAGAAGCAGTCATTTTCTTATTTTCATTTATATTTTTATATTGAATTCAACTTTCCAATGAAAAAAACACTTTGCTTAACAGTTTACTTGTTGAAGTAAAATAACCTAGCTTCAAGTTAGGTTAAAATTTCAGATAATGTACAAATTGCTTTAACTTTTTATTAGTTAAAGTCAAGTCAAGTTTCAAGTTAGGCTAAAATACAACTTCTTTTAACTTTTTACTTATTGCAAAAGGGGAACTTCAAATTACTTTCAAGTTGATTTTACGTTGGAAATGAATTAGTGCTTCTTTCAACTGTTTACTTGGTGGACAGTTATTTTTTTAATTTTAAATAAATTTTCAAGCTAGGTTAAAGTTTCAGGTGATGCACAACTTTTTCAAAATTTTTATGTGTTGAAGTTAAGTAACTTCAAATGGCTTGATTAGTCTCAACCAGCCATTTTTTTTATCTTAGATTCAACTTTCAACTATTTACTTGAAATGATCTGACTAATATGAACCATCATTTTTAAGCTAGGTTAAAGTTTCAGATGATGTACGAATTGCTTTAACTTTTTTTTTGTTCAAGTCGCGTAACTTGAAATGCTGACCAATCAGAAACAGTTATTTTCTTAACTTAAATTATGGTTTTATTTTGAGTTCAACTTGCAAGTTAGGTTAAAGTTTCAGCTGATGTACGAATTGCTTAAACTTTTTGTTAGTTAAAGCCGAGTAACTTGAAATGCTGACCAATCAGAAACAGTCATTTTCTTAACTTAAATTATGGTTTTATTTTGAGTTCAACTTGCAAGTTAGGTTAAAGTTTCACCTGATGTACGAATTGCTTTAACTTTTTTTTTGTTCAAGTCGAGTAACTTGAAATGCTGACCAATCAGAAACAGTTATTTTCTTAACTTAAATTATGGTTTTATTTTGAGTTCAACTTGCAAGTTAGGTTAAAGTTTCAGCTGATGTACGAATTTCTTAAACTTTTTGTTAGTTAAAGCCGAGTAACTTGAAATGCTGACCAATCAGAAACAGTCATTTTCTTAACTTTAATTATGGTTTTATTTTGAGTTCAACTTGCAAGTTAGGTTAAAGTTTCACCTGATGTACGAATTTCTTAAACTTTTTGTTAGTTAAAGTCGAGTAACTTGAAATGCTGACCAATCAGAAACAGTCATTTTCTTAACTTGAATTATAGTTTTATGTTGAGTTCCACTTTCAAGTGAGGTAAAACTTTGTTCACCTGTTGAAGTCAAATAACTTGAAATAGGTTAACCAATATAAACTCCCTTTTCAAGTCAGATTCAAAATTTGAGTGAAGTAAAATTTATTTCAAGGCATTAATAAAATAACACTTAAAACTCGGAGGTTATTTGGTTAAAATTTATGATAAATTTGCACTCAATTCCAGGCCCGGCCCTAACTTGGCGTTTGCAGCGTCGGAGAGCCAAATCCTAGCCGCTATCCCCTTAAGATCAGAACAACGCTCGAGGGTGCGGAAGCTTATCGACCGATCGGATCGACTTAATAAACGAAAGTGTTGCAAGTTCGCGTCCGGGAGGCAATAAATTCGCCCCGAACCAACCTTTCATCGTGCCGTTACACAACCGCTGAATTACACGTTTTCAGCGCAAATCGGCCGCACCGCAATTCGATAAGTAAATCGAATAATAACACGTTCGGGAGTTAAAAGTCAATCGTCGAATCGCGTCATGCGATTCGAAAGTCGGGAAGCCGGGCCGAAAATTTCCCGATATTTTCCAAAAACGGGAAATTGCCCGCTGGAAAAAATCTTAGCGCCACTCCTCTTTCTTAAAGAGCCAATGAGAATATGGGATAAAGGCACAGATTATCAGGCAGGTTCAGACGAGGGTTATTATAGGTTAGGATCGGTTCATAAATATGTATGATCCGTAAAGAACACGCTATAACATATACGTGTGCTGCTTAATAATTCCTCGGCTCTTGCGACGACCGCCCGATGTTTGCGGAGAGCTCGAAATTCTATTTTTTTTTCGATGAAATTTTTTATGCGTGCGACATCGACTGCAAGAATTGATGGTTTCCAGGATCCCGTGATATGTAAATAACACGGTAATTTAAAGTCATTAACTGTCTTGTTAGAGAGACACAATGATGTGTTTTGAAAATTCAGTCCGATTGACGAAATGATTTTTTACATGGATTATTCAATCCCAATTTTTCCTCCTTCTACTCAAAAACTTTTTTATTGAAAACATTTTTTAAATCAACATTTTGACGAATTTGATGAATTATTCATTGTTTAAGTTGACCGCGTGAGATCTAATACATTACACCTAAATAATCGTTCGCCATTGTTCAATACAATCGCGTTAACTGACCACAATTTAGTCACGGTAATTTATAAAACTAACGAGTGTAACACTATACTGTTTATATCGCTTAAACTGTGCGAGCTTGCAAATTACTTTCTTTGTTAAATCTCGAAAAAATTGTAATTCAGTTAAAACCTGTTCAAAATTGAGGTAGGAAGTTTGAACATCATTATAATAAGATTATTCAACAATCACACAATTAAGATGCAAATTGCATTCTAATAAATTTATTGCAAACTGGTTTAAATTAATGAATAAGTGATGTTTCTAATCAGGTAACGTGTGCTCAAAAAAATCTGTGATAACAAGACGTATGTCGTCTAGTATCAATTTGTGGGCCTCTTCATAATTTACTCTAATAATTATTCCATTTCTTTGAATTTTATATGTAAAAAGTTATAGTCAAAGCCTGAAACAAGAAACTATATTTATATATTGCGTGTTTTAAGTTATTTGATTTCAACAAGTAAATAGGTAGATGAAAGAAGCTTTACTTCACTTGATAGTTGAGCCTAATCTAATTCAAGCTAAGAAAATGACTGGTTCAAATTGGTCGTCATTTCAAGTTACTCCACTTCAACTAATAAAAAGTTAGAAAAAGTACTGTATCACCTGAGACTTCAACCTTACTTGAAACTACTTATATTTAAAGTTAAGAAAATGAATGGTTTATGTTAATTAGACTGTTGCAAGTTACTTGATTTTAACAAGTAAACAGTTGAAAGTTAAATCTAAGATAAAAATATAGTTCAACTTTAAAAAAATGACTGATTCAGACTAATCAAGCCATCTGAAGTTAACACATAAAAATTAAGAAGAAATTGAACCTGAAACTTTAACTTAACTTGAAAATGTATTTGAAATTAAAAAAAAACTGTCCACCAAGTAAACAGTTGAAAGGAGCACTAATTCATTTGCAACTTAAAATTAACTTGAAAGTAATTTGAAGTTACACTTTTTCAACATATAAAACGTTAAAAGAAGTTGTATTTTAGCCTAACTTGAAATTTGACTTGACTTTAACTAATAAAAAGTTAAAACAATCATCTGAAACTTAAACCTAACTTAAAAATAATGGTTCATATTAGTCAGACCATTTCAAGTTTTTGACTTCATCAAGTAAGCACCCGAACAAAGTTTTCCTTCATTGGAAAGTTGAACTCAATATAAAAATATAAATAAAAATAAGAAAATGACTGTTTCTGATTGGTCAAGCATTTCAAGTTACTCGACTTCAACTAATAAAAATTTAAAACAATTCGTACATCACCTGAAACTTTAACCTAACTTGAAGAAGTGGCTCATATTAGTCAAACCATTTCATCTTATTTGACTTCAACAAGTAAACAGTTGAACAAAGTTTTACTTCACTTGCAAGTTGAACTCAACCTGAAACTATAATTCAAGTTAAGAAAATGACTGTTTGATTGGTCAGCATTTCAAGTTACTCGACTTTAACTAATAAAAAGTTAAAACAATTCGTATATCATCTGAAACTTTATGCTAATTTGAAAATAATGGTTCATATTAGACAGACCATTTCAAGTTATTTGAGTTTAACAAGTAAACAATTCACTTCACTTAAAAGCTGAACTCAACATAAAAATATAATATAAAAAAATGACTGTTACTTGACTTCAACAAAAAAAAGTTAAAAATTTAAGCATTTGAGAGAAAATCGGTTAGAAAATCAAACAAGTCAATGCGGAAAAGTTGTTTTCAACAAGATGGATGCGCTGCTCATCCTTCAATGCTTGTTTTGAACGCACAGAAAAATGCAAATTAGTGCGATAAAATAGTGTCATTACCGAATCGAATTGCGATGCGCTCGCATTTCTAATTGCACCAATTTATTCGTGAAACAGATAACACCAAACAGAAAAACAGAGACGCTCATTACAAAAATTGCCTATTACCATAATTTTTATAATTCTTCTCGCCCTAATAAATACGACTGAAGAAATCCAGCGATGGCCGCGCACTCCTATAATTTAAAACTGAATAAACATAGACCGATTTTCGAAATATTAACTCGAATTTCCCATCAAATTAACGGCTAATGAAATTTTAAGCGAAAATCCGACGATAAAATTTAGATTGCCCCATTAAATTAGTTGTCTATTCGCAACGAGTTCTCGTTGTAAAACAACATAAAATCTGCAAAGATACGATTTAAATTTTAATGGTTTCGTGTCAAATGGACATTACGTTGAGAGCACAGCGACAAAAGCTCCGTTTAATTCAAACACACGGCTCCTTATTCCTCGAAATTTGCATATGCAGATAGAGCGGGATAAAAGGTTTATTTGTGGATAATTAGGTAGTACGTACACAACATTTAAAACTCATTACAGGTAGCAACACAAGTTTTAACTCCACGGTAAAAACGCTAATCATTATGCACCAACCTATTGTTACGAGGCGAAGCTCGGCTAGTTTCATCTATGAAATTTTTGCACCGCTTACTTTTTTCCTTCACGGAACCACACTCGTGTCTAATGATAATTCATTATGCTAATTGGCCGGTGCGAGCGGGATTCTCCGATATTTTAAAATTCAGGATCGCGCCTAATAGCAGTGAAACCGAACAGAAGGACTGGGAACAAAGTAACACCGAAAATATGATAATCAATGCAAATCGGCTTCCCGGTCTACACACAGCCAAATAAAATTGAATTTTAATGAGGCGTTTAGAATAATTTTTTTTCGGCGCCGGACTTTCCTCAAATCGGACAATCCGACCAGATACCATCGCAATTTATGCCGGATCGCCCGGAGGATCGGCGTTGGGTTAATTAGGAGTCGAAAACCGAAATAAAGTTGTCGATTGGGGGCTTTAATTTTTTATGAATTGTTTTAGTCGGATTTTCGGGACGACCATTTTCTCCATTGTGTGACACGCTATCGATTCAAATAGGGAGCCACAAAGTAAATTTTGTGGCATGCGTTGTTTGCCTTGGGTTGGTGCAGATCCTGTTGTATAGGGTAGTGCCACCATTTCTAAAAAAATACGAAAAAAACATCATATGTAGCAAATGAGACAAAAATTAAAAAAATAAAAATTAAAAACATAAAAAAATTATCATTTTATTTTATTTTATTTTTTATATAAAAGATAAGCTGAGCGAATTTTTAAAAAATGTTCTACACTTATTTTAATTTCAATGCTCTGTTTGCAGTATTTATTCTGTAACATTTAAAATTGAAACAACCACAAGCTAAAACTAACTAAAACTAACTGAACGTTGTGGAACCAGTCTGGAAACAACGTATGAACAGCAAGTTCAACCTAACAGTTTGTTGACTTTTAAAAAAACGAATTAAAAAATGTTTGTTTTGAAATCTGATGGTGTCAGGTGAACAGTGGCGCCTCCGTGGATTTTTCGGTAACTGAGAAGTGTCATCTACAAAGCACCAGAACTAAAAGCTTTCAGTTGTGTTTTATTTTGCAAAACAGTAACGACGGTGAAATACACTTCAAAATTTTCAAATTTGTTTTATAATAATTTGTTATACACTAGTCATTTATTTTCCAAAAATTTGTCTCCCAAATGAAAATATGTAAGTTGGAAAGAGAAAATATTTAGTGCCATCTAGTGGTGATGATAAATCAGTAGCAACACTTCCAAAGAAAGAAAAATCTTTTCGTAGTTCCACGTTTTTGTTGGCGTATTGACTATAATTTTTGACTGTTGTACCTTGAGGCTTCAAGGAAAATTTGTAAACAATCTAAAAAATTGACTGTATATTAAAACAATGAAATAAATTGGTAAATTTAAAGGAAGTAATAAAACCTTCAATTTTCTACAATCTTTTTACAAGGTTCTAAATCAAATTTTTGGAATTAATTAATTCATTGAGAAGTTTTGAAGCTGCTTTTGACCTCTTTCGGTAGAAGTCTCAAGTTAACGTTGCCCAAAGATTGAGTTGGTTGCCATTAACCACAAAGTGCCACGCTTGTAAAGCTGTGGTAAAACTGATCAGGGCGATTTAAAAGCGTTTGCAATAAAAACATCCTCAGAAGGACATCTGGACAAATTGGATCTCATCGATAAGCAACAATATACAGAGCCGTATGACAGGTATTCTATAGAATTTTCAACCATCAGTACGAATGATCCTTATTTCAAGGAATCTTGATTCAAATTTGAATAATTTTTGGTAAACGTTCAATGAAGAAACTGTTCTAGCTATGAAATACTTATACAGTGTGTTTCCTGATTGATTATAACAAGAAAATTGTTTTTATTTCCAACTTTACAAAAAAAATACTATTCTTTATAATATGTTTGCTACTTCCAAAACTAATAATTCTTTGAAAATATTTGTTAGTAGTTTCATTTAAAATATATTGTGAGGTTACTATACAATGGACAGGACATTCATCTTATTGAAAACAATAATGTACGTTGGAAATGAAAAAGATTTAGTGTCATCTACTGGCAGAGAGAAATGACTATGATTGATGATAAAGCAGTAACAATGACGCATTCCTAAAGAGAGGAAAACCCTTTTTTGTACTTCACGTTTTGGTTGGCGTATTGACTGTACTTTTACCTCAAGCAAATTTCTGATTGAAAAAATTGACAATTTTTGGGAGGAATGTGATTTAAAAAAAATGCCAATGAAAAGAATTTAAAGATCGATATGAAAGGAGGTGACGTGGATGGGGTGTTTCGAAGAAGTCTTTGTAATCAAATCATGCACGTAATTATCAGTTATTGGTAGTGTTCATTCATCTGCACGATATTAGTCACTGGCGTTTTATTGTCCCTTTGTTATGTGCAACTGTTAATGGCTTCAAATTGAATGCACTTAGCGGATTTTATTTTTAGAACTTAAAATTTTGCACTTTTTGAATTATCGTCATTTCATTTTGTTCATTTTGAGCGAAATTTGCTCACTGTACGAAATAAATTCAAAAAATTCAGTGGCCTTTCTTAGATTGCTTTTTTCAAGTGCTGCCACATCTGGAAATAAGCTTCTTCTTCACAATTCATCTTAACTAAGACAAAATACACACATTCTGGCAATCTTTTTAGTTGATGAATACTCTTCTTTACTTTAGAATTTGTTTATTTAACTCGCAATTTTCTATTTGCTCGGCTGCGTGCGCTCCGCCTCGCAAACACAATTTGCTCGCTAAAAAGTGGCACTTTCATCAATACAACATTATTGTTAATTTTTTGGACATAACTTCAACTAATTATGTTCAAGTTTTTTAATTTTTGTTACAAATTAAATTTGTGTTTTCTAATTTTAATTGTGTTTTACTCAAAAAATTACTTATGATCAAAATTTTGAAAATTGAAAAAGTCATAAAAATCATAAATTGCTCAAAACGAATGGTTGGGAATTGAATTCTGTTTAAGAATTAAAATCGATCTGATCGAAATTTTTTTCAGTTTCGTCTCTTATTCCCATGCTCCTTGAAGATACTTGCGTGGAGTTCTCCTTGAATAATTTTTTTTGTGTTCAGAGAAGTTCTCATGTTATGAAACGCAGGGTTTAACGCGAGAGTCTGCTTAACGGCGGTTGCTTTCATTTTTTCACGACACTTATATCGTTAAATTGCTGGAAATCAATCTTTCGCAAGCGCCAAAGGAAGAGTGCATGTTGCTTTGTACTTGAATTTTTCCACTGTTTGATTTGCCAATTGTCTCCCAACATTTACCTCGTTAAATTGCCGGTGTAATATTAAAACAGAGTCGAGAAAAAAGTTCTCCATCAATATTCTCGAGTTGGCAGCTCATCTCCGTCCTCAATCAGGCTACACAGCACTTCCTATTCAGCGGACAAAAATGCCCGTATTTGTATAATGAACGGGTCATAAATAAACCAAAAAAATCAACACCTTGTCTAATTAACTAGCTCCAGTTGATTTATTAAGCACGGTCTCTTTTTATCACAATACCTTTAATTAAACAGTAGTTTCGCTCGGCAGGGGGTCCGCCATTCAGAGCAGATTCCACGTCGAGGCCCAGAATGCGCCCCCTGCGCTTGCAGTGATTGCGTCCCGTGAAAAAACTACCTGCCTTTCAGACCCAGAGAATAAAATTGATTTTTCGAGTGGCGCACAAGTGGTTCCGAGGAAAAATCGACGATCAAAAAAAATCATTTACTCACTTAATTAATCCAGCGGACGTTTCGAAGAACGTTTCCTGGAAATCTTTGTTTTCCTTCTCCTTCTGATTATTTCAAGCAGTTAAGTGCTGTTAACAATAAAAAATGACATCTCGCCTCATTAAATGGGAATGATGAATGCGCGTTGAAATTTTATGGTAACTGCATTTCTTCTAGTTAATAAGTTTCGTTTGTGTGTCGCTGGGATTGCAACGATTTTTGCTGACGTAGCTCGAGGTGATTTGAGTGTGTCGCCCGTTTCGTGCGAAAATTTTTAGGAAACGTGAATTCGTTGTTTGCGATTGTGATTACATCTGCCCTCGATTAGATTAAATGAATCCTTTAGGTGTAATTGAGTTTGAGGGTGTTTTTTTGCCACACAAACTTATCGACAGCTTGCGTACGTAGGTTGTTTCAGAAGTTTTGGGTCATCAAGATTAAAACAAAATTTGTAAAATTATCATAAAACATAAATTGGTGGATTTGTTTGTAGGTAAGTAAAAACAAAACAAAATAATTGCTTCTTCAGTTGCTTCGTTTGTCTCTTGAATGCAACAATTCTTATTCACGCTGTTAACTTTACAACTTGCGAGTTCTTCCTCGCCAGTTCGTTATTTTTTCAATATTGATTCATTATGTTTTTGGCTCTTGAATTTCAAATTTTGACTCTTGTTTGCAATTCTGACTGCATTGCAAATTTCGGCTCTTGAATTAGAGAATTCTTGTTTGCTATGTTTCTTCAATTTTGTTGTTGCTTTGCTATGTTACTTGTTCTGCATTTTTATGCATTCTGACTGATGTTTCCTCAATTTTCATGCCCGAATTTTGTAAATCTTATTCTTTACATTTATATTGTTTAATAATTCAATTTTGTATTTTTGTTATTTTCAGTTTCGACTTTTAGATTGTGATTTTTGAATTTACCAATTCTGACTATTTTCTGACTTTCTGATAATTCCTATTCTTGTCTGCAATTCTGACTGCATTGTAAATTTCGGCTCTTGAATTAGAGAATTTTTGTTTGCTATGTTAACTTTGCAACTTGTGAGTTCTTCCTTGCCAGTTCGTTATTTTTTCAATATTGGTTCATTATGTTTTTGGTTCTATAATTGCAAATTTTGACTCTTGTTTGCAATTCTGACTGTATTGTAAATTTCGGCTCTTGAATTAGAGAATTCTTGTTTGCTATGTTTCTTTTGCAACCAATGAATTCTTCAGGTTCAATTTTTTTGTTGCTTTGTTATGTTACTTGTTTTTCAATTTTTGCATTCTGACTAATGTTCCTATTCTTGTTTGCAATTCCGACTGCATTGTAAATTTCGTCTCTTGAATTAGAGAATTCTTGTTTGCTATGTTTCTTTTGCAATGAATTCTTCAGGTTCAATTTTTTTGTTGCTTTGTTATGTTACTTGTTCTGCAATTTTTTGCATTCTGACTGATGTTTCCTCAATTTTTATGCCCGAATTGTGTAAATCTTATTCTTTACATTTATATTGTTTAATAATTCAATTTTGTATTTTTGTTATTTTCAGTTTCGAGTTTTTGTTTGTGATTTTGGAATTTACCAATTCTGACTATTTTCCGACTTTTACTCTTTAATGTAACAATTCCTATTCTTGTTTGCAATTCCGACTGTATTGTAAATTTCGGCTCTTGAATTAGAGAATTCTTGTTTGCTATGTTTTTTTTTTGCAACCAATGAATTCTTCAGGTTCAATTTTTTGTTGCTTTGTTATGTTACTTGTTCTTCAATTTTTACATTCTGACTGTTTTCTCAATTCTCATGACAGAATTTTGTAATGATAATTCTTTACATTTTGAGTTAATACATCTATTATATTTTTTAATAATTTTGTATTTTTAGTTTCGGCTGCTTTCTTTTCAGATTGTGATTTTTAATTTACCAATTCTGACTATTTTTCTGACTTCGACTCTTGAATGTAACGATTCTTATTCACGATGTTTACTTTATAACTTGTGAGTTCTTCCACGCCAGTTCGTTATTTTTTCAATATTGGTTCATTATATTTTTGGCTCTCGAATTTCAAATTCTGACTGTTGTTTGCAATTCTGACTGCATTGTAAATTTTGGCTCTTGAATTAGAGAATTCTTGTTTGCTATGCTTACTTTGCAACCAATTCAATCTTCAGATGCAATTTTTTTTGTTGCTTTGTTATGTTACTTGTTCTTCAATTTCTTCATTCTGACTGATGTTTTCTCAATTCCCTTGTACGAATTTTGTAAATCTTATTCTTTATATTTTGAATTACTACATCAATTATATTTTTTAATAATTTTAATTCCACGTTAATTCAATTTTGTGTTTTTGTTATTTTCAGTTCCAACTGGTTTCCCTTTAGATTGTAATTTTTAAATTTATTAATTCTGGCGATTTTGCCGACTTTGACTCTTGAATGTAACAATTCCTATTCACAATGTTAACTTTACAACTTGTGAGTTCTTCCGCGCTAGTTCGTTATTTTTTTAATGTTAGTTTATTATGTTTTTGGCTCTTGAATTTCAAATTTTTTAGGCTTGTTTGCAATTCTAACTGCATTGTAAATTTCGGCTCTTGAATGAAAGAATTCTTGTTTGCTATGTTTACTTTGCAACCAATGCATTCTTCAGGTCCAACTTTTTTGTTATTTTGTTATGTTACTTGTTCTTCAATTTTTACATTCTGACTGTCTTCTCAATCCTCATGCCTGAATTTTGTAATTATTATTCTTCATATTTTGGATTAATTCAGCTATTAAATATTTCCATGATTCCATTCTCATATCTATTCAATTTTGTATTTTTGTTAGCATGTTTTACTCACAATTTTGTATTCACTCGGCTCCGTGACGCTCCGCCTCGCAACCACAAGATTTGTTCGCTAAAAAAATAAAAATTTTAATCCTAATACAATAATATACAATTTTCCATTGTTAAATAAAAGTAAGAAGGCACAGAGAAAATAAAACCTGCGAGTGGCGAATTGAAAAATGTAATGAGACAAGTTTGTTGTTAAAATCTCGGCGATGCATCAATTCTCGGCGATCGGTAACAGGCCAGGGCGACGGTACTCCATATTGTAAAGTGCTAATATCTGATTAACAATGCGCTACAAGGTGAGGTTGGAGACTAGTGGGTGTGCTGTGCATAGGAAATTATATAGCAGTACCATGTACGCAGTAACCCCACGGATTATTGCCGGCAACTGTACGGGTTTGCTCGCTTTCACAATTTACTCGGTCGATTGTTATTGCCTCGGCATAAGTTGATAACACAACAGCAATATGACTGGTCGTTTTCTTCACTTAATTTATTCCGGCCTTTCGATTGGCCGTCGATGAAATGTGTTCCGCAGTAAAAATACGCACAAATGGAGTTTTCGGCGCTAGAAAAATTAACGTCCCTCGCGAGAGTTATGTAAATTAAATGTTCCACTAATTTCCGGCCCGGCCGGCCTCGGCTCCAGATTTGAGCGGAATGTTGTAAAATGGCATCATTAAAAATGCCCAAGTTTACAACAAAAGGATGTAAACAGCATAATTTCATACCCCGTCATTGTTCGTACTTAAACACACGTTTTATATTAATAGTGAGGTCGCTATCATGGATTATACTTTTGTAATCGATTTCAGCTAAATTATGGTAATTTCGAGAATAATCGTGGCCATTTTGAATTTTTACACTGGAAACATAAGCAGATGCATTATGTGTCGGAGCGGTAGTTGGTCGCGAAATCGCCTTCTGATCCTCTTCCGCTCGTTGCGAGAACCGCTAGCCCGCTAAAATTGATATTGTTCGGGAAAAATTGCAAATGTTAAGAGCTGGCGATAATCAGCCTGCAACGTTAAAATCATAAATTATATGGTCGCGGATTTTTGATAACCTAAATTTCGATTTTAAATTTTTTCTCATCTGGAATTAAACGGTTCAATAAACGATGATTATAAACATTATCAATTCCCGAACATTGCTATTTGGGCAAAAAAGATTCGAATTTTAATTTATCAGAGGATGCCATAGCGGGAATTTTTAATCTTCAACGTTACACATTTTATTATGGATCATTATAAATGGTATATGAGAAAATATAAATTTCGTGGGACGTAATCGACAAATAATAATAATATTTCCACGCAAAACATAGTTCTTGTTACCTGAAATTAACATTTGTTACCTGTTATCGTGAAAAATTTGTCCTGTTGATGTTTTTACCATACCACGTTTTTTAATTCCAGAAACGGTTGCGAAAAAATATTTATTTTTACTTTATGTTGGCACTTTACATCTGTCAGTTTAAGGCTATACTTGCAATGTAAATTAATTGAAAAAATAAGACCACCCCAGTGTTATGAAACAATTTTTAAAAGGCAAGGAAAAGTATGATAATAAAAAAAAAAATTAATTTATCAGAGGAATTTTTAATCTTCAACGTTACACATTTTATTATGGATCATTATAAATGGTATATGAGAAAATATAAATTTCGTGGGATCTAATCGACAAATAATAATAATATTTCCACACAAAACATAGTTCTTGTTACCTGAAATTAACATTTGTTACCTGTATCATGAAAAATTTGTCCTGTTGAATGTTTTTACTATACCACGTTTTTTAATTCCAGAAACTGATGTGAAAAAATATTTATTTTTACTTTATGTTGGTACTTTACATCTACCAGTTTAAGGCTATACTTGTAATGTAAATTAATTGAATAAATAAGACCACCTCAGTGTTATGTAACAATTTTTAAAAGGCAAGGCAAAGTATGGTAATAAAAAAATTGCGAATTTAAATTTATTATAGGATACCATAGCGGGAATTTTTAATCTTCAGCGTTACATATTTTATTATGGATCATTATAAATGGTATATGAGAAAATATAAATTTCGTGGGATCTAATCGACAAATAATAATAATATTTCCACACAAAACATAGTTCTTGTTACCTGAAATTAACATTTGTTACCTGTATCATGAAAAATTTGTCCTGTTGAATGTTTTTACTATACCACGTTTTTTAATTCCAGACATGGTTGCGAAAAAATATTTATTTTTACTTTATGTTGACATTTTACATCTATCAGTTAAAGGCTATACTTGTAATGTAAATTAATTGAATAAATGAAACCACCCCCGTGTTATGAAATAATTTTTAAAAGGCAAGAAAAAGTATGGCAATAAAGCAAATTAAATTTATCAGAGGATGTCATAGCTGGAATTTTTAATCTTCAACGTTACACATTTTATTATGGATCATTATAAATGGTATATGAGAAAATATAAATTTTGTGGGCCCTAATCGACAAATAATAATAATATTTCCACACAAAACATAGTTCTTGTTACCTGAAATTAACATGAAAAATTTGTCCTGTTGAATGTTTTTACTATACCACGTTTTTTAATTCCAGACACAGTTGCGAAAAAATATTTATTTTTACTTTATGTTGTCACTTTACATCTGCCAGTTTAAGGCTATACTTGTACTGTAAATTAATTGAATAAATAAGACCACCCCAGTGTTATGAAACGATTTTTAAAAGGCAAGGGAAAGTATGGCAATAAAAAAATTGCGAATTTAAATTTATCAGAGGTGCCATTGCGGGAATTTTTAACCTTCAGCGTTACATATTTTATTATGGATCATTATAAATGGTATATGAGAAAATATAAATTTCGTGGGCTCTAATCGACAAATAATAATAATATTTCCACGCAAAACATAGTTTTTGTTACCTGAAATTAACTTTTTGTTACCTGCATCATGAAAAATTTGTCCTGTTGAATGTTTTTACTATCTCACGTTTTTTAATTCCAGACACAGTTGCGAAAAAATATGTATTTTTACTTTATGTTGGCACTTTACATCTGTCAGTTTAAGGCTATACTTGTAATGTCACGTTCAAATTAGAAAATATAGCACAAAACAAAGCAAAAAAATGAAACTTTTGATGAGGAAAATTTTATCTTCAATTTAAGTGATTCTGTCAAAATTGTGTAGCTTATGGTATTAAGTGCTGATTGTTACCAACATAAAGTAAAGAAACATTAAAAAAAACGTTTCTGGAATTAAAAAACACACTGTAAGAATTTTAGATATCATAAATCCTTCCTACAAAAGAACTTCTCTACTTTAATTTCTACAAAATGTTTTATTTTCAATTTAAAAAAATTGAATTATCAATTAAGTTAACTTACAATTTAATGGAAGAACGGTGAAGCGCTTAGAAGCAATAATTCCATTGTATCCAGTCTTCAACAAAAGTTGAGTGTCACGTGATCGCAAAATATAGGCAACCAAATTTACGCGTTTCATAAGAAAACCACTGAATGACGTTTCAACAATAATTTTCGTATAAAACATTTTCCACTAAGTTTCTTTTTTAATTTAAATTATTTGGCTAAATTATTTAATAATCAGTAAAACTTAATTTGGGTTCAATTAAGAAAAATTAATTAATTTTAGCCTACTTTAAAGGGCTGTAATGCAGTTTGCATAAATTCGTGAGGGTTTTCAGTCTGATCATTTTGACTATGAGCATAACAGTGCTTTGGACCCTGAGCTACCTGTTCTTGAATATTTGGTATTAAATTTTCTCTTAAAAATTTTGGTTGTCAATTTTTTTTTGGTTCAAGAAATGAAAAATGAATCTTGCCTGCTTTTGGCAGATTTAAACAATTCCTTAGAAACACAAATTTGTTTTTAATAATCTTAACTCTTACCATTTAATATTATTCAATAAATTTGTTTCAGTTTTCAGAAAAATTAGAGTTTGGAAGAAGAACAACTCACAATCAACCGATAATGTCGTTGACAGTAAATATACAACTGTCAGAATAACGTGTCATTTTCTAGTTACAAAGAGTCAGTCAACTTTTGCTAGAAATTCAATTATACAAATGAAAATTGTCAGTAGAAATACAGTCGAACTTCCATATAACGAAGCGTCACGGTGACCTTAAAAAAAATTCGTTATAGAGAAGATTCGTTATATAGAAACTCATGTTAAAAAAAAATTCAGTTTAATCCTTTCAGGTCCACAAGAATTTTTGAAGTAATACGATTTTAGGCATTAAAACGTACTTTCAAAATTCAGGTGGGGACACATTATGTCGCAAGGTCGCAGTTAGTTATTAAATTAATTGAATAAATAAGACCATCCCAGTGTTATAAAACAATTTTTAAAAGGCAAGGAAAAGTATGGTAATAAAATAAAAATATATAAATAAAAAAATTTGTCGAATAAAAATTTAAATAACTTTATAAAAAAATAGAAAAAAATGGTAGAATGCCTACCTGCCTTAATATCAATTTATTTCAGAAATAAAAATATCCATATTTTATAAATTAATTTAAATTCAGTCAGCTTTTTCTTGTTGTCTCTTCAGTAACCCAATAACACCGTAAAAAGTTACGACCGAAATTTAAATTTCTAAAATGAAATTTCGATCAAATCTAATCTCCTCCCGAATCTCAATTAAAAAATTTACATTTCTCGACAACGAAACGTTATTTTTTTATGAGAGCAAAATTGAACATTGCGTTTCTCGACCAATTTACCACGTTTAGTGGACTGTCATTTAAAACAAACCCATTAACTTCATTAAAATAGCAAAATAACATTAACGACAACAATAGCAATCGAAGCGTGGGTTTTGATTTATGTTACACATAAGAGAGTCTCACGCTGTCCCTTGGCCAGTGACCGAGACTTCCGGTAACCTGTAGACTACGAAATAACTCAGGACTCTCCCTTCCTGATGCGATCAGGAGATACCGTCACACACAAACCGTCCCCGGATCGGGATTGCAAAAATCCACGGAACAAAAAAATTAGTGCACATTTGGAGTTTCGCCAGTCCGGATTTTTAGCAGCGAAACCGGGTTCCAGCCTCGGTCGAGGCAAACGAAGCTTGCTGCTGTGACAGTTGAAAGAGTGCGCTTCCGGTCGGAGGAACAATCGCGAATGCATCGGAGCGAGGAAGATTGCGCCAAGCCCGTGCTAGCGTTCCCGCACTGCAATAAAATATAAATTAAACTCAATTTATTGAGTTTGAAGAAAATTTCCAGCTTGTGCGATTGATCGATCGAGTGCGGGCCTGGACTTTTGCAAACAGTAGCCGCTTAGACAGCATTAGCGAGCAGATAACAATAGCTAAAGGCTGCATTAATTAACAGCAATTCTGAGCATGAAATTATGCCAAGATAACCAGGCTGTTTTAGAGATAACGAATTCTTTAATTAAACGCGCTGACCGCTTGTTTTATAAAATGTAAACGTCGTTTCGTATTCGCGAGTTAATTATTTTTTTGTGAGTCCCAAGTGATCAAATTAGGCTCTACTCGAACGATTATATGGGCTAGTTCGGCTATTGTATTCAGGATGAGAAAAAATAACAATTTTGATGATTGCATCTACAATTTTGAAGAAGCGAGTTAACAAGATTGTGTCAACTTGAAAGTGGAGAATTTTATTTACGTGTGTGAGGTCAATTTAATAATTTAATTCGGTTAATGTAATAATTTCAGGCACGAAATTAAATTTACTTGTTTTATTATGACAATTTACAACAAAAAATTTAATATAAGAATTTTTTACTTAAATCACTGGCTTATTAGACTCGAAGTTTCATAACCAAATCCATTTCATCAATTAGTTAAACCGATTCCGTCTGAATATGTTACGACTGTGTCATTGTTTCCTCGTGTCAGTGATAAACATGGTATCCTACTTATTAAATTTTTTTAACATATTTAGGAAGTGTGAACCACTGTTTATTTGCTTAACGATAACATAGAATAACATAAGTAATAACTAGAATAAATAAAATAACTTATTAAGAGAAGAAGAAAGCGGGGCTGTACCAAGGACACTAGCAACGTCGCCTCTCTGTATAGCCAAACTTATTCGTTGCTTCAAATATGTTTTGGCTTGAGGAATTACCGTTGTTTGAACAATACGCCTCCCCAATTCTTCAAGGAGAGAAAGGGCAGCACTCCAAGGACCCAAAGTTTCCACAGCGAAGGCGACGAAAAAATAATCATCAGAAATTTACTTATATATTTTTTTCCTAAGATTTTCTGCCAAGTGTGCAGCAGATCTTGCAGAAAATGAAGAATCAATCAAATGAGAAGGGGCAAGTGTATCCGTACAAGTAAAATCTCAAACTAAAGATTTACCTACTTTTCATGGAATAACTGTAATACCATCTGGACGTTTGCCATCATCCCTCAGAATACTAGGTTCAAGGATATAAGGGATGTTGGCAGAAGAGAAAGCAAGTTTAATAATGTCATTAATACAGCTGTGACGAGAGAGTCTACCAGCACTTTTAATGCACGATAAACCATGATGACCCAACGAGTCTACAGAAGAACCGCACGAGCAGATATGAGGATGACAGAAATTGATCCCCAATCTAAGTGAAATAGCAATTTGTAAGATGTTTTTTTCTAAAAGAGTACCTAATTTACAAGATGGAAGAGCTTCAAGCCAAGCTCCAGATTCAAGTTCAGATCCAGCTATTAAGATAGTTTTTTGTGTGATATTTGAGGAAGATAATAAATTTTGAAATATTTTCTCACAGATAGCTAACTCCCAATTTCTTTGAATAGAAAGCTCTTTTGGAAGTAAAGACGAATTAAAAATTTCCTGCTAATAATCAACAGCCTCGTTAAGGGGTGTAATTTCAAAATTAGAAAAACTAGAAGGTAGAATGGACACAATAAGTTTAGAATTAGAAAATATAGAAGACAAAAAGGCAGGCGAGGAAATATCAATTATAGACCTTATACCTAAACCACCAAAACGAATTGGTAATTTGGCTTGAGTCCAAGATCTTATTGTAAATTTAATATTCAAAATTTTTTCCAAAGAAGAAATAACAATATTATCTAATTCAAGACAATTTACAACAAAAATTAAATACAAGAATTTTTTTACTTATTAGACTCGAAGTTTAATAACCAAATCTTCAATTAGTTAAACCGATTCCGTCTGAATATGTTACGACTGTGTCATTGTTTCATCGTGTCAGTGATAAACATGTTATCCTACTTATTAAATTAGTTACAAAAAAATATTCCAGTAAACGCGAGTTTCTAGAATATGAACCTTTGAAGTGTTCAGTGCATTAAATGTTGACGATCAAAAAAGTGGAAGCAAAAGTCACTCTTTTTCAAATATAAAGAATGCTGAAATAAATACTTACCACAGTACTTACGGTTGTTTATATAAAGTACATATTTTTCTCTCCTTGAAATTTTTTAAGTCACAATTTACAAGTTTCATTTTAATTTATGTTCTTTTTTGGAGATTTCGAGCACAATGGACAAAGTTGTCACGCTCTGCTGGCCCGCTCGACCCTTCGGGTTTTATCAGTGGCGGTTCGCGTTGTTTTCCCTGTCGCCCGATCTGTTTTTTCAAATTTCAAGTGCATCGGACAAATTTGTCGCGCTCTATTAATTTGGCTGACCCTTCGGTTGGGAGTGGCGGTTTCATTTCAAACCAGTTGAACAGTTTGAAAGGTGTATTTTGGAATTCCAGTTGAATTTCCAAATTTGCAGACGCGTGGGCAAATCGGCATAAAATACTTTTTATGTGACAGGTTGACTTTTAAAGTTCGGCAATGATTTAATTAATCAGAATGGGTTGTACGATTTATTTGTTTTAAAATTTCAGACAAATTGTTTATTTGACCTTTTGTATTTCAAGCTGGTTGCTTGCTATTACCTTGAGATCTATGGGAATTTATGAATTGGTTGTGTCAATTTTGTATAAAATGAAAATATCAATCAATGAATTGAAAATGTCAATCACACTACTTGTTCGTTCAAACTGATGTACAGTCAAACTTCCCTATTACGAACTTCTATTTAACGAATTTGTCTATAATATTTATGTATGTATGTATGTATAATGTATTAATAAAAACGGCACTCTGTATAACTACAGAAGTACACTTAAAATAACATTTAAAAAAAATTGTTACATCTTTTGAAAGAATATTTAATGCCGAATTAAGAAGACTTAATGCACTTGTTAAATTAAAATTAGAAGTAACAAGCAATTTAAGTTTTCATTACAGTTAACTAAAAAAATCAAGTAGAGTAGAGGCACCATTTTTAGCCACTTTAAGCAAATTTATATTTACAAAATTAATCTGACAATTAATTCCAGAAGATTTTTAACAGCAATAAAAAGAGTTTCACTAATTAAAATCAAAATCCAAAAATCATAGATAATAATACAGGAAATTCAGGACAACAATAAGATTTAACATTTTCGATTATCTCTAAAGAAATATTTATATGCTGTAAGTTCTTAGAAGATTCAAATATGAGTTAAAAAATATTCGGGTCGAATAAAAATTTCTAAATAGCTGTCCCAGTAATCACTTCCTTCCAGTTTTAGGGAAAGAACGAGTGAACTGGGCATTAACAAAATAGGTAGGGTAGAGATACCACTTTTAGCTACATTATCAAGTGCATTTTATTAATTAAACCTTAATTAATTATACCTTGTTTATTAACCAAATCACTACTAACATAAAATTTTAAAAAATTACAAAGCTTTGTAACACTTTCTCTAATTTACAAATGAACTATAGAATTATTGTAATGATTTATTACACGGTTCTAAGTAATACTCAGAGTCCTGCAAAAAAGTCACATAAATGAAAATGGTGAATTAGAAAACCCTAGAGATTATAGATATAAGAATTGATTTAAGTTAATTGTCCACAAAGTACAAATCATTCTTAAAATTGACTTTAGGTTATCAAATTCTAAATATGTTCAGCAAGGTGTTGTTGTCACAAACATCTTTTGAATGCAGTAATTATAAAAGCAGAAATCGAGAAAACATTTTTTTGCAAAGCTATGAGGAATACATAAATAAATTTTCATTCAGGCAATTATGTAATTATTATTTTTGTATTTTTTTAACCTTTTACTTTAAAGTGCGATTTAAGTTTGACTTTGTACAGGGAAGTGTAAAAATAAGGACTTAATGTTCACCATTGATAATTTTGTTAGTGTTGGAACTGTGTTCCTTTTCCACTGATTGACACATTGAAAACGAAGAACCAATCGACTGTCAACTTTTTGAGATTTTCACTAAAATAACATTTTTTAAATAAATTGGTGTATATTTCGAAAGAATATTTATTTCTAAATTAAGAAGACTTAATACACTTGTTAAATTAAAATTAGAAGTAACAAGCAATTTAATTTTTTATTGCAGTTAACTAAAAAAATCAGGTAGAGTAGAGACACCATTTTTAGCCATTTTATGTAAATTTGTAATTGAAAAAATTGACAAATGAGTAAGAATATCCGTAAGCCACCTTACTCAATTTATATTACGAACTGAGCCTTAATATTTTTTAGTTATGGTACAGTTTTCAAGCTAGGTAATTTAATTCTTTAGGCGATATGTGCAATTTCACCACTTTTACTCTACTTAGAAAAATAAATCGAGCACAATTTTTGTTCTTTACTTACCACAAATCTTATATATGCGTATTTACGAGCCGAAAGTAGTGTCTCGGCTGTATCAGATTACAGTATTTGCCAATGCTGAAAATGCTCCCCTATCCGTTTTATTTTTTAAAGCTTGTAAAATGTACAAATAAATTTATGAATCGTTTGAAGATTTTTATTATGGTTCTCATTGTATCGCAGGTATTTTTTTTTGCAAGCAATTACAGTTACATCCTCTGGAAGACAATAAAAGAAACTGAAGTAGAAGAAAAATGGCATAAAATATCATAAGAGAGTCAACTTTTTGAGATTTACACTAAAATAAAACATTTTAAATAAATTGGTGTATATCTTGAAAGAATATTTAATTCTGAATTAAGAAGACTTAATTGCTAAACTAAAATTAGAAGTGACAAGCAAGTTAAGTTTTCATTGCAGTTAACTAAAAAAATCAAATAGAGTAGAGGCACCATTTTTAGCCACTTTATGCAAATGTGTAATTGAAAAAATTGACAAATGTGTAAGAATATCCGTAAGCCACCTTACTCTATTTATATCATGAACTGAGTCTTAATATTTTTTAGTTATGGTACAGTTTTCAAGCTAAGTAATTTAATTAATTAGACAATATATGCAATTTCACCACTTTTTACTTAAAAAAATAAATCGAGCACAATATTTGTTCTTTACTTACCACAAATCTTACAAATTCGTATTTACGAGCCGAAAGTGGTGTCTCGGCTGTATCAGATTACTGTATTTGACAATGTTACAAGTGCTCCCCTATCTGTTTTGTTTTTTAAAGCTTGTAAAATGAATTTTTGTTCTTTACTTACCGCAAATCTTACAAATTCGTATTTACGAGCCGAAAGTGGTGTCTCGGCTGTATCAGATTACTGTATTTGACAATGTTACAAGTGCTCCCCTATCTGTTTTGTTTTTTAAAGCTTGTAAAATGAATTTTTGTTCTTTACTTACCGCAAATCTTACAAATTCGTATTTACGAGCCGAAAGTGGTGTCTCGACTGTATCAGATTACTGTATTTGACAATGTTAAAAGTGCTCCCCTATCTGTTTTATCTTTTTAAAAGCTTGTAAAATGTATAAATAAATTTATGAATCGCTGAAGATTTTTATTTTGGTTCTCATTGTATCGCAGGTATTTTTTTTGCAAGCCTTTACAGTTACATCCTCTGGAAGACAATAAAAGAAACTGAAGTAGAAGAAAAAATGGCATAAAATATCACAAGACAGTAACGACGCAAAGAGCGCTCTTTGTTTCTGAAATAAAACAAAAAGACAGCACGCATCCAGTAGTGGGCATGGGAAAATACAGGCGCTACATCGTGTTTTAACATTCTTTTGTTTATTATCTTGATGCGTCATTCACGGTAACGATTCTGCTCCACTCGCTGCCAATCAGCGCTGGAACGAGTCACCATCCACTGGTCACTCACTCTCCTCTGCGTTTTTTCCAATTCGAACGCGCGTTCGGTGCGCGCAATTTTCTCATCCCCTCAGCCCGGAGCGGAGCTAATAAGGTCACCGAAAACCCCGATCCGGCATTCAGCGCACATACAACGCATTCTTGCGGCACCAAGTATATTTTATTAAGCTAATTTCCTGCATCCTAATAAATTATATTATCAAAACCTCCTTAATGTCTTAATTAAGGCCGAGTTACACTTCCTCGCACGACGCGACTCATCCGTTCAGCGAGAAAAAATCGCCAGGTTGGCGGAATTCGCCGACTCAAATATGAGCCGCGAAACGACGATCGCAATGCGAATCAAAGAGTGCGGCGGCCGCAGCCGCCCTTGTTTTTGCGGCGAGCCAGTGTGTGAAAACAATGGCACATCGCCGGGACCGCATTCTGCCTTTGAGATGAGCCGCGCGCAAAGTATGCTATGCTCGGCTTGCTGAGCCGCTTCTGCGTAAGGACAGACCTACGTCCGTAGCTGCGCTATTATGATGTATCCGGCCGAACAATTACCCGCTTATCAAAACCATTTTTGTATGATTGCTGCTTTCCAGATTGCTGGACAACTGGGACATTCTTGGGACGATCCGCGCAAAAGTGCCCCCAACTGTAAAAACTCGGTTCGTGCATAACTTGCAGTTGCGCAATTTCGCAAATCAATTATCTTGTTAAATGCCCCATCTCTAACTTATGCACTTTGCTCGAAGGGGGCCACCAAGTGGTGAGAAGATTAAATGAAACGACACGTTAGAAAAATTGTGTTAGTTACTTACAATTTTTTTCCTTTTTCCATAACAACATTTTTTAAACATTTTTTCACTTATTACAAATTTAACACTTCACAAACATTTAAAAAAAAACACATTGTCACAATCATTGGGAATTGACTTTTTTAATGTGTTCTTAAAATGTTTGTGAAGTGTTAAATTTGTAATAAGTGAAAAAAAAATTTAAAAATGTTATGGAGAAAAAAAAATTGTAACTAAAACAGTTATATTACATAACAAGGGAAACTTGATTTAAATTAATTTAAAAAGTTAGAAAAATTGTTTTAGTTACTTACAATTTTTTTCCTGTTTCCATAACAACATTTTTAAAACATTTTTTCACTTATTACAAATTTAACACTTCACAAACATTTAAAAAAAAACACATTGTCACAATCATTGTGAATTGACTTTTTTAAAATGTGTTCTTCAAATGTTTGTGAAGTGTTAAATTTGTAATAAATGAGAAAAAAAAATTTAAAAATGTTATGGAGAAAAAAAAATTGTAACTAAAACAGTTATATTACATAACAAGGGAAACTTGATTTAAATTAATTTAAAAAGTTAGAAAAATTGTTTTAGTTACTTACAATTTTTTTCCTTTTTCCATAACAACATTTTTTAAACATTTTTTCACTTATTACAAATTTAACACTTCACAAACATTTTAAAAAAACACATTGTCACAATCATTGGGAATTGACTTTTTTAAATGTGCTCTTAAAATGTTTGTGAAGTGTTAAATTTGTAATAAGTGAAAAAAAAATTTAAAAATGTTATGGAGAAAAAAAAATTGTAACTAAAACAGTTATATTACATAACAAGGGAAACTTGATTTAAATTAATTTAAAAAGTTAGAAAAATTGTTTTAGTTACTTACAATTTTTTTCCTGTTTCCATAACAACATTTTTAAAACATTTTTTCACTTATTACAAATTTAACACTTCACAAACATTTAAAAAAAAACACATTGTCACAATCATTGTGAATTGACTTTTTTAAAATGTGTTCTTCAAATGTTTGTGAAGTGTTAAATTTGTAATAAATGAGAAAAAAAAATTTAAAAATGTTATGGAGAAAAAAAAATTGTAACTAAAACAGTTATATTACATAACAAGGGAAACTTGATTTAAATTAATTTAAAAAGTTAGAAAAATTGTTTTAGTTACTTACAATTTTTTTCCTGTTTCCATAACAACATTTTTAAAACATTTTTTCACTTATTACAAATTTAACACTTCACAAACATTTAAAAAAAAACACATTGTCACAATCATTGTGAATTGACTTTTTTAAAATGTGTTCTTCAAATGTTTGTGAAGTGTTAAATTTGTAATAAATGAGAAAAAAAAATTTAAAAATGTTATGGAGAAAAAAAAATTGTAACTAAAACAGTTATATTACATAACAAGGGAAACTTGATTTAAATTAATTTAAAAAGTTAGAAAAATTGTTTTAGTTACTTACAATTTTTTTCCTTTTTCCATAACAACATTTTTTAAACATTTTTTCACTTATTACAAATTTAACACTTCACAAACTTTTTAAAAAAACACATTGTCACAATCATTGGGAATTGACTTTTTTAAATGTGCTCTTAAAATGTTTGTGAAGTGTTAAATTTGTAATAAATGAGAAAAAAAAATTTAAAAATGTTATGGAGAAAAAAAAATTGTAACTAAAACAGTTATATTACATAACAAGGGAAACTTGATTTAAATTAATTTAAAAAGTTAGAAAAATTGTTTTAGTTACTTACAATTTTTTTCCTGTTTCCATAACAACATTTTTAAAACATTTTTTCACTTATTACAAATTTAACACTTCACAAACATTTAAAAAAAAACACATTGTCACAATCATTGTGAATTGACTTTTTTAAAATGTGTTCTTCAAATGTTTGTGAAGTGTTAAATTTGTAATAAATGAGAAAAAAAAATTTAAAAATGTTATGGAGAAAAAAAAATTGTAACTAAAACAGTTATATTACATAACAAGGGAAACTTGATTTAAATTAATTTAAAAAGTTAGAAAAATTGTTTTAGTTACTTACAATTTTTTTCCTGTTTCCATAACAACATTTTTAAAACATTTTTTCACTTATTACAAATTTAACACTTCACAAACATTTAAAAAAAAACACATTGTCACAATCATTGTGAATTGACTTTTTTAAAATGTGTTCTTCAAATGTTTGTGAAGTGTTAAATTTGTAATAAATGAGAAAAAAAAATTTAAAAATGTTATGGAGAAAAAAAAATTGTAACTAAAACAGTTATATTACATAACAAGGGAAACTTGATTTAAATTAATTTAAAAAGTTAGAAAAATTGTTTTAGTTACTTACAATTTTTTTCCTGTTTCCATAACAACATTTTTAAAACATTTTTTCACTTATTACAAATTTAACACTTCACAAACATTTAAAAAAAAACACATTGTCACAATCATTGTGAATTGACTTTTTTAAAATGTGTTCTTCAAATGTTTGTGAAGTGTTAAATTTGTAATAAATGAGAAAAAAAAATTTAAAAATGTTATGGAGAAAAAAAAATTGTAACTAAAACAGTTATATTACATAACAAGGGAAACTTGATTTAAATTAATTTAAAAAGTTAGAAAAATTGTTTTAGTTACTTACAATTTTTTTCCTTTTTCCATAACAACATTTTTTAAACATTTTTTCACTTATTACAAATTTAACACTTCACAAACATTTTAAAAAAACACATTGTCACAATCATTGGGAATTGACTTTTTTAAATGTGCTCTTAAAATGTTTGTGAAGTGTTAAATTTGTAATAAGTGAAAAAAAAATTTAAAAATGTTATGGAGAAAAAAAAATTGTAACTAAAACAGTTATATTACATAACAAGGGAAACTTGATTTAAATTAATTTAAAAAGTTAGAAAAATTGTTTTAGTTACTTACAATTTTTTTCCTGTTTCCATAACAACATTTTTAAAACATTTTTTCACTTATTACAAATTTAACACTTCACAAACATTTAAAAAAAAACACATTGTCACAATCATTGTGAATTGACTTTTTTAAAATGTGTTCTTCAAATGTTTGTGAAGTGTTAAATTTGTAATAAATGAGAAAAAAAAATTTAAAAATGTTATGGAGAAAAAAAAATTGTAACTAAAACAGTTATATTACATAACAAGGGAAACTTGATTTAAATTAATTTAAAAAGTTAGAAAAATTGTTTTAGTTACTTACAATTTTTTTCCTGTTTCCATAACAACATTTTTAAAACATTTTTTCACTTATTACAAATTTAACACTTCACAAACATTAAAAAAAAAACACATTGTCACAATCATTGGGAATTGACTTTTTTAAATGTGCTCTTAAAATGTTTGTGAAGTGTTAAATTTGTAATAAGTGAAAAAAAAATTTAAAAATGTTATGGAGAAAAAAAAATTGTAACTAAAACAGTTATATTACATAACAAGGGAAACTTGATTTAAATTAATTTAAAAAGTTAGAAAAATTGTTTTAGTTACTTACAATTTTTTTCCTGTTTCCATAACAACATTTTTAAAACATTTTTTCACTTATAACAAATTTAACACTTCACAAACATTTAAAAAAAAACACATTGTCACAATCATTGTGAATTGACTTTTTTAAAATGTGTTCTTCAAATGTTTGTGAAGTGTTAAATTTGTAATAAATGAGAAAAAAAAATTTAAAAATGTTATGGAGAAAAAAAAATTGTAACTAAAACAGTTATATTACATAACAAGGGAAACTTGATTTAAATTAATTTAAAAAGTTAGAAAAATTGTTTTAGTTACTTACAATTTTTTTCCTGTTTCCATAACAACATTTTTAAAACATTTTTTCACTTATTACAAATTTAACACTTCACAAACATTTAAAAAAAAACACATTGTCACAATCATTGTGAATTGACTTTTTTAAAATGTGTTCTTCAAATGTTTGTGAAGTGTTAAATTTGTAATAAATGAGAAAAAAAAATTTAAAAATGTTATGGAGAAAAAAAAATTGTAACTAAAACAGTTATATTACATAACAAGGGAAACTTGATTTAAATTAATTTAAAAAGTTAGAAAAATTGTTTTAGTTACTTACAATTTTTTTCCTTTTTCCATAACAACATTTTTTAAACATTTTTTCACTTATTACAAATTTAACACTTCACAAACATTTTAAAAAAACACATTGTCACAATCATTGGGAATTGACTTTTTTAAATGTGCTCTTAAAATGTTTGTGAAGTGTTAAATTTGTAATAAGTGAAAAAAAAATTTAAAAATGTTATGGAGAAAAAAAAATTGTAACTAAAACAGTTATATTACATAACAAGGGAAACTTGATTTAAATTAATTTAAAAAGTTAGAAAAATTGTTTTAGTTACTTACAATTTTTTTCCTGTTTCCATAACAACATTTTTAAAACATTTTTTCACTTATTACAAATTTAACACTTCACAAACATTTAAAAAAAAACACATTGTCACAATCATTGTGAATTGACTTTTTTAAAATGTGTTCTTCAAATGTTTGTGAAGTGTTAAATTTGTAATAAATGAGAAAAAAAAATTTAAAAATGTTATGGAGAAAAAAAAATTGTAACTAAAACAGTTATATTACATAACAAGGGAAACTTGATTTAAATTAATTTAAAAAGTTAGAAAAATTGTTTTAGTTACTTACAATTTTTTTCCTGTTTCCATAACAACATTTTTAAAACATTTTTTCACTTATTACAAATTTAACACTTCACAAACATTAAAAAAAAAACACATTGTCACAATCATTGTGAATTGACTTTTTTAAAATGTGTTCTTCAAATGTTTGTGAAGTGTTAAATTTGTAATAAATGAGAAAAAAAAATTTAAAAATGTTATGGAGAAAAAAAAATTGTAACTAAAACAGTTATATTACATAACAAGGGAAACTTGATTTAAATTAATTTAAAAAGTTAGAAAAATTGTTTTAGTTACTTACAATTTTTTTCCTGTTTCCATAACAACATTTTTAAAACATTTTTTCACTTATTACAAATTTAACACTTCACAAACATTAAAAAAAAAACACATTGTCACAATCATTGTGAATTGACTTTTTTAAAATGTGTTCTTCAAATGTTTGTGAAGTGTTAAATTTGTAATAAATGAGAAAAAAAAATTTAAAAATGTTATGGAGAAAAAAAAATTGTAACTAAAACAGTTATATTACATAACAAGGGAAACTTGATTTAAATTAATTTAAAAAGTTAGAAAAATTGTTTTAGTTACTTACAATTTTTTTCCTGTTTCCATAACAACATTTTTAAAACATTTTTTCACTTATTACAAATTTAACACTTCACAAACATTAAAAAAAAAACACATTGTCACAATCATTGTGAATTGACTTTTTTAAAATGTGTTCTTCAAATGTTTGTGAAGTGTTAAATTTGTAATAAATGAGAAAAAAAAATTTAAAAATGTTATGGAGAAAAAAAAATTGTAACTAAAACAGTTATATTACATAACAAGGGAAACTTGATTTAAATTAATTTAAAAAGTTAGAAAAATTGTGTTAGTTACTTACAATTTTTTTCCTTTTTCCATAACAACATTTTTAAAACATTTTTTCACTTATTACAAATTTAACACTTCACAAACATTTAAAAAAAAACACATTGTCACAATCATTGTGAATTGACTTTTTGAAAATGTGTTCTTCAAATGTTTGTGAAGTGTTAAATTTGTAATAAATGAGAAAAAAAATTTAAAAATGTTATGGAGAAAAAAAAATTGTAACTAAAACAGTTATATTACATAACAAGGGAAACTTGATTTAAATTAATTTAAAAAGTTAGAAAAATTGTTTTAGTTACTTACAATTTTTTTCCTGTTTCCATAACAACATTTTTAAAACATTTTTTCACTTATTACAAATTTAACACTTCACAAACATTTAAAAAAAAACACATTGTCACAATCATTGGGAATTGACTTTTTTAAATGTGTTCTTAAAATGTTTGTGAAGTGTTAAATTTCTAATAAGTGAGGAAAAAAAAATTAAAAATGTTATGGAGAAAAAAGAAAAAAAAAATTGTAACTAAAACAGTTATATTACATAACAAGGGAAACTTGATTTAAATTAAATTAAAAAGTTAGAAAAATTGTTTTAGTTACTTACAATTTTTTTTCCTTTTTCCTTAACGACATTTTTAAAATATTTTTTCACTTATTACAAATTTAACACTTCACAAACATTTAAAAATAAAACATTGTCACAATCATTGTGAATTGACTTTTTTTAAATGCGTTTTTTAAAATGTTTAATAATGTGTATTTGACAATGTTTTAAGGAATTTGTTTTTTTAAATGTTTGTGAAGTGTTAAATTTGTAATAAGTAAAAAAATTTAAAAAAAATGTTGTTATGGGAAAAGGAAAAAAAAAAGTAAGTGTTACATAACAAGGGAAACTGGATTTAAATTAAATTAAAAAGATAGAAAAAATGTTTCTATTTGTAAGTACCTACTTACTATCCAGTTGACGGCAACGTATCGATGAATATTCCTCATTAGGACTTTACACAAAGAATCCCTTAACTTACAATTAGTTGGAATTGAAATAATTTGTGTAAACTTTTTTATACAATACAAAATACACCAAATTTGCCAAGATTTAATTTTTTGTTCGATTATACTTTAAATTGTCGATTTTTAACCCTTTCGCCATTTGACCTTTAAGGTTTTTTCTTTTGTATTTTAAGACAACTTTTTTTCAGTGCATTTTATACAGGTTGTATTATATTAAGTGTCTACCATTGGTAACTTTGTTATTATTGGAGTTACAAAGTCGGTTAAATTAGCAAAGAATTAATGTTTTCTTCGCTGATTACTATAATGAAAGCACAAAAACAATCGAACGTCAACTGTTCGAGATATTCACGAAAATATTTTTTTTTAATGGAATGCCCTATGTGTTTTTGCATATTTCGAAGGGATGTTTAATTCTGAGTAAAAAAGTGTTAATGAACTAGTACTATTAAATTAACTACCAAGAAGTTACAAGCAATTGAAGTTTTTATTTCAATTAACTATAAAAATAATAATTCAACAATTTTTTATTGTTTAACAGTCGTCTTTCAGAACCAAAATGATGGTTTGAATTTTTACAACGCAGTTCTTTATGAAATAATAAAAATAAATTAATAGTGCACTTTTTCATGTTGAAAAAACTACTTTATATTTTCAGGAAGTTCTGTTGAACTTAATTTATTAAAAGCTTTTCAACAAATTAACTTCCATCACTTCCATCAGAATCAACAGCCAAACCAACAACTATTTTGGTTAATCAAGTGTTTACAGAAATACAAGAGAAGTGTTCAAATAAACTTCCAAGAATTATTTTGGAAAACTTGGCTTCAAAGGGTATAACAAATAAGGTGTAACTAAAGCGACGTATTAATACGTCATTTGTCTGTAAAGTTGCTCAAAAATAGAAGGTGTCTTCGTTTGTAGGTATTCAGGTGGTTATAGTCAATTGTTACCTTTTGGCTTGCCTTAAACGATTTAGACTACAAATTGAGTAGTAGGGGAGATCCTTGTACTTTGGGACAGCTTGTACTTTGGGACATTGAGCTTTTTAATACTTAAATTAAAATGTAACACTTTTCTTTTCAAGAGGTTATCCCACTAACGGATAGATGTCCGCAAAGATGTTCCAAAGTACACGCTAGGCTTGTACTTTGAGACACTTGCTACAGTTCTGGAAAAAATATGTTAAAACGTTAATTTTGATATGTTACACGATTTTTATATGAGTTCCTATGTTACGTGACCATGTTTATTATTGTTACATTAAGAACAAATAATAAAAAAACTGTCCCAAAGTACAAGTGTCTCCCCTACAGACGGTGATATGAAAATTTTTAAGCGCTTGAATGTTAGGATTAATTTTAAATTTCTAGAAATGATGCTGATATGGCAGATGAAGTTGGAGAATGTCGCAAGATGACAAATAAAAAATTGACTAAAAGCATGTTGGAGAAAATTAAAATTGAAAAGTGACAAGTTAAATGTGAAATTAAATATAAATTTTAATAATTAGTATCATTTAAAATATCTAACGTAATTATGTAGTTATTGCAGATATTTGTTTCTAATTAGTAAATGATATAAAATAAAATGACCAAACTTTTATAAGAACAGTTTGCTGAAGAAATTAGAACAGAACAGAATAAATTGTCGCGGTTTATCTTCTATCAAATTTTTACTTCTTTTTACAAATTAATTAATGAAATAACTTACTGTAATGATTTTTGTCATTTTTTCAACTCCTTAATAGTCGATTAGGTTGATAAGAATAATTTTATGTTGTCACAGGACACAAAATGCAACTTTTGTGACGGACCAACTCAAACATAGGTCACAAAATAATTACTGCAGAGTGAATTATTCCCCGAAAATATAGCTACATACCAACAGGGTATTTAAATTATTTTCTTAAGTTAAATTAAAAGAAATTCCAAAAGTTTTGTCTTAAATGAGTCAAACTGCAAATCAGGTAATGGAAAAGGTGATATTAAAATTTTGAAACACTTAATGTTACGAAATTGGAAATTTCAGTTTTATTGTTGAAGGCAGGAATTGCGGAACTTCTAACTTGAGATGTATATCATTGTGAAAAATATGTATCCGAAGAAATCAACCCTGCAGAGGAATTTTACAACCATTATAAACAATACCTTGCAGTTGCTATTCCAGAAACCAACTTGAATTGCAAGTTTACAAGTCGAAGATATCACCGATGTGGCTTAATTTAAGTCTTTACTAATTCAACACGTACCAACTATCGGATTTTAACTTTCAAAATTTATGACTGACAGAAAAATATTATAGGAACTTTTATGAGATTCTTATAATGAAAAATGTTACTTTTTTAATTGAATAAGTATTGTATTAATAAGCGCAAATGTTTGACAAACAACTCAAGCTTGGGGTAAGATGTCACAAAATAATTGTCGCAGATAAAGTAAATTATCTGTTACAATTTTTATAGATATTAAGTTTGTATTAAAGAAACCAAAATGAACAATGTGGCAACGATATTCGATCTCCCCTACTTTTCACCATGATTGAGTTTTTTTTTTTAAATCACTATATTTACCTAAATGAATAAAATAAAGTTGAAACACAAAAGATCAATTCATTTAATATTTCCATCGACCTGTCTCCGAATCTCCGGCCTCTAAATTTCTGTATTATCTTTATGTCCGAATAAAAAACCGAATAATCTCGTTTTAAGGAATCCGTCCGGCGTCTCAATTATCTTTTAGTACTTCCCTTGCAATAAACCGGCGACAAAAAAGGCATTTTTAAAATCCGTAATAAAGCAACTTATTAAATATTTTATGATGCATCCGCGACCAGTTCCACGACTTCTTACAAATTCAATTTCGGTGCGCTCAAAAACCGTCGGTTCCTTTACCAATTAAGATTAATTGAAGACATTCTTTGACATTCAAATAACGGTGCAGCGAAAAAAAGCGGCCACCTTTGCGCAACTCTTCCTACGAGGCAGATGTGCGTCGAGTAAACAAACATTAATTTCGGCAGGTTTTCGAAAACTCAATTTTTCGACTCAAGTGGCGGGTTTTGCACGCGCGCTGCCATCTGCCGGTCGGTAGGCTCACCTCGAGGAGTTGGTAGCGGCCGGTAAAGCAGAGCTCGCCCGCTTTTAAATTTTAATGGCGGTAATTGATTAAAATTATAGCAATTTGTAAGTTTAATTATATATTTACGCTATCGGTGGGCATTACATCATATTTAAGTGCGGAGAAATTTAGATATGTCAATCAAAAAGTCATTGACTGTTTTGTTTATATAATTATATTATTAAATTGTTAGTACTTAATTTATTAACTTCATAACTATAATACCCGATCGTTTAAATGCAAGCTAATCTCGACTTAAACTGAAACTTAAACTAATTTCAAAGTTTAAGCTAAACTTTGAATTTTAAAACAAATCCTCGAGTTGTGTGTTATTTCATACATAATACATGTTGCTAGTTTTTTTTATCATCTCTTATTGCTTTTTAATTGCAGCCTCGGTGTGTGATTAACATTGTATTTGTTCTAAACACGAAATATTGTGTCTTTTCTGATATGTTTTTACCTTGAGAACGCGCATTTCGCTTGGCTACTATAATTACCATCAGGTGTTTCTGTCAAAAGATTTGTTACTCGAAAAGGTGTACTTCTGTAATTATACAGAGTGAAACTTGACGTGCTGTTGTGAGGAAGTTGTCGTTTTTATTAATACATTACTTTGTGTGAATTTTAAATGGCGTTTTTTGGTTCAACTGAACGTTGTGGAGTGAAAAATTAGTCAACTTGTTTTTAAATCAAATTGTTTAGGTCTATTTACATCGAATTTACTAATTTGTATTTTTTTTTCATGGGACCTCCAAAAACAGAAAATTTTCTAATATAAGTATACCGGGTGTTGCAAATTCTAATATCATCTGTAGTCTGCATCGTTTAAGAACTAGTTGGAATATTTTTTAAAATTTTTAGAAAACAAATTAATTTAAATACTTACCTTTTTGGGTATTCATATATTTCTTTTTAATTCGTATATTTTGGGAGATAATTTACCTTATTAGCAGCAACTATTTTGTGACAATTTATCCTACGTTTATTACCATTAGTTTTTTTATACCTGGCCTTTTTTAAGCAAACCTTTATTGCTGTCCTAAATTTGTAACAAAGACGTAATTTCTCCTTGTTTTCTTGAACTTTCTTCTTCTCCTTCGTCCTCTTTTCTGATGGCATTTATTTATTTTTATTATTATTATTTATTTATTTTAATCCTATTAATTTTTTCTTTTCTTTCAATCTTCAATTATTTGGTTTTATTTGTTAATTCCACATATTCTATGGTAGCGACACAACTTTTAACCCACCACACCACTTTCAGCCACTTTACTTGTGAATTGAGGTTTAATTAATAAAATCCACTTAATAATGTTTCGATACAAGTTTCGTTATACCGAAAAAAAAGAAGTTTCAAATCTATGATTGGCTGCCACCTGCATGCCAGTCATAGATCCACTTTTTGGCGCAATTTGTTTGAATCTTCTTCTCAAATTAAAAAATACCGTATAGTTATTAGGATAATGACGAATCATATTTCTCTACTTAAATTAATTATTTTCTCTTAAAAGTTTTTTTTAAATAGCGTTAAACAAGGCTTCTTGAAGAACAAAGTGGCCGAAAGTGGTGAAATTTCACATATCGTCTAAATAATTAAATTACCTAAATTTACAGCACTTCAAATTGAAAACTATAGTATAACTAAAAAAATATAGACTCTAATTTTTTCAATTATAAATTTCCTTAAAGTGGTTAAAAATGGCGCCTCCACTCTACTTGCCTATTTTGTTAATTCCCAGTTCACTCGTTTTTTCCCTGAAACTGGAAAGAAGAGGTTACTGGGAAAACTATTTAGGAATTTTTATTTGACTCGAATATTTTTTAACTCAAATTTTGAATCTTCTAAGAATTACAGCATACAATTATTTGAATTATTGATAATGTTAAATCATATTGTTGTCCTGAATTTCCTGTATTATTAACTGTGATTTTTGGATTTTGAATTTACTTTGTAAAACTGTTTTCATTGATGTTCAAAATCTCCTGAAATTAATTTTCAGATTAATTTTGTAAATACAAATTTGCTTAAAGTGGCTAAAAATGGTGCCTCTACTCTACTTGATTACTTAAATTGCTTGTAACTTCTAATTTTAGTTTAACATAATTCAGAATTAAATATTCTTTCAAAATATGTTATTGAAAATGTTAAATCTTATTGTTGTCCTGAATATCCTGTGCTATTAACTATGATTTTTGGATTTTGAATTTATTTGGTGAAATTGTTTTTATTGCTGTTAAAAATTTTCTAATATTAATTTTCAGATTAACCACTGAACAAAACTTGATAATTTTCAGGGCACATTTTAAATTTCTTAATTAATTTTTTTAAATTACTTCATTCTTCTTCATTTTGGGAAAAAAGATTTGTTAATAAAATTATAAAAATTTCAACTCTTTTTAGCAAGTTAAACTGAGTTGTTATTCTGTACATCTGAAGACAAAGAACCCCTCATTCATTCATTCATTCATTCTTGTCTTATTTTAACTATTTATTTATTTATTATTAGCCAAATTCAGTCACTGGGAATAAAATAATAAATTTTTCTTTTATAAAACAGTTGTCTATTTTAATTAAAATATTTAAATAAAGGGACAAAAAAATAACAAAAATCCTGAAAAGCCTTTAATAAAATCAACTAAAACAACCACAATGCAAACAAGAAACTTCAGAAGTTGGGATCCGTGGAACGTCCTGTATACTCGCCGGCACAAATTAGCGCATGTAACCAAGTGTAACACAGAACGTGGGATTTTTCTAGGCGTCGTTTTAACCATTTCAACGAACACAGAGCTTCGTGCTCGAAAATCCTACCTCCTACAGCTCCACGCTTAGCAAATGAGCGTCCATTCGTTTTTTTCCCTTCTCCGTCCCAATGGCACAGGGAGCCCCTCAAACTTATGAAGACCGAAAAATCCAAAAGCAGATATATGAAAGTCCGATTATTATAAGGTTTAGCTTGATTATACGTTTTGATTTTTGTAATGTATCTCCGAGACAGAGTAATCACCACGCTTCAGGCGGGGTGATATATTCTTTCTCTCGCAAAGGTTACAGGTCAGTACGAATGAGAATCCATTATGTGAGACGCATTTTCGGGTCCGGGCAGTTAACACAGGGTGTGGGTGTGGGGCGTTGCTCCGGCACACCAATCCGGACGGTCCTCCAAGGCTCTCCGGCCGCCAAATCGCCAAGTCGAAAAAATCCGTTTTCTCGATACTTTTGGACATTGCTATACGTTTGATGAATATGTTGGGACAATAGATCAAACGAGCCCATGATATCCAGACAAACGGACAGGGTTTGCCCCAAGGGTATAATTATACTAATGGTAGATTCAGTGCTCGAAAACGCTGTCGGATTCCTCGGGTGAGGAGCACTCTTTGTCTGTGCGCTATGGTGCGTCTGCACACAGAGAAAAAAGAAGTAAAAAATTTGTTAATAACAACGCAACTTCGTTAACTATTAACAAATATTGATTGATTGGCCCACCAAATGTTTATTCACGATTAACTGACAGTTTATTAATACGATTTCAATTAGCTTAATTTACTTCAAACACATTGTTATTTATAATAAAGTAAGCAATTATTAAAAACAAAAAAGAATTTGGTAATAGTTAACACACGTTTAGTTACACCAAATAAATGTATTATTCAGTCTTAATTTGCTTTATTTTGGAGGAATAGTTGTTTATTAATAAAAAATAAATGCATATTAAAATCAAATAAATATTTGTTATTAATAAATATTCTCTCTTAAATATTTGTTAACATTAAATATACGTTTAATAATAGTAAATAATAATACAACCAAGATTTATTAATTATTTATATCATTTTAATGTAAGTTGTTTTTTACTAATGAATTTCAGTTAACAATTAAATTAGCATATTAATAATAACAAATAATATGCGGGAAATATTTACTATAAACCCTTCATTATTTATTAATAAATATTTTATAAATTGGATTTTTAATAATAATCTCACATTAAACTGAAATTTTTTATTTAAAATGAATAAAAATATTTAAAATACAATAAAATAAAATAAACATGGAACAAAACTTATACCTATAAATAATAAAAAAAATATTAGAGGATCACTCAATGTGAAATGTATTGGAAATGTTTGTAAACTGTCTAAATAATACAGTTGCTGTCGTTATAGATGCCTATTAATATTCTTGGTTCATGCAGGAAATAAATTTATGTCCATCGCAGATTAAATGAATATGTGTGGGTAAAGTGCAACAAATATTTTTAATGTCAATAATTCGTTTAGAAGTGGAAAAATCATCATCAGTCACTTCATATGATTCAAAATCTTTATCAATACCATAACAAACAATTGTTTTACACATTAAATACATTTGTTTGTCACCAGTGTACAATATATTAACAACCTTTCCAAAAACTGGTTTACCATATACAGGGTGAGTTAAGTTTTACCGCACGTTGCAAAATAGGCCTTTAAAATAATTTGTCAATTCTCATAAATTGCATGAGTAATTTTATATTATTAAGGTACATAAAAACCAAGAAAAAAATTTTTTTTAATCAGATAAAATTTTGGCTTTCTTTCAATTACTAATTGCTCAATTTATTAGTTTTTTTTTTTATGTACGAACAGTAAAATATTTTCACACAATTTAGTGTAATTGAAATAATTTTACTAATTTGGGTTCATTAAATAAAGACATTTCCGTATTAGAGGGTATTTTTTTAAATGATTTACGGCATAAGCTGACCAATTCACCTAACAATGGTATTGGTTTTGGGTACTTGGCTGATTATTTATGACAGTCATAAAGTTAAGTTAAAAAGTGCAACGTTACATTTTACAGGACCGGAATAAGGGTCTTCGCTATTTCTTTAAAAGTTCACAACATCGTAACTAACAGCTACACTGTAATTATAATCATAATAAAAAATAATTTTTGCAATATTAGATTTTAAACTTGATAAGAAAATCGTTTACCAGCTTCTAATTTTCGTTAGTATATCTGTCTACAATTTTGTGTTTTAATTTTGCCGTCTGCAAAGTCAATATACCTATCGGTTATTGAACCATCCCATAAAATAAATTGCTTAATTCACCCAAAGTTTAAAAACCCTGGTCGCAACCCTATGTCACTTTGTGGATAAAGAAACATTCACATTCACAACAAATCTTGGTAAAAAGTGAAAATTAAAACTTTGTTCTGTGGAATAGTGAACATTTGTATTTAGTTCAGGTATAATCATGCCAGTTCAATACGCAGTTGAGGAGAAGCTTGAAATGCTTTTAATTTATGGGTAATGGGGCATCACTTTGAGCATCTTTTATAAAATAAACTTAATATTTACCTATTAAAAACTTATTTTACTTTTCTCGCAATTTCCAGAATACGGGTCTGGCAACAACTAAAACGCCGTTCCCTTCAGTTTTATAGGTCGATCATCAGGTATTGTTACCTGGTAGACCGTATTATCCATTGTTGGAAAGCCATAAATAATAGTATATTAAAATACAAGTTGCAGAAGGCATCTATTCAAGCACGAATTTGAAATTCCGAAACGAGCCGCAAGGCGAGTGGAGGAACAAATGAGTGATTGAAGGACCTTCTGCAACGAGTGTTTTATACTATTTTTTCTATTTTGTAGCTTTATATATCATTTTATAAACTATAAAATAAAAATGTTAAATCTAGGGAATTTTGTGGTGATTGCTGACATTTTTGTGGTTTAATTATAGGCGGTTGTGAAAAAATGTAATTTCAAACGTCAGTTTTTTTATTTTCGCGTTTAATGTTTGAAAATGAATGCTGAAGAAGGTTTATCACTAACGCCGCCGAAAATTAGGCAAATTGCACAAAAGACCTTAGAAAATTTACTGCCGGACAAATCCAAATCCCAGTATGAAAAAGAATTTCAAAGATTTAATGAGTGGCGCCAGCAAAATAACATACAAGGAATTACCGAAAATATTTTACTTGCTTATTTTGATCTCCAACGCCAAAAGTATAAATCATCAACTTTGTGGAGAATCTATTCGATGCTGAGATCATGCTTAAGCATATATATGAATGTGGATATATCGAAGTATAGTAAATTACAGGCACTTTTGAAACAATCATCTCAAGGTTACATACCAAAAAAATCTCAAATTTTAGAAGAAGATGATATTCATAAATTTATTCAAGAAGCAAATGATAAAATATACCTGGGAATAAAAGTAAAACTAAATTTTATATATTTATATTGTAACTTTATATCTGATACACTTTTAGGTTATCTTGATAATGGGCTATAATGGAGCCTGTCGGCGAGAGGAACTAACGAATTTGTCTATTGACGATATTGAATATAAATCAGATTCCATCATGGTGTCGATACCTAAAACCAAAAACAATGTACCCAGACAATTTCTAATAACAGATCAACATTGGATTGATTTAATTAAAAAATATGCTAACTTAAGACCTAAAAAAGTTACACATAAGCGATTTTTTTTAACTTATCGTAGCGGGTTTTGTGTTAATTCTCCAATTGGTATCAATTCTATGGGGAAAGTGCCAAAAGAGATTGCAGTTTTTCTGAATTTGCCAAACCCAGAACGTTTTACAGGACATTGTTTCCGAAGAACAAGTGCGACACATTTGGCTAATCACGGTGGTGATTTGTTGACCATTAAACGCCATGGAGGATGGAAATCATCAGCTGTTGCCGAAGGTTATGTTGAGGCTTCCATAAAGAAAAAAATTGAAGTGTCACAAATGCTTGCGTCTAAGCAAGCTGATTCAACCTTACCTGGATGTTCCAACATTTCACAACAACGGTCTGATTATGGCACAAATAGAAGCATTTCTGTTATAGGCAACAGTAATGTTCATCAAAATACTGTGTCCGATCAGAATTTACATGGTGTCACTATAAATTCCCAAGATACATCCCATGTAACTGTTAATGTGTATAATAATTGTACTTTCCACGGTAATAATTTAGATTAAACTTTTTTTCATTGTTATTTATTAATTTGCTTTGTTTTTTGATGTACGTCAGTTGACGTTGACAGTTCAACGCTACCAGGCTACCAACATCAAAACAGTAAATTTTCCAACTCTATTCTAGCACGCCAGCGACTTATTAAAGCACTCAAATGACGTCATTTGGGTGCTTAAATGGACTTATTTTAAACGCAAAATAGAAAAAACGTGCTTTATGTTAAATTTGATTTAACTCAAAAAGTAATAATTTTTTAACGAATCAAATTGCAATTAACAATGCTACGAATAATTTGACAAATTTTGAAATAAAAAACCAAACATGGCAATTTTACCTGAAACTCTTTGTTTTACTTTTTTGGCTTCAAATAAAAATGATTTGGAAAACTTGTAGCACTAATCGAAAGTGTAAACTTCAACTGATGTAACATGTAAATTGCATACTTTCCCCTCAATCTTTAATAGGTATTATGGCCGGGGCGGTAAAACTTAACTCACCCTGTACAATACATTAACAATCTTTCCAAAAACTTGGTTCACCATATATGTCCCGATTTACTTGAACGATTATACCATTTTTAAAAATGATGGCATCTTCCATATTATTATTTTAATGCACTTCTCAACACTACCGAATAACACAAAAAAAATGATTTGGCGGTTCAATTGTAAAATAAGCATTTTTTTATCTTAGACAACTTACCTTTTGTACAAAAAAGTGTACAAATGCATTTTCTTTCACTAACAATGAATTAGTACCAAATAGTCATTACACATAAAAAACCTTAATTATTATAAACAAATACCCATTGTTATACTTAATAAATTTTTGGTTGCTTGAATTCAGAACATATTTGTTTTCAAATAATGTTGATCTCAAACAAAGTCGAAAGTAATAAATAGTTTATTTCTAAAAAATAAATTGATTTATAAGAATTGGTAGTGGTTAATAAAGTGTACTTTTTGACAATTCAAATACTTAAAGATAAATAAATCAGCTGCAAATACGCGTTTTTTTTACTATTAGACTGACTATTTCTTTCAGTGTGCGTCTGCAACGAAAAAGTACGTTTAAGGTCATGACGTATGTTTACAGTGGTCGGAATGAAAAAATTCGACTTTCTCACAAAGTCTCATGATTCCTAGAAACCTGACATACTGAGCCAAGAAAAATTGTTGAACACGTATATTACACACGCGATGTACACTCCGGAGAGAATTGACGCACGAAAATAGACGCGGTCACGATATCTTTTATACATTCACAGGCAAAAAGTATATTTCGAGAAGATACCCTTTTCTCACACAAACTCGCATTTCGTGAGGCTGAAATTCTTTTCAATTCCAGACAAACAAATTTTAATTATCCAGTTTTATTAAAGTCGTTCTAAAAAGTTAAATGAGTCCTCCAATCCTTGTTTGAAAATTTATTAAATTGTTAAAACAATAATGGAAAAAGGTACAGAAATCATGCAGGATGTAACAAGTTTTGCTGCATACTGTACTCGATTTTTTTGCACGATTTTTTGAATTGCATACTGTGATTATATGTTATAAAAATGAAGGATACCTAGTTTTGTGATGAAATACGATTTATTTTAAATGATGACTGTTATATGTTACTCAATTACTTATACAGGGTGTTATTATATAATACAGACCTTCAGTGTGTCAATTGTACTAAATTGCATGAAATTATAAAGATAATCTAAAAACCAGTCAATTTTTAAATTTAATTCTACATTATACATTTACATTATATACAAGCTATAGGCAATTCAAGCTAATCATGTGAACTTCTTGTTGTGACGTCACGTCGTGCCACGTGCGTTTGTTATTGTTCGAGTTTTGTAATAATTTGATTAGTTTTCGATAATTCTAAAGAAGAAATGAACTAATTTGTAATTTGTTTATTTGATATCAAGTTGTAGGCCAGATTTAAAGTGTCAGTGTTAACATTAACCATGAATACATCCGAAACTAACCTAAAAAAAATTCTGACGTTGAAGCTATTGAGATTGCTCAAATATCTTCGACTAGGGTTTATATTCAGAAGTCTAATCAGAGAATAACAACGTTTAAAATATTAGCAAATCGTTTGTCAGCCAATCTAGTACCAACGATATTCTTGTAATGATATGTTTATTCAATGAAAACGAATCCTACTTCTAGTAAAAAAATACTTTTATTTGATTTACACAAAAATGGTGCAACATTTTTGTTAAATAGTTTCATGTTGAGAAGCTTTAAAGGTTTTGCATTGTCTCCTAAAGTGATCCCATTTTGCAGATAGTTTGCGCCGTTGTTTATCTATCAAATTCAATTTTATCAGAGGACAAATTTGTAACATAATTTTCCTATGATTTTCCCAATTTTTATAATGCCACATATTTACAAAAAGTCACTTTAATCGGTGACGTGCACTGGCGTTAAAAATTTCTATCCTGGATATGACGTCACAATGCGACAGTTACCTATATTATCGATACGCGGCAAAACTAATTTGGATTCCCAATTCTATCAAAATAAAAAAATATTGGTTGCAGTTTAAACAATTCACGAAGACGTCATTACTTTGGCAAGGAACACTCTGTATATAAAAATGTTATGTCGAAGGATGTGAAATTTTTGGGTTCTTTCAAAAACTAAACAGTTTCAGATTTATCCAATTCTTGCGCTACTTTTGCCACTCACTTTTCAACAATTTTTTTCTCCATTGTTTTTTTTGTATGTTAGTAATCAAGGGACGAAACAATTAGGTTCCTATAGTTCATTTTTTAATTCGAGAATTAAAATGAAAAGAACAAATTACACTGAAACATTTCTGGCAATTTTTTTTAGGCAAATTTGAATTTTAGTATTTTTAATTCACAAAATTATACTGCCATTACATCTTTGTAACGATCTTTGTATTTCAAAATATAATACAAGTTGTTAAAAAAGAAAACGAGAAATTACATATAAATAATTCATATTTATTGTACTATATTTAAATTTTTTTTTTTCTTCTTCGTAAGGTTTAAGGCGAATAAAGACACACAACTGGCACCACGGAATTCTGATCTAATCAGCTGTTTCGACAATATGGCGACTGCCTATTTGCCATAATTTCATCACCGTAAAAACGACTTTCAAGCAACCAATCATAGATCTAGCTTTTGGCGCGATCTGTTTGAATATTCTTCCCAAATTAATAAATACAGTATTGGTTTACCCAGCAAAGTTGTAGATAGCAAACAAATGTAAACTTCTCTATTAGGCGCAAACATGTAATAATTTGCAAATATTAAAATTATGAAATTTAGCATTATTTTTTAATTTACGAAAAAAAGAATATAATAAAAGTTGTACATAATATCAAATACTATAATTTTTGTTTTGTTACTTTTCCGACATTTCAAACTGTTGTTAAATTATAAACGGTTTAATAATCTCAAATTAGGGCTCGAGGCTAAGTAGGTGTGTACCAAATTATATTCCTTGAAAAATTATCTCTTGTATGAACATAGACCAAAACACACATCCACACAGGAAACTAAAATTTAATTCACAAAATCTAGTATAGCAAACAAATTTAAAATATTTGTTCAGGCCTCAGTAACTTATTTACCAGCAATAAAATATCAAGTTTTGGAGAAAATTTTTGAGATCATTTGTGACAATCAAAGATTCCTAGTTTCTCCATGTTTTATTATATTTCTAAATTTCTTATTTCTACTTTGAAAATATAGTGGTACCTAATTATGTGATTTTTGTTGTGTTCAAATTAAAAATAACATTGGGTTAAATTGTACCAAAATTATTGTTAAAAATAAAGTGCAAATTTTATAGATACTAGGAATTGGTTATTTTTACAATGAGCAAAAAATCAAACTATAGAAATAATTTTGTTCAACAAAAAAGTCAGAAAACTGACATCATATAAAATGCGTTTAGCGTCGGTACGTTAACCACCATCTACTTCCTAGAGAAATCCATTTTTTATTGTTGACTTCGGCAATTTTTTTCGGCAACGATAAATTTGCACCTAATTCAGCATTATCTGGACGCATCTCGCGTCCAACGGCAATTACGACATGGTAGGCCCAATTTTTCAATGCCCCACATTACATAATCCGCAATTTGAATTTGAACGTGTTTAATAACACCTGCAAAACGCTAATTAGGTATTAGGATGTTTATTTCGACAGCTGTCGACTTAATCAATTTATTACCGTCAAAAAAAAAATTCCTGCGAAATCGATACAGTCGAAACGGATACCTGCAGGAAAAAAATAACATGATCGTGTCATGCTCAAAGAGAATTTTATCTAAATTGAATTTTTTCATGCGAGTTTAAATTATGGAACCCTGCGAGCTCGTATCACAGTTTACTGTAATTTTCATGGCACTTAGAATGAATAATGAAAAAAACTTTATCAGGGGGACGCTAAATCGTTAATTTTCCGAGGTTCATGCGTCCTCACACACAAAATGAAAGGGTACTGATAGAGCCATAAATATTTTGATAAAATTAAGGCGCCTTAATTATTTACCGCGCAGCGATTTAATTGCGGGTGTTATGTTTTACATGGGAGAATTTACGGCGTGATTTTAAACTTTAACTAATGCACGCTGTAACTATTGCTGGAAATTTTATTTAAAGATATGCGTCCTGATTAGAGGGAAAATCGTGCGTTGTGTTTAATAAAGTTCCAATGTTTAATGTCAAAGGATAAATAATTTAGAAACATTTTAATGACATAATTATTTCTTGTAACAACAGAACATGATCGCTTTTAAATTATTAATTTGATTTTAAACGTTACATCCGGAAAGATTTTAATTAGATACCGGAAGAATTAGAAAATTAAATTTAAATAACGTTTTTTTTTAATATTAAGTTTTAATGAATTGATTGAAACGAAAGTTGTTCCTGGGGAAATTGATGAAGGCACTTTAATGTTGTTGCAAAATTTAATCAGATATAATGTCGTTGAAATGAGAGTACTTGTAATAAGAGTACTTAAGCTTTTTAGCAATTAATTGGTTGTGGGTAAAGGAAAATGTGCTTATTAAAGTGATACCATCACTTGAAACGATAAACTATAAAAACATTTAATTCTACATACTTTAATTCCTAAAAAACTATCATCGAAACAAATTATTGCTTCTTTCCAATTAGGTCAATTTGAAATTTCCGATAAATATTTACATATTAACACAGTTTCTGTGCAGAACCAAAGTTCCGCTAATATTTTTCTGCCAATCATAAATTTTGAAAGATAAAATCCGATAGTTGATACGTGCCGAATTAGTAAAGACCCAAATTAAGCCACATCGGTGAAGATATCTGTGCCAATGCACTTGTATAAATGAATTATAAGTTTAAACATTTTTTTGTAGGGTTGATTCCTTCAGATACATATTTTTCACAATGACAAACATATGAAATTAAAAGTCCTACAATAATAAAATTGGAATTTTAAATTTCGTAACATTAGGTGTTTCAAAATTCTAATATCACCTTCTAAGACAAACCTTTTGGAATATTTTTTTGTAAATGTTAAGGAAGCAAAACAATTTAAATACCCTGTTGATTATTTGGTTATATTTTCGGGGAATAATTCCACATTTGTCACATTTTTCATTTTGGTTTTTTTAATACAAACTTGATACAAAACATAGCCCAAAATATGATTAATATCTATGAAAATTGTAACAGATAATTGCTTTATTTGCGACAATTATTTACCCCAAACTTGGGTTGTTTGTCACACATTTGCGCTTATTAATACAATACTTATTCAATTAAGAAAGTAACATTTTTTATTTTAAGAATCTCATAAAAGTTCCTACAATATTTTTCTATCAGTCATAAATTTTGAAAGTTAAAATCCGACAGTTGGTACGTGTTGAATTAGTAAAGACTCAAATTAAGCCACATCGGTGTAGATATCTTCGACTTGTAAAAATGCAATTTAAGTTGGTTTTTGGAATAGCTTACTGTAAGGTATTGTTTATAATGATTGAAAATTCCTCTACAGGGTTGATTCCTCCGGATACATATTTTTCACAATGATATACATCTCAAGTTAGAAGTTCCGCAGTTCCTGCCTTCAATAATAAAACTGAAATTTCCAATTTCCTAACATTATGTGTTTCAAAATTTTAATATCACCTTTTCCATTACCTGATTTGCAGTTTGAATCATTTAAGACAAAACTTTTAGAATTTTTTTAAATTCAACATAAAAAAATAATTTAAATACCCTGTTGGTTATGTAGCTATATTTTCGGGGAATAATTCACCTGCAGTAATTATTTTGTGACCTATTTTTGAGTTGGTCGTCACAAAAATTGTATTTTGTGTCCTGTGACAACATAAAATTATTCTTATCTTAGGGAGTTGAAAAAATGACGAAAATCAGTAAGTTATTTAATTAATTAATTTGTAAAAAGAAGTAAAAATTTGGTTGAAAATAAACCGCGACAATTTATTTGGAACGCGCGAAAACAAACGACACAACTTATTTTCGCGCCACTTCGGGATGTCTCTATGAGGCTCTGTTCTAATTTCTTCAGCAAACTGTTCTTATAAAAGTTTAGTCATTTTATTTTATAGCATTTACTAATTAGAAACAAATACCTGCAATAAATGCATAATTACATTAAATATTTTAAATGATACTAATTATTAAAATTTATATTTAATTTCGCATTTAACTTGTCACTTTTCAATTTTAATTTTCTTCAACATTTAGTAAATTTTTTATTTGTCATCTTGTGACATTCTCCAACTTCTTTTGCCATATCAGCATCATTTCTAGAAATTTAAAATGAATCCTAACATTGAGGCGCTTCAAAATTTTGATATCACCTTCTGTAGGGGATATCTTTGTACTTTGGGACAGTTTTTTTATTACTTGTTCTTACTGTAGTAACAATAATAAATATGGTCACGTAACATAGGAGGTATTCTGCATTGTAATTCATATAAAAACCGTGTAACATATGAAAATTAACGTTTTAACATATTTTTTCCAGAAATGTAGTAAAAATTGTTTGAGTTGCTTGTCACACAAATTGCGTTGTGTGTCTTGTGATAACATAAATACATTGCTACCAATCTAATCAACTATTAAGGAGTTGAAAAAATGTCAACAATCATTAAAATAAGTTAGAAGAAAATATAAGCTGCAAAATGAATTAATTAATATTTTTATGGCTGAAAATCTGACTTGTAATTATTGAATCGAAAAACCCGGAGAAAATATTTCCACAAAGCCATCAATTCATAATGGAAGTTCGATAGGGACACCGTACCAAGTCCAGTAATTAAGAGCTAATAAATATTCCCTTTCGCCTTACACCTGATTTTTTCACTTAGAGTTGGGGGAGCGCGATAAATTTTTAATCGATAAATTAAAAATTCCTATTCCACGCTCAGCACACCCTGCATTTAAACAACACAATGCGGGGAAAAAATACGCTCTCTTCCTCACAAATAATAAATTGCGTTCGCTTTCGAATAATAGGCGAGCCGGTAATTTTTTATAAGCCTTTAATAAATTTTACGCGTTACGTGTCGGTCGTATAATTTATTTACTCGATAAGATAAATTGCTTTTATTGGTTTTGTGTGGGGGGGTCAGGACGCACGAACCCGTCCCAGTCGTTTTTCAATAAAGCGCCAATTTCGCGTGCGCTGAAAAAATCCCTTGTAACGTCTCGTTATTAGTACATACACACAACTGGTCACGACAGATGATCGGAAAAAACGCATTATATGTTAATGTTGCGGGCGTTCCACTACCATTGGATGCTCCGGGCGTCGTTTTTTATTCAGCCAATGACCATGGCGGCCAAGACAGCTAAAAAAACATTTATAAAACTCGCCGGGCACTCCCATGTCGAACTTGAAAACGCTCACGCCACGCCGGGGTGGACTGCACGTTAAAAAATTCCTACCCCCCCGGATTCATTATACACTGAAAGAAATAGTCAGTCTAACAGTAAAAAAACGCGTATTTGCAGCTGATTTATTTATGTTTAAGTATTTAAATTGTCAAAAAGTACACTTTATTAACTACTACCAATTCTTATAAATCAATTTATTTTTTAGAAATAAACTATCTATTACTTTCGACTTTGTTTGAGATCAACATACAGGGTGAGTTAAGTTTTACCGCCCCGGCCATAATACCTATTAAAGATTGAGTGGAAAGTATGAAATTTACATGTTACATCAGTTGAAGTTTACACTTTCGATTAGTGCTACAAGTTTTCCAAATCATTTTTGTTTGAAGCCAAAAAAGTAAAACAAAGAGTTTCAGGTAAAATTCCATGTTTGGTTTTTATTTCAAAATATGTCAAATTATTCGTAGCATTGTTAATTGCAATTTGATTCGTTAAAAATTATTACTTTTTGAGTTAAATCAAATTTAACGTAAAGCACGAAAAATACTTTTATTTATGGCTTTCCAACAATGGATAATACTGTCTACCACGTAACAATACCTGATGATCGACCCATAAAACTGAAGGGAACGGCGTTTTAGTTGTTGCCAGACCCGTATTCAGGAATTTGTGAGAAAAATAAAATAAGTTCTTAATAGGTAAATATTAAGTTTATTTTATAAAAGATGCTCAAAGTGATGCCCCATTACCCATAAATTAAAAGCATTTTAGCTTCTCCTCGACTGAGTATTGAAATGGCATGATTATACCTGAACTAAACACAAATGTTCACCATTCCACAAAACAAAGTTTTAATTTTCACTTTTTACCAACGCTGTTCAAGTGTTGGAAGATTTGTTGCGAATGTGAATGTTTCTTTATTCACAAAGTGACCTAGGGTTGTGACCAGGGTTTTTAAACTTTGGGTGAATTAAGCAATTTATTTTATGGGAAGGTTCCATAACCGATAGGTATATTGACTTTGCAGACGGCAAAATTAAAACACAAAATTGTAAACAGATATACTAACGAAAATTAGAAGCTGGTAAACGATTTTCTTATCAAGTTTAAAATCTAATATTGCAAAAATTATTTTTTATTATGATTATAATTACAGTGTAGCTGTTAGTTACGATGTTGTGAACTTTTAAAGAAATAGCGAAGACCCTTATTCCGGTCCTGTAAAATGTAACGTTGCACTATTTAACTTAACTTTATGACTGTCATAAATAATCAGCCAAGTACCCAAAACCAATACCATTGTTAGGTGAATTGGTCAGCTTATGTCGTAAATCATTTAAAAAAATACCCTCTAATATGGAAATGGCTTTATTTAATGAACCCAAATTAGTAAAATTATTTCAATTACACTAAATTGTGTGAAAATATTTTACTGTTCGTACATAAAAAAAAAACTAATAAATTGCGCAATTAGTAATTGAAACAAAGCCAAAATTTTATCTGATTAAAAAAAAAAGATTTTTTCTTGGTTTCAATGTACCTTAATAATATAAAATTACTCATGCAATTTATGAGAATTGACAAATTATTTTAAAGGCCTATTTTGCAACGTGCGGTAAAACTTAACTCACCCTGTATATGGTAAACCAGTTTTTGGAAAGGTTGTTAATATATTGTACACTGGTGACAAACAAATGTATTTAATATATAAAACAATTGTTTGTTATGGTATTGATAAAAATTTTGAAGCATGTGAAGTGACTGATGATGATTTTTTCACTTCTAAACAAATTATTGACAGTAAAAATATTTGTTGCACTTTTCTCACACATATTCATTTAATCTGCGATGGACGTAAATTTATTTCCTTCATGAACCAAGAATATTAATAAGTATCTATAACGACAGCAACTGTATTATTTAGACATTTTACGAACATTTCTAATACATTTCACATTGAATGATCCTCTAATATTTTTTTTATTATTTATAGGTATAAGTTTTGTTTCATGTTTATTTTATTTTATTGTATTTTAAATATTTTTATTCATTTTAAACAAAAAATTTCAGTTTAATATGAGATTATTATTAAAAATACAACTTATAAAATATTTATTAATAAATAATGAAGGGTTTATAGTAAATATTTCCAGCATATTATTTGTTATTATTAATATGCTAATTTAATTGTTAACTGAAATTCATTAGTAAAAAACAACTTACATTAAAATGATATAAATAATTAATAAATCTTGGTTGTATTATTATTTACTATTATTAAACGTATATTTAATGTTAACAAATATTTATGAGAGAATATTTATTAATACCAAATATTTATCTGATTTTAATATACATTTATTTTTTATTAATAAACAACTATTCCTCCAAAATAAAGCAAATTAAGACTGCATAATACATTTATTTGGTGTAACTAAACGTGTGTTAACTATTAGCAAATTCTTTTTTGTTTTTAATAATTGCTTACTTTATTATAAATAACAATGTGTTAGAAGTAAATTAAGCTAATTGAAATCGTATCAATAAACTGTCAGTTAATCGTAAATAAACATTTGGTGGGCCAAATATCAATCAATATTTGTTAATAGTTAACGAAGTTATTATTAACAAATTTTTCACTTCTTTTCTCTCTGTGTAGTAGAAATTTTCCAACGAACCGATAAATTTTGATGCACCTATAAAATAATAAATCAAACGTCACCCAGTCAGAACCTGTATTTTACACATCACACATGATGTAGTGTTATATCAGGCCACGTAATTACGTTTTTCTCGTAAATTCTTTGGTACGTTTGTTGTTCTCGTTTCTGTTGTTCCCGCGTCGATTCGGATCCCGTGGGGCAAAAATCGCATTAAAAATGTGACATGAGTCGAAATTTATTGCATATTAGGTGTAAATTTTCCTGTAAAGTAATCGTGCCCTTTAACTAGGACCGAATTGGTTCTCCTAAAAAATTCGGTTGGAGTGTAACGGCCGTGACGGCGGTGGGCGTCGTCGTCGCCAGATGACTCCGACGCACGCAAATTTTACAAAAATGTGCAACTGTAAAAATCGTGGAAACGTTATTTCCCACGTGGCGACGGGCTTTGATTCGTTTTTTGTTCGATTTTTTTTGTTCAATGCTTCCATGACTGTGGGCGTCGTTGAAATTTTTTTCTGTGAGCAGATGGTTACAAAAATGGGTCCTTAAAATATTTAAGAGTTTGCTCATTGAGCTGCTTATAAGATCTAAATTTGAACTAATCAAAATTTGATGATACATTTTTGTTTAACAAATTGCTCGTTTAACCAGCAATTCATTTGAAAACAAACATTTTTTCTCTTTCTGTCACTAGTTGTGAAAATTGCTTCGAAGTTGGTTGATCTTATTGCAAATAAGCTCCAATGGTTGCTATTAATACGTCAATATTTTTTTTTGGGCCGTTATTTTATAGTCGGACTCAAATAATACATAATTTAGATTTTCAGTGTCGAAATTGGACAATTAATTTGTGTTACTGGTTGAAATATTGACTTCTTCTTCAACTTAGTCCTTAAAACGATTCATTCTTTGATAAATGAATTACCTCACTGCGCATTTCTCGTATTTTAACGACGATTTCGCCGTTTTTGTTTAACTGTCATATTTTGTAGTCTACAAAATTAAATTGCTTGTAACTTGTAAATATTTAATTTTACAGTATCAGTGTGTTAAAACATTCCAATTGAAAATTAGTTATATACAAAATAGTTTATCAATTCTCATAATAAGGAACATAGAAACAAGTAACCAAATTTGAAAAAAATCAGGTAAAATTTTGGCTTTCTTTCAATTACTAGTTATTCAATTTATTAGTCCTTTTTTATTGTACTCCCATTAGGGCATTTTCACACAATCCAGTGTACTAATTGAATTAATTTTGCCAACTTTCGTTTTTTAAATAAAACCATTTTCGTATCAGGTTTTGTTTATATGATTTACGAGAGAAGATAACCAATTTATCCAACAATGGGATCAGTTAAGAGTGGCTGATTTAGTTGAAGAGCACAAGAACACTTCTTTTTTTCTTCAGGTTTTCTTATGTATGTTAAAAAGTTTGGGTGCTATTTAAAAAAATTGGCGATGAAGTCATTATTTTGAAATGAACCACTCTGTATTTAAAAATGTTATGTACAGTCAAATTTAAAAATTGTGTTAAATTGCAAAATTTAAAATTTCTAGAAATGAGGGAGACATAGCAAAAGAAGTTGGAAAATGTCACAACACGACACGACACGTTTGAGCCAATTAAAATTGAAAACTGACAAGTTAAACACAGAATTAAATACAAATTTTAATAATTACCTACTATCATTTAAAATGTGTTTTTATTACAGGTAGTTTTTTTTCTAGTTGATTAATTTTTTCAATAAGAACAGTTTGCCTCATAGGCACATCCGCAAGTCGTTTGTTTTCGCGCTTTATAAGCAAATTGTTGCGGTATATTTTCTACCAAATTCATACATCTTTTTAACAATAATAATATTTTCCCTTTTACGAATTAAATTCCGGGAATTTGTGTTAGCTAGATCGTAATTTATCTATGTTATGTACACTTTGACGAATCGAAACTACTTAATGCATCGAATTCATGGAAATTTTCTAATGGATCTTTTATCTATCATAATTTTTTTCATTTCATTTGGCTACAAACGAAACGTTATAATGGATCGAAATTCTGAATTCAGTAGTAATTTAATGATTGCTGACAATGAAATGGCCTCATTCTAGAAGAGGAAAAATCATATTACAGCTTTAATCAAATCGTTTTCAATTTAATTAAAAAGCATGCATTTTATTAGACGTGCAAATTCCTTGAATTTCTGTCTAATGTTACATTAAAAAAAATAAAAACACACTTTATGACAATTGTTTCTATTTTTCTAAACGATAAACAATAACTACCCAACTAAAAAAAAGTCGAAAATTTCATTTAAAATATTTCGTAACGATATTACAGAATGGACAGGACATCCATCTTGTTGAAAACACTTTTCCATGCTGGTTTCTTATAGAAAATTTTTGAAACAGTGTATCATTAAAGACTTAACATTGTTTCAGTAGTTTTAATGACTTTAATAACTGACATTTTATCACACACGGTTGATTTAATCGAAGCTTCGAGTCGGAAAATTTTCACTTTAAATTTGTTTTGTTTAAAAAATAATTGGTTTTGGAACTTGTGTTTTATTTTTATTTATTTATTTATTTAAAAGTAGCGCGACTTTAATTAATTATTGTGAACAATCTCGATAGACAATCAAATAATTCAAAGTCTAAAATTCGTTCACGTTCTCCAAATTTTTAATTGTTACCTCTATCGCTTTTTACGAGCCCAGCGATATTGCGTCAAAAAACCGGTTGTTTCCCAAACTTCCATCTTTGTTAGAAAAAAAATAGGGTCAATAAGCATTTAATCGCCTCGCGACCATTCTCACAGAGATGAAAAAAGGCAGTACCACGAGGGTTGTTTACGACGTCGGTTCTAATTTATGTTATACTTCAGAAATCATCAGTGTGATGGCTGAATGTCGTGCCGAAGCTTATTTAATCTTCACAACCGGAAACCATGACTCCGCTAGTTCCTTTTCCTGCCGCACAAGCATGCAGGGCGCAGTAACGCGATGCCATATTTGTATTATTCAATCGGAATAATAAAAATTTTAAAACGAGCGTACGTTGGGTTGCCGGGTTTGAGATTCCTAATAAAAAAGGGAAATTGCATGTTTGGCGCAGCGCCTCGGGCTGAGAGGCGCACTGAAAGAAATAGCCAGTCTAATAGTAAAAAAACGCGCTGATTTATTTATGTTTAAGTATTTGAATTGTCAAAAAGTACACTTTCTTAACTACTACCAATTCTTATAAATCAATTTATTTTTTAGAAATAAACTATTTATTACTTTCGACTTTGTTTGAGATCAACATTATTTGAAAATAAATGTTCTCAATTCATGCAAACAAAAATTTATTAAGTATAACAATGGGTATTTGTTTATTATAATTAAAGTTTTTTATGTGTAATGACTATTTGGTACTAATTCATTGTTAGTGAAAGAAAATACATTTGTACATTTTTATCAAAAATAAATACTCATTTGTTGAAATGTAAGTTGTCTAAGATAAAAAATGCTTATTTTACAATTGAACCGGATGTTTGCATTAACAGCCATTTCTTTGCGTTATTCGGTAGTGTTGAGAAGTGCATTAAAATAATAATATGGAATACGCCTTCATTTTAAAAAAAGGTATAATCGTTCAAGTAAATCGGGACCTATATAGGGTGAGCCAGTTTTTCGAAAGGTTCTTAATGTATTGTACACTGGTGACAAACAAATGTATTTAATATATAAAACAGTTGTTTGTTATATTGATAAAGATTTTGAAGCATATGAAGTGACTGATGATGATTTTTCCACTTCTAAACGAATTATTGACATTAAAAATATTTGTTGCACTTTTACCACACATATTCATTTAATCTGCGATGGACGTAAATTTATTTCCTGCATGAACCAAGAATATTAATAGGTATCTATAGATAATGACCGCAACTGTATTATTTACACATTTTACAAACATTTCTAATACATTTCACATTGAATGATCCTCTAATATTTTTTTAATTAATTATAGGTATAAGTTTTGTTTCATGTTTATTTTATTTTATTGTATTTTAAATATTTTTATTCATTTTAAACAAAAAAATTCACTTTAATATGAGATTATTATTAAAAATCCAATTTATAAAATATTTATTGATAAATAATGAAGGGTTTATAGTAAATATTTCCCGCATATTATTTGTTATTATTAATATGCTAATTTAATTATTAACTGAAATTCATTAGTAAAAAACAACTTACATTAAAATGATATAAATAATTAATAAATCTTGGTTGTATTATTATTTACTATTATTAAACGTATATTTAATGTTAACAAATATTTATGAGAGAATATTTATTAATAACAAATATTTATTTGATTTTAATATACATTTATTTTTTATTAATAAACAACTATTCCTCCAAAATAGAGCAAATTAAGATTGAATAATACATTTATTTGGTGTAACTAAACGTGTGTTAACTATTACCAAATTCTTTTTTGTTTTTAATAATTGCTTACTTTATTATAAATAACAATGTGTTTGAAGTAAATTAAGCTAATTGAAATCGTATTAATAAACTGTCAGTTAATCGTAAATAAACATTTGTTGGGCCAAATATCAATCAATATTTCTTAATAGTTAACGAAGTTGCCTTATTAAGAAATTTTTCACTTCTTTTCTCTCTGTGTGCTTGAATATTAAAATGCGTTGGGGTTGGCGTGATTTTCACGTGCAACAAGGAAAAAATTCGTTAGAAATTAGAGGCTGAGACGCGTGAGCGAGCCCACACAATTTATGGCGTTTTTCGGAATAAATTAAAATTTATTTTTGACATAGTCCCAATAAATCTTACTCAGAAATCTCCTCTCATTGAGTATGCATAGATATGATATGAGATCTACACTAATCCGAGCGTTTCTTGCTCACTGGCCAGTCCTGAAAAAATCCACTGCCCATCCGGACGCTTGTAATAAAATAGAGGTGTGGCAGAAATATATTAACGAAATTTATTGTCTGTCAAAACTTACTGAACACTTTCATATTACACAAAAAAACGCTTTTTTTGGTTTCGTCGTTAAAATAAAAAGATTGGCAAATATGTGGAGAAAATAACATGCTTCGGCTTGTTATGATGCTTAAGTATAGCAATTTGTACTTAGTTTACAAAATAAAAAATGCCACTGAAAAATGTTGCGCAAGTTCATGATCCTCTCAACACATATGTGTTTGGTTGAGTACTTTTAAATTAGCCTACAAGGACAGCCTGTGTGTGTACTTAACGAGATTTAATTTTCGAGTTGCAAGAGTGATTTAAAGTAGGAACGACCCTGACCAGAGGTCACAAATTGAATTTAAAAATACCGAACTTTTCATAAATCCCCAGAGACTAGTTTCTTGCCCTCGGAAAATTTGTCTGGGTAAAACTAGTTCTTGAGCCATGTAGCGTCACCTAGGTCTGTTAAACCAACTTGAAGACTGCTGGTGAGGCCACAAAAAATTCGATTTAATGGATTTCTATTCTCTCGTTACATAATGTCTGCTTCCTAATGGACGCCACTCCTAAAATACCGTCGGATTTTCATTCAGTCTTAAAACGTAAAAATGCTAAAGTGGAAACTCTGGCTGGTTTTTTGTCGGCGTTTTTTAATTCGATGATTTATTGCAGATTGGGAATGTGATAAAATGTGTAATTTGCTTTTTAAGCTTAACAACAGAAACGCGGTTAATGGATGTTTGAGATGATAATGCAAATGTTTAAGTTAATTTTTCACTTTGTGTTATGTTTACTTGATTACTCGGTTCTTAATTAATTAATTGCTAATTATTTTGTGCGAATATGTTTCACAATGGCTTTTAACTGTAATAATAATTTCACACACTGCCGAATTAAAATTAAATAACTTTAATTTCTTTCGATTCTAAAATTATATCTCGAAATCGTAAAAAATAGTTTAATTGTGTTTAGTTTAACAGTGCTGGTTTTATTTGAAGCAAAACAACAACCCAAACTTCTGATTTAATTCAAACTTTTGTTTATCCAATCGATTTTAGCTATTTGTGGCTTAAGTTTTTTTTTTGGTAGAAAATATAAGAAAATCTGCAAATCAATAAGTAAATTTTATTAAAAAAACATGTAATTGCTTTAACGCTGTTTTGTTTACCATTTTATTTACCAATTTTATTACTCATCAAATTTGTAAATTGAATTGACTTTTGATTACAAAAATTCCTAATAAAAAATCACAACTGGATTAATCGTTCATAAAATAATTTTTTTCTGTTTTGTAACATTTAAAAAATAACGTTTTGGTTATTGCAAATTTCAGTTTAATTTGTGATAAACTGAATTTTATTTACAGTCAGCAGAAATGATTCCCTGAAAGAAGAAGAGGAAAAATTTCAAGAAATCATTAAAAATCATTTAAATTGTCAAATGGCGTCAGAAGTATATTTACAAAATTTACTAATTGAGTTAAAAAATTAATTCATAATAATAAGTATGACATTAATATTTTTGAAATTATGACAGTCACAAAAATTATAAATTATCGTGTCTCTAATCGTCAGAATTTTTTAAACAAAAAAAACAATAACTTTAGTAAACAAGTAATTAGCTCATTTATGTGGAGCATAGTTAATTTTTACAATACTTGCTATCAAACGGTCGAATTTAATTGACATTTAATTACAAAAATTTACCCTTTGCTTGTCTGAAAACTTTTAATACAAAATCAGAACAAAAAAGTTTAGAACGAATACCTACGTAAATTCCAATAACTGGAATAAATAAGCACTTAATAATCCTCGTTATAAACTCGTTTGAGATTTTTCAAACGTTTCTGCATAACATATTTCATTTCGCTAATAAAATTATTTTTACATGCAAAATTCTGTAGATACTTTTCTCATCTCAACTGTCTCAATAAACAATCTAATTTAAAAAATTACAACCTAATTCTAATTTTAATAAGTAATCCAGTGTTACTGTTGGGAAAAATTTCTTACAACTAAGACTGAATTTTTACCTTTATCAAGTTTTGTTGCAAGGCAAATTTTTTCCAGGACAAACAAAAGGAAACAATTTTAATTCAAAATTTGATATTGTCACCGACGTTTACTCTATTGGACTCTATTCACCCTATTTGGAATTCAGTAAGTTATTTTCTCAGTAGAATAATTTAATTGAATTTATAAAAGGCTGTCTCTGTAGAAAAAAAAAACTACTAGATTTTATTGGATGCAACTGTACAGAGTGAGTCAAGTTTTACCGTCGCTGGCAAAATATCCCTTCAAGATAGTTGGTCAATTCTCATAAATTGGAGTAACCTTTATTACTAAAAAACTTAAAATTTTTTAAAAATTAGGTCAAATTTTGCCTTTCTCTCAATTACCAGTTCATCAATTTATTTTCACACAATTTAATGTGATTGAATTAATTGTATCAATAACGTTTCTTATTACAAGGTACTTTTTATTAGTAAAAGTTGAAAATGTACCAATCGATTTGAACATGTTCAACATTGTCAAGTGTAGTAATTTGATAGAGAAGAGACAACAGTTTCAGCCACTCTACTAGGTTTGGGATAATTACAGAACCAAGGATGTGTTAACGCTTTTTATCTGACGTTTGGATGGATATTATTTATATTTGAACCTATATGGCACTCCTCGAAGATGAAATGGGTTAAAGACAAAGCAGGAAGCTCCCCAAATCGAGTATGGTTATCACATGTTTGTATTTTGATTTTTATTCACTTTGATTCAGACATATTTTACCAAAAAAACAATCAATCTTGTGAATGATGTTTATAAATGTGGGGAAAATTGACTGGATGTACCTACAATGTACAACAATTATTTTGCGGTTGTCACACAAACTGAGTTTATTAACAAAATACTTATTTAATTAAGAAAATTAAAAGAACTTCGTGTTGAAAGATCATTCTGAATTGAACAAAGAGAATAACAAAAAATTAAGCATTAGAAGCATTTATCTGGTCAACACTTCACTTAATCTTGAAAAATTTGCTTTTTATATTAGTTTGGAATGTCCCATTTGTTACTTTGTGGCTTCAAATAAAAATATCTCATCGAAAGTGCACATTGCAACTGATGTAACATATAAATTACATACTTTACCCCTGAATTTTCAATAACTTATAACACCCTGTATATACAGCAATTCGTTCTTTTAATATTCATGTATTTGGTTGTAAAATTTTTACATAAAATTGAAATTACCAAAATTTAACCAATTTTGAGAAAAAATTCAGAATTGAAAAACAAAACCTTTGAAAATCAATCAATAAAATTCTTTGATCAATCGATCGAGATTTTTTATGTCCATTTCCAACATACGATTTTGTTTTGCAATTTTCACTGTTTAACGTTCGGATTCAACTGACTTTAATTAGCAAAAATTGACCTTTGCCCATTTCCAGGAAAATTCTGAATTAAAAAATTACAACCAATACCCGAATTCGCATGCCTTTAATAAATAAGCAATAAATAATCTTTTACAAGACAATTTCGCTCACATGTCCTCATTTTCGGCTGATTGAAGCCCATTAAAAAACGCCACAAGCAATTTTTATTGTCATTCCCGACGAACCATGAAACATGCATTGTAAGAATGGCCTTTTCCCTCATTCTGAATTATAAAATTTGCGGAATGAAATCTGCATGCGCTATTAAGCCCCTCAAATCAAATCACATTAAAGCGGCAAATTCTAAGTTACGTGTAATTCGCCCTGATGAAAAGGCACGCGTTTTTACCGCTTATCCACAGAGAGAAAAGAAGTGAAAAATTTGTTAATAACAAGGCAACTTCGTTAACTATTAACAAATATTGATTGATATTTGGCCCAACAAATGTTTATTTACGATTAACTGACAGTTTATTAATACGATTTCAATTAGCTTAATTTACTTCAAACACATTGTTATTTATAATAAAGTAAGCAATTATTAAGAACAAAAAAGAATTTGGTAATAGTTAACACACGTTTAGTTACACCAAATAAATGTATTATTCAGTCTTAATTTACTTTATGTTGGAGGAATAGTTGTTTATTAATAAAAAATAAATGTATATTAAAATCATATAAATATTTGTTATTAATAAATATTCTCTCATAAATATTTGTTAACATTAAATATACGTTTAATAATAGTAAATAATAATACAACCAAGATTTATTAATTATTTATATCATTTTAATATAAGTTGTTTTTTACTAATGAATTTCAGTTAACAATTAAATTCGCATATTAATAATAAGAAATAATATGCGGGAAATATTTACTATAAACGCTTCATTATTTATTAATAAATATTTTATAAATTGGATTTTTAATAATAATCTCATATTAAACTGAAATTTTTGATTTAAAATGAATAAAAATATTTAAAATACAATAAAATAAAATAAACATGAAACAAAACTTATACCTATAAATAATAAAAAAAAATATTAGAGGATCATTCAATGTGAAATGTATTAGAAATGTTTGTAAAATGTCTACATAATACAGTTGCTGTCGTTATAGATACCTATTAATATTCTTGATTCATGCAGGAAATAAATTTATGTCCATCACCGATTAAATGAATATGTGTGGGAAAAGTGCAACAAATATTTTTAATGTCAATAATTCGTTTAGAAGTGAAAAAATCATCATCAGTCACTTCATATGCTTCAAAATCTTTATCAATACCATAACAAACAATTGTTTTATATATTAAATACATTTGTTTGTCACCAGTGTACAATACATTAACAACCTTTCCAAAAATTGGTTCACCATATAAGTCCCGATTTACTTGAACGATTATACCATTTTTTTAAATGATGGCTTGTTCCATATTATTATTTTAATGCACTTCTCAACACTACCGAATAACGCAAAAAAATGGCTGTTAATGCAAACATCTGGTTCAATTGTAAAATAAGTATTTTTTTGTCTTAGACAACTTACCTTTTCAACAAATGAGTATTTATTTTTGATAAAAATATAGAAATGTATTTTCTTTCACTAACAATGAATTAGAACCAAATAGTCATTACACATAAAAAACCTTAATTGTATTAAACAAATACCCATTGTTATACTTAATATATTTTTGTTTGCATGAATTGAGAACATATTTGTTTTCAAATAATGTTGATCTCAAACAAAGTCGCAAGTAATAAATAGTTTATTTCTAAAAAATAAATTGATTTATAAGAATTGGTAGTAGTTAATAAAGTGTACTTTTTGACAATTTAAATACTTAAACATAAATAAATCAGCTGCAAATACGCGTTTTTTACTATTAGACTGACTATTTCTTTCTGAACCATTCATTTCGCGCCATTTATTTTCATTTTAAAATACAAGTCTCGTCCAAATTGCAGCGAAATTTGGGCCATTTTTATCGATTTTGTTCCATTGACACAAGTGTCGACCCAATGTCAAGTATAATTAAGCTCAAATTTCGGTGACACAAGTGTCGACATTAATCTCAATCACGAAGGAAAAAGATTTCATAACGAGACTTATCGGTTTTGAGAAATGAAACTTGGAAATTTTGAAACGGCTGTTTTAAACCAGAGAGAACAAACTTATTTTTGCAGTAATAAATTTCGGCAATTTAAATACTTAAACATAAATACTTTTTTTACTATTAGACTGACTATTTCTTTCTGAACCATTCATTTCGCGCCATTTATTTTCATGTTAAAATACAAGTCTCGTCCAAATTGCAGCGAAATTTGGGCCATTGTTTATCGATTTTGTTCCATTGACACAAGTGTCGACCCAATGTCAAATATAATTAAGCTCAAATTTCGGTGACACAAGTGTCGACATTAATCTCAATCACGAATGAAAAAGATTTCATAACGAAACTTATCGGTTTTGAGAAATGAAACTTGGAAATTTTGAAACGGCTGTTTTAAACTCAGAGAGAACAAACTTATTTTTGCAGTAATAAATTTCAGCAATTTAAATACTTAAACATAAATACTTTTTTTTACTATTAGACTGACTATTTCTTTCTGAACCATTCATTTCGCGCCATTTATTTTCATTTTAAAATACAAGTCTCGTCCAAATTTCAGCGAAATTTGGGCCATTGTTTATCGATTTTGTTCCATTGACACAAGTGTCGACCCAATGTCAAGTATAATTAAGTTCAAATTTCGGTGACACAAGTGTCGACATTAATCTCAATCACGAATGAAAAAGATTTCATAACGAGACTTATCGGTTTTGAGAAATGAAACTTGGAAATTTTGAAACGGCTGTTTTAAACTCAGAGAGAACAAACTTATTTTTGCAGTAATAAATTTCGGCAATTTAAATACTTAAACATAAATACTTTTTTTACTATTAGACTGACTATTTCTTTCTGAACCATTCATTTCGCGCCATTTATTTTCATGTTAAAATACAAGTCTCGTCCAAATTGCAGCGAAATTTGGGCCATTGTTTATCGATTTTGTTCCATTGACACAAGTGTCGACCCAACGTCAAGTATAATTAAGTTCAAATTTCGGTGACACAAGTGTCGACATTAATCTCAATCACGAATGAAAAAGATTTCATAACGAGACTTATCGGTTTTGAGAAATGAAACTTGGAAATTTTGAAACGGCTGTTTTAAACTCAGAGAGAACAAACTTATTTTTGCAGTAATAAATTTCGGCAATTTAAATACTTAAACATAAATACTTTTTTTACTATTAGACTGACTATTTCTTTCTGAACCATTCATTTCGCGCCATTTATTTTCATGTTAAAATACAAGTCTCGTCCAAATTGCAGCGAAATTTGGGCCATTGTTTATCGATTTTGTTCCATTGACACAAGTGTCGACCCAACGTCAAGTATAATTAAGTTCAAATTTCGGTGACACAAGTGTCGACATTAATCTCAATCACGAATGAAAAAGATTTCATAACGAGACTTATCGGTTTTGAGAAATGAAACTTGGAAATTTTGAAACGGCTGTTTTAAACTCAGAGAGAACAAACTTATTTTTGCAGTAATAAATTTCGGCAATTTAAATACTTAAACATAAATACTTTTTTACTATTAGACTGACTATTTCTTTCTGAACCATTCATTTCGCGCCATTTATTTTCATGTTAAAATACAAGTCTCGTCCAAATTGCAGCGAAATTTGGGCCATTGTTTATCGATTTTGTTCCATTGACACAAGTGTCGACCCAATGTCAAGTATAATTAAGTTCAAATTTCGGTGACACAAGTGTCGACATTAATCTCAATCACGAATGAAAAAGATTTCATAACGAGACTTATCGGTTTTGAGAAATGAAACTTGGAAATTTTGAAACGGCTGTTTTAAACTCAGAGAGAACAAACTTATTTTTGCAGTAATAAATTTCGGCAATTTAAATACTTAAACATAAATACTTTTTTTACTATTAGACTGACTATTTCTTTCTGAACCATTCATTTCGCGCCATTTATTTTCATGTTAAAATACAAGTCTCGTCCAAATTGCAGCGAAATTTGGGCCATTGTTTATCGATTTTGTTCCATTGACACAAGTGTCGACCCAACGTCAAGTATAATTAAGTTCAAATTTCGGTGACACAAGTGTCGACATTAATCTCAATCACGAATGAAAAAGATTTCATAACGAGACTTATCGGTTTTGAGAAATGAAACTTGGAAATTTTGAAACGGCTGTTTTAAACTCAGAGAGAACAAACTTATTTTTGCAGTAATAAATTTCGGCAATTTAAATACTTAAACATAAATACTTTTTTTACTATTAGACTGACTATTTCTTTCTGAACCATTCATTTCGCGCCATTTATTTTCATGTTAAAATACAAGTCTCGTCCAAATTGCAGCGAAATTTGGGCCATTGTTTATCGATTTTGTTCCATTGACACAAGTGTCGACCCAACGTCAAGTATAATTAAGTTCAAATTTCGGTGACACAAGTGTCGACATTAATCTCAATCACGAATGAAAAAGATTTCAGAATGAGACTTATCGTTTTTGAGAAATGAAACTTGGAAATTTTGAAATGGCCGTTTTAAATTCAGAGAGAAACAAACTTATTTTTGCAGTAATAAATTTCAGCAATTTAAATAACTAAACATAAATACTTTTTTTACTATTAGACTGACTATTTCTTTCACACAGACCATGAAGTTCGAAATTTTTCGACCGTCGGCCGGGTGGCTCGCAACATCTGTCGTGCTGAACAGCCCCAAATTTCTCGTTTAAGGGTATTTTTAAAAACAATAAAAATTACAGTCACATTTACGAAAAGCCGAATGCCCGCCGTTTCCGGCTCGGAAAAAAACATATAATAACACACGTACCGCTCAGACGGCGGTACCATAAGTAATAATTATCTGTCTGTTGCACGGCGGTGAGTTAGAGTCGCCCTGGCCCAGGGGCTCAAACCGCACACGGATCCGCTCTCTATTATTTCACGTCGAAATTCGTGGGGAAAATTCCGTTTTGCGCGCACTCGAAAAAATCGTATCAATCGCGGCCGACAGTCGGCTATTAAAAATTAAGGAAGGCTGCAATTAAAAATTACCCTAAAACCGAGTCGCGCATCCATAAACACCCCCAGAAGAGCATCGGTAGCCCGCTCCATAAGTAATAATTAAACACTGGTTTTAACATTTAGTTAATCATTAGTTTACTGTGTACACCACCAGGGGCACTCGGGTCGATTTCCAGTCGTTTTTTACTCTTATTTTTGGCGCCATCTCGCTCCGGGGCCCGCACAACTAACAATTATAGTCTCGGTGCTTAGATATATTTCTCCTAGTGCTTACTTTATGGTTTCGAGTTCACTATTTTTTTTTGTGACTGTTCCACTTTTTCACGCGCGCGCCGCGATTAAAAACGAATTAGCGTCGCGCGTTTTTTTTCGGGAGAGAATTGAAAATTTCGACCAACCCGGGAGACATTGTTGTCGTCACTGTTGCCGCGATAAAACTAAAGTAGGCTGCTAAACATGCTCCCAGAGTAATTTGTGACGAAATAAGGGGAAAATTATAAAATTACATTGCTCGCTTAAACTACGCTCTTTATTTGAGGCCGTGTGCCAAACCTCCAAACGATCAGACTAAGCAACCTCAACAAAAACGTGCAACCACCGACGCACCAAGTCTCATTTTCAACCCCTTTCCGTTACAAACGTCGCCGAAAATTTTCTTTTGCTTATGACACATCAACAATTTTTTCAGGACCTTCCTAAAAAAGACTATTCTACAGGATTAAGTAAAGTAAAGAAGGTTTTTATCCATGAAAATGAAGTTTGCTGCACGAGCCGAAGGCGAGTGCATGTAATAATTTGAGTGGATAAAAACCTTTACTTGCGAGTATAATACTATACTTTATCTACGATCATCCATACAAAATAATAAAACAAATTCTTAGTTCAATATTTTTAATTTTTGAACATGACACTACGACAGTTGGTTTACATTGTCCAAAGAGAAGAAGATGAATATTTTTTTGCAAGCATCACACAATAACTTACTGCAATATCTTCAGAAAAGGATGTAGTATTTTTTCTGATCGCCATTTTAAAACGAGTTTCATAAACAGATTCATATTTGTGCCGTGATTTTTGTGGTAAAAGATTTTCTATTGCAGTCGTTGCGATATTGCATACAGGACATTTCATTTTACTTACACTTAGAGCGATGTCACATTAGGCGGTTGCGGTTTGCGGTAGCAACTGACCTTCATGCCGATTTTCTGAAACACATTGATTCAAATGAGAGCGGTCACACCTGCCGCAATGTAAACAACAACCGCGTCTCTGACCGCGTCTTGTCACGGTCAAGCATTGCAGCGTGTTTACAATGAAAACGAAACCGCGTGTGTGACATCGATTTGCGGTTATAAACATTATAATCTTTTGTTTATAACCGCAACCGCTACCGCGTAAATTGTCATTACCCTTACAATATATAATCCACGCGCCTAACCGGTTGATTATTTTAGTTTGTTTGAGATTTCATTGAAGTATTCACTATTGACATCTACACAGTTGTTTTAAGCTTAACAAAAATAAAGGTAAATTAGATAAGAAGGTATATTTTCCTTCGATTGTGTTGATTCATTAATAATAGAAATATCGGTATATACCGAGAGTTGTTTGTCCACTTGGCTATAAATTTTACTGTATTGATAGCCTGCGCAATATTTTATTACAATACAGTGAGATCTCGATAATCCGGACTAATTAAAAACGCGGTGATCCGAATAAGTAAATAATTCTGATTACTAAAGCGAGACAGTTTTTTTGTTGAAAAGAGAAATATTTAATACAAAATAACTAGAAAATTGTACACAAACAAAAATTATTTAAAACAGAAGCATACATAAAGTGTGTTCAGGTATGATAGAATCCACATTTTCATAAGGTGTGCTCAGGGTTGAATTTTAAGAATAGGTTTTTGTAGGTAAAACCATGCGAATTGCAGTGCACATTTTCATAAAGTGTGCTCAGGTCAATTTTTTTTTCATTTTTTTTCTTTTTCTCTTTTTTAACAGTGCAATTGTTTATTTAGAACAGGTAAATAATCACAACATAACCTCAACAGTGTAAAAATTCTAAAATATCCCCGAAAGAGAAACACGAAAAGATAAACCCAGTTTGGTTAGGTTAGGTTAGGTTTAAGATTTCTATCTCTGTCAATCTTAGAGCAAATCGATTTTTAATTGCACCATCGTGTTCCTCGCAAAAAATACATAAGTTTTCATGTTTATATGACGCTCTAAGCAAGAAAGATAAAAAGTGTCTTTCTTGGTATGGCTTTTCTCTCTCTCTTTTTTTTTCTTTTTTTTAAATTTTTTCCTTACTAGGATAACTTTTCCTGCCGGAAACGATGGAACAAGAATCAGTTGAGTTGCTCCAGTATTAACGGAGCTACGGCCATTTTCTCGATTTATAGTTTTCTATCTCTGTCAATCTTAGAGCAAATCGATTTTTAATTGCACCATAGTGTTTCTCGCAAAAAAAACGTAAGTTTTCATGTTTATATGACGCTCTAAGCAAGAAAGATAAAAAGTGTCTTTCTTGGTATGGCTTTTCTCTCTCTCTTTTTTTTTCTTTTTTTTAAATTTTTTCCTTACTAGGATAACTTTTCCTGCCGGAAACGATGGAACAAGAATCAGTTGAGTTGCTCCAGTATTAACGGAGCTACGGCCATTTTCTCGATTTATAGTTTTCTATCTTTGTCAATCTTAGATCAAATCGATCTTTAATTGCACCATCGTGTTCCTCGCAAAAAAATGCATAAGTTTTCATGTTTATATGACGCTCTAAGCTTAAACAAACACACTGAAAGTTGCAAGATTTTACTTAGGCAAACCGACTCTTAAGAGTCAACCCTTGTTGTAATCATTTGAAAACAAAAAATTGGAAAAACGCATCAACCAATAATAGAAGTGATTATTTTTCTTTTAAATACTTTTTATTTCAATCTTATGTTAGAATCCACATTTTCATAAGGGTTGAATCTTAAGAGTCAGTTTTCCTAGGTAAAACCATGCGAATTGCAGTGCACATTTTCATAAAGTGTGCTCAGGTTAATTTTTTTTCCAACTGATATTAAAATCCACATTTTCATAAAGTGTGTTCAAGTATGTTAGAATCCACATCTTCATAAAATGTGCTCAGGGTTGAATCTTAAGAGTCGCTTTTCCAAGGTAAAACCATGCAAATTACAGTGCACATTTTCATAAAGGGTGCTCAGGTCACGTTCGTTCTCATAATCGTAACTTATTAGACGACTTAAAAAAATGTTAGAAATCTACAAGAATGTAAAAAGGTTCGATTTAGGTACGCTCCTGATGTTTACTTCGACTGGATTTCACTCGAGAGTGACAAATTTTTACAATGTCATAAATTTAAATCGTACTTAACTTTGGGGATAGTCCTGACGATCCTTACAGTCAAAAATCATTACATTGACTGTTAAGATTCGAATATAAGGGAACTTTAGGCTAATTGCAGCTTTTGGATATTTTTTTTTACTTTGGCCATCTTTGTCTCAATAATACTGATCCTGAAAAGTGAAATTTGACGAAATTGGGAGATAGTATTTTTATAAAAAATCAGTTTTTATTTTTTTTCTCGAAAACTAACCCCGACAATTAACATTTAAAACCGGAAATTTCTAGCCTTACTAGCCTTACTTTTAAATAATTTTTAATAATTCGGATATGACGAACTTCGGTACTACGAACATGCAATATTCTCGCCCCTTCGAGTTCGTCTTATCGAGTATTTACTGCAATCAAAATGGGTTACATGTGTAATCCACGCGCCTACTCGTGCAACAAAATAACAGGCGCCTACTGTAGGGTTAATTTAATTTTCCGTACGCCACTGGCCGCGTGGAAATCGCGCGCGCGTTTCCCAACCGCATCGATAATTCAGAGGAACGGAAAACCGCGGCTTGTAATTTTCTGCGGTCGATGGGCTTTCCCGCGCGCGAATTGGCACACAGCCGCGACTGAATTAACTTTTTTCATGTGGTCAAGATAATTTGAGTCAATTACGCCATTATAATAAAGGTATATTGTGTGTAGAAGGGTATGGTTTGGGCCTCTAACGTGCATTTTTCTCGGAATGGAAGAATACATTAGAAGCGGGAAAAAAATCCAAATCGTTTTCCCCTTTTGTGTTTGCGACGAAATTTTGTTTTGACTTGGTAATTGGCGCTTTTTGGGTTTCGAGTGGTTCCGGGGAAGAGTGATTCAGCCTCGCGCGCACCTTTTCTCCGGAATTTATCAAGTCGAGTTTATTACCGGAAATTTTTGTAAAAAATTGTTTTGATTCGGTCGAATTTGTTTGTCTTGAGATTGTGTTACATTTCCTTGCGATTCCTTCAACTAGAAACGTTTGACGTGGCATTAGAACAGGCGACAAATTGATACTTGTGATAAGTTATACTGAATTGTCATTTATTTAAATTGTTAGGTAGTGTGCATGATAATTGTGTTCCAAGTAATGACCAACGTGATGGACACTGGTATTTGAACCTTGTGTGTGTTTATTTAAATGAAAATTAAAAAATGATCAATTATATGAAAAGACAATTATGTATCATGTTTTTTTTTTTAAATTTTGTTTTCTGTTGCGTACGAAAGCGTAGTTAGGACATGCAAAAATAAAACTTGAAATTTCAACATTTTTCTTGAAATTTCACCTATTTAAAAAAGTTGAAATTTCACCTTTTTAAAAAAGTTGAAATTTTACGTTTTTTTAAAAAAGGTGAAATTTCAAGTTTTTTTAAAAAAGGTGAAATTTCAAGTTTTAAAAAAAAAGAAGAAATTTCAACTTTTAAAAAACAGTGAAATTTCAAGTTTTTTTAAAGAAGGTGAAATTTCAAGTTTTTTTAAAGAAGGTGAAATTTCAACTTTTTTTAAAAAAGGTGAAATTTCAACTTTTTTAAAAAGGTGAAATTTGAAGCTTTTTTAAAAAAAGTTGAAATTTCAAGTTTTTTTAAAAGAGGTGAAATTTCAAGTTTTTTAAAAAAAGTTGAAATTTCAAGTTTTTTTTGCATGTCCTAACTACGCTTTCGTAGTTACGCGATTGTGCCCTGCAATTAAATTTAACATTAGAAGAGGGAAAATAAAAGTTCCCGGAGTCTCAACTAAATTCTATCCAAGAATTGTCAATAACACAGCAATTTCGTTGCATTTTTGCACAACTAGGCCTCGTTCAAATCCACAAACAAAATCACTTAAACTCAAAAACCTCATTGGGTTGGAAATTAAATTAAACTTGGAACGTCACAACAACACCGGGTGATACTTAAAACAGCCTATTTTTTCCAGATCTAGGCATACCTATAATTTACAGGCCGTCGCAACATTTCAAACACGTTTCGCCGCATGCAGCACTTTTCCCTGCGTAATCTCATTACCATTTTTGATTTCTTAGAAAAACAACGGTTGCAGTCATAATAACAACCGCTTCACACCTGCGCAAATTAACACCTCGCTAATCACCTATCGCCTATCGTATTAATTTTAACATTTTTTAAAACATAACTTAATCATTATAATCTGCACTCGAGCAGACACAAGTGCGAAGTAAAAAAATAACAAGTAACTTTTTCCCATATAATTAATTCCGAACCATTTTTCTGTTGGAAACCGTTCGTTTGGAAAAACTGCGCAGAAACTATTTTTCAGACAGGAACGGTATTGCCAATTAAAATTTTACTAAGTGATGGGAAAGTGACCTAAAGTGTTTCAATTTATTTTTAATATTTTATTGGTATTTGCAACGATTGGAATGCAATATCTTAATAACTTGTGCTAATGGGTTGATATCAAGTTTTTTAAAATTAAATTGTCGCATTGATTTTATTGATGGATTACTTCCTGGTCTGATCTGATCTTCCGAGCTGGTTTGAGTTATTTCAGAAATTGTGTATTTATGTTGTTTGTACAATTCATTTTTGTGAGTGCAATAACTCCTTAATTATTTTTTTTGATAAATATGAAATCGATACTCCAATTATGCAGCTCGCTTAAATGAGCGTTCATGTAATGAGGAAAATTTTCACGCAAAAGATATAATTATTAATATTATGAGCCTAAATTATTCAATCAATTAATTATAATTTGCTACAATTAACTGACTTTTCAGGTCACATGCTAATGTTATTTTAATTTTTTTACTTTTGATGTCATAAAGAGGGCAAAAGCAATGTAATTTATCATCAAAGCAAAACACTGAAAAACAATTACACATCTTTTACATTTATGGGTAAACCATCTACAGTTTCAATTGGCCTGATATCGTTAAAGTGACACGTTGTAAAACTATCAGTTCTAGTATTACTACTGTCACATGTGTTGGTATTTTTTGTTAATCTAACCAATCGACTAACTCATCTGCTATGCTTTGCGACGTCATGCGTAACTTTTTTGACTCTTACAACTCTCGGTACGTAACAGTGGCGGCTCGTACATAAGTGCTGCAGAGCTGCAGAACTGCTAAAAAATTAACGCCAAAAAAATTAACTTCGTTTGTATTGAATTTATAAAACGTAATATTGAAAAAATTGAATTTCGTCACAGAATTTTATTTTTTTCATCGCAACAACTCGAGGATCCAACATTCCAACAAACCAGTTAAGTTTTGTCGTGGTTTCAGCGGAGCGGACCATTGTTTTCATACTGGGCCATTCGAGGCAGTGCACAGAACTGCTTGAGACATCCCCACTACCCCCCTCGCGTCCTGCAGATACCCAAACTCTTTCGCTAGTCTAATGCTGTTGGTGTGCTGCATTTCACGCAGTTCTGTTTCAGATTTCGGACGTTATGTTACGTGCGGTTTTTCGCTTTGTGGCTTTGTCGTTGTAAACTTTGATTTTATACTTTCGTGTTCGTGTATTGGATTAGTATTTTTTTTACAATGGATGTTGTGGACAATGTGATTAATTTTAAGCGTTTTGTGAAGTATAGTTACAAAGAAAAAATAGATTTGAAAAATAAAAGTCGACCGCTGCCGGACATTATTATTGAAATAAGCGGTATTAGTCGTGGAAAACCATATAAACGCCAGTTCAACAACGAAATTTATGCAAGGAATAACTGGATTTGTGGCTGCAACAAGAAAAATGCTCTTTATCTACGATCATTATATAATATAAACATTATTGAAACCTCTACTCTAAATTGTCATTTTATCCATCGATAAATTAAAGAGAGCATCCTATTGGTTCCCAGCCATGGGTAAAATTGACAGAATTTTTATCCATCGGGACTTCGACCAATGAAAATTAAAAATATTGGGATTTTTATTTTACAACATTGCCACGTTGGTAACAGTTTGCATTAATTGCAACAACATAACCAAGCAAAACTAAAGAAATTGACAGCAAAACGTACCCAAGTGTGTTAATAATAAAATTCGTGGTTTGTGAAGCAGTTTTTTGTGACCGCAAGTTTAAAATGTTGGACGAAGAAAATGGAATGTCCTGTACGCCCCCTGACATTCGCAATATCGCAACGACTGCAATAGAAAATCTTCTACCACAAAAATCACGGCACAAATATGAATCTGTTTATGAAACTTTTTTAAAGTGGCGAACAGAGAAAAATACTACTTCCTTTTCTGAAAATGTTGTGTTAAGTTATTTTGTGATGCTTGCAGAAAAATATTCATCTTCTTCTCTTTGGAGTTACTATTCAATGCTTAAGAGTACCTTAATCATTCATCACGATGTACATATTGAAAATTATAAAAAACTTCAAGCATTTTTGAAACGCAAATCTGAGGGATTTATACCTAAAAAAGCCAATACTTTAACCTCTGAAAATATACAGGACTTTATCAAGAAAGCACCAGATGAAAAATATCTTGTAACGAAGGTAAGAAACACAAACTGCAAAAAAAAACTACTAAATATCTGTATTTCTTTAAGGTGGCTGTAATAATGGGTATAATGGGTGCTTGTAGATCGCAAGAATTGCATGCAATGAAACTAGAGCATATTAAAGATTTAGGCCAAGCTTTGCTTGTCAACATTCCTGAAACTAAAACAAAAATTCCTCGGAATTTCACAGTAATTGGAGAATTTTACAATATTTGCAAGAAATATATCAGTCTTCGCCCAAGTAACATACAATGTTCATCTTTTTTCTTGAATTTTCAAAACAACAAGTGCACATCGCAAAAAATATGTATCAACAAGCTAGCTGCAGTACCGAAAAGTGTTGCTACTTTTTTGAATCTTGAAAACCCTCAACTATACACTGGGCATTGTCTACGCAGATCATCTGCAACACTTTTGGTTGATGGTGGTGGCGATATCACCACCCTCAAACGCCATGGATCATGGAAATCAACAAGTGTGGCTGAAGGATACATAGATAACAATTTAAACAATAAACTTCAAATAAGTAATACAATTTTAAAAGAAATTAACAGACCCTGTACAAGCACATCTGGAAGTAATGCTACAAATGCAAGTGCAAATGTTAACAGTACCACAACTATAACGAAGAACAATTGTGACATTAATCTTGTCAAGAATCCACCTTTTAGTTTCAATAATTGTTCAAACTTTACGATTAACATTTACAATAAAAATGACAATGTAAACTAACTGTCATAGTATCACGTTCAAAAATAAAAAAATATTTAATTAAGAATTTGTTTTATTATTTTGTATGGATGATCGTAGATAAAGTATAGTATTATACTCGCAAGTAAAGGTTTTTATCCACTCAAATGATTACATGCACTCGCCTTCGGCTCGTGCAGCAAACTTCATTTTCATGGATAAAAACCTTCTTTACTTGCTCATGTAATAATATACTATTATGCTTTTCATGTTTGCTTTTTGGTGAAGATAAAGCATGGACACAGGAAGGAGTGACTGATTTAGTACACTTGGGTGAAAAAATAAAAAAACATGAAAACTGACGACAATTTGACGACTACTTGTTTAGCTTATCCTACACTTGAAAAGGAACTACTGAGAACAGAGCTGTCTGTAATTGATTCGAGGAATGATTACAAAGAATTAAATGGCGCTTTACCTCTTTTAAAATTCATCATTCAAAATAATTTAAAAGAAGAAACAAAAAAGTTATTAGAAATTATTGTTATAACCCCTATGTCAACATCTGAGGCCGAATGTTTTTCAACTTTAAAGCGGATTAAGACTTTTCTTCGGAATACAATGTCCGAAGAACAGCCTCATCCATGTTTTGTATTGAAAAGAAATTTATGTCCAAAATTAAAAATTTTAATGAAAAAGTCGTTGATAAATTTTCCACTAAGAAAGACCGCAGGATCGATCTGATCTACAAGAAATAGATAAGTTTAAATAAAAACACGACCCTAATTATATGAGATGCAAATTGCAGAACACCAGTTTTATTGTACCACGAGCCGCCACTGGTACGTAATATAGTATTACACACTTATTCTAACTTTTTCATGTTAAATTCTCTTCAGTTTATAATTAATTATTATCCTTAAACTAAACAAATCGCTTAGTACCAACTCTAGACTGTAAGTTGGATGTCACAGCTCAGCGAATCTACAAATGTAGGGTAAATACTGCCTGCAACACACAGGATTGAAATATTTACAAATTTTGCTTGAAGTTAATGACTGTTTATTTTGAGATCTTGGGGCAACTTTTTTGGGGTTGTTTTCCCGCCAAAAATTCAAAATCCAAAATTGAAGTCTGCAAAAATCGAGAAAGGACTGAAAGATTTATGCGCCTTAAAGAATTACGAGCAGATAAAATTGCGTGTATAAAATAAACGTATGCATAACAAGGCATGCCCGGTCGGCTGCGTGTTTGCGTGGACAAATCCATGACTTATTTCTGTTATTAATACGAACATCTTGATGAAACCGTATATTTAAATTAAAATGATAAACCACACACAGAAACTCGCGAGCTAATTAAGGAAAACCATTAAAACTTTAATTAAAAAAAAAAACTGCCATCTGTGCAAACCACAAAAGAACGTGACTCCGACGATTTTTTTCGTCAGTTTTGTCAGATTGTCTGGATGCTGCTGTTGACCGGTTGTGGGGCCCTAGGCTGGTGTAAGATGGCCGCCTACCACATCGCCTAAGGTTGGGGCGGTGCTACACTCCCGGTACCTAATATCGAGCGGTACCTTTTTTTAACGATCGATAAGATCCGACCGATTAATCGCGAGAAAGTTGAGCGCGGACTTAAGTCCTCGCTGGTGCAAGCGATTATCGGGGAGATTTTTTGGAGGCGCTTGCGTTTTTCCAAATCTGGCAAAATTTGATTCCACGACGTTTCAGCGCGAAATAACATACGGTCTAAATCTATGACTGCGGGCATCGTCCATCAGGCCTCCCCTCGATTGCACGGAACGACTCTCTGTAATATATGCAGGACCTTTAGGAATATTTAATATGGTCGAATGTTTACTGCATATCTGTCTTGAAACAGTAGCATGTAAAGAGAACGGGCTATAATTATATATTTGAAATTACAATGATTAAAAAGGATTTCGAGTTACGGCAGATAACGATTTTATTCATGAATTAAAACTTGAATGTAAAATGAATTATTGAATTAGTATTCCACTTTTGATCATATCTGATGTGACCACTTACGACACAAATAATTTATCGCTTTTGGTGCCCGTACACGAAACTAAACACAATTTCGAGCTAAGGAATTATTCAGCAGGACAATTGTTGTGCAAACGGAATTTTTTAAACACAAAAAATTCTACCGCTCGCTATTTCGCTTGGATGTCTTAGAAGTGGTTTTTTTCCAAGTCGGAACATAATTTTTATTTCCATATGGACATCAATTCAATAAATATTTTACTTACAAATTCGTTCCTTTTTTCCATAACAATATTTTAAAAATTATTTTTTAACTTCTTTACAAATCACAACATTTTAAAAAACACACTTTTTAAAACAACGTCAAATACACAATTACATTTTAAAAAACACATTTTTTAAAAAGTCAACAATGATTATAAATAAATATGAATGTTAATAAAAGGAACGTCGCCATCATATTTTCCGAAATTATTCAGGAGCACAAGCTGAATTTTTGAAATGAAAAACTTTTTTTTTATCCTGTTTTATTATTCGACTGTCTTCAAAATTGTTTGATTTTTTTTAACCACAAAAAATTCTACTGCTCGCTATTTCGCTTGAATGTCTTAGAAGTGTTTTTTTTTTCCAAGTCGCAACATAATTTTTATTTCAAAATAGACCATTTTATCAATTCAATAAATATGAATGAAGAGGAACGTGGCCATCATATTTTCCGGAATTATTCAGGAGCACAAGCTGAATTTTTTAAATGAAAAACTTTTTATCCAACGAGCCAGTTTTGTTATTCGACTGTCTTCAAAATTGTTTTAATGGAATCTTTGATTTTTCCAGTGTCGCAGTAAAGTTTCAATAGTTGTCCCTAAAACTTGTTTCGAAGTAAGTAATTCCAAACATGTTATCATCTTAGTCAGTAAGAATGAATAAATAAATAGAAGGTAACCATTGCAGGACTATTTTCGTATTGTGTGAAATTATTAAAGAGAAACTGAATTTTTTAAATGATTTTTTTTAGTTAGGGTAGAGTCACACAAGCGTGCGCAGTTGGCTACGAGTGCGCAATGCAAATTGAAATTGAGTATATCAAATGAAAAATATAATGTTAAATAAAAACCACCACCTTGAGATCACAACAAATAAATTTATACAAAATATATAGTTACGCGTTTCGTAGGCTATGCCACCATCATCAGAACAATTCCAAAAGCTGTGATTAGTCTAAAATTCTCTTATATTGGAATTTGAAGAGTAAAAGTAATGATTTATGACTGTAAAGAGTTGTTCGTAGCTACCCGAAAAGTTAAGTACGATTTAAAATTATGGCATTGTAAAAATTTTGTCACTGTCGAGTGGAAGCCGGTCGATGTGAACAACAGGAACGTACCTGAGTCGAGTTTTTTTAAATTCTTGTAGATTTCTAAAATTTACGTAAATTGTAAGTCCCCTAATAAATTACGATTATGAGTACGAAGATACTTTAAAGTGTGGATGTTGACTTATTTTTGTAACTCGAAGACGACTTATTATATTTTTCGTTTGAAATATTTTCGGTGCGGTTATGGAAAAGAGATATACCATTCGAGGTACATACCAGTTACATATTTCCAGTTTCGAAGAAATTTTTACAATGCCATAAATTTAAAGCTTACTTACCTTTGCGGGTACATACTAACAACTGTTTACAATCATAAATCAATACTTTTACTCTTAAGATTCCAATATAAGGGAATTTTAGACTAATTACAGCTTTTGGAATTTTTTTTCTTACTTTGCATATCTTTGTCTCAATCATACTGATCCTGAAAAGGGACATTTGACGAAATTGGAAGATATTATTTTTATAAAAAAAATCAGTTTTTTTTTTCTCGAATTGTAACGCCGACAATTAACATTTAAAACTTGACATTTCTAACCTTATGTCAGAAGCATGCGTTAACCAAATTTCAAATAAATAACTTTCAATTAAAGCTCAATTTTGGGGATGACTACAAGTGATGGGACACCCTGTATAATGGATAAAAAAAATTCTAGATTGAAAAACTCCGCAAATGACTCATAATACATAATCCTAAAATAAATTTAAAAACCTATCGTGTCGTTTTTGAAAAAAAAAAAATGTAAAAACTGTTTTTTTTGCGTCATTTAATTTTGTATCTTCAAAATAAGTTGATTGATTTTAAAAAAATTTCTTCACTTATTTGAATTGCAATTCTCTGTTGGCAGTATTTTTGTTTGCAACATTTGAATCGACAGTTTTTTTATAAAAAAATTGAAACAACCAAAAGCTGGAACTTCATAAATAATGCATAATTTTCGAATTTGTTTTCTAATAGAAATGACAATGATTGATGAAAAATCAGTAGGATATTGACTATGATTTTTGACTGTTCTTTTCAAGGAAAATTTGTAAACAATCTGAAAAATTAACAGAATACTAAAACAATAAGCAATAAATGAAATAAATTGATAAATTTAAAGGAAGTAATAAAACCTTCAATTTTCTACAATCTTTTTATAACAAAAGTTTTTGAAATTAATTAATTCATTGCGACCTTTAAAGCTACTTTCGCCCTCTTACGGCAAAAGCCTCAAGACAACGTCGCCGAAAGTTTGGTGCAGATGTAGCTCGCCGTGTCAGTTGTCTTTAACCTCAAAGCAATACAAAATACAAAACCGTTTTTGCGATGTTTCCAAGCAGTACACAAAGTAAAAATTGGATGTTCACCAGCGAAGAATCACTAAACAAATTAAGAGAGGCCGCAAATGCGCAACACGTTCAAAAATATAGCAAACATATCAATGTAAGTAAAAAAAATTTACACCAACACACAAATTTGTACTCATTCATAACAATTGTACGATTTCGGCCATAAATTGCCAATCAAACCCCCAATTCACCCAACAGTTTCGCACCAAACTCGACAAACCGGTTTTGTTAGGTTAGAAAATTTTTCTTAAATTGTTTGATCAAACTTACCACAGCACACAAATCCCCTTCCACCCTCTCCTTGTTCTTCCTGGTGTAATTAGCACAAACATCAAGCAAACACGTCAAAGCAAATAGAACCGATTCAAGTGTGCAATATTGCTTGCTCAATTAGGCAAACATCCTTGCGCAAACATTACACCGCCCTTTGTTCTGTTCCAGGAGGCTTCAAGAAATGAATTCTTCCTCACTGCAGAGGAGGAAAGAATCATGTTACACCGTTATGAGCTTCATTTGAGAGATTTTTGCAAGCGTTTCCAACCCCCAATGCCTAGATGCGTTGTAGGTACAGCTTTCCACTACTTTAAAAGATTTTACATAAACAATTCAGTCATGAATTACCATCCCAAGGAGGTTATGTAAGTTTCATCCTCTTAATTGATTGAATTTACAGTTAATTTTTTTTAAGGGTTACTTGTGTGTACTTGTCATGCAAGGTTGAAGAATTCAATGTGTCAATCGCCCAATTTGTAGCTAATATTAAAGGAGACCGAGAGAAAGCTTCTGATATTATTTTAAACAACGAATTGTTGTTGATGGAACAGTTGAATTTCCAATTGTCGATTCATAATCCGTTCAGGCCTGTTGAGGGGCTGTTAATTGATATTAAGACCAGGACTAGTTTGAATGACCCGGAACGGTTGAGGCCGGGCACTGAACATTTTCTGGAGGTTGCTTTGTTGACTGATGCGATACTTTTATATTCACCGAGTCAAGTGGCCCTCGCGGCTGTATTACATGCCGCCTCCAAGTTGCAGGAGAACCTTGATTCGTATGTGACTGACACACTGTTTGGGGTGCAAGGGAGGGGCAAATTGGAGGAATTAATCGAGGCTGTGAAGGGAATTCGATCAATGGTCAAAATGGCCGACTCAATTCCGGATAAAAACCAACAGAAAGTGTTGGAGAAAAAACTGGAAAAATGCCGAAATCCAGAAAACAATCCAGACAGTGAAATGTAAGTGCCACTTAACTCTTAAGTGCTCACGGTTGTTTAAAAAATTTTTTTATTAAAAAATGTGGTAGGGATTTGTGCCTGAGATGGAACGGCAAGATAAGATGGTTTTCTAAATTCCCAAGTTATTACAAACATTTTTAAAATTATTTTTTATTTATTATGAAAGTAAAATTGGGGTCATTCCACGCTAATTGTCACTTAACTAGTAAAAATTGAAAATTGTAATAATCAATTTGATATAATTCTGAAAATGTAGTATGTAATCTATGTTTTTCTACGCCCATTCGTTAATCGATTTATTGGACATTTACTACTTGTACCTTAATGATACCCGTTAAGATACAAAATTTTCATTAAGTTACAAATTTTTAACCAATGGAAATGCAACATTGCTAATATTTGGTCAATATGAAGTGTTGCCATGAGGATGGGCAGATCTAAAATTTATCAGTTCTGACAGTTCATAGTTACGTTAACCTAGTAAATTCCTCAAATTTGTGCTTTTTACAAATAAAATCGGTGAAAATGCGCGATAGTGATAGTGAAATTGTGAATTTAACTCCACCAGAAATTGTGCAATGACTTACAAAAGTCCAAAACAATTTATTGCCCATAAAATCAGCAATGACATACGAAAACTTTTACTCTCTGTTTATGAACGGGAAGGACAAAAAAAGGGCTCAAAACATTTCAGAAAATATCTTAATTGTTGTCTGTGTTTTCTTTGTAATAAAGTTTTCATAATATTTCCATAGATCTAGCTTATAATTTCATTACAAGTTTAATACATTTTAAAAATAAAGTGCTTGGTTTTTAATATTATGACTGCTCGTAGAAAAAATAGTGTACGCAACTCACATTTAATAGCTATTAAGACACTCGCATTCATTCTCATACTCGTGTCTTAATAGCTATCATTAAATGCTCATTGCATAATATACTATTTAAGTATCACTTAGAATATTTAAAAAAAATACCATTTTTGTAGTATTTTTCTTCAATGTTGGCAATACCCGTTGTACTATGTTGTGAGTGGGATATTTTTTCTGTTATTTGGGAACCCTGTTTTCGGCCATTTTGGTTTAATAATGGATTGTTTCCATGCATTAGGAAAATCACGTTTTTTTCAAGTTGTATTTACACGAAAAGAATTAAGTTCATTATATTGCGTTTTTGTTAATTAAAAATGTTTGATTTCAATTTACCTTGGAGTGAGTCAGAATTTACTTTAAAAACAATTTTAAAATCTTAATAAAACCTAATTTTATTTGTATTTATTTGTCTCAAAACGGTACTCGTCCCGACCGTCACAGTTCATTGTCCCGACCGTCACACTTTTTTAAGTTTTGTAGAAATAAACTGGTTCGACTTACTATATTTGTATGTTGATAAATGAAAGACAAAATGTTTAGTTAGCTACTTTTTGTTTTCATATAGTTTAAGAGGTTGTGGTTGCTCTGAATTTCCAAGTCATATGTACGAACTTGAAGTAGGTAGGCCATGTGGTGTCCGAACCGTCACGCTCATACAAATGGCCAATTCACATAGTTAAGAGCATAAGAAAGTTTTTTTTTTTATGTAACCATTAGAAGCTTTTATCTGGTCAACACTTTACTTAATCTTGAAAAAAAACTCTTTTTATATTAGAGATATACTCAAAACATTGTCGGAAATTGTACTACAATGTCCCGACCGTCACTGTGGAATGCCCCATTAGTATTCATGCGCTATTAACCCTTTAGCACTCGCGTGGGACCGCGCAAGCACTTTATGGGCCCTGGCAAGCCCCACGCGATTACCTAAGGATTAAATTGGTTAACTCGTTTGAAAAATGTTTTTTCAGCTACAAGAAGCGGATGCAAGCTCTGCTGGACGAGGAGGACGAAATCTACAGCAAGATGTCGTCCGATTCGCTCAACAACTCAGCTTTGAACATGCCGATATCATCACCAGGTGGAGCATGATTTTAAACTTTATTATATAAGAATTAAAAATTAAGTACATAATAATATCTTTGGTTTGAGTGCATAAAATTAACGGTTCCAATCAGGAGTTCTCGAAACTCCTCCCGAAATTCTGCAATTGAGTTATTGGGGAGCTTTCGCTCATCGGTTCGTGGTAGCTCAAGTAATTTTGTAGGTTAGGGGGACTCATGCCGTTCGAATGTGGCAGTGGCAGCAAACCGGCGGGTAACTGGTGCACATTCTGCGATTGCCCGGGGTAATTAAAAAACCTGGAAACGAAATTTTTATTATTTGAAACGAGATTCGGTCGAATTTACCACAATCTATCGCCGACGAAAATCGGTCTGGGGACTAAAATGCCCATCGAGTTGTAATACTGCTGCGCCAGGAGCTCCACGTCGTTTGTGTACTTCCTCTTCCATTTAGTGCGTCGATTTTGGAACCAAATCTTGATCTGAAATTATTTGTGTTATATTTTAGTTGTTGCTTTTTTTGATATTTTTTATTTCTATTAGAATGAAACGAAACCAAAGGACAGCTCTTGATGGATAATAAGTAAGAATTTACAGTATTGTTTATTTGTTAGTAAAAAAGTCTTTATTTTTCAAGCAGTGACAAATTTTATTTAAGAATTGTTTTCTTTTAATGTCCAATTATTTTGTAGTTTTTTTATGAGGAAGATTCTGAAAAATTGTATGAATTTTGTTTAATCTAATGCAAACTAATTTAATTGTTCGAATTTATTGATAAAGTTTTTAAATTTTATACAGTGTGTTCCCAGATGGACTGAAAAAAAGGAACAGATTTATTTTCAACTTTACAGGAGAATGTTATTCCTGCTAAAAGTTTTTGCTTTTTTCAAAGCTCAAGTTTGTTAAAATAAAAAATGATAATTCTAAAAAATATTTTATTTAACGTGGAACCTCGCCTTGTAGGGTAAAGTCGTCCAAGCGCGCGCAGTTGGCTAAAAGTGCCCAATGCAAATTTTCACGTTTTATATGGAAAAACCATAGAAACAAACTGGTTTGATACATTACTTTTAGTTTTTAGTTATTGATTTGAAATTTGGTGCATTGGAATCTTAAGAGTAAAAGTAATGATTTATGATTGTAAACAGTCCGTCGTATCTACCCGCGAAGTTAAATACGATTTAAATTTATGGCATTGTAAAAATTTCTCCGAAACTGAAAGTGAAAGCATGCAACTTGCAGTGTGTTTGTTTTAACGTGTTTATTTAAAAACTGTTAATGATAGAAGATTGTAAGTATTTCAAATAAAAATAATCACTTCTATTCATCGGTGATGAAATTTTTCATTTTCTTGTTATCAAATGATTACAACAAGGGTTGAATCGTAAGAGTCGGTTTTCCCAGGTAAAATCATGCAAATTGCAGTGCACATTTTCATCAAGTGTGCTCAGGTCAATGTTTTTTTTTTCTTTCTTTTTTATCACTGCAATTGTTTATTTAGAACAGGTAAATAATCACAACAAAACTCAACAGTGTAAAAACTCTAAAAATATCCCCGAAAGAGAACCACGAAAAGATAAACCCAGTTTGGTCAGGTTAAGATAGGATAGGTTATGTTAGTTTAGGTTTAAGATTTCTATCTCTGTCAATCTTAGAGCAAATCGATTTTTAATTGCACCATCGTGTTCCTCGCAAAAAGTACATAAGTTTTCATGTTTATATGACGCTCTAAGCAAGAAAGAAAAAAAAGTTTTTTCCTTGGTTTGGTCTTTACTTAAATTTATTTATTTATTTATTTTTTTTTTTAAATTTTTATTATTATTTTTAGAATCCACATTTTCATAAAGTGTACTCAGGTAATTTTTTTTTTCATTTTCTTGTTATCAAATGATCACAAGAAGGGTTGAATTTTAAGAGTCGGTTTTCCTAGGTAAAACCATACAAATTGCAGTGCACATTTTCATAAAGTGTGCTCAGGTCAATTTTTTTTTTTTTTTTTGAAAACTAACGTTTAACTAACTAAACTGGAAATTTCTAGCCACATTGAAGCGGAAGTACACTGGATAAAAAAAATCCTAAACGCAAAAAATTCGAAAAAAAATACCACATGTCGCAAATTACATAATTCTTAAAGAAAATAACAAATCTGTCGTGCCGTTTTTGAAACAAAAATTAAAAACTCTGTTGGCAGTATTTTTTTTGCAACATTTGAATCAACAATTAAAAAAAATAATTAAAACAACCAAAAGTTGAAACTTGGTAAATCATGCATGAATTAGGTCAAAAACTAACTGAACGTTATCGAACCAGTCTGGAAACAATGTATGAACAAGTACAACCTAACAGTTTGGTGACTTCAAAGAACGAATTAAGAAATTTTTATTTGCTGCGTTTATGCCAATCTCAATGCGCTTTAACAGCACTGTTTTTATAGGAGCCCAGTCTATTTATGCACCGACCTTCTGCAAGGTTGAGCCCCTTTTTGTGTACAAATTGACCGGCCTACTATAAAACCAGGGCTAAGCCGAATTACCGAATACGTATTGGAAATGCGTATCAACGCAGCAATTTTTAATTCTGATGTGTCAGATTTTCCAGTAACTGTTGGACAATCGTGAAAAATTTGCCGAGGCGCCCAACTAACCTGCGTTTCAGTGAGTTTCAGCGTCTTCGACAGCTGGCTCCTCTTGGCGACCGACAGGTACTTGTTCTTCTCGAATTCGGCTTCCAGCGACTTGATCTGCGCGGCGGTGAACGCCGTCCTCGGCCTCTTCTTCCTGTCCTCGTCGGATTTGAAATCGGTTTGATCTGTGTAAAACGAGCGCTAATGAATTTATAGTTGTCACGTGAGCGAGCGTCAAATTTTACACCAAACAGTTGTTTTTAATTTGCCGTGACGGAATTTATGTCTTCAGTGTCGGGTGGGAAGTGCAGACACGTTAAGAAGACGCTAATTTGCGCCAGAGACAGAATTAGAATTTAAACGGCTAACGATCCAACAAGCGCTGAAAAATGACACACACACACAAGAGAAAAATAAGAGCCGCGCTATCTTTCAGAGCAATATATTAGGCGGTAGCGTCGGTCGCTCTAAGGACACCGCGTTTAGTGCGGTTTTTCGGTGCGACGATTAGAGGCGGATAACCGACATTAATTTCAGTTATAAACGACATTTAAGAATGTTTTGGTTGTAAATTAGAATGATTTTTGGAGGTTCGTGCGTGCGCGCGGTTAAGTTTAGATCCGTTGGAAATTTCAGACTTATGGGCCGCTGAAAATGCGCGAACAAAAATTTTATTGTCGCGTTACGGGACGATTTACGAGAGGACGCGCATTTAACGGCCGCACAAAAGAACCCCGTCGCTCTCGATTTAATTAAAAGATCAAGTGCCGATTTTTTGGTTCTGTTGGAATTTTGTTGCTCGAAAATTTTAGCTTGTTAGAAAATTAAGAGGAGCGAATGCGATTTTTTTTATGGGACAATGCCTGAAAAATGAGAATAAATATCAAAGAAAATAATTTTAAATAAATCACCGAGTTGGCAAAGATTTGTTTTTCAGTTGCAATTTACAAATAAAATCCAAACAACGCAAAGTTTTGGATAATTGGTGATTCGAGTAATTTTACTGAATTGATTTTAATAGCGAAAATTGGCTGTAAAATAAATTTTGTGAAGCTTTGATTTGACCTATCAGTGCCGTTTATTGGATGTTTAGGACTGTAAAATGAGTATCAATCAATTTTTATGGTTCTTGGCAAAATCACAGCAGGTCGTAATTTCATTTTAACGACTCTTTCAATATTTTTTGAAGAGTTAAAGCGTCGCTTAGATTTTCAGGGATATCACCAGGCAAATTATGGACAGTTTTAAATCAATTTGTTATTATTTTATTTTTGGTAGTGTTCGGCAGTGAATTTAAATAAATGTGCTTTAATAATTTAATATTACAGGCAATAATAATAATTGGGTATTTTTATAATATTAAATAATTGTTCTTCAATGAAGTCGAAACGTTGGCGATTGACTAATTTGTTAATTATCCGTTTGTCCTCAACCGAAAAACGAATTTAAAAATAAACCGTAACAAAAAGCTGTCTGAACAATTTCTTTCTTTTTAAATTATCCGCCGATGCAGTTTTTTTTATGAACACCTTGTTTCTAATTAAAAAATAAGTGCAAAATAGAACGGCGGAAATGAAAATTTATCAAAAATGCTACTAACTAATATACCGCCTCTTTGTTTAAATTTAAGTGCAATGTAAATATTTAAAAAAAAATAAAGTCAATTAGTAGTGTGTATCCCAGCAATCCTTGATAATACAAATGATTTGGCATTATGCCAATTTTGAAATAAAAAATTTGATTGTTGAAGTTTGGATTTCAGTTATTAAAATGTATTCAAAAGAAGAAAAAAATAATATTGTGAATTGGTATAAAAATACCAATAACTTCAGACAAGTGAGATTTATTTTCCATCAATCTCCTTTATTTAAGAAATGCTTGTAGGATGTTACAATCGTTTAGAATGTAAAGGAGGAAAATTCGAAAATTTATTGCAAATTTTGTTTTAAATGATATACAGTAAAACTCCTTCAACCGACCACTCGCTCTAAACGACCACTCCTGCATCCGACCGTAATTTCTAGGAACGAAATATTTATACGATATCAGTAATACATTGTTACCCCTTTAAAGCGGCCCTCCCCTAACGCGACCGTGACCGGCAATTTACGGTTAAAGTGATCACTTCTCACTTTGTGAAAATCCTTTTAATTTTTGTCTTTGTTGATTTGTGAGTTGTTTCACTATGAGATCGGGTTTGTAAAACTTAAAATGTCAATTATACACTGTAGAATTTATTAAGAACCTTCCGTCAACTGCTTGACACATGCCCTATCTTTCGGTAATAAATTTGTTAAGGTTATAAATCAGTTCTTCAACTTCGGTTCCAACTTTTTTATGCGATATTTGTGGGTTCGTGTGGATATTTAAAATGGTACATACTATGAAGGCAAAAAATTCGTATCGTTGAGAAATCGTTGTCACTGTGCTTCTGGAATAGCTTAGAAAATGATGGCTAAACGGGGTTACCATCACGAGATTTTAAATTTGGAAGCTCGCATAAATGTTATTAAAGACAGCGAAAGAGGTTTATCGCAACGAAAGCCAGCTTCTAAATACAAATATGGCAAAATCCAAATTCAGGAGATTTTAAAAAACGCGAAAAAGAAATTGTCTCTAATTAAAAAATTTAAAAATTGTAAGCAAACTGTTTTAGAATAATATTTTAGTAGTAAGCCTTAAGCATGTATATCTTTATTTCTTGGTCTTGGCTATTTTTTATATCGTGATTTTTTTAAATTTGCATTAATGTTTAAACATTCTATTATTTAATATTATTAATTTGTCTTGTGTGCGTCTCAATTGACGCTTTGTATTTTTATGAAAATATAGGAGCCTTCACGTGTCTTCATTATTGATAATAAAACGTTTTAAAGTTAATATGGGTTTTTATTTTATATTAATTTAAGAAAAGTTCTCTAAAGCGACAACTCCCCCAAGAGACAATTTTTTAAGGGAACCACGAGTGGTCGCTTTACAGGAGTTTTACTGTATTGAAATCATTTTCATTATTAAGGATACGCCTTTCTATTGTATTATTTTAATTTAATAAACATTAGTTTTCTTAAATTTAATTATTGAATCACACATCACACACACATCAATTGGACGGTCCTTTGGCCGTCGCTATATACGACTTTTACTGTACTTATCTACAAGTAAAGTGACTAAAAATGGTGTCTCTACTCTACTTCCAAATTAATCAAATATAATCTGCGAAAAAGGTTTCGATAAATTGTAGAAATTGGGCAATGAAAAATAAACAACCGAACACTAATGAACCAGCATTGCCAGTATAGTTTCTTGAAAAATCAAGTCAAAATAAATTGAAGAAAAATATCGATATTAATGAACAACTGCTCCAAATCAAAAGAATAAAAAATTCCCACAATAGAACTACTGGAGGAATTTTTGAAGACTTCTGATAAAAATTTTCAATTGCTAAAGTAAATAGTTATTTAACCAACATGTGCGTTAATGAGAGCGATTAATAGTCGAGACAGTTAATATTGTTGAGATTATTAATCGCCGGCTAACGCAATAGTTGGTTACAATATTTTTCCGTTGATTGAATCTTACGAAATTGAAGAAAATGTATTTTTTTCTGTGACAAAAATTCCAATAGATATTTGAATCAAGCATACCATGCATTTTAAATCAATAGATATTCAAACCTATGGTGCCATGAATTACAAATAATGTCAAAAGTTTGACAATCCATCTGCACTTTTTATCAATTTTACTGGCTATACTGTTGGTAACTTCCATATAAATAGTATTACTATAAACATAACGTAAGTATTAATTAAATTTGTAGTTCTTATTGGTATATTTTATATTCATTTTATCAGATTACATTTAAATAAAGTGACGTTTTAATTTAATGGTATATTTCGTTGCGTAGATGCCGAAATCGCGCATTTATAAGAAATCATTCATTTATAGGGGTCATAAATGCACGATTTCCTATTCATTAAATCGACCCGTAAATCAACGATCACCGGAAAAGTTATTGAAAATAAGACCAGGAAATTTATTCCCAGTGTTTATTTAAAATAGTTCGTTGCAATTGTGTGTTAAAATTTTAAATATTCAGGCGTTTTTACTTTAATCTCTTGGGATTAAAAAGGCCAAACAGTGACTAAATTGACCGTTTTAGTCTCGGAAGTGCAAAAAATTAGTCTCTAAATTCATACAAGGTCCGAAATTAAAAGAAAATGACGACCTGCCGATTGAAACTGTTTAACCGTTTAACAATTTGAAGAATTAATGTCTGCGCATAAAAATAAACTTTATTTAAAATAATTCGTTGCAATTGTATGTTAAAAATTTCAATTTTCAGGCGTTTTTACTATAATCTCTTGGGATTAAAAAGGCCAAACAGTGACTAAATTGGCCGTTTTAGTCTCGGAAGTGCAAAAAATTAGTTTCTAAACTCACACAAGGTCCGAAATGAAAAAAAAAAATGACGACCTGCCGATTGAAACTGTTTAACCGTTTAACAATTTGAAGAATTAATGTCTTCGCACAAAAATAAACTTCATTTAAAATAATTCGTTGCAATTGTGTGTTAAAAATTTCAATTTACAGGCGTTTTTACTTTAATCTCTTGGGATTAAAAAGGCCAAACGATGACTAAATTAACCGTTTTAGTCTCGGAATTGCAAAAAATTAGTTTCTTTTTCATACAAGGTCCGAAATGAAAACAAAAATGACGACCTACCGATTGAAACTGTTTAACCGTTTAACAATTTGAAGAATTAATATCTGCGCACAAAAATAAACTTTATTTAAAATAGTTCGTTGCAATTGTATGTTAAAAATTTCAATATTCATGCGTTTTTACTTTAATCTCTTGGGATTAAAAATGCCAACCAGTGACTAAATTGGCCGTTTTAGTCTTGGAAGTGCAAAAAATTAGTCTCCAAACTCATACAAGGTCCGAAATGAAAAAAAAATGACGACCTGCCGATTGAAACTGTTTAACCGTTTAACAATTTGAAGAATTAATGGCTGCGCACAAAAATAAACTTCAGAGACAAATTTGAAAATGCCTCAAATGCTTGAATACACGTACACAAATGCACACATCACAACCGAACCATGCGCACAAAAATAAACTATATTTAAAATAATTCGTTGCAATTGTATGTTAAAAATTTCAATTTCCATGCGTTTTTACTTTAATCTCTTGGGATTAAAAAGGCCAAACAGTAACTAAATCGACTGTTTTAGCCTCGGAAGTGCAAAAAATTAGTCTCTAAACTCATACAAGGTCCGAAATTAAAAAAAAAATAGTTCGTTACAATTGTATGTTAAACATTTCAATATTCAAGCGTTTTTCCTTTAATCTCTTGGGATTAAAAAGACTAACCAGTGACTAAATTGGCCGTTTTAGTTTCGGAAGTGAAAAAAATTAGTTTCTTTTTCATACAAGGTCCGAAATGGAAAAAAATGACGACCTGCCGATTGAAACTGTTTAACCGTTTAACAATTCGAAGAATTAATGGCTGCGCACAAAAATAAACTTCAGAGACAAATTTGAAAATGCCTCAAATGCTTGAATACACGTACACAAATGCACACATCACAACCGAACCATGCGTACACATGTATGGGTGCACATATATCAACGCCTAATTGACAGGGAGTGTTTTGGAAGACAAAGTGACACTAAACGTTGTCTAATTACTTGCTTATCCCGATATCCTCGCCTCTCGCTCGCACCGCTTCCGTTGCTATTTAAATCCTATTTGCAATACGGTCGTTTTTTCAGGAAAATCAAGCTGAAATTATTTATAACCGGACGAATCGCTCCTGAAATCAGTTGCGATCAAAACAGATTCGCGTTAATTTCTTTTGGTGCGAGAAATAAATGCGGCTATTTTCGCGAGGATGTTAAACGCGAAATTTACTCGAATCTGACTTATTTACGACCGGATCGCATGTCAAACGCTTTGAAGTCGCGCTGAAAAACTGCGGTTACCTTGATGGTGCGGATAGAAGTCCTCCGAGGTTGAGACCTCGTCTTGGCGGTTTTCTTGCGCGGGAGCGGCGAGCAGGAAGCCGCCCTTATTTGAGAGCAGCGAGTCGATCATGAAACTCGTCGATTTCGGCTTTTCAGCGCTCGCCTCGGTTTCGGCACTCATTTTTGATGGTCCGCAGCCGCACCAACACTGTTTACAAAACAAACGCCCGGGGCTAAGTTATCGCCTCTCAGCCATTTTAACGAGCTTTTAAGAGCTACTTTACCACTTCAATGTGTTACAAGCTAAACCTAAGGTTGTTTTCATAAAATGTTGAATAGTTAAATCACGCACATATGTCGCTTTCGGGCCAATGGGACAATTTCAGAGGCGGGATTTATGCCTGTATTTTAAGTAATGGGGAAGGGATAATTGAGATATATTTAGTTAATGAGGATTACATATTTTACAGCCGGCCGACTTAATTAATCGGATTTTTATGCTGGCTCGCGAAGCTGTTTGTAATCTCCACAGTTAATTGCCACCAAATTGATAATTTTTTAAATTAATTAACGGATTTCAGTTAAACTTTTATTAATAGTTTCAGCACAAGAAAATTTCATCGATCAGCTGTTTGAATAAACCGAAGGAAAACGAATTGGACTGAACAAGTAAGTGCTTTAATATTTCTGATTAGGCGGCTTCCATAAATGATGTCACAGGTTTTTTGTAAAATGTCACAAAATGTCACACTATGGCAAACACTACCTTTCCCAATGCGTCACGTAACAGTTACTAAAATTGTACTTTTTCAAAAATATTCATTGTGATGTCACTTTTTAAAAAAGGTTCCCTAACCCCCTGTCACGGATTGTCCCAATTTCACTGACCCCCTCCCACGCCTGAACATGTCACATCATTATAAAGGCGCAGTACTTCATAATTTTGTTTCAATTTAATTTGTCTTACCTGGTATGACTTGCAATGCTTATTAATTGCCCAAGTGGAACACGAGGGCCGACTACGTTGTTTCAATAAAAAATTCTGATATTAAATAATGCTTGGATGCAGTTTCGGTATGAAATTCATAACAACACCAAATGATTATTATAAAACAGTCAACATTTTTGACATTTCAAGTTGTAAAATTGACAACTGCTTGACAGGTAATTAAAACTGTCGCTTTTTGGTAAGAAATAGTTAGAAAATATTGATAAAGGTTTTTCGTAAAATGTCACAAAATGTCACACTATGCCAAATACTCCCTCCTCCACGTGCGTCACGTCACAGTTACTAAAATTGTACATTTTCAAAAATTTACTTTGTTATGTTACGTTTTTAAAAAGGCCTCCTAACCCCCTGTCACGGACTGTCACAATTCCACTGACCGCTGAACATGTCACATCATTTATGGAAGGCGCCTTAGTAAGTAATTTAAATGCAGTACTTCATCATTTTGTTTCAATTTAATTTGTCTTACCTGGTATGAGTTGCAATGTTTATTAATTGCCCAAGTGAGACACGAGGGCCGACCACGTTGTTTCAATAAAAAATTCTGATATTAAATAATGCTTGGATGCAGTTTCGGTATGAAATTCATAACAACACCAAATGATTATTATAAAACAGTCAACATTTTTGACATTTCAAGTTGTAAAATTGACAACTGCTTGACAGGTAATTAAAACTGTCGCTTTTTGGTAAGAAATAGTTATAAAATATTGATAAAGGTTTTTCGTAAAATGTCACAAAATGTCACACTATGCCAAACACTCCCTCCTCCACGTGCGTCACGTCACAGTTACTAAAATTGTACATTTTCAAAAATTTACTTTGTGATGTCACGTTTTTAAAAAGGCCTCCTAATCCCCTGTCACGGACTGTCACAATTCCACTGACCCTCTGAACATGTCACATCATTTATGGAAGGCGCCTTAGTAAGTAATTTAAATGCAGTACTTCATCATTTTGTTTCAATTTAATTTGTCTTACCTGGTATGAGTTGCAATGTTTATTAATTGCCCAAGTGGGACACGAGGGCCGACCACGTTGTTTCAATAAAAAATTCTGATATTAAATAATGCTTGGATGCAGTTTCGGTATGAAATTCATAACAACACCAAATGATTATTATAAAACAGTCAACATTTTTGACATTTCAAGTTGTAAAATTGACAACTGCTTGACAGGTAATTAAAACTGTCGCTTTTTGGTAAGAAATAGTTAGAAAATATTGATAAAGGTTTTTCGTAAAATGTCACAAAATGTCACACTATGCCAAATACTCCCTCCTCCACGTGCGTCACGTCACAGTTACTAAAATTGTAGATTTTCAAAAATTTACTTTGTTATGTCACGTTTTTAAAAAGGCCTCCTAACCCCCTGTCACGGACTGTCACAATTCCACTGACCGCTGAACATGTCACATCATTTATGGAAGGCGCCTTAGTAAGTAATTTAAATGCAGTACTTCATCATTTTGTTTCAATTTAATTTGTCTTACCTGGTATGAGTTGCAATGTTTATTAATTGCCCAAGTGAGACACGAGGGCCGACCACGTTGTTTCAATAAAAAATTCTGATATTAAATAATGCTTGGATGCAGTTTCGGTATGAAATTCATAACAACACCAAATGATTATTATAAAACAGTCAACATTTTTGACATTTCAAGTTGTAAAATTGACAACTGCTTGACAGGTAATTAAAACTGTCGCTTTTTGGTAAGAAATAGTTAGAAAATATTGATAAAGGTTTTTCGTAAAATGTCACAAAATGTCACACTATGCCAAATACTCCCTCCTCCACGTGCGTCACCTCACAGTTACTAAAATTGTACTTTTTCAAAAATTTACTTTGTTATGTCACGTTTTTAAAAAGGCCTTCTAATCCCCTGTCACGGACTGTCACAATTCCACTGACCCCTGAACATGTCACATCATTTATGGAAGGCGCCTTAGTAAGTAATTTAAATGCAGTACTTCATCATTTTGTTTCAATTTAATTTGTCTTACCTGGTATGAGTTGCAATGCTTATTAATTGCCCAAGTGGAACACGAGGGCCGACTACGTTGTTTCAATAAAAAATTCTGATATTAAATAATGCTTGGATGCAGTTTCGGTATGAAATTCATAACAACACCAAATGATTATTATAAAACAGTCAACATTTTTGACATTTCAAGTTGTAAAATTGACAACTGCTTGACAGGTAATTAAAACTGTCGCTTTTTGGTAAGAAATAGTTAGAAAATATTGATAAAGGTTTTTCGTAAAATGTCACAAAATGTCACACTATGCCAAATACTCCCTCCTCCACGTGCGTCACGTCACAGTTACTAAAATTGTACATTTTCAAAAATTTACTTTGTTATGTTACGTTTTTAAAAAGGCCTCCTAACCCCCTGTCACGGACTGTCACAATTCCACTGACCGCTGAACATGTCACATCATTTATGGAAGGCGCCTTAGTAAGTAATTTAAATGCAGTACTTCATCATTTTGTTTCAATTTAATTTGTCTTACCTGGTATGAGTTGCAATGTTTATTAATTGCCCAAGTGAGACACGAGGGCCGACCACGTTGTTTCAATAAAAAATTCTGATATTAAATAATGCTTGGATGCAGTTTCGGTATGAAATTCATAACAACACCAAATGATTATTATAAAACAGTCAACATTTTTGACATTTCAAGTTGTAAAATTGACAACTGCTTGACAGGTAATTAAAACTGTCGCTTTTTGGTAAGAAATAGTTATAAAATATTGATAAAGGTTTTTCGTAAAATGTCACAAAATGTCACACTATGCCAAACACTCCCTCCTCCACGTGCGTCACGTCACAGTTACTAAAATTGTACATTTTCAAAAATTTACTTTGTGATGTCACGTTTTTAAAAAGGCCTCCTAATCCCCTGTCACGGACTGTCACAATTCCACTGACCCTCTGAACATGTCACATCATTTATGGAAGGCGCCTTAGTAAGTAATTTAAATGCAGTACTTCATCATTTTGTTTCAATTTAATTTGTCTTACCTGGTATGAGTTGCAATGTTTATTAATTGCCCAAGTGGGACACGAGGGCCGACCACGTTGTTTCAATAAAAAATTCTGATATTAAATAATGCTTGGATGCAGTTTCGGTATGAAATTCATAACAACACCAAATGATTATTATAAAACAGTCAACATTTTTGACATTTCAAGTTGTAAAATTGACAACTGCTTGACAGGTAATTAAAACTGTCGCTTTTTGGTAAGAAATAGTTAGAAAATATTGATAAAGGTTTTTCGTAAAATGTCACAAAATGTCACACTATGCCAAATACTCCCTCCTCCACGTGCGTCACGTCACAGTTACTAAAATTGTAGATTTTCAAAAATTTACTTTGTTATGTCACGTTTTTAAAAAGGCCTCCTAACCCCCTGTCACGGACTGTCACAATTCCACTGACCGCTGAACATGTCACATCATTTATGGAAGGCGCCTTAGTAAGTAATTTAAATGCAGTACTTCATCATTTTGTTTCAATTTAATTTGTCTTACCTGGTATGAGTTGCAATGTTTATTAATTGCCCAAGTGAGACACGAGGGCCGACCACGTTGTTTCAATAAAAAATTCTGATATTAAATAATGCTTGGATGCAGTTTCGGTATGAAATTCATAACAACACCAAATGATTATTATAAAACAGTCAACATTTTTGACATTTCAAGTTGTAAAATTGACAACTGCTTGACAGGTAATTAAAACTGTCGCTTTTTGGTAAGAAATAGTTAGAAAATATTGATAAAGGTTTTTCGTAAAATGTCACAAAATGTCACACTATGCCAAATACTCCCTCCTCCACGTGCGTCACCTCACAGTTACTAAAATTGTACTTTTTCAAAAATTTACTTTGTTATGTCACGTTTTTAAAAAGGCCTTCTAATCCCCTGTCACGGACTGTCACAATTCCACTGACCCCTGAACATGTCACATCATTTATGGAAGGCGCCTTAGTAAGTAATTTAAATGCAGTACTTCATCATTTTGTTTCAATTTAATTTGTCTTACCTGGTATGAGTTGCAATGCTTATTAATTGCCCAAGTGGAACACGAGGGCCGACTACGTTGTTTCAATAAAAAATTCTGATATTAAATAATGCTTGGATGCAGTTTCGGTATGAAATTCATAACAACACCAAATGATTATTATAAAACAGTCAACATTTTTGACATTTCAAGTTGTAAAATTGACAACTGCTTGACAGGTAATTAAAACTGTCGCTTTTTGGTAAGAAATAGTTAGAAAATATTGATAAAGGTTTTTCGTAAAATGTCACAAAATGTCACACTATGCCAAATACTCCCTCCTCCACGTGCGTCACGTCACAGTTACTAAAATTGTACATTTTCAAAAATTTACTTTGTTATGTTACGTTTTTAAAAAGGCCTCCTAACCCCCTGTCACGGACTGTCACAATTCCACTGACCGCTGAACATGTCACATCATTTATGGAAGGCGCCTTAGTAAGTAATTTAAATGCAGTACTTCATCATTTTGTTTCAATTTAATTTGTCTTACCTGGTATGAGTTGCAATGTTTATTAATTGCCCAAGTGAGACACGAGGGCCGACCACGTTGTTTCAATAAAAAATTCTGATATTAAATAATGCTTGGATGCAGTTTCGGTATGAAATTCATAACAACACCAGATGATTATTATAAAACAGTCAACATTTTTGACATTTCAAGTTGTAAAATTGACAACTGCTTGACAGGTAATTAAAACTGTCGCTTTTTGGTAAGAAATAGTTATAAAATATTGATAAAGGTTTTTCGTAAAATGTCACAAAATGTCACACTATGCCAAACACTCCCTCCTCCACGTGCGTCACGTCACAGTTACTAAAATTGTACATTTTCAAAAATTTACTTTGTGATGTCACGTTTTTAAAAAGGCCTCCTAATCCCCTGTCACGGACTGTCACAATTCCACTGACCCTCTGAACATGTCACATCATTTATGGAAGGCGCCTTAGTAAGTAATTTAAATGCAGTACTTCATCATTTTGTTTCAATTTAATTTGTCTTACCTGGTATGAGTTGCAATGTTTATTAATTGCCCAAGTGGGACACGAGGGCCGACCACGTTGTTTCAATAAAAAATTCTGATATTAAATAATGCTTGGATGCAGTTTCGGTATGAAATTCATAACAACACCAAATGATTATTATAAAACAGTCAACATTTTTGACATTTCAAGTTGTAAAATTGACAACTGCTTGACAGGTAATTAAAACTGTCGCTTTTTGGTAAGAAATAGTTAGAAAATATTGATAAAGGTTTTTCGTAAAATGTCACAAAATGTCACACTATGCCAAATACTCCCTCCTCCACGTGCGTCACGTCACAGTTACTAAAATTGTAGATTTTCAAAAATTTACTTTGTTATGTCACGTTTTTAAAAAGGCCTCCTAACCCCCTGTCACGGACTGTCACAATTCCACTGACCGCTGAACATGTCACATCATTTATGGAAGGCGCCTTAGTAAGTAATTTAAATGCAGTACTTCATCATTTTGTTTCAATTTAATTTGTCTTACCTGGTATGAGTTGCAATGTTTATTAATTGCCCAAGTGAGACACGAGGGCCGACCACGTTGTTTCAATAAAAAATTCTGATATTAAATAATGCTTGGATGCAGTTTCGGTATGAAATTCATAACAACACCAAATGATTATTATAAAACAGTCAACATTTTTGACATTTCAAGTTGTAAAATTGACAACTGCTTGACAGGTAATTAAAACTGTCGCTTTTTGGTAAGAAATAGTTAGAAAATATTGATAAAGGTTTTTCGTAAAATGTCACAAAATGTCACACTATGCCAAATACTCCCTCCTCCACGTGCGTCACCTCACAGTTACTAAAATTGTACTTTTTCAAAAATTTACTTTGTTATGTCACGTTTTTAAAAAGGCCTTCTAATCCCCTGTCACGGACTGTCACAATTCCACTGACCCCTGAACATGTCACATCATTTATGGAAGGCGCCTTAGTAAGTAATTTAAATGCAGTACTTCATCATTTTGTTTCAATTTAATTTGTCTTACCTGGTATGAGTTGCAATGTTTATTAATTGCCCAAGTGAGACACGAGGGCCGACTACGTTGTTTCAATAAAAAATTCTGATATTAAATAATGCTGGGATGCAGTTTCGGTATGAAATTCATAACAACACCAAATGATTATTATAAAACAGTCAACATTTTTGACATTTCAAGTTGTAAAATTGACAACTGCTTGACAGGTAATTAAAACTGTCGCTTTTTGGTAAGAAATAGTTATAAAATATTGATAAAGGTTTTTCGTAAAATGTCACAAAATGTCACACTATGCCAAATACTCCCTCCTCCACGTGCGTCACGTCACAGTTACTAAAATTGTACATTTTCAAAAATTTACTTTGTTATGTTACGTTTTTAAAAAGGCCTCCTAACCCCCTGTCACGGACTGTCACAATTCCACTGACCGCTGAACATGTCACATCATTTATGGAAGGCGCCTTAGTAAGTAATTTAAATGCAGTACTTCATCATTTTGTTTCAATTTAATTTGTCTTACCTGGTATGAGTTGCAATGTTTATTAATTGCCCAAGTGAGACACGAGGGCCGACCACGTTGTTTCAATAAAAAATTCTGATATTAAATAATGCTTGGATGCAGTTTCGGTATGAAATTCATAACAACACCAAATGATTATTATAAAACAGTCAACATTTTTGACATTTCAAGTTGTAAAATTGACAACTGCTTGACAGGTAATTAAAACTGTCGCTTTTTGGTAAGAAATAGTTATAAAATATTGATAAAGGTTTTTCGTAAAATGTCACAAAATGTCACACTATGCCAAACACTCCCTCCTCCACGTGCGTCACGTCACAGTTACTAAAATTGTACATTTTCAAAAATTTACTTTGTGATGTCACGTTTTTAAAAAGGCCTCCTAATCCCCTGTCACGGACTGTCACAATTCCACTGACCCTCTGAACATGTCACATCATTTATGGAAGGCGCCTTAGTAAGTAATTTAAATGCAGTACTTCATCATTTTGTTTCAATTTAATTTGTCTTACCTGGTATGAGTTGCAATGTTTATTAATTGCCCAAGTGGGACACGAGGGCCGACCACGTTGTTTCAATAAAAAATTCTGATATTAAATAATGCTTGGATGCAGTTTCGGTATGAAATTCATAACAACACCAAATGATTATTATAAAACAGTCAACATTTTTGACATTTCAAGTTGTAAAATTGACAACTGCTTGACAGGTAATTAAAACTGTCGCTTTTTGGTAAGAAATAGTTAGAAAATATTGATAAAGGTTTTTCGTAAAATGTCACAAAATGTCACACTATGCCAAATACTCCCTCCTCCACGTGCGTCACGTCACAGTTACTAAAATTGTAGATTTTCAAAAATTTACTTTGTTATGTCACGTTTTTAAAAAGGCCTCCTAACCCCCTGTCACGGACTGTCACAATTCCACTGACCGCTGAACATGTCACATCATTTATGGAAGGCGCCTTAGTAAGTAATTTAAATGCAGTACTTCATCATTTTGTTTCAATTTAATTTGTCTTACCTGGTATGAGTTGCAATGTTTATTAATTGCCCAAGTGAGACACGAGGGCCGACCACGTTGTTTCAATAAAAAATTCTGATATTAAATAATGCTTGGATGCAGTTTCGGTATGAAATTCATAACAACACCAAATGATTATTATAAAACAGTCAACATTTTTGACATTTCAAGTTGTAAAATTGACAACTGCTTGACAGGTAATTAAAACTGTCGCTTTTTGGTAAGAAATAGTTAGAAAATATTGATAAAGGTTTTTCGTAAAATGTCACAAAATGTCACACTATGCCAAATACTCCCTCCTCCACGTGCGTCACCTCACAGTTACTAAAATTGTACTTTTTCAAAAATTTACTTTGTTATGTCACGTTTTTAAAAAGGCCTTCTAATCCCCTGTCACGGACTGTCACAATTCCACTGACCCCTGAACATGTCACATCATTTATGGAAGGCGCCTTAGTAAGTAATTTAAATGCAGTACTTCATCATTTTGTTTCAATTTAATTTGTCTTACCTGGTATGAGTTGCAATGTTTATTAATTGCCCAAGTGAGACACGAGGGCCGACTACGTTGTTTCAATAAAAAATTCTGATATTAAATAATGCTGGGATGCAGTTTCGGTATGAAATTCATAACAACACCAAATGATTATTATAAAACAGTCAACATTTTTGACATTTCAAGTTGTAAAATTGACAACTGCTTGACAGGTAATTAAAACTGTCGCTTTTTGGTAAGAAATAGTTAGAAAATATTGATAAAGGTTTTTCGTAAAATGTCACAAAATGTCACACTATGCCAAATACTCCCTCCTCCACGTGCGTCACGTCACAGTTACTAAAATTGTACATTTTCAAAAATTTACTTTGTGATGTCACGTTTTTAAAAAGGCCTCCTAACCCCCTGTCACGGACTGTCACAATTCCACTGACCGCTGAACATGTCACATCATTTATGGAAGGCGTCTTAGTAAGTAATTTAAATGCAGTACTTCATCATTTTGGTTTAATTTAATTTATCTTACCTGGTATGAGTTGCAATGTTTATTAATTGCCCAAGTGAAACACGAGGGCCGACTACGTTGTTTCAATAAAAAATTCTGATATTAAATAATGCTGGGATGAAGTTTCGGTATGAAATTCATAACAACACCAAATGATTATTATAAAACAGTCAACATTTTTAACGTTTCAAGTTGTAAAATTGACAACTGCTTGACAGATAATTAAAATTGTCGTTTTTTGGTAAGAAATAGTTAGAAAACATTGATGAAGCGATAGAAATTACAACGGTGAAGAATTTAATACGGAAATTGTGTCTTAGGGTAAGATGACAGTTTTTCTAAACCTCTGAAATGATACAAACAAGCTCGTTAAGAGTTGTAGGAGAATGAATGTGTCACATAGCGTGATAAATAGAGCAGTGCAGAAATTTTAAAAAATCAGAAGTCCGAGTTACGCCCAAGACTTCAATTGGTGTTCAATAATATCACCACGTTTCAATAGGCCATTTTAAGTGAAAATAGGTCATTTATTATTGTTTTAAATGTAAGTAGTTAGTTTACTAAAATGTAAAAATTCTTCAATGTGCCATCTCAGACACAATTCCTCCATGACAATGACAAAAATTAGCTAATATAAACTTATTGATTTCAGCCAAGTTGGTTTACTTCCTACAAATTATCAAGAATGTTTGTAATCAATTCAGTTTAATATTTGCCGCTTGATTTAATAAATGTCACTTGAATTTAATATTTTCCACTATGATTTTTAAAACCATTCTTTGCGAACTGAGAGTTCCAAATCTGATTATTTACCCATTTCTGTATTAAAATGAATCTGTATTTGTCACATTGTAACGTGCGTTCAAAAAGAACGTTGATGTTGACGTATGTTGTAGCTGGTTTATGTTGTCCAGTGGTAATTTTCTTAAATTAATTAAAATATTTTTCTTTAATACCTTACTTTGTTTCGCTTGTATAAGTTTCATTTACTAATTCGTGTGTCAGTATATGTTTGTCTTTCTGACATTTACAATTAGGGATATGTTTGCAGTTGTAACACTACGCCCTACGTTTGATACTTTTTTATTCGCAACTTGACCAGAGGTTTTTTTGAACGCACGTTACTTTCAATGTTGTTGAACACATTAGATAAGAATGTTTTTCTTGAGTCGCAAATAAATATGTTATCGACAGCGAAAATAACACTGTGAATTTTTTTTCGTCATTATTCCAACACCGATTTGGTGTGTAATTTAACTGTCCATTAAATTCGTAGTTTTGTGATAACTTTTTATATATTTTTTTTTAATATGAGTGCTGTGTTATCAGTATGAATGTTTTTGTTTAAGTTCTAAAAATTAGTTTGTTTGACCTTTTTTTTTCTTTTAATCACGAATTTTTATTGAAAAAACGACCCAATTCTTAAATCAAAATAGATGTGTCTTAAACTTTTACTTTTCAATCTTAGAAATTCTTTTAAATAAATAATGAGTTAGTTTATTATGATAAATCACTAGTTATAAGTTATTAAAAAATTAGGGGAACTATGCAATTTATAGTACATCAGTTAAAAACTGCATTTTGAAGCCACAAACGAAAAAAGGATTTTTGAGAAAAATTTTGTTCTTTAGTCTTTTATTTCAAAGCATTACTATTTGCAACTTGTGTCGAGAAAAACATAGTATTCTTTGAGTTAGATGAATTTTAGGTCTTGTTAGTTAACAACAAAAATTCTAGTGTTTATAGACTACTCAAATTTAATTATTTTTTTAAAATTTTGTTTTTACTGCGCGATTGTGTCCTGCAGTTAAATTTTATCTATTCTTTTTTAAATTTTTTCTTTTATGTTTCTTAGTAGGTAATTCAAATTACTTATGCAATTTATGAGAATTGACAAACTATTTTGAAGGGCTATTTTGCCACCGGCGCTAAAACTTATAACACCCTGTATAATAATTTAACATCAAGAAAAATTTCCAACAATTTTTCGGATCTCTTCCTTGTTATAACTTTGCTTGCAACCTGAAAGAGGAGTTATAAATACTTCGATCCAGTTTACATCTTCACTAAAAATTGAAAAAGTGACACTTACCAACAGCGAAAAGCTTTTGATGTAGAAAACAATTTAATGAATTAAAATGGGACAAACCAGGACCCATAATCATTTTTAGATAATAAAAACAATTATCACAGGAAATTAAATTGTGGTCCAATGACTCACCTTGATAAAGTCGTCGCATTTAAATTTATTTATACATATTTTATTGAGACAAATTTTACAGCTCAACCTCAATACTAATTGTCGCCGTTACGCCCTTGCGTTCTAAAAATTATACCGTTTTGGCACCGCAATCTCGTCCACTTTGGCTCAGCCCAGATCATCAATCAAAACCCGAAACCGATCGAGACAATATCGAGAGCTTCCTCACATTCGATGAGGAGCACCGGATATGCTGGCGCCGTCATTAATTGACACTTATCCCGGGATTCCTCAAATGCCTCAAATGCCTCAAATTCGGTAGCGATCTCACCTCGCTGATTTATTACTAAAGAGCGATTCTTTCCGAATCCGAGAATGGGTGACGGCGGGAGGTAATAAGTGGCGCCAGTGACAGTTTTTGACGCCCCTAATTTACAGCGTCGAGGGGACGTGGGGTTAATCTTGTGGGAATCGGCCTATGATGCGAAACTCGTCACATTTCGTTGCCTAATGATTTCTCCCTGCGTTATTAACAATTCCTAAACATGTGCCAAAAGCGAAAATTAAAATTCCCATAACTCTCGTGCGTTTTTTTGTGATATTTTAAAACGCATAAATTTTAAATAATTGTGCGCCCTAATTCGAAACACATTTTTAAAAACGTGTTTTGTCGCAATTAAATAAAAATTTATGGCGCTGATAAAACTTATTTACACTTTATTGCTCTTTAAGAACTACACAATTATATAAAATTAACCCTATGGATTTCGCACAGCCGCTGGTTGCTATCATAGGCCAAGCAATAAAGCATTTTTTCATGTCGTAAATACTACCGGAAACCGACTGTGCGATTACATAAAGGACAGTTAGTAGATCAATTTGGCATAATTTTAGACTCGAGGACCATACTTTTTAATTTGTTATGAACAATTTAGAAGAAAAAATCGTTTTTTTTTAGTTCTTTGCTTGTAAAATTGAAACTAATGAAGCAATCTTAATGTTGTCAATAGACGAATTGTAGAGAATTAAATTACGAAGAGAATGAGAGGTCGAATGTCCCGATCGAATAATTAGAACCGGAGAAATCCCGGAAAACCCGTAAATTTCAGTGTTTTTTAAAAAAATTCACAATTCCCACATTGTTTAATTTTAAGAACTGAAACTTTGCACGCAGATAGCTATTTATATGTATTTTATGTGTGCAAAACCCAGATTCTGTCAGACTAACGGTTATTGCACAATGACCATTTCAATTTTTTTCTGCCATATTTTCCAGGAAGGCTTCTTGCTCCTGTGGTTGTCCGAATTAAATTTTAAAAATAGAATTTGAAACTAGACGTACAGGGCAACAAAACGTTCATCCTCGATTTTCCATAAAATGCATCAAAATAGGTGAAAAACGGTCTTGAATGTGAGTAAAAACGGCCGACCCCGCGAAAGTGGTCGAGTAGTGGGGGAAGACCGGCTGCTGAGGGGAAGTTTTTTATATAGGAATAGAACCGGGCTACGCTTCCCCTCACGGGCTGTCACCCCCCACTACTCGACCACTTTCGCGGGGTCGGCCGTTTTTACTCACATTCAAGACCGTTTTCACCTATTTCGCTACATTTTATAGAAAATCGAAAATGAACGTTTTGTTGTTGTGTACGTCTAGTTTCCAAATCTGTTTTTAAAATTTAAATCGGACCACCACAGGAGCAAGCAGCCCTCCGGGAAAATATCGTAGAAAAAAATTGAAATGGTGATTGTGCAATAACCATTAGTCCGACAGAATCGGGGTTTTGTACACATAAAATACATATAAATAGCTATATGTGTGCAAAATTGCAGTTCTTAAAATTAAAAAATGTCGGAATTGTGAATTTTTTAAGAAAACATTGCAATTTCCGGGTTTTCCGGGTTTTCTCCGGTTTTAATTATTCGATCGGGACATTCGACCTCTCCTTCTCTTCGTAATTTAATTCTCTACAATTCGTCTATTGAAAACATTAAGATTGCTTCATTAGTTTCCATTTTACAAGCAAGGAACTAAAAAAAAACGATTTTTTCTTCTAAATTGTTCATAATAAATTAAAAATTATGGTCTTCGAGTGGGAAATTATGCCAAATTGATCTACTAACTGTCCTTTATGTAATCGCACAGTCGGTTTCCGGGTAGTATTTATGGAAAATTATGAATTTTTTTTTTGCTCTGTTGCTTGGCCTATCAGGCCAAGAATCGACGATAAAAATTACAATATTCAGTCAGTCTTACATTTCCTATTTTTTATAACTTAAAATATTTCATTAGCAACAATTTGGTCGAACGTTCGTCGCATGGGCGATGGCGCTGATGCTCCAGGTACCCCTTTCGGTGGTTCCTTCGTCGGTGGCGAGGAGTTCGCTCGATATGGCCAAAACGCCTTCCCTTTGGTCGCCGTAGACTTGCAACGAGTTCAGTCCTCCGTTGTCCAGGAGCTTCAGAAGGCCGAAAGCGGCGTTGTCGAAAATTTGGTCGATGCCTTGGTCTTCTTTTGCGGAGCATTCGAAGTACGAAGCGCCTATAGACTGGGAATAGCGGACAGCTTCTTCTTTAGCCACCTATTTGTAGGAATTTAAAATGTTACCACAGTGAAAGTATTCGAAATTTGGGATACGAAAATATAATTTCAGAGAAATGCTAATAACAAAAGTTTGATAGTTTATCATATTTGTTGACACAAGATTACATAACCAGATCTGTCCAGTTCAATCCATTTCTAAAACTGTTTGGTATTACTAATAGGTAATTTTGAAATTAATGTGCTGTTTAATGCGTAATGCAAGTACAATCGTTGCTGAAGTTAAATCTGAGTTGGAGTTGCAGTCATTTTTGTATTTGCACAAAGTAACAAGTAGGGAAAATAAATTTTTTAAAAATTTGGATTTTATTAAAGTAAAGTATATGTTATGTTGAATGTGTGCATCAAATTTTAGCGCTGCAACTATTTTTATTCGAACTTTTTAATTATAGCAAACTTCACAGTAATAAGTATTGTGATTTGTTCGGACAAAAATGACAAAAGAATATTTCTGGTTAATGGATTCAGTTGAAATTTTAGAATTTGTCAAAGTATGGTACATTTAGGGTGCGGGTCAAATTTGAATGCTGTATCTATTTGTATTCGGACATTTAATTATGACAAACTTTGGAGTAATAAATATTGATGTTTGTTTGGGGAAAGAATTAGAAAAAAATATTTCCAGTTGTTGGATTCGGTTGAAAGTTTGAAATTTATCAAAGTAAGGTGCGTTGAGGGTACGACTCAAATTTTAGCGTTGTATCGATTTTTATTCGGACTTCTTAATTATGACAAACTTCAGAGCAATAAATATTCTGATTTGTTTGGGAAAAGAATTACAAAACAATACTTCCAGTTGTTGGATTCGGTTCAAAGTTTGGAATTTATCAAAGTACGCGGTACTAAAGGTACTTGTTAAATTTTAGCGCTGTATCGATTTTTATTCGGATTTTTTTAATTATGATAAAATTTAGAAAAATAAATATTGCGATTTTTTTTGGAAAAGTCACAAAAAAATAGTTCCAGGTGTTGAATTTGGTTCAAATTTTGAAATTTATTGAAGTAAGTGATACTGAAGTTACTTGTTAAATTTTAGCGTTGTATCGATTTTTATTCGAACTTTTTAATTATGACAAAATTTAGAAAAATAAATATTGCGATTGTTTTGGGAAAAAGAGTCACAAAAAAAATACTTCAAGGTTTTAAATTTAGTTCAAATTTTGAAATTTATTAAAGTAAGCGATACTGAACGTACTTGTTAAATTTTAGCGTTGTATCGATTTTTATTCGAACTGTTTAATTATGACAAACTTTAGAGCTGATTTGTTTGGGAAAAGAATTACAAAAAAAAATACTTCTAGTTGTTGGATTCGGTTCAAAGTTTGGAATTTATCAAAGTATGTGGTACTGAAGGTACTTGTCAAATTTTAGCGTTGTATCGATTTTCATTCGGACTTTTTAATTATGACAAAATTTAGAAAAATAAATATTGCGATTTTTTTGGGAAAAAAGTCACAAAAAAAATACTCCCAGTAGTTGAATTCGGTTCAAATTTTGGAATTTATTAAAGTAATCGATACTGAAGATACTTGTCAAATTTTAGCGTTTTATAGATTTTTATTCGGATTTTTTAATTATGACAAACTTTAGTGCAATAACTATTCTGATTTGCTTGGGAAAAGATTTACAAAAAAATACTTTTAGTTGTTAAATTCGGTTCAAATTTTGGAATTTATTGAAGTAAGCGATACTGAAGGTACTTGCTAAATTTTAGCGTTGTATCGATTTTTATTCTGATTTTTTACTTATGACCAACTTTAGAGTAATAAGTATTGTGATTTGTTGGGAAAAAGAACTGCAAAAATTACTTTCAGTTGTTGGATTCGGTTCAAATTTCCCGAAGGTACGTTATAAATTTTAGCGCTGTAACGATTTTTATTCGGACTTTTCAGTTATGACAAAATTTTAAAGCAATAAATATTGTAATTTGTTTGTGAATCATTTTCTTGAGTAATTAACTTCACAGAAACAGGTCTTTATCTACTTTATTATTGATTGTTTTCAGTTCATAGATAGTGAGGATCAGATAAGGTTGTTGCATTTATTTCAGAAACATTTTAATGGAAGTTCCTTTTTGTTTGCAAAAGGTAGTTTTTTGGTAATGCTATCAATAATTTAAAAAAATATTGCAATCACATAATGATAAACATTGAAATAAAAAGAAAAAGTTTTATTACATATAGGTACAGTAGAGTCGCGTTAGTGCGAATTATACAATAATGTAAACATCAGAATGTATTCTTGACTAATCTGTAGTGCAAACGAATGATAACTTTTATAATACGAATAATTATTAAATTTGATTTGTAAAATTTGTTAAAACATGCTAAGTTTGTGGGGAAAGAACCTTCTTATGTGCTATAAGGAAATTCAATTCATTATACTTGTTGTCAGTGCATGTGAACTCGAATTTAAATACACACTAACACAAATCTACTGTATTTGGAAATAGATAGGTCAGCGTTTTTAATTATTGGATTTGAGTCATAAAGTCCCCAAATTTGGTTGATTCAAGATTAAATTCTTTCATGGCGATGTCGAAACTAGCCTTTGTTTATAAATGAAATGCACAAATATTTGTTTTCTACGAAAGTCGGTCAAATTAACGAAAACCCAATCTCACCTTCCTATCGTCCGTCAAATCCAATTTATTCCCAACGACGCACAAAGCCATCGGTTCCTCCACGTTCCTCTTCAGTTCCGTGATCCAATCCTTGATGCTCTCAAACGTATTCTCGTCCGTCAAATCAAACACCAACAGAGCACTGTTGGCGTTTCTGTAAAACATCGGTGCCATCGCCTTGAACCGCTCCTGTCCGGCGGTATCCCAAACCTGTTCGCAACATCAGCCTAATTAAGAGGGATCCTCAAGTGAGTTTCTTATGGGAAACTCAATGCATTTGCCTGCGACTTTAACTTCGAGTAAAAAATAAATGTCATAAAAAGTGCTGTATCATCTGAATCTGCATTCAATTTTCTACTTAATGGTTTAGTCAAAGTTGCAAATTTCTATTTGATAATAGGAGAAGTGGAACAATTTGCACTGCAATGCCAATATCATGTATCTTCAATTATAACATATAACAACAGTTAAATCCCGAAATTATGTATTTTTTTGAAATTTTTAGTTAAAATTGGTAATAAATTATAGCCTTTCCAAGTGTATTACTAAGTTGTTATGCCATAAACATTTAAAAAAAAGTTTTGAGAAGAAAAATTTTCAAAATTTAATGAATACTACCCATAACACAAAATTTTAATAATTTTACTAGATATTGTATAAAATAAATACTGAAAACTTTTTATTTTACTGGTTCTCTTGTTAACCACTGAACAAGCTAATTTTAACTCAAACTTTAACTTAAACTTTGATGTACATGTCGCAGCCACATTGTAGAATCCGCCGCAATATGAAGCGGCTAGCCACTTTATAAAGCAGCTCTGTTTTGTAAAACGGCTGATTGTTTAGCCGGAATGTTGACTATGTGTAATGTAGGGCGACAATCAGCCATATTGTAGATGTCGGCGACGAATTGTAAATTCAGTCGTTTTCTAAATGATTGGGGAGATTGTAAAATATACAATGAACAGAGAATTTTTACAATTTGACTGAAAATTTTAGGTGTTTTATGAATCGCTGAATAACTCAGTCCGTTTGATAAAGGAAGAATTGTTAGACATTTTATTAAAAAAACCTTTTATATTGAGTTAAACCTTTTTCTTATAGTTATGACTTCATATTTGTCATAGCTACAAGGAAATGTTTTCTTTATATAAAGTCCCTTTTCGCCGTTTTATAAAACGGCGACCCGTCATTTTGTTGCATTGGAGAATGCGAAACGTCGTTACAGTAAGGCTGACCAACGTTTAGCCGCATTACAACCCGCCTAAACGTTAACCAGCCGATTTATAAAACCAAGCCGTTTTATAATACGGCTAGTCGGTTTGTATTGTAGCGGATTCTACATTCCGTCTGCGACATCTATAACCCAATATCCCCAAAAAGTGGATATTGAACCAACCAATATTAACTTGACGATTTGTCAAACAACTTCAAAATTTACAATAAATTAATGGTTTTTTTTTAATATGAAAAAACGTGCGCTGTCATTTTGTGCAACTTTTCCATCACACACTTTGGCTTCTTGCTTGAAACAAGCAACCACACACTTTGAAAATTATTGGACAGTGCACTTGTATCGAAAATGACTATTGCAGATTTATGTTAGGTTGTTGTAAACCGAAAATGTCAAAATGTATACAAAGATTTGCTTAAGACGTCAATAGTCGCTGCGGAGTCTCACTCCGCAATATGCAAAAAAAGCAAAAATAATGTATCTGCAGCTCTGATATTGCTCCACTAACATTTAAACAATAAATTTGGAAGGTACTGAAAACGGCCATTCGAGAGAATGGGAAATTCCTTGGAAAATCAAAAAGACATAAGGTCAGTGTCCCAAATTCAGACACTGACCCAAATTCAGACATGTTTCTAGTTATTTGTTTAAAATAAGAACACTACAATATTAAAAAAATTGTTGAGACATTTTTGACCCAAGTCAACATTATATTTTCATTTCAAAATTGTTTCCTCTTTTACATTTAGTGATGTAAGTTTGGTGTAACTTAGAAGCCATGTCTTGTGAATGGTATATTGTGTTTAAATGTAATAGTTTTGTTAAGCTAAGCAAATTTAGACTACTTTTTGCTTTGCTGTGATGTTCAAGTAATTAAAAATATACGAATACTTTTTATTTAGGCCCAATTAAAAAATTAAAAGACATTCTTTTGTAGTTGTCGGAATTAGGTGATATTGACAACATTTGACAAAACTATTAATCATATTAGTTGCCACAAACTTTTAATTGAAATTAATGGTTAGTTATCATCGGAAACCATTAATAGTTTAAAAAAAAAATTCCGACAAAGTTATCTGTGTAGGCATACATTTTATTGTACAAAATATAACAAAAATCCCTTAAGATGTCTAAATTTGGGACACTTACCTTAGTCGTGCGGAGTGAGACTCCGCATGCGACTACTGGAAGGTTAAACCGAAATGAAGATATTACATTTTTATTGCTATAACTTAAAATAATTCCAAAAAAATCTCAATAAATATGAGAATTATAGAACTATAGATTATAGAGAATAGCGATGGAAGATTTACAACAGGCTATTATTTTATTATTATTTTATGATCAAAACATCAACCCTGCTAATTTTTTTATTGAGAAATGAAGTTTGTAACAGCTATGAGAGTTTATAAAATTCTCAAGGTCGAGTTTCGTGAGGATCCCTCTTAAGTTCCTACAATACCTGCAGTTTCACCATGATCTCATCCTCGACCATGATCTTGCACGTGAAGAACGACCCACCGACCGTCGGAGACACATGCTGGTCGAATTTGTTGTCGACGTACCTCATCACCATGCTCGTTTTTCCCACCGCTAAAAATGACACCAAAAAAACAGTTGTTGATACTGCATATCGCGGTTTTATCGCCCCACAACGCCCACCGAATTACCTTGATGGCCCAGAACGACCATTTTTCCCACCACGACCTTCATTCTTCGATTTTGAATTTTTTCAGAGAAAAACTTCGAGTCGGGAGCAACGCGACACAACCGCACGAAATTAGGCAAATTATGACTGCGTTTTGAAGGCGATCAGCTGATCAACGATGTAGGCTGCCTGCATCGTTGGCGCGACCTTAATCTCTAATATTTCCCGCCAGGAACAGATGGCGGCCAATTTGCCGGAGGATTGAGGCTCCGCCGAGCGAAGCTCGGGCCATTGTTATTCAGCAGGAGTAGGTCTGGAGTGCCGTTTTCCGCGCCACTACTCTCGCTCGCTGATTGGCCGCCCGGAGCCGCAGGGAAACAATTACCAATCAACATCCGCTCCGGACACTTCCTGTTTCCGAAACGCGACCCCGGGCCCGCAATCTATCTCATCGGATTAGGGAAATGTTAACTTTTCGGCGGCTAGTGTTTTTTTTTTGGGAATTAGAAAAGTCCGGGAGGCCCGTGGCGCCGCCGGAAGCGGGCAAATAAAAGTAAAACAATCGTCGGGGTGATGGGGATCGCGTGGGAGGGGTAATGCCGGCCGCCGATTGGCCGAAAACTTTCAGATTGGTTCCAATCTTCCTAATTTTGGTCGAGGAACTCATAATTTATTGCCGTTGCGAGCTCGTTCCGGAGTACACTGCGGCGAAAAAATTTAAAGGGAAAAAGCTCCGGTTTAATTGGGCCGCGGTTGCGGACGGGACGCGAGATTCCTCCGAGATTAATCCCGGCATTGTAATTAACCCTAGAGTGGGCGCGTGGATTACATATGTAATCCGGTGTTCTTATTTTCATTGCTAGTTTTGTTCCTCTTATGACACATCAACAATTTTTTCAGTACCTTTCTAAAAAAGACTATTCTACAGGATTATTTTATCAAGCAATTTTTTTCTTACCACTTAGGTGGCGAAAAAAATATTTTATCCAACTGGATTACAATATAATAATAGTAAATTTAAACTTTTAATTTAAATTTTAATGTTTTTTCCCGATATGGAATTAATTATTTTAAGTCTGACTTACATGTCGATTTTTGTCCTTTGTTCCATATCTTCTTTTTTCTTTGTTTGGAATGTTAATTCCTCGTCACAATTTTTATAAACCACATTATATACACATTTAACACAAACATTTTAAAACTCTTGAAAAGCTTCAAAACATTTTACAATATATAATCCACGCGCCTAACCGCGTGATTATTTTAATTTGTTTGAGATTTCATTGAAGTATTCAATATTGACATATACACAGTTATTTTAACAAAAAATAAACGTAAATCAGATAAGGAGGTATATTTTCCTTCGATTGTGTTGATTCACTAATAACAGAAATTTTCGTATATGGCTATAGTTGTTTGTCTACTTGGCTATAAATTTTACTGTACAGGTAGCCCTCGATTTACGCCGGCTCAATTTACGCCGATTCACAATAACGCCGCTGTGCAATTCACCGTTTCGCCGTGTACATAATTGGGTAATTCACCGATTTTTTTTTATGTTGGGCTGATTTCCGTTTCAGTGTTCAGCCGCGACGTTGCGGATTCTTTTCCCAAAAATGTAAAAGATCCGAAACTTTGAACTTTTATTTGTTTTTCTTAATTTTTTTTAATAAAAGCATTTTACTTCATTTTATCTTAAAATACATTTAAAAAATTAAATTTATAATACACCTATCCCCCGATTTACACGATACTTTTTCACACGATTTCGCTTTTACACGGTTTTTAAAATAACGAATTTAAAATAAAATGGTAAAAATGAATATTTCAGATGAGTACATATTTCGACAATCATTTTTAAACTCCGTTCACTTGGTTGTACATATTGGTGATTCCCCGTTTTGTATGCACAATAAAACTTCCTACGTATTCACGTAAATTACTGCAGTAAATTTGTGCCAGTAGAAAAGTGTACATCATTGTGTTTTTACTACTCAGAATTTTTTGAACTCCATATTTACTGGTTAGCGATAAACAATTATTTTCTGAAACATTTTTACAATTTTTTTCGCAATAAAGTTTTAAACCATATCAGTTTTTAATAGAGCATGAAGGGACCTTTCAAATGAGGTGTTACAAACCCCTACTTCCTATTTAAAAATTTGGGGGTTGAAACTGTCACTCGAAGGGAGTTGAGGTTAGGGATGAAATTTTTACTTTGCAGGATATCATGTCATAAACGGGATTTTTTATAAATATGCACAATAATTGAGATACTGAATTTATTCCATTTGACTGGTTCGCACTGTATATTTGTTATTTTATGAATGAATGTTATTTTAATTTTTCAAAATATCTTATTAAAAAAAATTACGTTAAATAAATGACGTTGTTTTCGATTTACACGGTTTTGCCTATAAAAATTCAAAATTTCGTTCTACACGGTTTTTTGGAGAATCAATCTTCCGTGTAAATCGGGGGATAGGTGTATATGTATTTTGCATTATATTGTATTAATAAATAAAATGATTTGCTTCTTTTCACTTATGTAGAACCTAACTCTATATATTACTGTAAATATGGGTTCTTTTTACGCCGATTCGATTTGCGCCGGCTTTTGCTCCAGTATTAACGGAGCTACGGCCATTTTCTCGATTTATAGTTTTCTATCTCTGTCAATTTTAGAGCAAATCAATTTTTAATTAATTTTTAATTTTGAAATATTTTCTCCCAATTTCTTTGATTATTTTTTAATGATTTCATTCACCAATCGTTTAGCAGTATTTGGGCACACGTGTTTAATTCTGTCCAATCACAACATTATTATAGTGAGAATTTTCTACTGTAGAAAATTCCCGCGAGCATAATTTCTAGTATTTTGTTTACATATGTAACTTGACAGCACATTTTCTAGTTTTGACATCTGTCGCCAGTTTGATTTTAGTTTATAATGAATTAAACTGTATTTTTATGCTGTATTTTTTATTTAAACGTTAAAAAATAATCTTCCGAATACTACTCGAGAGTGCGAATTAATTAGAAAATAATTCTCCAGTTATTTTTTCAAACTTGTTGCCATTTGGGAATAGCCACTCGAGCCCTACGGGCTCTCGTGTCTATTCCCTGGCAACAAGTTTTCGAAAATCTGTCGAATTATTTTCAATTTATTCTCACTCTCTTGTGATATTACTTATGAATAGAAAACTCTTTTGGAAGTAAAGACCAATTAGAAATTTCCTTCCAATAATCAACAGCCTCGTTATGGGATGTAATTTCAAAATTAGAAAAACTAAAAGGTAGAATGGACATAATAAGTTCAGAATTAGAAAATATAGAAGACAAAAAGGCAGGCGAGGAAATATCAATTATAGACCTAATACCTAATCCACCAAAACGGATTGGTAATTTGGCTTCGAGTCCAAGATCTTATTGTAAATTTAATATTCAAAATTTTTTCCAAAGAAGAAATAACAATATTATCGAATTCAAGAGACTCATTTTTAAATTTCCAAAAAGGACAACGTCTAAGATTATAAGTGAAATTAGGTATCCAAAAACAATGACGGAGTAAATATAAACTAATATGAGGATTAATTTTACATAGATTTGAAGAAAGTAAAGAGAATGAATCAATTTTTTTTGGAAATGAATGGAGGAATTGCTGCATCGAAAATAGGACAACCAAGAATAAAAAGGTCTTCAACATTACAAACGTGAATACAAGGAGCTAATAATTCGAATCTTTCCAAAATTGAAGACTTGTCTAATTCCGAAACATTATTAAGGAAGAAAAGTTCGCATTTATTGAAATTAACAACCACACCAATTTTCTTAAATTCGGAAATAATCGTTTCTAAGTCTTGTAAGACATCCAAAGGTTTACCACTTAAGGAACCATCATCTAAGTACCAAACATTAATTCTGAATTGAAATTCTTAATAATTTGATGAATAGATAAACTAAAAATTGCAGGACATTTCCATTAAAGAATAAATTTGATTGATAAGCATAACATTGGTGACAGATGTAATCCACGCGCCTACTCGTGTCACAAAATAACAGGCGCCTACTGAAGAGTTAAGGCTAAAAATGCGGCGGCGAAAATCAGGGGTCGCTTTCGCCCGGAGTATACCTCATACATATAAACATGATAGCGAATCAGTTGTTAAGTTAAGCGAGAACTCCACTTTAGACAAAACCTTTTAGCAAATTGCATCAAGAGCGATATGGACTTGTAATACATACAATTTATTCAAAGAGAAATTTTCTGTTGGACGCGGCGCTCCGGGAGACGTCTCCTTTTTCAGGTCTCGAGTGGGAACAAGACGGAAGAGGGTTTCGAGCGATTTTTTCCCGGTTCTGCTCGAATTTACATTGATTATCTTTACATTTGTTGTATTTTCTTTCGTTCGCGATAAATGTAGCTTTTAATTTCGAATGGTACTAGCGCGGTTCCGCCGAAATTGTGATAAAACATTGCCATCTGATCGCTTCGACAGCTCGCCTTTTGCAATCAATCAATTTTACTTACTTTTAAGAAAATTCACTTTTTCTTTAATTATGTTACAATTTTTTTTAAAGATGAATTTGATCATTTTAATTTAATCTTTTTTTTTATTAACTAAAATTTAATTTAAAAAAGGTAATATTTGAATACAACAATGGACGTTCTTTTTTTGGTAATTGATAATTCTGTAATAGTAGCTTTATTTCATCCAAACGTCAAGCGTCGGTCGCGACTTCTAACCGTAGGAATCTATTTCTACTTGACAAATAAATACCACCGCCACGAGAATTAATATACAGGGTGTTATATATTTTATCACCGATGGCAAAATAGTCCATCAAAATAGTTTGTTTCATTCTCATAAATTGAATGAGTAATTTTACATTCCAAAGGAAAAATATTTTCTTAATGAGCCCTATATCGAAATATTGACAAATTCAACCTCTACGACAAAATAAATCGACAAATTAATTCACTGAGGAATACGAAAGTTATGAATTTTACAAAAGTGGGTACATTTTAGTTTGATTAAAGATTACTTGATAGTTCCCTGAAATTTTGTAAATAAATCTTATATCAGATTATTGGCAAGTAATACAACCTCTCTGTATAAATAAATGTACAAATTAATTTAAGAAAGAATAAAAAAGTTGTGATTTTTTGTTGTTTAAAAAGTAGGTACATTTTGGTTTGATTTAGGATTACTTAATAACTACTCAATATTTTTAAAATAAATTATATATCAAAATATTGGCAAATATAATCTCTATGGCCAATTAAATTTACAAATTAATTTGCAAAAGAATAAAAAAGTTATGATTTTTTTCACAGGTGTTGCTCAAACAGTAGGTAAATTTTCGTTTGATTTACTAATAAATAAAAAGTTATGAATTTTTGTAAAATGTGTTGTTCAAAAAGTAGATAAATTTAAATTTGGCTTTCTCTCTAGTTATTCAAGTCTTGTTGACGTACTATATGATATAAATAATTTTTCACATTGTGCAATAAAAAACTAAAAAACGAAATTTTACCCAAAACTGTTTGTTTTACTTTGGGGCTTCAAATAAAAATATTTTGGATTTTTTTTGCACTCATCGAAATTGTACACTTCAACTGATGTAACATGTAAATTGCCTACTTTCTCCTCAATTTTTAATAGATACTATGGCCCCGTTGATAAAACTTATAACACCCTGTACAGTGATTTTTAGTGGCATTTTTAAGGAACTATTTTTTGTGACATGTTTTGCTTGATCAACAAAATACTGTAAGGAATTTCAGATTTTGAAAGATTTAATAAAAGTGAAATTTGTAAGATTATTATCTGAGATGGTAATATAGGCAACACATTATATATAACTGGCACTACATAATTCAACCAATAAAATTAAAAATTTGTTTGTGTGTAGCCAACATAATTCCTTTTCTTAAACTGAAACATGAGATATAATTTATCCAAACCCCACAGTTAAACTTCTTCATAACAATATCGATTTTTGCTGTCGTAAAGACAATATTACGCACTAGTGAGTTTTGGGTTACCGTAACACAACGAGTGAGTTTTAATTTAGAGAATTTTTTCCATATAGTTCTGATATGGTTCAGGTTAGGTACCAGTTGAAAATGTGCAAGCAACGTCACCTTTTTAGTCATTATAAAACTTGACAGTTATTTTTGATAAATTTGTTACTTTTCATAAGAACTGATTGTTGACTGTATTTGAGATTCTTCGTTTAAAATTGCGTTTTGATTTGGAATATTGTTTTTGGTACGAAATCAATCAAAAAATAATTTTCAAAATCACAGTTTAAAATTAACTCTAAAACATACCAGCAAGTCACAAAAACATCAGCAGCTAACATCGAAGAGGCATGAAATTATTGTCTTCTTTACGAAGACTTTGACAGTTATAAATGATTGAGATATGTATTTAATTTCACCGTTCCGACGAATCCGTTCTTTTTATTTTTATTTGGGTAGACCGGTCGCGACATTAAATGACAAACGACCTACGAGCGCGTCGCAGACCGTACAACATCGACGTTTGTGGGGTTGTCTACAAATATTATGAGATTTGAACAGTCAAATAAGCTGTAAAATTCGAATATTCTCAACACTGTTTTTGTTTATAGCAAATAAAATTTAATAATAAATTTGAACACGTTTTTATATTCAGTTTTTTTTTTTTTAATTTGTGGCATGTATAGAAAACCCCTCAAACGCTCTTGTAACAAAGTCTGCGATGTGCTCAATCGTCTTGTTATTTAATGTGCCTACCGGTATACCTAAGAACAGTGTTGCTAAATAAAATAAAATTGGTTTCTTACCCACGCAACGCAATCATACGATTTTATTGAAACTTTCTTTCCTGCAATCTTATAATTTTGACGATGACTTTTATTATAATTGAAACTGCCATTATCTTTAATTCAAAGAGGACAAAAATCTGATTACAATAAATTTGAAAAATGAAATAAAATTGTATTAAATTCAGTGAAGATTATACTGCCTTTTTAAAAATTGAACGTGCAATGTAAATATCCCCATGTTCAACTAAAAAAAAATCAATCAGTATATGTAGTAGATGCCAATAATTTGACATTTGTGTCAATTTAGAAATAAAAAATTTGATTGTTGAAGTTCAAGTATGAAATTTAGTTACTGAAATGTATTTAGAAGAAGAGAATATTAATATTGTGAATTGGTATAAAAATAACAATAGCTTCAGACAAGCCATAAAATTTATTTTTCATCAATACCATCTGTCGGAACAGTAATTAATTAAATCCCATTTATTTAAGAAATGATACGCAGGAAATCTACAATTGTTCAGCATATTGTTTAGAATGTGAGGGACAATTCGAAGATTTATCGCAATTTTTCTTCTAAATAAATTGTTCTACTTTTCTAACGTGGTGCTATTACAATTTATTAATACACAACCTAAACTAAGTTGAGGTGAGATTGGTTGCATACGTTGACTGATTGGGATTTTTAAAAAAATGTTCAATGTTAAAAAAATAACAATGGCTTCAGATAAGCCAAAAATTTATTTTTTCCTCAATACCATCTGTCGGAACAGTAATGAATTAAATCCCATTTATTTAAGAAATGCTATGCAGGAAATCTACAATTGTTCAGCGTATTGTTTAGAATGTGAAGGACAATTCGAAGATTTATTGCAATATTTCTTCTAAATAAATTGTTCTACTTTTCTAACTTCGTGCCATTACAATTTAATAATACACAACCTAAACTAAGTTGAGGTGTGATTGGTTGCATATGTTGACTGATTGAGATTTTTTAAAAAATGTTCAATGTTAAAAAAATAATAATAGTTTCAGATAAGCCAGAAATTTATTTCTTCATCAATACCATCTGTCGGAACAGTAATGAATTAAATCCCATTTATTTAAGAAATGCTATGCAGGAAATCTACAATTGTTCAGCGTATTGTTTAGAATGTGAGGGACAATTCGAAGATTTATCGCAATTTTTCTTCTAAATAAATTGTTCTACTTTTCTAACGTCACGTCTAACGTAATAATACACAACCTAAACTAAGTTGAGGTGTGATTGGTTGCATATGTTGACTGATTGAGATTTTTTAAAAAATGTTCAATGTTAAAAAAATAATAATAGCTTCAGATAAGCCAGAAATTTATTTTTTCATCAATACCATCTGTCGGAACAGTAATGAATTAAATCCCATTTATTTAAGAAATGCTATGCAGGAAATCTACAATTGTTCAGCGTATTGTTTAGAATGTGAAGGATAATTCGAAGATTTATTGCAATTTTTCTTCTAAATAAATTGTTCTACTTTTCTAACTTCGTGCCATTACAATTTAATAATACACAACTAAGTTGAGGTGAGATTGGTTGCATACGTTGACTGATTGAGATTTTTTAAAAATTGTTCAATGCTAAAAACAGGACCCTGTATAAGAGAGCTAATCTTAATCTTTTGAAATACACATTTTGTTGTTTTCGTTCTTAAAAAAAATTTGAAATGAAAAAGAAATTAATTTCATATATTTATTCTGCAACTTTTGACATATTTTACAATGTATAGGAACTTTAAAATTAATTTTTGGTATGTTGCGCTTTGTGACCTACACAAAAACAGAAAAATAAATAGCAAATCAATCCCTCTCAAAGTAAAATTACGTTTCAGCGTTCGCTACGAGTTCCACCGGGAAAATCCACCTCACACCGACACACAGTTTCGTCCTTCGCCACCACTACACAGCTACAAGTACATACTACGACACAACAGCTCAGCCCCAAGTTCGATCACATTTAGGAAAACTCCCGTTACACCACGTACGGTCTGTACAACGGTTCCGTCTCTTGAATTTTCCTCGCACTGTTTTCACTCGTCGAATTATTCGCACTTTCCTGGTTCGTCGACGAGGCCGCCTTGTGACTCTGGCTCGAATTCAAGGAGCTCTGCCGCTTGTCGCCGTCGCCGTCTTTGGTCACCTTGGCCTCCTGCTGCGCCTTTTTGCTCCTCTTCCACTTCATCCTGCGGTTTTGGAACCAGATTTTCACCTGAAAAAATCAGTTTCTAAATTACGACGCCACGACCCGCTCAGACATGATAAATCTGCGTCACATTTCGCGCAGTTAGTCATCGCAATCCTAAAATATGACTTCTGTCTGTTTGTTTGAGCTTGTACTTATCTTGCCCCATAACTTTTAAGCCTCGAAGAAAACAGTTTTGAGCTTTCGCTCGAACACAATCGAAAAAACCGATCCGGACTTTATCATGCCTGCGCTTGTTTTTTGGGGCGACTAAAAAATTCGGCCTCTTTTGCATCGATCAATTCAAAAGCTGCCCAATTAATTTAATTCTTTGGTTTTTTAATATAAAAATGAAACAAGTACACAGTGTGTCTCAAAGATGCATTGAAGATCTTGTCAGCAACAAGGAGTTAACTATAGGTAATTTCTTTAAATTTTAGAAGTAGATAGGAAAACTTTTTCTACTAGGTCTATTTTTGAACTTTTGTGAAATTGTTGAGAAAACGTAATTAAGTAAGTGTTTTCCTTGTCCAGAGACCATTTTTAAATCAGCAACAGCGTTAGAGGGTTATCAAATATTTTTTATTTTAGTTTATGTTGATAGTAATTCCCAATTAATTTATTTCTCTGATTTTTAATAAAAAAATAAAACAATTTTATTCTGAAAAGGACAAATATACAGTGCGTCTCAAAGATGCATTGGAGATTTTGTCAGCAACAAGGAGTTAATTATAATTTCCTTAAATTTTGGAAGAAGATGGGAAAACTTTTTTCTGTAAGGTCTATTTTTGAACTTTTGTGAAATTGTTGAGAAAACAAAGTTAAGTAAGTGTTTTGCTTGTCCAGAGACCATTTTTAAATCAGCAACAGAGTTAGAGGGTTATGAAATATTTTGTATTTTAGTTTATGTTGGTAGTAATTCCCAATTAATTTATTTCTTTGATTTTTAATATAAAAATTTAAAAAAAATATTCTGAAATCTACAAGTATACAGTGTCTCTCAAAGATGCATTGAAGACCTTGTCAGCAACAAGGAGTTATCTGTAATTTCTTTAAATTTTAGAAGAAGATAGGAAAGCTTTTTTCTATAAGGTCTGTTTTGTAAACTTTTGTGAAATTGTTGAGAAAACGTAATGAGGTGAATGCTTTTCGTGTCCAGAGACCATTTTTAAATCAGCAACAGCGTTAGAGGGTTATAAAATATTTTTTATTTTAGTTTCTGTTGATAGTAATGTTCAATTAATTTATTTCTTTGGTTTTTAATATAAAAATAAAATTATTTTATTTTGAAAAGGACAAGTATACAGTGTGTCTCAAAGAAGCATTGAAGACCTTGTCAGCAACAAGGAGTTATCTGTAAATTCTTTTAATTTTAGAAGATAAGAAAACTTTTTTCTACAAGGTCTATTTTTGAACTTTTGTGAAATTGTTGAGAAAACGTAATTAAGTAAGTGTTTTCCTTGTCCAGAGACCATTTTTAAATCAGCAACAGCGTTAGAGGGTTATGAAATATTTTTTATTTTAGTTTATGTTGGTAGTAATTCCCAATTAATTAATTTTTTAGTTTTTAATATAAAAATAAAACAATTTTATTCTGAAAAGGACAAGTATATAGTGTGTCTCAAAGATGCATTGAAGACCTTGTCAGCAACAAGAAGTAATTTCTATAAATTTTGGAAGAAGATCAGAAACCTTTTTTCTATAAGGTCTACTTATGAACTATTGTGAAATTGTTGAGAGAACGCAATGAAATGAATGTTTTCCGTGTCCAAAGACCATTTTTAAATCAGCAACAGCGTTAGAGGGTTAGAGAGTTATAATAATAAGATCATCGTCCTATTTTATATAAATTCGTGAGTAGCCTTGAATACTTGACAGTATCAGTTAATCCTAGATTAATTTCATTGTAACAAGTGTTGTAGTTATAGAAACGATTGTTTTGTATTGAAATGTTTGCGAAGTGTGGTTCAAATATTTGGTTATTAAAGATTCCACACCACACATTCGTATTGATTTCGTGCTTCTATTTGAAAATCTGAATTTTCATCTGCCCATCAACGGCCATTCTGCGAGTTTACAACTCCATTGGAAGAAACTGTTCGCAAAATTTGCAGCTGGTGTTCTTCGTCAGTGATCCAATGACCATGTGGATGTTTAAATTTATTTGCAGTGGTTCCCGTACTTTTAAATTTTTAATAAATTTTTCCAACTGTTGTATGGGAGATATTTTTACCAGGATGTCGGTGATTAAAAATTAAATAGCTCTGTCTCTCTCAACGTTTCATATTTGTCACCTACAATTAAAACAATTTAAATTTTCTCACTTTTACTTAATTTGCGTTCCATTGTGAAAATACTAATGATACTGTCAAACATAAAACAGTTATTCCCCTATTGAAAAAGTATACAAATGTATAAAATATGATCTTATTATTATAATTTTCTAGTGCGTTTAACCGAAAAATACGCTTTTCTTGTATTTATTCACATTAATTGTTAAGTTGCATTTATTTTGAGTAAATTAAAAAACAAGCTGAAACTTAAAAAGTGGTTTTTCGTGATAAAAAAGCATTCCACCAAAAATGTAAAATAACACGACAGAGTTTCTATTGAAATTAAAAATTTCATGTGTAATTTAGATTGTACTAGTTTAGTAAATTTTTTTAAGACAACAATAAACAAACTAACTATACATAGATTTGAAATAACTAAAATTCAAGATTACACGTGGAAATTGTAAGAGAAAGTTGAAATTTGAAAAATAACAATTTTTTTGGACATCGGTTGAAGAAACTCATCTGATTTCATAATTGGCATCGCATCTACTGAATATCCAACTAATGTTACCCAAATTTCGTCAAAAATAATTTTCATTTTAAAATTACCGTTTTTTCTCAGTTTTTGAAGTTTCGATAAATTCCATTTTCTCTGAAACCAAAAATAGTTCGCACAATCCGAGTAGTCCATTTTGGGTTTTTGAACATGCACCAACTTTTGGCAAATTTAGATTTTTAAAGAAATCGAAGATGAAAGTTTTTTCCATATGGTGCGAACAATATGGCGGACACTGTATATAATAAACCTAATATTTTTTGAATGTACAAAAATAAACATTATTTTCTTTATGTAAATCTAATATTTTTTGAATATAGAAAAAAATTATTTTTTTTTCTTATTTTTTGAATGTATAAAAATAAATACTTTTTTCATTATGTAAATCTAATATTTTTTGAAAAGGTGCGCAAAAATAAATTTTTTTTCTTCAAATAAATCTAATATTTCTTGAACGCACAAAAATAAATATTCTTTATGTAAATTTAATATTTTTTAAATATGCAAAAACAAATATTTTTTGAATATATTTTTAAAACATTTTTAAAATATTCGAAAACATTCCAATAGTTTTTAAATATTTTATAAATACTAACTAAATATTGTGTAGCCCCGGTTCTCGGCAGATGAGATCCGACGAAAAAAGTAACAATAAAAGCGGCACATATACAGACCGTCTCAAAAACAAAACGAATCCATAACTCCCTTATTTATCGGAATATTTCAGTTATTATATTTTCACAGTTTAGTCTACGTGATTTTATTAAGTAATTTTGTAGCCCATTCGCAACCATTTAACTCGGCGTAGATAACTAAAATCCACAAGAAATCGAAGATGAAAGTTTTTCCCATATGATGAGAACAATATGACAATCTCAACGAAGAAAGCTTTGTCTTTAATATTAAATATTCTGTAACATTCAAGTGGCTGACAAAATTGTACAGGTTATTAAGCGCTCATTACTGCCAACATAAAATAAATAAAATAATTTCCCTCGATTTTAAAAATAGTGTGTTAGGACTTTTTGTACTCACTTGTGTCTCGGTCAAGAAATAAAATAATAATTTCCCCCTATTTTAAAAATAGTGTGTTAGGACTTTTTGCACTCACTTGTGTCTCGGTCAAGAAATAAAATAATAATTTCCCCCTACTTTAAAAATAGCATTTTAGGACATTTTGCACTCACTTGTGTCTCGGTCAGCATGAGGCTGGTCGCCACCTCGAACCGCTTCGGCCTGGACAGGTACTTATTCTGCCTGAACTGTTTCTCCAGTTCGAGGAGCTGTTGCGACGTGAACGCCGTCCTGGGTCGTCTCGTCTTGCCCAAGATCGCGTGCCCCGGGCCGCAACCTGCAAAGTTCGTTGTTTATTCAATTATTCATTGGGATCTCACTTCAATTTGTCACCATATTGCGCCGTATAAAACTTGTGGCCAGAAGGGCCGTATGTTTGCAGTATATTTATCACTACAACCCCATTTGATTGTGCCATTGTCATGATAATTTAATATCCTAATACATTTAACGACACCCCCTAATTTCACCCTCCTTTGTTGGGCCGAACAAGGACCGGTTTTTCGCGACACTATTTTAACGCTGCATTATTCCGAAAACAACGAAATTTGCGTCAGATGGGAGGTCACGCTGGATCGGGAGGAATTAGCGTCCGGTGGAAATTTCTGGCGGGCGCACCATCTTCCTAATTGCATAATCCATTTAGCCGGTGCGTAGACATGGAGGAAAATAAATATCGCTCAATAAGTATAATTGCATCAAATATTCTCCCCCTTACATGCTAATCGCTTGTAAAAATATTGGTGCAGTTGTAATTGGCTTTTATTTTCGGTTTTTATTTCTTGGATTGAATTGGAAATTTTTTCACTTAAACTGCGCCGCGTTTTATTTTGATTGAAGCCACTTCATCTTTATTCATTTGAATTTGTTTTTTTTGCTTTTTAAGATTTATTGGTTCATGCATTAAAATAATAACATTAAATACCAAAAGTTGCAAGAAATATAATTACGCACGAGTCAAAAAAGTTACGTACGAGTGCGTAATTTAAATAGGTCCGCATAATATTTCTTGCTGTTCTATCAATTCAAGAAATTGAAGAAATTTCCTAAATCAAAAATAATTGTGTGCTGTATCGGCTTGAATTTAAAACTTACAAACAATTCTCGATATTAAAGAAAAGTGCATCTTAAATTTCGAGCAATTACGACAGTAAAGTCTCAGGCGATTTACAACGTTTTTAGATTGAAATCAACTGGTTAAAGTGTTGTTGACTGTAGTTGACAGAAAAAGAGTTCAAATAGTCTTCCTTTTTTGATATAAATTCATTAAATAAGGTGTCAGTAATGAAACAATATTTCTTGTGACAGAAACTATTCAGTATAGCGCGAGGGTGATTTTGAAAAACGAGTCGGAGCACGGTGTAGACGAAAAAACAAAATTCACACGAGTTCGACAATGTCGATTTTCTGTAGTAGGTTCGCATTGAAAATAAACTTGTTATTCGCCGTTTGAAACAATGAAAACATAACTATAACATAAACAATAACTAATAACTTTGTGCAAGAAGCGTTACTTAATGAAATAATTTGCACGGTACCCATATGTGACACTTTGGCAACTTTCATAATTTGTTTAAATGTGTGAATCGTTGCTGGATTAATATTAAGGGTTTGTGCAACCTCTCGCATCATTACTGTCACTAATATTCACTTGACGTCTGTCAGTCATGCGCTAATCTTCATTTTTCTTCTTTTTTAATTGCTTTTGATACTTTTTATTTTTATTGTTTCACTGCCTCTTGCAGAAGAATAGTATAATTCATGTCGAGAGTTGTATGGAACATATTACGCACGACTCAAAAAAGTTACGCACGACGCCAAAATTAATAATGATAATTTCATGGAAAGTAAATAAAGAAGTAAATATTTTATTAAATTATTAGAAATTTTATTTACTTTTTGACTTTAACTGTGGGATTTTACTTTATAACGCACGGCGTGCATAAGAATACGCTTAATTAGTTTATTGTTTTTATAGTATTGATGATTTTCAGTAGAGGTTGTAGAAAAACGTTTCTAACAATCAGATTCTCGTATGTTCAAATTCGAACGCATAAAACATAATGCAGCGTTGATGGGATGTTTTTATTTCATTGTCATTGTCAATGTAGGGTTGAATATTAAAAAAAAATAAAACATTCATATTATTTTACTGAAAAAGAAAGTTAACAACCTCCGTAATTTTTGAAGAAGAGAGATTTTAGTGCACAAAAATTTATGGAACAACATAATAGTCCTATAAACGGAAAAATTAGTTGTAGAATCCAATTTTGTTACTTTTAAAAGAGATAAAAACGGCTTGAATCTATGGATGAAAATTTATTTTAAAAAACGTTGGTTTCAGTCTGGCAACAGTTCATAAAATTTAATGAAAATTGTATTAGAAGACTACAATAACAAAATGGGAAAAATGTGAAAGAATAACATAATTAAGGGCTTGCCTCAATTCTCATTTTCAAACCTCTTAAAATCAGGGAATTTTAATTACAACTTTTACAAATTCAACGTACACTTCTGTTCATTGAAAAGGAATACATTTAAATTTTAGTTGCGTAAATTAGGCTGTTTTAATTTAATAATTGAAAATTATGTTTCAATTCAATCCAAAGTTAAAATTTTAAATATTTTTGGGAACAAAAGTGTGAATAAGAGAAATTGATACGGAGATGGCGCTTGTATTCTGTCAAAAATTGCAAATTTGTATCGTTTAAATGTGTCTTTGTTACAAAAATTTGTTGTCATACGTTCAAAAAATTAGATATTTTTTTAATTTGACAAGAGTTAAATTTTAAATCTGAAATTTGACGGTGACACTTCAAAAGTCTGATACACAATGCCTAAATTTTGGAAAATTTAATTTCTATAAAAAGGTCATCTTTCTTGGGGACTTTTAATAGGTAAATCAGACGTTACTTCAACGTTGCCAGCAAAATTGTTTTGTCTTCGCCGAACTTGAAGCAACTATTAAATTTCAATTACATTAAAATTTAGTTTTTTTGGCGCTGTCGCCGAAATTTAATTTTCCTTTGCGAACCTGCGATGCAGAAAGGGCGCGTCATTTCCCACCAAAATTGCACTTTTTGCAGGTGGTCCGCAAAATAAATAACGGGCGCAGCACATTAGCAAAGTTGATGACGGCAATTAAAGTAATTTATGGCAGTTAACGGGCGCATGTATCCACTTGCTAGTAAGCATGTGAAGGGTGGTTCGACCCGTGCGGTTACGGGGATTTCGTGCGCTTAATTTACGTACGTGTCATTTCGTCCAAAGATGTCGAAAAAGCGGCCCTTTTTGCGCGAAAATCGGGGGGTAAGGAGCGCATCTGTCGCGCCACGCCGGATCGCATAAATCAAAATTAATAAAAAAGTAACAAATTGTGTTAAACTTTATCGAATGACAGAATAAATAAATTGTCGCTAATCCGCATTCGTATGAATGTTATCAGCCCGTGGGTTAATAATTAAAATCATTTATTGTTGCCTGATATCCAATTATATCGATAAGAAAAGCCGGTATTACGGATTGATAAGAAACCGGTAATTATACCAATATTTCTGAATTATTATCTCAATCCGAAGGCATATGGTGACAAGATGAGAAATTTAATATAAAATTGGCCATTTCGTGTTTATCTATAGATCACTGTTATCGCCGTTTTTTCATTTGCATTCACAGCTATTTAATGTGAAAAGAAAACACCAACACCAACATTCACACAAATTAATTCGCGTTGTATGACTCGTATCTGATAACGACCTTGTTAGCGCAACGAACAATATTAACGAGGAATTAAGAATAATACCGCCGTATCAATTTCGCGCACTCCAGTTTTGAAACGACAATTTACTTAATCTTCATTAAATCCACAAAAACTGCCAACAAAGTCCAACAGTCCAATTTTGGTGACAGCGCCCAACTGATAGGATGGAAATACCATTTTCGGCCATTGCACCACTTCTAGCCACTTTTAAATATTTATGATATTTTTCTTATTTAAATTGCCCAACGATTATTTTATTTCATGCTTAGAAATGAAATTGTGTCTAGTGATTTTTTTTAAGTAGTGTTAAAGAAGGCTGCTTGACCAACAAAGTGGCCGAAAGTGGTGAAATTAAATTACCAAGATTTACAGCGTTTCAGTTTAAAACCTGTACCACAAAAAAACAAATAAAGGCTCAGTTCAAAATAAAGCAATGTGGTTGACGACTCTTATTAGTCATTTGTTGATTTTTTAATTACAAATCTTCTTAAGTAACAGATCAAAAATATTTAAATATGCATTTTTAATTCATTGATTGATATTTTCACTTCATGTAAAAAAAATCTGAATTGAAATGGCAAAATAACTAATTCAAATTGCAATATTTATTTTAGTCTCAACATAATGACAGTTGTAGAAAAAAAGTAGTAATTAGAAAAAAGTTCAAAAAGAAGCTGATAAGGTATTTCTCATTTAAAGTGCCAAACAATTATTTTATTTCATGCTTAGAAGTGAAATTGTGCCTAGTGATGTTTTTAAGTAGCGTTAAACAAGGCTGCTTGACCAACAAAGTGGCCGAAAGTGGTGAAATTCATTTACTAACATTTACAGCATTTCAGCTTAAAACCTGCACCACAGAAAAATAAATAAAGGCCCAGTTCAAAATGAAGCAATGTGATTGACGACTCTTGTTAGTCCTTTGTTGATTTTTTCAATTATAAATCTTTTTAAAGTGGCTGCCTTACTTTTTAAATATTCATTTTTAATTCATTGATTGATACTTTCACTTCAGGCAAAAAAAATCTGAATTGAAATGGCCAAATAACCAATTCAAATTGCAATATTTATATTAGTCTCAACATAATGACAGTTGTAGAAAAAAAGTAGTAATAAGAAAAAAGTTCAAAAAGAAACTGATAAGGTCCTTCTCATTTAAAGTGTCCAACAATTATTTTATTTCATGTTTAGAAGAGAAATTGTGCCTAGTGATTTTTTAAGTAGCGTTAAACAAGGCTGCTTAATCAACAAAGTGGCCGAAAGCGATGAAATTAAATTACCAAGATTTACAGCATTTCAATTTAAAACCTGTACCACAGAAAAATAAATAAAGGCTCAGTTCCAAATGAAGCAATGTAGTTGACGAATCTTATTAGTCATTTGTTAATTTTTTCAACTACAAATCTTCTTAAAGTGGCTGAAAATGGTGTCTCTGCCCTACTTTTTAAATTGTCATTTTTAATTCATTGATTGATACTTTCACTTCATGCAAAAAAATCTGAATTGAAATGACAAAATAACCAATTCAAATTGCAATATTTATTTTAGTCTCGACATAATGACAGTAGTTGCTAAAGAAAAGTAGTAATAAGAAAAAAGTTCAAAAAGAAGCTGATAAGGTATTTCTCATTTAAAGTGTTCAACAATGATTTTATTTCATGGTTAGAAGTGAAATTGTGCCTAGTGCTTTTTTTAAGTAGCGTTAAACAAGGTTGCTTGAACAACAAAGTGGCCGAAAGTGGTGAAATTAAATTACCAAGATTTACAGCGTTTTAGTTTAAAACCTGTACCACAAAAAAAATAAATAAAGGCTCAGTTTAAAATGAAGTAATGTGGTTAACGACTCTTACTAGTTATTTGTTGATTTTTTCAACTACAAATCTTCTTAAAGTGGCTGCAAATGGTGTCCCTGCCCTACTTTTTAAATGGTCATTTTTAATTCATTGATTGATACTTTTACTTCATGCAAAAAAATCTGAATTGAAATGACAAAATAACCAATTCAAATTGCAATATTTATTTTAGTCTCGACATAATGACAGTAGTTGCTAAAGAAAAGTAGTAATAAGAAAAAAGTTCAAAAAGAAGGTGATAAGGTATTTCTCATTTAAAGTGTTCAACAATGATTTTATTTCATGGTTAGAAGTGAAATTGTGCCTAGTGCTTTTTTTAAGTAGCGTTAAACAAGGTTGCTTGAACAACAAAGTGGCCGAAAGTGGTGAAATTAAATTACCAAGATTTACAGCGTTTTAGTTTAAAACCTGTACCACAAAAAAAATAAATAAAGGCTCAGTTTAAAATGAAGTAATGTGGTTAACGACTCTTACTAGTCATTTGTTGATTTTTTCAACTACAAATCTTCTTAAAGTGGCTGCAAATGATGTCCCTGCCCTACTTTTTAAATGGTCATTTTTAATTCATTGATTGATACTTTCACTTCATGCAAAAAAATCTGAATTGAAATGACAAAATAACCAATTCAAATTGCAATATTTATTTTAGGCTCAACATAATGACAGTAGTTGCTAAAGAAAAGTAGTAATAAGAAAAAAGTTCAAAAAGAAGGTGATAAGGTATTTCTCATTTAAAGTGTTCAACAATGATTTTATTTCATGGTTAGAAGTGAAATTGTGCCTAGTGCTTTTTTTAAGTAGCGTTAAACAAGGCTGCTTGAACAACAAAGTGGCCGAAAGTGGTGAAATTAAATTACCAAGATTTACAGCGTTTTAGTTTAAAACCTGTACCACAAAAAAAATAAATAAAGGCTCAGTTTAAAATGAAGTAATGTGGTTAACGACTCTTACTAGTCATTTGTTGATTTTTTCAACTACAAATCTTCTTAAAGTGGCTGCAAATGATGTCCCTGCCCTACTTTTTAAATGGTCATTTTTAATTCATTGATTGATACTTTCACTTCATGCAAAAAAATCTGAATTGAAATGACAAAATAACCAATTCAAATTGCAATATTTATTTTAGGCTCAACATAATGACAGTAGTTGCTAAAGAAAAGTAGTAATAAGAAAAAAGTTCAAAAAGAAGCTGATAAGGTATTTCTCATTTAAAGTGTTCAACAATGATTTTATTTCATGGTTAGAAGTGAAATTGTGCCTAGTGCTTTTTTTAAGTAGCGTTAAACAAGGTTGCTTGAACAACAAAGTGGCCGAAAGTGGTGAAATTAAATTACCAAGATTTACAGCGTTTTAGTTTAAAACCTGTACCACAAAAAAAATAAATAAAGGCTCAGTTTAAAATGAAGTAATGTGGTTAACGACTCTTACTAGTCATTTGTTGATTTTTTCAACTACAAATCTTCTTAAAGTGGCTGCAAATGATGTCCCTGCCCTACTTTTTAAATGGTCATTTTTAATTCATTGATTGATACTTTCACTTCATGCAAAAAAATCTGAATTGAAATGACAAAATAACCAATTCAAATTGCAATATTTATTTTAGGCTCAACATAATGACAGTAGTTGCTAAAGAAAAGTAGTAATAAGAAAAAAGTTCAAAAAGAAGCTGATAAGGTATTTCTCATTTAAAGTGTTCAACAATGATTTTATTTCATGGTTAGAAGTGAAATTGTGCCTAGTGCTTTTTTTAAGTAGCGTTAAACAAGGTTGCTTGAACAACAAAGTGGCCGAAAGTGGTGAAATTAAATTACCAAGATTTACAGCGTTTTAGTTTAAAACCTGTACCACAAAAAAAATAAATAAAGGCTCAGTTTAAAATGAAGTAATGTGGTTAACGACTCTTACTAGTCATTTGTTGATTTTTTCAACTACAAATCTTCTTAAAGTGGCTGCAAATGATGTCCCTGCCCTACTTTTTAAATGGTCATTTTTAATTCATTGATTGATACTTTCACTTCATGCAAAAAAATCTGAATTGAAATGACAAAATAACCAATTCAAATTGCAATATTTATTTTAGGCTCAACATAATGACAGTAGTTGCTAAAGAAAAGTAGTAATAAGAAAAAAGTTCAAAAAGAAGGTGATAAGGTATTTCTCATTTAAAGTGTTCAACAATGATTTTATTTCATGGTTAGAAGTGAAATTGTGCCTAGTGCTTTTTTTAAGTAGCGTTAAACAAGGCTGCTTGAACAACAAAGTGGCCGAAAGTGGTGAAATTAAATTACCAAGATTTACAGCGTTTTAGTTTAAAACCTGTACCACAAAAAAAATAAATAAAGGCTCAGTTTAAAATGAAGTAATGTGGTTAACGACTCTTACTAGTCATTTGTTGATTTTTTCAACTACAAATCTTCTTAAAGTGGCTGCAAATGATGTCCCTGCCCTACTTTTTAAATGGTCATTTTTAATTCATTGATTGATACTTTCACTTCATGCAAAAAAATCTGAATTGAAATGACAAAATAACCAATTCAAATTGCAATATTTATTTTAGTCTCGACATAATGACAGTAGTTGCTAAAGAAAAGTAGTAATAAGAAAAAAGTTCAAAAAGAAGCTGATAAGGTATTTCTCATTTAAAGTGTTCAACAATGATTTTATTTCATGGTTAGAAGTGAAATTGTGCCTAGTGCTTTTTTTAAGTAGCGTTAAACAAGGTTGCTTGAACAACAAAGTGGCCGAAAGTGGTGAAATTAAATTACCAAGATTTACAGCGTTTTAGTTTAAAACCTGTACCACAAAAAAAATAAATAAAGGCTCAGTTTAAAATGAAGTAATGTGGTTAACGACTCTTACTAGTTATTTGTTGATTTTTTCAACTACAAATCTTCTTAAAGTGGCTGCAAATGGTGTCCCTGCCCTACTTTTTAAATGGTCATTTTTAATTCATTGATTGATACTTTCACTTCATGCAAAAAAATCTGAATTGAAATGACAAAATAACCAATTCAAATTGCAATATTTATTTTAGTCTCGACATAATGACAGTAGTTGCTAAAGAAAAGTAGTAATAAGAAAAAAGTTCAAAAAGAAGCTGATAAGGTATTTCTCATTTAAAGTGTTCAACAATGATTTTATTTCATGGTTAGAAGTGAAATTGTGCCTAGTGCTTTTTTTAAGTAGCGTTAAACAAGGCTGCTTGAACAACAAAGTGGCCGAAAGTGGTGAAATTAAATTACCAAGATTTACAGCGTTTTAGTTTAAAACCTGTACCACAAAAAAAATAAATAAAGGCTCAGTTTAAAATGAAGTAATGTGGTTAACGACTCTTACTAGTCATTTGTTGATTTTTTCAACTACAAATCTTCTTAAAGTGGCTGCAAATGATGTCCCTGCCCTACTTTTTAAATGGTCATTTTTAATTCATTGATTGATACTTTCACTTCATGCAAAAAAATCTGAATTGAAATGACAAAATAACCAATTCAAATTGCAATATTTATTTTAGTCTCGACATAATGACAGTAGTTGCTAAAGAAAAGTAGTAATAAGAAAAAAGTTCAAAAAGAAGCTGATAAGGTATTTCTCATTTAAAGTGTTCAACAATGATTTTATTTCATGGTTAGAAGTGAAATTGTGCCTAGTGCTTTTTTTAAGTAGCGTTAAACAAGGTTGCTTGAACAACAAAGTGGCCGAAAGTGGTGAAATTAAATTACCAAGATTTACAGCGTTTTAGTTTAAAACCTGTACCACAAAAAAAATAAATAAAGGCTCAGTTTAAAATGAAGTAATGTGGTTAACGACTCTTACTAGTTATTTGTTGATTTTTTCAACTACAAATCTTCTTAAAGTGGCTGCAAATGGTGTCCCTGCCCTACTTTTTAAATGGTCATTTTTAATTCATTGATTGATACTTTCACTTCATGCAAAAAAATCTGAATTGAAATGACAAAATAACCAATTCAAATTGCAATATTTATTTTAGTCTCGACATAATGACAGTAGTTGCTAAAGAAAAGTAGTAATAAGAAAAAAGTTCAAAAAGAAGCTGATAAGGTATTTCTCATTTAAAGTGTTCAACAATGATTTTATTTCATGGTTAGAAGTGAAATTGTGCCTAGTGCTTTTTTTAAGTAGCTTTAAACAAGGTTGCTTGAACAACAAGGTGGCCGAAAGTGGTGAAACTAAATTACCAAGATTTACAGCATTTCAATTTAAAACCTGTACCACAAAAAAATAAATAATGCTCAGTTCAAAATGAAGCAATGTAGTTAACGACTCTTATTAGTCATTAGTTGATTTTTTAATTACAAATCTTCTTAAATAACAGATCAAAAATATTTAAATATGCATTTTTAATTCATTGATTGATATTTTCACTTCATGCAAACAAAAACTGAATTGAAATGGCTAAATAACCAATTCAAATTGTAAGAACTGTGTGTACACCAATATTTATTTTAGTCTCAACATAATGACAGAGAAATAGTAATAAGAAAAAAGTGAAAAAAGAGGCGATGGAGTGAAATTATTGCGCCAAAGTGCGCTATTCTGGTGGCAGCGCCCGAAAACCATTTAATTCGCTTTTTTAAATCGTTTCCCGAGTCCGATCGAGAGAGCACTAATGCGAGTCATTTATAAGCATTGAACGTGCACATAACCTCCATATATCAGAAGGCAATCGGGAAAATCGCTCGAGGGCTTTAAAACATTCTGATGATCGTTCCGACGTGATTTACAACGCTGAAATCCGCCGAACTTATTTTTTTCTCCTTCAGATTAGTTTGTTTACTCCCGGATGGAATTTCGATTGGAAAGCGCTTAACGCGTTCGATCGGACGAGTTAAAAGTGAATAAAAAAGGGCGACAGATGGCCACCTGCTAATACACATAAGTTGGATAAATACGGGGTTGCACTTCCAAATAGACCTAATATAAACAAACCATTCAATGGTAGCCATAAAATTTAACGCCTAATAGGGTTCGGGTGGGGCTTTTGTCATATTCGATTCTGTTTACGGACATCTCGCTAAATGTTAAACGGCAATTATTTTAGATGAATGGACGCACGCAGAGAGCTCTAATTAATTCCGATTCGGATCAGTCTTTGCAAAAACATCTTCAATTGTCACCGATTTCAATGTAATGAAACAAATGTTCAAATTATCAAATCAAATACTAATATCGCAATAATTATAATTAAATTTGATAAGTCGGTTTACTTTTTTTTGTTTAGTCATGATAAATGTCATAAATGCTAAATGAAAAATTATCAACGCTATATAAGTTAATACCTGTCGTATAGCAGCTAATAAATGATATTTGCAGTTATTAAATTATTTATATTAATTATTAATATTTTATTTTTTTTATTTTGGTGGCAGCGTTGAAATAACGTTTGATTTGCCTATTAAAAGTCTACAAAAAAATTACCTTCTTATAGAAATTAAATTTTCTGTGTACAGTCAAAGCTGCAACATCCAAAATTTCGGCATTATGTGTCAGACTTTTGAAGTGTCATCGTCAAATGTCAGATTTAAAATTTCACTCTTACCAAATTAAAAAAATATCTAATTTTTTGAACGTATGGCATCAAATTTTTGTAACAAAGCCACATTTAAACGATACAAATTTGCAATTTTTGACAGAATACAATCGCTATCTCCGTCTCAATTTTTCCTATCCACACTTTTGTTCCCAAAAATATTTAAAATTTTAACTTTGGATTGAATTAAAATATAATTTTCAACTATTAAATTAAAGCAGCCTAATTTAAGCAACTAAAATTTAAGTGTATTCCTTTTCAATGGACAGAAGTGTACGTTGAGTTTGTAAAAGTTGTAATTAAAAATCCCTGATTTTAAGAGGTTTGAAAATGAGAATTGAGGCAAGCCCTTAATTATTTTATTCGTTTACATTTTTCCCATTTTGTTATTGCAGTCTTCTAATACAATTTTCATTAAATTTTATGAACTGTTGCCAGACTGAGACCAACGTTTTTCAAAATAAATTTTCATCCATTCAAGCCGTTTTTATCTCTTTTAAAAGTAACAAAATTGGATTCTACAACTAATTTTTCCTTTTATAGTACTATTATGTTGTTCCATAAATTTTTATGCACTAAAATCTCTGTTCTTCAAAAATTACGTAGGTTGTTAACTTCCTTTCAGTGCCCTGCAATGCTGGCAGGCTTCTTCTTCAGTAAAAACACATGACTACTTTTTTTTAATATTCAACCCTACATTAACAATGGCAATGAAATAAAAACATCCCATCAATGCTGCATTATGCTTTATGGGTTCGAATTTGAACATACGAGAGTCTGATTGTTAAAACCTTTTTACTACGACCAATACTGAAAATCATCAATATTCTAAAAACAATAAACTAATTAAGCGTGTCCTTACGCACGCCGTGTGTTATAAAGTCAGAAAGTAAATAAAGTTTCTAATAGATTTTTGAAATATTTACTTCTTTATTTACTTTCCATGTGAAATTATCATTATTAATTTTGACGTCGTGCGTAACATTTTTGAGTCGTGCGTTATATTCTTCTGCAAGAGCCAGTGAAACAATAAAAATAAAAAGTATCAAAAGCAATTAAAAAGAAGAAAAATTATGATTTACGCATGACTGACAGACGTCAAGTGAATATTAGTGACAGTAATGATGCGAGAGGTTGCACAAACACTCAATATGAATCCAGCAACGATCCACACATTTAAAAAAATTAGGAAAGGTGCCAAAGTGTGACATATGGGTACCGTGCAAATTATTTCATTAAGTAACGCTTTTCGCACAAAGTTATTAGTTATTATTCATGTTATAGTTATGTTTTCATTGTTTCAAACGGCGAATAACAAGTTTATTTTCAATGCGAACCTACTACAGAAAATCGACATTGTCGAACTCGTGCCAATTTTGCTTTTTCGTCTACACCGCGCTCCGACTCGTTTTTCAAAATCACCCTCGCGCTATACTGAATGGTTTCTGTCACAAGAAATATTGTTTCATTACAGACGCCTTATTTAATGAATTTATATCAAAAAAGGAAAACTATTTGAACTCTTTTTCTGCCAATCAAAAATCAGTAGATTTCAACTCTAAAAACGTTGTAAATCGCCTGAAACTTTTTTTGTAATTTTTTGAAAATGTAAAAAATACTGTATGTTTTAAATTCAAGTCGATAAATTATTTTTGATTTGGGAAATTTGTTTAATTGTTTTTTGAAGTGATAAAATAGCAAAAAATATTATGAGAACCCATTTAATTTTTTTTTGTGAAATAACATACATTTTGATTATAAAAACAGCTATTTGGTGCATCGTTTTTCACACCACCGCACTTAATTTAATTCGATACGCAGCTTTTAGCTTAACAAGTGATAAATTCGAATTCATCAACCGCTGTTTTTGTTGAGTGCCTGTTTACAAATGCTCCAGTCGGTCTTATATCTTTTTATTTAATCGTCGGAACTTAAAACTTCGGAATCAATCTTTACGGCCATTTCAAATTAAATTCATCACCGGAAAACAATTTCATGAGAAAACCGAAAACATTAAACAAGTCGAAAATAAAATGATTCCACGATTGAAATTAAATTGGAATTAAAAAAAAAGAAGTTTTTTTTTTATGAAATCGATTAAAGTAAAATTTCCTGAAATTATTTCTTGGTGAAAAATAAATTCCATGATTGAATTGCGATTTTTGAAAAAATGAATTGACGATTGAAATTAAATTAGAATTAAAAAAAAATATTTTTTTTTATAAAAACGATTAAAATAAAATTTCCTGAAATTATTTCTTGATAAAAAATAAATCCCATGATTTAATTACGATTTTTGAAAAAATGAATTGACGATTGAAATTAAATTAGAATTAAAAAAAATTTGTTTTTTTATGAAATCGATTAAAATAAAATTTCCTGAAATTATTTCTTGATTAAAAATAAATCCCATGATTGAATTGCGATTTTTGAAAAAATGAATTGACGATTGAAATTAAATTGGAATTAAAAAAAAATATTTTGTTTTATAAAAACGATTAAAATAAAATTTCCTGAAATTATTTCTTGATAAAAAATAAATCCCATGATTGAATTACGATTTTTGAAAAAATGAATTGACGATTGAAATTAAATCAGAATTAAGAAAAAAATGTTTTTTTTAATGAAATCGATTAAAATAAATTATTTCTCTGCGAAAAATGAATCCGTTGATTGGGCTGCGATTTTTGAAAAACTGAAATCGAATTTGGATCGATGTCGCACCGTCATGCCAGCGTCCGAGAATAAAATCAAATCACAAATTCAAATTTCGCAGCGATTTCACGCTGAAGTTGACGCTCGCGAGCATACGACCGTTTAATGCGCATTATATGTGATAATTAAATGCAAATTGCAGCTCATCTAAGCGGCATCGCTGAAAACAGCGTACTCTTGATGAACTCTAATCGAGTTACGACTCAACAATGAACGCCGGGGCGAACTCCCAAAAACATACGAGAGGCGCATTCACAAGATGTTCAAAAACCGATCTCAAAACGGCATTGTGTGCCAGCTCGCTCCACGTCGCCTTATTGGCAAGACAAACAGCGAGGCTGACGAGCGAGGCGAGGACGAGGATTGTAAATTGGGCCTGTAAACACATTCTAACATGATCAGCACTACATTAGGTCCGGGCGTCTCTGTTACGCTGCTAAACTAACCGGAAGACGCCGTGCGCCCGTCCCACTTCAATTCCGTCTCGCGAGCACTTCCGTCCCTCTCGCTCCCCTAATTTTCTCTTTCCGAACGCTCGCTCCTACCTCTGCAATTAGCTAACTGGATTTGGGAGATCCCTTTCTCGTTCGTTCACAATGTGTTGCGTTTTTGCGTAGCAGTCGTTAAATACTAGCCGTGTGCAAAGAAACGTGGCAACACCGCTTAAAGACCTACGATTCAGTATGGCCGGTTAACGTGCATCTACAGTATTTATAATTTGTTTACTGTTTTTTTGGCAAGTTTGTTCCGTTTTTCGAATGATACTAAGTTGGTGCAGTGCAGAGACGTTCCCGACGTGTTTCAGGTGTTCAAGTGCATAATTTTGGTGTTTGTTTGGTGGTTTGAACGGTGAACATAAATTTGAGGTTAACGTTATTAAGATTGGTAATCAATTTCAAAATGCCCAGTCGGTGTTGTGTGGCAGGTTGCAAAAGCAATTATGATTCTTCTTTAAAATCTAGCCAAAACAACCGTGGTGTCAGTATCTTTAAGTTTCCAAAAAATAATTTCTCGATAAATGAAACAAAATTTTTATATCGACAAAGACAACGAAGATTTAAACAATAATTACATGGACAGTACTTTTCCAAATTTTAACGATTCTATTTTTATATTAGAGACAGATTATCTGCAGATCTCTGATGTAGATCATTCTGCAAAAATATATGTACATATATCTCAAAAAAATTAAAATGTCCTGAGTGTATTGCTGTAATTAGAGTAGAAAAGGGACAATACGTGGATGATATTTATTTTGATAATTTGCAGAGAAACGGGTTATCTGTTGCAACTGAGTCTGTAATGTTCATTTTTGTACATATTTGTTCAATTTTGGAATATAAAATAAATAATGAAACGTGTGTAGCAAAATTTTTAAATTGTACTGAACAAAAAACGCTTTTATGCAAGTTAACAATGCTCAGTATTGAATCAGATTACTATTACCAAAATTTTATGGAAATTTGTCATTGCGCAAACAATTATAAAAATTTTTTTTTAATTTTTGCTAACGTATGTCTAAATAATTATGTAGAAAGAAAAATAATCAATCGGTAGCTAAAAAGAAAAATAACGATAATAGTAAGTCAAGTAAAAGTAACAAAACACGAAAATTGAACACATTTCATTAATTATTATTATTACCCAGGAATTTACTAGATTAACATTAATTACAAACTGTCAAAATTGATAAATTTTAGATTCGTTATGTTTATGACAATACTTGATATTGCAGTGATGTTGCATTCCATTGGTTTTAAATTTGTATCATAATGAAAATTTTGTATCGTAATGAATATCATTAAAATACAAGTAGTAAATGTTTAATAAATCGAAAGTATGGGTGTAGAAAAACCTTCGTAATTAACAATTACCACGCCACCACCAGAATTTTGCGTTTTATTTTAATTTGATTTTAATTTTATTTTATTTGGTCATTTTGTTTTTAATTTTTTTTATCAGCGTTCTTTTTTCTTTCTTAAAAACACTTTTCTTAAAGCTTTTCACCTTTTTCTCTTAAAGGTCCACTTTTCAATTTTCCTTTCCTCTGTGGCAATTAATTTTTCTGTCCCACAATTAGATATATTATTGCAAATTTTCCGAAGTGTGTATAAAATTAATTCATAATGACAATCTTTCGTTGGCGCGCACTTCATAAAAGATGTCCTCACAAATACCGTATTTCATATTGCTTTAAGACGAAAAATTAATTTTATTTACCAAGTAGGGTTTACTTGTGACATTTATTATTTTTGTTGTCTTGTCCTTTTTTGTTTATTATAAACAATATGCGGCTTTTGAACGCATCGTCGAAAGTGGTTTGTGCCTAACTTAAGGTGGGTTTGGTAGGTCTAGAAGTGAGGTTAGAATTATTGAATTTTCAATCCGAGTTAATTTAAATATTACAACTTTAAGAAACATTTACTCAGTGTTACACTGTAGCCTACTTAATACCGAATGGGGAGACATACTTGAGAAATTTTGGTAATGAACAAAATCGCTTGAAAATATTTTAATATAACATAATAAATTATGAAAAGTATATGTAATCATACCTTCATGCCAGTGGTTTGCGATTTCTACCTTTTGAAGCTTACTGTACATTTTAAATTAACTAGGATTGAAAATTCAATAATTCTAACCTCACTTCTAGACCTACCAAACCCACCTTAATATATTCACACCGGACCGCTTGCAGTGAGAGTTGCGACGTTGCCTTTTTCTCGCCATTTAACGACGGTTACGGTTTTTGGCTTACCTGTCAAGTCGGGGAGGCGCGGGTAGAACATCCCCGTCCTGGCCAGCCACTCCAGCTGCATCTGGTGCAGCTGGGGGTTGGGGTGGTTGACCTGGTGCACCTTTTGGACGAGCGAGCCGTCCAGGCTGTGGAACGCCGAGCTTTGGACGTGCGGCTGGTTCTGGTACCCGTACAGGGCCGCACTGTTGGGGTAGATGTGGGTCAGGAGGCCCGGCCGGGGGATGAACGGGCTTTGGGGGATCTCCTCGCTGCCCGGCGAGATCGGCGGGCTCCTGCTCCTCGTCGACGACGGCGATATGCTTCGCGACGTGTCGGGGCTGTTCGCGCGGTCAGTCCTGGAGAGGAGGGCGTCGATGCAGAACGACCCCTTGTTCTCCTGGATTTTGGTGTCCATGTTGAGCGGCCGCGACTGGTAGGGGTCCTGCAGGTGCGGATTGTCCTCCAGGTAGTGCGCCATGGCCCGATCGAGCGGAAACGAGTTGTCACTAGCGCGCGAATTCGAAAATCATCGCGAGGCGCACGACGTGAGGGCCGTTGACAGACTAAACGATTTGAAATGTATTATCCTGATAATATCTGGCATTACAGCAACATTAGACGTATACATTACACATACGCGAGGCTCGGTGCGCAAATTCAGACGTGGGATTGGTCCAGAAGTTGCGATACACGCCTCCTACCCCGATTCATAAGGGAGTTGCCGCGCAACCACTCTCGTCTTGACGAGGGGCACGGCAAGTTGGGATGTATGGATCAGGGGTTTAAGTGCCCTTTTTCGACGGGGACTCGCTTGGTCGACGCGCTTTTCTAATTACATAACGATGATATTGCGATTTGAAAAAAGAGCCGCTCGAATCGCCTTTTCAGGGGATTTAATTGGGTGGTGCAATTTTTTTGTCTCTTGATTTATTTCCGATTTATTTTGCTCTTTAAAAAATTGGTTGCTTTGCTGTTGGAGGTGGCGAAAATAAATAGTGGAGAGCTTCGGGGAGGTAATTTGTTCAAGTTTCAGGTTATTTAGTTTTGTGATCAAGTTTGCGAATAGATTGCGTTCCTGAAAGACTTCAAGTTATTTTGAAATTTACAAATGCAGGTGGTCTGAAAGTTTTTAGATGTTGACAACTTGTTTATTACATTAAGTGTAAGTGAATAATAATGAAAAGCTTTAAGGGGATGATTTATGCAAGTTTCAGGATATTTAGCTTCGAGATTGTAAGTAAGATTGTAAGTTTCAGCTTGCTCAACATCATTGGGGATGCGATTTTGAAACTCCACGAACACATTATTAACTTGCATTTCAGGAATAACGTCGATCGTTTAAAAATTTAATTAATTTTTATCAATAAACAGTTTTCAAATATGCCAAAATAAATTACTTTCCTGAAAAATTTGAATATTGATTTTATTTTGACAGATATAAATGCAGGTGGTCATAAAGTTCTTGTTTATTACAGCAAGTGAAAGAACATAACAATAAAAAGCGTTAAAGGAATGAAATATTTCATAACATTTAGTTTTGGGATTGTAAATTTCAGCTTTTTACATAACGATGATATTGCGATTTGAAAAAAGAGCCGCTCGAATCGCCTTTTCAGGGGATTTAATTGGGTGGTGCAATTTTTTTGTCTCTTGATTTATTTCCGATTTTTTTTGCTCTTTAAAAAATTGGTTGCTTTGCTGTTGGAGGTGGCGAAAATAAATAGTGGAGAGCTTCGGGGAGGTAATTTGTTCAAGTTTCAGGTTATTTAGTTTTGTGATCAAGTTTGCAAATTAATTGCGTTCCTGAAAGACTTCCAGTTATTTTGAAATTTACAAATGCAGGTGGTTATAAAGTTTTTAGATGTTAACAACTTCTTTATTGCATTAAGTGAAAGTTAATAACAATGAAAAGCTTTAAAGGAGTGATTTATACAAGTTTCAGGGTATTTAGTTTTGTAAACAAGTTTCCTCATCCTTTGCGAATAAATTGCGTTCCTGAAAGACTTCAAGCCATTTTGAAATTTACAAATGCAGGTAGTCACAAAGTTTTTGCTTCTTAGCAACTTGTTTTTACATTAAGTGAAAGTGTATAACAATAAAAAGCTTTAAGGGAAAGATTTATACAAGTTTCAGGATATTTAGTTTCAAGCTTGTAAGTTTCAGCTTGCTCAATATCATTGGGGATGCGATTTTTAAACTCCGCAAACATATTATCAACTTGCATTTCAGGAATAACGGTGATCGTTTAAGAATTTAATTAATTTTTATCAATAAATAGTTTTCAAATATACTAAAATAAATTACTTTCCTGAAAAATTTGAATATTGATTTTATTTTGAAAGATATAAATGCAGGTGGTCATAAAGTTCTTGTTTATTATAGCAAGTGAAAGAAGATAACAATAAAAAGCGATTCTGAAACTCCAGAAACACGTTCTTAACTTGCTTTTCTAATTGCATAACGATGATATTGTGATTTGAAAAAAGAGCCGCTCGAATCGCCTTTTCAGGGGATTTAATTGGGTAGCGCAATTTTTTTGTCTCTTGATTTATTTCCGATTTTTTTTGCTCTTTAAAAAATTGGTTGCTTTGCTGTTGGAGGTGGCGAAAATAAATAGTGGAGAGCTTCGGGGAGGTAATTTGTTCAAGTTTCAGGTTGTTTAGTTTTGTGATCAAGTTTGCGAATGAATTTCGTTCCTGAAAGACTTCAAGTTATTTTGAAATGTACAAATGCAGGTGGTCACAAAGTTTTTACATGTTAAAAATTTGTTTATTACATTAAGTGAAAGTGTATAACAATAAAAAGCTTTAAGGGAGTGATTTATACAAGTTTCAGTTTTGAGATTGTAAGTTTCAGCTGGCTCAACATCATTGGGAATGCGATTTTGAAACTCCACAAACACATTTTTAACTTGCATTTCAGGAATGGCGTTGATCGTTAAAAATTTAATAAATTTTGATAAATAAATAGTTTTCGAATTTCAGAATATATTTCCTTCCTGAAAAATTTCAATACTAAGTTTATTTTGAAAGTAACAAATACAGGTGGTCATAAAGTTCTTGTTTATTACAGCAAGTGAAAAAAGATAACAATAAAAAGCTTTAAAGGAATTAAATATTCAAGTTTCATGACATTTAGTTTTGGGATTGTAATTTTCAGCTTTTTCATCATCATTGGGGATGCGATTCTGAAACTCCAGGAACACGTTCGTAACTTGCATTTCAGGAATAACGTTGATCGTTTAAAAATTTCATAAATTTTGATAAATAAGTATATTAGAATTTTAGAATAAATTTTTTTCCTGAAAAAATTCAATATTGAGTTTATTTTGAAAGTTACAAATACAGGTGGTCATAAAGTTCTTGTTTATTACAGCAAGTGAAAGAAGATAACAATATAAAGCTTTAAGAAAGTGATTTATTCAAGTTTCTTAACATTTAGTTTTGGAATTATAAGTTTCAGCTTTTTCATTATCAACACGTTCTTAACTTGCATTTCAGGAATAACGTTGATCGTTTAAAATTTTTGATAAATACATAGTTTTTAAATGTGAGGATATATTTATTTCATGGAAAATTTCAATTTTGAGCTTATTCTGAAAGTAAAAAATGCAAGTGGTCATAAATTTCTTATTTATTACAGCAAGTGAAAGTAGATAAAAGTAAAAAGTCCTAAGGGAGTGATTTATTCAAGTTTCAGGGTATTCGGTTTCAAGATTGTAAGTTTCTTGTTCACCTTCATTAGGGATGCGATTTTGAAACTCCACAAACACGTTCTAAACTTGCATTTCAGGAATTACATTGACCGTTTAAAAAATCAATAAATTTAAATAAACAGTTTTCGAATTTACTAATTTGCTTTCCTGAAAAACTTCAAGTTTCAGTATCTTCATCATAATTAGGGCGACAATGTATCGTGTAATTTCCAAATTCCAGCAATTACACGTTATGAAGTTGTGCAACAGTTATATCATTATCAAGTCAATATCTTAATGCAGCAAATAAAATTTCGATTAAAAAATTGCATTGGAAGGGAAAAGTCTAAGTTGAATGTGATTCAATTTAAAAGGAAACTGGAACAATTTCAGGAAATACATTTCTTTCCTGAAAAGCTTTCAACTTCATTGTTTTTACAATTCCAGTTTAAATAATTAATTGGGAATAAACGGAAGTATGAATCATGTTTTAGTCACTTATACCGAGTGTTTAATGAAGAACGCACAACTCTGTTATCAATAATTTGATTTCAATAATTCAAAATCACATGGGACACCTCTACAAATATTACAAAATTATAAAATATTTGTTTTTTCTTATTAGAACATTTTTGTCAAACGATAGTCAACTTTTTTGCTTCAAATAGCAACAGTTTTTATAATTTAGTTTGTAGGGAAATTTGTTCTGAATTCAACTTGATTTTATAATTTTTATGGTTCAGTTTTATTAGGTTTGTGAATAATTGATAACAAAGTGATGCATTTTTCGTAGGACACCCGGTATATCAACTATTTTTTAAGAAACTACAAGTTACCATAATTGATTGATAGATACGTCTGGATTTAATAAAAAATTATGATACAAAAATACATACAATTTTAATTTTGATGCCACAACACTTTGACTACAATTCGGTAAGGTTTTGCACTTTTGTAGAATTTTACTTTCAAGTCACAATTTGTTGAAAAATTAACTGCCAATGCGTCTTTACACACACTGTATAAAAATGACGGTTTTTTCTTCTTCATCAAATAAATAAAAAGTAACAGTTGAAAAAATGTTTGTGGCCTCTATAAAAACAGTAAAATTTCACTTTTGAAATCATAATGGAATTCGACACTTAAAAACGCATTTTTATCAACATTACTCGATCGTCAAAACACAATTACCACATCGTCGAGACAAAAAAATCAAAGTTCAAAGAAAACGAAATTTTAAAACGCTGCCACTCTTCGAAACGCTTAAATTGTTGTTACTACGTGACTCGGACAAAGTTTTCCTGTTTTCAAAAAACCGAAGCGTCGATTTCGCCTCTCCACATTTTCATAAGTAAATAGCTGCATTCTTGGGTGCATCACGAAAAAACGGAGAGAACTAGTTACAAGTCCACATGCTGACACTCAAGCACGTACGCACACACCGCTATTAACCTTTCTGTGGACGCAAACAGTCGCTCTTTACAGTTCCAAACCGCGTTGAAAAAATCCGCGGCCAAATCCAATCTAATCGCCGGGGCTTAAACTGCAATTTTTAGCAATTCGGCCAAATCCGATCGCCAATTTCGCCGGAATTTCGCGTGAGGCGATTATCTGGATAGATTCGCTTTTGGTAATGATGGTTTAATTACCTGTACACTTGTCGAGATATGTAATGATTAATCACCAGCACTCGAGAAAGTTTAATTGATTTCATAATGTGTTTATAAACAAATAAAATTAATTTATCCTTTAATAAAGTGCCTGCGTCAATATTTTTTATCGCAAATCTGTTGGGCAAATATTAAATATTAAAGAGGCCGATTTGAATATTTCGAGCCGGCCAATCGAACCCCATTGGGTTCAGTGACGGTTCCTCGACGATTAGCCGGATTTGGGCGGCCAGTTTCCCCGGAAAATGCTGTTTACAATTTTTTTTGTAATGGCGTCTACTGAAATTTTAATCAATCAATTGAGACAACAATTAGAGATCTCGATGGATAAATTACAAAATTTCGTCCTTCGACCCGCTTTTTGTGGGGATTTTTTTGGGACCTAATTACTTTTCAGCGTCGATTATTTATTTTTCGTTAAGTGAACTCTAAATCGACAAATAATCTTTCTAAAGCCGATCCGATAGCAGTTTCTTGCTTCATATTATTTGATAAAGAAATTTTCCTAAGGCGTGAAAATAGTTTTTTTTAGTTACATTCTTAAGTAGTTAGCCAACGCATAATTTTGATAATAAATACTTTTGATAACAATTTAACGTTTCAGGAAAACAATGTATTTTATTAAAATTACATATTCTGACTGTGCGAAAATGTACGACAGTTACTACGTTTGCGCTAAATTTCAATGCGTATTCTAGAATGCGAATTGGCTTAATTCCAGTTAGGATCCTTTCTGTAGATAAATTGATAGGTGGCCAGTTTTAAGTGAATGTAGGTTAACCTCAGGGTCCTACAATTGTTTGGCGCCATAGGCTATACACAAATAAATTTAAAATGTATTGTTAAATATTTGAAGACAATTATCTAAATCTGATTAGGTTCGTGGTGAATTTTAAGGTAAAAGGTCAGTTAAATCGTACTTAACTTTGAGGCTACTTACTAACGACTGTTTACAATCATAAATCATTACTTTTACTCTTAAGATTCCAATCTAAGGGAATTTTAGACTAATTACAGCTTGTGGAATTTTGTTTTTACTTATGTTTCAATAATACTGAACCTGAAAAGTGAAATTGATGAAATTGGGAGATACTATTTTTATGAAAAATCAATTTTATTTTTTTTCTTGAAAACTAATTAAGGTTGGTCCACTCTAAAGATTGTTAACAAATGCAATTTGCTTTTATTGCTTTAGCGTACGCCTTAATACAGGCAACACCTCAGACTTTTCTATAATCCAGATGCCACTATAATTACGGTAAAGTGCAGTGGATAATAGGTATAGGATAATATTTTTTGTCAATTTGTTAGAATATGCGAACAAACAGATAATGGAATGCAGCTGACTGTAGTTAAAATTTTAGGCCAAATAACCTGTCTGAAGAAAGGTTGTATTATCAAACGTCATAAAATTTTATTACTTATTCTAGAAAATTCTGTTCAGAACTCGGAACAGATGTTGAATTTCGTATTCGAAAGGACTAATATTTATTAATAAATTAAAACACAATGAGTAAAATATTAACCCATTAAGGCACAGTTTATGTTTACAGAAAATTGGACCGCGTTATGCACGACTTGAACAAGCGCCAAATTGATATTTTGGAAATTAGCTTTCCATCTAACGTATAATGATGCTATCTACCTAGAAAAAATTAAGTTAGCGTAAAATCTATTTCTTACTAAAAAGTCAAAAATTAGATCCCATTAACAATAACATTACAAGTCGTTAACCCTACAGCTTAATTAATTAAAAAATTACAATTTAAGCTTAAATTTTTAATTCAATTTCACATTTTTTTGACATAACCCCTTAACGCGCAGTGTTTTTTTTGCAGAAAATTGCAGTTTTAGCTTATTATAAGTTATTACCACTATAGCTTATTTTTTTTATATTAATGTGGGATAAAAAAGCCAAACAACTTTTTTGGAAAGAAATTATAATTTAAGCTTATTCTCATTCATTTATTTAAAGGGGTCTTCACAAGCGATTTTTAAAATTAGAGTTGAATTTATATCCTATTAAGTTAATGTAGATAATAAAGATTAAAATTGTCCAAGACTAAAAAATAATTTGTAGTAAAAGAATTTTTTCAATAAAACAACCTTTTATTAAAATGTACGCCTTTATCTTTAATCATTTAGGTCAATATCAAAATTAGTTTTAAATTTTTACTACGTCTTAGTAAAAGCTTGTTTTTTAAAAAAGTCTTTTTACTATAAATTATTTCAAGTATACTGTTAGAAAACGAAACCTGGCTTTAAAAGTATTTCGGATATTATTACTGTTAAAGTATCCCTGCTGGGAAACGATAATTACCTGCTGCGACGTTGTAAATTTTTTTGACGTAGCTTGGAATCGCCAAAAATTAGCTACTTCATCAAATTTCAAATAAATAACTTTTTATTAAAACTCAATTTTGGGGCTGGCCACAAGTGATGGAACACCCTATACAGTACAACTTCATGAAGGTTTTTCTGCAGTTAACTAAAAAATCAAGTAGACAAGTGGCTAAAAGTGGTGTCTCCACCCTATTTAATTTTAGCAGCAACTTAGTAAAATCCTAGAAAATATGAACTGTTTCGTCATTCATTTTGATGCAACCGAATTTCATGCCGGCAACTGATAATCAGCCACAATCACAAAAACTCAAATTAGATCAAGATTTAATTACTGTCACAAATCCCAACAAATCAACGTTATCGGGCTGATATTTTAAGAACGTCCAAAGTTTTCGTGGTCATTATCAATCACAACCAGATAAATAGGATTTTCAATTTTATCGCTGTTGACAGTTCTCACAAAGACGACCAAAATAAAATTTCATTTACATGTTTGCGTAAGGTTCGAGGAGTGAGCGCGGTAAATCAAACTTTTCTCATAACATAATAAAATAATCAGATAACCATATTAACGCATAAGTGTCAATTAAACTATACTTTATCAATTATCGATATGTGCAGCGGACCAAACCGAAGAGTGGCGAGGCGGCGCCGACCCGGAGGACCGATCGAGCATTGGGACAACTTTGTATGCACAGTAGCATCTGATCTACTGTTGACACACGATCCGATCCATCTGTCACATTAAAATTATTTTAATAGACCAATTCAGCAACACTGTCACCGAAAAATTAATCAACAGTAATATCGCAAGTACAGCAAAATAACCGATTAAATTTTGACGTTTTTGTGTAAATGATTTGCCTAGAAATATGTGGAGCAAATTTGCCACGTAAGAAAATCTCGAGTGCGCAGCACGAGGGATTTTGGGTGGAAAATTTACGAGAAATATTTCTTTATGGCAAAACGTTGCGACAAAAACGTAAAAATTTAATTAGGCTGTTTTTATGCACGTGGGGTATTCGGCATGATTATTTTCTGTTTATTAATCTGAATAAATAGATTTTAGAACGAATTATTTATTTGCTTGTCGAAGAATCTTCGATAATGATTGCAAAAAAATTTAAAAGCGAGTTAAGGCTGGGGAACTCAACCTCGAAAAATGCAGAGTTTTAAGAAACTCAGTATCGCTTAGAATCAATATATAATTTGCGAAGTAACAGTTGTAAGCATAATGTTACCGCATCTAATGATATATTTGTTTTGGTGAAGAAGTACCTAGTTTTCAAAAGTTAACCTCCGAAAGTGCAATTCTCGCAAAAATGTAGTATTGAGGGTTTTTTACTGAAATCTTTAGAGTTACGAAATATTTTGCAATGCACTTTACAGCACTTATTGAGAATATATCGCCTTGTAAGAAAATATTTTTTTTATTGCGAGAAAGTTGATAACTTAAGAAGAAAAAAATTGGCAACAATATTTTTTTAAAAATTTAGTGTGCCAGTAAACTCAGTTCAGCTCAACAAGTAAGTTATATTGTAAAAATTCCTTCGGGGTACTTATACTAAACATATAGTAGTATAATATGACATGTTTTTGTTTATGATAACATGGTGAATATCTTTGAAAAAAAATCTAAAAGTTGTGGTACGAAATACAGTATTATTTGATCGCGTTTTTTATTGTTTTCCGAACACAACATCGTGAACAAATTACATAAAAATGTTCCTTTATCACCCAAGAAATAGTTTCCGTAAACCAAATTGGAGAAATGTCTAAATTTTACATTTTCGGGGAAAAGTTGTTTTCCCATAAGATTTTAGTCAAATAGTTCGTCCTTTTACTCACAGATGTCCTGTCAAATCTGTACCTTTTTGATTGACGGCATGGATAGAATAGTTTGTATTAAAATGCACACTTGATATAGTGCAAATTGTTAGGATATAACCATATTCGCACACGTAAGGATATAAAACTCTAAAAATTTATAAAAATACACACTTGATAATGCAAAATATCCATGTTCGCACGCGTAAGGATATGAAACATTTTCAAGCCTACTAAATTGTACAATATATATTAGTTTCGAATAGCATCGTAGGAAAAATTGTTTGAAGCATCTATTCACAAAAAATTACAAAAAAAAAACAGTAAATAATGCAGCAATTGCATTGACTGATTTTACCGCCATTATCGTCGCAGACAATAATATAAATAATATTTATGAAATTATGAGCGTATAAAAATGGGGATAAAGATTATTCTTTGCATAATTGAAAATGTGTTTGCAGCCTGTTACGGGATTAATTATAGCAGGTACATCTATGAAAACACAAAATTGGCGAAGAATTAGCAAAAAATTATAGACTAATTTTTTTTCCGAATGAGTTTATCATCGTTATCGCCGCAGACCATAATATAAATATTTATCAAGTTACAAGCGTATGAAAAACACGCAACTCTTTTTTTTTTGTTCTTTCTCTGTTCAATACTTAAGTTTCAAACCTTATCAGTTAGGATACCTCTTTGGTTGCCTAAACATTTTTTATTTTAAGGGGCAAAATTGGTGCCCCCTGAGCGGAAGAATTGTGCATTACTTAGCAGTTCCCGGACCTTAACATAAAAATGTAACCGGGTAAATTTTGACACGTAAAAATGTAATCGCCATAAAACTGAGGAAAATCATAGTGATTGTGACTTTTTATGCGCATGAAGGAAATAATCAAAAAAAAAAAACGGATTGATGGGAATGCGCGCGGGAAAAATCCGCGTTTGATTATTGACAATTCATTAAACTCTTAACTGATGTTAATTACTAAACTAATTCGTAAATAATTATCTAACTATCCATATATCGGGCCGTGAGTCAATAAATTAAATAACCATTGAACGATGTACTAATGGAATTTGAATGTAAAAGCCATAAAAACGTTGATACTTAATTAGTGTAGCTGAAGGGTTTACTTTTTAATGAGTAATTACAGTGCTAACAGATCATTAGGTGCGCATCTCCGAGATGCGTGCTTATCCGACGATCCGATATCGAACTGGTTATTATATTTTGAAATTACAGATTGCGATAGGGGCACTTTAAAAAAACAAAGTTCGGTCGTTGAGAAGTTTGTAGAACAAAATTTATCTAGAGTGGTTTTTGTATTAAAAAATCAATTAGATAGATAATTTAAAAAGGCACTGCGTCAAATGGGTGTTATCTTTTATCTTGTGCGCGAAAAGTCAAAAATTGCGGAGGCCTCTCGAAACGTCAATTTCGTTTAATTTATTCCATTAAGACAGGCTTGTTTTTTCAGCGGGTCGCCGCGTCGAGTGGAGTTTTTTTCTCTTTCTGATTAGTTGATATTGTAAATATTTGGTAATTACACATCCATTAGCAATATCGAGGAAAAAATACGGTTTTCTCGATGGGTAATAAATTGATTTTAGTGCAGATTGAGAGATGTTGAAAATTATGGTTGGTAGACTCTCTGACATGGAAATTGCAGCGCAAAGAAGGGGCGAAAATTGGCTGATAAACTAGGCGTGTTTTTTCCAATTTTCTCAAGATTATATTTAGAAAATTCTTGGTTGTAAAAAACATCTTGTTGTTAAGTTCAAAATATGAAACTTTTTTTCGCGGTTTATTTGGGGACACACCATACAACGTGTCCCGGAAATAATGTCATTAATTTTAACCCGTATTAGAACTCCTCAAAATAAACATTTTTTCTATGTATCATTTTTTCGAAATCGCAATTTTGTTTTGGCATTTAATCCCCCCTGAAATTGATTTGATAAATCACTGACGATGATCGTGAATATTAGTTTTTTCTGACTGCATAAAAAATTATCTTTCATTGGATATTCAATATGTGCGTTTTATAATAAATAATTTTCTTACTCACTTATTTAAACCACCCGCCGCACATCTAGTCTTTGTTATTGTGACTTGTAAATGCTTGTAACAATTATTTTGAACATACCATTTTTGGTAGTAAAACTTTGACAAGGACTCAAATTATTTCATTTATGTATTACCATAGCATTTTTCAATTTGCATTCCAGAACTTTACAATAACAGCAACGGTCCAATTAATGAGTTGCTGCGTCGACAGAACTAAAAAGCAGGGAATGTTTTCTTGCATTGGTTTTTTGTTCTACGCTTATCGGTGTTTAACATTCAGCATTATTATCCATAGGCGGGTAACGAAATAAGAGTCAAATCTGTCAACAATTTTAACTTGTTAATCAAAACGTTTGCACCAAATAGTTATTTAAAAAAGTTCTTGGATTTGACGAGTTCTATTACTGGTTAAAATTAATGACATTATTTCTGGGACATGTTGTATACTTGTTAAAAATCTTAGTGAATATATCAACGAAAGCGTGAAATTACAAAAAGATTTTTTTCTCTACTGAATTATTATCAATCATTGTCATTTATTTCTTGCACTAGATGCCACTAGAGTAGTGTATAACTATTCTAAAGCAAATTTGAAAATTTTGCAAAACAAAACACAGCTGAAAGACTTTTAGTTCTGGTTTTGCTTTGTAGATGACACTTCCCAATTCACCGTTCACCTGACACCATCAGAATTCAAAATGAAAATCTTTTAATTAGTTTTTGACCTAATTCATGCATGATTTACCAAATTTCAACTTATGGCGTTTTATTTTTTTTAAAAAAAAACTTGATTCAAATGTTAAAAAAAAAATACTGGCAACGGAACATTGCAATTCAAATATAGTATCTATATGTAATTTGCGACATGTGGTATTTTTTAGAATTTTTTGCATTTAGTATTGTTTTAATGAAGACATTTTTATTCAAAATTCAGTATTTCTTCGAAATATGTAAAAATGTGTAGCTCCAATATTAACAAACAATGTTGAGCATTTAACATGAATCAACCTGTATACACAAATCTAAATTTAACAGCAACAGTAACAGTAGTCACAGATATTAACCTAATATTTGCTTGAAGATGTTCATGATGGAACTGGTTATTGCGCTTCGGTTTCCGGATTTCAATGGTTTAACCTGTTTGTTTTTCCTTTGTTCAGTTTTTTGTGTTACAAAGTCCGGATAAAAACGATTTTTAAAAATTGCATAAAGCAGATAGAAAAATTATTTCAACAAACAAACCAACCGATTAAATTGAAAAATACAATAAATTAACAAATAAAAAATTAATTTCCTCTTGGTGTCAATTTTCAAAAAATTATTGTCTGTCAATTTACCGTTAATTAGCCGTGTGAACAGAGCTTGTTAAGCTATCAACGTCCTATTCTTTAGTGTACACTTCCCTGTCAGCGAACGGAACAAATATTGTTTCAAGGCAGCGTTTCTGTATTTATCAAATCCATCAAAATTACCAGCTCCTAATGAGCTCCCAGCCACTTCATTACCAGAAAAATTCCCTTTTCTTCTTTTTATAATTTGCACAATTTAAAATTTAACGCAGTTAATTTATGCGAAACTGGCGCACACTGTATATAACGAATTTTTGCTTACACGATTCTGTTAATTAATTACCTATTCGCAAGTTAATTAGCTAACTGATTCCAACGTTCAAATAACATGAGAGCGTGTTTTTCTGAGTGTTGAAACAGCGTGGGATGTTGAGGAGTATTTTTTTTTAATTTTGAAAATCTCAAAAAAAATTATTGAATTTTTTTCTTTGGAAGAATTAAAGAGAAAGTGTCACGAAGAGTCGTAACCATCAATCACATCCAACGTTTTTGTGTAATTACAAACCGTTTGCATTAATTGAGGCCGGAATTAATTTCTGCCCCTTTCGGGGCAATTTCGCCCAATTTTGTCGTCTTACTCCAAAAAGAGCAATTTAAAGTGTAAAAAAAATTTGAGAATTTTCGAAAATGAGTGTCGGGAAATGGGTTAAAAACGAAAGCCCACACACCGAATTACAAACAGCGTGGGATGTTGAAGAGTATTTTTTTTAATTTTGAAAAATCTCAAAAAAAATTGAATTTTTTTCTCTATTCGCAAGTTAATTAGCTAACTCATTCCAACGTTCAAATAACATGAGAGCATGTTGTTCTGAGTGTTGAAACAGCGTGGGATGTTGAAGAGTATTTTTATTAATTTTGAAAAATCTCAAAAAAATTGAATTTTTTTCTCTATTCGCAAGTTAATTAGCTAACTCATTCCAACGTTCAAATAACATGAGAGCATGTTGTTCTGAGTGTTGAAACAGCGTGGGATGTTGAAGAGTATTTTTATTAATTTTGAAAAATCTCAAAAAAAATTGAATTTTTTTCTCTATTCGCAAGTTAATTAGCTAACTAATTCCAACGTTCAAATAACATGAGAGCATGTTGTTCTGAGTGTTGAAACAGCGTGGGATGTTGAAGAGTATTTTTATTAATTTTGAAAAATCTCAAAAAAATTGAATTTTTTTCTCTATTCGCAAGTTAATTAGCTAACTCATTCCAACGTTCAAATAACATGAGAGCATGTTGTTCTGAGTGTTGAAACAGCGTGGGATGTTGAAGAGTATTTTTATTAATTTTGAAAAATCTCAAAAAAATTGAATTTTTTTCTCTATTCGCAAGTTAATTAGCTAACTCATTCCAACGTTCAAATAACATGAGAGCATGTTGTTCTGAGTGTTGAAACAGCGTGGGATGTTGAAGAGTATTTTTATTAATTTTGAAAAATCTCAAAAAAATTGAATTTTTTTCTCTATTCGCAAGTTAATTAGCTAACTCATTCCAACGTTCAAATAACATGAGAGCATGTTGTTCTGAGTGTTGAAACAGCGTGGGATGTTGAAGAGTATTTTTATTAATTTTGAAAAATCTCAAAAAAATTGAATTTTTTTCTCTATTCGCAAGTTAATTAGCTAACTCATTCCAACGTTCAAATAACATGAGAGCATGTTGTTCTGAGTGTTGAAACAGCGTGGGATGTTGAAGAGTATTTTTATTAATTTTGAAAAATCTCAAAAAAATTGAATTTTTTTCTCTATTCGCAAGTTAATTAGCTAACTCATTCCAACGTTCAAATAACATGAGAGCATGTTGTTCTGAGTGTTGAAACAGCGTGGGATGTTGAAGAGTATTTTTATTAATTTTGAAAAATCTCAAAAAAATTGAATTTTTTTCTCTATTCGCAAGTTAATTAGCTAACTCATTCCAACGTTCAAATAACATGAGAGCATGTTGTTCTGAGTGTTGAAACAGCGTGGGATGTTGAAGAGTATTTTTATTAATTTTGAAAAATCTCAAAAAAATTGAATTTTTTTCTCTATTCGCAAGTTAATTAGCTAACTCATTCCAACGTTCAAATAACATGAGAGCATGTTGTTCTGAGTGTTGAAACAGCGTGGGATGTTGAAGAGTATTTTTATTAATTTTGAAAAATCTCAAAAAAATTGAATTTTTTTCTCTATTCGCAAGTTAATTAGCTAACTCATTCCAACGTTCAAATAACATGAGAGCATGTTGTTCTGAGTGTTGAAACAGCGTGGGATGTTGAAGAGTATTTTTATTAATTTTGAAAAATCTCAAAAAAATTGAATTTTTTCTCTATTCGCAAGTTAATTAGCTAACTCATTCCAACGTTCAAATAACATGAGAGCATGTTGTTCTGAGTGTCGAAACAGCGTGGGATGTTGAAGAGTATTTTTATTAATTTTGAAAAATCTCAAAAAAATTGAATTTTTTTCTCTATTCGCAAGTTAATTAGCTAACTCATTCCAACGTTCAAATAACATGAGCGCATGTTGTTCTGAGTGTCGAAACAGCGTGGGATGTTAAAGAGTATTTTTTTTAATTTTGAAAAATCTCAAAAAAAATTGAATTTTTTTCTCTATTCGCAAGTTAATTAGCTAACTAATTCCAACGTTCAAATAACATGAGAGCATGTTGTTCTGAGTGTTGAAACAGCGTGGGATGTTGAAGAGTATTTTTATTAATTTTGAAAAATCTCAAAAAAATTGAATTTTTTTCTCTATTCGCAAGTTAATTAGCTAACTCATTCCAACGTTCAAATAACATGAGAGCATGTTGTTCTGAGTGTTGAAACAGCGTGGGATGTTAAAGAGTATTTTTTTTAATTTTGAAAAATCTCAAAAAAAATTGAATTTTTTTCTCTATTCGCAAGTTAATTAGCTAACTAATTCCAACGTTCAAATAACATGAGAGCATGTTGTTCTGAGTGTTGAAACAGCGTGGGATGTTGAAGAGTATTTTTATTAATTTTGAAAAATCTCAAAAAAATTGAATTTTTTTCTCTATTCGCAAGTTAATTAGCTAACTCATTCCAACGTTCAAATAACATGAGAGCATGTTGTTCTAAGTGTTGAAACAGCGTGGGATGTTGAAGAGTATTTTTTTTAATTTTGAAAAATCTCAAAAAAATATTGATTTTTTTCTCTATTCGCAAGTTAATTAGCTAACTAATTCCAACGTTCAAATAACATGAGAGCATGTTGTTCTGAGTGTTGAAACAGCGTGGGATGTTGAAGAGTAATTTTTTTAATTTTTGAAAATCTCAAAAAAAATATTGATTTTTTTTCTTTGGAAGAATCAAAGAGAAAATCTCACGAAGAGTCGCAACCATCAATCTTATCCAACGTTTTTGTGTAATTACAAACCGTTTGCATTAATTAAAGCCGGAATTAATTTCTGCCCCTTTCTGGCAAATTTCGGCAAAAAGGGCAATTTAATGTGCAAAAAAATTTGAGAGCTTTCGAAAATGGGTTAAAAACGAAAGCCCACACACCGAGTTACAATGGAAGAGAATAACCGATTGATGTGGGGAAAAGCCAAGTGGAAGGGATGATATAATTAGCACCAGATTAAAGTAATGTCTGGGGACACATTAAACGATTTAGCTCTGTTAATTAAAAGTGTAGTGCGCCGGTATGGAGTGAGGCAGTTAGACAAATGGCCGCCTAGGGGTGGTCGGGTGTGAGGCGGCGAAGATACCGTTCGCGATCATCCTTTCATATTTTCAGCGAGCGATCTGAAAAAGTCGCGCTAATCCGACCCTTTCCTGGGAGAACAGCGATCGAAAAAATTAAGTCGCTCGCATAATTGCTTGCACAGTTACACAAAGTCGCTTAAACTGTTGGAATGCAAAAAAAATTACTACCCTTAGAGACTAATTGAGGTTTTTGCTGAAGAGTGTACTGTTAATGGTCGTTGGGGGACATCGCAGTTTTAATCTGGGACTAATTTGGCTCACAGCGCCGTTGCGGACGGACTACGTTCTAACTGCTCTGTTGGGTAGCTTATAATTGTCTCTGAAAGTGGACCGACGTCACAGGCGAAAGCTCAAAAATCCACCGAAATTCGAAATTTATTTTGAATAAATTAATTTCAAAAGTCGGAAACGGCTGAAGATACAAAAGATTGTTAATGACAAAATTTATGGTACTAATCGATAGCTACAACTATTTTCTAATAAAGTTTTTTGTAGGTTCAAAACTAATGCCCCTTACGCGGTCTCAAAGTTTTCGAACTGGCCCTTAAAAGGGCGACCTAAAATTTAATTTAATCATAATTCAGAAACGGCTTAAAACACAAAAGATTGTTAATAACAAAATTTATAGTATTAATCAATGTCTACAATCATTTTCTAATAATTTTTTTTGTGGGTTATAAATTAGTGCCTCTTATGTGATCTCGAAAGTTTTCAAACTGACGCGCCTCCACCAAAATTAAAAATAATTTATTTCATTATAAAAAATTAAAGCTATCTTCTTGAGATTAGGCAAAATGTATAGAATCTCAAGCATTATTGAATAAAATCTGATAGTAAATGGGCCTCTAAAATGGCGCCCTAAAATGTAATTAAATCCTAATTCAGAAACGACTCAAAATACAAAAAATTGTTAATAACAAAATTTGTAGTACTAATCAATGTCTACAATCATTTTCTAATAAAGTTTTGTGTGGGTCGTAAATTAGTGCCCCTTATGTGGTCTCCAAAGTTTTCAGAATGGCGCGCCTCCACCAGAATTAAAAATTATTTATTCAATTAAAAAACTAAAGCTATCTTAATGAGATTAGGCACAGATATATAGAATCCCAAGCTTTAATTGAAGTTCGTTATTGAACAAAATCTGCCAGTAAATGGGTCTCTAAAAGGGCCCCCAAAATTTAATTAATTCATAATTCAGAAACGGCTTAAAGTACAAAAAATTGTTAATAACAAAATTTGTAGTAATAATCAATGTCTACAATCATTATTTAATAAAGTTTTTTGCGAGTCATAAATTAGTGCCTCTTATGTGATCTCGGAAGTTTTCAAACTGGCGCCTCACCATTTAAAAATAATTTATTTAATTAAAAGAACTTAAGCTATCTTATTGAGATTAAGCACAAAGGTATAGAATCGAAAGCTTTAATTGATGTTTGTTATTGAACAAAATCTGACAGTAAATGGGCCTCTAAAAGGACGCCCCGAAAATTTAATTAAATCCTAATTCAGAAACGGCTTAAAATACAAAAAATTGTTAATAACAAAATTTGTAGTACTAATCAATGCCTACAATCATTTTCTAATAAAGTTTTTTGTGGGTTGTAAATTAGTGCCCCTTATGTGATCTCCAAAGTTTTCAAAATGGCGCAGCTTCCACCAAAATTTAAAATTATTTATTCAATTAAAAAACTAAAGCTATCTTCTTGAGATTAGGCAAAATGTATAGAATCTCAAGCATTATTGAATAAAATCTGATAGTAAATGGGCCTCTAAAATGGCGCCCTAAAATGTAATTAAATCCTAATTCAGAAACGACTCAAAATACAAAAAATTGTTAATAACAAAATTTGTAGTACTAATCAATGTCTACAATCATTTTCTAATAAAGTTTTGTGTGGGTCGTAAATTAGCGCCCCTTATGTGATCTCCAAAGTTTTCAAAATGGCGCGCCTCCACCAGAATTAAAAATTATTTATTCAATTAAAAAACTAAAGCTATCTTAATGAGATTAGGCACAGAGATATAGAATCCGAAGCTTTAATTAAAGTTCGTTTTTGAAGAAAATCTGACAGTAAAAAAGGGCCCCCAAAATTTAATTAATTCATAATTCAGAAACGGCTTAACTTACAAAAAATGGTTAATAACAAAACTTGTAGTGCTAATCAATATCTACAATCATTTTCTAATAAAGTTTTTTATGAGTTAAAAAATAGTGCCTCTTATGTGATCTCAAAAGTTTTCAAAATGACGCCTCCACCAAAATTAAAAATAATTAATTTAACTAATAAATTAGAACAATCGCAATGAGGGCCCGTACAGACATATAGAGTCCCAAACTGTAATGAAAGTTCGCTATTGAACAAAATCTGACAGTCATTGGGCCTCTAAAAGGGCCTCCAAAATTGAATTTGATCGTAATGTGGAAACGGTTCAAGTTTAAAAAAAACAGTTAGAATAAAACTTGTGGACGTAAATATTATCTACAACTTTGATACGAAACTTTTTTTGATTAGATCAAAAACAAAAACGCTTCTATAATTGTATAAATAAATCACAATTATAACTAGCCCTTGAGCCGCGCACAGGAAATCGATTCGTTTGTAGGCCGAACTAATCTCGCCGTTTCCGCCGGGCCAGCGATTCGCTTTTAAATGGAACGTGTTTTATGAAGGGATATAAAGATGATTTCACTGCGTACTAATTAAACTCAAATGAACAATCAGCAGTTTTTACGACGCCATCTTGCTCGAGTTACTTCTAGATTAATGATTTTATGCTGTTTTCTCGGTTTTATGCGGCTTTCATGTTTGTTCGCGGATAATTCGTCGAGATTTTTCCCCGCGAGAAGTTTAAAAATTTAATATTTGGCAACGGCAGTTCGGGGAGCGGCACTTCAGTTAAGTGTGTCATTTCTCATAATTGCTTCTTGGATTGTTTCATTAGCGACATCGTTAAAGCTAACGACTCTCAAGTGTTGCACGCTTGTCGTAGGAAAATTAGATCCCCGGTTCTTTGTCAACTTTGGGTTCCGGCGCGCGATTTTTTCCCGGCCAGGTATTGATAGTGCAGCGTGCATCGGCGTTTACTGCAGTCTGGTTACAAGCGAAATCGCACCCTTGAGATTAACTGGTAACCGAAGCGGTTCAAGTCTGATTACCGGTAACCACAGTGTTAATTACCGCTATAACGTCGGGGTATCTATCTGAATACAAACTACTAACTGTAGACAGTGAAATTGCAAAATTGCTTGTGTTTAGTTTGTGTTGTTGCATTGAATCAATTTCGCTGAAGAATTGGAGCGGCGATTTGCATCTACCGTATCTTTATTTTTAAGTTGAATATACAATGTAAATATCTCTGTTCAATTTGAAAAAGAAAATTGTCACTCGGTCAATGTTTTGCAACTTTTAGGTTATGTATTATTAAATTGTAATGGTCAGACGTTAAAACAGTAAAACGATTTATTTAAAAAAAAATGAATGGAAAATGGAAAACGGAAATGAAAATGGTAAATGGATATGGATATGGAAAATGGAAAATGGAAAATGGAAAAGGAAAATTGAAAATGGTAAATGGAAATTGAAAATGGAAAACGGAAGTGGACAATGGAAATGGTAAATGGATATTGAGAATGGAAATGGACAAATAGAAATAAAAAACGGAATTGGTAAATGGATATGGAAAATGGAAATGGAAAATGGAAGATGGAAAACGGAGGTTGAAAATGGAAATGGTAAATGGATATGTAGAGTGGAAATGGAAAATTGAAAATGAAAAACGGCAATGACAAATAGAAATAGGAAATGGAAATGGTAAATGGAACATGGAACATGGGACACGGAAAAAGTAAATGAAAAATTAAACTTGAATGTTTTAAATGTTCCATTTTCCATTTTCCATTTATTTTAAATAAATCGTTTAACTGTTTTAACGTCTGGCTATTACAATTTAATAACACATAACCTAAAGTAAATTGACGTGTAAAGTGCGTTTGATAAATGGAAAATGGAAAACAGAAATGGAAATGGTAAATGGAAATGGTAAATGGATATGGAGAATGGAAAAAGAAAATGGAAAATGGAAGATGGAAAATAAAAAACGGTCATGGTAATGAAAAATGGAAATGGTAAATGGATATGGAAATGGAAAATTGAAAATGGAAAACAGAAGTTGAAAATGGAAATGGTAAATGAATATGTAGAGTGTAAATGGAAAATTGCAAATGGAAAACGGCAATGACTAATAGAAATAGAAAATGGAAATGGTAAATGGACATGGAAAAAGTAAATGGAAAATTAAACTTGAAAACTTCAAATGTTTTATTTTCCATTTTCATTTATTTAAAAAAAATCGTTTAACTGTTTTAAGGTCTGGCTATTACAATTTAATAACACATAACCTAAAGTAAATTGACGTGTAAAGTATGCTTAATAAATGGAAAATGGAAAACGTAAATGGAAATGGTAAATGGAAGTGGTAAATGGATATGGAAAATGCAAAAGGAGAATTGAAAATGGAAGATAAAAAATGGAAAACGGTTATGGTAAATGGATATGGAAAATTGAAAATGGATATCGGAAATGGAAATGGTAAATGGATATGGAGAATGGAAATGGAAAATTGAAAATGGAAAAAGGAAATGGCAAATGGAAAATGGAAAACGGTAATGACAATTAGAAATTGAAAATAGAAATGGTAAATGGACATGGAAAAAGGCAATGGAAAATGAAACTTGAAAATTTTAAATTTTCCTTTTTCTATTTTCATTTATTTATTTAAATAAATCGTTTAACTGTTTTAACGTCTGGCCATTACAATTTAATAATAAATAACTTAAAGTAAATTGACGTGTAGAGTATGCTTGATTGCAAAACATTGACTGACAATGAGTGATAAATTTTTTTTTTTTTAAATTGAACATTTATGTAAAAACCCGGTATAAGAAAAATTTAGTTTTTTAAATTTCGGCGGAGTGCGTAATTTTTTTGACTCGTGTGTAATATGTTTCTTACAACTCTCTGTATATTATAACTTGATTTTTATGTTAAATTTTTTGTTGTAAGTTTTTTTTTTATTACGAATAGAAATAACGTAATTGGCCCTCGTGTTCCACTCGGGCGATTAATAAGATTATAGTGATTAATTCGCCAATTTTAAAAACAAATCGCAATTTGGTGACAAAAATAATTTATTCCGTTTTATAAGTGGACGAATTTCCGTCTCATAAATTTCCACTTCGATGACTTTTCAATAAAAGAAAATAAACAGAGATTTGTGAAATGTGGGCTGCGTTTAATTTGGTGGGTTTCGAAAATCGTTTTGTTTTTTGATTGGGGTAAATATAAGTTGGGGACGTTTTCCGACTGATGTTACTAAATAGAATAACGGAGAAACGAGCCAGAAAATCAAAGAGGAGAGGAATCGAAACGGATAACAAATCCAAGGCGTAGAACAGCGGTCTCAAACTTCCTCCCTTGTTTGTTCAAGATCAGAAACGAATCTATGGTGCGTTTCTTAATTCCAGAAACGGTTAGAAGGCTGTGAAGAAATATTTTTTTCCTTTATGTTGGTAGTAATCAATACTTAATACAATTTCGACAGAATTATTTAAATGTTACAGAATAAAAGTTTTCCTCATTGAAAATAGTCGACAGGACTGTTTTTGTGCAATAGTTTCTAATTTTAAAACCGCATTACTAACATAACCCTAAACTGACAGATGTAGAATGCCATTACTATCAACATAAAGTAAAAAAAAAATGTTCATGGCCTTCTAACCATTCCTAGAATTAAAAAACAAACTATAATGCAAAATTAAATTATATTTGCTTGTGAATCAAAAGTTCATTTTGTTTTAAAATATTTTAATAGTTTTTACAACAAGTGCAAAAATTAGTGATTATTAGGATCTTTTTTTAGAATTGGGCAAATCAATAAAATTCTTTCATTTTGTATTTTAGCCCCACACGCGATTAAAGTGTGAGACCGCTGGCGTAGAAGATGTCCGCAATGGAATGAAATGGCATTTGATTATATGAAAACGACCGGAAGTCGTATAAATGTAGTTTAACTTGTTAAACTTTTTCTGGGACATTTTGTATTTTATGAATTTTCCTTAAATATCTTTTTATAAATAACAAAATAACTAAAAAAATGTTTTAAACTTTTGAATTTATTTCAAGCTTATCACTTTGATATTAATTCACGAGACTGGTTTTTTCAATTCTTAGGGCCTTTTGTTCAGTCGACGTTTAAATATCAGAATATAATACGATCTTAGGGCAAAAAATTTGAAATATTGGCTTAATTTCATAATTCCACATGTTCATGTGTTAAAATGTGTATTGTTTTTTTTTTGTGGGGTTATAATATGAAGTTGGCAATAATTAAAATTTTCAGCGTTGCCAACACAATTGCATAGTTACTTTTTTCTTAAGTTTATCTTCGATGTGAATGGCGACTGAACAACATATCCTTAGTTTTTTTGTAGCTTTTGAATCGAATTTACATTTCAAGCTTATCACGTTGATATTAATTCACGAGACTGGGTTTTTTCAATTCTTAGGGCCTTTTGTTCAGTCGACGTTTTTAAGTATCTCAATATAATACAATCTCAGATAACAAAGAACTATGCAATTGTGTTGGCAATGCCGAAAATTTGAAATATTGCCTTCACTTCATAATTCTAAATGTTCATGTGTTAAAATATGTTTTGTTTTTTATGGGGTTATGAAATGAAGTTGGCAATAATTAAAATTTTTGGCGTTGCCAACACAATTGCATAGCTATTTTTTTATTAAGTTTATCTTACATTTAAATGGCGACTGAACAGCAGACCCTTAGTTTTTCTTGAACTTTTGAATCGAATAAGAATTCCCAATATTTTTGTAAGTAATTTTTTTAGTTTTGTTTTAGTTTAGTTTAAAACTATAACAAATACATTTTTTAATCAAATTTGTATAGTTTTAAATGAATCAAATTTAGAATTGATATTTCATTTGACTCAAATGTAATTTTTAATTGCAAAACTTGTTTAATTCCATTAAATAATATTTACAGGTTAAAACAAGCTAATTTTTGCATTACAAAACAAATCTCTCAATTTTAACCCAAACTAATTTTGTAAAAGGTAAATTAAAAAAATAACCAGATTTAAAAGGTATCCTTCGAATGCAATATATTAAGAACACAATATTTAAAAACTTACAAAAAAATCGAAACAATAAATTGGCCCAATAATTCATAAATAATTTTATTACCACTAAATTTTTAAATCGGCGAATGACCCAAAAACAAGAATCAGCGCCCAACATCGTGAAAAACTATCATTTAAACAAAAACAGTGCCGTTCAATCACATCTGCTGTGTGGAATTCCCATTCCAAGTGTTGTTCTCATCCTCATCGCTGTCCTTGTTGTCGCTCAAGCGATGAACATTACCTTGCCGCCTAATCACAGTCGACTCACCAAACCGCTTCTTCTGAGGGGGGCTAAAAAATTCGAAAATTAACTTGAGCCACTTTTAGGTGCGAAAATCACCTGGATCGAGCCTCGGCCACATCAGCGGAACGTTTATTGTCTTGGGAGGGCCCCGGATTTTGCCTGGGAGCCCCGAAAATAAAATTTCGAATGCCTGTCAACAGAGTAAGAAAGGGGGATAAAAAGGACCAGAAAAATGTACCCCAGGTGTTGGCGTGGGTCGAGACGGTTCCTTGGTTCAGTGGCAAAATCAGGATGAGAGCGGTCGGGACTAATCCCAGCTCTTCCAGGGTCTTTTCGTTGTCGGCAGGAAGGAATTCGCGACGCGGGAAAGTGGTGGAGAGGGTGAAATTTCGATAGGGCAACTGCAAGTTGGCGATGATGAAATTCCTGACGATCAGCAAGGTGTCGGTGTTGCTGAATTGGTGGGTGTGCGAGCTCCCGTTGGGCAGCTTGAAATTGAGTCTAGCGACTGTGTTGTTGACCGGCGGTCGCACAGGGAGGTTGGGTTGGGTCTGAGGCGTTTGTGACGAGGAGGGCGCGAATTTGGACGCCCTTTCCGCTTTGTCTTGGGCTATTTGCGCGAGGACTCGCTGGCGAGCCGCCTGCTCGTCCCTCTTTGCCTTCTGGCGCTCCTCCATCAGCTGCTTGAGCTCTTGGTCCTCTTGTTGCTGCTTCATTTTCTGCACATTTTGGCCCATCTTGCGCCTCTCCAATTCTTTGGCCTTTTCGGTCTGAAAACAAATTTTAATTTAATTTCGATATTCGGGACTCTATACAGTGTGCGCCAACTAAATGGAATAAAGTCAGTATCTCAATTATTGTGCATATTCAGAAAAAATGATACATGATATCCGGTAAAGTTAAAATTTCATCCCTCCTCAACCCCCTTCGAGTGACAATTCCAACCCCCAAATGTTTAAATAGGAAGTGGGGGCTTGTGATACCTCACTTGAAAGGTCTCTTCATGTTCTATTTAAAAATACTATAGTTTAATAATTTATTTCGAAAATGAAGGATAAATAAAATTAATCTGTTTAACGAAATTCGCTACAACACACTAAAAAAATAAAAATTAGCGTTTTAAACAAAACTAATGCTGTCAAGTAACGAAAAATGTTGATAAGTTATGTCACTTTATGAACATTTCTATTAGTTTTGATTTTTTAGTTTGTTGTAGCAAATTTCGTTAAATTTTTTTTTTTTTGCCCTTTATTTTGGGAAGAAATTTTTGAATAGATCATGAAGAGACCTTTCAAATGAGATATCACAAACCCCACTTCCTATTTAATAATTTGGGGGTTCCTGTCACTCGAAGAAGGTTTAGGTTAGGGTTAGGTCAGGTTATAACTCAGCCGTATAAATAATATATTATTTAAGTTAAGCGATAGTCAACTTTTTTTAATTCAGTTTGGTGGAAATTTCTTTTCTGAGTGCAATGGCGTGTTTCAACTCGATTTTATAAAATATTCTTGGGAAATAATTGTATTTTTTAAACGAAGTTTAAGTGTGCCTTGTACAATTTCTTGGATGAGTTAAATAGAGTGTTTTTCCAGCAGGATGGCGCTTCGCCACATAATGGGAGGATAAATATCGACTAGTTGAATGCTAAATTTGACCAAAAATGGAAATACGACGTTTTTGTACTGACACATCGTTTCCATAGCTAACAGTATGTCTCAGTTATTTTTCAAAGCCTATTGCGAATAATCCCAATTATTATTTTAATTTTTAATTAGCCTAAAATAAATCAGAAATTGTATATTTACTTACAAAATTTTTCCTTTTTTCCATAACAACATTTAAACCTTATCACAATATTGCAAACTTAACTTCACAAACATTTTACTTTCTTAAAATGATTAATCATTGTAAATTGACTTTTTTTAAATGCGTTTTAAAATGTTTGTGGAGTTAAGTTTGTAATATTGTTATAAGGTTTAAATGTTGTTATGGAAAAAAAGAAAATTTTTTTAAAGTAAATATACAATTAATTGCAAAACAAGGGAAACTCGATTTAAATTTAATTAAATCAGAAAAAGAATTTCGATCAAAAAATGAACCTTTGGTCTTTGAATGGAGAAACAAGTAAAAATTATGTTTAGGCTACACTTTGTAGTACTTTTCAATCAGACTCCAAATAAAAGTGCTAGGAGTTGGGACGTTTTTGCGTGAACCCCCTGTATAATTAAAAAAAAATTTTTTTTAAGAAATAAATTATTTTATTAGTTATTTTGTGGAGATATGTAGGTCAAAATAAACTTTTACTTTCTCGGAACAATTCAGGACCAAAAAGCGAGTTGTAAAAATTCGGGACGTAAGGTCACCTTAATTAAATTGTCTGGTCGTACCTCTTCAGCCTCAACTTTTTTTTCTTCGCGCTTCTTCTCGATCAATTCCTTGGCCCTTTCGATTTTCTCCTCCGGGGAAACTTCGGGGGTTGCCGTGCTCGTTGAAGCCGCTTCCTCGGTCTTCTGTTCGTTTTTAATTAAATTCTCCGAGAGTTGGCCTTCTGTTAATTTGGTGAAGTGCTTTTCTGTGACCTGTTCAATTTTATTTATAAACTCTGTGGAATCCTTAACCTCAACTAAAATTTCTATTGTAACACCGTTCTTCCCGATGAAAAATACTGAAGGCACGGTAACTGCAGGATCTGGAAAAATTAAGGACAAATCTCCGACTGATCGGAACTGTGAAGGATACAAATTTGACTAAACTGCTGATGTGTTACGGAATTCGCCTCCACTTTAATGGCCACAAAATGGTCGTTCGCGAGTTTAGCAGACACTTCATTGGTTTCGATTAGGGCCCCCAATTCTTTCGATTTTGGGTCCTGGCCTGCAATTTGAATTTGTATTGAAATTTTTTGGAAGATAAAAAAATTACCTTCGATAAAGACGACGAAAACTGCGCCCTTTATTTTCGACGCCGCTACAGCCTCAGCAATGCCTCCTTCGTACCACCGCATTTTAAAATCTCGATTTGATCACAAATTAAACAAAATTTTCCTTAAAAATTCAGCTGACATTTGTATGACACTGCCAAATAGCCAACAATGGCCGGTTGCACCAGTTGTTGATAGATAGCGCTGATTGTCGAAAAGAGCGCCAATTTCAATTTGAAATTCAATTTTGTGATTAAAAAACTGTAATTATAACTTAATCGCGCGTTTAGTAATTGTGACAGGTGCGATTATTGTGCAGATACGTGAAACGCAACTTTTTACTGCCACTTTTATTTTAGACGCCGCTACAATTTTAGCACTACGTTCTTCCTACCACCGCATTTTTAAGTCTCAATTCAATTGAACAAAATTTCCATTAAAATTCAGCTGACAATTGTATGACAAATAGTCAACAATACCTGGCTGCCCAGTTGGTGATAAGTGGCCCTGATTGTTGAAAAGAGCGCCAATTTAAATTTGCAACTTGAATTGGCAATTCAATTTTATTATTAAAAACTGTAATTATAACTCAATAGCGCGTTTATTAATTGTGACAGGTGCGATTATTGTACAGATACGTGGAACGCAACTTTTTACTATCTCCTTAATTTTCGACGCAGCTACAATTTTAGAAATACCTCCTTCGTACCACCGCATTTTTAAATTTTCATTAAAATTCAGCTCATATTTGTATGACAAATGGCCAACAATACCCAGTTGGTGATAGGTGGCGCTGACTGTTGAAAAGAGCGACAATTTAAATTTGCAATTTGAATTTGTAATTCAATTTTATTATTAAAAACTGTAATTATAACTCAATAGCGCGTTTATTAATTGTGACAGGTGCGATTATTGTACAGATACGTGGAACGCAACTTTTTACTATCTCCTTAATTTTTGACGCAGCTGCAATTTTAGAAATACCTCCTTCGTACCACCGCATTTTTAAATCTTCATTAAAATTCAGCTGATATTTGTATGACAAATGGCCAACAATACCTGGCTGCCCAGTTGGTGATAGGTGGCGCTGATTGTCGAAAAGAGCGCCAATTTAAATTTGCAACCTGAATTTTCAATTCACTTTTGTGAAAAGAAACTGCAATTGTAATTTAATTTTTCGTTTCATAATTGTGACAGGTGCGATTATTGTGCAGATAGTCGGAACGCACTTTTTTCCGAAACATCAATAACGGTCATGTGAGGTAAGGAAATAAATTATGAGTGCGTTTTCTGCGCCGGCGTCCGATCAGGCGCCGCGGTGGGAAGCGTCGGAAGCAAACTGAAACGTATTTTGCTTGGCCTAATATCGCATACTTTGTGTTCTTTTCAACGATGTGGTTATTTATTGCAGTCATTATTAGTTGCATTGTGCAGTTTTACTTAATTCAACAAGGTAAGTCGACTTACTGTCTTCTAAAAATGTGAGGGGAAAAGATTTTTTTTCCTCCCTGGATAATTAACAGATAAAAAATTCGCTGTCCGGAAATTGGTTTACATTTTTAATCAGTCGCTTGATTAAGGGCCGTTAATTAACACTATTAGATTGGTCGTCATAGTAACTAGGGATGAAGGAGACACCCTACCATGCGTAAATAGATCAATAACTTAAACTGCCAAACGCTGTTTTCTTGGAAATGCATCGGCCTCGAGTTTCGATTACATCCACCCATCCCGAGGGGCGACTTGGGCTGATTAAAAACGAATTTTCTTTTCCAGAAGACGTTTGGAACTAATTTGCTGGAATTCGCAAATTTCTGATCGAGCCAATTTTCCAGAAAGACTGATTTTCCCCAAGTTATGTTGGACGCAATTATTTTTTTATGAGAGACATTTACCTGAGCTTTTCTAAGCCACCACTCTGGATTTTCCGATCGGTTCCAAGAGGAAAAAATACCGAAAACTGAGAAAAAAATGTAACCCCTGCAACGGAGGGACGAAATTTTTACTTATTGTTTCTGAAATATTTACAAGAGGGTAGCAACAGTGGCGCCGTTCAAGCTGAAGTTCAAGGGGATGTCGAAATCGAACTCTTCGACCAGGAGCAATTCGATGGAGACTCCCGGCGAATGCGAAACCGAATTAAACAGTCCGCAAAGCTATGTTCCTTCGATTTTGGAGACGTCAGAGATCCAAGATTCGGTGCCATCCAGTCCGCCACCATCTTACGAGCACGTTTTAGAAGAGGTAATTTATTTATTTATCTGATTTGCACTGTCAAGGGGGGCATAAATATGTGTTGTTAGATTACCTATAAAATTTAGATATAGATGGGAGAAACTTGTAGTAAAGAGTTTGACTGACTCTTTAAGTCGTTCGAAATGAAGCTTCTAAATAACTCTTCCAGAAATATTATTTTTTCTGCAAAATTTACAAAGTTGCAACATAGGAAATTCCTTCAATTTTTCCAGGCAATACACTTGACTGTTAATCTGCATGTTTAATGTTTGTTTGAGATGTTTTTCCAATGAGCAAACTCGTAATATCTCTTGTTTCGGTCCTTGGTTGATTGGGGAGGCTTTTTGTTAAACTGTTTGGTCTACTTTTACCTTCAGCTTGCTTCCAGTAAAATGACTGAGCATTTCGTCCCACCTTGGTCCATTTATGCCTTTTGCTCAAGTCACAGAACGATTTTGGCCTTACTAATGGTACCTCTGTGCCTCATTTGGCGCTTCAATATAGGAAACTGCTTTAATTTTTCTAGGAAATACAGTCGACTTAATTTGTATGCCCAATATTTTGGTCTTGGTTAATTGGGGAGGTTTTTGTTAAACTGTTTGATCTCCTTTTGTTCTGGAGCTTGCTTCCAGTAAGTTGATTGAGTATTTCGTTCCACCTTGGCCCATTTGTGCCTTTTACTCAACTCATAGAACGATTTTGGCCTTACTAATGGTACCTCTGTGCCTCATTTGGCGCTTCGATATAGGAAACTGCTTTAATTTTTCCAGGAATTACAGTTGACTCAGTCTTCATGCCTAATATTTTGGTCTTGGTTAATTGGGTAGGTTCCTTGTTGAACTGGTTAACCTCCTTTTGTTCTGGAGCTTGCTTCCAGTAAATTGATTGAGCATTTCTTCGCACTTTGGTCCTTTTGTTGTTTTTGCTCAACTCACAGAATCATTTTGGCCTTACTAATGGTACCTCTGTGCCTCATTTGGCGCTTCAATATAGGAAACTGCTTTAATTTTTCCAGGAATTACAGCTGATTCAGTCTTCATGCCTAATATTTTGGTCTTGGTTAATTGGGAAGGTTCATTGTTGAACTGGTTGATCTTCTTTTGTTCTGGAGCTTGCTTCCAGTAAGTTGATTGAGCATTTCTTCCCACTTTGGTCTCTTTGTTGTTTTTGCTCAACTCACAGAACCATTTTGGCCTTACTAATGGTACCTCTGTGCCTTATTTGGCGCTTCAACATAGGAAACTGCTTTAATTTTTCCAGAAATTACAGTCGACTTATTTTGCATTTCCAATATTTTGGTCTTGGTTAATTGTGCAGGTTTCTTGTTGAACTGGTTGATCTCCTTTTGTTCTGGAGCTTGCTTCCAGTAAGTTGATTGAGCATTTCTTCCCACTTTGGTCTCTTTGTTGTTTTTGCTCAACTCACAGAACCATTTTGGCCTTTCTAATGGTACCTTTGTGACTCATTTGGCGCTTCAATATAGGAAACTGCTTTAATTTTTCCAGGAATTACAGTCGACTTATTTTGCATGTCCAATATTTTGGTCTTGGTTAATTGTGGAGGTTTCTTGTTGAACTGGTTGATCTCTTTTTGTTCTGGAGCTTGCTTCCAGTAAGTTGATTGAGCATTTCTTCCCACTTTGGTCTCTTTGTTGTTTTTGCTCAACTCACAGAACCATTTTGGCCTTACTAATGGTACCTCTGTGCCTTATTTGGCGCTTCAACATAGGAAACTGCTTTAATTTTTCCAGAAATTACAGTCGACTTATTTTGCATTTCCAATATTTTGGTCTTGGTTAATTGTGGAGGTTTCTTGTTGAACTGGTTGATCTCCTTTTGTTCTGGAGCTTGCTTCCAGTAAGTTGATTGAGCATTTCTTCCCACTTTGGTCTCTTTGTTGTTTTTGCTCAACTCACAGAACCATTTTGGCCTTTCTAATGGTACCTTTGTGACTCATTTGGCGCTTCAATATAGGAAACTGCTTTAATTTTTCCAGGAATTACAGTCGACTTATTTTGCATGTCCAATATTTTGGTCTTGGTTAATTGTCGAGGTTTCTTGTTGAACTGGTTGATCTCTTTTTGTTCTGGAGCTTGCTTCCAGTAAGTTGATTGAGCATTTCTTCCCACTTTGGTCTCTTTGTTGTTTTTGCTCAACTCACAGAACCATTTTGGCCTTACTAATGGTACCTCTGTGCCTTATTTGGCGCTTCAACATAGGAAACTGCTTTAATTTTTCCAGAAATTACAGTCGACTTATTTTGCATTTCCAATATTTTGGTCTTGGTTAATTGTGGAGGTTTGTTGTTGAACTGGTTGATCTCCTTTTGTTCTGGGGCTTGCTTCCAGTAAGTTGATTGAGCATTTCGTCCCACTTTGGTCTCTTTGTTGTTTTTGCTCAACTCACAGAACCATTTTGGCCTTTCTAATGGTACCTTTGTGACTCATTTGGCGCTTCAATATAGGAAACTGCTTTAATTTTTCCAGGAATTACAGTCGACTTATTTTGCATGTCCAATATTTTGGTCTTGGTTAATTGTGGAGGTTTCTTGTTGAACTGGTTGATCTCTTTTTGTTCTGGAGCTTGCTTCCAGTAAGTTGATTGAGCATTTCTTCCCACTTTGGTCTCTTTGTTGTTTTTGCTCAACTCACAGAACCATTTTGGCCTTACTAATGGTACCTCTGTGCCTTATTTGGCGCTTCAACATAGGAAACTGCTTTAATTTTTCCAGGAATTACAGTCGACTTATTTTGCATTTCCAATATTTTGGTCTTGGTTAATTGTGGAGGTTTCTTGTTGAACTGGTTGATCTCTTTTTGTTCTGGAGCTTGCTTCCAGTAAGTTGATTGAGCATTTCTTCCCACTTTGGTCTCTTTGTTGTTTTTGCTCAACTCACAGAACCATTTTGGCCTTACTAATGGTACCTCTGTGCCTTATTTGGCGCTTCAACATAGGAAACTGCTTTAATTTTTCCAGGAATTACAGTCGACTTATTTTGCATGTCCAATATTTTGGTCTTGGTTAATTGTGGAGGTTTCTTGTTGAACTGGTTGATCTCTTTTTGTTCTGGAGCTTGCTTCCAGTAAGTTGATTGAGCATTTCTTCCCACTTTGGTCTCTTTGTTGTTTTTGCTCAACTCACAGAACCATTTTGGCCTTACTAATGGTACCTCTGTGCCTTATTTGGCGCTTCAACATAGGAAACTGCTTTAATTTTTCCAGAAATTACAGTCGACTTATTTTGCATTTCCAATATTTTGGTCTTGGTTAATTGTGGAGGTTTGTTGTTGAACTGGTTGATCTCCTTTTGTTCTGGAGCTTGCTTCCAGTAAGTTGATTGAGCATTTCTTCCCACTTTGGTCTCTTTGTTGTTTTTGCTCAACTCACAGAACCATTTTGGCCTTTCTAATGGTACCTTTGTGACTCATTTGGCGCTTCAATATAGGAAACTGCTTTAATTTTTCCAGGAATTACAGTCGACTTATTTTGCATGTCCAATATTTTGGTCTTGGTTAATTGTGGAGGTTTCTTGTTGAACTGGTTGATCTCTTTTTGTTCTGGAGCTTGCTTCCAGTAAGTTGATTGAGCATTTCTTCCCACTTTGGTCTCTTTGTTGTTTTTGCTCAACTCACAGAACCATTTTGGCCTTACTAATGGTACCTCTGTGCCTTATTTGGCGCTTCAACATAGGAAACTGCTTTAATTTTTCCAGGAATTACAGTCGACTTATTTTGCATGTCCAATATTTTGGTCTTGGTTAATTGGGAAAGTTTTTTGTTGAACTGTTTGATCTCCTTTTGTTCTGGAGCTTGCTGCCAGTAAGTTTATTGAGCATTTCTTCCCACTTTGGTCCCTTTGTTGTTTTTGCTCAACTCACAGAACCATTTTGGCCATACTAATGGTACCTTTGTGACTCATTTGGCGCTTCAATATAGGAAACTGCTTTAATTTTTCCAGGAATTACAGTTGATTCAGTCTTCATGCCTAATATTTTGGTCTTGGTTAATTGGGGAGGTTCTTTGTTGAACTGTTTGATCTCCTTTTGTTCTGGAGCTTGTTTCCAGTAAGTTGATTGAGCATTTATTTCCACTTTAGTCCATTTGTGCCTTTTGATCAACTCACAGAACAATTTTGGCCCTACTAATGGGTCGTCTGTGCCTCATATGGCATTTCAACATAGAAAAGTCCTTTAATTTTTCCAGGAATTACAGTTGACTTAGTTATCATGTCTAATGTTTTGGTCTTGGTTGTTTGGGAAGGCATTTTATTTAACTGTTTGGTCTACTTTTGTCTTGGAGCTTACTTCCAATAAGTTGATTGAGCACTTCTTTCCCACCTTGGTGCTTTTGTGCTTTTTGCTCAGCTCAAGAACAATTTTGACTCTACTAATGGAACCACAGTGCCTTATTTGGCCTTCTATTCCTTCATTCTCTGATACCCACGAGAGGATCAGACTGTTTATTGTTTGGACGAGCTAAGATTAAAAAATGTTATAGGTCAGTTTCTTGCATAGTTTAGTGAAGTGGGGTTATAACTAGCATTAGTTCTAATTCCGAGAAGCTTTGCTTGTACTTTCTTTCATGGCATTTTCGATCACCACTCGTGATTTTCGGTTGTAGCCTTCAAGTTTGTTCAAAAAGTCTTCTGTACTGCTTAGTATAGCTTCCATTATATGTCCATTTAATTGGAGAGTTCTTAGATTAAGCTACAATAGTTTTTCTTGGGTTAACACTGAATAATACTAATTGTTGTTTAGACGAGGATGTTGGCGCAAGCCGAAGCCATTCAAGATCCAACGAAAGGGCCGGAAATTTTCCACAAATCCAGCAAAGAACTGTACAAAGCCGTGGCGAAACAGTTCGGCATCACCTGCAAAATGTCCGACCAGTGTCGATGTATGGACTGCCAGAGTCACTACTTCGACTGCGAATACGAGCAGAACGAGCAGGAAAAAACGGACGGGGGCCTTGGAGCAGGCACCCCGATGTTCATATCTGAAGTCATGCACGGAACCGCCTGTATAATATTGTAGAAGAGTGGTCTAGCACTTGTACAATAAGCACTAAGGACTTTTTTGAGGGAATTTGTACATAAAAATACTATTTTTTTAAATGTGACTTTCGTAACGAAGAAGCTTTCTTACGATCTCAGTCATTAGAGTTACAAATCGCTGTAAATCGCCTCTTTTTCATTTTTTCATTCTATTCGGTGTACTGTTACCAAATCTATTCCCGTGTGTGTGTGTGTGTTTAGGATTTAAGAAAAATTGTTGCACTGAGACGTGTAAGCAAATTATGCACAAATTAAATGCCTTTCCTGAAACATAATGATACACTTGTGTGCTTAATGGGTTGTATTGGATCCAAATTTGACTCTCCCATGGCGTGTGATGTACTAATTAAGTAATAGGATAAGTGTATAGTTAATACATATCGTTCAATACGTTCCTTTTCTACTGGCCAACATCCACATTTTAATTACAATATTGAACGTTTTTAAAAATTTTGCCCAAACTTTGCATTTCTCATACAAAATAATTGTTTAAATTTTAATTAAAGTACAATGAATAAAATTTAACCTGTTTTATACTTTTCTAAGTCGATTTTAATATTCAACACATTTTTTATTAAAAACAAATTCAATAATTGTACAGTGAATCGTCTGCACACTAATCGGGGACACACTGTATAATTATGTTTATTTTAATGAAAAAAATAAATAAAAAATGAGCAAAAATAGTTGAAATTGGAGATTAAGCCAAGCGAAATAAGTGTCAAAGTGGGGCAAAATGAAAAGTGCACACAACCTACATCAATAAGTCTGATAATCAAAACTATACTACGCCTGTTAGATGTACCGTGTGTCGATGTTATTAGTTATTAATAAGGCAAGAGCTGACTTGAGTTAGGGAAGTTCGGGGTAGCAATCTCAGCGACTCCAAGTGTCACTAATTTTGGCAGCTCTTTAATTTTAGTCGCGGAGTACCGTAACAAGTGCACCCCAATCGTACCCTTGCATTTATATAATTAAGAGGCTAAGTGTTAGTTCGGTGTTGTTGTTATGGTAAAATAAAATAAACGGGATTAATCTTTAAACTCTTGCCTGGATGTGTTTCTTATAATATGAGATTTATGTAAAGGAAATATATTACTATTTTTCATACAAACGTGTGAAAGCGGTGTCTGTCTAAATGGACTAGCTAGACTAAAGAAATTCTTGATGTTAAAATTTTCAAATGTTGTGTACGATTACAAAAGAAGATACAAAAAGTTACAGGGTGAATTTAAAATTTGTAGATTCGAACAAGACACAATGCGTAATTTAAAATTTTAGACTAGACACCCTGTAGTGGTAATTTTATTTTCACTTAGTGTTAATGTTAGTGGCCTAATGTATGTGGAATTGTTACAATGAAACGATTTTCAGTTCTCACTGAGCAGGTTACACAAACTGAAGTTGTTGAATTTTCATTTTGTATTTTATTCTTATGATGTTTACAGGTGAAATATTTACAAATAGAATGTAAATTGGATTTTTTGTTTATCTTCACCTCCTGTCCTTTTAGGGAAATAAACAAGTTTTAGAAGGTTAATACCATTCTCAAAATTTGAAATTTGTTTTAAAGCTTATGCTTAATTACGCATCCATCGGGTACTTATTTAACGATGATAAGGATTTACTAAATAATTTTAAAATGTGTTGGTTAAATGGGCCATCCATAAATTACGTAATGCAGAATTTGAACAATTCTTACCCCCTACCCCTCTGTAACAGTTCGTAACACTATATAAGCTCCCCCCCCCAATGGTGTAATAAAAAAATTAACTTAAATTAATGAACTGCGCTCAACTGAAGTGTTGGAAAAAAAGTCACGTAGCATTCGCGGAACCTCTTATCAGATGGGAGATATTGCAAATTTTCGAAGAATAGCACCTGCATAGAACTCATAGTAAATGCCGATTTAAAAACCTTTTTGATACCTTGATATAAGATTTTTAAAATAAAAAAATTATTTTATTTACTTACATAATTTATGGATGGCTCCTAATGAGGTTGCATTGCAAATTTGAGCAAATTTGAATGACTCAACGTCATACTTATGTTATTTCGAATAATTTCTTGCTAATCCAAGCATCGATCAGGAGATTGGCACATAGATGTACAGATAATAAAAGGAACCGTTCGCCGAACAATGATGTAAGCTTGCTATTCTCAATTTGTTTCTTATATAGGGTGTTTTAGGAGTAACCCAAAATTTCGTTAGAAGTAATACGCGGGTCTTTTTTTCATTGCGTTTCGTTTCTAACAATTGTATTTTGAATGTTGAAGAAGGTGGCCTTGAAAAAATTAACAATTAGTTTCTTGGATTAAAATATTCTCGAAATTCTACTTCTGATTGAAAAAAAAAACTAAAGATAGTTTCCTATTCTGGAAAGAACAAGTTAAAATACTATGTTAGCAGTTTCCTTACTGATTGAGTTGTTTAGCAGACAGATATACCGATTATTAATATTTTGTAAAACCAGTTTCTTTGTCGATATTTACTTTCAACTATTACAAATGTTCGGAATCAAATTTACAAAAGTTATTATTTAATCAGCAAGAAAATTTCATTTTAAATAAAAACTTCTAATATTAAATTAAGCCAGGTCTCATATTTCCGAAGCAAATTGGGATGTCGTTAAGTATTTGCCCAAAATATTTTAAATAAAAGTTATCTGCCTAATTTAGTAACTTATTGACTGTTTTTCGTGCTCGTGAGATTTTTTAAAATTTGTCTCTAATAGTCTGTTTTTTCATTACGAGGAGTAAAATTGAAAGAACAAATTGCGCTGGAATATTTTTAGCAAATAGTTTTTGGTGGCTAATTTGATTTTTGTTTTACCGTTTGTACAATGGAAAACACACGAGCTGATAAGAGCTGTAATTGAACCATATGCCAAAGTAGTTTTCACATATAAAAAAAGAAAAGATATTGTTTATTGTGCAATGAAGCGGTCATAAAGCAGCTGATTGAGATCAAGAGGTCTTGATGCCCGTGCGACTAGTCTTGAACATCCTATCTATTCTTTTACCGATTTCGATAAGACCGCTGGTATAAACTTGCAGCTTTGTTCCTTTTCCGAAAAGAAAAACTTACCATTAGAACTAAATTTGACTTATTTTCGTCAAACTTCAACAAATGAATTATTCTATCCATAATTTAAGTAATCCTAGAAAGGTAATACAGTCTTTAAATGTGACGCATTAGATTAGAAAATTTAAAACTTCATTGGAAAGCATTTCTGAACAAGGGCTTATTACAAATTTTTGATTTATCTTTTATTTATTTTAATTACACCCTGTATACTTTTTAATACGACCAGTACCTACGTAACCATGCAAATACTGATATTTTGAATGATGATGTTAATTAGGGTAGATTAGATTAAAGTAAATGGAGGGACTGGGAATTATTAAGCAGTACTGTTCTTTAGTTTGGGCTTGTCTTTTGAGATAACTACAATGGCAGAAAGTAAGATCAAATCTGAGAGTGTGACTTGTACGTAAATGTTTTTTAATTCTGTAACAACGATTAAAATCTGTTGCTTATGTTATTAGTTAAACGAGAGCCACACTTACCATGCCCAAAACGAGCATTTAATGGAGAAGATTTTGAGATAGACGATCTTGTCAAGAATATATTTGAAACACTTTGCCCCGAGCAGCTCATAGTAAAGAACATATTTGCTGCCGTAGGCAATGGAACGTATCCATGTGTATGGGATGTGAGGTACAAGCGAAATATAAATCATGATCGAATAATACGCGGTCATCTTCGAAGGAACAAGCCGCATGGAAGTCACATCACGGCGTTTAGAAAGGAAGCAGATACTGGAGATTGGATAGTTCACTACGGTATTATTGAATGCGGCTGTCCACCAGCTCTTCAAGGATTAAATAAAAAAGTGGTAAATGCAGTCACTGAAGTTCCAAGAAAAACACCAGCAATTCAAGAATCAAGAGAAGAAGTGGTAAATGCAGTAACTGAAGGTCCAAGAGAGACACCAGCAATTCAAGAATCAAGAGAAGTGGTAGATGCAGCAACTGAAGATCCAAGTAACGTACCATTAGTTATTAAATCTGAAAACCAACAATAGGTAACTCTTTTTTGACGGTATTAATTTTGAATATTTCTTTATTTAGTTTTAGTTATGATTATTATTACCTAAATATAGATTTTACTTCAATAATTATTATTGTTATAAATAAGAATTTATTGTATTTTGAGTAGTAGACAAGTGAAAACATGAACTTAGATGTAAACTTTAAAAAAAATTATCTCAATATTATCTCGGTAAAAAACTACATGTTTTTTTATGGTAATATTGAATTAATTAAATAAATCCCTTATTTAACATAAGTAGTTTGTATCTACTGAATTTTTACATTTCTTATCTTGGCAGCCGTTACTTTTTGCAAGGCAAATTAAATATTTATGGGGTTGAAAATTTAGTTATTATATTTTTGTAAATCGACAAACTTAAGTAATTTTTGTCTATTTTTGAATTTGAAGGTCACAGCTGTCAATTTGCCCAATATTAGAACAACTAAACTAAAGTGTGGACATTTGAACTACATTGATTTGTAAAGTTTGAAAATTAAACTATAGGGCCAGTTTTTTCAGTTGGAATAATTATCTATTATAAACAATTCTTTGTTTAATTCCGTCAGTTACGCAATGTTGAGGATAACAATCCTTAAAAATAAAGCTAAACAATTTTTTAATATTAATCAATTTGCAATAAACTACGATACAACAATTTGTCAAATAATTTTAAAATGTGGTGTTGTTCAAATGGGTGTCTAAATCGGCGTAGTCGACGTTTGTGGTTTGAAAGTTCGAGCTCCAGTGATGGGACAATTTTTCTTTTACCTATACCTGCGTTATCTGTGTACACACCTGTTAATTCAATAATCGATCAGGTGAAATACTCGCTAATTTCAATTTGTTTCTTATACAGAATGTTTCATGAGTAACACGACACTTCGTAAGAGATAATTCGCCTGCACACACAAATTTTATGTTTTGTTTTCCAGCAATTGCATTCTGAATGTTGAAGAACGAGTTTTTGAACAAATTCTCGAAACTATACTTCTCATTAAAAAAATCTAAAGACATCTTCTTATTCTGGAAAAAATAAATCAAAAGACCATGGCAATATTTCTTTACCGGTTCCGTTGTTTAGGGGACAGAGATTATTAATATTTTGTAAGCCATGTACAACCTTAACATGCACTTTCCAGTTATCCGGAAACTTAAAAAAAGTTGGCATTTAGTCAAAAAGAATATTTTGTTCTGGAAAGGATGCATTAACTTTTTGATTTATTTTTCATCGTAGAATACTTCTCCAAATTTTGGTCCTCTTATTTTCGATACACGTAGTATATATACCGGTACCTACTTAACCATGTAATTACTGATATATTGAAAGATAGTGTTACATAGTGGAGATTAGATTAAGGTAAACAGAGAGGCTTGTAATTCTTGAGCAGATCGAGTTTGTCATGGCAGAAAGTGAGAGCAAACCTGGAAGTTTGTATGGTAATTAAATATTTTTTAATTTTGTAACATAACGATTAAATTCCATTACTTATGTTCCTAGAGAAATTATACTTAAAGTGTCCACAACGAGATGGTAATAAAAATGGTTTTCATACAGCAAAGCAAGCCTGGTCAGTAGTACAAATGCATCGTCCGCCCGGACTCACACTAAAAAGGATAGGACCTAGTATGGGGGAAGGAAAATGGCCATGTGGATGGAGTGTGGAGTTCTTGGTCAATCGTACTCCAAATGAAATTCCTACAGATGAATGCATATATGATAATCTTTTTCGGTTCCCACCGCATAACAGCAAAATAATCAGATTTAGGAAGGGATCTGTTCTACGTTGGAAGGTTGAGTACGGAATTTTGAATTGCGGATGTCCACCAGCAATTAATTTACCAAAGAAGAAAAAAGCTGTAGGTAAAAAAAACGCAGGTGCAAGTAAAGTGAAACCAGCAATTAAAAGACCAAGGAAAAAAGCTGTAGCTAAAAAAACTGCAGGTGCAAGTAAAAAGACAGCACCAATCAAAGGACAAAGGAAAAAAGCGGCAAAAAAAGTAAATCAAGGTAACGCGACATTAGTACATCTGGAAATAAACAAGAACTCTTGTTGACGGTCTTAATTTTGAAATTAGGTCTCTATTTAGTTTTTATGTAATGTTATTACCTAAATATAGATTGTACTTCAATAATTACTATTGTCATAAATAAGAATTTATTGTATTTTGAGTAGTAGACGTGTGAAAACATGAACTTAGATGCAAAATTAAAAAAAAATTGAACTTGATTATCTCTGAAAAAAACTACATGTTTTTTCTGATAATTTTGTATTAATTAAATAAATCGCTTATCTAACATAAGTAGTTTGTATCTACTGAATTTTTATATTTCTCGTCTTGGCAGCTGTGACTATTTGAAAGCCAAAATAAACATTTATGAATGATTGAAAAATTAAGTTATGTTTACAAATTACAGCACTCGGATAAGTTTCTTTATTTTTGTAAATCATCAAAATTAAGTAATTTTTGTCGATTTTTGATTTTGAAGGTCACAGTTGTCAGTTGAAATAATTATTATAAACAATATTTTGTTTAATTCCGTCAGCTACGCAATGAAGAGACAAATTTTCTTAGTCTTGAAATAGTCGTCACATATTATTAGCCACTCATGCTTTGAATACTTGTTTAAGAACGATAACAATTAACCAAATAATTTTAAAATGTGGTGTTCAAATGGGTGTCTAAATCGGCGTAGTCGACGTTTGTGGTTTGAAATTTTGAACACTAGTGATAGCACAATTTTTCTATGACCTATACCTATGTTATCTGTTTACACACCTACTAATTGAATAATCGATCAGGTAAAATACTTGCTAATCTCAATTTTTTTCTTATACAGATTGGTTTCAGCAGTAACACAACACTTCGTAAGACGTAATTCGCTGGTCTATTCTTCATCGCCTGCACACACAAATTTTATGTTTTGTTTTCCACGAATTGCATTTTGAATGTTGAAGAACGAGTTCTTGAACAAATTCTCGAAACTATACTTCTCATTAAAAAAATCTAAAGACATTTTCTTATTCTGGAAAAAATAAATCAATAGACCATGGCAAAATTTCATTACCGGTTCCGTTATTTAGGGGACAGGGATTATTAATATTTTGTAAGCCATGTACAACCTTAACATGCACTTTCCAGTTATCCGGAAACTTAAAAAAAGTTGGCATTTAGTCAAAAAGAATATTTTGTTCTGGAAAGGATGCATTAACTTTTTGATTTATTTTTGATCGTACTTATCCAAATTTTGGTCCTCTTATTTTCGATACACTTAGTATATATTTGTAAGGACCGGTACCTACTTAGCCATGTAAATACTGATATATTGAAAGATAGTTTTGCATTGTGAAGATTAGATTAAGGTACATAGAGAGACTTGTAATTCTTGAGCAGATCGAGTTTGTCATGGCAGAAAGTAAGAGCGATCCTGGACCTTCGTCTGGTAATTAAATATTTTTTAATTTTGTAATATAACAATTAAATTCCAGTACTTATGTTCTTAGAGAGGTTATTCTTAAAGTGCCCACAACGACTTGGCAATAAAAAGGGTTTTCATACAACAAAGGAAGCCTTTGCAGTATTACAAATGCATTGTCCGCCGGGACTCAAACTAGAAAAGGTAGAATCTAGTATGGGGGAAGGAAAATGGCCATGTGCATGGCGTGTGGAGTACTTGGTCGATGTTTATTTCAATGAATTTCCGACAGATATATACATACATGATAATCTTTGTCGGTGCCAACCGCGTGACAGCAAAATAATCAGATATAATAAGGTATCTAATATACGTTGGACGTTTTGTTACGGAATTTTGAATTGCGGATGTCCACCAGCAATTAATTTACCAAAGAAGAAAAAAGCTGCAGGTAAAAAAACTGCAGCTGCAAGTAAAAGACCAAGGAAAAAAGCTGCAGGTGCAAGTAAAGGGAAAGCAGTAAATAAAGGTAACGCGACGTTTGTACATCTGGAAATAAACGAGAACGGTCTTAATTTTGAAATTAGATCTCTATTTACTTTTTATTTAATTTTGTTTTGTACTTTAATAATTATTGTTGTCATTATTATTGTTGGACGTGTAAAAACATGAACATGGATGCAAATTTTTTTTTGATAATTTTATATTAATTGAATAAATCGCTTATCTAACATAAGTAGTTTGTATCTACTGAATTTTTATATTTCTCGTCTTGACAGTTGTGACTATTTGCAAGGCAAAATAAACATTTATGAATGGTTGAAAAATTAAGTTATAAATCATCAAAATTAAGTAATTTTTGTCGATTTTTGATTTTGTAGGTCACAGCTGTCAATTGCGCAACACTAGAACAACTAAACTAAAATGTGGACATTTGAACTACATTGTTTTGTAAACTTTGAAAATTAAACCTTAGGGCCTGTTTTTTCAGTTGAAATAATTATTATAAACAATATTTTGTTTAATTCCGTCAGTTACGCAATGAAGAGACAAATTTTATTAGTCTTGAAATAGTTGTCGTTTGAGGATTGTCAATCCTCAAAAATAAAGATAAAAATGTTCTTCAATTTGTTAATATTAATCAAATGGCAATTGAACTTTGATATTAATATTAATTTTAATTGCTGAAAGACAGATTTTTGCAACAAGCAAGATAATAACTAGCGGAATGAAATTCAAGAACACAAAACTACGAAAGTGTAGTTAGAGCATGCAAAAAAATAAAAATAAAAGTTGAAATTTCACAATTTTTCATGAAATTTCACCTTTTTAACAAAATGTATGTGGAATTGTTACAATGAAACGATTTTCAGTTCTCACTAAGCAGGTTACACAAACTGAAGTTGTTGAATTTTCATTTTGTATTTTATTCTTATGATGTTTACAGGTGAAATATTTACAAATAGAATGCAAATTGGACTTTTTATCGTCGGCTACTTGTTTAAGGACGATAACAATTTGCGAAATAACTTTACAATTTGGTATTTAAATAAGTTGGCATTGAAATAGCACAATTTTTTTATGACCTCATATCTATCTCAAATAATTTCCTGTTTATATAGCCGCTAGTTCAAGAATCGATTAGGGGATTTTGGCACAGGAATGAACAGATAATATGAGAAATTGTTGACCGAACAGTGATTTAAGCTGAAATATTTGCTATTCCCACATTATTTCTTATCCAGGGTGTTTCAGGAGTAACATAAAACCTCGCAATCGGTAATTCGCTAGTCTATTCTTCCTGGCCTTGTGTAAATATTATAAAAATTTTGTGTTTCGCTTTCCAACAATTGCATTCTAAATGTTGAAGAGCATGTTCTTGAAAAAATTCTCAAAACTAAAATTTAAAGACAGTCTCTTATTCTAGAAGAAACAAGTCAAAAGACCATGGCAATATTTTTTTACCGGTTTGGTTGTTTAGAAGACCGATACTGATTATTAATATTTTGTAAAACCGAGCGCAACCTTAACATTTGCTTTCCAGTTAACAGTTATTATTTTGTCAAAAAGAATATTTCATTCTGGAAGGGATGCATTAATTTCTGGACACGAGTTTATCATAACCATTTGATTTATTTTTTATTCTAGAATGCTTCCCCAAAGTTGGTTCTCTTATTTTAGTTACACCCAGTATATTTTTGTAACGAGCAATACTTATGTAATCATGTAAATACTGATATATTGAAAGAGGATGTTAAATAGGGGAGATTAAATTAAAGTAAATAGAGAGACTTGGAATTTTTGAGCAGTACTGTTCCTCAGATTGAGTTTGTCTTTCTAGGTGACTACAATGTCAGAAAGTAAGAGTGAAGCTGGGACTTCGTCTCCGAATGTGGCTACAATAACCGACGGTGAGAGAGTATATGGTAATTAAATATTTTTTAATTCTGTAACATAACGATTAAATTTCATTACTTATGATCTTAGGTCCAGAAAGGTTAAAAATAAGTTGTCTAGAACGGCATGGTAAGAAGGATGGGTTTTATACAGAACGTCAAGCCTGGTCAATATTTCTGTCATCGTGTCCGAAGGAACTCCACCTAATAGAGGTAGTTGCTAGTATGGGGGATGAATTATATAAATGTGGATGGGATGTGAAATACTGGCCTATTGAGGATTCAAAAACAGTTACAGATGAACAGATATATAAAGCTCTTGAATATTCGAAACCGCATAATTGTGTTATATTCAGACGTAAAATGAGATCTGATTTATGTTGGAGTGTTGAGTATTTGATTGATAGCTGCGAGTGTCTTCCAGAAATTAAGTTATCACCAGATTTGTTAACTGCAGCTAGGTTAACTGTAACTGACGTAACTGCAGCTGTATATATAAGGATGGAAAAAATGAAATTAAAACCAAAAGGAAAGAAACAAGTGAAGAAACAAGGTAATGCTCGAGGTAATGTGACAATGTAAACAACTCTTCGCAGTCTTGATTTTATTGTATTTTGAGTAGTACACATGTGAAAATATGAAGTTAGATGCAAATTAAAAAAAAAAATTGATGTTACTTATCTCTGAAAAAAACTACAAGTTTTTATGATAATTTTGTATTAATTAAATAAATAATTTATTTAACATAAGTAGTTTATATCTATTGAATTTTTACATGTCTCGGCAAGGCAAATGAAACATTTATGGATGGTTGTAAAATTAAGTAATGTTTACAAATTACAGCACTCGGATAAGTTTCTATATTTTTGTAAATCGTCAAAATTAAGTAATTTTTGTCTATTTTTGATTTTGAAGGACACAGCTGTCAATTGCGCGACACTAGAACAACTAAACTAAAATGTGGACATTTGACCTACTTACATTTGATTTGTAAATTTTAAAATTAAACTTTAGGGCCTGTTTTCAGTTGAAATAATTATTATAAACAATATTTTGTTTAATTCCGTCAGTTACGCAATGAAGAGACAAATTTTATTACAGTCTTGAAATAGTTGTTATTTGAGGATGGTAAATCCTCAAAAATAAAGATAAAAATTTTCTTCAATTTTTTAATTTTAATCAATTGGCATTTGAACTTTGACATTAATATTAATTTCTGATGTAAGCTCATTTATTGATCTGTTTTGGCGTCCATGCAATTATTTATTGGCTTGATATGAAATTTCTATCGATTAGCAAATTCACGATGAATTCTGCGATATTTCCAAATTGCTGAATAACAGATTTTTGCAACAAGCAAGATAATAACTAGTGGAATGAAATTCAGGAACACAAAACTACGAAAGTGTAGTTAGGGCATGGAACAAATAAAAATAAAAGTTGAAATTTCACCATTTTTCATGAAATTTCACTTTTTTAAAAAAATTGAAATATAACGTTTTTCTTGAAATTCCAACTTTGTTAAAAAAGGTGAAATTTCAATTTTTTTTTTAAATCAACTTTTTTAAAAGGAGAATTTAAAAAAAAATATTGAATTGTTTTTTAAAAAAGGTGAAATTTCAACTTTTTTAAAAAGGTAAAATTTCAAGAAAGTAGTTGAAATTTCAACTTTTATTTTTATTTTTTGCAGCCCGCATTAGGTATAAATTTTTAGTTTGCCCTGAAACTGTCGCACTTAAAAATAATTCCAAATTTTCTTTATCTCAATTCAGCAAACACGATCCAGATAATGCGTTTCGTTCACAATAGGGTGGCAAACAGCGTCGCGAGTTTGAATATTAATTTTATCACATTACAGCAAAGTTGACAGTTTACGCTTCAAACTAAATGCGGAACCGTATCATCCCCCGTGTGTCCCTTAAGCGCGAGTTGGTAAGTAAAATTACAAACTCGCGTCATTATTACCATGCAAGGGCTTTACATCATTTCAGTTTAAAGTTTCGTGCTCGTGACACCCGCACGAACCATTAATTACACCCCAAGTGTTGCAAAATTGCACCCGGCATTTTTCTCGTCGCAATTAAGTTTCGATGATGAAAAATTGCAACTGCGACCGTTTCGAGGCAGTTCAAATCGGGGTTTGCGGATTTTGAGGTGGGAAAGTCTGAAGCGGATCGTTAGGGCGAGTGGAATGTTCATCAACGTGCATTATCCCCTTTTAAATCGTCCTTGCGGCCTGATTACAAGAGTGGTATATAAAATCGACGATTTTTTCTCGATTTCGGAGTTTATAATGACAAAATTTGTTTCGTCTGATTCTTTAACGATTCTGAGCTTAAATTTAAAAAAATCGTTTTTTATTTAGATACAAGGCGTTTCACGGCAGACCTGCTGAATTTCTGAACATTAAGTATTGAAACATGAAGCGACAAATTGGCAAAAAATAAATAAAACTTACAATACATTTCATTTTCCGAAATTCAACTATTTATACTGCAACAAGATGGATGTAGCCAATCACCTTGAATCATGAATCACCTTGTATATTGGTCCTTCATTTCTTTTGTAGATTTTGTGTTCTTCCAGATGATAACGGTTGAAGTACAAAATTAGAATAGTGACGCTAAATAACAAATAATTTATAAATTTAATATATTTTATCAATATCTACCGAGTGTCTCAATAACTTAAAAGTAATTTATTACAGATTTATTTGAAAATAGTCAATTACGGATTATATACAAGAATTTGGAAAATCTGCCAATTTACAAAATTTGTTTCGTCTGATTCTTTAACGATTCTGAGCTTAAATTAACAAAATTTCGTTTTTTACTTAGATACAAGGCGTTTCACGGCAGACCTGCTGAATTTCTGAACATTAAGTATTGAAACATGAAGCGACAAATTGGCAAAAAATAAATAAAACTTACAATACATTTCATTTTCCGAAATTTAACTATTTATACTGCAACAAGATGGATGTAGCCAATCACCTTGAATCATGTATCACCTTGTATATTGGTCCTTCATTTCTTTTGTAGATTTTGTGTTCTTCCAGATGATAACGGTTGAAGTACAAAATTAGAATAGTGACGCTAAATAACAAATAATTTATAAATTTAATATATTTTATCAATATCTACCGGGTGTCTCAATAACTTAAAGGTAATTTATTATAGATTTATTTGAAAATAGTCAATTACGGATTATATACAAGAATTTGGAAAATCAGCCAATTTACAAAATTTGTTTCGTCTGATTCTTTAACGATTCTGAGTTTAAATTAACAAAATTTCGTTTTTTACTTAGATACAAGGCGTTTTACGGCAGACCTGGTGAATTTCTGAACATTAATTATTGAAACATGCAGCGACAAATTGGTAAAGAATAAATAAAACTTACAAAACATTCCATTTTTCAAAATTCAACTATTTATACTGCAACAAGATGGATGTTACCAATCACATTGAATCATGAATCACCTTGTATATTGGTCCTTCATTTCTTTTGTAGATTTTGTGTTCTTCCAGATGATAACGGTTGAAGTACAAAATTAGAATAGTGACGCTAAATAACAAATAATTTATAAATTTAATATATTTTATCAATATCTACCGGGTGTCTCAATAACTTAAAGGTAATTTATTATAGATTTATTTGAAAATAGTCAATTACGGATTATATACAAGAATTTGGAAAATCAGCCAATTTACAAAATTTGTTTCGTCTGATTCTTTAACGATTCTGAGTTTAAATTAACAAAATTTCGTTTTTTACTTAGATACAAGGCGTTTTACGGCAGACCTGGTGAATTTCTGAACATTAATTATTGAAACATGCAGCGACAAATTGGTAAAGAATAAATAAAACTTACAAAACATTCCATTTTTCAAAATTCAACTATTTATACTGCAACAAGATGGATGTTACCAATCACATTGAATCATGAATCACCTTGTATATTGGTCCTTCATTTCTTTTGTAGATTTTGTGTTCTTCCAGATGATAACGGTTGAAGTACAAAATTAGAATATTGACGCTAAATAACAAATAATTTATAAATTTAATATATTTTATCAATATCTACCGGGTGTCTCAATAACTCAAAGATCATTTATTATAGATTTATTTGAAAATAGTCAATTACGGGTTATATACAAGAATTTGGAAAATCAGCCAATTTACAAAATTTGTTTCGTCTGATTCTTTAACGATTCTGAGTTTAAATTAACAAAATTTCGTTTTTTACTTAGATACAAGGCGTTTTACTGCAGACCTGCTGAATTTCTGAACATTAAGTATTGAAACATGAAGCGACAAATTGGCAAAAAATAAATAAAACTTACAATACATTTCATTTTCCGAAATTCAACTATTTATACTGCAACAAGATGGATGTAGCCAATCACCTTGAATCATGAATCACCTTGTATATTGGTCCTTCATTTCTTTTGTAGATTTTGTGTTCTTCCAGATGATAACGGTTGAAGTACAAAATTAGAATATTGACGCTAAATAACAAATAATTTATAAATTTAATATATTTTATCAATATCTACCGGGTGTCTCAATAACTCAAAGATCATTTATTATAGATTTATTTGAAAATAGTCAATTACGGGTTATATACAAGAATTTGGAAAATCAGCCAATTTACAAAATTTGTTTCGTCTGATTCTTTAACGATTCTGAGTTTAAATTAACAAAATTTCGTTTTTTACTTAGATACAAGGCGTTTTACTGCAGACCTGCTGAATTTCTGAACATTAAGTATTGAAACATGAAGCGACAAATTGGCAAAAAATAAATAAAACTTACAATACATTTCATTTTCCGAAATTCAACTATTTATACTGCAACAAGATGGATGTAGCCAATCACCTTGAATCATGAATCACCTTGTATATTGGTCCTTCATTTCTTTTGTAGATTTTGTGTTCTTCCAGATGATAACGGTTGAAGTACAAAATTAGAATAGTGACGCTAAATAACAAATAATTTATAAATTTAATATATTTTATCAATATCTACCGAGTGTCTCAATAACTTAAAGGTCATTTATTATAGATTTATTTGAAAATAGTCAATTACGGATTATATACAAGAATTTGGAAAATCAGCCAATTTACAAAATTTGTTTCGTCTGATTCTTTAACGATTCTGAGTTTAAATTAACAAAATTTCGTTTTTTACTTAGATACAAGGCGTTTAACGGCAGACCTGCTGAATTTCTGAACATTAAGTATTGAAACATGAAGCGACAAATTGGCAAAAAATAAATAAAACCTACAAAATATTCCATTTTTCAAAATTCAACTATTTATACTGCAACAAGATGGATGTAACCATTAACCTTGAATCATGAATCACCTTGTATATTGGTCCTTCATTTCTTTTGTAGATTTTGTGTTCTTCCAGATGATAACGTTTGAAGTACACAATTATAATATTGACACTAAATAACAAATAATTTATAAATTTAATATATTTTATCAATATCTACCGGGTGTCTCAATAACTTAAAGGTTTTTTATTATAGATTTATTTAGAAATAGTCAAATGTTTGATGTAAGAATAGGATTAAGATTACAATTAAAAATATACTTTCTTGTCTATTAGACTTGGGTTTAGGATATGAATCGTGCTCTTGCTATTTATAAAATTTTTAACTTTCTTATCTCTCAATGAGGCACACTATAAATTGATAATGCTGTCGGATTTAAATTATTCTAAGTTGGAAATGAAAGAATTTTCAATTCTGTTTGTGTTGTAAATGCAAACTAAAACTACAAACATATACAAAACACATACATATATTTTTTGTCATATTTATTGTATCTTAATACAGCACAATAAAAGTATAAAACTTGAAAGAAAAGAAAAAAACATTGTAATTGACTTTGTTTTAAAATGTGTTTTAAGATGTTTAATCATTGTGTAAAATGACAATGTTTTAAAATGTGTTTTAAGATGTTTGTGGATTTGTTAAATTTGTAATATGTATGAATGACAAACTTTTAAAATTTCTAAAATGTTAGTGAAAAGTTAAAAACATTTTGTTATGAAGAAAGGAAAAATTGTAAGTAACAATAACATTTATGTGATTATACAGACTGTTTAAAATCTGGTTACGTTCGACTTGTGGCCACATAAACAGCCAAGTTTCCGAAAATTAAATATTGCAACATGAAACGAAAATTGGCAAAGAATAAATAAAAGTTTACAAAACACTTCATTTTTTGAAATTCGACTATTTATACTGCAACAAGATGGATGTAACCAATCACCTTGAATCATGAATCACCTTGTATATTGGTCCTTCATTTCTTTTGTGGATTTTGTGTTCTTTCAGATGATAACGTTTGAAGTATTGACCCTAAATTACAAATAATTTATAAATTTAATATATTTTATCAATATCTACCGGGTGTCTCAATAACTTAAAGGTCATTTGTTATAAATTTACTTGGAAATAAACATACAAGAATTTGGAAATTCAGCCAATTTACTACTGATCACCGCTTCCTGTATATAAACCGGACAATAGCGTCGAATTGTAGTCTTCCAAAAAACAGTTGTTCATTAGCCACATGCAACATTCCTTCCCCTAGTGTATTAATCCAGGTAATGTTTTGACTGCAAAGGATCTAAAAAGAATTAAAAAGTTGGAAGATGAAACTGAATGGCAAAGTAAAGTACCTTAGGCGCTCGACCATTTGAATATTCCATACCACCAAGCGGAACGTAAACTTTGTTATCGGTTTCGTAAATTTTTCCGACTAGTAAGTAACCTTGCATTTGAACTTGTCCAATGTAGAAGGGTCTATCCTGGTCGTCACTGCCTCCTGGTAGAGCGTCTAAAGGGACAACACCCACATATTCCCTCCAATAGTACCCTTAAAGATTTACGTTTTTTTTTTTTAAATTCATAAACCTTTAAGAAAATATATACTAACCTTCAGTGGAATTATTCGAGTCTTGGTTGGAATCTGTTTGAAGCAATTGCAGCATCGGAATCGCTAGCATCACCGCAATAACAGCAAGCAGTAATTTCAACATGATTATTTTCTAATTCGGACGGAATTGGTGGCTCCTCGAATTTACTTGCTTTATATGGTTGCTTATCTAGTTAGACGTGTTTTGTTGACAAAATAGCTGTTGACCACCGGAGTAAACAATTGGACTTTGATTTGGGACATTAAAAATATCAGATGAAACATATTTTTTCATTCTAAACTTTAAAGGTAGTGAAAAACGGATATTTGGAAGCAAGGAAATAATGTTTTTAAAAAATACATTGACAGTTATTTCCAAATGTATCAATGTATCAAATTAATTTATTTTATTTGTTGCAATATTAATTATCTTATATACACATTTTACACATTATACAAATTAATATTTAGGCAATCTCGTAATGTTTCATTAATTTTCTGTTTTAAACGTTCTGCGGCGTTTTTCAGAAAATTTTTCATTCGTTTTAATCCTTGGTTTTGATCCCTTATGCCCTGGACTAAGTTCAAGGGACCCTGAAGACAAAATTTAAAAATGAATAAAACAACAAAAAACTGCGATATTTTAGTGCATTTTCAAATAAAATCTAAAATTGTGGCAAAACGGCCCATTTCGGAACATTAGTTGTAATTGCAAATTTATAGAGCGTAACATACTGCATAACATTCCGGATTAAAATACATAGTGATCCACTTAAAAAATTAAGTCTTGCTACTTTAAAAATTTTAATATTGGCACCGCCGTAAAAATGCCCTGTATAAGTTATAACCAGTTTTCTTTTGTAGAATTATTCCGACATTTCGGATGTTTATAAAAGCGTAACACCGTATTATTACATTTAAATTAGTGATTTTTTGTAACGATTTTTGGATATGTTGTTTTTTCCACATCTTTTTGTAAATTACATATAACTTGGCAACACCGCACTGTACTATACGTAGAATGTTATGCTGAATTCTAATCTGTAAAAAGGGGGTTGCCATTTTAAAAAAAAGTACCTTTCTGGCGCCCCGATTTTTTGGGACATTCTGTATATTAGACAATATTTTAAGAATATGCATTTCCACGGATCCTATAACTTTTGTATGTAATATTTTTCCATGTTTCTTTTAACAACAGATATATGGACCGTTCACGTACTAAGTGGCCATCCTGTATATATATCTACCGTAACCATTGTCACAAAATCAAATTTCCAAATTATTTTCAATAATGTTGGCAGTTTACCTTCTAAAAATTGTTTAACTGTTTTAACTGGTTAATAAAACTACCATAAAATAGTTAAACGTTTCTGCCAAATTTGGCCAAAAAAATTGCACCTCTTGGTGTTGCAATTTCCAAGTCATGCAGTATATGTATATCTGTAATGTACCTTTGTTTGAAGGGTTCGCTCTATCATAGTTAGAAGAACAATTGACATTAAATTGTTTCATTACTATAATGGCCTTTTAGTCATAAAGGTTCAAAATGTGGTATGAATACTTGCTTTTTTCATTTTGAATTTTCAACAACCAAAATGCTATTTTGGGTTGTATTCGTGTAACAAATTAATTAAATGTGTTGGTTCGTCTCTGTCTTACTTGTTTTTATTTAAGATAACCAGAATTTCGGAAATAGTTTCGTTGATAGCACAGCCATTCTGAATTCAATTTATGTCGTGTTTTAAATCGTGTCGTTTGCGTTTTTAAGTAATTTAGCTGTCTCTAAATTGAATTTATCAAAATGCCCGTTTTAAATGGAATCAACATGAAGCAGTCATTAGCTAAGGTACTTTACTTTGTCATTGAGTTTCATCTTCCAATTTTTTCATTCTTTTTAGATACTTTGTACTCAAAATGCTGAAAATTTTACCTGGATTAATTCAGCAAGGGAAGGAATCTTGCGTTGAAAAAGGAAGCGGTGATCAGAAGTAAATTGGCTGAATTTCCAAATTCTTGTATGTATATTTCCAAATAAATCTATAAGAAATGACCTTTAAGTTATTGAGACACCCGGTAGATATTGATAAAATATATTAAATTTATAAATTATTTGTAATTTAGGGTCAATGCTTCAAACGTTATCATCTGGAAGAACATAAAATCCACAAAAGAAATGAAGGACCAATATACAAGGCGATTCATGATTCAAGGTGATTGGTTACATCCATCTTGTTGCAGTATAAATAGTCGAATTTCGAAAAATGAAGTGTTTTGTAAACTTTTATTTATTCTTTGCCAATTTTCGTTTCATGTTGCAATATTTAATTTTCGGAAACTTGGCTGTTTATGTGGCCACAAGTCGAACGTAACCAGATTTTAAACAGTCTGTATAATCACATAAATGTTATTGTTACTTACAATTTTTCCTTTCTCCATTACAAAATGTTTTTAACTTTTTACTAACATTTTAAAAATTTTAAAAGTTTGTCATACATATTACAAATTTAACAAATCCACAAACATTTTAAAACGCATTTTAAAACATTGTCATTTTACGCAATGATTAAACATCTTAAAACACATTTTAAAACAAAGTCAATTACAATGTTTTTTTAATTTTTTTTCAAGTTTTATACTTTTATTGTGCTGTATTAAGATCCAATAAATATGACAAAAAATATATGTATGTGTATTGTATATGTAGTTTTACTTTGCATTTACAACACAAACAGAATTGAAAATTCTTTCATTACCAACTTAGAATAATTTAAATCCGAAAGCATTATCAATTTATAGTGTGCCTCATTGAGAGATAAGAAAGTTTAAAATTTTATAAATAGCAGGATCACGATTCATATCCTAAACCCAAGTCTAATGTGATATGAATACTTGCTTTTTTCATTTTGAATTTTCAACAACCAAAATGCTATTTTGGGTTGTATTCGTGTAACAAATTAATTAAATGTGTTGGTTCGTGTCTGTCTTACTTGTTTTTATTTAAGATAACCAGAAGTTCGGAAATAGTTTCGTTGATAGCACAGCCATTCTGAATTCAATTTATGTCGTGTTTTAAATCGTGTCGTTTGCGTCTTTAAGTAATTTAGCTGTCTCTAAATTGAATTTATCAAAATGCCCATTTTAAATGGAATCAACATGAAGCAACCAATAGCGATAGACCTAAGGTACTTTACTTTGTCATTTAGTTTAATCTTCCAATTTTTTCATTCTTTTTAGATACTTTGCACTCAAAATGCTGAAAATTTTACCTGGATTAATTCAGCGAGGGAAGGAATCTAGCGTTGAAAAAGTGTCCTGTTTATATACAGGAAGCGGTGATTAGAAGTAAATTTGCTGAATTTACAAATTCTTGTATATAATTCCAAATAAATCTATAATAAATGACCTTTAAGTTATTGAGACACAATACAACTGAGAGAAAAGGGTAATTATCCGAATTTTTGTCTTAAATAAAAATTAATAAATTAATTAAATCATTTTTAAGTTTTGTTTTCAGGCTCCATAAAACTTAGTCCAGGGCATAAGTGATCAAAACCAAGGACCAAAATGAATTAAAAATTTTCTGAAAGACACCGCAGAACGTTTAAAATTAATAGAACATTATGAGATAAATCTTAATTTGTGTAATGTGTAAAATGTATGTATAAGATAATTATTATTGAAACAAATAAAATTAATTAATTTGATACATTTATACATTTGGAACTAACTGTCAATTTATTTTAAAAAAATGTTGTGATTTTCTAAAAACATGATTTCCTTGCTTCCAAATATTTGTTTTTCACTACCTTTGAAATTTAAAATGAAAAAATTTGTTTCATCTGATATTTTTAATGATTTTGAGCTTAAAATAACGAAATTCCGTTTTTTACTTACATTCAAGTCGATTCACTTCGGACTTGTTGAATTTCTTAACATTAAATATTGAAACATGAAGCAAAAATTGGCAAAGAATTAAAAAATTACAAAACACTTTTTTTTCAAAACTCAATAGAACAACAAGATGGATGTAACCAATCACCTTGAACCATGAATCACTTTCCACATTAGTTTTTCATCCTTTTGTGGATTTTGTGTCCTTCCAGATAATAACGTTTGAAGTATAAAGTAAGAATAGTGACGCTAAATTACAAATAATTTATAAATTTAATATATTTTATCAATATCTACCCGGTGTCTCAATAACTTAAAGTTTTTTTATTATAGATTTATTTAGAAATAGTCAATTGTTAGATGTAAAAATAGGATTAAGATTACAATTAGAAATATAAGTTCTTGTCTATTATGAAATGTGATTTCTTAAATAGAATTTGAGGTGTATTAGACTTGGGTTTAGGATATGAATCGCGCTCTTGCTATTTATAAAATTTTAAACTTTCTTATCTCGCAATGAGGCACATTATAAATTGATAATGCTGTCAGATTTAAATTATTCTAAGTTGGTAATGAAAGAATTTTCAATTCTGTTTGTGTTGTAAATGCAAACTAAAACTCTACATATACAATACACATACATATATTTTTTGTCATATTTATTGTATCTTAATACAGCACAATAAAAGTATAAAACTTGAAAGAAAAAGAAAAAAACATTGTAATTGACTTTGTTTTAAAATGTGTTTTAAGATGTTTGTGGATTTGTTAAATTTGTAATATGTATGAATGACAAACTTTAAAAATTTCTACAATGTTAGTGAAAAGTTAAAAACATTTTGTTATGGAGAAAGGAAAAATTGTAAGTAACAGTAACATTTATGTGATTATACAGACTGTTATAAGTCTGGCTACGTTCGACTTGTTGCCACATAATCAGTCAAGTTCCTGAAAATTAAATATTGCAACATGCAACATGAAACGAAAATTGGCAAAGAACAAATAAAAGTTTACAAAACACTTCATTTTTCGAAATTCGACTACTTATACTGCAACAAGATGGATGTAACCAATGACCTTGAATCATGAATCACCTTGTATATTGGTCCTTCATTTCTTTTGTGGATTTTGTGTTCTTCCAGATGATAACGTTTGAAGTATTGACCCTAAATTACAAATAATTTATAAATTTAATATATTTTATCAATATCTACCGGGTGTCTCAATAACTTAAAAGTTTTTTATTATAGATTTATTTAGAGATAGTCAATTGTTTGATGTAAAAATAGGATTAAGATTACAATTAAAAATATAATTTCTTGTCTATTATGAAATGTGATCTCTTAAATAGAATTTGAGGTGTATTAGACTTGGGTTTAGGATATGAATTGCAATTTATAAAATTTTTAACTATCTTATCTCTCAATGAGGCACACTATAAATTGATAATGCTGTCGGATTTAAATTATTCTAAGTTGGTAATGAAAGAATTTTCAATTCTGTTTGTGTTGTAAGTGCAAACTAAAACTACATATACAATACATGTACATATATTTTTTGTCATATGTATTGTATCTTAATACACCACAATAAAAGTATAAAACTTGAAAGAGAAAGAAAAAAACATTGTAATTGACTTTGTTTTAAAATGTGTTTTAAGATGTTTAATCATTGTGTAAAATGACAATGTTTTAAAATGTGTTTTAAGATGTTTGTGGATTTGTTAAATTTGTAATATGTATGAATGACAATCTTTTAAAATTTCTAAAATGTTAGTGAAAAGTTAAAAATATTTTGTTATGGAGAAAGGAAAAATTGTAAGTAACAATAACATTTATGTGATTATAAGTCTGGCTACGTTCGACTTGTGGCCACATAAACAGCCAAGTTTCCGAAAATTAAATATTGCAACATGAAACGAAAATTGGCAAAGAGTAAATAAAAGTTTACAAAACACTTCATTTTTCGAAATTCGACTATTTATACTCCAAGAAGATGCATCTAATCAATCACCTTGAATCATGAATCACCTTGTATATTGGTCCTTCATTTCTTTTGTGGATTTTGTGTTCTTCCAGATGATAACGGTTGAAGTATTGACCCTAAATTACAAATAATTTATAAATTTAAAATATTTTATCAATATCTACCGGGTGTCTCAATAACTTAAAGGTCATTTGTTATAGATTTATTTGAAAATATACATACAAGAATTTGGAAATTCAGCCAATTTACTTCTGATCACCGCTTCCTGTATATAAACCGGACAACAGCGTCGAATTGTAATCTTCCATAATACAGTTGTTTATTAGCCAAATGCAAGATTCCTTCCCCTAGTGTATTAATCCAGGTAGAATTTTCAACATTTGGACTGCAAAGAATCTAAAAAGAATTAAAAAGTTGGAAGATGAAACTGAATGACAAAGTAAAGTACCTTAGGCGCTCGACCCATTGAATATTCCTTACTACCAAGCGGAACGTAAATTTTGTTATCGGTTTCGTAAATTTTTCCGATTAGTAAGTGACTTTCGAGTTGAACTTGTCCAATGTAGAAGGGTTTTCCCTCGTCGTCACTGCCTCCTGGTAGAGCGTCTAAAGGGACAACACCCACATATTCCTTCCAATAGTACCCTAAAAGGTTTATGTTTTTTTTTTTAAATTCATAAACCTTTAAGAAAATATGTACTAACCTTCAGTGGAATTTTTCCAATCTTGGTTGGAATCTGTTTGAAGCAATTGCAGCATCGGAATCGCTAGCATCACCGCAATAACAGCAAGCAGTAATTTCAACATGATTATTTTCTAATTCGGACGGAATTGGTGGCTCCTCGAATTTACTTGCTTTATATGGTTGCTTATCTAGTTAGACGTGTTTTGTTGACAAAATAGCTGTTGACCATCGGAGTAAACAATTGGACTTTGATTTGGGACATTAAAAATATCAGATGAAACATATTTTTTCATTCTAAACTTTAAAGGTAGTGAAAAACAGATATTTGAAGCAAGGAAATAATGATTTAGAAAATTACATGTTTAAAAAATAAATTGACGGTTATTTCCAAATGTATCAATGTATCAAATTAATTAATTTTATTTGTTTCAATAATAATTACCTTATATACACATTTTACACATAACACAAATTAAGATTTAGACAATCTCATAATGTTTTATTAATTTTAAACGTTCTGCGGTGTTTTTCAGAAAATTTTTAATTCATTTTAATCCTTGGTTTTGATCACTTATGTCCTGGACTAAGTTTGAGGGACCCTGAAAACAAAACTTAAAAATTATTTCATTACTTTATTAATTTTTATTGAAGACAAAAATTGGGATAATTACCCTTGCTTTTTTCCTCTCTGTTGTATTGTTTTATAATACATCGTTCATTAGTTCTAATGAAATCGCCGAGATCATTTTCCCCAATTCTTGATATTTCAATTTTATGAAAATAAAAATATATTTTAGTTCTTAATATACTTTGTTGAAGATGTACCTATCACTTCGTCATCTGCTAAATAAATTTCTAGAACGTCATCCACGGACTAAATGTGCAGAACTAAATATTTAGAACAAGGAAAATATTTCTATTGTCAGGTATACCTACCTGCGTCAAGTTAGCGCATTTGTTACGCATCTATACGAAAATTTACCTGACCATGACAATGACCCCATTCCAATAGACATTTTTAAATAATTTTTAGAGAATGCCGTAATCTAACTGCTTATTATTTATTAACTAAATTTAAAATTTATTTTAATTTTCTCAACAAATTTAGCTTCGTAAACTCTTATGGAATAAGTACAATTTATTAGTTTACAAATTAATTAGTATAAATTCTTTAATGTTAATTTATTTATATTTAAAATGATATTACTCAAAGGAACATATTTATTCGAATCAACAATCGCAGGAAAACCAATAAATTTATTATTTTACTAATACCATAACCAACATTATTACTTTCGTAATATTTAAATTGCTCAACTTTTACCACAATATATTTTTTAAAATTTGATATCAACGTCACGTGTTAAAATCTGCAAACATCGAACTGCACAAACACATTTAAAAAATGTTTGGTCGTATTTACTGTCAATATGACAAAACGTTTTTTAAATTTGTGGTTAAAATGGAACAATTTAAATATTACATAATATTACAATATGAATATTTAATTAATTTAATTTAATACTATAAAATATTTTTTCCGGTGATCGTTAATTTACGGGTTAATTTAATGAATAGGAAATCATTCATTAAAGACCCATTTTAATGAATGATTTCTTATAAATGCACGATTTCGGTATCTAGATAACAAAATATACGATTAAATTTAAATGGCATTTTATTTAAATATAAGATGACAAAATGAATGCAAAATATACCAATGAAAAATACAAATTTAATTAATTACTTACGTTATGTTTATAATAATACTATTAGAAGTTAGCAACCGTACAGCCAGTAAAATTGATAAAAAGTGTGATAAAAAGTTGTGAAACTTTTGACACTTTTTGTAAGTCATGGCACCGTTGGTTTGAATATATATTGATTTAAAATATTTGACATGCTTGATTCGAATATCTATTGGAATTTTTGTCTTCAATTTCGTAAGATTCGATCAACGGAAAAATATTGTAACCAACTTTTGTGTTAAGCGGCGATTAATAATCTCAATTATTAATCGCTCTCATTAACGCACTTGTTGGTTAAATAACTATTAATACACTCAAAATACAAATATCGTATATTTTGAAAATTTAATTCAAATGTTGTAGTTATATAATTTTTAACTTCTCACAGATATAAATATATTAATTTGGAACATATTTCAAAACGTAGTTCCTGGATATAAAAATATGTGGATCTTGATGTCTGTTTCGGATATACACAGGAAATCTTTAAAAAATATCTGCTGGATATCTATTTTGCGTCCTAGCAATACATACATAGTCTAGCCAGTAGATATTGAGTGTTATATGGGAATCAATCGATTTTCCAAAAAGGACAACACGAAAATAGTCAGCTGTTTATTGTAGATCCATGAAAGTACATATATTTACATAAAATATCACCGATACAACAGTAGCTTTAAACTTTAGAATTTCAATCACAAAATAAACATCCGAGCCAATCCGGGAAACAAATTACAAATATCACTTCCAGATTTCCTTACGAATACAATATAATGAAGTATTTACAATGTCAAAAATTCAAGTGAAGTTGCAACTCGTCCAATGAAACGTCCGCCTCCGGAAGCTCCGGATTCCCCCTCTCACTGGATCGAACACGAAGAATTATGATCGACGACGTAATCACTATTCGTTTCGAAGTCGATTTCCTCTTCAAAATCGAAATAATGGCACTGAAACCGTAAATCTGTTAGCGACACGCTCATAATTCACAACTGAAATACGACTTCACACATTGTCCTCAATGAACGTTACGAACAGTGCAGGATTTACGTATAAGCTACACAAGCTATGGCTTAGGGCCCCACTTTCTTGGGGCCCCCCAAAAAAAATTGTCTAGGTATCCGAAAATCGTATCTGGCACTGACATATCGATGGGTTTACGCCAAAACGACATAAACGCTATTTGGTAAACTTTGCAGGAGATAGAAACAATCGTAGTTTCTTTCTAATTTTTTGTATTTTAATCAGCCAAATTTCTTTTTGTTTTATATATTTTTTTAAATTTTCTATCTCTTTAAAGGACTATTTTTGATAACAATTTTTTTCTATTTTGAGGAATTAATGAAAATTTGTCGCTTACGCCATTTACAATTTTTATTTGTCGGTTATGTCTATTTGATATGTCTATTCCCTAGCCATTTTTATACAGTTCTGGCGTTTATGGCCCCTTATGCCAATTTGATTATAACTTAACCTTTATTAATTATTTAGGCGTTTGTGTCGTATAATTATGAAAATGGTGTAATAATAATATATCCATAATAATTAAAAAAGAGCAACAAATTGAATACAAATTAAAATTTTTCAAAAAAGTACAATAAGCAAAATAACAAGTAGGTATAATTAAAATAACCAAAATAATAATAATAATAGATTGTAATCTTTTTTGACCAATGTACCAATGTACATGGAAAAATCTCAGGTTCAGTCAAAATCATATCATTAGTTGATAATATCATAGTTGAATCTTGGTTTATAATATTATTACTTTCTAATAACACAGCCGTTTCTTCTATTAACATTTCATCATTTTCGTTATAAAAAAAAATAATATTATTTTGCAAAACTAAATCTAGGTCTTTTACAAAGAATTTAGAAGTTCGAAATTATTGGGAGTTTGAACGTCTACTAGAAAATTGAAGCTACTTGATTCAGTCTTATCGTTTGGTACAGTCATTTGCTCACAATTATTTGACGTTTGAATATCTACTGAGAGATTGGAACTACTTGTTTCAGTCTTATCATTTGGTACAGTCATTCCTAAGTCGCAGTTTTTGTTTTTTGAAAGGTTGGGTTCCTGTAGCATAGTAAATATTTTTTTCGTCCTGGAATTCATCCTTCTGAAAAGATCAAAATGGTATAAGCGCCAAAACTAAAACCGCGATTATCTGACAGATATATTATCTAACTTATTAAATTAAGCAATTTTAGTTCCAAATAAATTAAAGTATAATTTCTGCTTGTAAAAATTGTAAGTTAGCTTCCAAATATTACAAATTGTTTGTTTAATTATACTAATGTATTTGCAGAGGAAAATGTCGCTGATGCCAATCTAATATTTTTATAAAAAAATTTACATAAATGACAAATATTTAATTAAGGCTGGTGAACCCAACCTCCAAAATGCAGAGTTTAAAGAAACTCAGTATCGCTTAGAAAGTACTTATCAATATATAATTTGCGAAGCAACAGTTGTAAACATAATGTTACCGCATCTAATGATATATTTGCTTTGGTGAAGAAGTGCCTACTTTTCAAAAATTAACCTCCGAAAGTGCAATTCTCACAAAAATGTAGTAGTGAGGATTTTTTAATGAAAGTTACGAAATATTTTGCAATGCACTTTACAGCACTTATAGAGAATATATTGCCGTGGAAGAAAATATTTTTTTTATTGCGAGAAAGTTGATAACTTAAGAAGAAAAAAATTGGCAACAATATTTTTTTGAAAATTTAGTGTGCCAGTAAACTCAGTTCAGCTCAAAAAGTAAGTTATATTGTAGAAATTTTTTCGTGGTACTTATACTAAACATATAGTAGTATAATATGACATGTTTTTTTTATGATAACATGGTGAATATCTTTGAAAAAAATCTAAAAGTTGTGGTACGAAATACAGTATTATTTAATCGCGTTTTTTATTGCTTTCCGAACACAACATCGTCAACAAATTACATAAAAATGTTCCTTTAGCACCTAAGAAATAGTTTCCGTAAACCAAATTGGATAAATGTCTAAATTTTACATTTTCGGGTAAAAGTTATTTTCCCATAAGATTTTAGTCAAATAGTTCGTTCTTTTACTCACAGATGTCCTGTCAAATCTGTACCTTTTTGATTGACGGCATGGATAGAATAATTTGTATTAAAATGCACACTTGATATAGTGCAAACTGTTAGGATATAACCATATTCGCACACGTAAGGATATAAAACTCTAAAACTTTATAAAAATACACACTTGATAATGCAAAATATCCATTTTCGCACGCGTAAGGATATGAAACATTTTCGAGCCTACTAAATTGTACAATATATATTAGTTTCGAATAGCATCGTAGGAAAAATTGTTTGAAGCATCTATTCACAAAAAATTACAAAAAAAAAACAGTAAATAATGCAGCAATCGCATTGATTGATTTTACCGCTGTTATCGCCGCAGACAATAATATAAATAATATTTATCAAGTTACGATCGTATGAAAAAAGCGCAACTCTTTTTTCTTGTTCTTTCTCTGTTCAATACTTAAGTTTCAAACCTTATCAGTTAGGATACCTCTTTGGTTGCGTAAACATTTTTTATTTTAAGGGGCAAAGTTGGTGCCCCCTGAGCGGAAGAATTGTGCATTACTTAGCAGTTCCCGGACCTTAAGCTTTTGAAGATGAAAACAAAAATAACATTGCAAACAAATGAAATATTTAAAAAGTTTACTGTTCTTGAAATGGGAAAATATAAAAATCATAGTATTTCTCTACTTACTTTATGAAATTACACTGTGTTTATGTGCTGTACTATTCTTATGAGAATTTATATCTTACCAACTTACGCATACTTGTTCATATGGCGTTTATGAAAACTTAAAAGTTAAATAAATATTTACTATATTTTTTTGTCGCTTATACCATTTAAAATTCTCTTCCAAGTGGTACCAATATCTCAAATTCGAATTTTTGGCGTTTATGTCGTTTTGGTATAAATCCGTCGATGTAATATCTGGACTTATAAAGGACCCCATAACTCAAATAGCTTAGGGCCTTTTCAAGTCTAAATCCGGCCCTGGTTACGAACACAAAGGACGTGTTGTGCATACCTGACATTCTATGCACCGGCAGTTGTCGGTTTGGGAACAAGTTAAACCTAGAATTGCGGCCGCCTCCTCGTAAAGGTCGATGCTGCTCCTCCTCGCCGTCCTCCTGGCGTCGCATTTGTTGGCCGCTTCGCGTTTTTGATTTTCTTCAGTCTTTGTTGTGCTACTGTTATTCTGAATGACGAACTGCAAAAGAACAATGATCAGACGTATGCAAACTCGCGCGGGCCATAACGGGCCAACGTGAGCGAACTCGCAAGTTCAGCCGGTTCGAGTGAGGAATTCTTATGTCCTCATTACCCCAATTCGATTAAGGATCACTGAAATTTTTCGGCGATAAGTCTCGATATGGCTGGCGGCCGCTCGTGCGGCTCGTCTCGGTTAAAATTGGATTTGCCGATATAAATTGTTTCTCGCGTCTATTTTTCGGCTTTTTCGGGAGGGGGGCGAAATTGGAAAAATGTGCTTCGCCTTTTGAGGTTTATCTGATGAAATATTTTATTTTCGCGGTTGATGGGTTACCTCTGGCTTATTTCCATAAAGTTATTGCGAGGGGAGTGTTTTATGGGAAATGTGTATTCTACCGGGTGATCGCGAAATGTTTGTACAAATAAATGAATGGTGAAAAATGATTGTGCCGGGTGTTGTAAGTTACTATTAAACTATTAAACATTGAGGAAGAATTGCGCAATTTACTTGTTGCATTAGTTGAAATGTACAGGGTGCGCCGAGTTTTGCCTTCACCCCACTTTTTGGCCTTAAATATTATAGGAAAAAAACGAAACTTATACGACATACGTATTGAATGTTAGTCTTTACAGAGTGCATATTAGTTTTTTAACATTGTTCATAAAAGGTCCTACAACAACAAGAAAAAATTCATTTATATTATATACAGCGTTTCAAGTAACTTTCTGAGGCCTACGCCTCAAAAATCACAACACAGAAGATATATTTAAATTTTATAATTTTGGAAACTCCTAACAAAAATAATTGTCAAACTAACAATTTAAATATGGTCATAATCTACGACGAGCGTCACAAAAATGCAGTTGTTGCAGCCAGGTTATAAAGGCCAACCGACAAAACATTTAAACACTGTTTCAATTAATTAAAAACAAATACAAAAGTAATGAAAATGAAAATCATGTAAAGATAATTCATTCATATTCATATTCATAGAAGGTCCTACAACAAAAAGAAAAAAATCATTTATATTATATACAGCGTTTTAGGTAACTTTCCGAGGCTTACGCCTCAAAAATCAAAACACAGTAGATATATTTAAGTTTTATATTTTTGGAAACTCCCAACAAAAATAATTGTTAAACTAACAATTTTAATATGGTCATAATCTACGACGAGCGTCACAAAAATGCAGTTGTTGAAGCCAGATTAGAAAGGCCAACCGACAAAACATTTAAACACTGTTTTATTTAATTAAAAATAAATACAAAATGTATGAAAATGAAAACCATGTGAAAATAATTTAACGAAGCAATTATTAAAATTGATGTCCATCATTTTCTAAACAGGCTCGACTGCGTCTCACAAAAGATCCACGAACCCTACTTAAAATTTCTGGTGTGATTTCTCTACAAGCAGCAAGTATTCTCTTTTTTAATACCTCCAAATTTTGAAATGTAGTTTCGTATACTATATTTTTTACAGTGCCCATAGGAAGAAATCCAAGGAAGTCAGATTCGGACTACGGGGTGGCCATGCGTTAACGCTGCCCCGTCCTATGCACTTCCTTCCAAATCTTTGTCCAAATAAGTCCTCACATTTCGAGCAAAATGGGTAGGCGTTCCATCCTGCTGAAACCACATTCTTCTTCTATTTTTTAAGGGCACATCTTTCAAAAGTGTCTGTAAAATGGTTTGCAAAAAATTTAAATAAATATCACCTGTCAAATTACTTTCAAAAAAATAGAAACCAATAATGTAATTGAAAAGCCGTTCTGAAAATGGCTGTGTCGTTTCCAGTGTGCATTTTCCAAGGCATAATAATGGCAGTTGTGGTGGTTAACTGCTCCATTATTTGAAAATTTTGCCTCATCGCTGAACATCACCAATCTTAAAAAATCCTCCTGGCGATCAATCTTATCTTACATAAAATTACACAAAAAGCTGATAATGATAGAAGATTGAAATAAAAAGGATTTCAAAGAAAAATAATCACTCCTATTCTTGATTTATGTTAGAATCCACATTTTCATAAAGTGTGCTGAGGTGTTAATGGGGCTGGGAATGATACGTTTATTAAACACAACTGTATAGTCCAGTAAAATAAGGATTTTTGCATAAATCTTTGTTTTGGCTTTCTGAACACTGGCTGAAAAGTCTCATATAATCTCGTGTCCGTGTCACATGATATTAAAGGTCAAAAGTCACGAAAACCAATGTACTCAGGACGTTCTTTTTTTTGCGATTTATGTTAGAATGCACATTTTCATAAAGTATGTGACTCGTTGTGGATAATCAGTTTCCTTTAATTCTTGCACTAAGGTCACATTGTAGGGTTGAAATTTATTTCCTTTAATTATTCTACGTACTAACGACAGACTGATTCCAGTTTGTCGAGATATCTGGCGTTGGCTTATTTGTGGGTTATCGTCTATTAGTTCGATTACACGAACCTCGTTGTCCATGTTTGTCGCTGTTGGACGCCTATGCCTTTTTGGTTTTGACCAATTTATTTTTAATTCATTTTCAAGCTGTTTAAATGTTTTGTCGATTGGATATCTTCGCTCGGGGTAACAATACCTGTAAAATTTGGCTGAAACAACTGCATTTTTGTGACACTCGCCATAAATTATACTCATATCCACTCGTTCGTCGTTTGAATACATTTCACAAATTTAAATTATAACTTTGACAGTTATTTTTGTCATAATGTCCATTTCAATTTCTAGAACTTAAGAGTCAAATTACAATTGAAAAGCATTAATTAGATTTCAAGGAAATCGCAGTTATTTTACAAAACTGTGACAGTGGCGAAATAGACTTAACAATTTTCAAATTTGTTTATGTAATAGTTTGTTGTGCACTATTCGTCTTGATTTTTTTTCAAAAATTACTTGATGCAAATAAAAATATATAAATTGGAAAGAAAAAAAATTTAGTGTCATCTAGCGACAAAGAGAAATGACAATAATTGATGATAAATCCAGTATCCTAAAGAGAAAAATCTTTTCGTACTTCCACGTTTTGGTTGGCGTATTGCCTATGATTTTTGACTGTACTTTTACCTCAACATTTATTACTTTAATTACCCCTTTTAAAACTTGATACAACAAAAATAATGCAACGTTTGAATTAATAATGTTTCAGTCCGTAAATGCGGCGTCTCTTGTGACTTGTGGTTTTCAGCTTCAACGCGCACTTAGGAACGGTCTTGCACGAAATTGCAGTCTGTCTACTTACTTGTAAGGCGGGGTTGAATTTGTGTTTTAATTTGGTCCGAGGCTTGTATTTAACCTTTTCTTTCCCCGGCGGCGACGCGAATAGATTCGCCAAATCCGTGCTCTGAAATCGACAAAAAAGCAGTTTTCAATTAACATCAACGCACGCTTTTTACAGCGAACAAAAAACAAAAATTTATCGGGTGTTAAGGAAAGCAACGGAACCGGAAGTCTGCAAATGGACCAAACAGAAGGAGCAAATTGGAGAGAAATAAGCTTGGAAAAACCCACCTCCGTCTTCGTGTTCGTTTCTAGGAAGTAAATATCCTTCGGCGAGCAGTTGATTATTTCTCCCTTCATGGCTGAAACAAATAAAAAATGCTTATTTCAGCGACGGCCGGAAATTAAGCACAATTATGTTTCCCCGATAAAAATTTGCGGCGAAGCCGCCCCGTAATTGTGAAATCGCTAATTAAAATTTAAAAAAGCACTTGGCGAAGTCGACGGGTGAATTTTTAATGCCGGAAAAAATCTGCAAGAGTTTTGAAACTTTCGGAGAGTGCTTCATATATTATGAAACAAGCCCTCGGTGTTAAGTAGTTGCAAACAGAAAACTTGCAGGTTGAATTTATTCCCATGGCGTGATAATAAAGTTACATCGATGAAAAACGGCGATAAAATGCATTTTTGTTTTCAGCTGAGCTTTCAAATTGTGTAGAAATAATTTTAATTTCACACTTTCGAAACTAACTCAGTTAGTCGTCGACTATGAAGCTTTCTTTCAAATCCACAAAAAAAGAAAATGGGAGGGAGTAACTGGAACAATGCCACCTGGGTAGAACCCGCTCACTACTTTTAAAACTGATTCGGGAATAAGTTGGTTAACATGCAGAAAGAACTTTGCCCTAATTCCGAAACAGAATTATGAAAGTTTTAATTTGACTTTACACTTTAACGGCTGATATTTATGTATCGTTCAAGGAACGGATGCCAAGAGACCACTTCCTTCCAGAAGCGACAACTAAATTCCCCACTCATGCTTTCAGGTTCTCAAACACATACGAAATGACGATATTTAAACGTCGAAGACACTAATAGACTTTTTTTGGAGACGAAAATCTGAACAAAAATGGGCCTCTGGAGAAAATAATTCAAATTATGTGATCGGACGACAAAAAGTTACATAAAGTTGTTGAAAACACTGAAATCGCTTCTGCACAAATTTCAGAATTTTTTAAATGTTGTTGGAAATAAATTAGCTTTTGCTGGAAGATTTCGTCCATGCAATTCTGAATATTTACCGACCAATTAAAATAACCCACAACCTTTGTGGTAATTTGAGATAACGTCAAAAATTCACATTACACATTTAACAGACGTAATTACCATTAGCAATTGTCAGAATCAAATTTTGGAAAGATGTTATATAATAGTTTTTGTTCGTTACATTGTTTGGAGAGTTTTTGAGGTTGTTCAGCTAATTTGAGGTAACGTCAAAAATTCAAAATCATCAAATTATGGATTCCGCAGAAGTAATTACTATTGACAATTGTCAGAATGAATAGTACAAGAACATTGCCTAATAGTTTTTGATCGTAACATCATTTGGGGAGTTTTTGAGGCTTTTAGGGTAATTTGAGGTAATGCCAAAAATTCAAACTCATCAAATTATGGATTCCACAGACGTAATTACCATTGACAACTGTCAGAATGAATAGTAGAAGGACATTGCATAATAGTTTTTAATCGTCACATTATTTGGAGAGTTTTTGACGCTTTAAGGGTAATTTGAGGTAACGCCAAAAATTCAAACCCATCAAATTATGGATTCCACAGACGTAATTACCATTGACAACTGTCAGAATGAATAGTAGAAGGACATTGCATAATAGTTTTTAATCGTCACATTATTTGGGGAGTTTTTGAAGCTTTTAGTGTAATTTGAGGTAACGTCAAAAATTCAAACTCATCAAATTATGGATTCCACAGACGTAATTACCATTGACAACTGTCAGAATGAATAGTAGAAGGACATTGCATAATAGTTTTTAATCGTCACATTATTTGGAGAGTTTTTGACGCTTTAAGGGTAATTTGAGGTAACGTCAAAAATTCAAACCCATCAAATTATGGATTCCACAGACGTAATTACCATTGACAATGGTCAGAATGAATAGTAGAAGGATATTGCATAATAGTTTTTAATCGTCACATTATTTGGAGAGTTTTTGACGCTTTAAGGGTAATTTGAGGTAACGGCAAAAATTCAAACTCATCAAATTATGGATTCCACAGACGTAATTACCATTGACAACTGTCAGAATGAATAGTAGAAGGACATTGCATAATAGTTTTTAATCGTCACATTATTTGGGGAGTTTTTGAAGCTTTTAGTGTAATTTGAGGTAACGTCAAAAATTCAAACTCATCAAATTATGGATTCTACAGACGTAATTACAATTGACAACTGTCAGAATAGATTTTGGAAAGATGTTACATAATAGTTTTTGATCGTCACCTTGTTTGGGGAATTTTTGAGATTGTTAGGGTAACTTAAGGTAACGTCAAAGATTCAAACTCATCAAATTATGGATTCCACAGACGTAATTACTATTGACAATTGTCAGAATGGATTCTGGAAGATGTTACATAATAGTTTTTGATCGTCACCTTGTTTGAGGAGCTTTGGAGGGTAATAAAGTAATTTGAGGTAACGGCAAAAATTCAAACTCACCAGGTCACAGCTTTGACAGACGTTATTATCATTAATAATTGTCAGAATAGATTGTAGAAAGACATTGAGTAATAGTTTTTGATTTTCACATTGTTTGGGGAGTTTTTGAGGTTGTTAGGGTAATTTGAGGTAGCAACAAAAATTCAAACTAACCAGATTGCAGATTCGACAGACATAATTACCATTGACAATTGTCAGAATAGATTGTAGAATAACATTGAGTAATAGTTTTTGATCTTCACAATGTTTGGGTAGTTTTTGAGCCTGTTAAGGTAATTTGAGGTAACGCCAAAAATGCAAACTCATCAGATTACTTATTGAACAGACGTAATTACCATTGACAATGGTCACAATAGATTATAGAAAGACATCGAGTAATAGTTTTTAATCGTCACATTGTTTGGGGAGTTTTTGAGGTTGTTAAGGTAATTTGAAGTAACGTCAAATATTCAAACTCACTAGATTGCATATTCAACACACCTAATTACCATTGACAATTGACAGAATAGATTGTAGAAAGACATTGAGTAATAGTTTTTAATCATCGCATTGTTTGGGGAGATTTTGAGCCTGTTAGGGTAATTTGAGGTAACGACAAAAATTCAAATTAACCAGATTACAGATTCGATAGACCTAATTACCATTGACAATTGTCAGAGTAGATTGTAGAAAGACATTGAGTAATAGTTTTTGATCTTCACATTGTTTGGGTAGTTTTTGAGCCTGTTAGGGTAATTTGAGGTAACGACAAAAATTCAAACTCATCAGATTACATATTGAACAGACGTAATTACCATTGACAATCGTCAGAATAGATTCTAGAAAGACATTGCGCAATAGTTTTTAATCATCACATTGTTTGGAGAGTTTTTGAGGTTGTTAGAGTAATTTGAGGTAATGTAAAAAATTTAAACTCATTAGATGAATTCTTCTAAGCGTTATTGACAAAAACAATTAAGGGAAAGTTCTATTTGCGCACAAGAATACTAAAACCTCCATCGATCGTTTTAATTCAGTTATTAACCCAAAAAGCTTTTATTAAAAAAGATTTATTCAATTTAGTTTAATAGTTATCATTACAGCAGGCAGTTCCCGTCGCTCAGCCGCCCCGACGACCGTTCCAATGTTATTGCTTTTAATTGAATCCGAATTTATTCACGCGAGAATCGAAAGTTCTTCTCAATTCTTCTTCAATTCAGTCAATTTTCCGAAGACTTCGCGCGCTCATTAGGAGCCCCATTATTCGCCGAAAAATCGCGTTTCGTTTCGAAAATATTTCACTCATCCGCAGGCCTCCGCACCGCCCTGTTTTCTCAAGAAAACACTTAACCGCGAAAAAACGCGATAAATTACCGGTTCGGTTTTTCCTCGACTTTTAGTGGTCAACCGGGGAATTGTTCTTTTAAACCCCGAACGCCAAATAATCCGCCAATTATTTCGCGCCGAAAATTGTTTTTATCCAGAATCCGCCCGTCGCCAAAGGATTTCTCCGTGGGCGGTAACGACGCTCTTAACGTTCGTGTAACTGAATAAATGTCTCGACTGGCGCCTCGGATTCTTTACGGGTGTTGCGGATCTCCGTGTGTCCATTGTGCGCGTCAGAACGGCGGGTTTAATTAACAGAAATGGATTCCTGAATGGCGAGATTTCAATTACCGCGCGCGCGGGTTCTGTTGAGCTAATGAGCGGGTCGAGGCGCGCGCGATTTTTTTTCCGCGACAGATTGATGACGCCACGCGACGCTTTCCATTCCTCTGCTGCAGACGTTCGCGTCAAAATGTTATCGAGATATAAAACAAACAAAAGCGTCGGTTCGAATAGTGATTTCAAAGGATGTCGGTTTTTTGCTGCGCGTTGTAGAACTGTTCGTGCATTTTCCAGATTAAATTTTTCTCGAAAACAGCCAAAAGTTGCGATAGTTTGTAGTTGGCAATTTGGTTGAGTGCTGCTTTTGTTGTTGGCACACTCGAATGACAGTAGAAACACAAACTGCAATTCTGTATATATTTTTAAAAAATAAGCTCCTTCTAATTTCCCTAAATGGTTCTAAATTTCATACGGTTCTGGATATTGTTGCTTTTTTATGAGACTCAGTTTGTGGGAATGTTAAAAAGATATGTCTCAATCACAATTACCATCATACACTAAGAAAAAAATTGTTTAGGTAAGAAAATTGGGGCTTAAATTTAAAATTGAGCGTTCTTAATTTTGGCCCAAGAATTGGTCATTCTTGAGTTTTAAGAATGTTCATTCTTATTGTCAAATTTAAGAGTGGGACATTTTCAATTTCAAGAACGTTGATTCTTCGTGACAAATTCAAGAAAGAGTCGCTCTAATTTTAAGAACTTTTATAAGAATAGGTCATGTTGAATTCAAGAACTTTTGTTTAATTACTTAAGAATGTTCTTAATTAATGTGTTTTCTTATTTAAGAATTGAAGATGGCCTTCTTATTTTATTAAATAAGCACTTGTAAATGCAATAATTTTTTCTAATTTTTATGAATTTTAAAGTGGAAGGCTTGAATTGAAGGAATTTTAGAATATAAAGTTGTCTCGTACATATTTTTATTAGTAGGTGAAAATTTAACATCACATCACATCCTGTTTAAAAATACGTTTTCAATTTAAGAACCACATTATCATTTGGTAACAGATGTACGTATATGAAATGGAAGTTCGTCGAAGTCATTAGCCTTCTCAATGAATTCTGGCCACCACACAAATAAATTGTTTTACATTTAAGAATAGGTTATGTTGATTTCAAGAACTTTTATTTAATTATTTAAGAATATTCTTAATTAATGTGTTTTCTTATTTAAGAATTGAAGAAGGCATTATTATATGAAATAAGAACTTGTAAATACAATCATATTTTTCTAATTTTTATGAATTGTAAAGTGGAATGCTTGAATTGAAGGAATTTTAGAATATAAAGTTATTTCTCATATATATTTTTATTAGTAGGTGAAAATTTAACACAACATCACATATTGTTTAAAAATACATTTTCAGTTTAAGAACCACATTATCATTTGGTAACAGATGGACGTATATGAAATGGAAGTTCGTCGAAGTCATTAGCCTTCTCAATAAATTTTGGCCGCCACACAAATAAATTGTTTTTCTCTCAAGAAATAATTGGCCAAAATCTACATCAATCTAAAAACAAAGCTTTACAGCTCTTTGCCGAAAAATGTCAGTCATAAAGCAATTTACAACATTTCTTATCGAGGATAATAAATATCGTTAATAATTGAAGAACAATAATTGCTAAACATTTTTATATTTGTAGACATTTTTGTTAATATCTTATACAAATAAAAAAGTACATACAAAAGAACAGTAAATTTGTAACTTTATTAAATTTTGTGTTTTCACTGTAACATAAGCAATTAACTTCTTATTTAAAAATTAACGAGTTAATTTGGTTAGTTATTTTTCTGAGCAGTAACTTTAAATTAGCTTAGGTCAGTTTGTGTTTTTTTTGTGGAGCTGTGTGAATTTATGTGTGAGTGAATTTGTTTTTTGTATTTTTGTATTTTTTGTATTTTTTGTTATTTTTTGTTTTGAAAAATTCTAGATTGAATGTGAGGAACTAACTCGAGGATGACTGGCCGATTGAAAATTTCATCTTTTTTTTTCCTTTTTTCCAAAAATTTAGAAAATTTAGCGAATTTGTACGTGAGCTAGAGCTATAGAGGTAGAGCTAGAGTCTACAAAAAAGGAGAACGTTTTATAAAAACGGTGTGGCGGGATGCACTTGGCATCGAGAGCAGCACAGCCTGAAGCAATGCGTGAGCCGTTCTGGGCTGTGTGGAGCTATGAAGGGGTGCGTTTAGTGGGTAGCGACCCATTCAGGGGAACCCCACAGTACCGGGTAAATTAATTAATTAATTAGGCCTGGTCTTCCAATAAGGAATTTCAACACCTCTATAAGAAAAAAAAAAAAAAAGGTCAACAAATATAACTTTGGTGTTGCATTGTGTGCAGTTGCAACCCATATTGCGCTAACTAAATATTACCTATTGTGTTAACTTGTAAGTAAGAACGTATATGTGTTGTAGTAGACATTGTTCCCACGAATATTCAATTAACTGTTATCGGGATTGTACACAGATAGTCCGGAAACAAGCCTGAACATAGGGAATTTATTAGTGCAACAAAGAAAGGCAAACAAAATAATTAGAACGACAGAAACAGAACGTAAACATGGCTGTAGTATATTACGTACCGAAAGTTGTAAGAAGCATATTACGAACGAGTCAAAAAAGTTACGCAGGAGTGCGTAATTTGTCGAATTGCATATTGAAATAAATAGTAAAATTTAGTATAAGATAGATAACTAACACTCAATGTATAAAAGAAAATCAAAATTATTTTTTTCTCCAAACGTCATAAAAGTGGCATTTAAATGACAGAATGTTGCTAGTAGAAGTTTCATTTATATGCTTAAGCAGATAAAGTACTTTATATGCTTAAGCATATAAAGTCCATGTTACTTGATTGAATAAACGAATACATTTTTTTCCAAACACCATGTAATGAATTTCTTGAACGCTGCTTCATAAACACCGCTTGACTTTGTAGGAAGAAGATTTTCAATCTCGGCTCTTGCTATTTCGGCTATTTCAGGTGGAGTTAATTGAATTTCGTCTGAATTAGACATTGCCACAAAATTGACTGACTTTTCTCAAACAATAATTTGTTGTTTGGCGGTTGCTACGGTAATATCTAGAAAGTGTCTATCAGGCAATGCTATTTTTGTACAAGTGTAATGTTTCCCGAAATAACCTTGTTAATTAGATGCTTATTTTTGTATTATAATTTTACGTTTGGAGAAAAAATAACATATATTATTCGGAGTATAAGCGCTTTATGTGCTTCGGCTGATTTGGCTGCCTCACTACGATCGGCAGTCAACCTATCAGCCACAGCACATAAAGCTTTGCTTATACTCCTAATAATATAAATAACTATTTTATCTTCGTCATTACTATTATTTCTGTTATAGGAGCAACTAGTTTGCATGTCTCTTTTTTATCTCTTCTTACTTTTCGTTCCTACGGAAATAAACTGAAAAACAATTTGTTTAATAGCTGTTACATTAAAAAAAATTGTAGAACTTTTACAAAATTCATTCGGTAAGTTAAAAGTGTGGGAAAAATTATAATTACAACAAATTTACTTACAGGCGAATTTATCACACACAGAATTAGAAAATCCCCATAATTTCAGTACCATTTTTAGAAATGGTCTTTGAAGCTGATCATTTTGTTGATCGACATTTATTAATATTGCATTGAATTAACATCTTCATCTCGGCACATTAAGCCACTTGTAATATTTCCCATTTCTTCACAATTGAACATTCACTAATTATGTAAGTTACTAAAAATTCACTTTACAATAAAAATACAGAAAATGCACACCGGAATATGCATTTTCTTACTGCAAGCCGAGTTTGGTGTAACGTTTTTCAACTAAATTTGTAAGAAATTCTAAAGTAATTTATCTATTGTCAGTAACCAGTCCTTCGCAGAAGGTCATAAAGCAATTTACAACATTGAGAAGCCCTGTGCTTACTCCAATAATAGCAAGCAAGCAGAATCGTGTTAAATACAAGGCTTTTATCAGTACTTAATGTAAGAAGCGAGTTTTAAAAAAATTCTTAAATAGCATTTTTTTCAGTGTACAAAATATTTTCATCTAAAAGACTTAAATAGGTTGAAAATTTCTGTTACTTAGAACATTGTATTTTTCCATGAATAATAAAATGATCATGATGTATTAAAAAACTTCCATTCTGCGGAAATAGAATTTTTTCATCAGAATAAAAGATGACTTTTCGGGGGACCCCTGTTCTCCATTCTTGGGCAATTTGACGCCCTGCGAGCGCAAAAATGCACATTGTTTAAAATTCAATGGCGACAGATTATAAAGACGGGTCCAGTATTAACATCACGGTTTTCCGGGATAATGGAGAGTTGGGGGAGACGCGAAAAGTGACCCGGACCTGTCAGATAACGAACTGCTGAAAATAAGATACAAACGCCCGTCCGAACGCAAAGGATTACAAATTGAGTAATTGTTAAACAAGGGACGGACACGGAGTTTTAAACTTTGCTTTTTTCGCCCGCCCTCGCTGGATACAAAGCAATAAATTAAGCAGGTTTTAACAAGGGATTCCGCCGGGATGAACAAGGGCAGCACTCTGACGATACAAAAGGGATTTTCTAATTATTCCTAATGTGTCCCTAATTAAGAACATTAATCAACAGTCGCGCTCGCGTGAATTACCCCTGTCAATTAACCCCTGATGTATTTGATTTAAGCCGAGATTTTTTGGGATTGATCGCGTCTGTTTGTACAGAATCGCACAGATCCGATATGCAAATGAATAGTTGTGGTGTTTCGTTTGCCTTAAAGATGAAAGCAGCGCCGGAGGATGCGGTTAAATTACGTTCTTTGCACAGATGGTTTTTTTTTTTGTTGGAGAATAGTCGGTGTATGAAGAATGGAATTAAGCCCGCCCGATCTAATCTCGAATACGTTGACTGTGTGTGCGATTGTCATTAAACTTATTTTTGAGGTTCACGCTTCTCCGTTCATTTTTCTGTCCACGAGATGAATCAATAGAAGCAATGAATTTTTAAATCAGAGTCAAACTGTGATAGAAAGTGGATACTGATAATGGTAGGTTGTGTTTGCGAAGATGAAAGTTTTTCCCATATGGTGCGAAGAATATGGCGGTTACTCTATATTAGGTACAAAGAATATTACATTTTGTATAAAAAACAAAAATTCAAAAAAAAAAATCTAAAATAATATTTCTATAATCTTTTTAAGGTTCGGGAACTGCGAAGTAATGCACAATTCTTCCGCTCAGGGGGCACCAACTTTGCCCCTTAAAATAAAAAATATTTAGGCAACCAAAGAGGTATCCTAACTAATAAGGTTTGAAACTTAAGTATTGAACAGAGAAAAAACAAAAAAAAAAGATTTGCGCTTTTTTCATACGCTCGTAACTTGATAAATATTATTTATATTATGGTCTGCGGCGATAACGACGGTAAACCAGTCGGAAAAAAAATTAGTCTATAATTTTTTGCTAATTCTCTGCCAATTTTGAGTTTTCATAGATGTACCTGCTATAATAAATCCCGTAACAGGCTACAAACACATTTTCAATTATGCAAAGAGTAATCTTTATCCCCATTTTTATACGCTCATAATTTCATAAATATTATTTATATTATTGTCTGCGGCGATAACGGCGGTAAAATCAGTCAATGCGATTGCTGCATTATTTACTGTTTTTTTTTTGTAACTTTTTGTGAATAGATGCTTCTAACAATTTTTCCTACGATGCTATTCGAAACTAATATACAGGGTGTTCACGAAAAAACGCCCCAGCTCCTAGCGCTATTATTAGGAGTCCAATTGTAACAAACGATACGTCAAATTAAATGGTTCAAAAAGTACTACAATGTGTAGCTCAAACATAATTTTTACCTGTTTCTCCATTCAAAGGTCAAAGGTCAACTTCATTTTTTCAAATTACAACCTTATATTTTTCTTTGACAATTTGATAGAGATTTTTTTTCTGAATTCAACGATGTATCACAATCAATATTTCTGATTTATTTTAGGGTAATAAAGAAATTAGAATAATAACTAATATTATTAGCAGTAGGCTTTGAAAAATAACTGAGACGTAGCGGTGGCTATGGAAACGACGTCTCACAAATAAAAATTACTATTACTATTGTTGCAACAATGGTAATAACCATGGTAACCGGGACATTTAACTGGAGAAATACGTTAACATCGCCGTCAGAAACTGGCTATTAGTTTGTTTATCTATTTTTTGTAATAAAAATGAATAATAGTGAACTAGTGAAATAGTGAACTAAACGATCCACTGGCGTAGAATAAATTTGTGTAATTTCTTTTTAAGCGAGTTAAGGCGAGATCAATCATTTTATACAAAAAATTTGTGGTCTGATGAGTGTCAATTTACAAACAACAGACATTTTAATCGTTTCAATCACCGCTATTGGAGTGTAGAAAACCCACATATTACCATCGAACAAAATCCTCAGATAAAATTTTCGGTGAACGTTTGGTGCGGAATATTAGGCGCCAGGATACCTAATAGGACCAATTTTCATTGATGGAAATCTCAACCAAGAAAAATATCTTCAAATTTTGCCTGAAGACTTAGAAGAAATTTTAGATGACTTGCCGTTGCCATTGAATGGAATGAACTAGTATTTCAACAAGATGGCGCTGCACCACACAAAACGCTCTTATGATTAGGGACTATTTAAATATAGAATAATGAAGACAAATGGATTGGAGCATATGTACCTATACCATGGCCCGCCCGGTCTTGTGACCTCTAGAGTTTTTCTTTTGGGGACACATCCAAGATATTGTTTATGCTACGCGCCCGGAAACGGAGGAAATTTTGAGAGAGAGAATAGTCAACGCTTGTCGGGAAACACCAGCAGAAATTTTAATTAATGCTACACAAAGTGTAGGATCTAGATGTCGACGAAAATGTCTGGAAAGAAACGATGCCCAATTTGAACATTTTTGTTAATTTGCCATTTCTTTATTTAATTGTTTAGTTATTAAATGTTATCTGTTGTTGTTCATAAATTAATTCTTTAAAATACGTTGTTTCCGTACTGACACATCGTTTCCATAGCCACCGCTACGTCTCAGTTATTTTTCAAAGCCTACTGCTAATAATATTAATTATTATTTTAATTTCCTTATTACCCTAAAATAAATCAGAAATATTGATTGTGATACATCGTTGAATTCAGAAAAAAAATCTCTATCAAATTGCCAAAGAAAAATATAAGGTTGTAATTTGAAAAAATGAAGTTGACCTTTGACCTTTGAATGGAGAAACAGGTAAAAATTATGTTTGAGCTACACATTGTAGTACTTTTTGAACCATTTAATTTGACGTATCGTTTGTTACAATTGGACTCCTAATAATAGCGCTAGGAGCTGGGGCGTTTTTTCGTGTATATTGTACAATTTAGTAGGCTCGAAACTGTTTCATATCCTTACGCGTGCGAACATGGATATTTTGCATTATCAAGTGTGTATTTTTATAAATTTTTAGAGTTTTATATCCTTACGTGTGCGAATATGGTTATATCCTAACAATTTGCACTATATCAAGTGTGCATTTTAATACAAATTATTCTATCCATGCCGTCAATCAAAAAGGTACAGATTTGACAGGACACCTGTGAGTAAAAGACGAACTATTTGACTAAAATCTTATGGGAAAACAACTTTCCCCGAAAATGTACAATTTAGACATTTATCCAATTTGGTTTACGGAAACTATTTCTTAGGTGCTAAAAGAACCTTTTTATCTAATTTGTTGACGATGTTGTGTTCGGAAAGCAATAAAAAAACGCGATCAAATAATACTGTATTTCGTACCACAACTTTTAGATTTTTTTTCAAAGATATTCATCATGCTATCATAAAAAAACATGTCATATTAAACTACTATATGTTTAGTATAAGTACCACGAAGGAATTTTTACAATATAACTTACTTCTTGAGCTATACTGTTTTTACTGGCACACTACATTTAAAAAAAATATTGTTGCCAATTTTTTTCTTCTTAAGTTATCAACTTTCTCGCAATAAAAAAAATATTTTCTTACAAGGCAATATATTCTCTATAAGTACTGTAAAGTGCATTGCAAAATATTTCGTAACTCTAAAGATTTCAGTAAAAAACCCTCACTACTACATTTTTGCGAGAATTTCACTTTCGGAGGTTAATTTTTGAAAACTAGGCATTTCTTCACCAAAGCAAATATATCATTAGATGCGGTAACATTATGTTTACAACTGTTGCTTCGCAAAGTATATATTGATAAGTACTTTCTAAGCGATAGTGAGTTTCTTAAAACTCTGCATTTTTTGAGGTTGGGTTCCCCAGCCTTAAGTTTTTTAAATATTTTGAAGAAATATTTTTTAAATGTTTTTTAGAAATATTTCTAAAATATTAACAAACATGTCATAAAAATATTTTTTAAATATTCAAGGAACATATTTAAACAATACTTCTTTGCCACTAGGACGATTTTTCCGGCTTTAATTGTAACCTCATTTTCGCAGGAAAAATTTCTCGTTATATTGTTTTATTTCCGCTGTAAACCAGCCAGCCATATGCGGCCGCAATGATTATCACGAGCCATCGTCAACCGTGAGGGCAGTTTTATTTACGGGTCGCGGCATTACATGTAGTGCATTTTTATTGCGGGTCCTTTTTCCATTCCGGGAATGAGTTTTTTTGAGACCGGCATCGATCGCCGCCGGTTGTGACAGTGACGAGACGCAATTATTATTTTATTTATATCGAATGGGACGTCAATTCGACCCTCGTCACTTTTCTGGAAAGTAGCTCGGTTATGGACCGTAATTCTGACTTATCGGTCGCCGTTTCAGTCCTACGTGCTTATATTGCAATTTTGTAAAGAACGCACTAAATTGCGGCTTAATGTGCGTTGGAAGCGTTTGCGAATTTTTGATGGCATCATTTCGTAAATTTTGTCGACACTAATTTTTACACTTAAAATTTATAAGTTACAATGCACTCAGAAAAAAATTCTTGGAAGTAAGAAAATTTGGGCTTAAATTTAAAATTGAGCCTTCTTAATTTTGGCCCAAGAATTGGTCATTCTTGAGTTTTAAGAATGTTCATTCTTGTTGTCAAATTTAAGAGTGGATCATGTTTGATTTCAAAAATGTTTATTCTATTTGTCAAATTTAAGAACGGGACATTTTCAATTTCAAAAACGTTGATTCTTCGTGACAAAATCAAGAAAGGGTCGCTCTAATTTTAAGAACTTTTATAAGTTTTACATTTAAGAATAGGTCATGTTGATTTCAAGAAATTTTATTTAATTACTTAAAAATGTTCTTAATAATGTGTTTTCTTATTTAAGAATTGAAGCTGGCGTTCTTATTGTATTAAATAAGCACTTGTAAATACAATATTTTTTTCTAATTTTTATGAATTGTAGAGTGGAATGCTTGAATTGAAGTAAGTTTAGAATATAAAGTTATTTCTCATACATATTTTTATTAGTAGGTGAAAATTTAACATCACATCACATCCTGTTTAAAAATACATTTTCGGTTTAAGAACCACATTATCATTTGGTAACACACAAACAAATTGTTTTTATCTCAAGAAATAATTGGCCAAAATGTACATCAATCTAAAAACAAAGCTTTACGGCTCTTCGCCAAAAAAGTGTCAGTCATAAAGCAATTTACAACATTTGTTATCGAGGATAATAAATAATAATAATTGAAGAACAGAAATTGTTAACATTTTTATATTTGTAGACATTTTTGTTAAAATCTTTTACACATAAGAAGTACATACAATGAACACTAAATTTGTAAATTTATTAAATTTTGTGGTTTCACTGTAACATAAACAATTAACTCCTCATTTAAAAATTAACAAGTTAATTTGATTAGTTATTTTTCTGAGCAGCAACTTTAAATTAGCTTAGGTCAACAAATATAACTTTGGTGTTGCACTGTGTACAGTTGCAACCCATATTGCGCTAACTAAATATTACCTAATGTGTTTACTTGTAAGTAAGAACGTACATATGTGTTGTAGTAGACATTGTTCCCACGAATATTCAATTAACTGTTATCGGGATTGTACACAGATAGTCCGGAAACAAGCCTGAACATAGGGAATTTATTAGTGCAACAAAGAAAAACAAACAAAATAATCAGAACGACAGAAACAGAACGTAATCATGGCTGTAGTATATTACGTACGGAGAGTTGTAAGAAGCATATTACGCATGAGTCAAAAAGTTACGTACGAGTGCGTAATTTGGCGAGTTGCATATCGAACCTTTTCTTAGACCACATTAATTTCCGGGATTAAAAACAATAAAATGTTTTATTAGTTTAATGTTATATAGAGATGATGAATTGACTACCTCAAAATGTCTTTGTTCAATAAAAACCATTGAACTGATTTGTTACTTTGATCGTGTTTTTTCTTTATTCCCACATTGACCTACCATTACTTTCTAATAGTAATATCAATGATTCTAATTATAAGCTTTATTTATACTTAAATTATTGATGACTAGATACATTGTTGCAGTTATGTTCGGACTTTGCACATTAAATTCTGCTGTTCACCTGTTCAAAGTTCCAACGTTTCATAAGTTGACACAATTAACAATTAACTTACTTACATTGTGATTTATTTGCCAACGCTCAGAAAAACAATTCTTTAGGGGAGAAAATTCGGGCTTAAATTTAAAATTTCGCGTTCTTAATTTTGGCCCAAGAATTGGTCATTCTTGAGTTTTAGGAATGTTCATTCTTGTTGTCAAATTTAAGAGTGGGTCGTTGCTTGATTTCAAGAATGTTTATTCTATTTGTCAAATTTAAGAACGGGACATTCTCAATTTCAAGAACGTTGATTCTTCGTAACAAATTCAAGAAAGGGTCGCTCTAATTTTAAGAACTTTTATAAGTTTTACATTTAAGAATAGGTCATGTTGATTTCAAGAATTTTTATTTAATTACTTAAGAATGTTCTTAATTAATGTGTTTTCTTATTTAAGAATTGAAGATGGCCTTCTTATTATATTAAATAAGCACTTGTAAATACAATTTTTTTTCTTAAAATTTTTATGAATTCTAGAGTGGAAGGCTTGAATTGAAGGAATTTTAGAATATAAAGTTATTTCTCAAACACATTTTTATTAGTAGGTGAAAATTTAACATCACATCACATCCTGTTTAAAAATACATTTTCAGTTTAAGAATCACATTATCATTTGGTAACAAATGTACGTATATGAAATGGAAGTTCGTCTCAATGAATTTTGGCCGCCACACAAATAATTTGTTTTTCTCTCGAGAAATAATTGGCCAAAATCTACATCAATCCAAAAACAAAGAAACAAAATGTATACATTGTACCATGGATATATTATTGTAAAAATTTACCAATATAGATCAGTTTGAATGTTTCACTAATGACCATCCCACTTTATGCAGATTACCTTTTTTTCAGTGAAATAGGAAAGTTGAAACAAATCTGTTTGAAGATAAATGAAAAATTATTTAATGATAGCAGTTATTTCTAATAAATGGCAAACAAGCTTGACTGAATTGGGGCTAAAGAATTAATATCAATTTAGCAAAAATAAATTGGTAGCAAATATTTATTTGAGCAATTTCCAGAATTTTATGCTAACAAAACCAACTTCAAATGGATTGCAATTTTCCCCCGATTTTCATGCGCCATCGAACTTGCAATCGTAACTTCCCGCAATTCAAAAACGCACCAGAACCCTTCCATTAAAGCGAAGTGCCGCAGACGATGAATCAACCTTAATTAAACCGAGCGAAAATAAAAATGACGCAGATCAGTTTCTTTCCACGCCCAAACTTCTAATGAAAGGTCAATCCTCGACAATGGCCCGAATCTCTTCGGTGGCGCTATTAATAGAATAATTAAGAGCGAGGGAGGATCCGACAGTCCACTCCTTTCCTTCGAGGCCGCTTTTTGCGCGACTTTTTCCACTTTCGCCCGGCAACTTCTTTTTAATCGATCTGCAGTGACTGATTGTCGGTCGGTCGCATTAGTCGTCGCTTTAAAGCCGGCCCTCGGCGTTTATTTTTCAGTGTCACCCTGCGAAAACAGACGAGGACAATAATCGAAAGAAATTTATCAGCGGTCGGAATTATATTGTTTGAGCGAAAGTTGGGGAATTTAATATCGGCCGGCCGAAACTTGGGAATACAAATATTGGAAAAGTTATTAAAGTTGATAAACTGCAATCATTTTCCGTTTTAAATATTCATGAACTTGGCCCGGAAGGGATTTTAAGGAAACAAACAACTGGAGATGGAGATGTTCAGATAAACTCGGTTGAAACGGACGCTAGGTCAGTTTAAAAATCATTACTTCTCTTGGACGGCTGTCAACACACCGACATAAAACCAATTACAAATTATAAAGAAGTTGAAAAAGTGAGTTGGTCAAGTTGTCGGGGTAACTTGGAGTAAGGTCAAAAGTTCAAAATTGTTCTATTACGGACAGAGTTTTTAATCGCCACATTGGTTAGAAAGTTTTTGAGGTTGTTAAGGTAATTTGTAATTTGATAATCTTCAAAAATTCTAACTCATCAGAATATGCACTCAACAGATGTAATTACCATCGACAATTGTTAAAATAGACTATAGAAAGACATTGCATAATACTTTTTGATCGCCACATTGTTGGGGAATTTTTGAGGATTTTAGGGTAATTTCAAGTAACATCAAAAATTAAAACTCATCAGAACACGGATTTGACAGATGTAATTACCATTGACAATTGTCAGAATAGACTATAGAAAGACATTGCAAAATAGTCTTTGATCGTCACATTGTTTGGGGAGTTTTTGAGGATTTTAGGGTAATTTGTAATTTGGTAGTCATCAAAAATTCTAACTCATCAGAATATGCACTCAACAGATGTAATTACCATCGACAATTGTTAAAATAGACTATAGAAAGACATTGCATAATACTTTTTGATCGCCACATTGTTTGGGGAATTTTTGAGGATTTTAGGGTAATTTCAAGTAACATCAAAAATTTAAACTCATCAGAACACGGATTTGACAGATGTAATTATCATTGACAATTGTTAGAATAGACTATAGAAAGACATTGCAAAATAGTCTTTGATCGTCACATTGTTTGGGGAGTTTTTGAGGTTATTAAGGTAATTTGAGGTAACGTCCAAAATTCAAACGCATCAGATTACAAATTTGACACACGTAATTACTATTAACAATTGCCAGAATGGATTGTAGAAAGACATTACATAATAATTTTTGAACGTCACATTGTTTGGGGAGTTTTTGAAGTTTTTAGGGTAATTTAAGGTAACATCAAAAATTCAAACTCATCAGATTGCAAATTTGACAAACGTAATTATCATTAACAATTACCAGAATGGATTGTAGAAAGACATTACATAATAATTTTTGAACGTCACATTGTTCGGGGAGTTTTTGAAGTTTTTAGGGTTATTTAAGGTAACATCAAAAATTCAAACTCATCAGATTGCAAATTTGACAAACGTAATTATCATTAACAATTACCAGAATGGATTGTAGAAAGACATTACATAATAATTTTTGAACGTCACATTGTTTGGGGAGTTTTTGAAGTTTTTAGGGTAATTTAAGGTAACATCAAAAATTCAAACTCATCAGATTGCAAATTTGACAAACGTAATTATCATTAACAATTACCAGAATGGATTGTAGAAAGACATTACATAATAATTTTTGAACGTCACATTGTTCGGGGAGTTTTTGAAGTTTTTAGGGTTATTTAAGGTAACATCAAAAATTCAAACTCATCAGATTGCAAATTTGACAAACGTAATTATCATTAACAATTACCAGAATGGATTGTAGAAAGACATTACATAATAATTTTTGAACGTCACATTGTTCGGGGAGTTTTTGAAGTTTTTAGGGTTATTTAAGGTAACATCAAAAATTCAAACTCATCAGATTGCAAATTTGACAAACGTAATTATCATTAACAATTACCAGAATGGATTGTAGAAAGACATTACATAATAATTTTTGAACGTCACATTGTTTGGGGAGTTTTTGAAGTTTTTAGGGTAATTTAAGGTAACATCAAAAATTCAAACTCATCAGATTGCAAATTTGACAAACGTAATTATCATTAACAATTACCAGAATGGATTGTAGAAAGACATTACATAATAATTTTTGAACGTCACATTGTTCGGGGAGTTTTTGAAGTTTTTAGGGTTATTTAAGGTAACATCAAAAATTCAAACTCATCAGATTGCAAATTTGACAAACGTAATTATCATTAACAATTACCAGAATGGATTGTAGAAAGACATTACATAATAATTTTTGAACGTCACATTGTTCGGGGAGTTTTTGAAGTTTTTAGGGTTATTTAAGGTAACATCAAAAATTCAAACTCATCAGATTGCAAATTTGACAAACGTAATTATCATTAACAATTACCAGAATGGATTGTAGAAAGACATTACATAATAATTTTTGAACGTCACATTGTTTGGGGAGTTTTTGAAGTTTTTAGGGTAATTTAAGGTAACATTAAAAATTCAAACTCATCAGATTACAAATTTGACAAACGTAATTATCATTAACAATTGCCAGAATGGATTGCGGAAAGACATTACATAATAATTTTTGAACGTCACATTGTTTGGGGAGTTTTTGAGGTTTTTAGGGTAATTTGAGGTAACGTCAAAAATTCAAACTAATCAGATTAGAAATTTGACAAACGAAATTACCATTAACAATTGTCAGAATGGATAGTAGAATATTTTTTGATGGTCACATTGCTTGGGGAGTTTTTGAGGTTGTTAATCTGTTACATGCATTTTGAGTAAATTAGAAAACAAGTTGAAATTTAAAATGTGGTTTTTCGTGATAAAAATGCTTTGCACCAAAAATGTAAAATAACATGATAAATTTTTTTTTCAAATTAAAAATTTGATTTGTAATAAATATTAGATTGTACCAGTTAATTTTTTTAAGACAAAAATAAACAAATCAACTATACTTAGATTTGAAATAATTAAAATTCAAAATTACACGTGGAAATTGTAAGAGAAAGTTTAAATTTGAAAAATAATTTTTTTTTTGGACATCTGTTGAAGAAGCTCATCTGATTTCATAATTGGCATCGCATCTACTGAATATCTAACTAATGTTACCCAAATTTCGTCAAAAACAATTTTCATTTTAAAATTATGATTTATTTTCAGATTTTGAATTTTCGATAAATTCCATTTTCTCTGAAACCAAAAATCGCTTGCAAAATCCGAGTAGTCCATTTTGGGTTTTGGAACATGCACAAGCTTTTGGCAGATTTAGATTTTTAAAGAAATCGAAGATGAAAGTTTTTCCCATATGGTGCGAACAAGATGGCGGGCACTGTATATAATAAACCTAATATTTTTCGAATGTACAAAAAAATTTTTTTTTCGTTATGTAAAACTAATATTTTTGAATACAAAAAAAAAATTTTTTCTTGATATAAATCTAATATTTCTTAAATGTACAAAAATAAATACTTTTTTCATTGTATAAATCTAATAGTTTTTGAATAGATTCGCAAAAATAAATATTTTTTTCTTGAAATAAATCTAATATTTCTTGAACGCACAGAAATAAATATATTTTTCTTTAATTAAATCTAATATTTTTTAAATATGCAAAAACAAATATTTTTTGAGTATATTTTTAAATTTTTTTTTAAATATTAAAAGTTTTCGAAAACATTCGAATATTTTTTAAATGTTTTATAAACATTAAATAAATATTGTATAGTCTCGGTTCTCGCACATATACAGACCGTCTAAAAAAAAAAAAGAGTCCGTATCTCTCTTGTTTATCGGAATATTTGAGTTATTTATATTTTGACAGTTTAGTCTTGTTATACTTGATTTTATTAAGTAATTTTGTAGCCCATTCGCAACCATTCAACTCGGCCTAGATAACTAAAATCCCCACCCGTCTTGCTTTTGGAGACGGTCTGTATATTACGACGTCCGCATGCGGCAGGAATGAGCATAAATCATGGATGAACTCGACTTTCCTCTCTCGGTCAGTTGCGTCGTCCGGTTCGGGTATAATTTTCGCAACTGGCGAAATCAAATTTTTTACGATTGTTACACCCTCGCCGACGTATTATGACAGATTTCCCGGACGGATAAATTCGGCGATTATCGCCGCTGCGATCTCGGCGTCCCGAATTTAACATTTGCTCCAGTTTCTGAACGCGCGCTAAGACTGTAAAGCGAGACCGTTCCGCCAGGAGGAAGGTCACGTGCTCGAAAGCTTAATTGCAGGAGAAGTATGCTTTTTGGAAATTAATTACAGGAGAGCTTTCGCTTTTCGCGGCCGAAAAAATATATTGGCCCGCGCTGCGGAAGATTAAAGCCTCGGGGTGATTTGTGACATCACCTTTTCGGCGAATTCACTTTCGCTTTAATCAATCTCCTCGTATATCGACCATAAAAAGAGTGTTTTATTTGGCCGGAAAAACAGCTTGCAGGCCTGGAAATTGGCGGAGTGACTTCGAGCTTTTCAATCAAACACTCGGTTAATAATAATAGTAATGGAACGCGTCCCACCTTTAATAAACTCGGTTCGGTATACAGGGTGTCCCTAACGACAGTTTACAGTCATAAATCGTTACTTTTACATTTAGGATTCCTATACATAAGAGAATTTTAGACAAATTACGGATTTTGGATTTTTTTTAAATTTTAGATATCTTTGATTCAATCATACTGATCCTGAAAAGTAAAATTTGACGAAATTGGGAGATATAATTTTTATAAAAAATCAGTTTTTATTTTTTTTAACATTTGAAACTGGAAATTTCTAGCCTCATACCAGAAGCATATGTGCACCAAATTTCAATTAAATAACTTCCAATTGAAGCTCAATTTTGGGGGTGGCCTCTAGTGATGGGACACCCTGTATACCAAACTTTCCGGGAATAAAAAAATAAAATGTTTTATTAGTTATGTAGAGATGATGAATTGGACTACCTAACCTAAACATCAAAATGACTGATTCTTTATTTATTTTATCAAAATTATTATTAATGATAATTGCACATGGAAAGTAAGTAAAAAAGTAAGTTTTTTTATTAATCAATTAGCAATTTTATTTACTTTTTGACCGGGGTCACAGAAATAAACCAAACTGTCACTATTACTGGCAATTACGATCCCAACACAATGTTGATAAAAGTCCCTAATTGGGCTTTTTATTCTATAACACACGGCGTGCGTACTTAGTAAACTAACAATAAATTGCTTGTACAATATTAAGCATTATTAGTATATATTTAGGTGGAGAAGTGTATTTTTATTATCTGAGAGCTGCGTTTAAATCTTGAGGCGCTGAAGGTTGCAACGCCTGTGTATATTCTTACTGCTACTAGTAATATTTGAATTTAAAACATTTATTATTATTTATCAAAAAAATTATGTTTTTGTTTCCGTGACAATTATTTGCAAATATGTCTTTGACGTGAAAGTTAAATCTGTTTTTTTTTTGATTTTGCAAAGTAAAGTGACATTAATTAAATTGAGATTTGGCGCTAAGGTTAAATACTTGCAAATGGTGTATCGTATGATTAATCATTTAAATTCCTACCTCTCGTACTTTTGACATTTAAGCTAACGTTTAATGAAGCACTGCTAAATGGGAATTCCAAAGTGACGGTTGGGACATTGTAACACATTTTCTGACAATGTTTTGAGTATATCTCTAATATAAAAAGCGAATTTTTCAAGATTAATATGTGAAGTGTTGACTGCATAAATGCCTCTAACGCTAACATCCAAAAAAATACATTTTTATACTCTTAACTATGTGAACTGGCCATTTGTGTGAGCGTGATGTCGGGGCACCAAATGACCTACCTATTTCAAGTTCGTACATATGACTTGAAAATTCAGAGCAACCACAACCCTTTAAATTATATGAAAACAAAAAGTAGCTACCAAAACATTTTGTCTTTCATTTTCTGAAAATACAAATGTAGTAGGTCGAACCAGTTTGTTTCTACAAAATTTAAAAAATGTGACGGTCGGGACAATGAACTGTGACGGTCGGGACGAGTAACGTTTTGAGGCAAATAAATTCAAATAAAATTAGGTTTTATTAAGATTTTAACATTGTTTTTAAAGTAAATCCTGACTCACTCCAAGGTAAATTGAAATCGAACATTTTTAATGAACAAAAACACAATATAATGTACTTAATTCTTTTCGTGTAAATACAACTTGAAAAAAAACGTGGTTTTCCTTATGCTTGTAAACAATGCGCTATTAAACCAAAATGGCCGAAAACAGGGTTCCCAAATAACAGAAAAAATATCCCACTCACAACATAGTGCCACTGGTATTGCCAACATTGAAGAAAAATACTAGAAAAATGGTATTTTTTAAAAATATTCTAAGTGACACTTAAAACATACTACATTTTCAGAATTATATCAAATCGATTATTACATTTTCAATTTTTACAAGTGAGGTGACCAGTAGCGTGGAATAAGTCACGACAATCTGCACAAGTCGTAGAAATTGTAGTATTATTAAAAGCCATCGTTTAGGGGAAATGTGTTTGAGATGGTATAGTTTAATTTTTATTAAATAAAAAAATACTTTTGACATTCAAATATAGCTCAGTTTATAATTGAAATTAATTCAGTTAAACGACGATTTTAATGCATAGAAGACCATCAAATAGTATCTGCTTATTATAGCAAATCACTCTAAAATTGTAATAGAATCGCCAAAAAATGTAAGTTTGTTTATTACTGACCTTAGGTTAACAATAAAAATCGTCTAATGCCCTAAAGAAGTTTTCACTTCAAAAAAATGTTTACTTGTCACTAAACAAACGGTAATGACATGAAACTAATATACGTCAAAAAGATATGCTATATGACTAGTATTGAAAAAAGCTCCTTGAGCTTTCGTGATATAACGGTACCAAAAGTGCTCAAATTTAGATCACATTTCCCTAATAAAATTACAATTTGAAACCTTTATTAACTAATTGACGACACTCTTGCCAATTTAGCCAATTGACGTGCGCTTAAATACATCTTTGAGAGCCCCATTTTAATTAAGAAACGTTTCCGAAAGTGCGCCTTTTTAAAGTCGCCGAGCGACGACAGATGCAAGTATGAAACAGCAAGCGACTATTATTACTTCCAACCCCGATTATGTAGCTTCGCAGTGTAAAACAGCGAACAATAACACTTCGTGTTCGCGAAAAAAATTGCCATTCCGCCAGACCACGTCGTTAATCGTGACAGAGGCTCCTCTTCGTCAAAATGGAAATTTTATTAAAGTTTTCAGTGCCGCACGATTCACGGCCTCATAATTAAGGGCAAAAAATAGCGCTCAAATTTAATTTAACCAAAACTTAAAAAAAACAATGGGGTCAATTTTAGCTGAAATATTCTTACAAAAATTTGAAGAAAATGCCACGCAAACATTAATTGAAAGATTCAAAGTTATAAAGTGGTATAGATTTGTCCATGATACATTTATTATTACAGAATATGACAATCCAAATGAAATTTTAGATTATTTAAATACAATCAACGAAAAGATAAAATTTACTATGGAGTTAGAATTAAATAATTCCATACATTCCTTGGATTTAAATATTGAGAAGAGAGACAACAAATTAAATTATAACATATATCGGAAAAGCACACAAACTGACCGTATAATTCACTACAATTCAAACCATCCATACCAACATAAGATGGCAGCTTTTAGACATTTGATATATAGACTATATAATGTACCCCTTAATAAAGATAATTTTGAAAACGAACTAAAAACCATTAAACAAATAGCCGTCAATAATGGATATAATATTAAAGTCATATATAAATTAATAAATAAATTCAAATTTAATAGAAGTAAATATAATAATAAGTATCAAGAAAACAACCAAGAATTAATAAATAATAGCGAACAAAATAGTAAATGGTTAAAATTCAATTATTATGGTCACGAAACGAATAAATTAACAAAAAGTTTCAAAAAGCAAAATTTAAAAATAGGATTAACAACTAATAATAAATTAGATAAATTTTTCAAACCAAAAATTGAAACAGACGATAAATATAATTTGAATGGGATATACTCGATTAAATGTAATACATGTAACAAAAAATATGTAGGCCAGACTGGCAGAAGTTTCTACACACGTTATAAAAACACATCAATAAAAATAACACAACATCTAACTACGCAAAACATTTGCACCAAGAGAAACACCAATATGGAACAATTGAAGGAACAATGAAGATTGAAAAAATAATGCAGAAAGGGGTTAGAATGAACATAGCAGAAAACATACATATTTACAAAAATAAAAATAAAGTACAACTTATAAACGAACAATTAAGCGTTAAAGACGATATGTTACTAAAACTAATAAATAAAGTTGAAGTGTAAAATAGTGTAAAAATAAAAAACAAAAATAACATAAATAAAATGAACAGATAAGTCGAAAATTGAAAGGGGAAAAGATATAAGTCAAAAAATATAAAGAAACATAAACAGTGGATCGATTACTACTGTTTCAATAATTAAACAGTTATAGTATCGATGTTTAAAATAATTGTTGTTTGGTATTAAATGTATTTGTGTTTAATAATGTGTGACAAAACTTTTTTAAAATGTTAAATAACAATGAAACGTTTTTTAAAGTGTTAAAACTTGACATGACTTAAATTCATTCATTTAAGTTAAATAATTAAATAAGTATGTGGAAAACAAACGACACACAAAAAGTTTACTTACTTACTTACTTACTTATGAATATAAAACTAAAAAAATTTAAAAAAATTTAAATAAAATGTTGGACAATTAATGGGGCGGCGGTTTCCCTTGGGCCAATTACCCGATCGGGAAAATAACTAGTTTCCGTTTCCGTCCCAAAACGTCTCTGAAATGGGGCGCTTTTTCACGCCCACCGCAATACGCCACCGCAACCCGGCGACAAAAGCTCAAAAAACCGACTTACCGCCCTCCCCGCAGTACCAGGCTTCGGCGAAAAATCTCCACCTCCCAAAACGAAATTGTATGCGTCGCGTATTCGGTCAACTTGTTTCTGGTTCACTTCATCACTTTTACTACAGCAAATCCCAGATGAAACTGAGCTTGAATCTCCAGTGTGTGAGCTTTTACACAGGCGAAAGCTCTCGGGCGCGCTCGGGCCTCGTCGCGTTACACGGAGTTTATTTCCTGTTCAATTTAACTCACACCGCGCCCTTCGTCTTTTTCCACGTGTGCCGGAACTGAGACTTCCGGAGGAGGACCGTACGTCCGAGCTTGTTTCGCGGACGCACCTGTCATAATCTTGTTAGTCCGTGGTCATCTTGGGTTGACGTGGATGCTTTCACGTGGCGGCAGGTTTTTTACTCGATTGGGACGGGGGAGGGGGGAAATTCGAAATTAGCCCGCTTAATGGCATTTTTCTAATTTTCCGTGTTTCCTTTTATTTCCCGCCATTTTTTATCGCGATCCTCTCTCCATTATTCGGAGCTTTTCATGGCTTGAGCCCATTTATATCGGCGGTTTTTGTTCGGGTATTTTATTTGAAAGGGAGTTATTTTTAGGATAGTTTGATAGTTAATTACGTGAGGGAAATTTTTAATTGCGAGACTGACTGGTTGATACATTGTTACAGATACAACCGTAAATTGGTGGCGTGGCGTTGTAACGTGTGGCAACGGCGCTGCATGGCTTATACAGTGGGACTCAACAAAGCTTTTCAAACATATAATGGCCCCTCGAAAGAGTTTCGAATTAAAATTTAAGGTTCCACTCGGTTTTTGAAACAGAAGGTAAAATTCTTCAAATATCAGGTACATTTTGACCAAAATATACCATCTGGGTGTCTCAAAACATGCTAGATACAAAAAGATATATTTAAGTTTCATATTTTTGGACACTGTTGATTAAAATAACTGTCAAACTGATAATTTAAATATGATCATAATTAGGGTTTACACAAAAACCTACTTTTTGAAAAACCGGTTTTCCCAGATTGCCAAAAAACCGGTTTTAGAAGGTTTTTTAATTTTTGTCAAAAAAAAATAGAATAGGGAAAAATATTATATTTAATTTATATAAAATAACAAAAAACGAAATCAATATGAAAGTCAAAATATAAAAAAAATTAAGAATTACACATTACTTACACAAAATAACGAAAACTCGAACAAAAATTTCAAATTTCAAACAATATTTATATATATTTCACTAATTTTAATTTCTCCTAAGAAAATAGGATTTGAAAAAACATAAAATATCCACCGAACGGTGGCTAAATCTTGTTCTTATTTTGGCACAATATTGCCTGAAATTGAAATACTCGTTCACTAGCTACTGAGCTTGGTTTTATAGTTTTCAGGGCATCAAATAACAAATCTAAGTTTTCAATTAATGGAGCAGTTAACCGCCACAACTGCCATTATTATGCCTTGGAAAATCCACACTGGATACGACACAGCCATTTTCAGAACTTCTTTTCAATCAATGTGTGGTGCGGCATAGTAGACAATTAAATTATTGGGCCCCAATTTTTTTAAAGATAATTTGACAAGTGATATTTATTTAAATTTCTTGCAAAAACATTTTACTAACACTTTTGGAAATTAGAAGAAGAATGTGGTTTCAACAGGATGGGGCGTCTCCCCATTTCACGCGAAATGTGAGAACTTATTTGGACAACAGATTTGGAAGCGTTAATGCATGGCCACCCCGTAGTCCGGATCCGACTCCCTTGGATTTCTTCCTATGAGGAACTATAAAAAATAAAGTATACGAAACTCCATTTCAAAATTTAGAAGTATTGCTTGTAGAGAAATCGCACCAGAAATTTTAAGTTGGGTTCGTGAATCTTTTGTGAGACGCAATCGAGCCTGTTTAGAAAATGATGGACGGGAATTTTAATAATTGCTTCGTTAAATTATCTTCAGATGGTTTTCATTTTCATAACTTTTGTATTTATTTTGAATTCTTTAAAACAAAGTTTAAATGTTTTTTCGGTTGGGTGTCTACACTCAGGGTAACGATGCCTGTATAATCTGGCTGCGACAACTGCATTTTTGTGACGCTCGTCGTAGATTATGTTCATATTTAAATTGTCAGTTTCACAGTTATTTGTATTAGGAGTTTCCAAATATATGACACTTAAATATATGTTTTTTGTATCTATCGTGTTGTGACTTTTGAATATTGGGTTGCGTGCATTGAAGGTAGGCCTCGGAAAGTTAAAAAAAAATCCGGTGAATTTGGGACACCCTATATGTGAAAATAAAAACAGGAACCTTTAATCACAAAAAAATTTTATATAAAATAATATAAAATTACTCACATAGACGCGTTTCGGTGGCTATGCCACCATCTTCAGTACATCTACTAAATCTAATTTTACAAACTAAGCCTTATATACTATTATTTACGCATCCGTGAATTTAACACTGGAGTGAGTTTCACGGATGGTGTCTAGGGCAGAATCAGATTATAGGAATTTAAATAGTAGGGAAAGTTTGATTATATATAAGAATAGGAAAAAATTATTAAATAGTGATATGGGCCCCATTCCCAATACCCCATTGTATAGATTACTAGATTTGACTAACCATCCGTGAAACTCACTCAAGTGTTAAATTCACGGATGCGTAAATAATAGTATATAAGGCTTAGTTTGTAAAATTAGATTTAGTAGATGTACTGAAGATGGTGGCATAGCCACCGAAACGCGTCTATGTGAGTAATTTTATATTATTTTATATAAAATTTTTTTGTGATTAAAGGTTCCTGTTTTTATTTTCATTATCGACATCACAGGGTCCACTATATATATTTTACCCTATATGTGTACTAAATAAATTTTAGACAATTACTAAGAACAAGTTCAAAAAATTCAAATTACTTTTTTGTTGAAAAGTCCGCATCGTGGAAGTAATGAGACGGTCTGTACTCCGAATTCCTGAACTGAAAAAAATTGTCCCGTTGAGCGAAATGCGCCCCGAATAGTTTCTGTAAACAATTCCGGACACGTCCGACGCAGCAATTAAAAACCAACTCCAAATGATTGCTTTTCAGGTCGTAATAAATTAAAAATCCCCATTTTAGATCCATTTGTGTGTGTAAGTCATCGATTTTGCCATCAAACCGATTTTAATCTTTCGCGCAACGATGATTTATGTGCCCGGAGTAAATGAATCCGCGAAAAGAATTAAAAATAGCCCCGACTGTCACGGGTGAAGGGAGCACATCCTCTTTAAATTTCCTAAACCATACATCTTCGGCTACTCCCCAACGCTGACCTTTGCAAACGTGTTTTCGCTCTGCACACAAACATATTCACGGGAAAATAACGCGAACTGTTTGTTCCCGGATCGAATTCCGCCGGATTAGTTGAAAAATTTCGCCTGTTAAACCGTACAGATCTCGCTTTTCCAATTTGTGCGCTGTTACAATCGAAACAAAATTCCGGATAACGTTTAATTAGCGACTGTAGAAACTACATAAACCGATTATCCGTTCGAAATGCACGATACCGTAAATCGTGGCCTTTCCACCACACATCAGTGGTTTGGGCGGTTTCTGATTGGTAATCAAAAGCATTCAAGCTCAAATCTGTGCAGCAAATCGAGTGGAGACACCATTTATATTTTTAATTTAATTTTTATATTTTTTAGTTATGCCACAGTTTTTAAGCAGAAATCTTAGTAATTTAAGCGTTTACGCGATATGTGCAAATTCGCCACTTTCGACCACTTTGTTCTTTAACCTTCCACTAGCCGCACCTTTTTTGAGACATTAGTAGTCGCTGCAGAGTGTGACTCCGCAAAAGAAAATTCTATATTTTTTTGAAATTTTAAGTTAAACTTGGTAATATATTATAGCCTTTCCAAGTGTATTATTAAGTTGTTATGTCATAAACATTAAAAAAAAAAGTTTTGAGCAGAAAAATTTTCAAAAAACTTTAATGAATACTACCTGCAACACAAAATGTTAATAATTTTACTAGATATTGTACAAAATAAATACTGAAAACTTTTTATTTTACTGGTTCTCTTGTGGACCATTGAACAAGCTAATTTTAACTTAAACTTCAACTTAAATTTTGGTGTACATGTCGCAGCCATATTGTAGAATCCGCCGAAATATGAAGCGACTAGACACTTTACAAAGCAGCTCTGTTTTGTAAAACGGCTGATTAACGTTTAGGCAGATTGTTTAGCTGGAATGTTGACTATGTGTAATGTAGTGCGACAAACAGCCATATTGTAGATGTCGGCGGCGAATTGTAAATTCAGTCGTTTTGTAAACGATTGGGGAGATTGTAAAATATAGAATGAACAGAGAATTTTTACAATTTGACTGAAAATTTTAGGTGTTTTATGAATCGCTGAATAACTCAGTCTCTTTGATAAATGAACAACTGTTAGACATTTTATTAAAAAAAAACCTTTTATATTGAGTTAAACCTTTTTCTTATAGTTATAACTTTATATTTTGTCATAGCTACAAGGAAAGGTTTTCTTTATATAAAGTCCCTTTTCGCCGTTTTATAAAACGACGATCCGTCATTTTGTCGCATTGAAGAACGCGAAACGTCGTTACAGTAAGGCTGACCAACGTTTAGCTGTATTACAACCCGCCTAAACGTTAACGAGCCGATTTACAAAACCGAGCCGTTTTATAATGCAGCTAGCCGGTTTGTATTATAGCGGATTCTACAATCCGTCTGCGACATCTATAATCCAATATCCCCAAAAAGTGGATATTGAACAAACCAATATTAACTTGACGATTTGTCAAACAGCTTCAAAATTTACAATAAATTATTGTTTTTTTTTTTAACATGAAAAAACGAACACTGCCATTTTGTGCAGCCTTTCCATCACACACCTTGGCTAAGTGCTTGAATCAAGGAACCACACACTTTGAAAATTATTGGACAGTGCACTTGTATCGAAAATGATTATTACAGATTTACCTTGAGCTGTTGTAAACCGAAAATGTCAAAATGTATACAAAGATTTCCCTAATAAGTCAACAGTCGCTGCGGAGTCTCACTCCGCAATATGCAAAAAAAAACAAAAATAATGTATCTGCAGCTCTGATAATGGTAATGCTGGAAACTCATAGTACCAACTTTAAAACTAATAGTACCAGAATTCTAACCTAAATACTCAGAATTCAAACTGTGAATGTCAGAATTCAAACTTTGAATGTCAGAATTCAAACTTTGAAAGTCAGATTCAAACTTTGAATGTCAGAATTCAGAATTTACACACTAGATTCTATAGACCGAACAAGTTCAATCTCGATTCAGTGAACATTCTCACATCTAGTTGGTACAGAAATAGGGTATTCCCCGGTTCAGTTTCCGTTTTCTGATAAACCGTTCGTTAATAGGAGATGCCTCAATTTGGGTTATTAATGCACGATTTTTCAAATATTAAACAAACCCACAAATAAGGCATCAACACAAAAACTACAAAATCATTTTTGAAAAGTGTAAGTGTAACCTTCCCACAAAATAAATTTGCAATTAACAAAAATTGAGTTCAGCTCGAGGTAATTTTTTATTGAAATTGTATTGATTACACAATTTAAAAAATTCTTGCATTACATTCATCCTTACTTGGGGTTCGGACGCATGAAAAACATTTTTTTGTAATTAACGAAATATCGTTAAGGGTCGTAACCATAACAACGAATATCTCCTCATGAAAAATTTATAGGGATTTATTGATTTTCGGTTGAAGGGTTCATCAATAAAAAATTAACGTCCCAATACTTGCTGAGAATATTGCCCGAAACACTACTTGAAATATTCTGTTTTTTTTCACTCTTGTAGAACCGATTTTGTTCACTATGGTTTTGCACACTCGGCTGGCGCCTCGTGTGCAAAACCGGTGATCAAAATTTTTCGTTTCTCGACCTTTACTGCAACAAAATATTTAATTTCGAAGATAAAAATAATTTTCAACTTTGTTAATTAATTCGCAGGATAAATTAATTAAGATCGTCTCCCAGTCATCGATCAAACTCCGGTTTAGCAGCTTCGCGTCTTTTAATTAATCAGCAGGCCCGTTAAGAGTTTAGGTTAACATGTGTACATGCATTAGTGATGATGCAGAGATCGATAAATTTTAAATGAATCATCAGGTCCATAGGCGTTTATTGCGAAACTTTCGCCATTCAGCAGTTATAAATGAATAATGAATAGCAATATACTCAACTAATTTTGTTACATAATGTAGAGGGCTTTTGTGCTGTTGTTGGAGCGTACTACAAAAGTTCGGAATTTGCATGAAACCGTAGACCATTACCCGAATAGAATGGCCGCAACTTTAAAGATATTAACGTGGACGAACGTGCCTGCAACACGTTTGGCCACCTTAAAGGGTCGACTCGATTAACTGGTAAGCGAAACGACTGCGAATAACGTCCGGACAAATGAATCGAAACGCGATGCCATTAGGGCCCCCGTAAAGTGGCGAAAGGTGATTTCTATGTTTTACACTGCAACAAGTTTTTTGCACAGTATTCCCCATTCAGCCAAATGTTGAACGGTTTCGGTAAAATTGAAGCAAAAATAACAGCTTGGAAAATCGACTAAAAATGAATATTAAAATATGCAGGGTTGGGACAAAGTATGAAACCAAACAAATATCTTGAAAACGGACTTTAAATGCAACTTATGCATTAAACTAATTGTCATTGTTCTTACTTAAATTTATTATTAATGGAACCACAAGCTTTCTTTACAAATACACAGTGTTTCACGTAACTTTCCATATTCAAAAATCATAACATGCTAGATATAAAAAACATACAACGTGTCCCGGAAATAATGTCATTAATTTTAACCCGTAGTAGAACTCCTCAAAACAACCATTTTTTCTATGTATCATTTTTTCGAAATCGCAATTTGGTTTTGGCATTTTACCCCCCCGGAAATTGACGAGCCGCCTTGATTTGATAAATCACTGACGGTGATCGCAAATATTAGTTTTTGCTGACTGCATAAAAATGATCTTTCATTGGATATTCAAGGTATGTGCGTTTTATAATAAATAATTTTGTTACTCACTTATTTAAACCACCCGCCGCACATCTAGTCTTTGTTATTGTGACTTGTAACTTGTAACAATTATTTTGAACATACCATTTTTGGTAGTAAAACTTTGACAAGGACTCAAATTATTTCATTTGTGTATTACCATAGCATTTTTCAATTTGCATTCCAGAACTTTACAATAACAGCAACGGTCTAATTAATGAGTTGCTGCGTCGACATAACTAAAAAGCAGGGAATGTTTTCTCGCATTGGTTTTTTGTTCTACGCTTATCGGTGTTTAACATTCAGCATTATTATCTATAGGCGGGTAACGAAATAAGAGTCAAATCTGTCAACAATTTTAACTTGTTAATCTAAACGTTTGCACCAAAAAGTTATTTAAAAAAGTTCTTGGATTTGACAAGTTCTATCACTGGTTAAAGTTAATGACATTATTTCTGTTGTATATTTGTTGTATTTGTTGTATATTTTCTGGCGTCGGTTGGTATTTCAACATTCACAAGTATGAAAATTGGTAAGACATGAACAAAGTACATTTGATTCAGTTGCGTTTCGGATACTTGTAATTTCGCAAACGAATGGCGTGCGGTTTTGAATGGATGATAACCAATTTAAATTACACTTTGATATTATAAATTTGAGCGAAAAATTTGCATGTTAATGTATTTCGTTGAATCTCATGAATCTTTAAAAATCCGGGCAAGTAATCCGGTTATCCTTGAGATCAAATAGCGAAGTCTTTTACATTGTAATGCTGATAGCTGTCGCTACAAAGGATGTAAATAAAAGCGAGACAAAGTCATTCCTTTGTGAGATAAATAAATAATTTAGTTAAAAAACTATTTTTATTTTTGTTAATGCAGCAGATGTGGATGATAAATTATTTTTATATATTCTGATAGAAAAGAAATGTTGAAATTAGTTTGAGGTTTTTAAATTTTCGTTGGGTAAATAATTAAATAAATATTTCCGTTGCAAAGGCGATTAGAAGGAAACCGTCCAGGACAATGTGAGTGAAAAGTTTGTAAGACCCGGCGTGGCAGCAATGAAGTTTTAAGCAAAATTAATATTGTTTGAAAATTGTATCTAAAAGTGCGCTTAAGCGACGCGCTGACAGGATTAAATCGCACAATAAAAACATCCTTTGTTTGTTGTCATAAAATCTGTCCAGTGGCAGTAATGAATTCTCCAGAGTCGCAGTTCTCTAAAACTTTGTTAATGAGAACAAAAACTCGGTTCGGATCTGTTGTGGTTTGGTAACTGCGCCCGGCCGACAAGTCTAAGAAAAATGGTAAAAACTTCCAACATTAATCACCGGATTTTGATGATTCCGCAGGGCGGAATGGACGGCTGGAAAAACAGGCGGCGGGCCATCATTAAAATATTTCAGCCTCGTTAAAATGTTGTAAATAAATTCAGGGACGACGAGCGCAGACGTGTGTAAGAAGGAATATTAATTTAATTTTACCCCCGCGGGAAAACCTCATTCGGTATTCTTTGCAAGCCCAGCCGAAAATATACAGTCGAACTCCTCTATAGTGACCTCCTCTATAATGATTTTTTCTCTATAGTGATGTTTTTGTCAGGAACGTGCATTTTTGAACGTTTTCCATATATAAAATACCTCTATATTATAATGTTAAGCCTCTATATAGTGATTATTCTTTACGAAAGGTTTACCAAAATTCTCGAGGAACGGAATTTTCGGTAATTGAAAACCTGAAAAATCCTTAAAAGAATTTCTTGCAAAATCTTTACTTTCTTCATCAATAAGTACATGTTATGTAAGTATTCAGATGAAAATTTGTACTGTTTATTAATAACTGTGTGTATTTCTATATACTTAAACAAATATTTTTTCAAATATAATAAATTTTAATTTTTTGTTTTGAATATCAATTAGTTTTTAAAGTTACTGCCAAAATTGTAAAATTATACTTGAATTCTATATAGTGAAGTTTCTCTATAGTGATGTTTTTTCATGGCTTTTCGAACATCACTATAGAGGAGTTCGACTGTATATATATTTATTGAATGCGTTCCATCCTTATTATGCATGGCTTATTAAGGAAGCTACATTTTTAAAATTAGATAAGAAACAATATAACATAAATACATAAACTTAATAAATACCAAATTAACATAACTTAAAATTTAATTTGAATTAACATTTAACTTAAAACTATAAACAACATAACTATAAGAACATTTGATAATAAATTGTAATTTTAATTTTATTTCATAATATCGTGACAAAAGATTTGGAAGGCTTCAAAATTATCGCTATTCATTAATTTATAATAAACCCCGTCAAATTTTAACTTATTTTGAGGTTCTCTATATTTAACACAATTGTTAATCCTATGATGAATGTCATCAGTTACACTACAAATTTCACAAAGAGGAGTTGGTTTTATTTTAAATCGAAAGAGATATGCATTTAATTTCCCATGACCCGTTATGAATTGTGTTATATAAAAATCTGGTTGAAATGTAATATTTTGTGTTCTGTGATTAACTGTAGGAAAAAATAATTTTGTGATAGATGCTTCGTTGGTATTTATCCAAATTTTGTTCCACTCTTCATTCATTATTTTTTTCAAATTTTGTTTTATTGTATAATAATGTACATTTATCAAATGAAATGATACGATGAGAATTGATTATTAAAAATGATAAATTTAACAAATTAATTTTAATTTCATCATTTATTTTTTGAACATGAAATTTTAAAATGATTGATGAAGAATTTTTTATAATATGAAGGATTGCTTGATGTTTTGAATTTGTTGTTTTGTTGAGTATATGTTTTTTAGTTTTTTAATCTTTCCAAAGTAATTTAATATAATTGTAATTGAATGATTATTGTATTGTTTAATGTGGAAATATGTTAAAATTTCATTTAGTATGTACAATTCAATTTGAGTGTTTGTGCATAAGTAATGTATTTTATATTGTTTTTTATATTTTATTGTGTTATTGTAGTACAGTGCGAATAATGCCCCTGATGAATGAACTGTCTTGATAAACGATATATAAAAAATGTAATCCGTTGTAATTTCTAATGAAGTTATTATTGTGTTTCTAAAATCTTTTATTTCGTAATAATTTATATCTTTTTCTATTTGATTTAGGTTTAATTTCATTATATCCAAGTAAGGTTGTATCAATAATTTGTTCGCATTTTTTTTTATAGACTGTATTATTGCTATTTCCTTTATTCTAATCTGTATTGGCTTAATACCAGCAATAACGTTCAATGCATCACTTGATACTGTTCTATATGATTCGGTAATCCTTTTACAAAAATTCCTTTGAATAGTTTCAAAAATGTTTAAATTATATTTACTATTCATAGCACGGTTCCAACCGAAACTAAAAAGCTCCACTAATTTCCCCCTCCTGAAGGTAAAACTTTCGAACGCACGCAATATTTACAAAAATAAAACCGGGGAAGCATTAATTCAGTGAAATATGCTCCAAGAAACGCGGGATACTGTTCGCCTTAATTTACGCAGGGGTTCATTCCGGTGGTAAACTGTGGTATTTCATTAGACGGAATCGCATAAATAACGCGATGAAAGTCGACCAAAAAGCCGCAAAAAATTTCCGCGTAATGGTTCACCGTAAATTATTGAGTTGGAGGTGGTACGTGATTTTCTGACGTAAAACAATCATGCCGCTTAATAAAACATTTTCCCGGTGAAAGGGATGCTTCGTTGCTAAATGGAAAATTGTTCTTTGAATCATTAAAACCGGAAGAACGAGTCCTGAAAACGACGCCACTATCGTCAGCGCAAAGCCTTCCACCAATTCTGTAGCTCGCGTACGGGACAAGTTGTGCAATTAATTAGCAAAAACCAATGACTGAAACACACCGAGTCTTTACTTTACTTTACTTGTCTGAAGTTAGTATTATTTTTGTGTCAATTCACAATATTGTTAAGTTTAATTTTAAGGGTGTCCTCTAGTGAGAGGTTGTGACAGTTTAGAGATCGAGATTTCCTAGATATTAAAAAACGTATATCCACTGGATGTCCATCTTATGTCCTAGGTATTACTTTTAGGTCTGGTTTTGTTTTGTAGATGGCACTTCATAGTTACCGAAAACACAAAGGAGGCGCTACGTTAACTCTTTACCAATAATTGATACAGTACAAAATTATATTTATGGAAAGAATAGTTTGAGACCACAATTTCATTATTACTATTCGTGGGAATTGTAAACTGCATCTTTTCCAGTAAAACAATTTGTTTATAATAGCACTATAATTTCTCATACCCAGTTATAAATCAATTAAAAAAAACTTTACCCATTGATTAACTGGAGTCAAGTCAACTGACTGGAGTCAATCGAATATTACTGATGATGCTACTATGCGAAAACTGTTATAATAAATAGTAAAAACAGTTATAATATCGATGTGTTGTTAATAACAATGTGTGACAAAAAACTTTTAAAAAGTTTGTTTTTAAATATTGTATTTGTATAAAATGTATATGTGACAAAACTTTTTAAAGTGTATATTACAAACATGACGTGACTTAAATTAAATTTAAGTTAAGTTTATTAATAAATTTGTGGAAAAAGTAAGTTTACTTATATTTACAATCATATGTCCACATAAGGAAAAATGAAAAAGTTAAATAAACCCAGTTTGGTTAGGTTAGTTTAGGTTTAAGATTTCTATCTCTGTCAATCTTAGAGCAAATCGATTTTTAATTGCACCAAAAAAGTTTTTATGTTTATACGACGCTCTAAGCAAGAAAGCAAAAAAAGGTTTTCCTTGGATTGGCTTTTATCTCTCACTTTTTTTTTCTTTTTTTTTTTTTTTCTTTTGGCCTTTTTTTTCCTTACTAGGGTAACTTTTCCTGCTGGAAACGATGGAACAAGAATCAGTTGAATTGCTTCAGTATTAACGGAGCTACGGCCATTTCGTCCACTTTTAGTTCTTCATTGTTGACTTTTACTTCTCTATCTCTGTCAATCTTAGAGCAAATTGATTTTTAATTGCACCATCGTGTTCGTCGCAAAAAAATACATAAATTTTCATGTTTATACGACGCTCTAAGCAAGAAAGCAAAAAAAGGTTTTCCTTGGGTTGGCTTTTTTCTCTCACTTTTTTTTTCTTTTTGCCTTTTTTTTCCTTACTAGGATAACTTTTCCTGCCGGAAACGATGGAACAAGAATCAGTTGAATTGCTTCAGTATTAACGGAGCTACGGCCATTTCGTCCACTTTTAGTTCTTCATTGTTGACTTTTACTTCTCTATCTCTGTCAATCTTAGAGCAAATTGATTTTTAATTGCACCATCGTGTTCGTCGCAAAAAAATACATAAATTTTCATGTTTATACGACGCTCTAAGCAAGAAAGCAAAAAAAGGTTTTCCTTGGGTTGGCTTTTTTCTCTCACTTTTTTTTTCTTTTTGCCTTTTTTTTCCTTACTAGGATAACTTTTCCTGCCGGAAACGATGGAACAAGAATCAGTTGAATTGCTTCAGTATTAACGGAGCTACGGCCATTTCGTCCACTTTTAGTTCTTCATTGTTGACTTTTACTTCTCTATCTCTGTCAATCTTAGAGCACATCGATTTTTAATTGCACCATCGTGTTCCTCGCAAAACAAATACATAAGTTTTCATGTTTATATGGCGCTCTAAGCAAGAAAGAAAAAAAGTGTTTTTTTTTAACAGTGCAAATGTTTATTTAGAACAGGTAAATAATCACAACATTAGTTATGATGCATTTCCAAAGATCATTTGCGTTGGCCACCCCTGCCTTACGTTATACTTTGAGTGAAAAACTCCATCGGTAATTAGGGTCCGCAGAGTAATTTCGCGGGCGAAATGAAAAACAGCACTTCCAGTCGTAAAATATTAAGCCATAAACCACCAGGAACCGAATAAAGCCGTAAATAAAGCTTCACCTTCGATCGAGGTAGTAAAATTTCCCGACACGAATTTTCCTTCCTATTTTATCACTAAATAAATGACATTTTAACGCTACATTATTACCATATTATGAACGTCATCTCTGGCTCCCATTTGCGCGCCTAACTACCCTATAAAATCGTTTTACTGTACATAAAATTAGCCCGGAGAATTCGTGCCTCAAAAAATCACGGAAATTAAATCCGGTCCTCCGGGATACCTGCAATATTGTCCAATGATGGATGGTACCGTCTCTAATTAGTCTCGATGCGACTCAATTTAGCCGCCCTTCGTCGCGGATTCCAGATCTATAAATTAACACTGAACTGATAATTAGGGAGTATTTGTATACCCGGGTCAAGACTATGGCTCCCATTAAAGCTGATTTATAGGTTACATATTATACATATTGTGTATGCGTGACGCAGTTGTTCTCCACCAATCCGCATTTTGCAAAAAATAACGGTCGGCTCTTTGTGTAATAAGCACTTTGATGTGAGTTTGCATTTTAAAAGGTCAAAGATGAAATTGTTTTTTTTTCCTGTGAGTCTGGTGATGAAGCTATAAAGCGAGTGAATAAACTAGGGATAAGTAGCAACGAACGCAATAATGTTTATATAAACTGCTTCTTTTAAGGTTATTAGCGTAATTTAGTGCCGTAATTAACTTTTCTCGGAATTAGTTTCAAAGAAGCGCAAATTAAACCGGATTTGGAGATCAACTGGATTGACGCACAAAAATTAATTGTTATTAGGGGAATTGTGGCTAAGATGCCACCTTAGGGTCAGATGGAACAGGGTTTTTTTTAAGAACCTAAAAATAAACATTTTTAATACTGCGTTGGCTGAGAGATTAATTATATTAATTTATATGAGTCTATACATTTTTTTTTTTTGAAGATAAAAATACAGTCAAAAATTATAGTCAATACGCCAACCAACACGTGAAAATACGAAAAGATTTTCTTCTTTGTATCATCAATTATTGTAATTTTTCTGTGCCACTAGATGGCACCAAACCGTTTTTCTTTTCAACTTACATATTTTTATTTGGTAGACGAACAGTAAAATATTTTCACACAATTTTGTGTAACAAAATAATGTTACTAATTTGCGTTTATTAAATAAAGCCATTTCCGTATTAGAAGGTATCTTTTTAAATAATTTACGACATAAAGAGCCCAATTTACCGGACAATATTGATATAGGGTAGTTGACTTTTTATTTATGACAGTCACTAAACTTAAAAGAGTGCAGTTCTGACGGCAACTGAAAAGCTGTCTCGTCCAGTTTGATGAGTCAATCATAAACTATTGTTAGGGTGGTAAACCGCATTGTCCATTGTTGGAAAGTCATAAATAAAAGCATTTTTCGTGCTTTATCTTCAATTTTTTAACTCAAAAAGTAATAATACTTTTACGAATCAAATTGCAAATATTATATGCTACGAATAATTTGGCAAATTTTGAAACAAAACACCAAACATCGAAATTTTATCAAAAACTCTTTGTTTTAATTTTTTGGCTTCAAATAAAAATAATTTGGAAAATTTGTAGCACTAATCGAAAGTGTAAACTTCAACTGATATAACATGTTAATTGCATACTTTCTCCTCAATTGTAAATAGGTATTATGGTCGCGGCGGTAAAACTGGGCTCACCCTGTATATCCCAATTTGACTCATAAATTAACCATTTTCTACTAAAATGTATTTCATGTTTCATTGAATGATAAAAGATGTTATTGATTTAATTCTTACAATATTAGTCAATGTAGTGACACGTTTAATTGCAAATATTGTAAAATTTCATTATGACTGAACAGAAAAAACTCTTTTATTCTTAAAAGGACACAAAACACAAAAAATAAGTTGGTTTAATTTAAGAGTATATTTAATTTGAAGAATAATGGTATAGGTATCATGTTTCTATTCAGGTTATTCAATGAGTTATGATAAATTTAAAATACCCGCGTTGGGCTCAATGACGTCACACGGGTTTTCACCAAATTATTTTCGCAATTATAATTTAAAAATATTTTTTTTATGTTTTGTGCTCCTTTAATCTACAAAAAATGAAACTTACTCAATTTTTTTGCATACTTTCCCCCAAATTTTTAATAGCTATTATGGCCGCGGCGGTAAAACTTGACTCCCCCTGTATATCACAATTTGCCTTATAAATGAACCGTTTTCTACTAAAAAAATATATTTCATGTTTCATTGAATGATAAAAACTGTTATTAATTTAATTCTTACAATATTAGTCAATGTAGTGAAACTGTTAATTGCAAATATTGTAAAATTTTATTATGACTGAACAGAAAACACTCTTTTATTCTTAAAGGGGCACGAAATACAAAAAATAAGTGGGTTTAATTTAAAAGTATGTTTAATTTGAAGAAAAATGGTACAGGTATCATGTTTCTACTCAGGTTATTCAATGAATTATGACAAATTTGAAATACCCGCGTTGGGCTCAATAACGTCACACGGATTTTCACGAAATTGTTTTTACAATTATAATTTTAAAATATTTTTTTAAATGTTCTGTGCTCCTTTAATCTACTAAAATGAAACTTATTCTATTTTTTTTTGCATACTTTCCCCTCAATTTTTAATAGGTATTATGGCCGCGGCGGTAAAACTTGACTCACCCTGTATATCCCAATTTGTCTTATAAATTAACCGTTTTCTACTAAAAAAATATATTTTGTTTCATTGAATGATAAAAAATGTTATTAATTTAATTCCTACAACATTAGTCAATGTAGTGAAACTGTTAATTGCAAATATTGTAAAATTTTATTATGACTAAACAGAAAAAACTGTTTTATTCTTAAAAGGAAACAAAACACAAAAAATAAGTTGGTTCAATTTAAAAGTATGTTTAATTTGAAAAATAATGGTATAGGTATCATGTTTCTACTCAAGTTATGAGTTATGATAAGTTCAAAATACCCACCTTGGACTCAATGACGTCACACGGATTTTCACCAAATTGTTCTTACAATTATAATTTAAAAATATTTTTTTATGTTTTGTGCTCTTTTAATCTACGAACATGAAACTTACTCAATTTTTTTTGCATACTTTCTCTCAATTTTGAATAGGTATTATGGCCGCGGCGGTAAAACTTGACTCACCCTGTATAAGAATTAAGTTTCGCCTCTGCCACTCTGATTTGTTTGGTAATTCGATTTGAGCGAAAATTAGCGACGATTCAGTGCCCCATTTGGCATCGAGCAAGACGTCGCGTCGGTCGGTAGAGCTATTAAAAGTTGTCGAGCCTCGAGGACTTCTCCTAATGGTGCAGCAACTTGTACATTTCCAACTTGTGAAAATACGCAACTACAATAAATTGCCCCGCACTTTGTGTTTACAAATTCCTTTCCAACTTCAGCATTAGATTTATCGGAAATCTTTGCGAGCACAAGTTCCAGAATGTTTAACAGATTGCCGCTCATTCTTCCAGAAACCTTTGAAGTAGTTTCGCGGTTGATGAAAATGGGAACAAAAATATAAATCAGCGGAATAATGATGGCGCGCTTTTGACTTTTTTCTCGAGTTCCTGCGATTTTCAAGCGAACGCGAAATTTCCAACGAGAACACCGCTTCGATAATGGCGACAGTATTCGCAATTTCCGCGCCAATTCGGATTAATTTAAAAATCCTAAAATCAATGTGAAAATAATGTACAACGTGGCTCATCGTGGAAAATTTTGAAACTCATCAATTTGGAAAATAAAAAGGCGAAAAAGATTTAATTACAGAAATGATGAGTAAAGGTCAATTCACACCATAATGTCGAATAACTAACCGTAATCACAAACAGAAAACCCTACAAGGCAGGTATTTTTCAGTTTAGACTTAAAAATGTTGGTTTAGTAAATTGGATTCTGGTGAACACAATGAAAACCCTCCTAATTACCTTGAAATTATATGAGATGCTTAAAGTGGCGACCTTCTTGTTGTAAACGTCTCCTAAAATTAGCTTGAAAAAATATTTTTCTTGCATTTTGTCAAAAGTTTCCACGAAATGTACGTCTAATTGCACTATAAATCATTCAGATGCAATCAAATTTCATTCAAACTGATTCATACTGATGGTTTTAAATATAGTGTGACTCTGGATATTGTTGCTTATCGATGAGACCCACTTTGTTCTAGATGTCCCTCTGCAGTGGTTGTTTAATAAAAAATTGCTATCAAGGTCAATTTTCACACTAATTTAATTTCAAGTTTAAAGTTTGGCAATTTAAGAATATTCCTAGGACCAGCTTGTACAGAGTGAATCAAGTTAAAAATTGAGGGGAAAGTTGCAATTTCCACGTTACTTCAGTTAAAGTTTACAGTTCCGATTAGTGCTACAAATTTTCAAAATTTTTTTTATTTGAAGCCAAAAAAGTGGAATAAAGTGTTTTGGGGAAAATTTCGATGTTTGGTTTTTATTTCAAAATTTGTCAAATTATTCGTTGAATTAATATTTGCGATTTGATCGTAAAAAATATTACTTTTTGAGTTAAATCAAATTTTAGATAAAACACGAAAAATGCTTTTATTTATGACTTTTCAACAATGGATAATGCGGTTTACCACCCAAACAATAGTTTATGATCGACCTATCAAACTGGACGAGACAGCTTTTCAGTTGTCGTCAGATCTCCATTCTTAAGTTAAGTTTAGTGACCGTCATAAATAAAAAGTCAAGTACCCTACATCAATACCATTGTTCGGTAAATTGGCCTGCGTATGTCGTAAATTATTTAAAAAAGTACCTTTTAATTCGGAAATGGCTTTATTTAATAAACGCAAATAAGTAAAATTATTTCAATTGCACTAAATTGCGTGAAAATATTTTACTCTTCGTAAATCAAAAAAACTAAGAAATTGAACAGCTAGTAATTGAGATAAAGTCAAAATTTTACCTGATTACAATTTGTTTTTTCTATGTTGCTTAATAATATAAAATTACTTGAAAGGGTATATTTTTCCACCGGCGGTAAAACTTGACTCACCCTGTATAATGGCCATTTAAGCAAACTTATCATTTATTTCAAATTGTATTGCTTGGTATTGAAATGTAAATAAATAATAAATATTTATTTGGGTCGAACTGTTATTAAAAAGTAAATTGGTGGGGGGGGGGAATTCCGATTGTGATTCAAATTCTTCTGCTTGGTTATCTTGAAAGTTTGGCGACGCTGACTGGAACGGAATTAAATTTTGTTTCTTAATCCCCGAAAATATATTTGAAGGATCAAAATTTGCATATTCTACTGCGGTTGCAGATTACGCAAATTAATTTAACTCACGGATTTAATTAAACATAAAGTATGTTTACCCCGCCCGTGCTGTTATCAAGATGTTTAACTTTCATATCCTTGTGAGACGAGGCGGTTCTTAAATCCCCGAAACCGCCAGTTAACACGCACATTTGATTACGGCAATCATTTCGAAATTTCAAAATTTGACAAGTAGTTATAAGCACCAAAAATGAATTTAAAATTACTAACAGTAAGCAAACAGTGTTCTGAAATAATCTCCGAATCCGGCATCAAAATTGACAACGTCGACAACCCAACAATCGAAGAACTCTACCAAAAAATTTACCGAAATCACCCCACCCTTTTCCCCGATGAAGACTACAAGCTTTACTGGCTGTACGCAAAAACGACGTTCCTGCCGATTAACGACCACCTAACGTACGTAACGGCGCTGACGCTAACGGTCACTAAAAACGTTTATTTGCTGCTGAACGACTGCGACGAATTCTGCGAGCAGAACGAGTTCTACATAAGAAAGCTGGATCGGATCGAGATCGAGGAGCAGAAGGAGCGCGAGAGAGATATTTACGACGTCAGGATAGGGAAGAAGGAAGAGCCGGTGGAAGAAGAGGAACCCGATGCTTTTGACGCGGAACCGCGCTGCGATACTGAGATTCTGAATTTTGCTTTGAGAAAACTGCCTGTAGGCAAACTTTTCACGAGAGATTTCGCCATGAATCTTAACTTCGTGAACGATGTTAAGAAAGGTGAGGGTTAAAAAATTGTTACTCTTTGTATTGGAATTGTTTACTGTCAGTGAAAAGTTAACGTTGCTAACCGGTTAATTTTTAACTTGTTAGCAACTAAAATTAATCGGTTAGCAACGTTGTTGACATTTGAAAATTGTCTAATTATTAAAAATAAATGTGCGTCTATGGTTCTCGCTGATGTTGAACTATTGCGATGAAGTGGGGTTACTTGTATCTGAACAGCCAACTTTAGAAATAAAAGGTTCAACATAGATCCACTTGCGGGAAACTTTTGCATTTTTTGACAATCCAATTTTCTGATTTATAGAATTATTCACAAAACTCCCGAAACCGCAGTGGATTTCCACCCCCCAGCATATATATAATTGTGGTTTTTGAAGATTTAAGTCACACCAGTTACACTGTTTTTTATGTCAATTTTTTAAAGCGACGTACTCTCGCTCGTATCTTGCTACAGATTTTTCTTGGCAATAAACTTGAAGCCACACTCGTGGTTTCGTTTATGATAGCTTCAAGCGCGTTCATTTTTGACAGTAAAACCATACACGAATTTTGTAGACAAAAATTTAATTTACCATAACAGTAAAATGGTTTCAAATATGAAAAAATGATGTAAATATAAAATTGTAGAATATCTCAAGGCCGACAACTTTTCTTCTACAAAGTTTGTTGTCAATTAAAAAATAATGTCTCTTTGATTTCATTAAGCTTGCAGATTTTTTATCTTTGTCGCCACCTACAGTTCTCAAGCGGAAGCTTTTTCATCACACGAGAATAGTCATTAAAAATGAGTAACTGGTCGCATATTTAAAATCTCAGGTCCCGAGTATTTACAATAAAAACGATTGATGATAAAGTGCGATTTTTTAAATTTTGTGATTAGGCAGCAAGATGGAGAAACAGCTCATACAGCTCAGACCACCTTGATCACCTAATTTAACACCATTACATTATTTTTTGTCGCCCAACTTGAAAACTAATATTTTTCAATTACTGTTTCGCCAAAAGTTCTCATCGCAACATTCCAGTTTGTGTATAAACGTTGAAGGCCAACATTTCTAGCGACTATTGAAAATTTTACAATTTTGTGTCAATGTAAATTGTTGTAAAAAAATCTCTTTTATAGTTCTACTATATTTGAAGTATGAACGCAAATTGTAATCATAACCTAACTTTACAACGTCATTATACTTGCTTATTTAGAAATTCAATTAAAAAAAAATTAATGTAGATATACAACGTGTCCCGGAAATAATGTCATTAATTTTAACCCGTAGTAGAACTCCTCAAAACAACCATTTTTTCTATGTATCATTTTTTCGAAATCGCAATTTTGTTGTGGCATTTTACCCTCCCTGAAATTGACGATCCACCTTGATTTGATAAATCACTGACGGTGATCGTGAATATTAGTTTTTGCTGACTGCATAAAAAATTATCTTTCATTGGATATTCAAGGTATGTGCGTTTTATAATGAATAATTTTTTTACTCACTTATTTAAACCACCCGCCGCACATCTAGTCTTTGTTATTGTGACTTGTAAATGGTTGTAACAATTATTTTGAACATACCATTTTTGGTAGTAAAACTTTGATAAGGACTCGAAATTATTTCATTTATGTATTATCATAGCATTTTTCAATTTGCATTCCAGAACTTTACAATAACAGCAACGGTCAAATTAATGAGTTGCTGCGTCGACAGAACTAAAAAGCAGGGAATGTTTTCTTGCATTGGTTTTTTGTTCTACGCTTATCGGTATTTAACATTCAGCATTGTTATCCTTAGGCGGGTAACGAAATAAGAGTCAAATCTGTCAACAAATTTTAACTTGTTAATTAAAACGTTTACACCAAAAAGTTATTTAAAAAAGTTCTATCACTGGTTAAAATTAATGACATTATTTCTGGGACACGTTGTATATTTAATTTCTTGAACAAGATGAAGTACAATATTTAAATTTTATGTTTACACAGTTATAAAGATGATATCCGGCTGATATATCTACATTATTTTTTTTTAAATTGAATTTCTAAATAAGCAAGTTGATCTGCCCCACCCTGTATTAAGGTTTTGCATGAATTTAAATTTAAAAAATGACCCGTTACAACTGCTCCTTTTATAAATTTACCATATTTGAGTTTATTTCGTTATTTTAAGAATTTGTTTTAATTAATTAAGGTCGTGCAACAATTAACGATTTTAATGAAACTTTTCAGGTTGGCCAAAGTTAAAAAATAAGCTGGTTCCCTTGGACGAAGAGGTTATCGTTCGCGTCGTCAAAAAGGACAAAGGAAAGAAGGGCAAGAAAGGCAAAAAGGGGGGCAAGGACAAGAAAAAGGGCGCGAAAAAGAAGGGAAAATAAAAACCCGTTTTTAACTGTAGTTTTGAGTTTAAAAAAAACGGCTTAATGCGTCTAAAACGGTTAAACGACACACGAAAATGAAAATGAAAATAATCGCCCGGGCGATTTCTTTCCAGGAAGCGCAGAACAAGCAAACAAAGCGTTAAATTTTAAGGGAGTATTAAATAAATTTAAACGCTCCAATAATTCCCGTCCACTCGTTTTGCACGCCACGTTTTACTTTGTGCGGTCCATTACCTTTGAAGTCCGGCTTCGGCCTTATCTGAGTCGTTCAATGCGACCTCTTTCTGCACATCATCCTCTTATCACTGGCCGTCGTTTTCCTTCGATTAATATTATTGACCGGGGAGACGGTCAGGAAATCCGAGATCGGCCCGATCTAAGCGCGAGAAAAACTTGAACCCGATCCGTCCATCGGATGAATTATGGCGCAAAAGGGCTCAATGGTTGCTATTTTACTGTGTAGGACGTGATTAATGAAACCGGTTTTTACGTCTTGAAAAAAAAGTGTCAAAAGTTATAAAGTAAGAAAAAATATGAAAATCATTTAATATCGCTATAAAATCGCCATAAAATGAAATGAGCAAAAAGATGAATCCAAGTAACTGACAAATGACATTTAACATTAATCCGGAAATGGCGTTATTTAATAAAAGTAAATTAGTAAAATTATTTCAATTGCACTCAATTGCGTGAAAATATTTTACTGTTCAAAAAAATTCATAAATTGAACAACTCTTAATTAAGATAAAGCCAAAATTTTACCAGATTAAAAAAAATTATTTGTTGTTTTTATGTTCCTTAACCTTCCAGTAGTCGCATGCGGACTGTCGCTCCGCACGACTATGTATTTTTGATTGTTAAAGAAATTCTCGATTCTCTCGAACGGCCGTTTTCAGTACCTTCCTAATTTATTGTCTAAATGTTAGAGCTGCAGATACATTTTTTTTTTTTTTTTTTGCATATTGCGGAGTGAGAGTCCGCAGCGACTATTGACGTCTTAGGCAAATCTTTGTATATATTTTGACATTTTCGGTTTACAACAGCCCAAGGTAAATCTGTAATAATCATTTTCAAAGTGTGTGGTTGCTTGTTTCAAGCACGAAGCCAAGTTGTGTGATGGAAAAGCTGCACAAAATGACAGCGTACGTTTTTTCATATTAAAAAAAAACATTAATTTATTGTAAATTTTGAAGTTTTTGACAAATCGTCAAACTAATATTGGTTTGCTCAATATCCACTTTTTGGGGATATTGGGTTATAGATGTCGCAGACGGATTGTAGAATCCGCTACAATACAAACCGGCTAGCCGCATTATAAAACGGCTCGGTTTTGTAAATCGCCTGGTTAACGTTTAGGCGGGTTGTAATACAGCTAAACGTTTGTCAGCCTTACTGTAACGACGTATCGCGTTCTCCAATGCAACAAAATGACAGGTCGCCGTTTTATAAAACGGCGAAAAGGGACTTTATATAAAGAAAACCTTTCCTTGTAACTATGACAAATATGAAGTCATAACTATAAGAAAAAGGTTTAACTCAATATAAAAGGGTTTTTTTTAATAAAATGTCTAACAATTCTTCCTTTATGAAACGGACTGAGTTATTCAGCGATTCATAAAACACCTAAAATTTTCAGTCAAATTGTAAAAATTTTCTGTTCATTCTGTATTTTACAATTTCCCCAATCATTTCGAAAACGACTGAATTTACAATTCGCCGTCGACATTTACAAGATTGCTGATTGTCGCCCTACATTACACATAGTCAACATTCCGACTAAACAATCTGCCTAAATGTTAATCAGCCGTTTTACAAAACAGAGCTGCTTTGTAAAGTGGCTAGCCGCTTCATATTGCGGCGGGTTCTACAATATGGCTGGGACATGTACAACAAAGTTTAAGTTAAAGTTTAAGTTAAAATTGGCTTGTTCAATGGCCCACAAGAAAACCAGTAAAATAAGAAGTTTTCAGTATTTATTTTGTACAATATCTAGTAAAATTATTAAAATTTTGTGTTGTAGGTAGTATGCATTAAAGTTTTTTGAAAAATTTTCTGCTCAAGACTTTTTTTTTAATGTTCATGGCATAACAGCTTAATAATACACTTGGAAAGGCAATAATTTATTACTAATTTTAACTTAAAATTTCAAAAAAATATAGAATTTTCTTTTGCGGAGTCACATTCTTGCGACTACTGGAAGGTTAACGGCTCTCGGCAGAGAGACTTGCTTACTTCAATACTACAATTTTACGAGATCGTTTTTCTACTAAATGATAGGCAACCACGGTACCATCTTGGTCATAAATAATTGTACACAATACAGTGCCGTCAAGTAGCTATAAATCACTCTCTTGAAACGACTTACATCTCAACATTTCCTGAATTTACAAAGGCCGACATGTGTTTGGGTCGCCTCTTTTATTCTTTGCAAACGCCAGGTCTCTTACAAAAATTCGTCTTTAAAATCGTAGGTAGTTTTTGTTACTCTAAAAAATTATTTATATTTCTCCGTCAATTTCCGAATGTGTATCCTATATCGTTTAATTGATACAAATTAATAACAAACCATTTTTCACTTCCATTCACCACTGTACGTACTTGAAGTTTTATGTGAACAGGATATTTTTTATTACATAATTGACTAACGGTAACAATTTTCCCGCTCTGATAAAAATTAATGTACCGAAAATATGTGATTATTGTTAATCTGGCGCGCGAGTTGAAGCGGCGTCGTCAAAACGGGGCAACGTCAAAATCGCATCGAGGCCCCGATGGCGGTGCATGGTGACGCACAGGACCGAATGTGACAGTCGACTATTAAGTTCGTAATTGCGTTAGTGTGGAGGTAATTATCGTCATTCGATGCGTCAATAATCGGAAACTCTATTCGATTTTTGAAATTGAGATTTAGAGGTGCGTTTAATGCGATCATCGATTTTACACGTTGGCTAATGACCTGGCAACTGTCAGAGTGACACTGATTGTTTTCAAAATGCGAAAATGCCGTTGCTTGGTAACTGACAATTTTCAAAAAGAATTTGAAACATTGGTAACCAATCATTTTGAAAAACATTGTCACTTGATTATTTTGAAAAACAATTGAAAAATTTGTTGCCCTGGTTACTAATTATTGCTTACGAAAACAGCCAGAGTAAGGTTTATAATTCTAACATTTCCACAACATTAAAAAAAAAAAACACTTTGAAACATTAATAGGAAGCTAATAGTTTTGAAAAAGAAAAGAAGTTATTTAGTAACATTGACAGTGACAATTTTGACAAACAGTTTGTGACACAGTCGCCTCGGTAACTAATAATTTTGGAAACAAAAACCGTTTGTTTGCTTAAACATTGTTACCCAGTAACAACCAGAGTGCGACTTAAAATTTCAACACTTTTGAAAATCACTCTTTGAAACATTGGTAAGTAGCTAATAATTTTGAAAAAAAAAACAACTGTAACCTTAGCTATGAAAACAGTTTTATTTAGTGACATTGCTAATTTTGACAAACAATTGGTAAGTAATAATTTTAAAAACAAAAACCGTTTTCTATGATTTCAGGTAAAACCGCTTTTTTAAAACAAAATTTCAAATTTGGAAACAATGTCTTGTTCCAAAAGTGGGTGTTCATACAATCAAGTCATTTTAAATGAAGAATAGTTGAAACATTATCTAGCCATAAATGTAACAAGAAAAGAAGCTAGGTTCGTTTCTTTCGGTTAGTTTTTATTACAGGCGGTAAGGTAGTACATAAGTTTCCTGGAATTGCAAATTCCACAGTGCATTGTGTTTTGTTTGTGTCAAAAAAAAAAATTGCTTAAATATTGGGAAATATAGCTTAAACGCAACCGTTAACTACTTTTTAATTTTTCTTTGTAATTAAAAAAAAAAATAAAGAGAAAAAATACGATAAAGTAAAATGTTGCCAAAGGTTTGATTATTGTTTTCAATACAATACATTGAAATAATCAAAATGTTGAAGATTTGGACATTTTAATTAATAACAAGTTTAATTGACATAATATCAAACTGTAAGTAAGCGAAAGTCGCCCGGATAGCGAACTTCTTTTAAAATTTGAAAATGCAACCGTACTTCAGTCAAAGGCGCCGAGGAAGGGTCTTACGACGTTTACTGTTAAAACAACCGTAGTAGTTCATTTTATTTAGTTTTTTTCGCCTATTTCGTTTTGTTGACTTAAATTGTTTTTAAAACGAACGGATTCAATTGCATGTTATTAGTAAAAGAAAAGAAAAAACAGAAAATTTGTTGTGATGTAATTAGCGTTATTTAAATATTGTCATTAGATTGAATAAAAAAACATGTATTTATTATTATCCTTGAAATTTGATCGAAATAAAAAACGAGTATATTGACGTTTAAAATAAAATTTGCTTCGGCAAGATATTTATTTTTCACCTAAAAGAGGGTCGGAAATAGGTAGTTAAAATAGACCCAAAATGTGCAGCGTTACCATTCAATGTTTCATATACCAAAATGAGAATTCTCTTGCTGGATCCGACCAGACCACAAGACATTAGTATCTTGAGTGCACCCAATAAATCAAACTGACGGATGACTTCAGGCGATCTTTTTCTTGACCATTTCTCGGCAATTTTTTTTACATGAATTTACAAACATTGAAATAATTAAAAAACGGTAGTATATGAAGAAAAACGATATAGTGAGGGCCGCCGATAAATGAGTAAGCTACAAGACCATTACAATTTTAAAGCAAAATGTTGAAAATTGGAGCCGTACAGAAAGTTGTAAGACTAGGTGAATTTGGACATTTTAATTAATAACAAGCTTAATTGACATAATATCAAACTGTAATTAAGTGGAAGTCGTCTGGCTAGCGTGTACTCGTCGTATAAGATAGCGACCTTCTTTTCAAATTTGAAAATACGACCATACGGACAACGTACAAAACCATTGAATTTAGTCTCGAGGTGCCGAGCAGTCTTAATGATATAAAATTTCTCATGCAATTTATGAGAATTGACTAATTATTTTGAAGGGCTATTTTACCACCGGTGGTAAAACTTGATTCACCCTGTACACACACATACTTAGTAAAATGAAAAACAATTCAAATACAAATTCATCGTTTACGAATAAAAAAATTATTTTATTTGACACAATTTTTGAAATTATCATCACTGGATTCTCCAATTTTCATTGGAACCAAATTTAAAATCTAATCAAACTTCAATGACTACAGGGAATCGAATTTGCAGCAATAAAATTGAAAGTGCAATTCAACATATTCGCAATATCGTTTCGAACGCGACCCCATAAATTTCAGTAACATTACAAAATTTGATTTGTGTTACATTTAGAAAATGCAGCCTGTTGCCCGCGTCCGCTTCACGGCTGGGCTGCTCCATTTTCATACAGTCGCGACCCGGACAATAAATCAAACACCGAAAGAGACACACCTAAATAATTTAATTCCGCCAGCAAAATGGCTTTTAAATTATAAACCGATTGCTGAAACGCTCCCACTTTAATTTCTGTTTGCGGGCCAATCAGCCCAAATTAGACAGTCTCCGTTTTTCGAATTTACTCGACCCCGCAACATTATCCCCGGAATTTAATAATTCAATAACGATTCGCGGCATGCAACCGGCTTAACAACTTCATCTTCGATCAATAAAAAAATGGAGAAGATCTAATTACAAACTTAAACTTCTAACCTTTCCAGAAATGTCGAATAAAAGTCAATTCGCACCACGTTGCCACTTAACAGCTAGTTACTAACCATAATCACAAACAGGATACCCGGTATTTTTCAGTTAAATTTTTTTTGGTTGGGTTAGCTTTAGATTAACTAAAATTATTTAAGGTTAGGTTTTTTTTTTTTTTTTTAATTTCTAGATTGAATGTGTGGAGCTAGCTGGAGAGTGACTGGTGCTGTTGAAATTGCTGATTGAAAATTTTATACATTTTTGCAAATTTTTCATATAAATTTAGGGAACTGAATGTGTGCTAAAGATGAAAAAAGGAGAACGTTGGATAACAACGGTATTGGCAGGATGCACTTGGGTTAGCTTTAGGTTAGTTACAATTATTTAAGATTAGGTTAGGTTATTTTATGTTACCTCAGGTTAGGTTGAAACCCTACAAGGCAGATATTTTTCACTTCAAATTTAAAAAGTTTAGTTAGTTTAGCTTCAGGTTAGCTAGAATTATTTAAAGTAAGGTTAGGTTATTTTGTTAGCTCAGGTTAGGTTGAAACCCTACAAGGCAGTTATTTTTCACTTCAGACTTAGAAAGTTTAGTTAGTTTAGCTTCAGGTTAGCTAGAAATATTTAAAGTAAGGTTAGGTTAATTTTATTTTAGCTCAGGTTAGGTTGAAACCCTACAAGGCAGGTATTTTTCACTTCAGACTTAAAAAGTTTAGTTAGTTTACCTTAAGGTTAGCTAGAATTATTTAAAGTAAGGTTAGGTTATTTTATGGTAGCTCAGGTTAGGTTGAAACCCTACAAGGCAGATATTTTTCACTTCAAATTTAAAAAGTTTAGTTAGTTTAGCTTCAGGTTAGCTAGAATTATTTAAGGTAAGGTTAGGTTATTTTGTTAGCTCAGGTTAGGTTGAAACCCTACAAGGCAGTTATTTTTCACTTCAGACTTAGAAAGTTTAGTTAGTTTAGCTTCAGGTTAGCTAGAATTATTTAAAGTAAGGTTAGGTTAATTTTATTTTAGCTCAGGTTAGGTTGAAACCCTACAAGGCAGGTATTTTTCACTTCAGACTTAAAAAGTTTAGTTAGTTTAGCTTCAGGTTAGCTAGAATTATTTAAGGTAAGGTTAGGTTATTTTGTTAGCTCAGGTTAGGTTGAAACCCTACAAGGCAGATATTTTTCACTTCAAATTTAAAAAGTTTAGTTAGTTTAGCTTCAGGTTAGCTAGAATTATTTAAAGTAAGGTTAGGTTATTTTGTTAGCTCAGGTTAGGTTGAAACCCTACAAGGCAGTTATTTTTCACTTCAGACTTAGAAAGTTTAGTTAGTTTAGCTTCAGGTTAGCTAGAAATATTTAAAGTAAGGTTAGGTTAATTTTATTTTAGCTCAGGTTAGGTTGAAACCCTACAAGGCAGGTATTTTTCACTTCAGACTTAAAAAGTTTAGTTAGTTTACCTTAAGGTTAGCTAGAATTATTTAAAGTAAGGTTAGGTTATTTTATGGTAGCTCAGGTTAGGTTGAAACCCTACAAGGCAGATATTTTTCACTTCAAATTTAAAAAGTTTAGTTAGTTTAGCTTCAGGTTAGCTAGAATTATTTAAGGTAAGGTTAGGTTATTTTGTTAGCTCAGGTTAGGTTGAAACCCTACAAGGCAGTTATTTTTCACTTCAGACTTAGAAAGTTTAGTTAGTTTAGCTTCAGGTTAGCTAGAATTATTTAAAGTAAGGTTAGGTTAATTTTATTTTAGCTCAGGTTAGGTTGAAACCCTACAAGGCAGGTATTTTTCACTTCAGACTTAAAAAGTTTAGTTAGTTTACCTTAAGGTTAGCTAGAATTATTTAAAGTAAGGTTAGGTTATTTTATGGTAGCTCAGGTTAGGTTGAAACCCTACAAGGCAGATATTTTTCACTTCAAATTTAAAAAGTTTAGTTAGTTTAGCTTCAGGTTAGCTAGAATTATTTAAGGTAAGGTTAGGTTATTTTGTTAGCTCAGGTTAGGTTGAAACCCTACAAGGCAGTTATTTTTCACTTCAGACTTAGAAAGTTTAGTTAGTTTAGCTTCAGGTTAGCTAGAATTATTTAAAGTAAGGTTAGGTTAATTTTATTTTAGCTCAGGTTAGGTTGAAACCCTACAAGGCAGGTATTTTTCACTTCAGACTTAAAAAGTTTAGTTAGTTTAGCTTCAGGTTAGCTAGAATTATTTAAGGTAAGGTTAGGTTATTTTGTTAGCTTAGGTTAGGTTGAAACCCTACAAGGCAGATATTTTTCACTTCAAATTTAAAAAGTTTAGTTAGTTTAGCTTCAGGTTAGCTAGAATTATTTAAAGTAAGGTTAGGTTATTTTGTTAGCTCAGGTTAGGTTGAAACCCTACAAGGCAGTTATTTTTCACTTCAGACTTAGAAAGTTTAGTTAGTTTAGCTTCAGGTTAGCTAGAATTATTTAAAGTAAGGTTAGGTTAATTTTATTTTAGCTCAGGTTAGGTTGAAACCCTACAAGGCAGGTATTTTTCACTTCAGACTTAAAAAGTTTAGTTAGTTTAGCTTCAGGTTAGCTAGAATTATTTAAGGTAAGGTTAGGTTATTTTGTTAGCTCAGGTTAGGTTGAAACCCTACAAGGCAGTTATTTTTCACTTCAGACTTAGAAAGTTTAGTTAGTTTAGCTTCAGGTTAGCTAGAATTATTTAAGGTAAGGTTAGATTATTTTATATTAGCTCAGGTTAGGATGAAACCCTACAAGGCAGGTATTTTTTACTTCAGCCATAAAATTTTTAGTTAGTTTAGCGTTAGGTTAGCTAAAATTATTTAACGTTCTCTCGACTTTTGCAAAACATCAAAACTTATTGACATTTTCATTGAAAAAATATGGCCGAATAATTTTGTTATGCATAAAAAAACATCAAACATTAACGTTCTAAAGTTGTTCTTTTTTCCAACAAATATTGTACCTTTGAATTAGTACGTTTTCCTCAATTGCTACGACTCAATTTAAGAACTCACGAATAAATGCGTTCCTTAGGGGTCCCATTTTCGTTTTAATTATATTTCGACGACAAAGAAACGCTGATACGTACTTGAAATGAACCGCCGCCAAAGAGGATTTATTCTCTCGAATTGACTCGGTTTCTTAATGTATTCCAATCTTTTAGGAGCTTTTCGGGTGTGATGTTGACTTTGACGAATCGAGGATTTATTTTTTCCTCCGTTTTTATTTCTTCATACAAATGCGCGTTTTCATTCGATGCGCCCGTAATTCCGGGACATATTTTTACAAAAGAGCCGCTCCGTTTTTGCGACTCAATTTGGAATATTGTGAAAAGAAAAATTTTTTTCGATAAAATTCTTCATGAAATTTAATATCGCCAAATTGAAATTGATTTGAAAGAAACCTTTTGACTTAATTTCAAAGTGTAAAATATTCAAATTGCGACCGGAAATTTCGTTTCACAATCCGCTAAATTTCCGTCGGTTTCGGCCGTAAAACGGTCGCAGGTCGTAAACGGAAATTCTGGATGTCGCCCGGTCAGAATTTCCCGAAGTTCCATTAAAACTGAAACAACCCGGATTAAATGCAAATGAAATTCTTGCATTTCAAGTGGATACTCCTCACATGTAAGGGAAGTCGAACATCCAGACGCTGTCTTCGATGGAATTTGAATTTTAAGGGTTCATTTGCTTTCATTCCTTCCGGCTGTTGACTGCGACTCTTTGTTTTCTTTCCGGTCTTCCCGGAGGCGCTTTTCGCGCAAAGTGCACGACCCTAATTAATTCGGGACAGTTTCTTGGTTTCGGAGCGATTCGGCTGACGTGGATTTCACCCTGCAACGGCCGGAATTGATTTATACAATTTCTAACTGAACCTTTTCGGAGCCGACGTGTATCCTCCGGAATTAATTTAAATTTTTTTCCGAGATCGGATTCGTGAACTGGGACGACCCACATTCATGCTCGGAATGCAAAAGCGCGAGGGTGGCGCAAATTAGCGAAAATGAATTTTATTTAAATTTGGGCGGCAGATGAAACGCGTTTCAATAAGTGAATTTGTTCCACGTGTGCGATAACGATAAATTAAGACAACTTTGTGTGGGCTGAAATTAGGAAAACTTTTTTTTTAAACTTGAGAAAAACATGTTGTTCTTTGGAGAAGTTTCTGCTTGTTCCGGAACTAATAATTTTCTAAACAAAACTCTGATATTGTCTTTTTTTGATAAAGCTATCAGGAAAGTTGTTTTGAGGCGGAAACCTTAACTGACACGTTCGTAAAGCTTGTGGTAAAACTTGTCAGGGTGACTTAAAAGTGGCTGAAATAAAAACATCGGGTACAAAGTGGGTCTCGTCGATAAGCAACAATATCCAGAGTCGTTTGGAATTTGAATGAGTTGTAGTGCAATTAGACGCACATTTCGTTGGGAATTTTTGACAAAATGACAGAAAAAAATTTTTTCAAGCTAATTTCAGCAAACCTTCAAGATAACCAAGCAGAAGAATTTTTATAACAAGAAGAAAAAATTTTTTAATCAGGTAAAATTTTGGCTTTATCTCAATTACTAGTTCAATTTATTAATTTTTTTGATGTACAAACAGTAAAACATTTTCACGCAATTTAGTGTAATTGAAATAATTTTACTAATTTGCGTTTATTAATTAAAGACATTTCCGTGTTAGAAGGTATTTTTTTAAATGATTTACGCCATAAGTAGGCCAATTTACCAAACAATGGTATTGATGTAGAGTACTTGACTTTTTATTTATGACGGTTACTAAACTTAACTTAACAATGCAGGTCGAACGACACCTGAAAAGCTGTCTCGTCCAGTTTGATGGGTCGATCATAAATTATTGTTATGGTGGTAAACCGCATTATCCATTGTTGGAAAGTCATAAATAAAGGCATTTTTCGTGCTTTATCTAAAATTTGATTTAACTCAAAAAGTAATATTTTTTACGAATCAAATCGCAAATATTAATGCTGCGAATAATTTGACAAATTTTGAAATAAAAACCAAACATCGAAATTTCACCCAAAACTCTTTATTCTACTTTTTTGGGTTCAAATAAAAATAATTCGGAAAATTTGTAGCACTAATCGGAAGTGTAAACTTCAACTGATGTAACGTGGAAATTGCAACTTTCCCCTCAATTTTTAACTTGATTCACTCTGTACAGGCTGGTCCTAGGAATATTCTTAAATTGCCAATCTTTAAACTTGAAATTAAATTAGTGTGGAAATTGACCTTGATAGCAATTTTTTATTAAACAACCACTGCAGAGGGACATCTAGAACAAAGTGGGTCTCATCGATAAGCAACAATATCCAGAGTCACAGTATATTTAAAACCATCAGTATCAATGATCGTTTGAATGAAATTTGATTGCATCTGAATGATTTATAGTGCAATTAGACGCACATTTCGTGGTAACTTTTGACAAAATGCAAGAAAAATATTTTTTCAAGCTAATTTTAGCAAATGTTTACAACAAGAAGGTTGATATTTTGAGCATTTGACATAATTTCAAGGTAATTAGGAAGGTTTTCATTGTGTTTACAAGAATCCAATTTACTAAATCAAAATGTTTAAGTTTGAAGTGAAAAATTCCTGCCTTGTTTTTTATGTTAGTTCAGGTTAGGTTGGAACAGAAATTATTATAAAACTTAATTTGAAAAAAAATTGTTTTAGTTACTTTTTCCTTTTTTTATGCCAACATTTTTTAATTTTTTTTTCACTTATTACAAATATAACACTTCACAAACGTTTTAAAACACATTTTTTAAAACATTGTCAATTACACATTATTAAACATTATAGAAAACACATTTTAAATTTGTAGTAAGTGAAAAAACTTTAAAAAAATGTTGTTATGAAAAAAGGAAAACAATTGTAAGTAAAACAATGATTACATAACAAGAGAAATTTGAAAAAAACTTGTTACCCTCTTCAAGAAACGAAGCCATTATCATAATTATAATTTTTAACAAGATGGATGACCTGCTCATTTTGTAATGAAAACTTAAATAAAAAAAATCTCTTTCAACTTTCCTAATAATTTATGTGCACGCCAAGTAATGCGGGAATGTCAGTGGGGGAGTTAATAAATGCTGGAACTGCATTTTCTCATTGAGAACGTAAAAATGCTGTCATGAAAACATCCACGCCACATTAAAATTCAACGGTAATTTATTCCGGAATAAGAATGAGAGCGGGAACGCAAAAGGACGACTGTAATGCGAGAGCAGCTATTTAATACCAAAAAGAGAAGTGATCGATTCCTGACGATGCGAAACAATAAATAGCGAAACGGCCCAATGACGCCTGAAAACAAGATAAGCGTTTATGTTGTTTTTATTTTTTTCCAGGTTAAATGTTTCGGAATGAGCGCAGCGCTCCTCGTAATTTCTCCAACCTTATTGAAGGAGTCCGTCCGTCACTCACATGTCACTTGGGTTGCTTTAAGATGTGAACACCGCTTGTTTTTGGGTTGTGTGCGCGTTTTCTCATTTTCGCTAGAATAAACAAAAACTCCGGCGAAACAAATGTAACTCTAGAAGTTCGCTAATGCGTCGTTGATTACGTTCAGCAGTTGTTTACAACGTGTCATGCGAAAAATGGTTCCTTCGTTCAAACGCAATTTATTTTAAAATCAATTCACATTGTTCGTACGGTAATACTTAAAACAGTTCATTTTTTAATTAGGAGGAGTGAAATTAAAAAAACTTACACACAGGGAGAAAAGAAGTGAAAAGTTTGTTAATAACAATGCAATTTCGTTAACTATTAACAAATATTGATTGATATTTGGCCCAACAAATGTTTATTTACTATTAACTGACAGTTTATTGACACGATTTCAATTAGCATAATTTACTTCTGACACATTGTTATTTATAATAAAGCAAGCAATTATTAAAAACAAAAAAGAATTTGGTAATAGTTAACACACGTTTAGTTACAACAAATAAAGGCATTATTCAGTCTTAATTTGCATTATTTTGGAGGAATAGTTGTTTATTAATAAAAAATAAATGTACAGGTAGCCCTCGGTTTACGCCGCAGTTGCGTTCTTGCAAAAGCCGGAGTAAATCGAATCGGCGTAAAAAGAACCCATATTTACAGTGATGTATAGGGTTAGGTTCTACATAAGTGAAAAAGAAGCAAATCATTTTACTTATTAATACAATATAATGCAAAATACATATACACCTATCCCCCGATTTACACGGAAGATTGTTTTTTTATAGGCAAAACCGTCTAAATCCAAAACAACGTCATTTATTTAACGTAATTTTTTTTAATAAGATATTTTGAAAAATTAAAATAACAGTTCATTCATAAAATAACAAATATACAGTGCGAACCAGTCAAATGGAATAAATTCAGTATCTCAATTATTGTGCATATTTATAAAAAATCCCGTTTATGACATGATAACCGGCAAAGTAAAAATTTAATCCCTAACCTCAACTCCCTTCGAGTGACAGTTTCAACCCCCAAATTTTTAAATAGGAAGTAGGGGCTTGTGATACCTCATTTGAAAGGTCTCTTCATGCTCCATTAAAAACTGCTATGGTTTAAAATTTATGCTAAAATGCTACAAAAAATAATTGTTTGTCGCTAACCAGTAAATATGAAGTTTAAAAAATTCTGATTAGTAAAAACACAATAATGCACATTTTCTACTGGCACTGCAGTAATTTACGTGAATACGTAGGAAGTTTTATTGTGCATACAAAACGGGGAATCACCAATATGTATAACCAAGTGAACGGAGTTTAAAAATGATTGTAGAAATATGTACTCATCTGAAATATTCATTTTTACCATTTTATTTTAAATTCGTTATTTTAAAAACCGTGTAAAAGCGAAATCGTGTAAAAAAGTATCGTGTAAATCGGGGGATAGGTGTATTATAAATTTAATTTTTAAAATGTATTTTAAGATAAAATGCAGTGAAATGTTTTTATTAAAAAATATTAACAAAAACAAATGAAATTTCAAAGTTTCGGATCTCTTACATTTTTTGGAAAAAAGAATTCACAACGTCGCGGCTCAACACTGAAACGAAAATCAGTCTAACATAGGAAGAATCGGTGAATTACCCAATTATGTACACGGCGAAACAGTGAATTGCACTGCGGCGTTATTGTGAATCGGCGTAAATTGAACCGGCGTAAATCGAGGGCTACCTGTATATTAAAATCAAATAAATATTTGTTATTAATAAATATTCTCTCATAAATATTTGTTAACATTAAATATACGTTTAATAATAGTAAATAATAATACAACCAAGATTTATTAATTATTTATATCATTTATATAAGTTGTTTGTTACTAATGAATTTTAGTTAACAATTAAATTAGCATATTAATAATAACAAATAATATACGGGAAATATTTACTATAAACCCTTCATTATTTATTAATAAATATTTTATAAATTGGATTTTTAATAATAATCTCATATTAAACTTACTTTTTTGTGTATTTTTGTATTTATTCACTTACTTTTACTATTTTATATTTTTATTGCAATTACAACAATTTTTTAATTTTTCTTCAAAAACATGTGTGTGGGAAGTTTTATTTAGAACCAATTCGAACACACACTACCCTCCATTTTTCAATGGCATTCCTATCAGCGACAGGAAATTGATTCTCGACGCAGAATAAATGATCCCATTCGCACAAACAAAATTATGCCGGGGTCGCACTGTACCCTCCGCTTTTTTAGGAGATCTCCAAGACGGAAGAATAATACGCCTGCAAAATGAAAAAAGACCCTTTTTACACAACTACAACGCGGTCGCTTCCTGTTCGAGAATCAATTTCCTCCCGAAAATCGAAAATAATGACAATGAAAAATGAGCGACGGCTCCGATATTTAAAGCGCTTTCCAATTTTCATTAGGACGGAGAAAATCGTTTCCAACATCCATTTTCTATCATTCGTCATCCGGGGTGGAGCAGTCGCGCTTAATGGACACTCAAAATGAACTGTGGCGCATAAAAATTCCCCAATGCGTTTAATAAGAATTGATATAGGAGACGAGCTGGCCGCTGACAAACCGCGCGCGCGGTTTTTCCCATAAATCATTTTAAAAATCACTTTTCCACGAAATTAAGATAGCTGCGCTTCGAAGTTATCTTCTTTTTCTTATTGGACATAAATCGTTAAAAAATAAGTGAATATACAGCCTGTTTCAGCAGTAATAATGAGCCTAAATATTTGGAGGATGCAACCCATAATACATTGCATAGGTAATGTGGTTTTTGTAGACTCTGCCGCAAATTAAATGTCACACGAAGTTCGGGCGCTTGCAGACCATGTTACAAGGATGTTTGCATGGTTGTAAACAAATTATCAGGCCCGTATGCTAGATTTGATATTGAGGATCAATGTTATGAAGTTATGCTATTTTTTGTACTGTAGTTAAACATTATACTGTTAATATTTTACATAAAATTTATACATTTTAACTTTTTAGAGCACTTTTAAATATATTTAAATAAATTTAAAAAAATAAATCGTTTAATAAAATTACTTTTATTTATTATTATTTTGTATAGTGAAGAAAATAATTGAAAATCGGAGACATTCAAATTGTATTTGGATTAAATTAATCCTTGGCCACCGAGAAGCTCAGATCACATACTTTTAGAATTTTTCTGTGTAACACACCAGATTCAGGCGTCTGTTTACCGTTTTTTTTAAACAATTTTATCATGACACTTCAACCATTACAAAACTGCAGTTTAATATATTTCACGTTTTTTAAAACCAGAAACAAAAACCACGTTAACTATGCAATGTATTATGGGTTGCATCCTCCAAATATTTAGGCTCATTATCACTGCTGAAACAGGCTGTATATTTTTCGTTTGGTTTTGACTTAACGAACATTTTTCTTACAGAATGACTTTTATTTATTAATTAATTATTGATAGAAGACACTAAAGATAAATCTGTTTTCAAGTAATGGCATAAGAAACATATTACGCACGAGTCAAAAAAAAAAACTAGGTAGGTGTCGCAACATAAACTTTCAATTTTGCTTTGAAATCATCGTAAGCAACATTTTGTCATGACATAACTTTGTCAGTGTTGTTTCAGTCACTCGCATTTTGTATTGTCCAGCAGCGTGTGCTATTATAAAGGCGAGGCATAAAAAATTGATTGGTTGTTACGAGGAGATTTTTAAAAGAAAAAGAAGTGCAGGTTGGAACAATTCGCTCGTCTCTTTGATTATTTATTTTTGTTGTTTGAAAAATCAGGTGTAACTTATTTTAATTTCACCGTTATGACACTCAGATTCGTTAGGGAAATTTGCGTAAATCTGGAAGTTCAAAGCCGTATTTTATCCCCTTTGTTACAGGCGAATTTCCATTACATCCGGGATCATATCAATAAATACGTACCCGTACAAGTACATTATCCGGTCTCTATGGCGCGCTGTAATGGGAATCTCTCTTACACACCATTCGTTAGAAGGCCAATATTAATCAAGATGTATAATGGAATGGTTGAACGTTAAAGATAAAGGGTTTAAACGCGCGAGATTTGATGCGGCAAATTGCCGTAATTCCTCCATTCAAAAATTTTCCACCACGAACGCTCGCTTCGATTTCAACCCGCAGATTTATTGCCGTATTTGTATTAACATCTGACTATTTTCTTTTTCCAACTTTTCCCATTATTTTATCAAGTCATGGTTCATCTTTCGTTGTTATATTGCCTAGGGTAGAGACACCAGTTTTAGCCGCAACAATTAAATCTTAATTACTCCTATCTGTTGGCACTGGATGCCGTCTTCCCGGTCGTTCTGAAAATGTTCCTTTTGTGAATTAATTTAATGAAAATAAATAAACCATTTTTAAAATGTGTTTAATTTGAAGAAAAATGGTATAGCTATCATGTTTCTACCAATTTACCGGACAATGGTATTAATGTATTTATGATGGTTACTAAATTTAACTTAAGGATGCAGATCTGACGACAAGTGAAAAGCTGTCTCGTCTAGTTTGATCATAAACTATTGTTAGGGTGGTAAACCCCATTATCCATTGTTGGAAAGTCATAAATAAAAGCATTTTTCCTGCTTTATCTTAAATTTGATTTAACTCAAAAAGTAATAATTTTTTTACGAATAAAATTGCAAATATTAATGCTACGAATAATTTGTCAAATTTTGAAATAAAAAACCAAACATCGAAATTTTGCCCAAAATTCTTTGTTTTACTTTTTTGGCTTCAAATAAAAATAATTTGTAAAATTTTGTAGCTCTCATCGAAAGTATAAACTTCCAACTAATGTAACATGTAAATTGCATGCTTTCTCCTCAATTTTAAATAGGAATTATGGCCGCGGCGGTAAAATTGGGCTCACCCTGTATATCCCAATTTTACTCATAAATTAACCGTTTTCTACTAAAATGTATTTCATGTTTCATTGAATGATAAAAAATGTTATTGATTTAATTCTTATAATATTAGTCAATGTAGTGAAACTTTTAATTGGAAATATTGTAAAATTTTATTATGACTGAACAGAAAAAACTGTTTTATTCTTAAAGGGACACAAAACACAAAAAATAAGTTGGTTTAATTTAAAAGTACGTTTAATTTGAAGAATAATGGTATAGGTATTATGTTTCTACTCAGGTTATTCAATGAGTTATGATAAAATTTAAATACCCGCGTTGGGCTCCATGACATCACACGGATTTTCACCAAATTGTTTTTACAATTATAGTTTAAAAATATTTTTTTTATGTTATGTGCTCCTTTAATCTACAAACATGAAACTTACTCAATTTTTTTTGCATACTTTCTCCTCAATTTTAAATAAATATTATGTCCGAAGCGGTAAAACTGAGCTCACCCTGTATATCCCAATTTGACTCATAAAATGCATTTCATGTTTCATTGAATGATAAAAGATGTTATTGATTTAATTTTTATAATATTTGTCAATGTAGTGAAACTTTTAATTGCAAATATTGTAAAATTTTATTATGACTGAACAGAAAACACTCTTTTATTCTTAAAGGGGCACGAAATACAAAAAATAAGTGGGTTTAATTTAAAAGTATGTTTAATTTGAAGAAAAATGGTACAGGTATCATGTTTCTACTCAGGTTATTCAATGAATTATGACAAATTTGAAATACCCGCGTTGGGCTCAATAACGTCACACGGATTTTCACGAAATTGTTTTTACAATTATAATTTTAAAATATTTTTTTAAATGTTCTGTGCTCCTTTAATCTACTAAAATGAAACTTACTCTATTTTTTTTGCATACTTTCCCCTCAATTTTTAATAGGTATTATGGCCGCGGCGGTAAAACTTGACTCACCCTGTATATCCCAATTTGTCTTATAAATTAACCGTTTTCTACTAAAAAAATATATTTTGTTTCATTGAATGATAAAAAATGTTATTAATTTAATTCCTACAATATTAGTCAATGTAGTGAAACTGTTAATTGCAAATATTGTAAAATTTTATTATGACTGAACAGAAAAAACTGTTTTATTCTTAAAGGGACACAAAACAAAAAAAATAAGTTGGTTTAATTAAAAGTACGTTTAATTTGAAGAAAAATGGTATATGTATCATGTTTCTACTCAGGTTATTCAATAAGTTGGGCTCAATGACGTCACCAAATTGTTTTTACAATAATAATTTTAAAAAAATTTTTTGTGTTTTGTGCCCTTTTAATCTACAAAAATGAAACTGAATTTTTCTTAAATTGAACAGCAGATACAAAAAGGTTCAGTGACACTAAATATTCTCCCTACGTCAATATATTTTTACCCACGCCTCTGGAACGATTTGCATTTAACATCTTCGTTACAACTTTGCGCGCTCTCTTTACAAAAAATGTTTTTGGTTGTGCATTACACCGTTAAGGAACGATTTCGGGCGTAAACAAAACAAGCCAACTGTTGACAGGAGTCCCTTCTTGCTCGCTCGCTCCTTCCCATTACTCCGCATATTGTAATAATAGGCGCGCATTTAGAAAAGTTTATTTTCCCGAGCGGCTTTGAAGGTATATAAAAGCTCGTCAAGAGAGCTTGAAAATGTGTACGGAGCACCCTCGAAAACAAAGGCGGTGCTCCTTTTGTTCCGGCGATCCTTTCTGAAATTTAAACACGAATTCGTAATTATCTTTCAGGTGGGTTCGATACGGCGCAACATCAATTCCCGATGTTCCTGAATGCGCTCTTTTTGGAATTTTATTCTTTCCTCTGTCAAAAGCACTTTGCTTTTCCGACATCGATTCTTTTTACGGTGCAATACGCTGTATGAAATATGCATCGCGTTCATCCCTCGCATCGATGCAGAATCAAAGTTCGGACGGGGGAGGAATATTTAATTGAAATTGATTTTCCGCCAGGGGTGGCTGTGCAGGTCCAATTAGTTACTTAACTAATTTGGGGAAAAGTGTATTTGAATTTGCCGAGGATGCGAATAAGGCTTATTGAAGCTTTTTGTATCTGCTGTTCAATTTAAGAAAAATTCAGTTTCATTTTTGTAGATTAAAAGGGCACAAAACACAAAAAAAAAATTAAAATTATTATTGTAAAACAATTTGGTGACGTCATTGAGCCCAATTCATTGAATAACCTGAGTAGAAACATGATACCTATACCATTTTTCTTCAAATTAAACATACTTTTAAATTAAACCAACTTATTTTTTTGTTTTGTGTCCCTTTAAGAATAAAACAGTTTTTTCTGTTCAGTCATAATAAAATTTTACAATATTTGCAATTAAAGTTTCACTACATTGACTAATATTGTAAGAATTAAATGAATAACATCTTTTATCATTCAATGAAACATCAAATACATTTCAGTAGAAAACGGTTAATTTATGAGTCAAATTGGGATATACAGGGTGAGCTCAGTTTTACCGCCGCGGCCATAATATTTATTTAAAATTGAGGAGAAAGTGTGCAAAAAAAATTGAGTAAGTTTCATGTTTGTAGATTAAAGGAGCACAAAACATAAAAAAATATTTTTAAACTATAATTATAAAAACAATTTGGTGAAAATCCGTGTGACGTCATGGAACCCAACGCGGGTATTTTAATTTTATCATAACTCATTGAATAACCTGAGTAGAAACATGATACCTATACCATTATTCTTCAAATTAAACATACTTTTAAATTAAACCAAATTATTCTTTGTGTTTTGTGTCCCTTTAAGAATAAAACAGTTTTTTCTGTTCAGTCATAATAATATTTTACAATATTTGCAATTAAAAGTTTCACCACATTGACTAATATTGTAAGAATTAAATGAATAACATCTTTTATCATTCAATGAAACATCAAATACATTTCAGTAGAAAACGGTTAATTTATGAGTCAAATTGGGATATACAGGGTGAGCTCAGTTTTACCGCCGCGGCCATAATATTTATTTAAAATTGAGGAGAAAGTGTGCAAAAAAAATTGAGTAAGTTTCATGTTTGTAGATTAAAGGAGCACAAAACATAAAAAAATATTTTTAAACTATAATTATAAAAACAATTTGGTGAAAATCGGTGTGACGTCATGGAACCCAACGCGGGTATTTTAATTTTATCATAACTCATTGAATAACCTGAGTAGAAACATGATACCTATACCATTATTCTTCAAATTAAACATACTTTTAAATTAAACCAACTTATTTTTTTGTTTTGTGTCCCTTTAAGAATAAAACAGTTTTTTCTGTTCAGTCATAATAAAATTTTACAATATTTGCAATTAAAGTTTCACTACATTGACTAATATTGTAAGAATTAAATGAATAACATCTTTTATCATTCAATGAAACATCAAATACATTTCAGTAGAAAACGGTTAATTTATGAGTCAAATTGGGATATACAGGGTGAGCTCAGTTTTACCGCCGCGGCCATAATATTTATTTAAAATTGAGGAGAAAGTGTGCAAAAAAAATTGAGTAAGTTTCATGTTTGTAGATTAAAGGAGCACAAAACATAAAAAAATATTTTTAAACTATAATTATAAAAACAATTTGGTGAAAATCCGTGTGACGTCATGGAACCCAACGCGGGTATTTTAATTTTATCATAACTCATTGAATAACCTGAGTAGAAACATGATACCTATACCATTATTCTTCAAATTAAACATACTTTTAAATTAAACCAAATTATTCTTTGTGTTTTGTGTCCCTTTAAGAATAAAACAGTTTTTTCTGTTCAGTCATAATAAAATTTTACAATATTTGCAATTAAAGTTTCACTACATTGACTAATATTATAAGAATTAAATCAATAACATCTTTTATCATTCAATGAAATATGAAATACATTTCAGTAGAAAACGATTAATTTATGAGTCAAATTGGGATATACAGGGTGAGCTCAGTTTTACCGCCGCGGCCATAATATTTATTTAAAATTGAGGAGAAAGTGTGCAAAAAAAATTGAGTAAGTTTCATGTTTGTAGATTAAAGGAGCACAAAACATAAAAAAATATTTTTAAACTATAATTATAAAAACAATTTGGTGAAAATCCGTGTGACGTCATGGAACCCAACGCGGGTATTTTAATTTTATCATAACTCATTGAATAACCTGAGTAGAAACATGATACCTATACCATTATTCTTCAAATTAAACATACTTTTAAATTAAACCAAATTATTCTTTGTGTTTTGTGTCCCTTTAAGAATAAAACAGTTTTTTCTGTTCAGTCATAATAAAATTTTACAATATTTGCAATTAAAGTTTCACTACATTGACTAATATTATAAGAATTAAATCAATAACATCTTTTATCATTCAATGAAATATGAAATACATTTCAGTAGAAAACGATTAATTTATGAGTCAAATTGGGATATACAGGGTGAGCTCAGTTTTACCGCCGCGGCCATAATATTTATTTAAAATTGAGGAGAAAGTGTGCAAAAAAAATTGAGTAAGTTTCATGTTTGTAGATTAAAGGAGCACAAAACATAAAAAAATATTTTTAAACTATAATTATAAAAACAATTTGGTGAAAATCCGTGTGACGTCATGGAACCCAACGCGGGTATTTTAATTTTATCATAACTCATTGAATAACCTGAGTAGAAACATGATACCTATACCATTATTCTTCAAATTAAACATACTTTTAAATTAAACCAAATTATTCTTTGTGTTTTGTGTCCCTTTAAGAATAAAACAGTTTTTTCTGTTCAGTCATAATAAAATTTTACAATATTTGCAATTAAAGTTTCACTACATTGACTAATATTGTAAGAATTAAATGAATAACATCTTTTATCATTCAATGAAACATCAAATACATTTCAGTAGAAAACGGTTAATTTATGAGTCAAATTGGGATATACAGGGTGAGCTCAGTTTTACCGCCGCGGCCATAATATTTATTTAAAATTGAGGAGAAAGTGTGCAAAAAAAATTGAGTAAGTTTCATGTTTGTAGATTAAAGGAGCACAAAACATAAAAAAATATTTTTAAACTATAATTATAAAAACAATTTGGTGAAAATCCGTGTGACGTCATGGAACCCAACGCGGGTATTTTAATTTTATCATAACTCATTGAATAACCTGAGTAGAAACATGATACCTATACCATTATTCTTCAAATTAAACATACTTTTAAATTAAACCAAATTATTCTTTGTGTTTTGTGTCCCTTTAAGAATAAAACAGTTTTTTCTGTTCAGTCATAATAATATTTTACAATATTTGCAAATAAAAGTTTCACTACATTGACTAATATTGTAAGAATTAAATCAATAACATTTTTTTATTATTCAATGAAACATGAAATACATTTTAGTACAAAAACGGTTAATTTATGAGTCAAATTGAGATATACAGGGTGAGCCCAGTTTTACCGCCGCGGCCATAATACCTATTTAAAATTGAGGAGAAAGCATGCAATTTACATGTTACATTAGTTGGAAGTTTATACTTTCGATTAAAGCTACAAATTTTCCAAATTATTTTTATTTGAAGCCAAAAAAGTAAAACAAAGAGTTTTGGGTAAAATTTCGATGTTTGGGTTTTTATTTCAAAATTTGTCAAATTATTCGCTGCATTAATATTTGCAATTTTATTCGTAAAAGAATTATTACTTTTTGAGTTAAATCAAATTTTAGATAAAGCAGGAAAAATGCTTTTATTTATTTATGTATGACTTACGTGTCGATTTTTGTTCCTTTTTCCATATCTTCTTTTTTCTTTTTCTATATTGGAATGTTTTATTCCTTGTCACATTTCTTATAAACTACATTACATTTATAACATTCAATTTTTACATTTAACACAAACATTTTAAAAAACTTTTGAAAACACTTCAAAACATTTTAAAAAACTATTTGAGTTATTGTCATTACATTATGTACATTTCTTTTATTTTATTTTTTATAACTTGTAAATTTTTTTTTAAATAATATTAAGTAAGTTTTCGTTACCATTATCAGTAGGAAATTAATACGACTATAATTTGGTTCTATTTTAGGTATGTTGGAAATTATTTATCTTATTAGTTATTTATGTTATTTTTATTTTATTTTATTTTATTTAACAGTTTAAACATTACATCTTTCATAACACTTGTTGTTGTTGCTGTTTATGTTTGTAAATATATAAGTTTTCTGCAATATTCATTCTTACTTCTTTTTTATGATTTTTTCCACTTTTAAAGTGCCTCTAATAGGCCCATATTGGTGCTTTTCTTGTTGAAGGTGTTTCATGTAATTAGACGTTGTATTGTTTTTATTAATATGTTCTTTATATCGCGTGTGGAAACTTCTGCCTGTTTGGCCAATATACTTTTTATTGCATGTATTACATTTTAACGAATATATCCCGTTGCTTTTGTATATGTCTTCTTTTTCTTTTATTTATGGCTTTCCAACCATGGATAATGTGGTTTACGACCCTAACAATAGTTTTTGATCAAACTAGACGAGACAGCTTTTTATTTGTTGTCAGACCTGCATTTTTAAGTTAAATTTAGTAACCATCATAAATACATTAATACCATTGTCCGGTAAATTGGTTTACTTATGTAGTAAATCATGATAGATAGGCAATTGTATCATAATATTTCTTAAAACATCGGTTACTGGATCGTGTGCCATTAATTCATTTTTAAGTCAATTAATTTTTTTTTACAATTTTGGCTTTAAAAAGATGTGGCTAGGGGGATACAGGCTAAAAAAATTATCAAGATTGATTCATTCGAAAATAAAATACTTGACCGCATGTGATGCATTTTTTAACACAATTTTTTTAACTTTTAAGTGAAAATTCTTCCTGTCCCCCCCTCAAACAATGCTTATTCTTCAAAATTGTGTTTTTAGATTTGCGATATCTTTAATATTAAAGCAGATATTTTGATCATACGAATGATGTACAAAAATATTCCTACATTACACCCTTAACAAGTAAAATAAACTCGGCTTTAATTAATTTTTTTATTGTTTCGTTAAATTGAAAAAAAATACAGACTAGTCATAAATTAGTAAGCTTAAAATTACTTTTCCTTTTTTTGTGTTAATATGTGATACGTCCCTCGTTTCTGCGGGATTGCATACGAAATGTTTATCACAAAAAGCGCACTTTATGCAGCCCCTCGCAGAACAAGAGGCTCGATTCTAAAAATACAGGCGGAGGGTGGAAATTAATTTGTCAAATCAAACAGGATCTTGACTTTAGCTCGGTACGTTTTAATGAGGGCTTTCGGGTTCATGACATTCGGAATCCTTTAGGATTATTGTATCGCAGGCATAATGCCGTTTCATTAAAATTTAAATCGTGCACGGAGTCGACTAAAAAATAAGGGAAGTTGCCCCCAAGAACATTTTTCAGTTTTCCAGGCCGTTCTGCGCAATTTCGTTGAAACGTCTCTCTCAAATGATCATTTCAGAAAGGAGATATTAAAAGAGCTTTGTCTAATTTATTCGCAAATGCTTTGTGCAAGCTTTAAGGTAAGACGGATCTGAAACTGAAATCAAATAAAATTAAGGTCGCGTTTATTATTTGAAATGAGCCGAATTTTTCATTTAGCCTTTCAATTTGTATATCCGTTGTTCCTTTTATTTTATTTATTGTAAAATTTGTACTATTTGTTGATCGTAATTTTATCATAATTAAGAAAAGTAAAAAGAAATAAATTTCTGAAAAAAAGCTCCAAAAATTTCAAAAAGATTGCTGAAGTCAATTTTATACATTTTATTAAATGGTAAGGTTGCAAAATTTTTGTTAGTTGTTAAAGAACATGACAGAATATGAATTAAATTTGTTCAAAGTCAAACAAAATCTGTAAGCTTCAAATTTAGCCAAAAAGCATTACTTTATCTGTAAAAATTAATATTAAAGAAAATAACAATATTTTTAATTAAAGAAATCAGAATTTTTAAGATAAATGTTTACAAAAACATCTTCAAAATTATGAAAAAAATGGCTCAGGTAAATTTTGCAATCTGCTTTTTTCAAATTTTATATTTTTTGTGATATTTAAATATTTATTGCAAGGATACTAACAATAGTAAAGTGGTGAAATTTTTGTTACTTGTTAAGAATATTTTAATGTAAAAGAATACGAAAGGAATTTTCTTAAAATAAAATACAATTGATTTTGGAAATTTTTGAACTGCAACTTCCGTTCCACTTGTTTAAAAATTCATTTTAAAAAAATTGACAATATTTTCAATAAATAAAAAGGAGAAATGTTAAGACAAATGATTACAAAAGAACCACCAAAATTATCAAAAAGATGTCTCAAGTAGATTTTGCAATCTGATTTTTGCAACTTTATTTTTTTTGTAATTTTTAAATATTTCTTGCAAGAATAGTAATAATGGTAAAGTTGTGAAACTTTTGTCACTTGCTAATAACATTTTAATATAAAAAATGCGAAAGGAATTTGCTTTAAATCAGATACAATTGACTTTATAAATTTTTGAACTTTAATTTTCGTTCAGTTTGTTTAAAAATTCATTTTAAAAATAGTAATAATATTTTCAAGAAGTAAAAAGCAGAAATGTTAAGACAAATGTTTACAAAAGAACTTCCAAAATTATCAAAAAGAAGACTCAGGTAGATTTTGCAATGTGATTTTTTCAAATTTTATAATTTTTGTGATTTTTAAATATTCATTGCATGAATAGTAATAATGGTAAAGTTGTGAAATTTTTGTCACTTGTTAATAACATTTAATTATAAAAGAACGCGAAAGGAATTTGCTTTAAATCAGATACAATTGACTTTATAAATTTTTGAACTTTAATTTTCGTTCAGTTTATTTAAAAATTCATTTTAAAAATAGTAATAATATTTTCAAGAAGTAAAAAGCAGAAATGTTAAGGCAAGTGTTTACAAAAGAACTTCCAAAATTATCAAAAAGAAGACTGAGGTAGATTTTGCAATGTGATTTTTTCAAATTTTATCATTTTGTGATTTTTAAATATTCATTGCATGAATAGTAATAATAGTAAAGTTGTGAAATTTGTGTTACTTCCAAATAACATTTTAATATAAAAGAATGCGAAAGGAATTCGCTTTAAATCAAATACAATTGAATTTAAAAATTTTTAAACTTTGAACTTTTGTTCAGCTTTATTAAAAATTTAAATTAAAAACGTATCAACCAACATTCTCAATAATAAAATCAGAAAAATCAAGATAAACATTTACGAAACGACCTCTAAAGCTTTCAAAACGATGGCTGAGCTTAATTTTCAATAAATTTTTTTGCATTTTATATTTGTTGGAATTTTTAAATATTCATTGCAAGAATAGGTGAAATTGTGAATTTTTTTAATTCCTTAAAATATTAATATAATTTACTACAATCAACCAAAATTGCTTCTAGAATTTTTAAATTGGATAAGAAAATTAATTTAAGGCTCCAAAACATCTTCAATAAACTAATTCAGAAAGCATCAAGCAGATCCTTCTTACCTTAACTGTTAAAGTGACCAAAAACGGCCGTTTCATTGTTATACAGTGCGTCCAAAAAATAAAAAATAAGGAGAATCAAATTTATTCCAAAGCTGCTGAAATAGGTTTTATGTAAAAAGTTTCAGCCGAAGAAACGTTGCAAATAAAAAGCTCGAATGTCTTTATGCGGCCTTTCAATATTTCGCGCAATAAAACGCATTTAAAGCGACGTTATCAACTTTCATTGTGGCACTGAAGATTCGAAATTAAACTCGGGGAAACGGCGGCGAGCAACAAGGCAGCAAAAACTCCCGTTTAACCGTTTGAATCGGCGTTACGCCCCAATCGGCGAACGTGCAAGCGTCCGCTTATTTTCCGCTGAAAAAATCTCGGGACGTCGGGTTACATTATCGTTAAATTGGCAGTTTGTTAATCGTTCCATTTTAAAGTTAGACTGTGTTAGAAAATCATTTTCGCTACTTTATGTGATCTTGTCTGCTGAAAATCGCCAAAAATAATTGCGGATATCACAGATATGTTTTTTTTTAATTTATAAAATCGTTGTCTATTAAAAGTAGCTAAATTTAAAACGCCTCTACTATTTACAAGATTAATCTTAAGGCGGTGAAGAATAAAACGATTGCACTATTGTATCGCACGGCCGAACTTTCGGCGATGATTGACGTGTATTGTTCCTCTTGCATCAATTTGGTCGATCCCAAATTCGACGGGGTCTCTTCTATCGTCCTGTAGACCTTCTTCTCGGACAGGTTTCCGACTATCAGTTTTTTGTTGTTGAAGATTTTTGTTTGGTTCTTCATTATCTCCTCGAAATTCTCCGAACCGTCCTCGTAATTGACCTTGATGAAAGAGGTGATTGTGATTTCGAATATTTTGTTCGGGTCTGCGGGCATTGTAGAAATCTCGCGACGCTTGCGGCCGTACCCTATTTGACCGTCGCTGCACTCAATCTAAAAAAGAAAAAAAAATTGTCAAAAAAAATTCTTGCGAGGCGGAGCGTCGGCGAAGCCGAGTGAATGCAAAATTACGAGCAAAATATACAAATTCTAAAGTAATGATAAGCAGAGTGATATCGAAATAGCAGTGACTTTATTTAGAATTTGTCAACTAAACTTACAGTAAAATATTTTTTAAGTCTGGGATTAAAAAATCTTTAAGTGTATCTTCCAAAAATGGTGTCAAAAATGAAGCGTTTTAGTGGGGCTGTAGAGAAAGAAACATTTTTTAAAAAATTAAATTTCCGGAGAGCAAACAAGTGCTTTGGACTGTCGGCAGTTGCTTGGATTCAATTACGAAACCGTTTTGTGTTGTTATTAATTTCAAGGTAATTTTAATTCCAACTGTACTTTTATGTAAAATTGAGTTTAAGGTCGGAAAATTTGCATTGTAAATCGCAAACTTGGTCACAACGGATTTTTAATGGCAGAAATGTAGTTAGCGCCACAACGGATCTGGTTTTTGCCAGATGCAGTTTTTTCAGGTTTGCAAAAAGCGAATTTATGTGAGAGGTGACTTTTTCAAGCAGCAATAAGTTCCGAGGATGCGGTTTATGTCGTCATAAATATTTCGCAAGTGGCAATGATTTTCGAGTTTTTGTTTGTTACTTTTGGTTGAAGAATCGGCTGTAAAATAAAAAGTGGAACCAATTTAACTATGCAGAGTAATGAATCAGCAAGGTACAGGAGTTGCTCAGAATCAACAGCAAGACCGGGTGGTTTTTTAAACTTTTTGTTTTGACATAATTTTGTTCCTTCCACCATTCGTTTTTTTCTGGATTGGTGTCAAGAATCAGTAGACTTTTTTGATGATTGAATCAAACTTTGTTTTTCAAATATAGTTCATTTTTTGATTAGAAAGTGTGAAATGCAACGAACAAATTGCACTGGAATATTTCTCGGATTGAGAAAAGTCAATGAATCCTCGAATTGCGAAAAATTAAAGAAACCTCGGATTAAGAAAAGTTCAAGAAACCTCGGATTGAGAATAGTCAAAGAAACCTGGGATTGCGAAAAGTCAAAGAGACCTCGGATTGAGGACAGTCAAAGAAACCTCGGATTGAGAAGTCAAAGAAACCTCGGATTGGGAAAAATTAAAGAAACCTTAGATTCAGAAAAGTCAAAGAAACCTCAAATTGCGAAAATTCAAAGAAACCTTGGATTGATAAAACTAAAACAAAACCTCGGATTGAGAAAAGTAAAAAAACCTCGGATTGATAAAACTAAAACAAAACCTCGGATTGAGAAAAGTCAAAGAAATCTTGGATTGCGAAAAGTTAAAGAAACCTCGGATTGAGAAAAATCAAAGAAACGTCGGATTGAGAAAAGTCAAAGAAGCCTCGGAATAAGAAAGTCAAAGAAACCTCGGATTGTGAAAAGTCAAAGAAACCTCAGATTGAGAAAAATCAAAGTTTTGAGCGGCAAATTTAAATTTTTGTATTTTTAACGTTTGTTCAATGGAGAAAATACGAACTAATAAGAACTGCTTGTAATAGAATCAAAAAAGTGTGCCAATGCACAATGCAAAACTTAAAAATTCTAATACGGACTGTTTTTATAATTTATATAAATGTAATTTACGAAAATTAACTAATATGACATGCAAATCTAATTAACTGTTTTGAAAATATGGCGACTGCCTATTTTTGATAATTTAATCAATGTAAAACCGGCCTGCAGGCAGCCAATCATAGATCTACCTTTTGGCGCAATTTTTTAAATTAGAAAATAAAATATACACAAAAGCACAAGGAAATAAAACAACAAGTTGATGGGTTATGCGTTTTCTGAAAAATTTCTTATGTTGCTGAAGAAATTGTCAGGGCTTGACCTCAATTTGTTACATAATTGTGTTTTCCAGCAAGATGAAGCCACCCCTCGTACAGCTCATTATTATTTATTGGTCCCAAACTTGAAAACAAAATATCAGTACACACAATCGGCAACTTAAAAGTAAGAATTAGATAAGAATGTGTTTCATCAGAAACGCGGAACGAACTTGTTGATGGAAGACGTTGTATCCATATTTCCAGCAATTATTGCAAATTTGAATTATTAATCTACATTTTTATTAATAATTCCTTGTTCAATGTTCTATTGGATTTAATGTAAGAAAACAAATTGTAAACATAGCCTAACTTTCGAACCAAAGACAAACAAACCAAATTGCGTCAAGTTACGCGCTACGTTTTGCTTGAATTTGTCTTGTAAAAAGCGGGAAATTCAAAAAACCAACCGACAACTCATAAAAATTTTCCTAAAGATGATTTAATCTGTTAAATGTTACGAGATCAAAACTGAATTTGACTATTTTTAAACTTAGACCTGGAGGAATTTCATGTGTCCAATTACATCATGATTGGATAATGCTCAGAATTTTTAGATTGACGCTTATTCATTCCGCAGCAGCAAGTTAAAGTGTCACTCGAAATTCAGCCCGGAATGAAACCAGCCGAGTGCACTTTTCGATTAATCAACATTTGCAATTAAAATCGCAGGTTCTGGAAAGGCCATTTATTTTCTTGCTTCGGCGTTTTCTGGGACAAAGTCCCCGTTTCTAATTGGTACTTAAATCTCACTCGAACCCGGCTGCGACATCGTTGCGCATTATCTCTGCCACCCCATTAAAACGCGAAAACATCCCCAACTGCAGCAGGTAATTATTTTTTTGCGCGATGCAATTTTCAACTTTAATTACCCCTCGAAAGCTCCTCGCGAGATTAATTAAATTCGCCGGTTTTTTGCGATTCTGACATTTATATTCAAGCGGTTTCCGCTCCGGTTATCAATGGAAATAAGTCGGCCGTGGCAAATTAAATCGGGGAAAATTCATTTCAGTAAGGTGACCAAACGTACTCCTTTAGGGAGTTTTGTACTCCTTTTAAAACGAGTACTCCAAATCAAATATTTCTAGTCCAAATTGTTCAGTAAACATAAAACAGCGGCTTCAACGTCTAAACTAAATACATTTTTTAAAACTGATAGTTTTGGACCAAATGAAAAAAAATTAGCAATTATGGAGGGTACATTCGCTTTCCATACAATCATTCATAATCAGAGTTTTAGAAGTACTGTACTACCAAATTATTAAAAAAGTTTCATGATGCAAAATTTTCTTGTGCGAGAACTAAATGCGAGTCAATAATAACTGGAGTGTTTAATGAATATTGCAAAAAAATACTATTAGAAGATTTGAGATCCTCATCATTTGTATCCATTCTATCAGATTCGTCGAACCACAAAGAAATAAAATTATACCCAATTTTAGTAAGATATTTCGATATACGAGTAGCAAGTCTTAAACAGTTTTGTGAAGAAGCTGATGTTAAATATAAAAAGCTTCTCGACTATTCAAAAGTGAGATGGCTTGCTTTGACTCCCCAAGAGAACGCATTTTACTATTATATGATTCGCTTCGTCTATATTTTTTAAATTTGGAAAAATGCCCCACACTTCTGAACGCGTTCCTTCAAAACGATACATCAGAACTTATGCTGTGTTTCGTTCACAGTCAGGCATTATTTTTTCATAAAACTTCTCTAGACATTGAATATGATAAAATTTCAGCTGCAGAAGTTAGTGGCATTTTAAAAGATTTTGTTTTGCAATATAGAACAAGGATGGATTCGTACCGCTAATAATAAAGAACAAACTAACAATTTTGGAGGATTCTATTCCTGAGATTAAAGATGAATTTCTAAAAGAAGTTTTTATAAAATTTATTACGAATACATCGAGCAATGGTCGGTTCACTTCACTGAACTAAATAGCTTTAAGCGGACTCTTTTAAGAGGCAAAATTGAATGGGAAGATGTTTCTTCAACAGTTGTATTCATAATGAAAGAATTTAAAGATATTGTTATTGATGACAATTTTCTGTTTGAAGAAATTCGAAGAGTAAATATATATTTAAATGAAGAAATGCTGGAAAAATGGACGAATGAAAAAGTGAGCGTGGATAGAAGATGGGTGGAAATATTTTCACATTTTAACCAACAATATATCCCAACAAAATTTAAAGATATTGGTTGAATGTGTACTGTTTCCCCGGCACTAATGCTGCTGTTGAAATGGTATTTTCACTTGGAAATGAATATTGGAGCAGTGAAAAATCGCAACTATCGGCCAGGACACTAGCTGCACTTCTAACTGTTAAATTCAATATGGATTTAAGTTGTTCCGACGTTTCTGCGCTGTCGCAAGATAATCCAGAAATATTTTTAAAAATTCATGCAACAGATAAATATAATTTTTTGAGTTAAGGTCCGGGAACTGCTAAGTAATGCACAATTCTTCCGCTCAGGAGGCATCAATTTTGCCCCTTAAAATAAAAAAATGTTTAGGCAACCAAAGAGGTATCCTAACTAATAAGATTTGACACTTAAGTATTGAACAGAGAAAGAACAAAAGAAAAAGATTTGCGCGTATTTCATACGCTCGTAACTTGATAAATATTATTTATATTATGGTCTGCGGCGATAACGACGGTAAACTCAGTCGGAAAAAAAAATTGGCCTATAATTTTTTGCTAATTCTTTGCCAATTTTGTGTTTTCATAGATGTACCTGCTATAATTAATCCCGTAACAGGCTGCAAACACATTTTCAATTATGCAAAGAGTAATCTTTATCCCCATTTTTATACTCTCATAATTTGATAAATATTATTTATATTGTCTGCGGCGATAACGGCGGTAAAATCAATCAATGCGATTGCTGCATTATTTACTGGTTTTTTTTGAAATTTTTTGTGAATAGATGCTTCAAACAATTTATCCTACGATGCTATTCGAAACTAATATATATTGTACAATTTAGTAGACTCGAAAATGTTTCATATCCTTATGCGTGCGAACATGGGTATTTTGCATTATCAAGTGTGTATTTATATAAATTTTTAGAGTTTTATATCCTAACGTGTGCGAATATGGTTATATCCTAACAATTTGCACTATATCAAGTGTGCATTTTAATACAAATTATTCTATCCATGCCGTCAATCAAAAAGGTACAGATTTGACAGGACATCTGTGAGTAAAAGAACGAACTATTTGACTAAAATCTTATGGGAAAACAACTTTTCTCCGAAAATGTAAAATTTAGACATTTATCCAATTTGGTTTACGGAAACTATTTCTTAGGTGCTAAAGGAACATTTTTATGTAATTTCTTGACGATGTTGTGTTCGGAAAGCAATAAAAAACGCGATCAAATAATACTGTATTTCGTACCACAACTTTTAGAATTTTTTTCAAAGATATTCACCATGTTATCATAAAAAAAACATGTCATATTATGCTACTATATGTTTAGTATAAGTACCCCGAAGGAATTTTTACAATATAACTTACTTGTTGAGCTGAACTGAGTTTACTGGCACACTAAATTTTCAAAAAAATATTGTTGCCAATTTTTTTCTTCTTAAGTTATCAACTTTCTCGCAATAAAAAAAATATTTTCTTACAAGGCAATATATTCTCTATAAGTGCTGTAAAGTGCATTGCAAAATATTTCGTAACTCTAAGGATTTCAGTAAAAAACCCTCACTACTACATTTTTGCGAGAATTGCACTTTCGGAGGTTAATTTTTGAAAACTAGGCACTTCTTCACCGAAGCAAATATATCATTAGATGCGGTAACATTATGTTTACAACTGTTGTTTCGCAAATTATATATTGATAAGTACTTTCTAAGCGATACTGAGTTTCTTAAAACTCTGCATTTTTTGAGGTTGGGTTCCCCAGCCTTAATAATTTTGAAAATAATTTAAAAATATATAGTTGAATGCAGAAGACTCAGTGTTTTTATTCAAACCCAATCACCATATCCAATGAAAATTAATTTGTTCTCCTTTTGTATAAAAAATCTCACCCCTTTGCACTTGTCCAGGCAGACGTTGACGGTGCCCTTGAACTGGACGTACGTCGATTCGGGAAACTTGAAGGCCTTAAATTTCGCCGACAGGAAATCGCCGTCGATTGTGTTGAAATTCTCAAAGAGATACGGATCGACCGAACAGCTAAATAAAAGTAAAATAATCAAAATAATAAAAAAAATAAAAATAATACTAAAAAAATTTCAAAAATTGAACAGAACTCACCCGTTGTAAATGATGGTCTCTTCTTGAGTCTTCGTGTCGGTGACTTGCATGTGAGTCACCAAAATCCCATAAACGGAGGCCGAATCGTTGTCCAGGAAGATTTCCATCTGCAGTGGCGTGCCAGGGGAGACGTTCAGCTCTCCGGTGACCAAATTTCCGCCCTGCCGCACGCCCACCCCCAATTTCGGCTCGGGTGCGTGCGTGGTCAGAGTCGTCGTCAATTCGATTTCTCTGCAAATTTTAATTCCCTCAATTAAAAGGAACGCGGGCTCGGTCGTTGGCTGTACTTACTCGGATTCCTCGAAATCTGCTGGAAGTACGTTTCTCCTCCTAATCGCGTGATCTCTTATGGATGACACGGTACATTTAACGTGCAATACTTCCCGAGTTTGCTGGGATTGCGAGATTCCTTCGATTTTAATCTCGTCTTCTATTATTACGGTTTGGTAGTACGTGCGTTTATCCTGTAAGGACAAATTAAATTCAAACAATTGACCCAACTAAGTGTTTTGAGACAGTCTCGAAAAATTGATTTGTAAAATATAGTTATTTTCGGTACAAGCTTCAAAAGTGGCACTTTTAGTGCGAGGGCGATTTTGAGAAACGAGGCGGAGCAAAGCTCCGCCGAATAAGCGTTCTTCTCCCGATTGAGTTTGATGTCCCTGATAAATCTCAGTCATTTTTGCACTTGGTAATTTTTTTGTTAACTAACATCCGTAATAGAATGAATATGGAACTTAATTAAAAAAGCTCATCAATAATATTCAAAAAAAAAACTAAAACGCAAATTAATTGTGAACTTTTTAAGTAATTTAGCGTTTTGCCACACCAAATGAACACTGTGTTTGCCCTGATTGGTAATATTTTCCTCGCGGTTTTAGAGAAAGTCCTATTACGTGAAGTTCTTTCTAAGGTTACATTTAGGTTAGCTAGAATTATTTAAGGTAAGGCTAGGTTATGTTTTTAACTTAGGTTAGGTTGGACTATAACGTAAAGTTCTATCGAAGGTTAACTTTAGGTTAGGTAGAATTATTAGGTTAGGTTATTATTAGGTTAGGTTATTTTTGTTAGCTAAGGTTAGGTTGGAGTTTTACGTGAAGTTCTTTCTAGGGTTAGCTTTAGATTACCTAGAATTATTTAAGGTAAGGTTAAACCATGTCTGTTTTATCTTCATATTGCCAAATAAATTACAAGACTTTCTGAATATCCATATACAGCGTGGTCCATCGTATAGCATTTTCGCGAAAAAACATTTCTCTAGTTCCCCTAAAAAATTGACAACCCAAGGTCAATTATCTACAATATTATTAGAATATAAAATGATCGTTTTATGTTTTTGCAATTAAATTATACCAAAGGCGTCAGGAGGCTAAAAAGTCAAATAAATCAAAATAGTTTTTTGTTTTTCAAAATATCACAAAGGACACGTTGGCGAAATTTGGTTTTCAATTCCATATAGCTCTGGATATTATTGCTTATCGATGAGACCCACTTTGCTCAAAATGTCGTTCTGCAGATGTATTTAAATGCAGGCGCCTTTAAATCACACTGACAAGTTTCATTTTTTATATTATATATTTTTTAATTTTGGTGCTAATTTAATTTCCAAAAAAATAATAAGTTGTTCATTTTGTAGTTTGGTAAATGAAGAATATTGTTCCCAATTTTCAGACTACTGAAGGAAGTTTTATCTTCAAATTGCCAAATAAATTACTAGACTTTCTGAATACCTATATAGAGCGTGGTCCATCGTATAGCATTTTTGCGAAAAAGCATTTCTCTAATTTCCCTAAAAAATTGACAACCCAAGGTCAATTATCTACAATACTATCATAATATAAATTGAGCGTTTTATGTTTTTGCAATTAAATTATACCAACGGGGTTTTCAATTCCATATAACTCTGGATATTATTGCTTATCGATGAGACCCACTTTGCTCAAAATGTTGTTCTGCAGATGAATTCTTTGTAGACGCTTTTAAATCACCCTGACAAGTTTTATTTTTTATATTATATATTTTTTAATTTTGGTACTAATTTAATTTCCAAAAAAATAATAAGTTTGTCATTTTGTAGTTTGGTAAATGAAAAATATTGTTCCCAATTTTCAGACTACTGAACAAAGTATTATCTCCAAAATGCTGTAGGACGGCTTCCATAAATGTTGTCGCAGGTTTTTAGTCAAATTTGAGCGTCATCCCACGATCATGTCACAAGGTGACACACTGTCTGCCCCCCCCCCGAGTCACATCACAGAAACAAAATTATTTTTATTTATAAAGAAAAATACAATGGAAGCCTTCCCTCGAAGAAGGATTTATGTTATTTTTTTATTTGGATTTTAATAAAAAGAATCTTTGCCTTGACATAAAACTGCAAACTATTTCTGAGTATCTCCAACTATAATAAAACAGCAAAATTGTTTTTCAAGAGTAACAAATAAAACATTTTTGAATTTCTGAAATCTTAACATTTAATACCCTTGACGACTTTATATTAGTCATTTACTTTACTTTGTGATGTCACGTTTTTAAAAAGACCCCTAAACCCCTGTCACAGACTGTCACAAGTCCGCTAACTCCCTCCCCCCCTATACCTGTGACAACTTTTATGAAAGGCGCCTAAAAGCAAACGGTTGACTGAACATTTGTCATAGAAATTGAACTTCTAAAAAATATTCAGAACATTAAAAAAATTCCAAATTGACTGGTTTGACTGGAGTTTTTTCCAGTCTCCTTTTAAGGCCGCGCCAAAAAAATCCGCGAGCGGCGCCCACTCACAAAACGAGGGTCAACCGGTCCGGCAAACTATAAACAACCGCCCCCAAATAAAGAAAAAATGCTTACCGTAAGTTTATTAATGACTCTTATTGTTGCGCACTGATAAACATCCGTTAAGTTAAGCTCCAAGATAGAGAGAGATCCTGTGGGATCAGTCGCTGGCCTACAAGCCGGATCAGGATAATCCCGCAGTCCCTCCAGATAGACATTTTTTGTGGCCGGAGTTATCGGTACTTCTATCCTCATTTTGTCGGGGGTGCATTTTATCTTCGGGCCAACTGCAAACAAAAAGCTTTTAAAACACGAGTCGGTAACAAGGGGATCCTCAAAAATAATGTGCAGGCAAATCGCATTGGTCACGTAAGCCTTTTTCAACTCAAGCACCGTGACAAGGTCATTTGTGACGCTTTGTTAGGTCGGCGTCATACTTAACGGTACGACGCGGCACTGCACGGTTTTTGACGTTTTTATTATTTTATTATTATTATATTATTTAAACGATTATAATTGATTTTATTTTTTTTTTAATAATATTAATAATAAGTTTTCATATTTATATGACGCTCTAAGCAAGAACTAAAAAAAAAGTGTTTTCCTTGGTATGGCTTTTTTCTCTCGTTTTTTTTTTCTTTTTTCTTTTTTTCCTTACTAGGATAACTTTTCCCGCCGGAAACGATGGAACAAGAATCAATTGAGTTGCTCCAGTATTAACGGAGCTACGGCCATTTTCTCGATTTATAGTTTTCTATCTTTGTCAATTTTAGAGAAAATCGATTTTTAATTGCACCAAAACAAATACATAAGTTTTCATCTTTATATGACGCTCTAAGCAAGAACGAAAGAAAAGTCTTGAAAACTGTCAGATTTTTTCTTTTTTTTTCTTTTTTAACAGTGCAATTGTTTATTTAGAACAGGTAAATAATCACAACATAACCTCAACAGTGTAAAAATTCTAAAATATCCCCGAAGGAGAAACACGAAAAGATAAACCCAGTTTGGTTAGGTTCGGTTAGGTTTGTTGACAATCTTTATTTTGACAACGTATTAGTAATTGGCGACCTCTAAAATCCCTAGAATTATTAAATTTGTGTATTTTGTTACAGATTACAGATCAAATTATGAAATAACAAGGATGACAATTTATTTCAACCAAAATTGTAACGAAATACACAAATTTAATAATTCTAGGGATTTTAGATGTCGCTGATTACTAATAAGGTAAACGCACTGGTAGTTGACATTATAATGGAGAAAAAAAAGGTTTTTCTGCTTTTATATCTATATTTTTTATTTTTTTTTTAGATAATGTAGTATAGTTCTGTACTTTATTTCCTTGTAAATGATATAAAATGAAGTATTTTAAAAATGGAAATACAGTTTTTTTAAAGGAATTTTTAAAAAACCTTTAAAATTTGTTAGTATTTGAGACTCAAAATTTTTAAAAATCTAGTAGTTGACATATAATAGATATTAGTAGTTGATATGGAAATGAAACAATTTTTTATGCTAATTAGAAAGAATTTTAATCCAAAACATACAAAAAACTAAATATAAACATAATAAGAAGGACTATTATTTTCAACCAACTTCAATGAGTGTCAGAAATCGGTATTTAAGTCTCTCTCCAGCAATAATAATTTTATGGTTTGGCAATTTCCTTAATATTTGGTCCAATTTTATAAAACTTATATCTTTACACTGCCGGGGAATTTGACTAATATATACTTCATCATTCTGTTCTTCAGAAGGTAAGTCATCTATACTACTTCCAGATTCAACCCACGACTCATTATCAGTACTTGAGGAATATTTTCGTTTCCTCGTAGATGGCTTTCGTTTCTTCTCAATAGTCTTCTGTTTTTTGCGTTGTTCCAGCTTTTCTTTTTTCAAAATATCATTCTCTTATTTTTTCTTCTGCCTCTCTTCAGCTCTTTTCTTTTTTTCCTCTAGTAAAGGTAGCTTTTTATTCTCTTTATTTTCATGGTAGTCTTGCCATTCTTTTGATATTACAACTGTTGGTATCTTCTCTACTTTTCATGCTTCAGTAGATGATATCCTAAAATTCTAGTAAATGATAGTGTAAACTACTAGATCCAATTAGAGCAATATTATTGATAAAGGAATTGATTTTTTTAAAATAATGAAAAAGTGCAGTAGAAAAAGTATTAAAATCAAGAGTCTGTACTTAACACTGGAAGTTGACATCAATGTCAATTACTAGAAAACTTAGGTATCTTGTTTTAGTGTTTGACACCAAGCTTATTCCTCATTTAGAGGTTAAAATTCGTTTTTTTTAAAGAACATTAATTTCTCCTATATCTGTACATCAAAATAGTACAACTACAATCACAATCATGCAAATTTTTATTTAGAATTATGTTTTTTATAAACTTACCTTGTTATCACTTATATTAAGTCACGACAGAGAACTGGATGCGACCATGCAACACAAAAATGGCGTTAAACTGCGGTTGTGAGGCAGAATGTTTTCAAAATTGGTCGTCTCACAGATGTCGCTAGTTAGTCCTGACGGTCACAGAATGTTAGAAATATTTTTTAATTCCCTATTTTCAACTATTAAAGTCGAGAATGTCAACTACTAACACGGTGTCAAGTACTAGTAAGTTGTCAAAATAAAAATTGTCAACAAGCGGCAAACACTTACCTTATGATTGGAAATTAAAATCAATTTTAACCGTTTAAATAATATAAACAATTAAGTCCACCTGTTGAAATTTTATGATTGCAAATAATTCAAAGAATTCCGAAATCGGAATTAAGAAAACTGCTCCCGAATACTCACACAGGTCATAATAATTTTAACATACGTAATACTTCACATTAAACAATACAATAATCATTCATTTACAATTATATTAAATTACTTTGGAACGATTAAAAAACTAAAAAACATATACTCAACAAACCAACAAATTCAAAACATCAAGCAATCCCTTCATATTATAAAAAATTCTTCATCAATCATTTTAAAATTTCATGTTCAAAAAATAAATGATGAAATTAAAATTAATTTGTTAAATTTATCATTTTTAATAATCAATTCTCATCGTCTCATTTCATTTGATAAATGTACACTACAATAAAACAAAATTTGAAAAAAATAATGAATGAAGAGTGGAACACAATTTGGATAAATATAAACAAAGCTATCAGAAAATTATTTTTTCCTACAGTTAATCACAGAACACAAAATATTACATTTCAACCAGATTTTTATATAACACAATTCATAACGGGTCATGGGAAATTAAATGCATATCTCTTTCGATTTAAAATAAAACCAACTCCTCTTTGTGAAATTTGTAGTGTAACTGATGACATTCATCATAGGATTAACAATTGTGTTAAATATAGAGAACCTCAAAATAAGTTAAAATTTGACGGGGTTTATTATAAATTAATGAATAGCGATAATTTTGAAGCCTTCCAAATTTTTTGTCACGATTTTATGAAATAAAATTAAAATTATAATTTATTATCAAATGTTCTTAGAGTTATGTTGTTTACAGTTTTAAGTTAAATGTTAATTCAAATTAAATTTTAAGTTATGTTAATTTGGTATTTATTAAGTTTGTGTATTTATGTTATATTGTTTCTTATATAATTTTAAAAATGTAGCCTTAATAAGCCATGCATAATAAGGATGGAAAGCATTCAATAAATATATATAAGTCGTAATAAAAACGTCAAAAATCGTGCCGTGCCGCGTCATCCCGTCAAGTATGACGCCGACCTAAGCGGCTCGTTTCTAGAACTCTTTGCCCACTCATTACCGCAGGTAAGTTAACGCTTCTGGTTGCGGCGGGCAAATGATACATTTTCTCGATTAGTTGCGGGCATTTGTCTTTATTTACGTACGGCTTCCGCGTGCATTACTTCTCAATTAATGGCGAATCTCAATTATGGCTTAACATGATGCAATGTTAGTGCTTGGATATTATCACGGGAACGTAAACACGAACGACTTCGCAGGATGTGTTCGTTTTTTCGTTCGGATTCGTCTCGGGATTTTCGATTTTTTTGGATTATTTTTATGTGTAAGAACCTCGGCCAGGAGTCGTTTCCCAGATAAAGAAAATTGATAGCTGATGTAGTCGTGAGAGGCTTAAAGCTCGCATTACAGCAGACATTTATTATGGTTTTTTCGTCGTGGGCAGCCCTTTCGGGATTTGAGAGACTGGAAGTGGGCCGCAGGGGAAATCGGGAAATATGACTATGAATAGTAAACCGGACTTTATGAATTTGATCAGATTTAATTAATCGATGGTGATTTTTTAACCTCGTTGAATCTGCGCGCTGGAAACAATATACCACATGTCGCAAATAAGATCCCATAGAACACTCAATATCTGCTGGATGTCTAATTCATAGCTAGGCTATGTATGTACAAAATAGGCCTTCAAAATAATTTGTCAATTCTCATAAATTGCATGAGTAATTTTATATTATTAAGGTACATAGAAACCAAGAAAAAATCTTTTTTTTTTAATCAGGTAAAATTTTGACTTTCGTTCAATTACTAATTGCTCAATTTATTAGTTTTTTTATGTACGAACAGTAAAATATTTTCACACAATTTAGTGTAATTGAAATAATTTTACTAATTTGGTTTCATTAAATAAAGCCATTTCCGTATTAGCGGGTATTTTTTTAAATGATTTACGACATAAACCGACCAATTCACCGAACAATGGTATTAGTTTTGGGTACTTGGCTGATTATTTATGACAGTCATAAAGTTAAGTTAAAAAGTGCAAGTTACATTTTACAGGACCGGAATAAGGGTCTTCGCTATTTCTTTAAAAGTTCACAACATCTTAACTAACAGCTACACGGTAATTATAATCATAATAAAAAATAATTTTTGCAATATTAGATTTTAAACTTGGTAAGAAAATCGTTTACCACCTTCTAATTTTCGTTAGTATATCTGTCTACAATTTTGTGTTTTAATTTTGCAGTCTGCAAAGTCAATATACCTATCGGTTATTGAACCTTCCCATAAAATAAATTGCTTAATTCACCCAAAGTTTAAAAACCCTGGTCACAACCCTAGGTCATTTTGTGAATAAAGAAACATTCACATTCGCAACAAATCTTCCAACACTTAAACATCGTTGGTAAAAAGTGAAAATTAAAACTTTGTTTTGTGGAATAGTGAACATTTGTGTTTAGTTCAGGTATAATCATGCCATTTCAATACTCAGTCGAGGAGAAACTTGAAATGCTTTTAATTTATGGATAATGGGGCATCACTTTGAGCATCTTTTATAAAATAAACTTAATATTTACCTATTAAAAACTTATTTTATTTTTCTCACAAATTCCAGAATACGGGTCTGGCAACAACTAAAACGCCGTCCCCTTCAGTTTTATGGGTCGATCATCAGGTATTGTTACGTGGTAGACCGTATTATCCATTGTTGGAAAGTCATAAATAGAAGTATTTTTCGTGCTTTATGTTAAATTTGATTTAACTCAAAAAGTAATAATTTTTTAACGAATCAAATTGCAATTAACAATGCTACGAATAATTTGACAAATTTTGAAATAAAAAACCAAACATGGAAATTTTACCCGAAACTCTTTGTTTTACTTTTTTGGCTTGAAATAAAAATGATTTGGAAAACTTGTAGCACTAATCGAAAGTGTAAACTTCAACTGATGTAACATGTAAATTGCATACTTTCCCCTCAATCTTTAATAGGTATTATGGCCGGGGCGGTAAAACTTAACTCACCCTGTATAGCTAGGACGTAAAATAGACATCTAGTAGATATCCAGCAGATATTTTTGGATATCCAAAACTATATTTTAAAATATGTTCCAAATTAATATATTTATATTTATATTTATGAAAAGTTAAAAATAACTACAATATTTGCATTAAATTTTTAGTTCGTGGGAAATGCGTTTTTTTTTTTTTTCGAATAACAGTTAAAGCTTGAACAAACCCATAAGCAAATTTTCCCTCGCTTCCTACAAATCTCGAACTAATTAACTGTACTAAGTGTATTCTAAGAACAAATTGCAAGTTACAACTACAGTTCAGTTACGCCTGTTCGAGCCACCGTAGGTAAAATCGTTAATATCCAGCATTCGCGTTTTATTAAAGATTTCTCGTACCGAAACAGTCAATTAGCATTCAAGAAACGAAAAACACCGAGTCGATGTTTATAAAATTCTTGAGACTTCGCCACGACACAATGCAGCGTTTCCTTAAAAAACAACCGTTTAAACACTGCAGTGGCATGTGTAATTTAAATTATAACCGGCAATTTGCAAAACTCCATTACTCCATCATTATCCAATTTCGAGCAACGGTAACGGCCACACTCGGTTTTTCGCCGGATTTGGGAGTCCGCATAATTAAAAAACGAAATATTAACTAATTTAAAAACGAATTGCGTTTGATGACAAAATCGAGAAACTTTAACATTCAGTTTGGAAACCAACGCCTTACTGTTTCAGATCGGGCAACACAACTTGCACCTCAAGAGCATAATATTGAATATTAAGTTGCCTATTCTGACTGTGGGAGGCGTTAGTTTCTACATTGAAAGCCCGGTATTTAATATTCTTTGTTATTTCAAAAGATGTCCAAAAAAATTGTTATTTTTCAAATTTCAACTTTCTCTTACAATTTCCACGTGTAATCTTGAATTTTAATGATTTAAAATCTAATTGTAAGTATAGTTAGTTTAATTATTTTTAAGTTAAAAAAATTTACTAAATTTGTACATTTTAAATTACACATGAAATTTTTAACTTCAATAGAAATTCTGTCATGTTATTATACATTTTTGGTGCAAAGGTTTTTTATCACAAAAAAACACATTTTAAGTTTCAGCTTGTTTTTTAATTTACTCAAAATACATGTAACATAACAATTAATGTGAATAAACACAAAAAAGCGTATTTTTCCGTTAAACTCACTATAAAATTATAATAATAAGATCATCGTCCTATTTTATACAAATTCATAGATAGCCATAAATACTTTTTCAATAGGCGAATAACTGTTTTATGTTTGACAGTATCATTAGTATTTTCACAATGGAACGTAAATTAAGTAAAAGTGAGAAAATTGAAATTGTTTTAATTGTAGGTGGCAAATATGAAACGTTGAGAGAGACAGAGCTATTTAATTTTTAATCACCGACATCCTGGTAAAAATATCTCCCATACAACAGTTGGACAAATTTATTAAAAATTTAAAAGTACGGGAACCATTGCAAATAAATTTAAACATCCACATGGTCATTGGATCACTGACGAAGAACACCAGCTGCAAATTTTGCGAACAGTTTCTTCCAATGGAGTTGTAAACTCGCAGAATGGCCGTTGATGGGCAGATGAAAATTCAGATTTTCAAATAGAAGCACGGAATCAATACGAATTTGTGGTGTGGAATCTTTAATAACCAAATATTTGCACCACACTTAGCAATAATTTAAATACAAAACAATCGATTCTATAACTATAACAATTGTTACAATGAAATTAATCTAGGATTAATTGATACTGTCAAGTATTCAAGGCTACCCACGAATTTATATAAAATAAGACGATCATCTTTTTATTATAACTTTCTAGTGCGTTTAACGGAAAAATACACTTTTTCTATTTATTTACTTAAATTGTTAAGTTACATGTATTTTGAGTAAATTAGAAAACAAGCTGAAACTTAAAATGTGTTTTTTTGTGATAAAAAACCTTTGCACCAAAAATGTAAAATAACATGACAGAATTTCTATTGAAATTTAAAATTTTATTTGTAACATTAGATTGTACCAGTTTAGTTCATTTATTTAAGACAAAAATAAACAAATCAACGATAATTTATTTAATTTATTTAAATCAAGTTTCCCTTGTTATGTAAATGTGTTTTTTAAAATGTAATATGTGACGATGTTTTAAAGAATATGTTGTTTTTAAATGTTTGTGATTTGTAATAAGTGTTAAATTTTTTAAAAATATTGTTATGACCAAGGAAAGAAATTTATAAGTGAACAAATCAACGATACTTAGATTTGAAATAATTAAAATTCAAGATTACACGTGAAAATTGTAAAAGAAAGTTGAAATTTTAAAAATGACAATTTTTTGGACATATGTTGAAGCAACTCATCTGATTTCATAATTGAATATCCAACTAATGTTACCCAAATTTCGTGAAAAATAAATTTCTATTTAAAATTTTTTTTTTTCAGTTTTTGAAGTTTCGATAAATTCCATTTTGTTTAACGACTTACGATTGAATTGTTCCTTTTTCTATTCCATATCTTCTTTTTCTTTTCAAAGATCAAAATTTAAAAGTAGCATTAAAAATAAATAATCAGTTGCAAAAAATTCTAAAAACCACAACTGAAACAGAAGATATACACAAGAACAACGGAATATACTCATTAAAATGCAATACATGCAATAAAAAGTATATTGGCCAAACAGGCAGAAGTTTCCACACACGATATAAACAACACATTAATAAAAACAATACAACGTCTAATTACACAAAACACCTACAACAAGAAAAGCACCAATATGGGCCTATTACAGACACATTAAAAGTTGAAAAGGTCATAAAAAAGGGAATAAAAATTAATATCGTAGAGAACTTATATATTTATAAACATAAACAACAACCAATAATAAATGAACAAACAAATATTATTAAAGACGTAATGTTTAAACTACTAAATAAAATAAAATAACATAGATAGCTGATAAGATAAAATAAATAAATTCCATAATATCTGAGAATGACACCAAATTGTAACTTTCCTAACATTTATTAAAAATTTGGAAGTTCTACGAAATTAATACAAGAAGTGCACAACGAAAAATGACAATAAGTTTAAACTCATTTAGTTTTTTAAATTGTGTTTAGATTTGAATTAAAATGTCTAAATGTTGTAAGTGTAATTTAAACTTGAAAAATTAAGAAATTATAATAATAAGTGACGAGGAATGTGAAGAACATCCCGAAAAAAAAAAGAAGATATGGAATAGAAAAAGGAACAATTCAATCGTAAGTCGTTAAACAAATAATTACTTCCATATGGGGAAAAGATAAAAATCATTAAATCATTAAAATTTTCTCTGAAACCAAAAATCGCTTGCAGAATTCGAGTAGTCCTTTTTGGGTTTTGAACATGCACAAACTTTTGGCAAATTTAGATTTTTAAAGAAATCGAAGATGAAAGTTCTTCCCATATGGTGCGAATAATATTCAGGGTCTGAACCCAACCTTAGTTGAAGAAACTGTTTAACTGTTTCTGTAAACATTTAAATTATTTCTACTTCAGTTTGCTTGAGAAGTCTGATCGTCGACGGTGTAAAGTCGCTTATTGAACGCTGTTCTTCCAACTAATACACAAATCACGCTGCAAAGTCCCAATCAAACGACGAACGTCACGTTCGCATCATCTTTGAATTCCAACAACAAAGTGGCTGCTGATTAGCTTCGCAGCACCCTTGATTTAATTCACGTGAATTATCCCGACAAGTAGCTAATCAATAAATTAACGCGCGATTGTGCTTACTCCAGCGTAAGTTGGAACAGGTGTAAATTGATTTAGCTTCCGTGACGTCCTCGAATCAGCATTACGAAACGAAACGAGAGGAATAAATTCTTCATAAAGCGAAAGACTGCGGGAATTTATATTCTTTATCTGGGGGAATATATCAACGCCGAGACGTCCCCGAATGCATATTTTCGAAAACCGGTATCCGTGCCGGAAATAACATAACGTTTGATGAATCGCTAACCGAAAAACAAACCGAATGTAATACCTTCACGGTTCGCTGCTAATAAATTCATAATGGATCAATTTTAATAGAGGGGACTGACTAACAGTATACTACCTGGATTTCCATTATTCTGTAATTATTTATACGCTTATTCTAACGGGACTTTTAAACAGAAATAATTAAAACCTTGTACTTTTATGCGTTGGTGCATAAGTTTATTAATGTACTGTTGGCATTGGATGCCGTCTTCCCGGTCGTTTTGAAGATGTCGTTGCTCCAAATTTGGTTCCAACAAGGGAAAGTAATGGCAGGGTATTGCATCATCTTCTGTTATGACTCAATTAAACTCAGGAAGTTTTTTGCCTCGGCTACTAAACTCCTCATTTGTGTCAAAGAGTCCACAAATGATTATTTCAGTTTTGAATTTAAATTCATTGTAAGACTTGTAAATTCAATAAGTTTTTAGTGCATTCTAAAACCAGGTTACAAGTAAATGTACGACACCTTCAACTTATCCTTTCACTTCCTCTTTTATTCTAATTATTCTAATGCATTATACCACGTTTTTTAATTCCAGAATAAGCTAGAAATATTTTTTTTTGCTTTATGTTGATAGTTAAGGTTATATTAGTGACGTCGCTTTAAAATTAGAAAATGGGGCATTCCAAAGTGACGACTTTCGTACATAATTGGTTCCTGAAAATGTGTGGCAATAATATTTTTTTTGCAAAAATCTTTAATAAATTAAATTTTGTAAAATTCGCGAAAGTCGAGGGCCGCCTATATTAAGTTTTATTAGTTCCTTGGTGAGTAAAAAAGTAATTTGTAAAAGACACTTAAAAGGCCTCAACTTTGGATGAATGGAGTCAAATTGGTTGAAAAATACTAGAAAATTGGTATTTTTAAAAATATTCTAAGTGGTACTTAAAACATAGATTATATACTGCATTTTCAGAATTATATCAAATCGATTACTACATTTTCAATTTTTACTAGCGTGAAATGACCCAAATATAGCACAAAACAGTTCTGTCGATAGATAGCAATTCGACTATTTTCAAAGAAACTTTCGATGAGGAAAATTTTATCTTCAATGTAACATTTAAGTGATTCTGTCAAAATTGTACAGGTTATGGTGTTAAGCACCGATTACTACCAATATAAAATTAAAAACATATTTTTTCGTAACTTATTCTCGAATTAAAAAACACACTATAGCATGATCAAAAGTTTGAATTCGTTTTACATTGTTTATTTCTTCCACTTATTTTTATGGTCGCGACATTTTGTAATACTAACATTGTTACAAGTCCTTACGGGGTTTGTGGTATTTCCAATTGATATTGTACGCCGAATCACGACCGTTAACGAGAATAAAAGTCGCGGCCTTGTTACTCCTGCGGCCTTACAAAAGCAAGAAACTGTTACAAGCGCTTATTTGATCGAATCAAATTTTTCACCAGCTCGGAAAGTTTGCGACTTTTCCGGCTTACAGCGATTTTTTCCCCCGATACTTTCCCAACTGCGAAAACTTTCAAACCGTGTAAACTTGTCAATTCCGCAAAAGCTGGCCGCTTTTAGTTCCAATATTATAATCCGGCGCACCTGCGAAAAAACGGGTAATTAATCAAGTTAGGAACCCCTAACATACTTTGTAACTTCATTTAAGGGCGGATTTATGAGGAAACTTTTATCTAATTATGCGTAACGCCGAGAGACGATTTTTCGGCCGGAAGTGGGGGCATTTCGGCCCAGAAACTGGGTCAGCAATGCACAATCTATTTGCTCGAAACTTTCTCTTTTGAGGCGACGCAGAGACCCGATTGCGCGGGAGTTGTTCGCCTAAAGCGGGCTACACACCTTCCGGTATATCTCTCCGGTCTGCCTCTCCGGTGCGCCTGTGCAGGTATACCGGAACGTGTATAGGACAGCAATCCGGTCGTCTCAATTTTTTTAAATTTGCCGCAGAGACAAGGTCTCTTTTCTTTAATAAATTGGTTGCACGTTTTCGAAACTGAAAAATATTCTTTTCTTCAACATTTTATGAAGAGTCAAAGCCACTTTCTGTTTAAATTGTTTGTGTATTTTAACAACACTATTATCATTAAGATTTGTTTTTTTCAGTCACAATGAATGAGCCCTTCACAGAAATTCTAAAATAGTTGTTTATCATTGACAATTGACGTTGTGTCATCGAGATTTAGTTTTTTCGAACGTCACCCTGCAATAGATTAACCCTTAAAAAACACGACATGGTGAATGATCTTTAATTCTTTCCTTTTAGCATTTTAGGGGGGACCGAAATCACTTTTTCCAGTAACTCCTAAATTGATCGTTTACCAATTGTCACAAAGGCGACATTTTTACAATACAGACAAAAAATCCTGAATAGGTCTCGACAATACAAATCTGTAAAGTTCACTGAATTGAATATATTAATTAAATTATAATAACTAGTTGTATGTATTAAAAATACGACACGTAGCTGAAGTGCTTTTATTGTTAAATTTGTACGATTGAATGTAATGTAATTAATTTAAAAAAAAAAAAAATTGAATGGTATTTGATTAGATTATTTTACAAATGAAGAACTAACAATAAGAAAAATTAAAATAGGTATCTATGTAAATAAGTTCTTGGCTAAATAGTAAGTAATTAAACTATTTCGACCAACACGAAGTTATATCAGAATTATCGGTACAATAACGTGTTCATTTTTGAAATAGAATAATATATATATATATATATTTTATTGAATGCTTTCCATCCTTATAATGCATGGCTTATTAAGGATGCTACATTTTTAAAATCATATAAGAAACAATATAACATAAATACATAAACTTAATAAATACCAAATTAACATAACTTAAAATTTAATTTGAATTAACATTTAACTTAAAACTATAAACAACATAACTATAAAAACATTTGATAATAAATTATAATTTTAATTTTATTTCATAATATCGTGACAAAAGATTTGGAAGGCTTCAAAATTATCGCTATTCATTAATTTATAATAAATCCCATCAAATTTTAACTTATTTTGAGGTTCTCCATATTTAACACAATTGTTAATCCTATGATGAATGTCATCAGTTACACTACAAATTTCACAAAGAGGAGTTGGTTTTATTTTAAAAAAGAGGTATGCATTTAATTTCCCATGACCCGTTATGAATTGTGTTATGTAAAAATCTGGTTGAAATGTAATATTTTGTGTTCTGTGATTAACTGTAGGAAAAACTAATTTTGTGATAGATGCTTTGTTTGTATTTATCCAAATTGTGTTCCACTCTTTATTCATTATTTTTTTCAAATTTTGTTTTATTGTATAAAGTGTACATTTATCAAATGAAATGATACGATGAGAATTGATTATTAAAAATGATAAATTTAACAAATTAATTTTTATTTCATCATTTATTTTTTGAACATGAAATTTTAAAATGATTGATGAAGAATTTTTTTATAACATGAATGGATTGCTTGATGTTTTGAATTTGTTGGTTTGTTGAGAATATAATAATGTTAGTAGAATAAAATAATCACCGAGATTTCACTTTTCTGAAAGTGGTATTCAATGGCCTTTGAAAAAAATCGAATGGGGGTTAACTGTTTAAATTGGTAGGGTAGTTTAAAAACTCCATTATTATTCAGATTTCGCTTTTTTGAAGTGATGGACCCTTAAAAAAACAGTGGAAAGGGTGAACCGTGCGTATTTTATCAGTTTCTGTGACACGACGTTAATAGTGCAAATCCGATGGAAAATCGCAAAAGTAACCGTAAGTGTATCGAAGAATTAATTGATTGTGCCAATCTTTCGGTGCAACTCTTAATCGCTGCATCAAATTTACATGCGAATACCGCTCTCTTTCTTTCAACCAATCTTTACACCACTGTTTACGTTTTACTTTGCGTGTAGGGCGCTTTTTCATAGACAATAATAATGCTGATAAAAAAACCGCAATCGTGTGGATGCGCTTTTGTATCCTTAAGGGCAAACCGGAGAGATATACCGGAAGGTGTGTAGCCCGCTTAACGCGAAAATTGAAAATTAAGAGTTTTTCGTTCACGGCGGTGAACGCACGCATAAACGAGGGAACAATGCTCTCTAACACACGTATAATAAATACAAAGACAGTAATAACCAACCGAGCGCACAAAATTCCGATTCCTTTTCTGCCTTTTTTTGAATAAGCGAAACGAAAATATCCATACAATGCGGAGTTTGTAGCTGAGTCGAGAATAGCAGGAAGCGCATGCACGCCGTATGAGCAAAGTGTTTAATTTGTATGCATTTCAAGGACTGCGCGTACTTAAGTCCTGCCTACGCCGGTGCACTTTTACAAGTAATTAAGCGTTATGTACTTACTTCGTTTGAAATTCAGACGGGTCAATGCAAACCGCTTGCGCTGTAGGGAAAAGGAGTCGGATTTTTTATGGTTCATGATCCGATCACAGCTGACTTTATAATCAACTGTAGCTAATTTAAAATGCTTACAATCAAGATTTGTGACCCGACTTTTTAATTTATTTTTGACGTTACAAATTTAGATTTTGTTGTTTTAATAAATTTAGATGATAAGCACTAAAACGATTCGCTTGTTGCAGTTGGCATTGTTTTCTTGATACAAAACAGTAAATTAACAATATTTATTGTTTTTGAAATTACATTGCAACGCAAGCAATAATAAAGATAAAGATCTGTCTCAATAACAACAATAAACTTGAAAGTTTCTACTTCTTTATAACAAATCAACGTTGTCTAGCTAATTACTGAATTATTTAATTTTAATTATGTCACTAGAAATGAGTCGATTAGGTCTTCTTTCGTATTCTTTCTTGCCAAGTACAATATTTTATTTAATGCTTTAACTAACACCTTATTTTACTTACTTCAAATTTAATTATTTTTTTAAAATTTTGTTTTCTGCTGCGCGATTGTTGTTATTCGTTGCTTCAAATATGTTTTGGCTTGAGGAATTACCGTTGTTTGAACAATACGCCTCCCCAATTCTTCAAGGAGAGAAAGGGCAGCACTCCAAGGACCCAAAGTTTCCACAGCGAAGGCGACGAAAAAATAATCATCAGAAATTTACTTATATATTTTTTTCCTAAGATTTTCTGCCAAGTGTGCAGCAGATCTTGCAGAAAATGGAAAATCAGTCAAATGAGAAGGGGCAAGTGTATCCGTACAAGTAAAATCCCAAACTAAAGATTTATCTACTTTCCATGGAATAACTGTAATACCATCTGGACGTTTGCCATCATCCCTCAGAATACTAGGTTCAAGGATACAAGGGATGTTGGCAGAAGAGAAAGCACGTTTAATAATGTCATTAATACAGCTGTGACGAGAGAGTCTACCAGCACTTTTAATGCACGATAAACCATGATGACCCAAAGAGTCTACAGAAGAACCGCACGAGCAGATATGAGGATGACAGAAATTGCCCAATCTAAGTGAAAGAGCAATTTATAAAAAGTTTTTTTCTAAAAGAGTACCTAATTTACAAGATGGAAGAGCATCAAGCCAAGCCCAGGTTCAAGTTCAGATCCAGCTAATAAGATAGATTTTTGTGTGATATTTGAGGAAGATAATAAATTTTGAAATATTTTCTCACAGATAGGTAAGTCTCAATTTCTTTGAATAGAAAGCTCTTTTGGAAGTAAAGACGAATTAGAAATTTCCTTCCAATAATCAACAGTCTCGTTAAGGGATGCAATTTCAAAATTAGAAAAACTAGAAGGTAGAATACATAATAAGTTCAGAATTAGAAAATATAGAAGACAAAAAAGCAGACGAGGAAATATCAATTATTTATACCTAATCCACCAAAACGGATTGGTAATTTGGCTCGAGTCCAAGATTTTATTGTAAATTTAATATTCAAAATTTTTTCCAAAGAAAAAATAACAATATTATCTAATTCAAGACATTCATTTTTAAATTTCCAAAAAGGACAACATCTAAGATTATAAGTGAAATTAGGTATCCAAAAACAATAGCGGAGTAACAAATATCCATAATAGCGGATAGGTGTTATTTTAAAACTAATCATTTTTAAGACAACAATCTTCCATGTTTAAAGTTTCTACTTCTTTATAACAAATCAACGTTGTCTATCTAATTACTGAATTATTTAATTTTAATTATTTTGCCAAGTACAATATTTTATTGAATGCTTTAACTAACACCTTATTTTGCTTACTTCAAATTTAATTGTTTTTTTTTTAATTTTGTTTTCTGCTGCTCGATTTTGTCCTGCAGTTAAATTGGTATTAAAAAAGGGACCCAAATTAGTCTACGACACTATACATGGTCTTGCTAGTTAGAAACAAAAATTCTCCTGTTATAAAGAGGCGAAAAGCTTTTCCTACTTCCACGTTTTGGTTGGCGTATTAACTATAATTTTGCATAATATTGTTTGAAGTTAATTGAGGCGTGTAGGATCAAAACATGCAATCTCCATTTTTTGCTAAAATTGAGTTAAAAGTTGAGATAGATTGTCAAGAAACGTTCCCTTCTTTAGGTTTATGGAGTTAGTATCAAAACCAGTTAATTCCTGAGAAATTGCTTAACAAAAATGTGCGTTCGGTTCAAAACATGCAATCTCCAATAGTCGTTCCATATCAAAGAATGCAATCTCCATGCAGCCAATGAGAAGCGTTCATTGGACCTAACCTTAGTTTTTACGTTAAACAGGCTTGTATACGTGTTTCGTTATTTTGATTCTTGAATATAGTGTTTCTAATTAGTTTCAAGTTCAATCTTATATAATTAAACTTTATACAACTAACCCTATTGTAGTGACGCCTACTAAAGCAAGAAAAAGAATTGCACAACCTACCAAGTGGAAACGTAATATCTTGAAGGCAACAAGGTACGTAAAATTCTTATTTTAAAGACATGATTTGTTTTGTGTCTGAATAAATTATAATTTGTTTATTACCAAAAAAATGTATATAGTGAAGACTGTGTACTCCCTGGTAACTGATCTTTTTTTCGATATGTCAGGTGCACAGCAAAAGAAATGCCTGCATATCCTACCTGTAATTATCTTAAAGGAGCTTTCCAATGCAAAACCTTGACTATGAAAGATATACAAAAATTTCACTCATCGTTTTATTCATCCAATATTAAAACCAGCCAAGATACTTTAATAATAAAATACACACAAGCTGTTCCTATTCAGAGACATCGGCCAAAAAGTGGCATTAAAACTGCCAAACAGTTCCAGGTAAAATGTTTTGTCCCCAATAATAGCAATAAGCGACTAGTCCCTGTATGCCAAAAAAGTTTCGAAACAATTCTTCATATCTCGATAACAAGGATACACAATGTTGTAAAGCAATTTTATGAAACACACGCTTCCCCTATGGAAAGGCGCGGTGGTGACCATAAGACTTTAAGAAATGCTCAAAAAGTAGATGCCATAATTGCTCATATAAAAACTTTGAAATGTAGTGAATCGCACTACTGTCGAAATAAGGTATCTGCCAGAATGTATCTTCCATCCGAGCTTAACATCAACAAGCTTTATAGAATGTTCATTCAAATTGAGGGAAATCAGTCGATTAAAAAGTGGTTGTTTCGATTTGTTTTCAACCGTAAACTCAATTTAAGTTTTAAAACACCACAAACCGACGTGTGTTCAACATGTTGTGAATTGAAAGAAAGGATTAAAAAGGAATCAGCTGAGAAACTAAACATCATGATGGAACAGCAAATACACAAACTTAAAGCTAAAGCATTTTACTCTTTACTAAAAGAAGAGAAGGAACATATATGTACATTTTCATTCGATTGCTAAAAAAATCAAACTCTTCCAAAATTACCAGATCAGTCTGTGTATTATAGCAGACAGCTATACATGCATAATTTCACTATAGTGCAAGGTACCTCAAATCAGCCACTTACAACAGAGAACGTTTTTACCTACTCTTGGACTGAAGACCAATTTCCAAAAGATTCCAATTTAATAGCAAGCGCTGTTTATCATCGCCTAGTAAACTCAAGATTTAATGATCATGTTAAAATTGTCCGGTTAGTGGCAGATGGATGCGGAGGACAAAATAAAAATTCGACGTTAATATGCATGTGTTCTGCTTGGTTAACTAAAAAAGCACCTCAACACATTAAAGAGATAGAATTAGTGTTCCCCGTTGTTGGACACAGTTTTCTTCCACCAGACAGGGTGTTTGCCAATATTGAAAAGCGGATTAAAAATATTGAAGTAATTGTCAAGCCAGATTTGTATATTGATATTTTCAAGCAGTCCGCAACTGTAATACAAGTAGGTGGCGAATGCAATGTTTTAAATTGGAAACAGGAAACAGCACAGCACTTTAAACTCCCTGGTTCTTGGCACTTTCCTTTTGCAAAGGCGAAAAGATATAAAACAAACGTACTGATAAGAGGAGAATGTCATTGCAAAACTTATCTTGGTGCTTACAAGACTGTAACTAAGAAAAATCACACTGTTAGTATGGTTAATCCTGAAGTACTTCCGGAAGGGTGGGCAGTCAAGCTCGCTAAATTAAAAGATGTGCAAAATTTGTTAATAAAACATTATGGTGCTCATTGGAGGAACGACCAAGATTTACAATATTATTCTAGGCTAATTTGCAACGAAATAACTGAAAATGTGAATGATGAAGAAAATGATAATGCAGTAGATGGTCATTGTGTCCGAATGGAAGAAGAACCTAATGTGACTGAATAAAATATTACCTATTTATTTAAACTTTTTGTATTAATAAACTTAGTAACTACGCATGTTTTTTATCTTTATGTCTTCATAAATATGCTTGAGAAAATGTTTTCTTTTTTTTGTAAATTTCTGTTTTAACTTTTTTTTATTTTGCATATTGGGATTAAAGTGCAATTTTTAAAAAAAGTTTTTATTTGCTGTCTACCCTCAAGAAAATAATAATATGGTAATAGTAAAGAAAAAAGTCTTAACAAAACCTGCAATCTCCAAAGTTGTTAGGATCAAAAGTAGTAAAATCCAATGGTTAGGATCAAACGATGCAATCTCCATAATGTTTATGTTAATTACATTATAAATACTATTCGCATTTGCAATGCATTATGTTTTATTGATAACATTGATTCAATGCTGTCTACTGATCATTTATTTGAATTTGTACGGCAAACAGAAATATAGTAGCAGTTTTTTGCGATTTGTCAAAAACAAGGAAGAGTGGAGATTTCATGTTTTGATCCTACAAGCCTCAATTGGAAAACTAACTGTTTTTCCCAAACATTTGGTTGTTTTTAATTTTTTTGATAGCTGCGAACATTACCGGCTTGACTTTAACAAATTGTTTCGTTAATATGCAATTCGTGGAGAGCACGACTTCATGTCGAAAATAACAAACACAACATAAATCACCGGCTCGACGCCCTCCTCCCCGAAATGCCCGCACTGCATGTTAAGAAGCGAGCAGCGAATACGGCCCGCCGTTGTTGCAGCAATTGTGCACTTAACCCTGGAGTCATGTTCTATATGTCCCACAGACCGACTTTTTTCTAAACTTTAAATAACTTTTTAGTATTTTAACAAATTGGGCAAATTCTTTGCGTAGCTGCTTAATTTGGTCATCGCTATCTACAGCAAGTCGCATGATAGCCACATGTGCCCATATTGAGTTGTTTTTGTGATTTTTGCACCGTCTCGGTCTGTGAGACCATATAACATGACTGGAGAAAGTAAATAAACCAACTACAGTTATTTTATACGGTATATTTTTAGACTTACTTATGCATTTTTTTGTTTATATTTATTTTTTGTGTTCTTACTATTGTTTTAACACAAATAATGAGTATTTATATTTTTTGTGTATTATCATAATTTTCAATCTAATGTTACTTGGAATATGGCTGGAGAAAAATACAAAAAAAAAGAATATAATAAGTTGTAAAAAATGCAATAAGACTGATTTATAATAGTTATTATTTTCGTAAAACCATTTTTTATAATTCTTTTTCATTTTGTTTCGTAGCTTACTATGCTACAACTTAGTTACAAAGTTATTTTGGAAAGAAAGCGTAATGATCGGTGGTTTTTTTGGTATTACAAAAAGGGCAATAAGTTAAATAGTTGAATAAAAATAATGTTATCGTCCTGACGCATACATTCCACAGACCGGCCGTTTTGCATATGTAGACTAATTTTTTATTATTAGTATAACAAATTTGGTCGATTCTTCAGTCGGTCGCATGTTATCGACGTGTATTGTTTTTGTGATTTTGGCGTCATCACCGTCACCGTTTGTGAGCCCCTACGGCATAAATTAGGTAAGTACAATAAACCAACTAAAATTATTATTTTATGGCATATATCCTTCTTACAATTGTTTTGGCACAAATAATTTAACGAGTATTGATATTTTTGACGTATTATCATAATTTTGATTCTAATAGAATGGATTTTGAGAATGAACAACGCCGTCTTCAAGCTCTTTTGAATGAGACTTCAGAAATTGAAAATGATTCCTCGGATAGATCATCGGAAAGTGAAAGTGACAGCCAAACTTTTATCGAGGAGCAATTCGAAAACACAGATAGCGAAGAGGATTTGAGCGATCATGATCTTACCGAGGAAACGGCAGGAACTTCGACATTTTATTTGGGAAAGGACAATATCACCCCATGGAACAAACTTCCTTTTCGACAGTCTGTTCGTGCTCGCCGCTGCAACATCGTGACTCGTTTGCCAGGACCTACAAGAGCTATTTCGCGTGAATATGACTCTCTTGCCATATGGAGACAATTTATTGATTATACTATACTTGAAATGATTGTCAAATATACCAACAGCTATATTGATTCCGTTAGACATAAATACGCAAGGCAAACGATTGCCAAACCAACATACCTAACAGAAGTTCAGTGCCTAATCGGATTATTATTATTGTCTGGTGTAAAAAAATCAAATCACCTGAATGCAAAAGAACTGTTTCGAACAGACGGTGGTTCTGTAGAAATATTTAGATTATCGATATCTTATGAAAGATTTCAATTTCTAGTACGTCATTTGAAATTTGATGATGGAGCTACTAGACAGCAAAGAAAAGATCTAGATAAATTATGTCCGGTGCGAGAAATGTTTGAAAGATTTGTCAAAAATTGCCGGGAAAATTACACGTTATCTGCTTTTGTGACTGTAGATGAAATGCTTGTAGCGTTTAAAGGAAGATGTTCATTTAGGCAATACATACCTAATAAACCAAATCCATATGGTATCAAAATCCAAGCCCTCTGCGATGCAAAAATGTTTTATACGTACAATCTTGAAATATATGCAGGAAAACAACCTGATAATAGCCCATACGCAGTTGACAATTCTGGCCTTGCTGTGGTACAAAGGTTGTGCGAGCCGATTTTCAATACTGGTCGTAATGTTACTACAGACAACTGGTACACCAGTGTACCATTAGCTGAAGCCCTTATTGAGAAAAACTTGACAATGGTTGGAACGATTAGGAAAAACAAAACAGAAATTCCTCCTGCCTTCAATCTGTTACGCGGTCGAAGTGTAAAGTCAAATATGTTTGGATTTTGTAAAACCATGGTTTTGGTTTCGCACGTCCCAAAAAAAGGAAAAAATGTCCTTTTGTTGAGTACCTCACATAACGACGATAAAGTTGACTCTATTTCGCAAAAACCTGACATAATATTGAACTATAATGATACGAAAGGTGGTGTAGATGTCGTAGATCGATTGTGTGCCAATTATAACTGCGCTAGATATACAAGACGCTGGCCTATGGTGGTGTTTTATGCTATGTTGAACATCAGCACCATAAATAGTCAGGTGATATATACTGCTAATAATCAAACCAGAAACATTCAACGTCGTAAATTCATAGAAGATTTGGCAATGAAATTAATTGAGCCTCATCTAAAAGAACGGCAAATGAAATTGAACTTGCCTCGATCAACGAAGCTTAGACTTTCTGAAATCTTGAAGACTGATGAACCAACGTCGGCTGGTCCTGCAAGAAAAGGTCGTTGCTTCGAATGTGGTTCGAAAAAAAATAGAAAAACCAAATATTGTTGTAAAAAATGCAACAGATATCTATGTCTCGAACATATTACGGTCATATGCAACGACTGTTGAACCGAGCAAGAAGACTGATTTGTAACCTTTATATTTTCGTAAAATTTTTTTTTTATAGTTCTGTTTTTATTTTCTTTGATACGTTATTATGTTGTTTCCTTAGAACCAAAGTTATTTTTAAAAAAAAGTTTAATGATTTGTTTTTCCTAGAGATATTACAAAAAAGTGCTACAATTGCGGTACCAGTGAATAAACATCGATAAGTTCAATATAAATAATGTTACAATAAATCCATTTGTGTTTTATTGTAGAGGAAGGACGAAGTTTCCAATATATTGATTTAGATTTATCCTAAGTAATATTTTTCAATAATAATTAAATTAGAAAAATTCGGACTCGGAGACCGAAGACATGGACGGAGAAATTTTATTTCGGTACATGACTCTAGGGTTAATTTCCGCAGAAACGCTCGGAATGTGGCGCAGTTATTAAAATTCCCGGGCGCCCTTCCGCCATAATCGGTTTCGACACTCGCTCAATCGAGATTTATTCTAAATGAGGCACCTCGGTGCCGTTATGTGCCTCACAACCCGGAGGCTGACGGCTCCCGTCTTTTTAATTATTAGGTCAACTTTTTCGCCTGCGAGTCCTTAAGTGGAGGACACCGGTCTTGATTATTGCAGAGCGCAGCGGTTTTTGCCGGCGCGCACGATTAAAATTTAAATTAATAATAATGCAAGCGCACGATTCTTTTTTTCGGCAAAAGGATTGCTATTAGTAGCCTCGCCGGGAGAAAAAAGGAGCTAATGAGATAAATTGCGCGTTCATTAGTGTTGCACTCGGTTTGCACTATTTTTTCGGGGCTTGAGATTCCTTCTTAACTGGGCAACAGCAGGCAATCGCGTTTATTAAATTTAAAATTGAACAAAAAACAGTTAAGCAGCAACGAGCACTGCGGGACTGCTAGTTTTTATCCTAAATCTCACTCGCCTAACCGGAGTCTCGTTTCGTAACAACTGACCGTCCATTATTCGGTTTATGTGGCGCGTGAAATGAAATTAACCGACTATTATACAGAGTGAGCCGGGCACTTCAGGTATCTATATAGTTTGTACAGGGTGAGTTAACTTTTAACGCCCCGGCCATAATATTAAAGATTGAGGGGAAAGTATGCAATGTACATGTTACATCAGTTGAAGTTTACACTTTCGATTAGTGCTACAAGTTTTCCAAGTCATTTTTATTTCAAGCCAAAAAAGTAAAACAAAGAGTTTCGTGTAAAATTTCCATGTTTGGTTTTTTATTTCAAAATTTGTCAAATTATTCGTAGCATTACTAATTGCAATTTGATTCGTTAAAAAATTATTACTTTTTGAGTTAAATCAAATTTAACATAAAGCACGAAAAATACTCTTATTTATGACTTTCCAACAATGGATAATACGGTCTACCACGTAACAATACCTGATGATCGACCCATAAAACTGAAGAGAACGGCGTTTTAGTTGTTGCCAGACCTGTATTCTGGAATTTGTGAGAAAAATAAAATAAGTTTTTAATAGGTAAATATTAAGTTTGTTTTATAAAAGATGCTCAAAGTGATGACCCATTACCCATAAATTAAAAGCATTTCAAGCTTCTCCTCGACTGAGTATTGAAATGGCATGATTATACCTGAACTAAACACAAATGTTCAATATTCCACAAAACAAAGTTTTAATTTTCACTTTTTACCAACGATGTTTAAGTGTTCGAAGATTTGTTGCGAATGTGAATGTTTCTTTATTCACAAGGTGACCTAGGGTTGTGACCAGGGTTTTTAAACTTTAGGTGAATTAAGCAATTTATTTTATGGGAAGGTTCAATAACCGATAGGTATATTGACTTTGCAGACGGCAAAATTAAAACACAACATTGTAGACAAATATACCAACGAAAATTAGAAGCTGGTAAGCGATTTTCTTATCAAGTTTAAAATCTAATATTGCAAAAATTATTTTTTATTATGATTATAATTACCGTGTAGCTGTTAGTTAAGATGTTGTGAACTTTTAAAGAAATAGCGAAGACCCCTATTCGGTCCTGTAAAATGTAACGTTGCACTTTTTAACTTAAGTTTATGACTGTCATAAATAAACAGTCAAGTACCCAAAACCAATACCATTGTTAGGTGAATTGGTCAGCTTATGTCGTAAATCATTTAAAAAAATACCCTCTAATACGGAAATTGCTTTATTTAATGAACCCAAATTAGTAAAATTATTTTACTGTTCGTACATCAAAAAAACTAATAAATTGAGCGATTAGTAATTAAAAGAAAGCCAAAATTTTACCTGATTAAAAAAAAAAAAGATTTTTTCTTGGTTTCTATGTACCAACAAAGAGTTTCGGGTAAAATTTCCATGTTTGGTTTTTTATTTCAAAATTTGTCAAATTATTCGTAGCATTGTTAATTGCAATTTGATTCGTTAAAAAATTATTACTTTTTGATTTAAATCAAATTTAACATGAAGCACGAAAAATACTTTTATTTATGACTTTCCAACAATGGATAATACGGTCTACCACGTAACAATACCTGATAATCGACCCATAAAACTGAAGGGAACGGCGTTTTAGTTGTTGCCAGACCCGTATTCTGGAATTTGTGAGAAAAATAAAATAAGTTTTTAATAGGTAAATATTCAATTTATTTTATAAAAGATGCTCAAAGTGATGGCCCCATTACCCATAAATTAAAAGCATTTCAAGCTTCTCCTCGACTGAGTATTGAAATGGCATGATTATACCTGAACTAAACACAAATGTTCACTATTCCACAAAACAAAGTTTTAATTTTCACTTTCTACCAACGATGTTTAAGTGTTGGAAGATTTGTTGCGAATGTGAATGTTTCTTTATTCACAAAGTGACCTAGGGTTGTGACCAGGGTTTTGAAACTTTGGGTGAATTAAGCAATTTATTTTATGGGAAGGTTCAATAACCGATAGGTATATTGACTTTGCAGACGGCAAAATTAAAACACAAAATTGTAGACAGATATACTAACGAAAATTAGAAGCTGGTAAGCGATTTTCTTATCAAGTTTAAAATCTAATATTGCAAAAATTATTTTTTATTACGTTTATAATTACCGTGAAGCTGTTAGTTACGATGTTGTGAACTTTTAAAGAAATAGCGAAGACCCTTATTTCGGTCCTGTAAAATGCAACGTTGCACTTTTTAACTTAACTTTATGACTGTCATAAATAATCAGCCAAGTACCCAAAACCAATACCATTATTAGGTGAATTGGTCAGCTTATGTCGTAAATCATTTTAAAAAATACCCTCTGATACGGAAATGGCTTTATTTAATGAACCCAAATTAGTAAAATTATTTCAATTACACTAAATTGTATGAAAATATTTTACTGTTTGTACATAAAAAAACTAATAAATTGAGCAATTAGTAATTGAAAGAAAGCCAAAATTTTACCTGATTAAAAAAAAAGATTTTTTCTTGGTTTCTATGTGCCTTAATAATATAAAATTACTCATGCAATTCATGAAAATTGACAAATCATTTTTAAGGCCTATTTTGCCACGGGCGGTAAAACTTAACTCACCCCGTATTATATTAAGTGTCCATCATTGGTAACTTTGTTATTATTGAAGCTACAAAGTCGGTTAAATTAGCAAAGAATTGGTGTTTTCGTCGCTGATTACTACAATGAAAGCAAAAATATTTTCGCTTAGAAATAAGTGTCCTACAACCACAGCGAAGCTAGTTCAAAATAAAACTCATTTAATTCGTTTTTTAAAAATCAACAAACTGTTCATCTTTCCAAAGTAAAATCATGCGAAATCAATAAGAAATGATGTCGTTAGTAGCGATTTGGTGAGCTCGACTTATTACAGATTCATCTGAAAATGTCGCCACTCAAATAAATCCGCCTTCTAGAAGTGGCGACCGCATTGCCTCGTCTCTGTTATCTAAAGTGGCCCTTATAATCGACCCTGATCCGCAAAATCTAACCAGTTCGAATTAATTGAACTTTTATGTAACTTTCTCACATAAAGAAGTAAGTACTTTCCGAGGTGTAACAATCTCATCATGGCCTTATGCGAACATGGGAGTTTATGGTGCTTGACTTATGGGCACAACATCCTGCGTCACAGAGAATAGTTTTAACGTGTCTGGTTGATTACTGAAATTCTTGCAAGTCGGAAATACCAAACCTACGACTGCCCATAAGAAATACTTGAAAGATGCTGATGGCTAAATAAAGAGAGAATCTCCATTTGAAGACGTCCTGAATTATACATCAGCGACGAGCTTTCGGCATCGCAATCAATGCGGAGCTACCTCTCAACCAGGTTGAACGTAACGAGGACCTTGAGACAAGATTAAGGTCCTTCGGAGGGCAAACGCACTCCGGTTTAATTGCCTGTTCAAGTAAACGGTACCGTTAATAGATGTGATTGATTCTCTTCGGATTGTATGAAGTCATTTTAATGAGTCACTACGAAGTTTATAGCCTTGTAACGCGTTCACTTTACACGAGTGGTTTTACATAGCAGAAAAGAATTTTTTTCTCCAAAATAACCGGTCGCCCGAGTGGGCAGAACCGGTGAACGGTTTTCTTCTAAAATGGTAACTTGCGCACCCACGACACAGCGTCAGCTCTTTCGGGCTGGGCCCCCTTTTTTCAATTTGCACGAGATTTTTAACCCTAAACCGGTATTTAGGCGGTATTATTTGATTAGATAAAGTCTTTAGTTCCTTACTGCCCAGTCAGCATTGTATCCGAGACAGTAAACTCAATAAGTGTGTTAATAGTAATATAAAAGGAGTTAGAAACAGGGTGGTTGAAAAGTCAACCACGCGCCCAGATTTTTTTTTCTATTTTATTATTATATACAAACATAAGTAAACTTACTTTTTTGTGTGTCCTTTGTTTTCCACATACTTATTTAATTATTTAACTTAAATGAATGAATTTAAGTCATGTCACGTTTTTAACACTTTAAAAACGTTTCATTGTTATTTAACATTTTAAAAAGTTTTGTCACACATTATTAAACACAAATACATTTAATCGATACTATAACTGTTTAATTATTGAAACAGTTTTTGCGTTATTACTTCATCAGTAGTAATCGATCAACTGTCTGTTTCTTTATATTTTTTGACTTATATCTTTTCCCCTTTCAATTTCGACTTATCTGTTCATTTTATTTATGTTATTTTTGTTTTTTATTTTTACCCTATTTTATACTTTAAGTACTTTATTTTTATTTTTGTAAATATGTATGTTTTCTGCTATGTTCATTCTAACCCCTTTCTGCATTATTTTTTCAATCTTCATTGTTCCTTCAATTGTTCCACATTAGTGTTTTTCTTGGTTTTGTGTAGTTAGATGTTGTGTTATTTTTATTGATGTGTTCTTTATAACGTGTGTAGAAACTTCTGCCAGTCTGGCCTACATATTTTTTGTTACATGTATTACATTTAATCGAGTATATCCCATTCAAATTATACTTATCGTGTTTCAATTTTTGGTTTGAAAAATTTATCTAATTTATTATTAGTTGTTAATCCTATTCTTAAATTTTGCTTTTGAAAATTTTTGTTGTATCGATGTTTAAAATAATTGTTTGTATTAAATGTATTTATGTTTAATAATGTGTGACAAAACTTTTTAAAATGTTAAATAACAATGAAACGTTTTTAAAGTGTTAAAAACATGACATGACTTAAATTCATTCATTTTCCGAGCTTGTGGTAACTGTAAGTTAAGTTTTTGCTAAATGGACGCGAGATGGATATCTGGAAACCGCAGATACATCGACGGCGGCCAGCTACAAAGTCGAAATACAGTTGCTCGCATTTTTCACTTGACATTTTTATCGGCCGTAATTGCCTGCAATTTGGTCCTTGGCGAACGGTAGAATTTCTTGCAGGAGATAAAAGTTGTGAGCCAATAGATCACCGGAGAAATTCCGTTAAGCTCAAATTAAGTACTTACAAATCGCGGTTCTCTAAGTCTAATTGAACATGTGCACTGAAAAAATGCTACCTAAGATTTTTTTAAAAATCCACTTCTTACATTAAGAACTGATAAGTCTTGTATTTAGCACAATTCTGCTTGTTATTAGCACGAACAATATGAAATCAAACAAACCACCGTTTTGATTGTAGCACGGAACGTTGTAAATTGCTTTATGACCTTTTGCAAAGGACTGTTTACTGACAATAGACAAATTACTTTAGAATTTCTTACAAATTTAGTTGAAAAACGTTACACCAAACTCGTCTTGCAGTAAGAAAATACATATTACGGTGTGAATTTTCTGTATTTTTATTGTAAAGTGAATTTTTAGTAACTTACATAATTAGTGAATGTTTAATTGTGAAGAAATGGGAAATATTACAAGTGGTTTAATGTGCCGAGATGAAGATGTTATTTCAATGCAATATTAACAAATTTCGATCAACAAAATGACCAGCTTCAAAGACCGTTTCTAAAAATGGTACTGAAATTATGGGAATTTTCTGATTCTGTGTGCGATAAATTCGCATGTTCGTAAATTTGTTGTAATTATAATTTTTCCCACACTTTTAGCTCACCGAATGAATTTTGTAAAAGTTCTACAATTTTTTCAATGTAACAGCTATTAAACAAATTGTTTTTTAGTTTATTTCCGTCGGAACGAAAAGTAAGAAGAGATAAAAAAGGGACATGCTTCTATAACAGAATTAATAGTAACGACGAAGGTAAAAAACAATTTTGATTTTCTTTTATACATTTAGTATTATTTCTCTATCTTATAACAAATTTTACTTTTTAGCGGTTGTAGAGCTGTTTGTAAGAATTTAACAAAACACAAGTGTGACTGAAGTACGCGGATTTGAGGAAAGGAAATCTGCATAAAGTGAAATGGTCATTATTGAAGCATTAAAACTGGTCTATATTGGTCAATTTTTATAATAATATATCCATGGTACAATGTAAGCATTTTGTTTCTTTGTTTTTAGATTGATGTAGATTTTGGCCCATTATTTATTGAGAAAAACAATTTATTTGTGTGGCGGCCAAAATTTATTGAGAAGGCTAATGACTTCGACGAACTTCCATTTCATATACGTACATCTGTTACCAAATGATAATGTGGTTCTTAAACTGAAAATGTATTTTTAAACAGGATGCGATGTGATGTTAAATTTTCACCTACTAATAAAAATATGTAGAGAAATAACTTTATATTCTAAAATTCCTTCAATTCAAGCATTCCACTCTACAATTCATAAAAATTAGAAAAAAATTATTGTATTTACAAGTGCTTATTTAATATAATAGAAAGGCAATCTTCAATTCTTAAATAAGAACATTCTTAAGTTATTAAATAAAAGTTCTTGAAATCAACATGACCTATTCTTAAATGTAAAACTTACAAAAGTTCTTAAAATTAGAGTGACCCATTCTTGAATTTGTCACTAAGAATCAACGTTCTTGAAATTGAGAATGTCCCGTTTTTAAATTTGACAAATAGAATAAACATTCTTGAAATCAAGCATGACCCACTTTTAAATTTGACAACAAGAAAGAACATTCTTAAAACTCAAGAATGACCAATTCTTGGGCCAAAATTAAGAACGCGCAATTTTAAATTTAACCTATACGATTTTTTTTTCTGAGTGTGTGTATTTTTGAATCACTCTTCTGAATTAAAAAATGAGCTGTAGTAATAAATCGTGTTGTTTTTCCTTTGTTATAATCATAAGAAAATGTGTAATTTTATGAAAAATTGGTTGCAAAAAACATTTTTTTTTGCTCCAATCCATTTGAATGGAGTTTATTTTATTCGCCGATTTACAAGCGTGGTTCACGCGACCCAATTTCGCAGATGGGTTATTTTTTTCTCGCTCCTGGTAATTAAGAGTTAAATGCCGGCCATAAATTACCCCGATAGCACTGTAAATTGGAAAGTCCTCTCGAACGCCGCCGTAAATTGCACAGTCTCGATTTGATATAAAAACAGCATCCACCGCACTTCTTTGTTAACAATGCACAATAAATTCTCGACTGTGCAATTTGTTTTATGCAAAACAGCGCATCATTTTCGCAGTCACCACACGACGAGATAGTACCACCGACGAAAAGAAAAAATTCCCATGAAATGTGGGTTTCTAGATTTATTTCGTGGAGCGACAATCAGGCCAGTTTTAATTACGCGCCGTATGTCGTCTGAACTGTTCAACGCGCTGCTAATTGCGCCCATATTGTAACCGCATTTTACCCGAGTGATCGCCTCGTCGGGGAATCCATCCGCCGTGACATTTTCAAGGAACGACTCGATTAAAAAAGCTTCGCCTGAAATTTAATCTCGGCGTGCGAGCATCGATTAAAATTTGCCGCATAATTAGAACACTTGTTACGGTACCGCTATACGTCTATTAGTGAAGTTCGTTTACAGCGAAATTTGCGTTTGATTACTCGTTATATGATAATATTTTAATTGCCTTAATTAATTGAAAGTATTTCACTTCCGCCGCCGCTGCAGCGACCGTAAACGAAACAAAAAACAAACAATCTCGCAGAAAGAGGACTTTTAAATCGGTGCGTTTTGGGCGCAATTTAAGTCGAATTTGTGAGTTTCCCACGAGCTAAGTTGTAATTAAGTTTCATTCAAATGACCCATTTCGGCGAGGACGAGGGGAATTTATAAATAAACGGTCTTTAATGTCTTGGCGTAAAATATGGTGAAGCCAGAGTTAAGAAATAAAATTGAAAAGCATACACGATGAGCCAATTAAATAAATAAACTGATTGAAACTGATTTAATGTGTTTATGTAGTTTTATAATTTATTTACTTATTGATTAGTTTGTTAGTTTTCCAATTTATTTTTAATTTCCTACACTTATTTAAACATTTTAATCAACGGTTGTTTTTATCAAAACATTAAAATCACCAATTGGCTGAAACTTGGTGAATCATGCATGAATTAGGTCAAAAACTAACTGAACGTTGTGGAACCAGTCTGAAAACAACGTATGAACAACAAGCACAACCTAAAAGTTTGTTGGCTATTTAAAAAACGAATTAAAAAATTTCCGTTTTGAATTCTGATGTGTCTGGTGAATAGTGGATTTTTCGGTAACTGGAAAGTGCCATCTACAACGTGAAACCACGCTGTGATTTATTTTACAAAACTGTAACGCTGGTGAAATACAATCAGAAAAAAAATTCTTAAAGGTAAGAAAATTCGGGCTTAAATTTAAAATTTCGGGTTCCTAATTTTGGCCCAAGAATTGGTCAATCTTGAGTTTTAAGAAGGTTCATTCTTGTTGTCAAATTTAAGAGTGGGTCATTCTCAATTTCAAGAACGGTGATTCTTCGTGACAAATTCAAGAAAGGGTCGCTCTAATTTTAAGAACTTTTATAAGTTTTACATTTAAGAATAGGTCATGTTGATTTCACGAACTTTTATTTAATTACTTAAGAATGTTCTTAATTAATGTGTTTTCTTATTTAAGAATTGAAGATGGTCTTATTATGTTAAATAAGCACTTGTAAATACAATAATTTTTTTCTAATTTTTATGAATTGTAGAGTGGAATGCTTGAATTGAAGGAATTTTAGAATATAAAGTTATTTCTCATACATATTTTTATTAACAGGTGAAAAATTAACATCACATCACATCCTGTTTTAAAATACATTTTCAGTTTATGAACCACATTATCATTTGGTAACAGATCTAGGTATATGAAATGGAAGTTCGTCGAAGTCATTAGCTTTCTCAATGAATTTTGGTCGACACACAAATAAATTGTTTTTCTCTCAAGAAATAATTGGCCAAAATCTACATCAATCTAAAAACAAAGAAACAAAATGCTTACATTGCACCATGGATATATTATTATAAAAATTTACCAATATAGACCAGTTTCAATGCTTCAATAATGACCATTCCACTTTATACAAATTTCGTTTCCGCAAATCTACGTACTTCAGTTACACTTGTGTTTAGTTAAATTCTTACAAAGAGTACTACATCCACGATAAAGCAAAATTTGTTATAAGATAGATAAATAATACTAATAAAATATATATAGTGGACCCTGTGATGTCGATAATGAAAATAAAAACAAGAACCTTTAATCACAAAAAAATTTTATATAAAATAATATAAAATTACTCACATAGACGCGTTTCGGTGGCTATGCCACCATCTTCAGTACATCTACTAAATCTAATTTTACAAACTAAGCCTTATATACTATTATTTACGCATCCGTGAATTTAACACTTGAGTGAGTTTCACGGATGGTTAGTCAAATCTAGTAATCTATACAATGGGGTATTGGGAATGGGGCCCATATCACTATTTAATAATTTTTTCCTATTCTTATATATAATCAAACTTTCCCTACTATTTAAATTCCTATAATCTGATTCTGCCCTAACCAATTTTAAATTGTCTATACCTATTGTATGGTTGCATTCTAGTACATGCAGGGCAACACTAGATTTCTCTGGTCTATTGTATTTGATATGAGCCATATGCTCTTTGAATCTGGTAATGATAGAACGTCTAGTTTGCCCAATATATACCAAATCACAATCCCTACAACTAATCTGGTAAATACCTGACATATCCCTATCACTATTTTTGTCCTTCGGATTACCCAACAAACTACTTAATGATCTATTGTTATTACTGTGAACTATTTTAAGGTCAAATTTGTTAAAGATTCCACCAAGGCCATTTGTAACTCTTGGGTCGTAAGGAACTTTAACAAATCTGACCTTAGGATCGGTATCGCTGCTAAAAGTGGTACAATTTTGAATGGACAATTTGAATTGTTTCCTACGTATAATGTTATCTACTATGTTACAATTGAAACCATTACTTGTCGCAATATTCCTAATGGTTGTAAGTTCTTTCCAGTACCTTTGCTTCGTTAAAGGAAAAGATAGCAGTCTATGAACCATAAATTGAAAACTAGCCATTTTATGTTGTTGGCAATGGCTCGAATCTTTGGTTATATAGCGACATGTACTGGTTTCCTTCCTGTATACGTCTATTTCTATTTTCTTGTTCTTCCTGATCACCAATGCATCTAAAAACGGTAACTTTCCATCTTTTTCTATTTTATGTGTAAATTTAATAGTTGGATATTGGCTGTTGAGGTCGGCAATGAAATCGATTAGATTATGGTTTTGGCAATCGAAAATAGCGAAGATGTCGTCCACGTACCTAAACCAAATTCTTGGGAAATAAACCGAGTTGGATTTAAAATCAGTTTCGAATCGGCCCATGAAAATTTCCGCGAAGAATGGTGATAACGAGTTACCCATGGAAGTACCGCTTGTCTGTTCATAGAATTTGCCCCCGATTTTAAACTGACTCTGCAGCATACACAACTCCGTTAATGACATGTATTCTTTGACCACCGTTTTCTCCAGATCGTTGGCGATCAGTAAGTCTTCAAGATAGGAAAGTGTTTGTTGAATTGGAATACTGGGAAATAAAGATGACACATCAAATGAAACCAGCAACTCACCATCTTCTAATGAGATGTTGTTAATTTTCTGAATAAATTCCAATGAATTCTTAATCGAGAAACTGGCAGGTTGGATGGTGAGATTGCTAAATTCATTCACAAGCCATTTAGAAATTCCAGAAGTCGGTGCCCCTATGCTGGATACAATGGGTCTCATTGAATTCCCGGGTTTGTGGATTTTGGGAAGACAGTACATTCTGGGAATGGATGGATTGGAGATGCTGATTCGAAACTTGACCTGAGGGGTTATGATTGTTTTGCATCGTTTGATGGTTTCTTTGACAGATGAAATCATACTAGGCAAAGGATTTTTCTTGATAGTTTTATAGGGGCCTTCTTCTATTAGTAGGTCAACTCTGTTGAAATAATCCTTAGTATCTAATATTACCACTTTATTGCCTTTGTCAGCCTTGATGTAAATGCAATCTTTTTGTTTTAAACCCTTGACAGTAGTTATAAGGTCTTTTGCACCGTTCGGATCATTCTTCTTGGTGATACTTTTCGAAAGCTTTAAGTAACAGGCACCCCGAAAAATAGACATTGTCTTCTCTAAACCTACAATAATGTCTTCTAATGGTGGATTACCACTGGGGATGACGAATTTAAGTCCTTTATTTAGTAGACTAATTTCTCTCTGGTTGAAGGTTTGGGAAGACATATTCTCAACAATAGAAATGTCTTTTAGCGTTTGATTATATATAAGAATTGGAAAAAAATATTAAATAGTGATATGGGCCCCATTCCCAATACCCCATTGTATAGATTACTAGATTTGACTAACCATCCGTGAAACTCACTCAAGTGTTAAATTCACGGATGCGTAAATAATAGTATATAAGGCTTAGTTTGTAAAATTAGATTTAGTAGATGTACTGAAGATGGTGGCATAGCCACCGAAACGCGTCTATGTGAGTAATTTTATATTATTTTATATAAAATTTTTTTGTGATTAAAGGTTCTTGTTTTTATTTTTAAATAATACTAAATGTATAAAAAAAATCAAAATTGTTTTTTACCTTCGTCGTTACTATTAATACTGTTATAGAGGCAACTGGCTTGCATGTCCCTTTTTCATCTCTTCTTACTTTTCGTTCTGACGGAAATAAACTAAAAGACAATTTGTTTAATAGCCTGTTACATTGAAAAAACTTGTAGAACTTTTACAAAATTCATTCGGTAAGCTAAAAGTGTGGGAAAAATTATAATTACAACAAATTTACTAACATGCGAATTTATCGCACACAGAATCAGAAAATCCCCATAATTTCAGTACCATTTTTAGAAATGGTCTTTGAAGCTGATCATTTTGTTGATCGACGTTTATTAATATTGCATTGAATTAACATCTTCATCTCGGTACATTAAACCACTTGTAATATTTCCCATTTCTTCACAATTAAACATTCACTAATTATGTAAGTTACTAAAAATTCACTTTACAATAAAAATACAGAAAATGCACACCGTAATATGTATTTTCTTATTGAAAGCCGAGTTTGGTGTAACGTTTTTCAACATAAATTTGTAAGAAATTCTGAAGTACTTTATCTATTGTCAGTAAACAGTCCTTTGTAGAAGGTCATAAAGCAATTTACAACATTCCCAGCGCAAGGCTTCTAAACAATTGTATTATAGAACCTTTTAATGTAAAAAGTGGATTTTTAAAAAAATTTTAGGTAGCATTTTTTCACTGTAGAATAATTTCGACCCTTTGGTTCTCCCACCCGATAATGCAGAAATTAAAAAACAGCCATCACTCAAAAAAAATAACACGTTGGAGCATGAAATGCCGGATAATTAACGACGATTTCATAAAAATAATTAATTTTCGGTGTTAAATCAGCATCAAGGTGCCGAGGAATTTTCAATAACTCCGGGATTATAACGGTAAACGGTTGCATTTTAATAACTCTTGTGAGACGAATTAAGGTTGCGACCTCTCCTCGCAGCGACTTGATTTGTTGCTAATTGGTTGCACGCAGGAAAAAACGGCGCTAATTGCCGCGAATCGCACAAACCGGCGTCCAACTCGGGAATTTTACAATTTTCGCCATAAATCACGAGGCGCCGCGCGCCGATGCCGCGTGACAGACGTGAAATTAATTTCACACTACATAATTTTCGAATCTTTCCCAAAAAAAAGTTAACCCGCGAAACGATTTCGTCTCCCCGATGCGATGATTAATCGGCGCGATTAGCTTTTAATTTTTTGGTTCGGCGAATTTGCCCTGCGAGCTCTTTTTTATTTTGTTTGTTTTATTGACATTGTGGAACTTGAAAAACCTGATACCTATCGCTCGAAGAATTCCGGACGAAAAGGGACAGAAGGCGAGGACGTAGTCGCAAACGGGCGCACTTTGCGACGATATATAAATTCGCATGAAAGAAGTTTGGATATGAAACGGTTCTCTTTCGTCCTTTTGTTGTTTGTTTATTTTTAGCTTGTATGTGGTTTGCTCGAGCGCAAATAGCTCGCACGATTTTTATGATAATTGTGATGGCGACATTAAAAAACGTTTAGTGGGTGTGTTGTTCGTCTGCTAATTTAGGGTAACTATTCGTCAGCGTTTTGAAGAAACTTACTGTTGATAGTTTTTTCTTGGTAATTGCCCTTGTGTGCAGTGGTGCTTGTATAGCTCGACTTTGCAGCAGAAATGTACTTCAAAATTTTGTTCACAATCGAAATAGGGTAGCAACACCAGTTTGTAATTGAAAAAATTAACAAATCACTAAGAATAGTCGTAACTCACATTAATCCAATTTATTTCGTAAACTGAGTCTATATTTTAAGGTAGGAGATTTAGCATCATTGTCATTTTTCTCTGCCACTAGATGGCACTAAATCTTTTTCTCTCCAACTTACATGTTGGTAGCCGCAATTAACAACATTGTAACTGACAATTTGTCGATTTTCACTTTTTTTCACATTTGATATCTTTGGTGTGATTTACATGATTAAGTAAACTCAAATTATTTTTTATTTTTTGTTTTATTATAAAAAAAATCAATTTCTATCTCATTGTATCTGCAAAAATGTACTTACCAACAGATAAAACATGGTAAAGAATTTTACTGAAATTTAATGCGTGATCTAAAAATTGTAACATACTTTACCTTTCCAAGAACTAACAAATTTACTTAAATAAAATTGTACCAAAGCTTACAATATTGTTGCCGGGATAATACATTCTTTTACGCTCTTTCATAGGAATGTTAATGATTCTTACAATGTTATTCTTCGGATTTCTTCAAGACTTATTGACTTCCAATAGTTATCGGACTAAACGACGACTACGCACACTTACAATGTTGTTTCCCGCTTAAAATTCAGTAACATCGAAACACGGTAGTTTGATTTTATTAGTATTTTGTGAAGACGGGTGAATTATATTGTTAGTAAAACAATATTGTCATGTCTTCAAGTTGGAGGAAAAATTTGGAGTTGCTATAAAATCAACACGGTAACTAAGACTTATTAATTATTGCATTGGTTCAACCTAACCTCGTTATTTTAACTCAGACAACCGCCTAAGACACCACCTTGGCGCTCGGAAAAATTAGTATAATTTTTTTTTTTTGACGCAGCTATTAAAATCATAAAAGTTCTATGCTACATTTTAGATAATATAAAGAATACGTGGTATAAGTTTTATCAAAATCGGTTGAGTAAATTTCCAGATATCTTGAACACCAGTTTGAACAAAGTACCCGAGATGCGGCCGTACTTTGCTGTGCTCACTTCAAATTGCTAGAACTCCGAAAATAATTTGAACTTTCAAATGGTTAAACGCTTAAAATATCCTGCAAAGTATAAACAATAAATCTAGCTGAAAAGGAAAAATTGATTTTCTGAAAATCTCAAGGTGGTGTAACTAATAAGATTTTGTTGTTCTTCAGATATTTCCGAAGATTCGAATATTAATAAAAATGATTCCCCGTTATCAGTAATACTACTACAATATTATATCGTATTTTATTATAATTATTGTTATAAGCAGTCTAAAAAGTTGCAATGTATTGGAGCTTACAATATTATTACAACAAATTTCAAAAAGTAAATGAGTTGTAAAACACTTTATAATCTTATTCGATAAAAATTCTGGGTGGAAAATAATTGTAAGCGAAGTTACATTGGTATAACTGCAAACATTACTTCTATGAACAATGGTAAACGTTGGTAAATCTGTTAAATCAATAATTTTCTCAAAATAAATTATACAGTGATGTTATATGAGTTAAAATAAATGAGTATCCAATTTCAAACCCAAAAAAGAATTATCTTCTCAAGAAAACGGAAAAGAAAAGATGTAGAATCTTTAAAACGCTCTCCTGAAAAATTACGTTTTGCTAGTTACAATGCAAACAAAATATAATAAAACAAATTTGAAAATTGTGACGTCTATAGGATTGCGGAGAATGGTTTTAGTTTTTACTCTTTCTAGGACAATGCACGGTGCTGTTTGTTGTTGTGCAATAACCGCTTTTGTTCTGCATTGCAATTAATTAACTTTAATGTGCTCAAAATCGTTTACAGAATTTTTTTTATTTCACATATTTCCAGATGACATAAAAATCCCTAAAAATGAATCATCCAAATTATTTTATATCACATAATTCGACTTTTCCTTTTTCTGTGCAGATTTTCCGCCTTTTATCATGTACAAGGACGTGGTCAAACATTTAGCTAAATAACTCGGAAAGAAAACGTCGCCGTGACGTACTTTACTCGATTTCATGAAAGGACAGCCAAGGTTACCCGTCGAGTGGTGAAGGCCCCCAGGCGGTTTCTTATATTGATATGCCCACTGTATCGCTCACATAAATCTTCGATTTGCACGCAGAAAAAATGCACGCGAAGAACTCTCAACCAGGATAATTACCATCGAAAGCGACACGATCGAATCATCCGCAATAAGCGAGATTCTGGCTCGCATTCGCAAATATATTATAAAATTCGACGAATTTTTGGTAAACTATTGAAAAACATTGCTTTTCATTATATATTTTGAGGAGCTTCGTTTGAGAAAAATTGCTTAATAAAATTATCAGACAATACCCTTGATACCTACGTAACTAACTAAATTAGAAATTCATACTCGGTTTAAACATTGAAAATGATTTTAATTAATTGGCGATTATAAATGCCGAGATAAAACGTTGTTGCTTTCCTTTATATATTTTGAAGAGCTTCGTTTGAGAAAAATTGCTTAATAAAATTATCAGACAATACCCTTGATACCTACGTAACTCACTAAATTAGAAATTCATACTCGGTTTAAACATTGAAAATGATTTTAATTAATTGGCGATTATAAATGCCGAGATAAAACGTTGTTGCTTTCCTTTATATATTTTGAGGAGCTTCGTTTGGGAAAAATTGCTTAATAAACTTATCAGACAATACCCTTGATACCTACGTAACTAACTTAATTAGAAATTCATACTCGGTTTAAACATTGAAGACATTGATTTTAATTAATTGGTGATTATAAAGGCCTGAGATAAAACGTTGTTGCTTTCCATTATATATTTCGAGGAGCTTCGTTTGAAAAAAATTGCTTAATAAAATTATCAGACAATACCCTTGATACCTATGTAACTAAGTTAATTAGAAATTCATACTCGATTTAAACATTAAAAACATTGATTTTAATTAATTGGCGATTATGAAGGCCAGAGATAAAGCGTTGTTGCTTTCCATTATATGTTTGAGGAGCTTCGTTTGAAAAAAATTGCTTAATACAATTATCAGACAATACCCTTGATACTTGCGTAACTAACTTACTTGGAAATTAATACTCGGTTTAAACATTGAAAACATTGATTTTAATTAATTGGCGATTATAAAGGCCTGAGATAAAACGTTGTCCTTCACTTTTCTTTTAATTCTCTTCTGTTGTTTTAAAGACCAGAATGGTTAAGCACATGAAAGAGATTTTTTTTAATTTTGAGTTTCGTGAACTTTAAAATACAAATTCAAGTTGCATTGTGTGTTAAACGATTGAGTAAATGTGGAAATAAAAAATTCCGATGCGGCTAGCTCAACGCGACTAGAAATAATAATTACCACCAAGGCCGTCCTGTGCTTAATAAGAGATGTGTGCGTTGAGCAAACAGCGGATGTGGCGTCGATTAACTTGTCTTGTAAAAATTGACAAGTCATTTCGGGAAATGTAACATGGGAATTGGACCTCGTTAAAAAAACTTCACGTCAAGCGATATTTTATAATCCCGAAAAAAAATCCGGTTGACGTCTCTCATGCAAATAACGGTCCGCGTTCCAAGAACCTCTTCAGTCAAACCGAAGTGCACACAGGTGATCTTTTTCTACGATCAATATTGTACAAACAATAAACTTACGCACGCCGTGTGTTATAAAGCTAAATCGCACAGTTAGGGACTTTTATCAACGTTGTGTTGGCAACGTAATTGACAGTGCCAGTAATTAAGTAATTAAAATTTCAAATATTTGACTCGTGCGTAATATTTCTTACACTCTCGGTATGTAATTATATTATCACGCACCCGGTTGTGTCCAATTCGTCCAAATTAGCAAAGTTGGGGCAAATAACGATTAATAACCTCGAAATTAGTGTTTGGGCAAAGTACACAATTTGCGAACGTGACTGGTTGCGGGGCCCAAAATCGATACTGGGAGAGTTATTGTTTAAAAGTTCCTGAACGTTTTAATCGCTGGAATTATGTGTATTTGTGGAATTGGTTGTTAAGTTTTATCGTTGCGTCCGCAGCGCTTATAAATTTATTGAAAAGGCGTATATCATTGTAAATAACTGGAAACGTGTTCAGCCATACGTGCATTCTTTTATTATGAAGGCAAACTCTCCCCGCTTGAAATGTTCGTACACGATATGTCGATGATGCATTTAATACCGTAACTTTCTTGTTACACGAAAGAAAAATTATCGTACGTTCAAATCGAAAACCTACGAAGCCTGTTTTTTGTTGCTCAATAAACGGTTTGATTCAATTGATGAAAATTTGATAAGATTTGACAAATGATAATTTATGTCATTCCAATTATTTGTTAATAAAAATTAGGTTTTGTGTATTAAAGATAGAAAAAAAAGTGTTTTCCTTGGTATGGCTTTTTTTTCCTCTATTTTTTTTCTTTTTTTTTTTCTTACTAGGATAACTTTTCCTGCCGGAAACGATGGAACAAGAATCAGTTGAGTTGCTCCAGTATTAACGGAGCTACGGCCATTTTCTCGATTTATAGTTTTCTATTTCTGTCAATCTTGGAGCAAATCGATTTTTAATTGCACCATCGTGTTCCTCGCAAAAAAATACATAAGTTTTCATGTTTATACGACGCTCTAAACAAGAAAACAAAAAAAAGGTTTTCCATGGGTTGGCTCTTTTCACTCACTTTTTTCTTTTCTTTTTTTTTTTTTTTTCTTTTGGCCTGTTTTTTTCCTTACTAGGGTAACTTTTCCTGCTGGAAACGATGGAACAAGAATCAGTTGAATTGCTTCAGTATTAACGAAGCTACGGCCATTTCGTCCACTTTTATGTCTTCATTGTTGACGTTTACTTCTCTATCTCTGTCAATCTTAGAGCAAATCGATTTTTAATTGCACCATCGTGTTCCTCGCAAAAAAATACATAAGTTTTCATGTTTATATGACGCTCTAAGCAAGAAAGCAAAAAAAAGGTTTTCCTTGGGTTGGCTTTTTTCATTCACATTTTTATTATTATTATTTTTTATTTTTTTCTTTTTGCCTTTTTTTTTCCTTATTAGGATAACTTTTCCTGCCGGAAACGATGGAACAAGAATCAGTTGAATTGTTTCAGTATTAACGGAGCTACGGCCATTTCGTCCACTTTTATGTCTTCATTGTTGAGGTTTACTTCTCTATCTCTGTCAATCTTAGAGCAAATCGATTTTTAATTGCACCATCGTGTTCCTCGCAAAAAAATACATAAGTTTTCATGTTTATACGACGCTTTAAGCAAGAAAGAAAAAAAATTGTTTTCCTTGGTGTGGCTTTTCTCTCTCTCTTTTTTTTTTCTTTTTTCTTTCTTTTTCCCTTACTAGGATAACCTTTCCCGCCGGAAACGATGGAACAAAAATAAATTGAGTTGCTCCAGTATTAACGGAGCTACGGCCATTTTCTCGATTTATAGTTTTATATCTCTGTCAATCTTAAAGCTAATCGATTTTTAATTGCACCATCATGTTCCTCGCAAAAAAATACACAAGTTTTCACGTTTATATGACGCTCTAAGCAAGAAAGAAAGAAAAGTCTTGAAAACCGTCTGATATTAAATTCCAATGTTAATTTAACTGCCAACATAAATGAATATAAAACCAAATTTCATGGCCTTCCAGTTGTAAAAACAACCGATCACATTGTACCTTCTACATTCATTAAGACCTCCTTGTTTGAATGCAATAAAAGCCAGTAACAATAATACCAAACAATTTTTCGAACCGCCCACGCTTTTGTATTCATCACCAATTAACCGGCAGGCACTAAATTACCAATCAAATCACCATTTCGCGGTAAAACACAATTGCCACACACCCAGCTCGACCTTTGTCGGGTAATTACTGCGGCCCTCAAGTCACACCAAACAACGTGCAGACAAATTTTTACCACCTCGCCATCCAATTAAGCATTTTATGCGAACGTAAATTTTATTTGCTGTTGTAACTCCGGTTAATTACGTAGGCGATTATGCGTAACGTTTTATGACCATTACCCACTTGGAATCGACTTGCGGTAACCTCATGCGCTCCAAGTCGATTTGAAACGTGGAAAATGTGCACTTTTTGCACCCAACTAATAACCGCAATTAGAAGCGTGCAGCCATTTTTTAGACAAGAATTAATTACGATTTTATATATATTTTATTGAATGCTTTCCATCCTTATGCATGGCTTATTAAGGCTATATTTTTAAAATTATATAAGAAACAATATAACATAAATACATAAACTTAATAATTACCAAATTAACATAATTTAAAATTTAATTTGAATTAAAATTTAACTTAAAACTATAAACAACATAACTATAAGAACATTTGATAATAAATTATAATTTTAATTTTATTTCATAATATCGTGACAAAAGATTTGGAAGGCTTCAAAATTATCGCTATTCATTAATTTATAATAAACCCCATCAAATTTTAACTTATTTTGAGGTTCTCTATATTTAACACAATTATTAATCCTATGATGAATGTCATCAGTTACACTACAAATTTCACAAAGAGGAGTTGGTTTTATTTTAAATCGAAAGAGATATGCATTTAATTTCCCATGACCCGTTATGAATTGTGTTATATAAAAATCTGGTTGAAATGTAATATTTTGTGTTCTGTGATTAACTGTAGGAAAACATAATTTTGTGATAGCTTTGTTTGTATTTATCCAAATTGTGTTCCACTCTTCATTCATTATTTTTTTCAAATTTTGTTTTATTGTATATAGTGTACATTTATCAAATGAAATGATACGATGAGAATTGATTATTAAAAATGATAAATTTAACAAATTCATTTTAATTTCATCATTTATTTTTTGAACATGAAATTTTAAAATGATTGAAGAAGAATTTTTTATAATATGAAGGGATTGCTTGATGTTTTGAATTTGTTGGTTTGTTGAGTATATGTTTTTTAGTTTTTTAATCGTTCCAAAGTAATTTAGTATAATTGTAAATGAATGATTATTGTATTGTTTAATGTGTTAATATGTTAAAATTTCATTTAGTATGTACAATTCAATTTGAGTGTTCGTGCATAAGTAATGTATTTTATATTGTTTTTTATATTTTATTGTGTTATTGTAGTACAGTGCGAATAATACCCCTGATGAATGCACTGTCTTGGTAAACGATATATAAAAAATGTAATCCGTTGTAATTTCTAAAGAAGTTATTATTGTGTTCTAATTACGATTTTGTTCGGTTCGATGGTACGTGCCTTTTGAATAATTAATTGTTGCATTGCAATTAAGCTTGTAATTAACGCCCACGCGTCAGGGACTAAATTACCGGCGCTGTAATTAAACGTTTTGTGTACTGGGTGTCCGAAAGCGGCCTTAAGTGCGATTTGGTATACTCAACGGAAACGCGAAAGTTAATTAAATGTGCACATATTGGATTAGCCAATATTTACTGTTACGTGTCGTTTACGCAAGGATTTCAATGTGACATTGGCGGCTGAAAAGTATTTTCTTGTGGGAGTGACCCAAATGGATGCGTTGGTGTTTAAAAATCACTTGTGCGCAATGAAATCTCTTAAATGGAAATAGAAACCACTTTATTGTGTGGATGGGTTCCATTTGTGGGAATCTTGATTTTAAAGCCACTAATATAAATAAATTTCTAATCATTGAATTTGAAAACCATTTTCAGTGCATTTTGCAATATTTGCTGAATGAAGTATTCAAAACGATCCATTTTGACTAAAAAACTGTGCATGCTTTGAAGTCGTTATTAAGAATGCAATAATTCATGAGAAATTTATCGTGCGATGGCAGAGTTAAATTCCAAGCGTTCAGGAACAGGTAGAAGGTAATCTTCAACTCTTAGGGTCGAATGAAAAATAAATGTGAAATTACAAAATTTGGAGATTAGATAAAAAATGCCTGCATTTTATCAGGCCTTCAAAGAAGTAAAACCAGCCTTTAAATTGTGATTGAATTGGCAGTATTTTTTTTTTGTAACATTTGAATCAACAGTCTTTTTATAAAAAATTCAAATAACCAAAAGCTGAAACTTGGTCTCAACTTTGGTCTTAAAAAAATAGTTTTCTTGATCGTTGATTATGAACGACTTTGAATGAATTCAAACTGATTATACAACGTGTCCCGGAAATAATGTCATTAATTTTAACCCGTAGTAGAACTCCTCAAAACAAACATTTTTTCTATGTATCATTTTTTCGAAATCGCAATTTTGTTTTGGCATTTTATCCTCCCTGAAATTGACGAGTCGCCTTGATTTGATAAATCACTGACAGTGATCGTGAATATTAGTTTATGCTAACTGCATAAAAAATTATCTTTCATTGGATAATCAAGGTATGTGCGTTTTGTAATAAATAATTTTTTTACTCACTTATTTAAACCACCCGCCGCACATCTAGTCTTTGTTATTGTGACTTGTAACTTGTAACAATTATTTTGAACATACCATTTTTGGTAGTAAAACTTTGGCAAGGACTCAAATTATTTCATTTATGTATTAACATAGCATTTTTCAATTTGCATTCCAGAACTTTACAATAACAGCAACGGTCAAATTAATGAGTTGCTGCGTCGACAGAACTAAAAAGCAGGGAATGTTTTCTTGCATTGGTTTTTTGTTCTACGCTTATCGGTGTTTAACATTCAGCATTATTATCCATAGGCGGGTAACGAAATAAGAGTCAAATCTGTCAACAATTTTAACTTGTTAATCAAAACGTTTACACCAAAAAGTTATTTAAAAAAGTTCTTGGATTTGACGAGTTCTATCACTGGTTAAAATTAATGACATTATTTCTGGGACAGGTTGTATAGTATTCAGTAATTACTGCCAACATAAATTTTAAAACATATATCTCCTGTAAAATAAAAATTTTCGATCATGCTACATTTTGTGATACAATTAATTTTTAAAATTATTTATTAACTAAAGATTTTGATAAAAGCTTAAGGTAAAAATACAGTCAACTCCTTATGAGTGCCGTTGCTGCTGATTTATCATCAATTATTGTCATTTCTCTCTGCCATTAGTTGACACCATATCTTTCCTTTCCAACTTACATATTTTCATTTGTGAGGCAAAACCGTCGCGTCGTTGCATCATGTAATTTTTGGAAAACAAATCAATACGAACAAACTATTACAAAACAAATTGTGAAGTCTATTTTACCAGCGCTACAGTTTTGTAAAATGAAACACAGCTAAAAGACTTTTTTCACCTGACACCATCAGAATTCAAAATAAAAATCTTTTGATTAGTATTTTAAAAAATCAATTAGATTGTACCTGTTGTTCACAAGTTGTTTCCAGACTGGTTTCATAACGTTCAGCTAGTTTTTGACCTAATTCATGCATGATTTACCAAACTTCAGCTTTTGGTTGTTTAATTTTTTTTAAAACTGTTCATTCAAATGTTACAAAAAAATACTACCAACAGAGTATTGCAATTCAGGTAAGAGTAATAAATGTAATAAAATCGGTCGGCTCAATATAAAAAATAAAATGACTCACTATGCCAAAAGTTTCCGTTTGGTTCCATTTAGAAAACTTGATGAATGATCTAAGCAACACAATTATGCGTGCAATTAATGAGTGTCATATGCGATTATAAAATGGCACATCGACTGTTATTCTCGGGTTTCCTGTATAATGAATGTTGGTTAAGGTGACCTCCTAAAAATTCTACGACATTGTCGGTAAATTAGACACGACCTAGTCTTCTAATGGACTGTTTTTTCCGAAACAATAGTCGCCTACATGTCCCCTTTCAATTGCAAACACAGTATTCCTACTTTGTATAACTGTTATTGAAACGACACATTAGTAATTCATTTGTGGTGTAAGTATGTAGTTGACCTCCAGCTTGAAGAATTTTAATGTCATAAGTGGGAAAAATTTTGTTTACTTTCTAAGACAGCTTTCAAATAATTAAAAATGAATTCTCAAACGAATTACCAATTCATTATTAAATAAATAATTTATCATCGACATCTGCTGCATTGACAATACCCCTTGAACACTTGAAGCTCACTCAACAAAATGAAGGAAGCCTACACTGAGTTTGAGACATGTTTCCACATAGATCCCATGATAGTACGAATTGCAGCTACACAATGACATTGGCATGGGAAATAAAACATCCTATTTGTGGGCTCCAATTCGAACATGAGAGTTGAAATAGTGACGCAATAAAAATAAAAAAATATCAACATTGTTCACATTCAAACATTCGAACGTTAGAAAGGTACTTTATTTGAGTCAAGTTGATTTTAAAAGGTAAAACTGGTAAAGCCATTACGAAAACGAATAAAATCAATTAAGTTTTATCAGATTCCATAATGTCAGGTTTGTAATCAGTGGAGATTGATTGGAAATAATTATGCACACGAAGTTCTTCGTCTGATTTATCTTGAAAATTAATGAATATAAATTTTAAAAAAAACAATTTCTCTGCAACTTTTGTTTTTCACAATTTTAAAAAATCTAGCGCACAATATTTAGTTTATATTTCTAAAACATAAATATTCGAATGTTATCGAATATTTTTAATATTTTTAAAATGTTATTAAAATGTATTTAAAAAATATTTATTTCTGTGCATTCAAGAAATATTAGATTTGTATCAAGAAGAAATATTTATTTTTCCATATTCAAAAAATATTAATTTGCATAAAAAATATATTTATTTTTGTATATCCAAGAAATATTAGAATTATATTAGGAAAGAATGTTTGTTTCTGCATATTCATAAAATATTAGGTTTATATAAAAACAAGTTCTTTATAGTCAAAAAATATTACATTTTGTATCGAAGAAGAAAATAAATTTCAAAAAATAAAAATCTGAAATAATATTGTATTATATAATTCGGTAAAACAATCATTTAGTCAAACTGGTCAATGGAAAATGTATAAATATTATTATATGTATTATTATTGTATTGTAATATATTATTTTGAATATTATTTTTTATAATTTTCCTAAAAAGATTAAAAATATTTTTATGACACTTTTGTTAATATTTTAGAAATATTTCTAAAAAACATTTCAAAAATATTTCGTCAAAACATTTAAAAATATTTCTTAAAAAGATTAAAAAAATATTTTTATGGCACATTTGTTATTATTTTAGAACTATTTCTAAAAAACATTTAAAGAATGTTTCTTTAAAACATGTTTCTTAAAAATATTTCTTTAATCTTTTTAAGAAATATTTTTAAATATTTCGAAGAAATATTTTTTAAATGTTATTTCTAAAATATTAACAAACATGTCATAAAACTATTTTTTTAATATTCAAGGAAAATATTTAAAAAACATTTCTTTAGGGTCCGTTTTTAAACCAGGGAGAGAATTAGAAAACTGTGAAATAATTGCTTTTTAATTTATGTTGATAGCAATGCATCTGACAGTTTAAGATTATATTAGTAATGTCACTTCAAAATTACAAAAAAATTGTTTTCAATAACCTGTAACATTTAAGCGATTCTGTCAAAATTATGAAGGTCATATTGTTACTGCCAACATAAATTAAATAAAACAATCATTTCGTAATCTTCCAACGTTCAGAAATAGACTATAAATATTTCTAAAGTGCAAATTTAAATTGCTATTTAAATTAAAATATTAAACCAGTCGAGTGAATTAGCACAAGCAAAATCAATTAAATTTCGCTGCATAATTTTGTAATAAAACTAAAAGCAATAAGAAATTGTTTTGTTCTCAGTTCGTATTTTCCAAGTTTTTTTGAACTCAATTATGAGAAGCTTGGTAAATATTAATCAAACAAATTTTCTTGAAAAAAAAAAATTCTTCAACGTTAAAAGTTAAAAACGCAAACATCTTACATCATAAAACAACAAAGTGCTACAAATTAAAATGCAGTTGAAGGTAAAAAGGTGGGAGCTGTTAATAAAGCGCCATCTTACTCCTGCTAATCCCGATTGGTCCCCCTGTTCCTTCATTGGGACCAAAACTAACACATATGCCAAGTGGAACCACAAAAACAGTCGACCCGAAAGTGTGACGCCACATTCCGATTTAAAAAAAGGAAAGTTACTAATAAAAGTGACCAGGTAATCCCCAAAAAAGAAGTTTACATTGTCCAAAGTTAGTGATAAAAGTGACCAGGAACAAAAAAGAGGTTCACATTGTCCGAAAATTTTACACGATTTTGGGGCGCTGCAACAAAGCAGTGACGTGCGCGTCGTCAATAAGGCTGGTTTGGGCAAAAACTGGCTCGGGCAAAATCCGGGTTTCACAAAAAGAGCGCGTCGGAATCTCCGAGGGCGGCTTACCTTTGGCGGCGGCCAGGGCGGCCAGTCCGAGGATCACAAAAACTTTCAGCTGCATTTCGGGTAATCACTGCACCTAATCAACCGTCGGAGAGTCGTTAACACCTTAAAACTTTCACACTCAGCTCGTTATTGTCTTTAACATTTCTTCAACGACCGTCGTGGTTCTTAGTCTGAGTCCGACTGAGAGGTGCACCAGACGGGTTCTCTCACCTTGTGCCTCGGCACACAAGGGACTCGCTGACCACACACACCAGCTGTGCCTCTTTTATTTCGTTGCATTTAAACAGTGCAGGGTTTACGTATAAGCTACGCAAGCTATAGCTTAAGGCCCCCAAAAATAAAATTGTCTAGGTATTTGAAAATCATATTTGCCACTGACATACATTACAAATAGATATTAGTGATTATTATGGCAATCACTTATATATTTACATTTATCTTAAACAACGGTGCTTTGTAAGGATTAAGGCTGGGGAACCCAACCTCAAAAAGTGCAGAGTTTTAAGAAACTCACTATCGCTTAGAAAATACTTATCAATATATAATTTGCGAAGCAACAGTTGTAAACATAATGTTACCGCATCTAATGATATATTTGCTGTGGTGAAGAAGTGCCTAGTTTTCAAAAATTAACCTCCGAAAGTGCAATTCTCGCAAAAATGTAGTAGTGAGGGTTTTTTACTGAAATCTTTAGAGTTACGAAATATTTTGCAATGCACTTTACAACACTTATAGAGAATATATTGCCTTGTAAGAAAATATTTTTTTTATTGCGAGAAATTGATAACTTAAGAAGAAAAAAATTGGCAACAATATTTTTTTTAAATGTAGTGTGCCAATAAAAACAGTATAGCTCAAGAAGTAAGTTATATTGTAGAAATTCCTTCGAGTTACTTATACTAAATATATAGTAGTTTAATATGACATGTTTTTTTTATGATAACATGGTGAATATCTTTGAAAAAAAATCTAAAAGTTGTGGTACGAAATACAGTATTATTTGATCACGTCTTTTATTGCTTTCCGAACACAACATCGTCAACAAATTACATAAAAATGTTCCTTTAGCACCTAAGAAATAGTTTCCGTAAACCAAATTGGATAAATGTCTAAATTTTACATTTTCGGGGAAAGGTTGTTTTCCCATTAGACTCAATGTAAATGTATTCGCAGCCATGATTATTTTAGTCAAATAGTTCGTCCTTTTACTCACAGATGTCCTGTCAAATCTGTACCTTTTTGATTGTTCTTTCTCTGTTCAATACTTAAGTTTCAAACCTTATTAGTTAGGATACCTCTTTGGTTGCCTAAACATTTTTTATTTTAAGGGGCAAAATTGGTGCCCCCTGAGCGAAAGAATTGTGCATTACTTAGCAGTTCTCGAGCCTTAATTATTATTTTATTTAGATAGTTACTGTGAATTTAAACATGGAAGATTGTTGCCTTAAAAATGATTAGTTTAAAAATAACACCTATTCGCTATTATGAATATTTGTTACTCCGCCATTGTTTTTGGATACCACATTTCACTTATAATCTCAGATGTTGTCCTTTTTGGAAATTTAAAAATGAGTGTCTTGAATTGGATAATATTGTTATTTCTTCTTTGGAAAAAATTTTAAATATTAAATTTACAATAAGATCTTGGACTCAAGCCAAAAAATTTTGTTTTATAATTTTTTATGTAATGTTATTATAGCGTCAAGTTCCAATTTTTAAAATTTACGTGTTTCGTTTTAGTTTGTGTTTTATAAATGTTATTTTAGTTTAATGTTCTTGTTATTTTTAACATTTATGTTTTTATATTTAAGGAAATTTATACGATATAAATTATATTATGCAACTACTAATCTTTACTAATCTTTACAAAATAAAGATATTTAAAAATTACATCCCAAATATATTTTTAACAACCTGTAATATTTGGTTCAGCAATGTTAGATAACAAAAATTAAAATATAAAAACAAATTGAACATAAATTATAATTTTTCAAAAAAGCACAAGTAGGTATAATTAAAATAACCAAAATAATAATAATAATAGATTCTAATGTTTTTTAACCAATGTACCAATCTACATGGAAAAATCTCAGGTAGTGGTTCAGTCAAAATCATATCATTAGTTGATAATATCATAGTTGAATCTTGGTTTATAATATTATTACTTTCTAATAACACAGCCGTTTCTTCTATTAACATTTCATCATTTTCATCATTCAAAAAAATTATATTATTTTGCAAAACTAAAACTAGGTCTTTTACAAAGAATTTAGAAATTCGGAACTATTCGGAGTTTGAACGTCTACTAGAAAATTGAAACTACTTGATTTAGTCTTATCGTTTGGTACAGTCATTTGCTCAAAATTATTTGGCGTTTGAATATCTACTGAGAGATTGGAACTACTTGTTTCAGTCTGATCATTTGGTACAGTCAATTCTAAGTCGTAGTTTTTGTTTTTTGACAGGTTGAGTTCCTGTAGCATAGTAAATATTTTTTTCGGCCTGGAATTCATCCTTCTGAAAAGATCAAAATGGTATAAGCGCCAAAACTAAAACCGCGATTATCTGACAGATATATTATCTAACTTATTAAATTAAGCAATTTTAGTTCCAAATAAATTAAAGTATAATTTCTGCTTGTAAAAATTGTAAGTTAGCTTCCAAACATTACAAATTGTTTGTTTAATTATACCAATGTATTTGCAGAGGAAAATGTCGCTTATGCCAATCTAATATTTTTATAAAAAAATTGACATAATCATCAAATATTTAATTAAGATTTTGAAGACGAAAACAAAAATTACAACGAAAACAAAAATATTTAAGAAGTTTAATGTTCTAGAAATGGGAAAATATAAAAATTATAGTATTTCTCTACTTACATTTATGAAATTACATTGTGTTTATGTGCTGTACTATTCTTATGAGAATTTATGTCTTACCAACTTACACATACTTAAAAGCTAAATAACTATTTACTATATTTTTTGTCGCTTATACCATTTAAAATTCTCTTTCAAGTGATACCAATATCTCAAATTCGAATTTTTGGCGTTTATGTCCTTTTGATATAAATCTGGACTTATAAAGGGCCCCATATCTCAACTAGCTTAGGGCCTTGTCAAGTCTAAATCCGGCCCTGCATTTAAATCGAAATTAATTAATTCGGGCCCTTTGAAAATTAAGCGGCTAAACAACGACCCATTCAGCGAACAAGTGTCCGTTTCAAGGCCGTAATTGCTGAATGCATTAATCACTGAAATGCCTGTTCAGCCAATCAAGTCTTTTTGTGCGTATGATAAATGATCGTAAACACATCTCGGTTTTTTTCGCAGAGAAAGAAGCGATTTTGAAAGTGAAAAAGCGACGGGTGTCTTTAGGAACGGCGGTCCAGTCGAATATGTGTGTGTGTGTGTAAAGTTCAAAGTAGCCATAAACGACTTTGGTTGAATGACCTTTTAGCTGGAGAAATTCGAAAAAGGTGCGCGTATGAATCCATGTGATGCGCGAGGTTTCGAGGTGCGCGCCACAGTGGTTTTTATGGAAATATCGGGGTCAACACATGCAGAATTGGGAAGACCGTAAAATTGGAATTTTTCAAATTCGTTGGAGGTTTTTTGCCCCTGAGAGAAAGTGGCGACTCCCAATTTTCAGTTTCGATACGTTACGGTAAACGTTGTTTTTATGAGATAACATCAATTAGAACGCTTTCAAGTAAATTAACTTTATTTCATCCGAAAACATGTGAAAACTTGCATTAATTTTCTTTTATTATACCGGGTGTTCAAAACGTCGTTACTTCCCATGTAAAACAAGTTTGTCTACAGGATATCTAGAGGATATCTATAAGATGTCTAATTTCGAGCGGCGATATACAGGGTGAGTTAAGTTTTACCGCCCCGGCCACAATGCCTATTAAAGATTGAGGGGAAAGTATGCAATTTACATGTTACATCAGTTGAAGTTTACACTTTCGATTAGTGCTACAAGTTTTACAAATCATTTTTATTTGAAGCCAAAAAAGTAAAACAAAGAGTTTCGGGTAAAATTACCATGTTTGGTTTTTTATTTCAAAATTTGTCAAATTATTCGTAGCATTGTTAATTGCTATTTGATTCGTTAAAAAATTATTACCTTTTGAGTTAAATCAAATTTAACATAAAGCACGAAAAATACTTTTATTTATGACTTTCCAACAATGGATAATACGGTCTACCACGTAACAATACCTGATGATCGACCCATAAAACTGAAGGGAACGGCGTTTTAGTTGTTGCCAGACCCGTATTCTGGAATTTGTGAGAAAAATAAAATAAGTTTTTAATAGGTAAATATTAAGTTTATTTTATGAAAGATGCTCAAAGTGATGCCCCATTACCCATAAATTAAAAGCATTTCAAGCTTCTCCTCGACTGAGTATTGAAATGGCATGATTATACCTGAACTAAACACAAATGTTCACTATTCCACAAAACAAAGTTTTAATTTTCACTTTTTACCAACGATGTTTAAATGTTGGAAGATTTGTTGTGAATCTAAATGTTTCTTTATTCACAAAGTGACTTAGGGTTGTGATCAGGGTTTTTAAACTTTGGGTGAATTAAGCAATTTATTTTATGGGAAGGTTAAATAAACGATAGGTATATTGACTTTGCAGACGGCGAAATTAAAACACAAAATTGTAGACAGATATACTAACGAAAATTAGAAGCTAGTAAACGATTTTCTTATCAAGTTCAAAATCTAATATTGCAAAAATTATTTTTTATTATGATTATAATTACCGTGTGGCTGTTAGTTACGATGTTGTGAACTTTTAAAGAAATAGCGAGGACCCTTATTCCGGTCCTGTAAAATGTAACGTTCTACTTTTAAACTTAACTTTATGACTGTCATAAAAAATCAGCCAAGTACCCAATACCATTGTTAGGTGAATTGGTCAGCTTATGTCGTAAATCATTTAAAAAATACCCTCTAATACGGAAATGGCTTTATTTAATGAACGCAAATTAGTAAAATTATTTCAATTACACTAAATTGTGTGAAAATATTTTACTGTTCGTACATAAAAAAACTAATAAATTGAGCAATTAGTAATTGAAAGAAAGCCAAAATTTTACCTGATTAAAAAAAAAGATTTTTTCTTGGTTTCCATGTACCTTAATAATATAAAATTACTCATGCAATTTATGAGAATTGACAAATTATTTTAAAGGCTATTTTGCCACGGGCGGTAAAACTTAACTCACCCTGTACTTTAGCCATCCACTAGACATCCATGTGTCACAAACTCGGACATCCAGGGTATATCCAGGTCGGACTTCTATTAGATATACATTTTGTCTATACAGAAGATATTCGTATTTACAGTTATTCGTTATCTTATAGATATCTTTTGTATATATCTATTAGATCTTAATTTTCTGTACAGTGGATATTCATTGCAATGTTTGTTTATTATCTTAAGGACTTCTAGGATTTTTTTTGTTTTATTTTATGTATCAATTTAATTAATTTTATTTATTTTAATAATAATTATCTTATATTCACATTTTACACATTATACAAATTAATATTTAGACAATCTCATAATGTTTTATTAATTTTCTGTTTTAAACGCTCTGCGGCGTTTTTCATAAAATTTTAAATTTATTTCAATCTCTAGTTTTGATCACTTATGCCCTGAACTAAGTTCAAGGGACCCTGAAAATAAAATTTAAAAATGATTTTATTCATTTATTAATTTTTATTTAAGACAAAAATTCGGATAATTACCCTCTCTTTTTTCCTCTCAGTTGTATTGTTTCATAATGCATCGTTCATTAATTGAGACGAGATCATTTCCCCCAATTCTTGATATTTCAACTTTCTGAAAATAAAAATATATTTTAGTTCTTAATATACTTTGCTGGAGATGTACCTACCTCTTCATCATCTGCTAAGTAAATGTGCAGAACTAAATATTCAGAACAAGAAAAATATTTCCACTGCCACGTATTCCTACTTGCGTCAAGTTAACGCATTTGTTACGCACCTGTACGAAAATTTGCCAGACAATGACAATGACCCCATTCCAACTGAAATTTTTAAAGAATGCTGTAATATAACTGCTTATTATTTATTAACTAAATTTAAAATTTATTTAAATTTTCTCAACAAATTTGCGGGCAATTTTTTTGATGAAATTAAAAAGTAAATCTCAGCAAGTTCCATTAAGTTTTTCGTGTAATTCCGCCAAAAAAACTGTTTCTTTTCTAATTCAGCTATTTTACGAATTTCTACAAATCCTAGATTTCTCTCTTTGATTAAAAAGCGCAGCTGTTTTATTCTTAATTAAAGATTCCCGTCTTTGTGTGTCATCTTACACGGATCCGTGTGTCGCCTGTGGAATAAAATTAATTACGGCTGTACTTTTGAACTTGTAGCACGAATCCCCGACCCGGAGAAATTATTATTATTATAGATTCCGTATTTTTGCTCCAATTTCAACGTCGTTCGCATTCTTAATCTTGACCGAGACAGATATAAGTAAACCTAGTTAAAGCTGACATGTATGTAAAATAACCGGATTAGCTGTCTAATATCCTCTAATTAAAAACGGAATAACTGACATTCTTTACGTTCGCACCGTTATTAAGGGACTACAAGTGTGACCCTCTTCTAATTTTTTCCGTCAGGTATCGTTTGAAAAATTTACAAAAAAAAATTATTGAGGGAAAAATTTTATTGAATTTTTTTGGAGCTATTTAAAAAAAACAATTTTTTACCAAAATTTAAAGCTTTAAAAAATTATAAAAAATGATGGCGGCATCCAATCCAAAAAAACTTATGCTACATTTTAGATAATATTATAAAAAATATGTGGTGCAAGTTTCATCAAAATCGGTTGAGTAAATCTCGAGATATCCACCAATTTGAAAAAAGTATAAGCACTAAATGTGGCCAAAAAAAGAAAAATTGATTTTCTAGAAATCTCAAGGTGGTGTAACCCCTTAAGCGCAAAACCCTCGCCCAGAAGATTACTGTTTATTTGGGTCAGACATGTCATGTGAGTGTCTTAGAGAACCCCGACAGTTAGGATTTCCACCCTTTTAAAAAAGCCGCTCGAATCTAATATTCAGTAGAGACTTGTTTCGTTGTCCGTCAAATGGGAGGTTTAATGACCCGTTTCCTGCGTGAGTGTGCATGTGTGATGTTCTTACGCCGATAAGTACCTTCGCCGGTACGCGGAGTGAATATTCATTCCCGGGAACCTTCCTTTTCGCGCAACAATATTAATTGCCGAGCATAATATTCTCATCAGCCGCACTCAAAACAATCCGGTTGAGAAATGTCTACAAAAAACATCGAGATTTCATAAACGCTTCGGTCACGATCCTCGCGCGTAAAAAGAGAGCGTTTGTGAACTGTTTGAAAACGCAAGTTGTGGGAAAAATTCGCAAATAAGAGCGCGGTGATTTATGAGCTCTAGAAAAGGTGTCATTGTTTAATTTATTTTATGCGATCGATGATTTATGTGCGCATAGGTGAAACGCAACGGCCGAGCATATTATTCACCTAGAGAAATAATTGACTTCAAGTCGTTGCAAAAAAATTGTAATCAAAATTAAATTAAATGAATATATTAACTTATATTACGTTAATTTCATCAAAATCGTCTTTTTTCACCGAAAATGGGAGAATGGGAGCCACCCGGGGGAACGACAACCACTCAAAATGTTTAGCAACACCAGATTGTTGCGCATTTCCTATTTCATTTTTAAGGTAACTGCGGTCATCTCTCAACTAGGTGGGGTAATGGTAGCCAAGATTTTTTTATTTTTCTGAACTTCTTGAATTGCAGTTCGATGAGAACTAGTATTGGAACTTTAACAAAATGGGGCTACCATTCTCCTCCATTACTCCATTAAGGTAACTGCGGTCAGCCCTCAACTAGATGGGGTAATGGTAGCCAAGACTTTTTTATTTTGCTGAACTTGTTAAATTGCAGAAATTTTCTAATGTTAGATGAAAACTAGCATTGGGGTTTTAACAAAATGGGGCCTCCATTCCCCCGCATTACACCATTAAGGTAACTGCAGTCAGCCCTCAACTAGGTAGGGTAATGGTAGCCAAGACTTTTTTATTTTTCTGAACTTCTTGAATTGCTGAAATGCCATATAGTTAGATGAAAACTAGCATTGAGACTTTAACAAAATGGGGCTACCATTCCCCCACATTGCATCATTAAGATAACTGCGGTCAGCCTTTAACTAGCTGGGGTAATGGTAGCCAAGACATTTTTTATTTTTCTGAACTTCTTAAATTGTAGAAATGTCATATAGTTAGATGAAAACTAGCATTGGGATTTTAACAAAATGGGGCTACCATTCCCACACATTACATCATTAAGGTAACTGCGGTCAGCCCTCAACTAGGTAGGGTAATGGTAGCCAAGACATTTTTTATTTTGCTGAACTTCTTAAATTGTAGAAATGTCATATAGTTAGATGAAAACTAGCATTGGGATTTTAACAAAATGGGGCTACCATTCCCACACATTACATCATTAAGGTAACTGCGGTCAGCCCTCAACTAGGTAGGGTAATGGTAGCCAAGACTTTTTTATTTTTCTGAACTTCTTGAATTACTGATATGTCATATAGTTAGATGAAAACTAGCATTGAGACTTTAACAAAATGGGGCTACCATTCCCCCACATTGCATCATTAAGATAACTGCGGTCAGCCTTTAACTAGGTGGGGTAATGGTGGCCAAGACATTTTTTATTTTGCTGAACTTCTTAAATTGTAGAAATGTCATATAGTTAGATGAAAACTAGCATTGGGATTTTAACAAAATGGGGCTACCATTCCCACACATTACATCATTAAGGTAACTGCGGTCAGCCCTCAACTAGGTAGGGTAATGGTAGCCAAGATCTTTTTATTTTTCTCAACTTCTTGAATTACTGATATGTCATATAGTTAGATGAAAACTAGCATTGAGACTTTAACAAAATGGGGCTACCATTCCCCCACATTGCATCATTAAGATAACTGCGGTCAGCCTTTAACTAGGTGGGGTAATGGTAGCCAAGACATTTTTTATTTTTCTGAACTTCTTGAATTGCTGAAATGCCATATAGTTAGATGAAAACTAGCATTGAGACTTTAACAAAATGGGGCTACCATTCCCCCACATTGCATCATTAAGATAACTGCGGTCAGCCTTTAACTAGGTGGGGTAATGGTAGCCAAGACATTTTTTATTTTTCTGAACTTCTTAAATTGTAGAAATGTCATATAGTTAGATGAAAACTAGCATTGGGATTTTAACAAAATGGGGCTACCATTCCCACACATTACATCATTAAGGTAACTGCGGTCAGCCCTCAACTAGGTAGGGTAATGGTAGCCAAGACATTTTTTATTTTGCTGAACTTCTTAAATTGTAGAAATGTCATATAGTTAGATGAAAACTAGCATTGGGATTTTAACAAAATGGGGCTACCATTCCCACACATTACATCATTAAGGTAACTGCGGTCAGCCCTCAACTAGGTAGGGTAATGGTAGCCAAGACTTTTTTATTTTTCTGAACTTCTTGAATTACTGATGTGTCATATAGTTAGATGAAAACTAGCATTGAGACTTTAACAAAATGGGGCTACCATTCCCCCACATTGCATCATTAAGATAACTGCGGTCAGCCTTTAACTAGGTGGGGTAATGGTGGCCAAGACATTTTTTATTTTTCTGAACTTCTTAAATTGTAGAAATGTCATATAGTTAGATGAAAACTAGCATTGGGATTTTAACAAAATGGGGCTACCATTCCCACACATTACATCATTAAGGTAACTGCGGTCAGCCCTCAACTAGGTAGGGTAATGGTAGCCAAGACTTTTTTATTTTTCTGAACTTCTTGAATTACTGATATGTCATATAGTTAGATGAAAACTAGCATTGAGACTTTAACAAAATGGGGCTACCATTCCCCCACATTGCATCATTAAGATAACTGCGGTCAGCCTTTAACTAGGTGGGGTAATGGTGGCCAAGACATTTTTTATTTTTCTGAACTTCTTAAATTGTAGAAATGTCATATAGTTAGATGAAAACTAGCATTGGGATTTTAACAAAATGGGGCTACCATTCCCACACATTACATCATTAAGGTAACTGCGGTCAGCCCTCAACTAGGTAGGGTAATGGTAGCCAAGATTTTTTTATTTTTCTGAACTTCTTGAATTACTGATATGTCATATAGTTAGATGAAAACTAGCATTGAGACTTTAACAAAATGGGGCTACCATTCCCCCACATTGCATCATTAAGATAACTGCGGTCAGCCTTTAACTAGGTGGGGTAATGGTGGCCAAGACATTTTTTATTTTTCTGAACTTCTTAAATTGTAGAAATGTCATATAGTTAGATGAAAACTAGCATTGGGATTTTAACAAAATGGGGCTACCATTCCCACACATTACATCATTAAGGTATCTGCGGTCAGCCCTCAACTAGGTAGGGTAATGGTAGCCAAGACTTTTTTATTTTTCTGAACTTCTTAAATTGTAGAAATGTCATATAGTTAGATGAAAACTAGCATTGGGATTTTAACAAAATGGGGCTACCATTCCCACACATTACATCATTAAGGTAACTGCGGTCAGCCCTCAACTAGGTGGGGTAATGGTAGCCAAGACATTTTTTATTTTTCTGAACTTCTTAAATTGTAGAAATGTCATATAGTTAGATGAAAACTAGCATTGGGATTTTAACAAAATGGGGCTACCATTCCCACACATTGCATCATTAAGATAACTGCGGTCAGCCCTCAACTAGGTAGGGTAATGGTAGCCAAGACTTTTTTATTTTTCTGAACTTCTTGAATTACTGATATGTCATATAGTTAGATAAAAACTAGCATTGAGACTTTAACAAAATGGGGCTACCATTCCCCCACATTGCATCATTAAGATAACTGCGGTCAGCCTTTAACTAGGTGGGGTAATGGTAGCCAAGACATTTTTTATTTTTCTGAACTTCTTAAATTGTAGAAATGTCATATAGTTAGATGAAAACTAGCATTGGGATTTTAACAAAATGGGGCTACCATTCCCACACATTACATCATTAAGGTAACTGCGGTCAGCCCTCAACTAGGTAGGGTAATGGTAGCCAAGACTTTTTTATTTTTCTGAACTTCTTGAATTGCTGAAATGCCATATAGTTAGATGAAAACTAGCATTGAGACTTTAACAAAATGGGGCTACCATTCCCCCACATTGCATCATTAAGATAACTGCGGTCAGCCTTTAACTAGGTGGGGTAATGGTAGCCAAGACATTTTTTATTTTTCTGAACTTCTTAAATTGTAGAAATGTCATATAGTTAGATGAAAACTAGCATTGGGATTTTAACAAAATGGGGCTACCATTCCCACACATTACATCATTAAGGTAACTGCGGTCAGCCCTCAACTAGGTAGGGTAATGGTAGCCAAGACATTTTTTATTTTGCTGAACTTCTTAAATTGTAGAAATGTCATATAGTTAGATGAAAACCAGCATTGGGATTTTAACAAAATGGGGCTACCATTCCCACACATTACATCATTAAGGTAACTGCGGTCAGCCCTCAACTAGGTAGGGTAATGGTAGCCAAGACTTTTTTATTTTTCTGAACTTCTTGAATTACTGATATGTCATATAGTTAGATGAAAACTAGCATTGAGACTTTAACAAAATGGGGCTACCATTCCCCCACATTGCATCATTAAGATAACTGCGGTCAGCCTTTAACTAGGTGGGGTAATGGTGGCCAAGACATTTTTTATTTTGCTGAACTTCTTAAATTGTAGAAATGTCATATAGTTAGATGAAAACTAGCATTGGGATTTTAACAAAATGGGGCTACCATTCCCACACATTACATCATTAAGGTAACTGCGGTCAGCCCTCAACTAGGTAGGGTAATGGTAGCCAAGATTTTTTTATTTTTCTGAACTTCTTGAATTACTGATATGTCATATAGTTAGATGAAAACTAGCATTGAGACTTTAACAAAATGGGGCTACCATTCCCCCACATTGCATCATTAAGATAACTGCGGTCAGCCTTTAACTAGGTGGGGTAATGGTAGCCAAAACATTTTTTATTTTTCTGAACTTCTTGAATTGCTGAAATGCCATATAGTTAGATGAAAACTAGCATTGAGACTTTAACAAAATGGGGCTACCATTCCCCCACATTGCATCATTAAGATAACTGCGGTCAGCCTTTAACTAGGTGGGGTAATGGTGGCCAAGACATTTTTTATTTTTCTGAACTTCTTAAATTGTAGAAATGTCATATAGTTAGATGAAAACTAGCATTGGGATTTTAACAAAATGGGGCTACCATTCCGACACATTACATCATTAAGGTAACTGCGGTCAGCCCTCAACTAGGTAGGGTAATGGTAGCCAAGATTTTTTTATTTTTCTGAACTTCTTGAATTACTGATATGTCATATAGTTAGATGAAAACTAGCATTGAGACTTTAACAAAATGGGGCTACCATTCCCCCACATTGCATCATTAAGATAACTGCGGTCAGCCTTTAACTAGGTGGGGTAATGGTGGCCAAGACATTTTTTATTTTTCTGAACTTCTTAAATTGTAGAAATGTCATATAGTTAGATGAAAACTAGCATTGGGATTTTAACAAAATGGGGCTACCATTCCCACACATTACATCATTAAGGTATCTGCGGTCAGCCCTCAACTAGGTAGGGTAATGGTAGCCAAGACTTTTTTATTTTTCTGAACTTCTTAAATTGTAGAAATGTCATATAGTTAGATGAAAACTAGCATTGGGATTTTAACAAAATGGGGCTACCATTCCCACACATTACATCATTAAGGTAACTGCGGTCAGCCCTCAACTAGGTGGGGTAATGGTAGCCAAGACATTTTTTATTTTTCTGAACTTCTTAAATTGTAGAAATGTCATATAGTTAGATGAAAACTAGCATTGGGATTTTAACAAAATGGGGCTACCATTCCCACACATTACATCATTAAGGTAACTGCGGTCAGCCCTCAACTAGGTAGGGTAATGGTAGCCAAGACTTTTTTATTTTTCTGAACTTCTTGAATTACTGATATGTCATATAGTTAGATAAAAACTAGCATTGAGACTTTAACAAAATGGGGCTACCATTCCCCCACATTGCATCATTAAGATAACTGCGGTCAGCCTTTAACTAGGTGGGGTAATGGTAGCCAAGACATTTTTTATTTTTCTGAACTTCTTAAATTGTAGAAATGTCATATAGTTAGATGAAAACTAGCATTGGGATTTTAACAAAATGGGGCTACCATTCCCACACATTACATCATTAAGGTAACTGCGGTCAGCCCTCAACTAGGTAGGGTAATGGTAGCCAAGACTTTTTTATTTTTCTGAACTTCTTGAATTGCTGAAATGCCATATAGTTAGATGAAAACTAGCATTGAGACTTTAACAAAATGGGGCTACCATTCCCCCACATTGCATCATTAAGATAACTGCGGTCAGCCTTTAACTAGGTGGGGTAATGGTAGCCAGGACATTTTTTATTTTTCTGAACTTCTTAAATTGTAGAAATGTCATATAGTTAGATGAAAACTAGCATTGGGATTTTAACAAAATGGGGCTACCATTCCCACACATTACATCATTAAGGTAACTGCGGTCAGCCCTCAACTAGGTAGGGTAATGGTAGCCAAGACATTTTTTATTTTGCTGAACTTCTTAAATTGTAGAAATGTCATATAGTTAGATGAAAACTAGCATTGGGATTTTAACAAAATGGGGCTACCATTCCCACACATTACATCATTAAGGTAACTGCGGTCAGCCCTCAACTAGGTAGGGTAATGGTAGCCAAGACTTTTTTATTTTTCTGAACTTCTTGAATTACTGATATGTCATATAGTTAGATGAAAACTAGCATTGAGACTTTAACAAAATGGGGCTACCATTCCCCCACATTGCATCATTAAGATAACTGCGGTCAGCCTTTAACTAGGTGGGGTAATGGTGGCCAAGACATTTTTTATTTTTCTGAACTTCTTAAATTGTAGAAATGTCATATAGTTAGATGAAAACTAGCATTGGGATTTTAACAAAATGGGGCTACCATTCCCACACATTACATCATTAAGGTAACTGCGGTCAGCCCTCAACTAGGTAGGGTAATGGTAGCCAAGACTTTTTTATTTTTTTGAACTTCTTGAATTGCTGAAATGCCATATAGTTAGATGAAAACTAGCATTGAGACTTTAACAAAATGGGGCTACCATTCCCCCACATTGCATCATTAAGAAAACTGCGGTCAGCCTTTAACTAGGTGGGGTAATGGTAGCCAAGACATTTTTTATTTTTCTGAACTTCTTAAATTGTAGAAATGTCATATAGTTAGATGAAAACTAGCATTGGGATTTTAACAAAATGGGGCTACCATTCCCACACATTACATCATTAAGGTAACTGCGGTCAGCCCTCAACTAGGTAGGGTAATGGTAGCCAAGACATTTTTTATTTTGCTGAACTTCTTAAATTGTAGAAATGTCATATAGTTAGATGAAAACTAGCATTGGGATTTTAACAAAATGGGGCTACCATTCCCACACATTACATCATTAAGGTAACTGCGGTCAGCCCTCAACTAGGTAGGGTAATGGTAGCCAAGACTTTTTTATTTTTCTGAACTTCTTGAATTACTGATATGTCATATAGTTAGATGAAAACTAGCATTGAGACTTTAACAAAATGGGGCTACCATTCCCCCACATTGCATCATTAAGATAACTGCGGTCAGCCTTTAACTAGGTGGGGTAATGGTAGCCAAGACATTTTTTATTTTTCTGAACTTCTTAAATTGTAGAAATGTCATATAGTTAGATGAAAACTAGCATTGGGATTTTAACAAAATGGGGCTACCATTCCCACACATTACATCATTAAGGTAACTGCGGTCAGCCCTCAACTAGGTAGGGTAATGGTAGCCAAGACATTTTTTATTTTGCTGAACTTCTTAAATTGTAGAAATGTCATATAGTTAGATGAAAACTAGCATTGGGATTTTAACAAAATGGGGCTACCATTCCCACACATTACATCATTAAGGTAACTGCGGTCAGCCCTCAACTAGGTAGGGTAATGGTAGCCAAGACATTTTTTATTTTGCTGAACTTCTTAAATTGTAGAAATGTCATATAGTTAGATGAAAACTAGCATTGGGATTTTAACAAAATGGGGCTACCATTCCCACACATTACATCATTAAGGTAACTGCGGTCAGCCCTCAACTAGGTAGGGTAATGGTAGCCAAGACTTTTTTATTTTTCTGAACTTCTTGAATTACTGATATGTCATATAGTTAGATGAAAACTAGCATTGAGACTTTAACAAAATGGGGCTACCATTCCCCCACATTGCATCATTAAGATAACTGCGGTCAGCCTTTAACTAGGTGGGGTAATGGTGGCCAAGACATTTTTTATTTTTCTGAACTTCTTAAATTGTAGAAATGTCATATAGTTAGATGAAAACTAGCATTGGGATTTTAACAAAATGGGGCTACCATTCCCACACATTACATCATTAAGGTAACTGCGGTCAGCCCTCAACTAGGTAGGGTAATGGTAGCCAAGACTTTTTTATTTTTCTGAACTTCTTGAATTACTGATATGTCATATAGTTAGATGAAAACTAGCATTGAGACTTTAACAAAATGGGGCTACCATTCCCCCACATTGCATCATTAAGATAACTGCGGTCAGCCTTTAACTAGGTGGGGTAATGGTAGCCAAGACATTTTTTATTTTTCTGAACTTCTTAAATTGTAGAAATGTCATATAGTTAGATGAAAACTAGCATTGGGATCTTAACAAAATGGGGCTACCATTCCCACACATTACATCATTAAGGTAACTGCGGTCAGCCCTCAACTAGGTAGGGTAATGGTAGCCAAGACATTTTTTATTTTGCTGAACTTCTTAAATTGTAGAAATGTCATATAGTTAGATGAAAACTAGCATTGGGATTTTAACAAAATGGGGCTACCATTCCCACACATTACATCATTAAGGTAACTGCGGTCAGCCCTCAACTAGGTAGGGTAATGGTAGCCAAGACTTTTTTATTTTTCTGAACTTCTTGAATTACTGATATGTCATATAGTTAGATGAAAACTAGCATTGAGACTTTAACAAAATGGGGCTACCATTCCCCCACATTGCATCATTAAGATAACTGCGGTCAGCCTTTAACTAGGTGGGGTAATGGTGGCCAAGACATTTTTTATTTTTCTGAACTTCTTAAATTGTAGAAATGTCATATAGTTAGATGAAAACTAGCATTGGGATTTTAACAAAATGGGGCTACCATTCCCACACATTACATCATTAAGGTAACTGCGGTCAGCCCTCAACTAGGTAGGGTAATGGTAGCCAAGACATTTTTTATTTTGCTGAACTTCTTAAATTGTAGAAATGTCATATAGTTAGATGAAAACTAGCATTGGGATTTTAACAAAATGGGGCTACCATTCCCACACATTACATCATTAAGGTAACTGCGGTCAGCCCTCAACTAGGTAGGGTAATGGTAGCCAAGACTTTTTTATTTTTCTGAACTTCTTGAATTACTGATATGTCATATAGTTAGATGAAAACTAGCATTGAGACTTTAACAAAATGGGGCTACCATTCCCCCACATTGCATCATTAAGATAACTGCGGTCAGCCTTTAACTAGGTGGGGTAATGGTGGCCAAGACATTTTTTATTTTGCTGAACTTCTTAAATTGTAGAAATGTCATATAGTTAGATGAAAACTAGCATTGGGATTTTAACAAAATGGGGCTACCATTCCCACACATTACATCATTAAGGTAACTGCGGTCAGCCCTCAACTAGGTAGGGTAATGGTAGCCAAGACTTTTTTATTTTTCTGAACTTCTTGAATTACTGATATGTCATATAGTTAGATAAAAACTAGCATTGAGACTTTAACAAAATGGGGCTACCATTCCCCCACATTGCATCATTAAGATAACTGCGGTCAGCCTTTAACTAGGTGGGGTAATGGTAGCCAAGACATTTTTTATTTTTCTGAACTTCTTAAATTGTAGAAATGTCATATAGTTAGATGAAAACTAGCATTGGGATTTTAACAAAATGGGGCTACCATTCCCACACATTACATCATTAAGGTAACTGCGGTCAGCCCTCAACTAGGTAGGGTAATGGTAGCCAAGACTTTTTTATTTTTCTGAACTTCTTGAATTACTGATATGTCATATAGTTAGATGAAAACTAGCATTGAGACTTTAACAAAATGGGGCTACCATTCCCCCACATTGCATCATTAAGATAACTGCGGTCAGCCTTTAACTAGGTGGGGTAATGGTGGCCAAGACATTTTTTATTTTTCTGAACTTCTTAAATTGTAGAAATGTCATATAGTTAGATGAAAACTAGCATTGGGATTTTAACAAAATGGGGCTACCATTCCCACACATTACATCATTAAGGTATCTGCGGTCAGTCCTCAACTAGGTAGGGTAATGGTAGCCAAGACATTTTTTATTTTTCTGAACTTCTTGAATTGCAGAAATGTCATATAGTTAGATGAAAATTAGCATTGGGATTTTAACAAAATGGGGCTACCATTCCCACACATTACATCATTAAGGTAACTGCGGTCAGCCCTCAACTAGATGGGGTAATGGTAGCCAAGACTTTTTATTTTGCTGAACTTGTTAAATTGCAGAAATTTTCTATTGTTAGATGAAAACTAGCATTGGGGTTTTAACAAAATGGGGCCACCATTCCCCCGCATTACACCATTAAGGTAACTGCGGTCAGCCCTCAACTAGATGGGGTAATAGTAGCCAAGACTTTTTTATTTTTCTGAACTTCTTGAATTGCAGAAATGTCATATAGTTAGATGAAGACTAGAATTTGGACTGTAACAAAATGGGGCTACCATTTTCCCACATTAAATCATTAACGTAACTGCGGTCAGCCCTCAACTAGGTTGGGTAATGGTAGCCAAGACTTTTATTTTTTTGAGCGTCTTGAATTGCAGAAATGTCCTATTGCTAGATGAAAACTAGCATTGGGACTTTAACAAAATGGGGTCACCATTCTCCCCCATTACTACATTAAGGTAACTCCGGTAAGCCCTCAACTAGGTGGGGTAATGGTAGCCAAGACTTTTATATTTTTCTGAACGTCTTGAATTGCAGAAATGTCCTATTGTCAGATGAAAACTAATATTGGGATTTAAAAAAAAATGCTTACGTGGCCACCATTCCCCCGCATTACACCATTAAGACCCAAAAACAAACATCTAAAGTAAAAATGTTGGACTTTTAATATTTTAAAGCAACAATCAACAATTATGGACTCAAATTAAGTTCAATAAAAAAATAACGTTTGAGTTAATGCAACCGTTCGGTATTTGCGGAACCGTTGGTCGCTTCCTGGTGTCGTAAGGAAATCGTTCCATATTGTAAAACGTCCGGGTGTTAACGATCATCGTGCGCAATCTACAACATGAACGTCTTCATAATTAAATCTAAAAATTGCGTTCCTCTAATAACGTCACATGATTGTGTCAAAAGCTCGTTATTAATAATAAATGGTTGCTCCTGTGGGAACCGACCATTATGAAAAAACAGCGCGCTCACAATCGCACATTGTTGACTTTGTGCAGTTGCACGCATAATTATTTCAGATATTAATTAACCGCCTTATTTAGACGAACGAGAGGCTGTGTAAATATTGAAGGTATCTAACGGTTTATTGAAGTTATTCCGGGCACATAAACAATTCTTCGCTGAAAACCGACACTAGATTGAGGCTTTTGTGATCGAGGGGAAGAAACGCTCCTGGAATTGAATTATGACTCAACAAATACCATTCAATTTATTTTAATGCTTCTGTATGGATTTTAGAAACACCTGCTGGAAAAGTTTACTCGCACACCTCTAAAACTTAGGATGGAGTACAGGGTGTTATAAGTTTTATCTCTATTAAAAATTGAGGAGACAGTATGCAATTTGCATGTTACATTAGTTGAAATGCATACTTGAGTGCAAAACAAATTACAAAATATTTTTATATGCTGCAACAAAGTAAAAAAGGAGTTTTGGGGAAATTTTCGTTGATTTAGAATGTGGCATTAAATAATTAACCCAATATTCAAAAATCACATAAAAAACATATATTTAAGTTTCATATGTTTGGAAACTCCTGATAAAAATAACTGACAATTTAAATATGAACGTAATCTACGACGAGCGTCACAAAAATGCAGTTGTTGCAGCCAGATAATAAAGGCCAACCGACAAAACATTTAAACACTGTTTTAATTAATTAAAAATAAATGCAAAAGTTATGAAAATGAAAAACATGTGAAGATAATTCAGCGAAGCTAGTGTTCAAATTGACGTCCATCATTCTCTCAATAGGCTTTTTTTGTTTTTTCGTTAGAATCCACATTTTCATAGAGTATGCTGAGGTCAATTTTTTTTTTTTTAAATGTTAGAATTCACATTTTCATAGGTCATTTTTTTTTTAAATGTTAGAATCCATATGTTCATAAAGGTGAATTTTTTTTTTTGTTAGAATCCACGTTTTCATAAAGTATGCTCGGGTCAATTTTTTTTTTAAATTTTTTTATTTTTTTTTATTGTTAGAATCCACATTTTAATAAAGTATGCTCAGGTCAATGTTTTTTTTTCGATTTATGTTAGAAGCCACATTTTCAGGGTTGAATCTTAAGAGTCGGTTTTCCTAGGTAAAACCATGCAAGTTGCAGTGAGTTTGTTTTAACGTATTTATTTAAAAACTGTTAATGATAGACGATTGAAATAAAAAATATTTCAAAGAAAAATAATCACTTGTATTCATGGTTGATCAACTTTACCATTTTCTTGTTTTCAAATGATTACAACAAGGGTTGACTCTTAAGAGTCGGTTTGCCTAGGTCAGGGGTGGCCAACCCGCTTCCCGCGAGATTCATCACACTTTTACAAACACAAATAATACACAATAATAATAACTCATTATGTTTCAATTTTTCACACCAAAAAAATGTCTATAGTGGGTCTAAATCTAATATGAGAATATATAATTTTATATGTGGCCCGCGGAGTTCCTTGGTTTGGCTTTTTTCTCTCTTTTTTTTTTCTTTTTTTTTTAACAGTGCAATTGTTATTTAGAACAGGTAAATAATGACAACATAACCTCAACAGTGTAAAAATTCTAAAATATAAAAAATAAAAATTTGGTTAGTTTAGGTTAGGTTTAAGATTTCTATCTCTGTCAATCTTAGAGCAAATCGATTTTTAATTGCACCATCGTGTTCCTCGCAAAAAAATACATAAGTTTTCACGTTTATATGACGCTCTAAGCAAAAAAGAAAAAAAGTGTTTTCCATGGTTTGGCTTTTTTCCCTTTTTGTTTTTTTTTTAACAGTGCAATTGTTTATTTAGAACAGGTTTAGGATATTGAATTGTAATCTATCCGGTAGTTTAAAGAATTTTCCAACTTTGTTTCAGAAATGGTTTAAATATTTTCATCAGAACAAAAGTTAACACGGGTTATAATTTTTACCATGCAATTTCCTATGGCAACAGTTAAAAAGCGCACTGTATGTATTTTGTATCCTGCATGTTGTGATTTTTTAATATTGGATTGCGTGCATTCGGCGTAGGCCTCGGAAAGTTACGTGAAACACCCAGTATACATTTTTTATTTAATCGAAAACTAAAAATCTCCCAATAACAGTAAATACACCAATTGATTGATTTAATAATTTAATATCCAATATTGTAACAGGTTAACTTTTATTTATGGATCGAATTTAAAAAACGTTAATCATATAATCGGGAAGTGCTGTGTGAAACGCACAACATAATTAATGGCGATTTAATTAGCGTTCGAAATGTGTTTCTATTAACTGCACCCAATTTTCCTCACTCCGCATAACTGTTCCACTTGCGCACAATAAGTTGCAGCGATTTTTTCTCAAATATTCCGCCCACAATTTTTTCTCTTTAATGAACCTATTCAGTCGCTGGGAAATTAGCTACGTTTTGTACCGCTAACCATTACAATAATTACCGTTAGTATTCAAATCGTTTTTTATTACAAGTATTTACATTAACCGAGATATAATACAACCAACAAAAACAAGTATCACATTTCTTGTCGCTCCGACACTGCTCTCGGAAAGCGCAAATAAGTCCCTGCACTGCTCCGGGTAGAGCCCTCTGACCGCGGCCTTGCTGTTCTTCGCCAAGAGGCATATCCGGAATTCGCCAGGCCCATTCCGGGATTTCGTCAAATTGGCGGTCGAATTGATCTGCAAACTTCTGGTAAAGTATGGCAATGTCCTTTCGAAAACTGTCACTCGCGGGTTCTTTATGTCCCCGATTACGACGTAAGTGTCGGCTATGTCTTCGTTCTTCTTTACCAACCATCTCAGCTTGATTTGATCGCCTTTTCTAAAACACAAGCAAAGAATTTCGCGTCAGAAAGATTCTACGTTGTATTTTTTAATTCCAGAGACAGTCCGAGAAGTCCCTGAAAAATTATTTTTTCTACTTTATGTTGGTAGTAATCAGTACTTAATACAATTTTGACATTGCTAATATAACCTTAAAGTGACAGATACAGGGTGATTCCTGAAAAACGTCCCACGCTTTAACTCAGTTATTTATTGACCGATTTCAGAAAAACAAAATATGGTTAATTAGTCGTGTAAGTACATCAAGAAGGTATTGATTTGGATTTTTTCCCACATTAACTTCACTTTTAACTTTTTTTATATATTGTGGTAGAAGATTTTTTTCTAAATCCAATGATATCTAATAACTTGACCTTGAAGTAATATTAAGGCAAAGAAAGTTCCATATTTTTTTTAAATTTTAAGTTAAAATTGGTAATAAATTATAGCCTTTCCAAGTGTATTATTAAGTTGTTATGCCATAAACATTTTAAAAACAAGTTTTGAGCAGAAAAATTTTCAAGAAACTTTAATGAATCTACAACACAAAATTTTAATAATTTTACTAGATATTGTACAAAATAAGTACTGAAATCTTTTTATTTTACTGGTTCTCTTGTGGACCATGGAACAAGCTAATTTTAACTTAAACTTCAACTTAAATTTTGGTGTACATGTCGCAGCCATATTGTAGAATCCGCCGAAATATGAAGCGACTAGACACTTTACAAAGCAGCTCTGTTTTGTAAAACGGCTGATTAACGTTTAGGCAGATTGTTTAGCTGGAATGTTGACTATGTGTAATGTAGTGCGACAAACAGCCATATTGTAGATGTCGGCGGCGAATTGTAAATTCAGTCGTTTTCTAAATGATTGCGGAGATTGTAAAATATAGAATGAACAGAGAATTTTTACAATTTGACTGAAAATTTTAGGTGTTTTATGAATCGCTGAATAACTCAGACCGTTTGATAAAGGAAGAATTGTTAGACATTTTATTTAAAAAAAAACTTTTATATTGAGTTAAACCTTTTTCTTATAGTTATGACTTAATATTTGTCATAGCTACAAGAAAAGGTTTTCTTTATATAAAGTCCCTTTTCGCCGTTTTATAAAACGGCGACCCGTCATTTTGTTGCATTGGAGAACGCGAAACGTCGTTACAGTAAGGCTGACCAACGTTTAGCCGTATTACAACCCGCCTAAACGTTAACCAGCCGATTTACAAAATCGAGCCATTTTGTAATGCGGCTAGCCGGTTTGTATTGTAGCGGATTCTATAATCCGTATGCGACATCTATAACCCAATATCCCCAAAAAGTGGATATTAAACAAACCAATATGGCGATTTGTCAAAAACTTCAAAATTTTCAATAAATTAATGGTTTTTTTTAATATGAAAAAACGTACGTTGCCATTTTGTGCAGCTTTTCCATCACACCTTTTTTTATTACAACTCCGACTTATTTTGATGAAATATTTTATTTTTTCTTCACCTTAATATTACTTCAATGTCAAGTTATTAGATATCATTGGATTTAGAAAAAAATTCTCTACTACAATAAATTTAAAAAATGTATACATTGACATTTGCAAAAAATAGTTGACTGTCGCTTCGCATTGAAGTTAATGTGCGAAAAAATCCAAATTAATACCTTCTTGTAGTACTCTTATTCTACTAATTTTTTTTTTTCTGAAATCGGGTAATAAATAGCTGAGAGCGTGGGACATTTTTTAGGAATCACCCTATATAAAATTCCATTACTGCCAACATAAAGTAAAAACAATTTTTTTTTCCTTTTCTGGAATTAAAAAAATACATTACAGTTAAAAAAATACTGAATAATCCCTGATAGAGACATACGTCATCAGTAGGCGTGGCCTAATCGACGCGCACGCGACGCCATTGAGATTATTCAGTATTACCAACCTCGTAATTTCCCTGAATTTCAAGTCGGGCGTGATACCATAATCCCCCGGCTGATTTTCCATGATTTTCGTCGTGTTCACGTTAATGGGACAATTCAGTCGATCTTCCGGTATCTCGTACAATTTTTTTCCGGCCATGTAAGGCGGCCCCACGCAAGTTATGTTCTTATAAAAAGGCTGCAAAAACAACTGGCTGGTGAAGTGCCGCCGTAAAGGCCTCAAAAAGCAGTCGCAGTTCAAGGGGTTCCCCTCAAAGTAGACCGAAGTACCCTCTATCACCATTTTGGTCAGCTCTGGACCCATGTTTTCGAAGGCGTTATGACGCACGTCCAAAACGTCGATGCGCGCAACTTTTTTCAGTTCCTTCCAGGGCAGCGTAGAGAGAAAGTTGTGCGACAATAAAATTTCAGATGTGTTCGGTGGCAGTTTGAAAATGTCCGGGTCTTGAGATAGGTCCTCCAGTTTGTTGTGGGACAGATCGAGGGTCCTTAAGCGGGTCAAATTTCCGATAACGTCTGAAATTGAAGATCTTGTCAAATTCCGTTTAAAATTCCAAACGTTTTATTTTAGCACAATATTAAATTCGATAAAGAAAGCGATCGGGTTCTTGTATTCTCCTGATATACCGGGTGGGACGATTTTTGACTGATTTAATCAAAGGAGAATTATATTTTCATTGGCAAGCTTGTAATTCCGTGCTGTAATGGTTGTATTCCGAGGTAACAATTTTATGTTTTATAAAGCAATATTTATGATAAGAACGTTTCGCAAAGTCTTGCAGCAATTATAAAGTCAAAATGGGTACAGTCTTATAAAACAAGTTCTTTAACACTGTTATAGAGCCTGTTGAATACTATTACCTGACAGTTATGTAACGTTTATACAGCGTTTATAAAACAATTTTTTAAAAGCTGTATAATTATTTTGTAAGTTTTATGTTTGTACAGTTATAAAACTGTTTTGCTGTATGGCGTTACATTTATAAAACTAAACGATTCCATAAATGTATCCATAAGAAACAAATTAATCTCATCGCTTTCTTAAACGTCTACTTGAAAAATATAGAGCTGAGTCTTTTAATGCTATTAGGCGATTGACTCTTATGAGGTCAATTTGTATTGCGAAGAAAAGATTTCTGTCAATTATATAGCATATACTGTGTCTTTGAAAATGTCCCTATGTTCAATTTTAAAAAACATTTTGTCACTCGATCAATGTTTTGCAACCAATCATACTCTCACACGTCATCTTTTAGGTTATGTATTATTAAATTTCAATGGCCAGCGAAATGGAAATGGTAAATGGATATGGAAAATGGAAATGATAAATTGATATGGAAAATGGAAATGGAAAATTGAAAACGGGAAATATAAAATGGAAAACGGAAATATAGATGGAAAATGGAAATGGTAAATGCAAATGGAAAATTGAAAACAGAATATGGAAAATAGAAATGCAAAATTGAAAATGGAAGATGGAAAATGGAAAACAGACATGAAAAATTGAAATGGTGAATGGATATGGAAAATGGAAATGAAAAATTGAAAATGGAAGATGGAAGATGGAAGATGGAAAATGGAAAATGGAAATTGAAAATGGAAATGGCAAATAGATATGAAAAATGAAAATGAAAAATTGAGAATGGAAAACGGAAATAGCAAATGGAAAATGGACATGGAAAACAGAAATGATAAATGAAAATTGAAAATTTTATATTTTCCATTTTTCATTTTCATTTATTTATTTCAATTAAATCGTTTTACTGTTTTAACGTCTGGCCATTACAATTTAATAACACATAACCCAAAGTAAATTGACGTGTATGCTTGATTGCAAAACATTGACTGAGTGATAATTTTTTTTTTAAATTGAACATAGGGATGTTTACAATGTATAAACAGGTTTTAAAAGCTGTGAAACGCAATTAAACAACAGTTATAAAACAATTCAGTTCTGGAAGCTGAAATGCTGTATAACGATGGTCATATAAACGTTTACATAACAATTGTATAATTACTTTATAAGTTGTTTTATAATTTTGCTGTTTTCGACGACTTAAACAACAAATTAGTTTCAGGCAACAAAATGGTGTTACCCACAACTTTTACTCAACCAATTGGTACCTGCGGAGCAACAATAGAGCAGCAATAAAACACAACAGTTCCATTAGCTAATAATTATACAGCTACATTGCTACTTAGGTTGCATACCAAGAGAAATATATTTATCTTTCGACACAATAGTTTTTATGTAACCACCGCTTAATTGAATCAAACCGTTTGTAATGTATAAATATAAATACACAAGGAAAATGAGCGAATTAAATTATTTGTATTTTGTTAAAATTCAAACATTCTGTATATACTCACATCTTCTTATGTCTTGAATTGAATTGTGCGAAAGATTCAATTTTTCCACCTTGGAGGTCCCATACACGAGATCAAAAGTAATAACCGGCATCGCATTATAAGACAGATCGATATCCTTCAATTTGTAAGGGATCCAGGGATTGCTCGGGAACATTTTCCTGGTTACGAAACTTATTTTGTTGCCGCTCAAATTGACCTAAAGAAGCCACGAATTTACTTCTCGCAGTCGATTTAATTCAGCGTGTACCTTCTCGAGCGACAGACAGTCGTCCAACAACCCGTGCGTTTTGTTGTCCAGCTTTTCGATTCTGTTGTGCGACAGGTCCAAAGTCCTCAGCGAGACCAGCCCCTGGAAAGCGCCGTTCGGAATGCGCGTGACGTTGTTGCTCGTCAAGTTGAGCACGAGCAGCTGCAGGAGGCCCTCGAACGCCCTGTCGCTGATGTCAGTGAGCTGATTGTTCGCTAAATTTAATTCAAACACAACCGGAAGGCGGCCGAAAGCCGCGCGGTTCAGCCTCGTTAAGTTGTTGCCCTGAAATAGGACACAATTTAAGGCTGTAATGTAGGAATATTTTTGTAGGTCATTCGTAGGATCCAAATATCTGCGTTAATATTGAAGATATCGGAAATCTAAAAACGCAGTTTTGAAGAATGAGTATTGTGTGAGGGGGGGACAGAACGAATTTTTACTTATAAGTTAAAAAAAGTAGGTTAAAAAATGCTTCAAATGAGGTCAAGTATTTTATTTTAGAATGAATGAATCTTGTATATTAACGGCATTCGACCCTAAGATTTTCAATACAGGTAAAACGCGATTCCTTTTTATGACTTTATTTTTAATTTTGAAAAGGAATCTTTATCTTACAGAAAATACCAATCTACTTTGAGCTGACCGCAAGCCACAATTAAGTTATCATAATATTAACCAAGTTATTAATTAAAACGTCAAATTCCGAAATTCGTTTTTTTGCCTTCAGTTATCAAAATTTTGTATTAAAATTTTTTGAACTCTTAAATTAGACTTTTTATTTTGAGCTGACCCCTAGCTGTTTTAAATAACGCAATCGTTTTTTTTTTCTTCTTTACATTAAGAACCGAAATTGAAACAGCTAATTTTTACCGATTTCCGAGCTACGTCAAAAAGATTTACAACCACCTCAGCAGGTGTTAAACGTTTCCTCGTAGAGATAATTTAACAGCAATAATATCCGAAATACTTTTAAAATCAGGTTCCGCTTTCAAGCAGTATATTTGAAATAGTTTATAGTAAAAAGACTTTTAAAAACCAAGCTTTTATTAAGACGTAGTAAAAATTTAAAACTAATTTTGATATTGACCTAAATGATTAAAAATCAAGACACATTTTAATAAAAGGTTGTTTTATTCAAAAAGTTTTTTTACTATAAATTATTTTTTAGTCTTGGACAATTTTAATTTTTTTAACTACATTAACTTAATAGGATATAAATTTTTTAGGATAAAAATTTTATAAGTTCAACTCTAAGGTCATATTAATTTTAAAAATCGCTCGTGAAGACCCCTTTAAATAAATGAATGAGAATAAGCTTAAATTATAATTTGTTTCCAAAAAAATTGTTTGACTTTTTTATCCCACATTAATTTAAAAAAATAAGCTGTAGTAGTAATAACTTATAATAAGCTAAAACTGCAATTTTATGTAAAAAACACTACGTGTTAAGGGGTTATGTTAAAATAATGTGAAATTGAATTTAAAAATTAAGCTTAAATTGTAATTTTTTAATTAATTAAGCTGTAGGTTTAACGGTTTATAATGTTATTGTTAATGGGATCTAATTTTTGGCTTTTTAGTAAGAAATAGATTTTACGCCAACTTGATTTTTTTGTAGGTAGATAGCATCATTATACGTTAGATGGAAAGTTAATTTCTCATAGTATCAATTTGTCACTTGGTTAAGTCGTGCATAACGCGGTCCAATTTTCTGTAAACATAAACTGTGCCTTAAGGGCTTAATATTTTACTCATTGTGTTTTAATTTATTAATAAATATTAGTCCTTTCGAATACGAAATTCAACATCTGTTCCGAGTTCTGAACAGAATTTTCTAGAATAAGTAATAAAATTTTATGACGTTTGACAATACAACCTTTCTTCAGACCGATTATTTAGCCTAAAATTTTATGTACAGTCAGTTGTATTCCATTATCTGTTTGTTCGCATATTGTAACAAATTGACAAAAAATACTGTAACCACGAAATTATTAAAAGAACACGTACATTTCAAAATAAAGATTCTGATTATGGTAATATGGAGATAGATGATATTTCCGATATGTCATTAATAGAATTTGAAACGGTTAAGAATCAATTATTAAAAACAATTTACGATATAAATATAAATTACGTTGAAAAAAATACCCGGAATCAACATACTAACCCGTTTTGGCGTAAATTAAGACATTGCAGAGTAATAAGCAGTAATAACAAAACTTTTTACTAACAATAAGTAAATAAAATTGTTAAATTTAACAAATTCTTCTTGCATATTATTATTTTACTTTAAATATCGTTCTAAATTTATTGAAGATACAAAAATTTTCGCATCTGTTGAACAGATATATTGTAATGCAACCGCTCGAAAGCCGTTTTCATTGTTACACATAGACCTAATTATCCACTGCACTTTACCCTAATTATAGTGATATCTGGATTATAAAAAAGTCTGAGGTGTTGCCTATATTTAGGCGTACGCTAAAGCAATAAAAGCAAATTACATTTGTCAACAATCTTTAGGGTGGAACGACCTTAAGGAAGTTTTCGCCAGGGCTTTTCTTACCTCCAAATAAACGTGCTGGAGCGAACTCAAATCGCTCAAGGCTTCCCAAGGCACCTTCGTCATTCCATTATAATTCATATTCAATATCCGGAGGGTCAACAGGTTCTGAAAACTTCCTTGCCCCAAGTTATCCTCGAGTTGGTTCCAGCTCAAATCCAGACTTAAGAGGGAGTTCATGGACGGCCAGAATTTCGGCGGGATGCTTCTGATTTCGTTTTCTGACAGATCCACCTCGCCGACGGAAATCGGAAGTTGGAAAAGGGTTTCCAGTTGGTTCCCTCTCAAAATCAGTGTTCTCATGCTGGCCAGGCTGGTGAAGGCGCTCCTGGCGACGTTTGTGAGCTGGTTGTAGCTCAAGTCCAATTGCAGAAGTGTCGGGAGTGTGCCGAAAGTGCTCGACTTTACTGTTTCCATGCTGTTGTGGCTCAAGTTGAGTTGGCGGAGGGAGAAGAGATTTTGGAAGACGGAATTGTAAATTTCCGAAAGGTTGTTGTGAGCCACGTCGATGGTGTGCAATTCGTATAATTTTGGGAACGTGTTTCTGGCTATTTTTGTAATTGCGTTGTTTGAGACGTTTAGGATCTTTAAACCAGTCATGTTGTGCAAGGGAATCTACAAAAAGTAAAAATTCAAAATGGGAAAAAATACCCAAAACTGCTAAATGAATTTAAAAAAATAAAAACGACTGCAAAAATGTGTGTATATCTTCCTTAGTTAAGTAACACTTAATTTAAAGTGAACCTTAAAGGCGTAACGAATTGTCACTTAAGTAAGGTTGGTTACAATGAACATTTTTACGTTTAATTGTCAGTTTCAACCGTTGTAACACTAAAATTCAATATTTTCATAAAGATCCAATCTGTCATGCATTGCAGAAGACTAAAATCAGACTAAATATTATTAAGATCATAATATTTAAGCGACAGTTTAAGTAGAGGATTGACAATACTGCAATTTAAGAACCGATTCGACGTTTACGCTCAACTATGAACAACCATGCGCTTCAGTATGTCATTTAGTGGATTTAAGTGACACTTAACTTTAAGGAGAAGCGCTGCACTCGTTCCTTAAAGATGCCGCATGATATTCTCATGTTTATAAAATTACATTGTGCATTGAATCACTGAATTAAACTAACAACAAAAACAAATACAGAAATGAGTGTATCTCTTCTTTCGTGAAGTAACACTTACTTTAAAGTGAACCTTAAAGGCGTAACAAATTGTCACTTAAGTAAAGTTGGTAACGATAAAAATATTTGCGTTTAATTGTCAATTTCAACAGTTGTAATATTAAAATTCAATATTTTCATAAAGATCCAGTCTGTCATGCATTGCAGAAGATTAAAATCAGACTAAATATCATTAAGATCATAATATTTAAGCGGCAGTTTAAGTAGTGGTTTGACAATACTTCAATTTAAGGAGAGATTCGACGTTTGTGGTTAACTTTGAACAACCATGCGCTTCAATAGGTCATTTAGTGGATTTAAGTGACAGTTAACTTTAAGCAAAAGCGCTACACTCGTGATATTTTCATGTTTATAAAATTAGATTGTGCATTTCATCGAAAAATTAAAACTAACAGCAAAAGCGAATGCAGAAATGTGTGTATGTCGTCTTTAGTTAAGTAACACTTAATTTAAAGTGAACCTTCAAGGCGTTTAATTGCGTTGAATTATCAGTTTCAAAGATTGTAACACTGAAATTAAATATTTTCATGACAATCCAGTCGCATCAGACTAAAATCAGACCAAACATTTAAGTGTCAGTTTAAGTAGAAGATTTACAATACTTTCATTTAAGGACCGATTCGACATTTACGGTTAACTTTATGCAAATATGTCATTTAGTGGATTTAAGTGACACTTAACGTTAAAGAGGAGTTTATAGGTGTCACATGATATTTTCATGTTTATAAAATTAAATTGTGCATTGAATTAAAGATAGGTTTGAATTCTCACCTGAGCCATTTCGGTGAGTTTGTTGTAGGAAAGCTGCAACTCAGTGGCGTACGTGGCCTCGTCGAAAGTTTGCTTGGGAATGTTGGCGATTTGGTTGTAGGATAAATCCAGAACGGTGATATTGGCGCAATTCACGAAAGCTCCGCTTTCGATCTTTTTAATCGCGTTACGCGACAGATTAATATTGGCCAGATAGAGATCCTTAAACGCCAGGTTTTGAATTTCTGTGACGTTATTCTGCGACACGTCGATTATCTAAAAGCGAGCAAAGGTACAAAATAGAATTCACGGGCTGGTGAATGCGCGTGTACGAAAACGTAGCTAGGACATGCAAAAAAATTTTAAAAAAACTTGAAATTTCAACATTTTTCTTGAAATTTCACCTTTTTAAAAAAGTTGAAATTTCACCTTTTTTAAAAAAACTTGAAATTTCACCTTTTTAAAAAAACTTGAAATTTCACCTTTTCTAAAAAAGTTGAAATTTCACCTTTTTTAAAAAAGTTCAAATTTCACCTTTTCTAAAAAAATTTGAAATTTCAACTTTTTTAATCCCACTGAATGAATGACTTGCCAATGGAACCGCACACATCATAGGCACCATTGACAACACTTATTATTGTAGGTGTAGTGTGATATTTAATGTCACAATAAGTAATCTTTCTAAACAAGTTCATAACATGAATCTTCTACGCACTGCTAAAATAATTTCATTTTTAAAAAGGTGAAATTTCAACTTTTTTAAAAAAGGTTAAATTTCTAGTTTTTTAAAAAAGGTTAAATTTCTAGTTTTTTAAAAATGGTTAAATTTTAAGTTTTTTTTAAAAAAAGGTGAAATTTCAAGAAAGATGTTGAAATTTCAACTTTTTTAAAAAAGGCTAAATTTCAAGTTTTTTAAAAAGGTTAAATTTCAAGAAAAATGTTGAAATTTCAAGTTTTTTAAAAAAGGTTAAATTTCAAGGTTTTTAGAAAAGGTTAAATTTCAAGTCTTTTTTAAAAAAGGTCAAATTTCAACTTTTTTAAAAAAGGTTAAATTTCAAGTTTTTTTTTAAAAAAAGGTGAAATTTCAAGAAAGATGTTGAAATTTCAACTTTTCTAAAAAAGGTTAAATTTCAAGTTTTTTTAAAAAGGTGAAATGTCAAGAAAAATGTTGAAATTTCAAGTTTTTTAAAAAAAGGTGATATTTAACCTTTTTTAAAAAAGGGTAAATTTCAAGTTTTTAAAAAAGGTTAAATTTCAAGTTTTTTAAAATAGGTGAAATTTCAAGAAAAATGTTGAAATTTCAAGTTTTTTTAAAAAAAGTGAAATTTCAACTTTTTTTAAAAAGACTAAATTTCAAGGTTTTTAAAAAAGGTTAAATTTCAAGTCTTTTTTAAAAAAGGTGAAATTTCAACTGTTTTTAAAAAAAAATTTAAGTTTTTTTTAAAAAAAGGTGAAATTTCAAGAAAGATGTTGAAATTTCAAGTTTTTTAAAAAAGGTTAAATTTCAAGTTTTTTAAAAAAAGGTGAAATTTCAACTTTTTTAAAAAAGGTTAAATATCAAGTATTTTTTAAAAAAAAGGTGAAATATCAAGAGAAATGTTGAAATTTAAAGTTTTTTTTTTGCATGACCTAACTACGCTTTCGTACGCGTGGGTGCGTTACCTCGGCGAAATTCAGCTGGAAGAACATTTGATAGTCGATTTTTTTGATGAAATTTCTGGCCAGATCGATCGTGCCTATTCTGCTAATGCCGCCGAACGTACCTCTGCCGACATCCGAAATTAAATTATCTGATAAATAAAGCCGTCTCAGCGTCCTCATTCCGCGGAACGAGTTCGAATCCAGACGTTTTATTTTATTATGAGACATGTTTAATACCTTCAGAACCGTGTTACGCGCGAACGCGCCCCTGGAAAATATTTTCGTCCGTCAGTCGTTTATTAAAATGTGAGGAATAAGGAATAATAAAAATACTTGGGATAACGCGGGTTCGTCGTGCCACTGACAGCTTTTTCATCTTCTTGCGCTCGGCGTACATGCAAAAGGTGCGCCTTGCTTTCAGTGGGTGTTTCTAAAGTTCTGTGAGTCGGCGGTTAATTATTTTATTTTTCGGTGTTTTGTACTTTCACGCAAATTTCCGCCTTAATTAAATTCAATTTTATTCTGATTTTCGAACCTTTTTTTTAATACCTAATCTTCTGTTCAATTTTCTACAGTATTTCTGATTTTTTTATGAGTGACGACAATTTATGTTTTCTGAATTACAATTGGCATTTTTTTTAAATGCAGTTGGCTAATCTTTGTTAAAATTGATGTCTTCTGAAAAACAGTTGACTAGTCTGAACTAAAATTGACATCTTCTGAAAAATAGTTGACAAATCTGAGTTAAAATTGTTTTTTTTTTCAAATATTATTGACAAATCTGATTTGAAGTTGATTTCTTTTCAAATATAGTTGACTAATCTGACTTGTAATTGATTTCCTTTCAAATGTAGTTGACAAGTCTAACTTGTAATTGATTTATTGTCAAATATAGTTAACAAATCTAACTTGAAGTTAATTTTTTTCAAATATAATTGAATAGTCTCACTTGAAATTGATTTCTCTTCAAATATAATTGACTAATCTGACTTCAAAATTGAATCCTTGTCAAATATAGTTGACTAATCTGACTTGAAATTGATTTCTTTTCAAATATAATTGACTAATCGGACTTTAAATTGATTCCTTGTCAAATATAATTGACAAATCTGACTTGAAGTTGATTTCTTTTCAAATATAAGCGACTAATCTGACTTGAAATTGATTTTTCTTCAAATGTAATTGATAAATCTGACTTGAGATTGATTTTCTTTCAAACATAGTTGACTAATTTGACTTGTAATTGATTTTCTTTCAAATGTAGTTGAGAAATCTAAATTGTAATTGATTTCTTGTCAAATATAGTTGGCAAATCTGACTTGAAGTTTTTTTTTTATATAAAAATGACTAATCTCACTTAAAATTGATTTCTGTTCAAATGTAACTGAAAAATCTGAGTTGAAATTGATTCCTTTCAAATATAATTGACTAATCTGACTTGAAATTGATTCCTTGTCAAATATAATTGACAAATCTGACTTGAAGTTGATTTCTTTTCAAATATAAGCGACTAATCTGACTTGAAATTGATTTTTCTTCAAATGTAATTGATAAATCTGACTTGAGATTGATTTTCTTTCAAACATAGTTGACTAATTTGACTTGTAATTGATTTTCTTTCAAATGTAGTTGAGAAATCTAAATTGTAATTGATTTCTTGTCAAATATAGTTGGCAAATCTGACTTGAAGTTTTTTTTTTATATAAAAATGACTAATCTCACTTAAAATTGATTTCTGTTCAAATGTAACTGAAAAATCTGAGTTGAAATTGATTCCTTTCAAATATAATTGACTAATCTGACTTGAAATTGATTCCTTGTCAAATATAATTGACAAATCTGACTTGAAGTTGATTTCTTTTCAAATATAAGCGACTAATCTGACTTGAAATTGATTTTTCTTCAAATGTAATTGATAAATCTGACTTGAGATTGATTTTCTTTCAAACATAGTTGACTAATTTGACTTGTAATTGATTTTCTTTCAAATGTAGTTGAGAAATCTAAATTGTAATTGATTTCTTGTCAAATATAGTTGGCAAATCTGACTTGAAGTTTTTTTTTTATATAAAAATGACTAATCTCACTTAAAATTGATTTCTGTTCAAATGTAACTGAAAAATCTGAGTTGAAATTGATTCCTTTCAAATATAATTGACTAATCTGACTTGAAATTGATTTCTTTTTAAATCTGATTGGCAAATATGACTAGAAATTCATTTCTTTTCAAATGTAATTGACTAATCTGACTTGAAATTGATTTCTTTTCAAATATAATTTACTAATCTGACTTGAAATTGACTTCTTTTCAAATACAATTGACAAATCTGACTTAAAATAAATTTCCTTTTACACATAATTGACTAATCTGAATTAAAATTGATTTCTTCACAAATATAATTGACCAATCTGACTTGAAATTGACTTCTTTTCAAATACAATTGACAAATCTGACTTAAAATAAATTTCCTTTTACAAATAATTGACTAATCTGAATTAAAATTGATTTCTTCACAAATATAATTGACCAATTTGACTTGAAATTGACTTTTTTTCAAATACCATTGACAAATCTGACTTGGAATAGATTTCCTTTTACACATAATTAGCTAATCTAATTTGAAATTGCCATTTTCAAAGAAGCAGTTCTGAGTTACAATAATTGACGTTTTCTCAATTTAAATTGACTGATCTGAATTACAAATTGACTTTTTATTTAACAACACAATTCTCAGAACTTTGTGAATGCATCGCACCACGTTTTTAATGATAATGTTAATTTGATCAAAGAATTTGAAAAAATAAAATCTTATACTAAAGAAATACAATAAAACTTACCTAGTGAGTTCGGCAATTTTATTATGCGACACATTGCACCAAGATAATTTGGTTAAATCGGCTAAGTGGCTGGGATCGATTTTTCCGATATCGTTATAGCTTAAATCCAATATTTCTGTATCGCGCAGCCCTTTAAACTGATTCCGTTTTAACTCGCTAAGTTGATTACCATGCAAATCGAGCGTTTTCAATTTTCTCAAAGGCTGCAGAGTTTCAATCGGCAGCGCTGATAAATTGCCTTTCGATAAATGAAATTTTAATAATTTTCCGGCCAATTCTCCGCCGGCGAACGCGTCCGTAGCCAGCGACGATATTTTATGGCCGTCGATTTTTAGCACCGTCAAATTCCCAAGCGCCTGCAAACAAACGCAGAATGTTAATCCCGAAAGTCCCAGATTACCTCCCTCCTACTCCCACCTTGAAAGCCAATTTAGGAAATTCACTTAGACTCGAATTGAGAATGTAAATTTCGTTTAATGTATTGTTAACTCCGAGAAAAGTGTGCTCGTCGATTGTTTCGATCGGTGTGTCTTCAATATGCAGCACCCGTAGACGCAACTTGTACAACAGGCTGCCGTATAACCGTCCTGCAACAAATCAAAAGTCAATACGCCAACCAAAACGTGGAAATACGAAAAATTTCCTCTTATTAGGCAGAAAAATCACATTTTAAGTCAGAAAAAGCAAATTCTGAGACAGAAAAATCGATTATGAGTCAGAAAAATCACATTCAAAGTCAGAAAAAGCAGATTCTGAGTCAGAAAAGTAGATTCTGAGTGGAAAAGTCAAATTCAGAGTCAAGACATTCGATTCTGAGTCAGAAAAATCACATTCTGAGTTAAACTATTCGATTTTGAGTCAGGAAAAGCAGATTCTGAGACAGAAAAAGCGATTATGAGTCAGAAGAATTACATTTCAGTCTTAAAAGCAGATCCTGAGACAGACAATTCTATTCTGAGTCAGAAAAATCACATTCTGAGTTTAAAAAATCGATTCTGAGTCAGAAAAATCACATTCAAAGTCAGAAAAGGCAGATTCTGAATCAGAAAAGTAGATTTTGAGTGGAAAAAGACAAATTCAGAGTCAAAACATTCGATTCTGAGTCAGAAAAATCGCATTCAAAGTCTGAAAGAACAGATTCTGAGTCAGAAAAGTAGATTCTGAGTGGAAAAGGTCAATACGCCAACCAAAACGTGGAAATACGAAAAAATCCTCTTATTAGGCAGAAAAATCACATTTTGAGACAGAAATATCGATTATGAGTGAGAAAAATCACATCTAAGTCTGAAAAAGCACAATCTGAGTCAAAAACTTCGATTCTGAGGCAGAAAAAATACATTCTGAGTTAAAAAATTCAATTCTGAGTCAGAAAAAAGCAGATCATGAGACAGAGAAATCGATTATGAATCGGACAAATCAAATTCAAAATCAGAAACAGCAGATTCTGAGCCAGAAAAGTAGATTATGTGTGGACAATGGCAAATTCAGAGTCAAAAAATTCCATTGAGCCAGAAAAGTCTCATTCTGAGTTAAGAAAATCTATTCTGAGTCAAAAAATCACATTTTCAGTCAGAAAAAGCCGATTCTGAGACAGAAAAATCACATTCTGAGTCAAAAAATTCGATTTTGAGTCAGAAAAATCACATTTTGAGTCCGAAAAATCATATTTTGAGTTAAAAACTTCAATTATGAGTCAGAGAAATCACATTCAAAGTCTGAAAAAGCAGATTCTGAGTCAGAAAAATCACATTTTGAGTCTGCAAAATCACATTTTGAGTTAAAAAAATTCGATGCCGAGTCAGAAAAAGCACATTTTGAGTCAGAGAAACAAAAAACAAACTGTTGATACGTTGTTTCCAGACTGGTTCCATAATGTTCGGTTAGTTTTTGACCAAATTCATGCATGATTTATCAAATTCCAGCTTTTGCTTGCCTCCTTTTGAATAAAAAAATAAAATGCCCCAAAAAGCATAGTTTTTAATTTTTTTTTTTCAAAAACAGCACAACAGACTTTTTTAAGAAATATGTATTATTTGTCATTTTTGGAATTTGTTTTATTCACTGTACTGCAATAAAATTTTCTCATACCGATGTTGCACTTGTAAACAGTCAGTTTTTCGACCGGGAGTTGAAAGGTCGCCAAGTTATTCAGTCCTATGCTCATCGCGGCCAGATTGGTGTTCTGGCAAGTGGCCGTTATCCCCACGTCAGATTCGGTGTCGCAAGTGCAGGGATGTAGCAGCAGGGCCTCGCTAGGACATCTGTAACGGGGTCCTGGTGGGATATACTCGGCGTATCCATAGTGTAATAGCGCTATTAAGAGCATTGCGGTTGAGCCCTTCGTCAAATGCATTGTCAGGCGTTGGGTCGCTCTGGAATTTAATATCATCGTGGTAAATGGTGTTTATTATCATATATCGTTTAATGCGGGAGTCTTGTTGGGATGAAACCGTTATTGATAGAGATGCTAATGCCGACCCGATTTGTATCAATTTGATAATTTACATTTGAAGCCAAAGGGTTATTAATTGTAACTTCAAAGCTTTGTACTCATCACTTGGTTTTGATTGACCTGTTTATATTATTATTTGAAATGTGTCCTAAATATGGAACATTACTCTTATATGGTGAAGAAGGAAAGCTCTGAATTTTTGTTTTTAAGAAAGATTGGAATAAGGAAACATATTGATGAGGTAATTTTGCGTTCAGATATAGATGACGAGGATGTCGATAACAATGCGCCTCTAGTTGGAGTGAATGATGTTCTGGGAAGCCTGAAAATGTACTTTTAAAATAGTACTGAGGGATAAAACGGGTGAAAATGCAATGATAAGTGCAAGGGAATTTATTAATGTGTTCAAGATGTCCAAAATTTATACCGTGAGTTCAAGAAACACCAGTTTGTCATAAATAAAATGTATGTCACAACGAAATTCTTGATTCACAAATTAATTTTAAGATTTGTCTTATAAGAGATTTGGGGCATTCAAAAGTGACGGTCGGGACATCAAAAGACCTACCTACTTCAAGTTCATGCATATGACTTGGAAATTCAGAGCATCCACAACCTCTTAAATTATATGAAAATAAAAAGTAGCTACCTAAATATTTTGTCTTTCATTTTATCAACATACAAATGTCGAACCAGTTTATTTCTACAAAAATTAAAAAACTGTGACGGTCGGGACAATAAACTGTGACGGTCGGGACGAGTAACGTTTTGAGACAAATAAATACAAATAAAATTAGGTTTTATTAAGATTTTAACATTGTTTTGAAAGTAAATTCTGACACACTCCAAGGTAAATTGAAATCAAACATTTTTAATTAACAAAAACACAATATAATCTACTTAATTTTTTTCATGTTAATACATCTTGAAAAAAACGTGGTTTTCTTTATGCATATAAACAATCCGCTATTAAACCAAAATGGCCGAAAACCTGGTTCCCAAATGACAGAAAAAATATCCCACTCACAACATAGTATCACTGGTATTGTCAACATTGAAGAAAAATACTAGAAAAATGGTATTTTTTAAAAATATTCTAAGTGTTACTTAAAACATAAATTACAAGTAGACAAGCTAGGCCGGTTCGGGGCCACTTTGATATAAAATTTATTCGCGGATTATCGCAAATTTCTTGGAATTTCGAAATTTTTTTCGCCGATTCAGGGAATTTTTCGCGGATTATGACCTCATTCAATTTAATCCCACTATTTAATATTAAATGATACGCATTCAAAAATTTGGTTTGGATAGAATGAATCCTTCGCGCGTGACGTTATCAACCGATCCATAACAAGAGCGAGGGAGAAAGGTCGAGTGACATGCTAGCGGGAGAGAAAGAGAGACGGCAAGAGGAATGTGTAGGAGTGAGATAGCATAATTAGATCAATTAGTGCAATGAAAGATGACGTAATCTAGTTAATTTTAGGGAGAGTCAATCAGTCAATCAATCAACGATAAATTCCGCGAAATGAGGTCAATCAATCATAATTAGGACGTTAGATTCCAAGAATCCGCGGGGAATCAGATCAGTTAACGGTAATTAGCGATATTCCAAGAAACCGCGAGAAAAAACGTTCAGAAACGCGAGGAATTTAATTAATCGGCAATAATCCACGGGATTAAATTGATTGAGGCAATCCGTGAAGAATTCCGCAAAATCCGCGAAAAACTGGCGAATTTCTAAGAAATTGCGATAAAGTCTAATAAGAAATCCGCGATAAACAACGAATAAATTTGATTTCAAAACGAAAAAAAAAAAATTATATCAAAGTGGCACCGAACCGGCTTAGGTTATCTGCTATTATTTTTTCAATCCCTACTAGTGAGGTGGCAATTAGCGTGGAATGTCCCTTTTGCAATTAAATCATCCTCATCCTACATCCTACAACACAATTCAATTGAAATTTTTAAACATTTCGATCCCTTAAATACACATTGCCCAATTTTTAAAAACGTTCCTCAAATTAAAATATTCAAAACGCAAATAAAAAAAACTATGAGCCACCCCAATTCATCAATTCGACCACATTCAACAACCTTCCCATTAAAAAAATCGGAACCTGAATTAGTTATAACTTATACTCACATTATTCTGATTGGAAGTCAATGAACACTGGACGGCCCCAATAACCAAATTCGCATGTTATTTTCTTCAAGCGGTACTTCACCCCACGCTCGCTCAAATATCACAGTAATTCTGAAAATTAAAACGCTGAATGTCACACCGGAGAATATTAAAGTTTGCGTCGCTGCAATCTGTTTTGAGTATGATGAATCACATGCCATATGCGGATTCCTAAATCATGCCTGAATCCGATGAGATTTCAAATTAGTTGTGTAGGAAATGACGCCCGCGCGTCGCGACCTTTGCCCAAATAAGAAAAAAACCTTACCTTAGGATTTGTTGCAGGTATTTCAAAATTTACGTTTTTGTGGAACCGCTCGGGAGCAGTTTTATTTCCTGGATTAGTGCGCACATTATTTCTCTAAGTTGGCTTTTAACAAACTAACTTTTACCTTGCATCAAGGTAAGTAAGCCTGAATCAACTTTCGAGCGGCGCAACGTGCCACTTACAAGTGACTTACAAGAGAAAGTCCGTTTCCCCATTAAGAACAAAATTTTATTCCGGCGATTTGTGAAACTGCGGCCTTCCAAAAAAAAAGTGCAATAAAGTAAACGCGGTAGTACTTGACGCCTTGTTAGTAGTTGACATTTTCGATTATAATAGTTCAAAATAGGGAATTAAAAAATATTTCTAACATTCTGTGAACGCCAGGACTAACTAGCGACATCTGTGAGGCGACCAATTTTGGAATCATTCTGGCTCACAACTGCAGTTTGACGCCACTTTTGTGTTGGATCCAATTTATTTGTCGTGGCTTAAGGTCCGGGAACTGCTAAGTAATGCACAATTCTTCCGCTCAGGGGGCTCCAATTTTGCCCCTTAAAATAAAAAATGTTTAGGCAACCAAAAGGTATCCTAACTAATAAAGTTTGAAACTTAAGTATTGAACAGAGAAAGAACAACAAAAAAGAGTTGCGCGTTTTTCATACGCTCGTAACTTGATAAATATTGTTTATATTATGGTCTGCGGCGATAACGACGGTAAACTCAGTTGAAAAAAAATTAGTCTATAATTTTTTGCTAATTCTTTGCCAATTTTGTGTTTTCATAGCTGTACCTGCTATAATTAATCCCGTAACAGGCTGCAAACAGATTTTCAATTATGCAAAGAGTAATCTTTATCCCCATTTTTATACGCTCATAATTTGATAATAGTATATTATTACATGAGCAAGTAAAGAAGGTTTTTATCCATGAAAATGAAGTTTGCTGCACGAGCCGAAGGCGAGTGCATGTAATCATTTGAGTGGATAAAAACCTTTACTTGCGAGTATAATACTATACTTTATCTACGATCATCCATACAAAATAATAAAACAAATTCTTAGTTCAATATTTTTAATTTTTGAACATGACACTACGACAGTTAGTTTACATTGTCCAAAAAGAAAAACATGAATATTTTTCTGCAAGCATCACAAATTAACTTAATACAATATTTTCAGAAAAGGAAATACATAGTATTTTTCTCTGCTCGCCATTTTAAAAAAAGTTTTATAAACACATTCATATTTGTGCCGTGATTTTTGTGGTAAAATATTTTCCATTGCAGACGTTGCGATACTGCGAACAGGACATTTCATTTTCTTCTTCCAACATTTAAACATTTTCGGTTACGAAAAATTGCTTCACAAATCACGAATTTCACTATTAATACACTTTGGTACGATTTGTTGTCAATTACTTTAGTTTTGTTTGGTTATGTTGTTGCAATTAATGCAAACTGTTACCAACGTGGCAATGTTGTAAAATAAAAATCCCAATATTTTTAATTTTCATTGGTCGAAGTCCCGATGGATAAAAATTCTGTCAATTTTACCCATGGCTGGGAACCAATAAGATGCTCTCTTTAATTTATCGATGGATAAAATGACAATTTAGAGTAGAGGTTTCACATCAATAATGTTTATATTATATAATGATCGTAGATAAATATTATTTATATTATTGTCTGCGGCGATAACGGCGGTAAAATCAGTCAATGCGATTGCTGCATTATTTACTGTTTTTTTTTTTGTAATTTTTTGTGAATAGATAGATGCTCCAAACAATTTTTCCTACGATGCTATTCGAAACTAATATATACTATACAATTTAGTAGGCTCGAAAATGTTTTATATCCTTACGCGTGCGAACATGGATATTTTGCATTATCAAGTGTGTATTTTTATAAATTTTTAGAGTTTTATATCCTTACGTGTGCGAATATGGTTATATCCTAACAGTTTGCACTATATCAAGTGTGCATTTTAATACAAATTATTCTATCCATGCCGTCAATCAAAAAGGTACAGATTTGACAGGACATCTGTGAGTAAAAGAACGAACTATTTGACTAAAATCTTATGGGAAAACAACTTTTCTCCGAAAATGTAAAATTTAGACATTTATCCAATTTGGTTTACGGAAACTATTTCTTAGGTGCTAAAAGAACATTTTTATGTAATTTGTTGACGATGTTGTGTTCGGAAAGCAATAAAAACGCGATCAAATAATACTATATTTCATACCACAACTTTTAGATTTTTTTTCAAAGATATTCAGCATGTTATCATAAAAAAAAACATGTCATATTATACTACTATATGTTTAGTATAAGTACCCCGAAGGAATTTCTACATTATAACTTACTTCTTGAGCTGAACTGAGTTTACTGGCACACCAAATTTTCAAAAAAATATTGTTTCCAATTTTTTTCTTCTTAAGTTATCAACTTTCTCGCAATAAAAAAAATATTTTCTTACAAGGCAATATATTCTCTATAAATGCTGTAAAGTGCATTGCAAAATATTTCGTAACTCTAAAGATTTCGGTAAAAAACCCTCACTACTACATTTTTGCGAGAATTGCACTTTCGGAGGTTAATTTTTGAAAACTAGGCACTTTCTCACCAAAGAAAATATATCATTAGATGCGGTAACATTATGTTTACAACTGTTGCTTCGCCAATTATATATTGATAAGTACTTTCTAAGCGATAGTGAGTTTCTTAAAACTCTGCATTTTTTGAGATTGGGTTCCCCAACCTTAATTTAAGTGATAAGAAGATAAGTTTATAAAAAAAATTTTCTAAATTAAACTTTGCATGATTGTGATTGTAGTTGTACTATTTTGATGTGCAGATATAGGAGAAATGAATGTTCTTTAAAAAAAACGAATTTTAACCTCCAAGTGAGGAATAAGCTTGGTGTCAAACACTAAAACAAGAGACTTAAGTTTTCTAGCAATTGACATTGATGTCAACTTTTAGTCTTAAGTACAGCCTCTTGATTTCAATACTTTTTCTACTGCACTTTTTCATTATTTAAAAAAAATCATTTCCTCTATCAATAATATTGCTCTAATTGGATCTAGTAGTTGACACTATCAGTTACTAGAATTTTAGGATGTCATCTACTGAAGCATGAAAAGTAGAAAAGATACCAGCAGTTGTAATATCAACAGAATGGCAAGACTACCATGAAAATAAAGAGAATTAAAAGCTACGTTTACTAGAGGAAAAAAAGAAAAGTGCTGAAGGGAGGCAGAAGAAAGAACAAGAGAATGATATTTTGAAAAAAGAAAAGCTGGAACAACGCAAAAAACAGAAGACTATTGAGAAGAAACGAAAGCCATCTACGAGGAAACGAAAATATTCCTCAAGTACTGATAATGAGTCGTGGGTTGAATCTGGAAGTAGTATAGATGACTTACCTTCTGAAGAACAGACTGATGAAGAACCTGGATATATATTAGTCAAATTCCCCGGCAGTGTAAAGATATAAGTTTTATAAAATTGAACCAAAAATTGAGGAAATTGCCAAACTCTAAAATTAGTATTGCTGGAGAGACCTTAAAAACCAATTTGTGACACCCATTGAAGTTGGTTGAAAATAATAGTCCCTCTTATCATGTTTATATTTAGTTTTTTGTATGTTGTGGATTAAAATTCTTGCTAACTAGCATAAAAAAATTGTTTCATTTCCATGTCAACTACTAATAGTTATTATATGTCAACTACTAGTTTTTTTAAATTTTTGAGTGTCAAATATTAACAAATTTTAAAGATTTTTTAAAAATTCCTTTAAAAAAACTGTATTTCCATTTTTAAAATACTTCATTTTATATCATTTACAAGGAAATAAAATACAGAACTATACTACATTATCTAAAAAATAAATAAAATATAGATATAAAAGCAAAAAAATCTTTTTTTCCTCCATTATAATGTCAACTACTACTGCGTCTTAACTCCTATTAATTCAATCAATTTTATTGCATTCAAAATTTTAAATTAATGAAACCCCGCTCCCTCTAGTGCAAAATAGTCGAAGTTTCATCAGGTCGGGAAAGAAAGCTGCCATCTTTTTCTTGGCGGGAAGATTTATTTTTCTGCGATTATAAATTGACCTATTTTGAACGGATCGATGAAATTTAGTACAATTCTTTGGGGGCCAGTTGTGGCGCGTTCGCCGCGTTTCCCGGACCTAAAGTGCTGGCGCCGATCCCACCCTCCGAATGCAGTTGAATCCCCCTCCCGACGACACCCCAACTATCTAACTCCGACAGTAAAATAACAAATTGTTATAACTTCACAAAAAGATTCGCCGAGTTTTTTTCTGTTTTGACACAATCACGTTCTCGACGGAGCGGCTCATTCACACCGACTAAGAGGGCGAAAATATTTTCAAGTTCACATATGTGACGCAATTTTCGGCCGAAGGTGTCGCTTTTACGAGGGCTCAGATCCGTATCGTGAATTTTTTCAATTTTATTTTTTTGTTGTGTTGGCGCAACTGCAACATTTTTTAGTTTTGATTTTTAAAGATGGCTCAATTTAATTTATTTTTCAGTCGCATGAAATCCACCAAATTAAAACGATTTTATTTCCATTTTGTTTTTAAGATATTTAAAAGATTTTTATTTTTGAGTTCTTATATTCTTGCGCCAAAACCGTCTTGTTATATGTAAAAAAAATTTTGGCTGTCTTCAAATCCTAATTGGTAAATTTAATTTATTTCTGTCATTTTATACCAAGTTAATTTAATTTTTATTGTTTTTAATGATTTTTTCTAAACAATAATATTAAAGGTCAAAAATCATAGTCAATATGCCAAAAGAAAACACATGAAAGTACATAATTGAGCTTTAATTGAAAGTTATTTATTTGAAATTTGGTGCACGTATGACTCTGGTATAAGGCTAGAAATTTCCAGTTTCAAATCTTAATTGTCGGCGTTAGTTTTCGAGAGAAAAAAATACAAACTGATTTTTTATAAAAATAATATTTCCCAATTTCGTCAAATTTCACTTTTGCGGATCAGTCTGATTGAGACAAAAATATCTAAAGTAAAACAAAAATTCCAAAAGCTGTCGTTAATCTAAAATTTCGCTATATTGGAATCTTAAGAGTAAAGTAATGATTTATAACTGTAAACAATCGTTAGTACCTACCCGCAAAGTTAAACTTATGGTATTTTAAAAATTTGTCACTGTCGAATGAAAGCCAGTCGATGTGAACAACAGGAGCGTACATAAGTCGAGCCTTTTTACATAAAATCAAAAAAACAATATACAGGGTAAGTCAAATTTTACCGCCGCGGCCATAATACCTATTAAAAATTGAGGGAAAAGTATGCAATTTGCATGTTACATCAGGTGAAGTTTACACCTAGTGCTACAAATTTTACAAATTATTTTTATTTGAAGCCAGAAAAGTAAAACAAAGAGTTCTGGGTAAAATTTTGATGTTTGGTTTTTCATTTCAAAATTCGTCATCTTATTCGTAGCATTATTATTTGCAATTTGATTCGTAAAGAAATTATTACTTTTTGAGCTAAATCAAATTTAAGATAAACCAGGAAAAATGCTTTTATATATAACTTTCTAACAATGGATAATGTGGTTTACCATCAAACTGAACGAGACAGCTTTTCAATTGGCGTTAGACCTGCATTCTTAAGTCAAGTTTAGTGACCTTCATAAATAAAAAGTCAAGTACTCTACATCAATACCATTGTCCGGTAAATTGGTCTGCTTATGTCGTAAATCATTTAAAAAAATATCTTCTAATATGAAAATGGCTTTATTTAATAAACGTAAATTAGTAAAATTATTTCAATTATACTAAATTGTTTGAAAATATTTTACTGTTTGTACATCAAAAAAACTAATAAATTGAACAACTAGTAAATGAGATAAAGCCAAAATTTTTCCTGATTAAAAAAAAATTTTTTTTTCTTGTTTCTATGCTTGTAAATTATATAAAGTTACTCATGCAATTTATGAGAATTGATCAATTATTTTGTCACCGGCGGTAAAACTTGACTCATCCTGTACAACTAACTATTATGAAACATCATCAGAATTTGAGATGAAAATCTTTTAATTCCTTTTTTAAAGTCAACAATTTTTTTTGTTTTATTTCTTAAATGCCTTTTTATAGAAACTTTTATCTGAAAAATAATTTCTTGAACTTGACTCACCCTGTACAACAAACTATTATGAAACATCATCAAAATTCAAAATGAAAATCTTTTAATTCCTTGTTTAAAGTCAACAATTTTTTTCTTTTATTTCTTAAATGCTTTTTTATTGAAACTTTTATCTGAAAAATAATTTCTTTAACTTGGCTCACCCTGTACAACAAACTATTATAAAACATCATAAGAATTCAAAATGAAAATCCTTTAATTCCTTTTTGAAGTCAACAATTTTTTTCTTTTACAGAAACTTTTATGTGAAAAATAATTTCTTTATTGCAATTAAATTCGTTAATTTTACCATTATTTTTAAAGTGGGCATTGGATCCAAAATGGTTGATGTGTGTTTTGGGTGGCATCGTGTCGGAGTGCAGGCGTTTTTTAATTACCGCCTTGTTAGCACCTGTTTTCGCGAGAAATTGTAAATTCTGCTTTATGGAAATGAAGGCACCGACTAAAGCGTCGCGGCGCCTCGGTTTGGCGCCAGTAAACTTCCGACAATTCCGCAACGCGAGTCCCGGGAATTTGTATCCATCTCGAATGAAAGGATATCGGCCCAAACTCCTCCACCCTGGATATGATAATAGTTTTATTTACTTTATTTATGGATGTTTTCAGACGCGGCCATAAGAAAATGACATTTGTCAAAATAACAAAGGCGCTTTCTCCGCACCCACTTCGCACAACGATTCAAAATTAAAAGCGATCGCCTTTTGAATAATGTCTAATGGATCCGCTGCTTCTGTTTGATTGATTCGATTGAAATGTATGGTTTTGCAGAGGTCGGCGGACGGGTTGGGAAAAATCGCCGCCCCCGCGTCTCCTGGCAGCCCGATGACCCGCCGCATTAATTCTATGCCGGGCGCGAATTTTAAAAATACACCCCATAAATTCCGAACAAAAAAATATTCATGAATACAATAACAATATGAGATATTTCCACTCATCGGGTTGTATAAGTCCGCGCTTGGGGTTGAACCGTTTTTATAAGGGGTTATCCCGAATACTTAACGATATTGCTGGGGTCGGTTTATTACATTAACAACTCTGCTCATTATGATTGTAGAGTCGTTAGCTCCATCGCGTCGTTAGGAATTAGAGAAACCACCAATCACTTTGGCCTGCTGCACATAATTCATATTACTCTTCGAGTGTTGATCCATTACAGACGAGACGCTGTAAAATAATATTGTTATTCGGGGGCATTGTTTCAATTCGGGTCATAATTTAAATCTCGTGTTATGGTCGTAAAGCTTCCGCCCTGTTGACATAAAGCTCTCTGCAAGAACGAATTGTAAACATAAAATGAACTCATCATAAATTTTTTATATTTACCTTTCGCACCACAAGAAGAATTGCCACTGCCATTGGTTGTATTTTTAATAAATGAAAATGTTACAAAAGTTTACCCTACAAGGCAGGTATTTTTCACTTCACATTCATACAAACGGCCCTTTCACATAATTATGAGTAAAAAAAATATTTTTTTGGATGTGAGCGTTAGAAACATTCATTTAGTCAACACTTCACATATTAATCTTTAAAAATTCGCTTTTTATGCTGGGTATTTCACATAATCATAATATACTGCGAGTGTCACAAAAATGCAGTTATTGCAGCCAGATTATACAGGCATTGTTAGCCTGAGCGTAGACACCTAACCGACAAAACATTTAAACAGCTTGAAAATAAATTAAGGGAGAATTGACCAAAACCAAAAAGGCATAGGCGTCAACAACAACTGCATTTTTGTGACGCTCGCCGTATATTATGATCATACCCACTCGTTCATCGTTTGAATACATTTTGCAAATTTAAATTGTCACTTTGACAGTTATACATGAAACTTAAATATATATTTTTTGCATCTAGCATGTTGTGATTTTTGAATATTGAGTTGCGTGCATTGGGCGTAGGCCTCGGAAGGTTACGTGAAACACTGCGTATTAGAGATATACTCAAAACAGAAAAAGAATTACAATGTCCTGACCGTCACTGTGGAATGCTCAAAATGTATTTATTGCAGAAGTTTTAAAATTACCCTGACAAGTTTAACCATAAGCTTTACGAGCATGTCCGTTAAGGCCGCTCCACCTTAAAGATTATTTACAAATGCAATTTATTATTTATTTATTGCTTTAGCGTACGCCTAAATACAGGCAACACCTCAGACTTTTTTATAATCCAGATCTCACTATAATTAGGGTAAAGTGCAGTAGGTCTATGTGTAACAATGATAACGGCTTTCGAGCGGTTGCATTCCAATATATCTGTTCAACAGATGCGAAAATTTTTGTATCTTCAATAAATTTAGAACGATATACTTAATTTAAAGTAAAATAATAATATGCAAGAAGAATTTTTTAAATTTAACAATTTTATTTACTTATTGTTAGTAAAGAAGTTTTGTTATTACTGAACAGGTTAGTATGTTGATCCTGGGTATTTTTTTCAATGTAATTTATATTTATATCGTAAATCGTTTTTAAAAATTGATTTTTATCAGTTTTAAATTATATTAATGACATATCCGGAATATCATCTGTCTCCATATTACCATAATCAGAATCTTTATTTTGATATGTATGCACACTTTTAATAATTTTGCTGTTACTGTATTTTTTGTCAATTTGTTACAATATGCGAACAAACAAATAATGGAATGCATCTGACTCATTCATCAAGTGTGGTCAGATCAACCTTTTTTTTCTTTTTTCGACTTATGTTAGGATCCACATTTTCATAAAGTGTCTTAAGGTAAAAATTTTTTCCATTTTCTTGTTATTAAATGATTACAACAAGGGTTGAATCTGAAAAGTCGGTTTTCCTAGGTAAAATCATGCAAATTGCAGTGTACATTTTCATAAAGTGTCCTCAGGTCAATTTTTTTTTCGACTTATGTTAGGATCCACATTTTCATAAAGTGTGTTTAGGTAAAAAAAAATTCCATTTTCTTATCGAATGATTACAACAAGGGTTGAATCTTAAAAGTCTGTTTTCCTAGGTAAAAGCATGCAAATTGCAGTGTACATTTTCATTTTCAGGTCAATTTTGTTTCCGACTTATGTTAGGATCCACATTTTCATAAAGTGTCTTAAGGTAATTTTTTTTCCATTTTCTTGTTATCAAATGATTACAACAAGAGTCGAATCTTAAAAGTCGTAATTTCATGTTTTAATTAATAACTTGGTTAATTATGATTATTATTTACGGCTTGGGGTCAAACCCAAGTAGATTGGTATTCTCTGTAAGATGAAGTATCCACCTTCTTTTCAAAATTAAAAATGAAGGCTTAAATTCGAATCGCGTTTTACATGTATTGAAAATCTTAGGGTGGAACGGCTTAAGGCTTCTGCCATAAATACTAGACGATATTAGAATACGATTTACTCAACTACTATTAAAAGTTAAATGAAAATTTGCCTATTATCAAAATCAGCACTGTAAAAAAGGTAATAATGGTGAAAATAAATTCCTAATAACTTTAGTAGTTTGACAGCAAATCTCCATTAAAGCCAATTTTCACACTGATTTAACTTAAAAACAAAATAATTCGGCCATTTAGTTGTTTAACTATTGTGGAACATTGCTTTCAATTTTCCGATTGCTGTATTGCTGTTAGGTTAAAAACTAAATAAATCATAGCCTTCTAACGCTCCTCGTGGTTTAAAAATGGACTGCAACTAAAAATTCAACTTTCGTTTTTAAATTTCTGCGTCGCAGAATAAATCTTTCTCTTCCAGGCTGGCAAAATAAATGATGGCGCGTCCGTTTTTGATTTTCGAAGATAAAAGTCCACCCCCGAGCGCTGCAATAATTCTTTTCGTCTTTCCAGTAAACAAGCTCGTAAAAGTCGGGGTAAATTTGGACATTTTGAAAAGTCGAGGGGGAGCCCCATTCTCGGTTTTGTTTCGACGAGTTTCCGTTCGACTGACGCACTTCCTGAAGATGTGCATTCAACCATCGGAGCATAACTATCGTCGTTAATACAGGACGGGAAAATTTTCTCGGAGAAAATGCTTTCTGCGTGGGGCAATGATTCACTGTCGATCCTGGCAATAAAAACCGGCCGAAATGATAATTCATAACGCGCTGTTCGCGTCTTCCTCAGCGCAACTGTACGCATTCGATCAAAAGATATCGGAGGAAAACAATATTATCCGGGGGATTGATGCGATACAATAAAACTGAGTGCATTAAGAGGAGGGAAACAAACCGACAAATTTCTGCGATGATAAGAAAAATTTATAGCGGCGCAGATAAAAATGACTGATTCGCTTAAGGGACACCCACCGTTTCAGACATTGAACAAAAATTTCGTTTACTTTTACAAAGTTATTTCAGATGAACACATACGTCACCGGTGACGTCACCTGCGTGGACCAATAAGATGCTTGCGATTAGGCCACGCCTATTATCTACGTGTTATTTTCGTAATAATAATAATAATCGGTCTAATAATTAGAATTCGATTGTGGCAATAACTTTAACAATAATTTATGAACTCTCTGTGTTAAAGACGCTCATTGAACTGTTGAAATTTGATTAGTTTTTTATGAATATGGGTCGACTTTAAGGGTTTCGGCATTCAAGGACCTTCTATAATTTTATTAGCAAAAGATAATTTTAAGATTTTTCGTTAACGTTTCAGTTGAAGGGAAAATTGGCACAGAAACAATAAACCAATTGGTTGTAGGCGCCGTTGTGTCTGTGGGTTCATTCAAAAATTAGTGTAGCGGGAGAAATTATGCCTGTTCTACTGCTTCAAAGTGTTTTCAATTTTGTCGCCATCTAATATAAAGTTAAAGTTTTAGTTACAATGAAGTTGTCTCTCTTGGAAATGGTAGTCATAAAAATAAATCAAATGATTTTAAAAATGAAATAGTTCGATTGTAAATCGATGTCGCTTACTTTTATCGAGACAAAACAATTTAATTTTCTATTTTCTACAACTTTTCTAATACTCTTCTTTTTATTTTCATCAGGAATGTCACTTTACCCTTGTGATTTGTTTATATTTTATAAATAACTAAGAAATAATGTAACAAATTCGAATATACAGATAAACCCATTTCATTTGATCATTTTCTAAAACTTTTCTAATAACTCTTCTTTTTATTTTTATCAGGAGTGCCACTTTACCCTTGTGATTTGTTTATATTCAATGAATAATTAAGAAATAATGTAACAAATTGGAATATACAGATAGACCCACTTCATTTTACCATTTTCTAGAACTTTTCTAATAACTTTTCTTTATATTTCCATCGGGAGTGTCATTTTTACTCTACTAATTTTTTGGTACTTTGTGGATATCTCAGAAATAATGCAACAAATTGGAATATATAGATAGACATATTTCATTTTACCATTTCTACAACTTTTCTAATAACTCTTCTTTATATTTTCATCAGAAATGTCACTTTAACCTTGTCATTTGTTTATATTTTATAAATAACTAAGACATAATGTAACAAATTGGAATATACAGAAAAACCAATTTCATTTTACCAATTTCTACAACTTTTCTAATAACTTCTCTTTATATTTCCACCAGGAATGCCACTTTACCTTTGTCATTTGTTTATATTTTATGAATAACTAAGAAATATTGTTACAAACTGGAATATACAGATAGACCCATTTCATTTTACTACTTTCTACAACTTTTCTAATAACTTTTCTTTATGTTTCCACCAGGAATGCCACTTTCCCTTTGTCATTTGTTTATATTTTATGAATAACTAAGACCTAATGTAACAAATTGGAATATACAGATAAACCAATTTCACTTTACCATTTTCTACAACTTTTCTAATAACTTTTCTTCATATTTCCATCGGGAGTGTCATTTTTACTATTGTAATTTTTCGATACTTTGTGGATGTCTCAGAAATAGTGCAACAAATTGAAATATATAGATAGACTCATTTCATTTTACCAATTCCTACAACTTTTCTAACAACTCTTCTTTATATTGCCATCAGAAATGTCACTTTAACCTTGTCATTTGTTTATATTTTATAAATAACTAAGACCTAATGTAACAAATTGGAATATACCGATATCACCCATTTCATTTTACCATTTTCCATAACTTTTCTAATAACTTTTCTTTATATTTCCATCGGGAGTGTCATTTTTACTCTTGTAATTTTTTAATACTTTGTGGATATCTCAGAAATAATGCAACACATTGAAATAATGTTAAAGGTAAAATAATTTCATGTACAACTTTTCTAATCTTCTTCACATTTTCAACAAAATGTACTCTTGTCATTTTTTTATATTTTATTGATGTCTGAAAAATAATAACTTTTCTGATATCGTTTCATTACACTTCCATCGACAGTGTCGTTTTTTGATAGTTGTATAAGGTACAAGTTTTGTTTACATCTTCATTTATTGCGAATTGAACATTTCATGCTGTCGATTTTTTTAACATTCACAATGCAGGCAACCCAATTCGCACCTATCCAGAAAACGGCTCTCTCCGCACAAACATGTAATTGTCGAGATTCAGTTTTTATGACTTTTCGTTGACAAGACACTATTCTCGCTCGAGTAGTCTCCGAGGGCCATCATTTGTCAGCGTCTAGGGGTCCGATTTTACTACCCTTTAAACCGATCCCCAACCCCGAATCCCTAATGGGATATTTATGGTCGCGCTTTCAAACGATGCTTTATTACCAGTTCGTACAACCGATTTTTTCCTCATTCCCAGCCCACAGCCGACTACGTCCCGTTTCCATAAAAGAGCAAATCTAGCAAGTGCACGTCTTAAGTAGGCGCAATCGAGCAGGCGCGTGGGCCGCCCCAAACAGGCCCTCAAAAATCATAATCGATAAAATGCTTAAGCCAAAATGAAGAAAAAAAAATGCAGAAAAAAAAAATGCGACCGATTCGCGGCCATCGCCTTATAAGGAGACCGTCACTTCCATCGACATTTCAAACGATTTTCTTTCCAGAATCGGTTTTGCGCGCTCGGCGACCTTATTTCTGGAGAGAGAGAGTGTGAATGAGCGGCCGCGATTATTTAATTTGAGCCCGATCGCGCTTTTAACCTTCCAGTAGTCGCACCTTTTTGAGACGTTAGTAGTCGCTGCGGAGTATAAAAGAAAATTCTATATTTTTTTGAAATTTTAAGTTAAAATTGGTAATAAATTATAGCCTTTTGAACAGAAAATTTTTCAAAAAACTTTAATGAATCTACAACACAAAATTTTAATAATTTTACTAGATATTGTACAAAATAAACATTGAAAACTTTTTATTTTACTAGTTCTCTTGTGGACCATTGAACAAGCTAATTTTAACTTAAATTTTAACTTAAACCTTGGTGTACATGTCACAGCCATATTGTAGAATCCGCCGCAATATGAAGCGGCTAGCCACTTTACAAAGCAGCTCTGTTTTGTAAAACGGCTGATTAACGTTTAGGCAGATTGTTTAGCCGGAATGTTGACTATGTGTAATGCAGGGCGACAATCAGCCATATTGTAGATGTCGGCGGCGAATTGTAAATTCAGTCGTTTCCTAAATGATTGGGGAGATTGTAAAATATGAACAGAGAATTTTTACAATTTGACTGAAAATTTTAGGTGTTTTATGAATCGCTGAATAACTCAGTTCGTTCGATAGAGGAAGAATTGTTAGACATTTCGTTAAACAAAAACTTTTATATTGAGTTAAACCTTTTTCTTATAGTCATGACTTTATAATTGTCATAGCTACAAGGAAAGGTTTTCTGTATATAAAGTCCCTTTTCGCCGTTTTATAAAACGGCGACCCGTCATTTTGTTGCATTGGAGAACGCGAAACGTCGTTACAGTAAGGCTGACCAACGATTAGCCGTTTTACAACCCGCCTAAACGTTAACCAGCCGATTTACAAAATCGAGCCGTTTTATAATGCGCCTAGCCGGTTTGTATTGTAGCGAATTCTACAATCCGTCTGCTACATCTATAACCCAACATCCCCAAAAAGTAGATATTGAAAAAGCCAATATTAACTTGACGATTTGTCAAAAAAATTTACAATAAATTAATGGTTTTTTTTAATATAAAAAAACGTACGCTGTCATTTTGTGCAGCAACCACACACTTGGAAAATTATTGGACAGTGCACTTGTATCGAAAATGATTATTACAGATTCACCTTGGTCTATTGTAAACCGAAAATGTCAAAATGTATACAAAGATTTGCCTAAGACTAAACAACAGAGTAAAATAAATGTCATAATTTAACATAATTACTACTCGGAAGCCGACTGTGCGATTTTGCCAAAGACAGTTAGTGGATGAATTCTGCATAAATTACAACTCGAAAATCATACTTTTTAATTTGTTATAAACAATTTTCAACAAAAAATCGCGTTTTTTTAGATTCTTGCTTCTAAAATGGAAACTAATGAAGCAATCTTAATGATGCCAATACACGAATTGTAGAGAATTAAATTACGAAGAGAATGAGAATGGCTACCTTTGTGCAAAGCTTCAGTTTTTAATATTAAAAAATGGCGGAATCGTGATTTTTTTAAGAAAACACTGAATTTCCCAGGTTTTCCGAATTGTCTCCGATTCTAATTATCCGATCGAACTATTCGACCTCCCATTTTTTTCATAATTTAATTCTCTACAAGTTACCTATTGACGTCATTAAGATTGCTTCAGTAGTTTCCATTTTACAAGCAAAGACCTAAAAAAACGCTATTTTTTCTTGAAAATTGTTTATAAGAAATTAAAAATTATCCGATCGAGCTGTTCGACCTCCCATTCTCTTCATAATTTAATTCTCTACAATTCACCTATTGACGTCATTAACATTACTTCAGTAGTTTCCATTTTACAAGCAAAGACCTAAAAAAACGCTATTTTTCTTGAAAATTGTTTATAACAAATTAAAAATTATGATTCTCGAGTTGGAAATTATGCAGAATTCATCAACTAACTGTCTTTGACAAAATCGCACAGTCGCTTTCCAGGCATTAATATTATTTAATGAAAAAATGCTTTATTATGCAACATATGCAAAAAAAAGCAAAAATAATGTATCTGCAGCTCTGATATTAATTATATTATATGATATTATTATTAATTAGGAAAGTACTGAAAACGGCCGTTCGAAAGAATGGGAAATTCCTTTGAAAATCAAAGCAACATAGTCGTGCGGAGCGAGACTCCGCATGCGACTACTGGAAGGTTAATTCCCCATTTGGTACGCCTATGGGTTTTGAAGCCGGCTAGTTGGCCATCGGGCCGCTAGGGGGCTGCCAGTCGTACCTTTAAGTGAGTTGGGCGTGTAGGTATATTACTTACATATCTCCCAAATTAAATGTGTTTGTTGTAGAAATGAAGATTTTGGAGTCGATTTACAAGGTACTGATTTGTTTTTACCCCCGTTACCCTCCCCGCGTTTAAGGTTAAGCCTCCCCTCGCCCGTTCGCCGTAAATCTCGCTCGAATTTGCATGTGTTTTGATTGAGCAAGGCTCTCACTATAAAAATAACATTTTTCCTTATCTTTATCTGTGTTATCATCGAGCGTTGACTTTCCGGGTTGTGCGACGTCGCGAAAATCGCCTGTGAAAATCTCTTAATTTAATTTCGTTCATTTCTTCGCCCAATCAATAGTTCTGACGTTACCTTTATTTATATTCCGCTAAACCAAGGCCTGCTTGTCGTGTAATAGTGGAGCCGGCGGTGGAGCCAACCCCCGGCGCGCCGCCGAATCGCGATTCCCTAATCGGCGCAAAAACCGCAAATTTCCTAATTACGTAATTACAATTTTTAAATCCCTGCGCGCCGCTGTGCGAATTGGTAATTTTTCCCTCAAGGAGGAGGTGTGCCCTATATTTAGGTTAATGTAAGCTTAACAGATGTTCAATTCGGTGTAACGCACTCTTGTGTAATCTCCGTCACTTACCTTGAACCGCGCTGTTTATTTATTTATTTATTTATTCATTTATTTACTGCACTTCGATTGTGCATTTTTGTAAATTTCCGGGCGGAAGTGCCTCTAATTCTGCACTGCAATCGTTACTCATCGGTGGCGCATTGCCGGTGGAGCTGTGTGAGCAACCTGGCGAAATTGGGGCAGGAAAAGGGCCCTTGTAAGGGAAAATTGCAGGGATTAATGTAGGTCACGAATCCCCGTGCCGTGGAATTAAATCATTTTATTGATATGTTGCTATCCGGTTGAGATAAATTTTATTATCATGTTTGTTGATAAGAGATGGAGAAACTGTGTGGATCTCTTTCTGAACATCTTGAGTTTTTGATAAAAAATTATGTATCCGGTTGTTTGGTGATTTTATCCATAAATCATTGTGTTCATGTGGCTCTTGGGTTGATTGAGATTGTCTGATGGATCTGGCCGTGCTGAGGATTGCTTGAAACGCTGATCTGAGTAAAATCGGCTGGTAAATGGGCTTGGGGGGCCGCCAAAGCGATTGAAATTATTTAAGATGTAATTTAATCAAAGGCGAAATTTGCACCTTTTTGCATTGTTTTCTACATAACTCAAAAGATTATGTTAATTTTTTTTTTTAATTTTAAAATTTGTTTAAACTTGCGAATGGTCGCTCCATCTTACAAAGATCATACTAGTAATTTTCTTTATTCTTCGATGGTCAACTCAAGTTGTAGTTGGATGTAACTATGAGCCACAACAAATATTTAATTCAATTATCAAGCTGATTAATTTATTATTAATCAGTTAAAGTTGCATGTGTGGATGGAAATTATTTATTTCAATTAATGATGACATGTTCGCCACCTACTTCAAAATGCATAATGCATTTTATCTAACATCTCCTAATTACGTGTAGCAATTTAACTACTTCCTTAAGGGGCATTCCACAGTGACGGTCGGGACATTGTAACACATTTTGTGACAATGTTTTGAGTACAGGTAACCCCCGCTCAACGCGAAAGATACGTTCTGGAACTGATAGCATTAAGCGAAATTTCGCGTTCAACGGGGGATTTATAAAAAATCATATAAAAATTCTGAAAAAAAAACTTAATAAAATAAAAAAATCTCATGCATAACAAAAGAAAAGAAATAAATGTCATACAAAACATAATTATTTATAATTCATTCATTTTGTTCTACGTTGCAAAAATGAATCAAGATTTCCTTGTTTGGCCTCTACGTTTATTATGCAAAATTTGCAACCATGTTTTATAGCACTCACTCTCTCGTAATTTTCGTCGTTTTCTTGGAAATCCAGCAGCTTTTTTAATTTTGTATTTTTGTTGGACACTGTAGACTCGGGCAATTTGAAATTTCTTCCTACAGCTGTAAATTTACATTCTATACTTTCTATCATTTTTAGTTTCTTTTCTAAAGTCACTACATTGCGAATTTTCTTACTCAAATTTTCACGGGATAAAAAATGTGTAGTCAATTTAATTTGCATGCATTTGACACTGCAGCTAAGATTACATATACTGACGAAGATTTGTATATACTCCCACAGTATTTTTTAGAAGATGAATTTTGGGTTTAAAATCTGTTTATTATCACAAGGAGTTGTGCGTACCTGTAAATTCTAAATTTATTGTGTAGCTTTACTTAACGATCTGCAGGTAAGCAAATTTTCATTGTGTGCACTGCTTAAAGCGTGAAGTCATAAATGAAACGCACTAAATGTCTGGGCGAAGAATACTGCAATAAAAGTGAAACTGTAGGAAGGTCGTTTAATAAAAACCTACCGATTCTAGAACTGCCAACCGTTAAAAGGGATCAGCCTTTTACACAAATTTTAAAAAATAACAATTCGCGGTATAACGAATTCGCGTTGAGCGGGGGTTACCTGTATACTTCTAATGTTATTTGTCTTCCTTGTTGCACTCATTATTTTTGTGATCAAATATAAATGGACTTTCTGAAGTGATGAAACATCGGATGTATTTATCATTGATCCTGCTTTTTCGAACAAAAAATTGAGTCATTTAATCAAAAAACTAATACAAATTTCTTCTGTTAATTTCCACAGTTTTTAGATTTGGAAAACAAATAAATTATCAATCGGCAATATTCAATATTTCACTTAACGCCATTCCAATTATTAAAATTCTTTAAATAAATATTACTCAAGTGCTGAATGCGAATGGTCCATAAATTTCAAAATGCAACCAATAATAAAGAGAGAAAAATCTTTGTATGCTTCCACGTTTCGGTTGACGCACTGACTATGTTTTTTTTTTGTCCATTTACTTTTCTGTTTTTTTGCGCTCACCGCAGATGAAATAGTATATTATTACATGAGCAAGTAAAGAAGGTTTTTATCCATGAAAATGAAGTTTGCTGCACGAGCCGAAGGCGAGTGCATGTAATCATTTGAGTGGATAAAAACCTTTACTTGCGAGTATAATACTATACTTTATCTACGATCATCCATACAAAATAATAAAACAAATTCTTAATTAAAAATTTTTTAATTTTTGAACGTGATACTATGACAGTTAGTTTACATTGTCATTTTTATTGTAAATGTTAATCGTAAAGTTTGAACAATTATTGAAACTAAAAGGTGGATTCTTGACAAAATTAATGTCACAATTGTTCTTCGTTATAGTTGTGGTACTGTTAACATTTGCACTTGCATTTGTAGCATTACTTCCAGATGTGCTTGTACAGGGTCTGTTAATTTCTTTTAAAATTGTATTACTTATTTGAAGTTTATTGTTTAAATTGTTATCTATGTACCCTTCAGCCACACTTGTTGATTTCCATGCTCCATGGCGTTTGAGGGTGGTGATATCGCCACCACCATCAACCAAAAGTGTTGCGGATGATCTGCGTAGACAATGCCCAGTGTATAATTGAGGGTTTTCAAGATTCAAAAAAGTAGCAACACTTTTCGGCACTGCAGCTAGCTTGTTGATACCTATTTTTTGCGATGTGCACTTGTTGTTTTGAAAATTCAAGAAAAAAGATGAACATTGTATGTTACTTGGGCGAAGACTGATATATTTCTTGCAAATATTGTAAAATTCTCCAATTACTGTGAAATTTCGAGGAATTTTTGTTTTAGTTTCAGGAATGTTGACAAGCAAAGCTTGGTCTAAATCTTTAATATGCTCTAGTTTCATTGCATGCAATTCTTGCGATCTACAAGCACCCATTATACCCATTATTACAGCCACCTTAAAGAAATACAGATATTTAGTAGTTTTTTTTGCAGTTTGTGTTTCTTACCTTCGTTATAAGATATTTTTCATCTGGTGCTTTCTTGATAAAGTCCTGTATATTTTCAGAGGTTAAAGTTTTGGCTTTTTTAGGTATAAATCCCTCAGATTTGCGTTTCAAAAATGCTTGAAGTTTTTTATAATTTTCAATATGTACATCGTGATGAATGATTAAGGTACTCTTAAGCATTGAATAGTAACTCCAAAGAGAAGAAGATGAATATTTTTCTGCAAGCATCACAAAATAACTTAACACAACATTTTCAGAAAAGGAAGTAGTATTTTTCTCTGTTCGCCATTTCAAAAAAGTTTCATAAGCAGATTCATATTTGTGCCGTGATTTTTGTGGTAGAAGATTTTCTATTGCAGTCGTTGCGATATTGCGAATGTCAGGGGGCGTACAGGACATTTCATTTACTTCGTCCAACATTTTAAACTTTCGGTCACAAAAAACTGCTTCACAAACCACGAATTTTATTATTAACACACTTGGGTACGTTTTGCTATGAATTGCTTTAGTTTTGATTGGTTATGTTGTTGCAATTAATGCAAACTGTTACCAACGTGGCAATGTTGTAAAATAAAAATCCCAATATTTTTAATTTTCATTGGTCGAAGTCCCGATGGATAAAAATTCTGTCAATTTTACCCATGGCTGGGAACCAATAAGATGCTCTCTTTAATTTATCGATGGATAAAATGACAATTTAGAGTAGAGGTTTCACATCAATAATGTTTATATTATATAATGATCGTAGATAAAATTGTTTCCCAATGTTGCGAATTTTGACTATTGTTTCTTTTAAGCACAGAAATCACTCGTGAATAACCCTGTATGCAACAATTTCTAATTTTATTTTAAGAAACGAATGATGTCATTAAGTTCCAATAAACTGATACTTTCGGATATGAGGAAATAAACGAATTACTAGTAAAACAACAAATTTGCATATTCGTTACGCAAGAAATCCTGCTGATTAGATAACGCGGACTTATTTACTCATTTCGCCCACACTCACTCACAACCGTACAAGTAGTTTTTACAACAAATCCGCTGCAACACTTCGACAATTCCTAAATTAGCTGCAGAAATATATCACACATCAAACACGAAAATTTGATTGCGCAAGTTCGCCCCGAGTTGGGCAATCATTGGGTACATTTCCGAAATTAAGTTTCCGAGTCAATCGGCCCCTGTTTATTGTTACGGATCCTTCAATTTTCTTGGCTCTGTTCTGCATTTTGTATCCGATGATGATTCACGGACGGAAATAGACCAATTAGTGTGTTTCAGTTTAGGCGACCGAAATTTCTCGGGGAATTTCCAAAATTGAGGAAAATAATTTTTTAAGGTCCCTAATAATAAAAGCCACTGTTTCCTGTGCACACTGTAGTGCAACGCGTTGTCCATTAGTTGAGCACACAATTAATTAGCCATCGATTAAGACGTCTTGACCACGATTCGGGAAAAGGCCCGTCGAAAGTGGTTCACGAAATGTCAACAGGAAATCGTTAATATTCGGCCAGCACGAAATTCGGAAAAAATCCCGGAAATAATGTAATCGATTTTTTCAGTCAGTGGCGCCGGGGAATTTCTCAACCGACATTATTCCACGTTTGTCTACAGTTTCAGAATTTCTAAACTGTCTGATGAGAAGTGAATAACAGTTAATGTTAGTTTGTTTTCGAAAAGCAACTTTCCCAACTGTTCTTTGTCGAATACAGTTTCAGGCGTTGAAAAGAAATCCACCGATTTTGGGTTCGAAAATAATTTTAACAATAAACTAATTGAACGACCTAAAGTAACGAATCGTTTTAAATAAATTGTTTCAACGAAGTAAATGTTTCGGGTTTTTTTGTCTCGGTTCAGTGATCGTAAACGAGAAACGGTTCAAGATATGAAAAAACCGATGCGAATAAAAGTTGTAGACCTTTTCAATAGCTATAAAAATTGCCGTAAAGAAATTTTCGCCACTCAAAAAATAATGCCGGTTTTCTCTTCCAAAAACAACCCCTTTAAAAAATAACGATAATTAAGCCACGTAATTTATTGCTGAAAATAGGGATTGTAATAGGGATGTAACGCGCCAGGTGTCCCGTACAAAATTTTATCCAACACTTCCAACAATCTTGTCGTTTGATAATAAAATTCGACAGCGGGTAATGCGCTGTTACCTTTTACAATATTAATTAGCACCGACAAAGTTTTACTGCGTCAAAAAACTTTTATTTTATTACCATACTTTTCCTCGTCTTTTAAAAATTGTTTCATAACACTGGGGTGGTCTTATTTATTCAATTAATTAAATAACTACGTAACTGCATATTAATCCTTTTGCGACCTTGCGACATAATGTGTCCCCACGTAAATTTTGAAAGTACGTTGTTTTGTATTAAATAGATACCTCGTCATTTTAATGCCTAAAATCGTATTACTTCAAAAATTCTTGTAGACCTGAAAGGGTTAAATTGAATTTTTTTTTGCAACATGAATTTCTATATAACGAAGTACCTCTACAACGAATTTTTTAAGGCCGCCGTGACGCTTCGTTATATGGAAGTTCGACTGTATTTCATTTGCGCAGTGAACTTTTCTGGCTACACGGTTTGAAACCTAATATTCCGACAAAGAGCCAGGAAAGTTTTTTATTTTCCATACTTCAATGCGATATCGCGATTTATTTATTCTAGATAATGAGCCATATCAGACGGGAAGTAATAATTAGTGAGTTGGTCAAAATCAGTGGCTCCCAAATGTATCTTACTTTAACATTGAATGCATCACATTTTACGAAGCGCTGATAGGTATTGACGAACTAAAAGTACAGCAACCTTATCGTGAATAGACTAGTTAAAATATTAAATGTTCAAAAAAAATTGGTGAGGCTATTTTCGCGTTACATTTATGTCATTTTGGTATCGTTGGACGCTAATCAAACAGAAAACATAAATCATATTATTGTCGTAATTAGACAAATTTAACAATCTTACTTGGAGAAAGTCAATATCGCCGAGCAAGAAAATGATTTGCAATCACACTACAAACATTTTGTCCTCGTACTGGCTCTTTAAAACTCAACTTATACAGGGTGTGTCAGTTTACTAACTGTATCATTTTATACATCTTTCCCCTAAATGCACTGTTAAGTAATGTGTGATAAAGTTTTTATAACAACTGAATATTCAATTTTTTCATTTTGATATATATGAAGTTAAGTAAACTTACTTGTTATGTCCAGTTTTTTCAGTTTTTACACTTTAAAACACACATCAACTACATTTAACATTTTAAACTTATTAAAACGTACGTCACAAATTTTACATAACATAAATAACATTTAATTATCGATTATGGACCCAATAAAAAGTAAGTTTACTTAACTTTCTTCATATAAACTGAATATTGTTCAGCTGCGCAATTTGATTCATTTGTGTCATTGACATTGCATTGCATTGAGATAAAACAATTTTTGATTGATTGGTCTGCTTTTAATTTAATTTTTTTTTCACTTTATGTTGGTAGTAATGCAAACATTTAAGCGATTGTCAAGGTTGTTATTAAGCAGTCATTGCTACCAACACAAATCAAGTAAAACAATAATTTCTGACGCTACTTCTGGTTTCAAAATGGACTATCACTTAAATTACTTATTTTTAGCTTAAAAATTTACCGGGTCGTTATTATGTTCTATCCTCGTCCTACTCATTTTGCTTGTCTTCTTTGTTGCACTCGTTAATTTCCTATGAAAATTGGGAAAAAAACAATTAGCACATAAAATTGCTTAAAAATTTAAAATTGTAAAAAAAGTAAAAAGAATGTTTTTAAAAATTGGTTTTGAATTTCTGGTTAATTACAGCCGAATCCCCGCAGTGGATGCTCGCTGAAAATCTCGTTCTTGTCGAGCAAAAAAATAAATTCCGCCTTAAAAGAAAATTAATTCGAGAACAAACAATATTGGTGAATCCTTTCATACGGTAGTAATTCAGGGAAGGAGTAAGCAGGACGGGACGCGATAGATAGCAGGGATGCTGTGACAGTAGAAAAGCTCGGAAGCCGCCAGTCGGGCGCCGGACGTCCCACCCCCTCCTTAATTCCTACCTCAGTCGCTCGGGGTAGTTTTCCTTATCGCGATTATCTCGGCCCCCTCCTCCCGAAATTTTTCCGCCTAAAAACTAGACGAAAAAGATCGCATCCCTTATCGCGATAATCAGCGAGGATTGCACCCTCGCCATGAAATAGGCCGAATGATGTAATGGCCCGATACAGGCGGAGCGGCGTCGTGCATTACACATCCGAATAATGAAATTAGAATTTTGAGGGTGACTCAAATTTTTATTTGTTTAATCGCGAGAAAGTTGTAATGTAATCAGAACGTAGCTATTTTTAAATGGTTTTCGATGCGAAGATTTTTTTTTCTCGACTTTGTACGTTTTCTCTGACACTCGGATCGATTGTTCGCCGAGTGCATAAAGCAAGTTAATTAATTTATCGCGTTATTAATTTTATTGTGGCGTCTTGTAAACATATTAAGAGCCGGTTCGCTTTTCGAAATTTTTGGCGATTTTTTTATAACGCCGCGTGGGCGAAATTGCACGTTTTCGCGGCTATTTATATAGAAGCCGTTTGGATGAAACGATGAAAAGAAAATCCGACGAGAAAAACAATTTAAATTTGGCCGGAAGGGTTAATGAGCCATCATTTGTTACAAAAACACTGTCATCAAGAGCTGGACCAAACCGAATTTTCTTTTCATATACAAGATCTTTCAAAAAATAAATCTAATCAATAAATAGCCTAAAAAAAAATTCCACAAATTTATGATGTATGGCATTTTCATTTCAACATTTTTTTTAACCAATTTGAACTTTCTTCAATTGACGTTGCACTTTTGCATTACTGTACAGGGTGAGTTAAGTTTTACCGCCCGTGGCAAAATAGGCCTTTAAAATAATTTGCCAATTCTCATAAATTGCATGAGTAATTTTATATTATTAAGGTACATAGAAATCAAGAAAAAATCTTTTTTTTTAATCAGGCAAAATTTTAGCGTTCTTTCAATAACTAATTGCTCAATTTATTAGTTTTTTTATGTACGAACAGTAAAATATTTTCACACAATTTAGTGTAATTGAAATAATTTTACTAATTTGGGTTCATTAAATAAAGCCATTTCCGTATTAGAGGGTATTTTTTTAAATGATTTACGACATAAGCTGACCAATTTACCTAACAATGGTATTGGTTTTGGGTACTTGGCTGATTATTTATGACAGTCATAAAGTTAAGTTAAAAAGTGCAACGTTATATTTTACAGGACCAGAATAAGGGTCTTCGCTATTTCTTTAAAAGTTCACAACATCGTAACTAACAGCTACGGTAATTATAATGATAATAAAAAATAATTTTTACAATATTAGATTTTAAACTTGATAAGAAAATCGCTTACCAGCTTCTAATTTTCGTTGGTATATCAGTCTACAATTTTGTGTTTTAATTTTGCCGTTTGCAAAGTCAATATACCTATCGGTTATTGAACCTTCCCATAAAATAAATTGCTTAATTTACCCAAAGTTTAAAAACCCTGGTCACAACCCTAGGTCACTTTGTGAATAAAGAAACATTCACATTCGCAACAAATCTTCCAACACTTAAACATCGTTCGTAAAAAGTGAAAATTAAAACTTTGTTTTGTAGAATAGTGAACATTTGTGTTTAGTTCAGGTATAATCATGCCATTTCAATACTCAGTCGAGGAGAAGCTTGAAATGCTTTTAATTTATGGGTAATGGGCCATCACTTTGAGCATCTTTTATAAAATGAACTTAATATTTACCTATTAAAAACTTATTTTATTTTTCTCACAAATTCCAGAATACGGGTCTGGCAACAACTAAAACGCCGTTCCCTTCAGTTTTATGGGTCGATCATCAGGTATTGTTACGCGGTAGGCCGTATTATACATTGTTGGAAAGTCATAAATAAAAGTATTTTTCGTGCTTTATGTTAAATTTGATTTAACTCAAAAAGTAATAATTTTTTAACGAATCAAATTGCAATTAACAATGCTACGAATAATTTGACAAATTTTGAAATAAAAATCCAAACATGGAAATTTTACCCGAAACTCTTTGTTTTACTTTTTTGGCTTCAAATAAAAATGATTTGGAAAACTTGTAGCACTAATCGAAAGTGTAAACTTCAACTGATGTAACATGTAAATTGCATACTTTCCCCTCAATCTTTAATAGGTATTATGGCCGGGGCGGGAAAATTTAACTCACCCTGTATGTACTACATGTGTAGTTCGGCAAAGCATTTAGTGCGGTTATGACTTTACGTTTTAACCCTTAACTGGTGAGGTGAACATTTTATGCGTAAACCCCTGGGCCGCATATATAAATTCCAATAAATACGATACACGTATACGAAAAAAAAATGCATACCTATACAAAAGCAAGATGGCAACATAGTCAAGACATTAAATAAAAATGTATTGGTGGACGTTTTAATGAAAAGAAAAACCGCCGCGGTCCTAGGGACATCACAACGCCGGTTCAGGGTTAAGTAGCTTACAACGGGCACACAATGAAAATTCAAGGAGCGGCTTGTGCCTGTAATTTATAAATTTGCTTACTTGCAATTCTTTATGCAAACCTATACAGCGTGGTATTGGGGAAATTTTCGCATTTAAACAATTATTTAATTTAATTTAGAATTGTCCGCGCATGAGATAACTATACAACTACCTTAAAGATTGTCCTGTTTATACTCACTTGTTATATTATGTACGAAAAATATATTAAAATAACAATCCCATTTTCTTAGATAAAAATGCTATCTTTAATTTCCAAACACCCTGTACTTTTCGGGTAGTACTGACGACTGTTTACAGTCATAAATTATAACTTTTACTCTTAAGATTTCATTATAAGGGAATTTTAGACTAATTACAGATTTTGCAAAAAATTTTTACTTTGGATATTTTTGTTTCAATCATGCTGATTCTGAAAAATGAAATTTGACGAAATTGGGAAATGGTATTTTTATAAAAAATCAGTTTTTATTTATTTTTTCTCGATAACTAACTCCGACAATTAACATTTAAAACTGGAAATTTCTAGCCTAATACCAAAGTACCAAATTTCAAATAAATAACGTTCAATTAAAGCTCAATTTTGGCGATAGCCATAAGTGATGGGACATCCTGTACAATGTTCGATTTGTAATTAAATAATTCTTCGCGAGTCTTTAGAAAAAATAGAATAGGCACGCTCTGAAATGTTGCAGTTTTTCATGCATTCAGAGGGTTAATGCTCTATTAATAAATACTAATTGACTAGTTGTTATTGTTTTGAAACGTGCAGTAATTGTTTGCACGTGTTTTGATTAGTAGTTTACTTTTTAACTACCTTAGAAGCAGTTTGAACGGTTTTCAAATCTTATCTCAAAATAAATAAATCCAAATATGTGACATCAATAAAAATTTTTAATCAATAAAGTAAGAAATTGTTTACCAATATTTTACTATTTTAAGTTTGTGTGTGTAACTTTCGATAAAATTCGGCCATCGCCACAAGATTTGTCACCTGTACATCCCCAAGCCTTGATCTAATTTTATTAATGGGCAAAACATTAATTGATTATAACTTTAAATCGGCTAGAGAAAACCGAACTCTCGCCGAACATCAAAAATGTAAAATTTACAAAAATATCCACATTTATTATAAATGTTCATTAACAAATACTTATTATGTCATTATTACAACGTGCATATCCCTACGTTCAATTTAAAAAAAATTAATGTCAATCAGTAGTGTGATAATACAAACGATTTGAGATTTATGTCAATTTAGAAATAAAAAATTTGATTGTTAAAGTTTGAAATTTAGTTATTAAAATGTATTCAAGCGAAGACACCATTAATATTGTGAATTGGTATAAATTAAATCCCATTTATTTAAGAAATGCTGTGCATGATTTTACAATTGTTTAGCGTATTAGTTAGAATGTGGAGAACAATTCGAAAATTTATTGCAATTTTTCTATTCAATAAATCGTTCTACTGTTCCAACGTCTTACCATTACAATTTTGTAATACATAACCTGTAATAAGTTGACGATTGGTTGCATACATTGACTGATTGACAGTATTTTTTTTTTTAAATTGAACATACAAATATTTACATTGTTAATTAATATTTGCAACCATGTACAGTTTTTTTTTAAAAACTTGATCTTAAAGCCGATTATTCAATTTGACAATCTTGCAGAGTTAGACTTTCCCAAAACCACTATTCAGAACAAGCAATTTTAATACTTAACTTAAATTTACATAATTGTCTTTTTATTGTCACTTCATATTCTTTAAATCACTTAAATTTGGCGATTTTGGTGTCTCATAAAAAAAAGGAATTTTATAATTCTCCCTGAAAGGTCTCGTCCAAAAAAAAAAAAAAATTATCATAAATTTCGGTTTTCTTTTTGCATGCTTGTTGGATCAAGAGTTTGATGTACCATATTGGGAACATAATTTTCCCAGTCGAGTTTTTACTTCAAAATATCGTGATAAACACAAATGCATTAATGGAAATTAAAAACATCTTGTTTGAAGTGTCCTATTTATATGACACTGATACCTAATGTTATCTTTGAATTGTTTAATAAATTTTCGTTTCAACTGTAGTACGTTTTTTAATCCAGAAACGATTGGAAGGCTTTGAAAAAATTTTTTTCTTAATGTTCATAGTAATGGCATTGTACAAGTCAGTTTAAGGATATATTACTAATTTAGCTTTAAAATTAGAAAGTATAGCATAAAGTCGACTATTATCTTCATTATTCTGTAACATTAAGTAATTCTGTCAAAATTTTGTAGGTTATTAAGTACTGATTACTACCAACATAAAAGAAAAAAAAATTCACATCGTTCTAACTGTTTCTGGAATTAAAAAACGCTGTGATTCTTATTTAATTTTTAAATTTAGTTAATAACAAAACTGTTGATTTCGATTGTCCTATTTACATGACACTGGCACTTAACAGGTCAATAAACGTTGATCGCCCGTTAAATATTAACGCACTCATAACAATTGGGCCGCAATTTAATTTTAATTTTTTACGACAGCGTCGAAAACATGTAAAAAATCGGACCCGCGTCTCCGTCCGATATATTTTACAGACCGGCCCAGTATATCTGCTCAAATTAATTGCGCGAGACGCCCGTCTCCCATGCGCCAGAAAGAGACGCTCTGATCCATTGTAAATCAAATTAAAACCCATATAAGTATCTAGTTTGTAATGGATAGTTTGGTGAACATTTAACCGTCGCGACGCTTTGGCGCCGTTTTCGGACGCGTCCGATTCGCCCGAAAGTCGTAACCACGCCCGAAAAACACCCCCACCCGCCACCGACGCTCCAATCGCGCCGCGACGCGGTCGTTATGGGGTTTCAGGGGGCCTTTTTGCAATTTTACCCTGAAGGAATGTGTAACTAAGCTCATTCTGGGGTTTGAATTCGTTGTGTTCAGTTCGCGGATTTGGCTTCCCGATGTCGCCTCTGAAATATCTGTGAGTACTTGCGATTTGTTTTGAACGCACTGTATACGAGTCGACTGGAGTGTGGCGTCGCGGTGGGTCGCGAGACGCTTTCGCTGCTTTGGGGTTGCGGCACTTAATTCGAGCCTGCATGCAAAAGACGTTTAAATTTGAGTCACTCGTTTATTGGCACGTGTTCGCGGTATTGATTGACGTTTCGGCGACGCCAAGAAATAACCGACGCCGGTTAGTCGGACGCTATAGTTGCATAGCAACACAGCATCCCTTCTTTCCTAAGGCACCCTTATGCTCGTCCCTATCGCGTATGATTCAATTACGCGACATGTTCTACTTCCGAGTTTATTGCTTGATTGATTGATTGCAAAATGGCCTTTTCAGTTTTAAAAAAAAATGTCCCTCTCCCTGCGAATCAACATCATCGACGGCAATGTCACGAAGACGATGGTCTTCGACCCGTCGACGTCCGTCTACGACGCCTGCCGGATCATCAGAGAAAAAATTTCAGAGGCCAATCTCGGACAACGTGAGTATATGCATGTATTTTTTTTTTTTTTAATTCACTGTTTACACCGTTATAACATAGTAAAAAATATAAATACTGTTTAAAAATGATGTAATCAAGTTTAAAAAAGTATTTAAAATAGAGAATAATTTTGAGCTGTTTAAACGCCGCCATTTTCGCGCGCTATGTAATGACGTCACATGCTATGTCAACAGTCCAACCCACTGTTTGCTGCAGGTGTTTTCGTTCTTAACTTATTTCGCCATGAAAAAAGCTCAAAAGCCAGTTTGTAAGTATTGCATTGTGCCTGAATGCAAACACACTATCAGAATGCACCTGATGGGTGCAAAAATACGTAAGGAATGGTGTAAGGTTATCAGAAGAGATGAAGTATCTGCAACAACTTGTTTACATTGTTGGGGAGATCACTTTAATGCAAGTATGACGTATTTATTTATTTATTAAATTTTTTGACCTTAGAGCTTAAGCTCCCTAAAGGCCATTATTACAATGTATTTAAATGGTACATAATAAAGAAAATGAATGTTCATTTAAAAATGAAATGTAATTAGGTATTTCGATACCTAATATGATTTCAGTTAATCAGAAGTAAGTTTTGTATTGAAAATCAATCACACAAGCAGGAGATAACTGTATCTAAATCCAGTTTACAAAGTTTTGTGATTTCGGCTATTGTTTTTTACGTAAACAAAAAACAATAAAACATTTAACTATTCAGCTCTCTTTCTAACTTATATCACAGCAGAAGCTAGAGATTCCTTCAGACACGTTCATCCCTTGAATTTTTTAATTTGTTTTATATTTACAAATACATTTACAAATACAGATAGAGGAGAATACAGAAAATTATGTTCAATACAACATAATGAAACAAGAAGGTGTAAATGTGACACTACGATTAAGTAAAGGAGTTTCTCCTCACATATTCCATTGCCAAAATCGAAATATGCCACCACCCGTTATAAGAATGGGTACTATCAAGAGAAAACAGTTATCACTGATAGAAAAAGCTCTCTCAGAGTCTAGTGCCAGTAGTAGTGATGCTATGGAAATGTGTGAACCACCACAAACAAATAACGATGAAGTAGAATCCTGTTCTTCCCATATTGAAGAAATTAATTCATCGGAGAATGAAATGAAAGTAATTATTGATAAAGCTGTACAAGTGAATATTAAAGCTAAGTATAGAAGTATAGGTGTTCATGTAAATTTCCCTATGGACAAGAAAAATATAGCACTATCTCCACTAAAATGTCCTCTTTCATTAACAAATCTGCAACATCACTAATGAGATCAGTTGGCAAAAATAAATTGCTTTCCGTCAGCCCAGATCAAAAGCCTGCAATGCCATACAAACGTAAGCAGCCATGTAAGCCATATAAATGTACTCAGTACGACTTGTTGACATAGCTTATGACGTCACGTTTCGTTTAGCCAATGGTGTTGCGTTTTAGAAATTTGAATTAATTTGCCTAGATCAAAAGCCTGCAATGCCATACAAATGCAAGCAGCCATGTAAGCCATGTAAATGTACTCAGTACGACTTGTTGACATAGCTTATGACGTAACGTTTCGTTTAGCCAATGGTGTTGCGTTTTAGAAATTTGAATTAATGTTCCCAGATCAAAAGTCTGCAATGTCATACAAATGTAAGCAGCCATGTAAGCCATGTAAATGTACTCAGTACGACTTGTTGACATAGCTTATGACGTAACGTTTTGTTTAGCCAATGGTGTTGCGTTTTAGAAATTTGAATTAATTTTCCCAGATCGAAAGCCTGCAATGCCATACAAATGTAAGCCATGTAAATGTACTCAGTACGACTTGGTAACATAGCTTATGACGTCACGTTTCGTTTAGCCAATGGTGTTGCGTTTTAGAAATTTCAATTAATTTGCCCAGATCAAAAGCCTGCAATGTCATACAAATGTAAGCAGCCATGTAAGCCATGTAAATGTACTCAGTTGTTGTTGACATAGCTTATGACGTCACGTTTCGTTTAGCCAATGATGTTGCGTTTTAGAAATTTGAATTAATTTGCACTTTTATTTATTAATTTTTAGTAATTAAAAAGATATTAATTACTAAAATAGTTTAGTTCAAATGTCCGGCCAATAGAAATTCGGAATAAAAATATTTGAACCAAATTTAAATTTCATGCATATTCCCTATTTTAACCCCCCGAAACTAAAATTTGCTAATTCCTCAGCCAAAGACTACGGCCTGTTCTTAACGGACGAAGACAACAAGACCGGAGTGTGGCTGGAGGCCTCCAGGAACCTCGAGTACTACATCCTGAGAAATGGAGACCTGCTCGAGTACCGCAAGAAGCTCAGAACCCTGCGCGTCAAAATGCTCGACGGGTCGGTCAAGACCCTCCTGGTGGACGATTCTCAGATCGTCCAAAACCTCATGGTTGTGATCTGCACGAAGATAGGCATCACCAACCACGACGAGTACTCGCTGGTCCTCGAGGACCAGGAGCCCCAGGACAACCTCGACAACAGGAATTATGGGACGCTGACCCTCAAGCGCAAGAAGGAGGAGCGGGAACGCGACGCGAAGATGGACAATCTGAGGAAGAAGCTGCGAACCGACGACGAGGTCAACTGGGTTGACCCCTCGAAGACGCTGCGGGAGCAGGGCATCGACGAAAACGACACTGTTTTGTTGAGGAGGAAGTTTTTCTTTTCGGATCAGAACATCGATTCGAGGGACCCCGTGCAGTTGAATTTGCTGTACGTGCAAGCTCGAGACGCCATCTTGGACCAGACGCATCCGGTGACGCAGGATAAAGCTTGCGAGTTCGCTGGCATCCAATGCCAGATCCAATTCGGCGATTATGTTGAGAGCAAGCACAAACCTGGTTTTTTGGAGTAAGTTAAATTGAGTTAGAAGGCTATGAAATAATGGTTTTTTTTATTTTATGTTGGTAGTAAACAGTACTTGATACTACCATAACCTCTACAATTTTGACAGAATTACTTAAATGTTACATTGAAGATAAAATTTTCCTCATTGGAAGTTTTGTTGCAAATAGTCAAATTGCTTTCTTTAACAGAATCGTTTTGTGCTATATTTTCCAATTATAAAGCTACAATACTAACTAATATAACCTTAAACTGACAGATGTAAAATGCCATTACTATCAACATAAAGAAAAAAAAATTTTACACTCTTGTAACTTTGATATGTCATTCAAATTTTAAGAATTTGTTCAGATACTGTTTAAGTCCCCGAATATAATACAGAGTGATTCCTAAAAAACGTCGCACGCTCTAACTCAGTTATTTATTTTTCAATTTCGAATAAGTACTACATAAAGTATTAATTTGGATTTTTCTCCACTTCAATGTGAAGCGATAGTCAACTGGTTTTTTCAAATGGCAATGTATACATTTTTTTATTTATTGTGGTAGAAAATTTTTTTCTAAATCAAATGATATCTAATAACTTGGCCTTGAAGTAATATTAAGGAGAAGAAAAATTAAAATGAGACAGAATTATCAATGTTTGTCGCGAAATTCCTCCTAATTTCATCTTGAATGCGACCTATGGAGTAACTACAAAGTGCCAGTTGTGCATTCAACAAGGTAGTGATCAATTTGAACAATACTTACAGGACATTTTTTGGTTTTGCTCTATTGGTTTTGTTATTTACATGAAATACTCCAACATGCTTGTTTTTTATGGCAGATTTGATAATTTTAGAAAATAACTTAAAGTGGAAATATGTTTCTTACAAATTATTGGATCAAAATTAACTTGTGAGACGTCATTGAATTTAGAAAAAAATCCTCTCACAGAATAAATTTTAAAAAATATTCATTGTTATTTAAGAAAAATAATTTGAGCATCGCTTGACAGTGAAGTTAATGTTAAAGAAAATCAGAATTGGAGGCTTCTCATAATGCTAGTTGAATCACTAGTTTTGATTTTTTGTTTGTTAAAATCGGACAATAAATAACAAAGTTACAATTTGCGGCATTACTTACGGAAAAAATAACCAAAGAAATATTCATACTGTTTCCTTCAACACACCGTTTTGTGCCATATTTTCTAATTTATTAATTATTAATATAACCTTAAACTGATAGATGTAAGAAGCTGAAACATGAAATAAAATCAAACCGGTTCTGGAATTAAAAAACGCACCATATTCAATTAAAATTCTTTGCAGTTGTAAAGAGTTTTTACCTCAATGTTACGTGAGGGTTAAAGGCATTGAGAAGAAAATTTTCGTTGAGCACAAAAAGCACGCAGGAGAAAGCGAACTCGACGCCAAGGTCATCTACACCAAGAACGCCCGAGCTTTGAAGACCTACGGTGTGACTTTCTTCCTAGTTAAGGTTTGTTTTTTGCAGAGTTTGAAATCAGTTTGGTTAACGTTTTTTTTTAATTCAGGAAAAGATGAAGGGGAAGAATAAATTGGTGCCCCGGCTGTTGGGGGTCACCAAAGATTCGGTGCTTCGTTTGGACGAAAAAACTAAAGAGATTCTGAAAGCCTGGTCGCTGACCACCGTTCGGAGATGGGGCGCCAGTCCTAACACCTTCACTCTCGATTTCGGGGACTATTCTGACCAGTATTACTCGGTGCAGACGACTGAAGCAGAGCAGATACAGCAGATTATCGCCGGGTACATTGACATCATCTTGAAGAAGGTGAGTTGGGATTGGTTGAACCAGGAAGTTGAAATGTTAATTAAGAAATAGAAAAGTTGAGTTAATTGAGATTTACTCATTTGACTTTTGATGTTTGAAATGAAATTGTTGGTTTAATAATTTAAAATCAATTTCAATTGTGCAGTGTGTCTCAAAAAGTTTTTTGTTGGAGTATTTGCTTGCTCCAAAATTGATAATTTCTTAAACAAAATTTAAATATTGTTTTTATTGGGTGAAATAGAGGGAACAACTCTAAAAAGTTAAAAGTCACAATTAAATCAAAGTATCAATTTAAATTGTACAATGTGTTCTAAAAAAAAATATAAGAATATTTGCTTGCTTCAAAATTAATAATTTCTTAAACAAAATTAAAATATTGTTTTTATTGGGTAAAATAAAGGGAATAAATCTAAAAATTTAAAAGTCAGTTAGAGCAAAGTATCAATTTAAATTGTACGTGTCCCAAAACAAATTATAAGAATATTTGTTTGCTCCAAAATTAATAATTTCTTAAACAAAATTCAAATATTGTTTTTATTGTGTAAAATAAAGGGAACAAATCTAAAAAGTTAAAAGTCAGTTAGAGCAAAGTATCACTTTAAATTATACAACGTGTCCCCAAAAAAATTATATAAAATTTGCTTTTGTTCCAACATTAATAATTTCTTAAACAAAATCAAATATTGTTTTTATTGGGTAAAATAGAGGGAACAAACCTAAAAAGTTAAAAGTCAATTAAATCAAAGTATCAATTTAAATTGTACAACGTGTCCCAAAAAAAAAATATAAGAATATTTGCTTGATCCAAAATTAATAATTTCTTAAACAAAATTCAAGTATTGTTTTTATTGGGTGAAATAAAGGGAACAAAGCTAAAAATTTAAAAAATCAATTAAATCAAAGTATCAATTTAAATTGTATAATGTGTCCCAAAAAAAATTATAAGAATGTTTGCTTGCTTCAAAATTAATAATCTCTTAAACAAAATTGAAATATTGAAACAAGCCTGTAATGAAGAAGCAGATGCTGCAATAATGTTGGTTTTATGGAAAAGTTGTGTAAAATTATATAAATAATAATAATGGCTTGGTTAAAATGACATACTTGTTTGAAATAATTTTTTTTATTGATTATAAGAAAAATTTGAATAGCCATTTAACAACATAATCCTTTGATTTTGAAAATATAGAATTATAATTTCAAAACAATTTCATGGTTTTACCAGAAAAGTGAATTTGTGGGCCCCGATTATTTTTCAAATTGCACAAACTTCTCCATTTTAATATTTATTGTTAGTAGAATCTCTACAAATAAATATTTCTGTTGAAGTAAGGTATTAAATGTTGAATTTAATAAATACAGTCAACCTTCTCTATAACGAACTTCTATTTTGGGGAACCTTCACCCTGGAGACGTTTTTAATGCATCTTATACCCCTTATAACGAAGTAAAAATTTCCGTATAACGAACTTTTTCCCCCAACTTTACAAATTTTCAAGATTCAAAACGCTTTCTTTTTGTTATTTCACTGTAACTTCGGAAAAAAAATTAATACATTAATCTTCAACTTTTGTAAAGAATTTTTTCTGTAAAATTGTAAATAAAAGGTTTTTCTTATTTTTTAATTCATCTTGGGACACAGTGTATAATTTAAATTTTTAATATTTTTTTTTTTATCGTAAAAATTTGTAAATTGAAATAAAACAAACTTTTATAAATTGCAGAAGCAAGCCAAGGACCATTTTGGCATTGAAGGAGACGAAGGCTCGACCATGGTTGAAGACAGTGTATCTCCCCACAAGTAAGCCACAAAACAATTTTTGTTATCAAAATCTAAAATTTCCGATTCCAGAGCCACAATCCTCCAACACGAATCGAGCAAAATTGGCAAGATCAACACCGAATCACTCGCGAAACCGGCAATTATGAGGGCCGGATCTGACGGTAAGTGCCCCATTGTAAATCCAACAGTTCACTTTTAATTTGATTCTTCGCCCCTTTTTTTGTTGCTTGGTTGTTTTTATTTAGTTGCCGATTTTTTTTGTTAGGAACCAAACCTTATAGCACAGGCCACATGGGAGGCGCCCAATTTACCACGATCAGTGGACAAGTTAATGTGGGCCATGCTCCACCTTCGGTAAGATTTTTATTTTCGGTTTAAATCCCCCCCCTTTTTTACCTCAAAATTTGCAAAAGATTAGTTACACACAAAAGTTTTTCGTTTCATGCTTCTGTGGAACAGTCGGCAGAGTAGGTACATATTTTCAAAGCCCTTTTTCCGTTGGAACTTATCAATTTCTGTTGACACGAAGCGATTTTTGCAGGTGCAGCAGACGAAAGTCACTTCGGTGCTGTCGGAGCCGCAACGGGCGCTGCTGTCGACCATTTCGACGACCCAGAGTCGCATTCAAGAATCGCAAATCGACCTGTCGGCCAAAGCTCAGGTTCCAGAGCTCGGTAACGATGCGTCCGCGATGAAATGGAAACAGGTCGCTTTGGACACCCGCAAGCAGAATGTCGGGTCGCAAATTGCCGCCATGAACGCGGCCACGGCGCAGGTTGTAACATTGACGTCTGGACCGTCCGACGAGGTTGACCATACTGCTGTCGGGGCGGCCATTACTACGATAGGCAGTAATCTGCCGGAGATGACTAAGGATGTCAAGATGATTGCGGCGCTCATGGATGACACGAATATGGGAGAAAAGCTCTTGGAGGCCACCAGGAAATTGTGCACGGCTTTTAGTGACTTGTTGAAAGCTGTGGAACCGGAAGCTAAAGAAGTATGCATTTTATTTATTTATTTTTTAATGAGAGGGACGATGTGAAAAAATTGTTTTTTTACTTTATGTTGGTATGGTGGTTTTTTAATTCCAGAAACGGTTGGAAAACTGTATAAATTGTTTTTTTTTCTTTATGTTGGTGGTAATCGGTGCTTCATGACATAATTTATACAATTTTGACAGAATCACTTAAATATTTCAAAATATTTATGATGAAGCTTTCCTCATTGGAAGTTTAATTCAAAATGGTCGTATTACTTCCTTTGACAAAATCGTTTTGTGCTATATTTTATAATTTTGAAGAGACATTACTAACTGACAGATGTAAAATGCCATTACTATCAACATAAAGTAAAAAATATTTTTTCACAACGCTTCTGGAATTAAAAAATTCGCTGGCTTCTTAACATCATATAAAACAGTAATTTTATGATGTTAAAAATTGAGAAATTTATAAAAGCCGGCAACTTAAGTTCACAAATTTCTCACCTTCAACATCCTTCAATAAACACTCTGTATTTTCTTTCAGCCCCGGCAAAATCTTCTCAATGCCGCATCTCGTGTCGGCGAAGCCAGTTCTCAAGTCCTAGCCACGATCGGCGAAGACACCGAAGAAAACAAAGAACTCCAAGACATGCTCCTGTCATTGGCCAAAGCCGTTGCCAACACCACAGCCGCTTTGGTACTAAAAGCCAAAAACATCGCAGCAACATGTGAAGACCAACAGACTCAAAACCGTGTAATTGGAGCCGCCACTCAATGTGCTTTGGCCACTTCCCAACTAGTAGCCTGTGCCAAAGTCGTGGCCCCAACCCTCTATTCACCGGCCTGTCAAGAACAGCTCACGGCCGCCGTCAGAGAGGTTGCAAAGGCCGTCGAGAGCCTGATCAACGTCTGCAACGAAAGCTGCGAGAACGAAGAGCTCATGAATCAGCTGAAAGGGGCCGCCGCCGAGGTCTCCAGGAGTCTGAACGACTTATTGAATCACATCAAGTTGGCTTCGCGAGAACGCGCGCAAGAATCAGTGCAAGAAACCAGCGTGGAGATGATTTATTCGGCCACGGATAAGCTCTCAGCCGCTTCGGGAGATCCAGGTGAGATGGTTAAGCAGGCGAGAATTTTAGGCCAGGCCACTGCGAAGCTGATTCAGAGCATCAAAGGGGAAGCCGAGAAGTTGCCTGATTCTGATATTCAGCGCCGATTGCTTGCGGCGGCTAAAACTTTGGCTGACGCCACCGCGCGCATGGTGGAAGCCGCGCGACAATGCGCGAGCCATCCTCACGATATTGGCTATCAAGACAGTTTAATAAAAACGGCTGAGGATCTTCGAGACGTAACGGCGGTAGCCGCAACGACTCCAGCCTTGCGTGCGAAATTAGTCGACCGGGTTCAAGTCTGCGCACGCAGGGCGGTTTCCACAGCCACTCAATGCATTTCGGCTGCTCAAGCCAGTCACTCCCACAACCCAAACCCGACAAGTCGGGACGCGCTAATTTCAGACACTCGCGACTTGGCCGAACAAATCCCTCCTTTGGTGGAAGCCATAAAAGCCACTTCAGCCACCCCGCAAGACACCAACCACCAAGTCGAGTTGATGTACGTGGCTGAGGTTTTCTTACACCCAGCAACTCATTTCGTGCAAACTTCTCGATCAGTTCTCTCAACACTGGACAACCAATCAATCTCCCAACAACTCTCTTCGAGCAGCCAACAATTGAACAGCGATTTGGGTGAATTGCGGGGCGCGTTGAGTCGCGCCAAACCAGCCTGCCAAGGACTCGGTTTCGATGCAGCTGCACAGTTGATCGAAAGCCTCAAAGATGAGCTGAAGGAGTTTGAACGAGCTGTCGAAGCTCACAATTTGAGGCCCCTTCCCGGAGATACCCCCGAGCGGGGAGCTTACCAACTAGGAGCGAGCAGCAAAGCTGTCAATCAAGGTGTGGCTCAGTTGTTGAGCGCCGCTTCGCAAGGAAATGAGTCTTATACGGCCCAAGCTGCTCGAGATACGGCGCACAATTTACGGTCCTTCACCGGCGCGGTTAGAGCCGTTGCAGCCACCACTGATAGTAAGGACGCACAGAAGAAGCTCATCCGTTCTGCGCAGGACGTGGTCCAACATTCAGTTCGGCTGGTGCAGGAAGCCCAAAGTGGTTTGCAAGCTGAAACTGGCGTTAGTCCCAAGTTGGCTTCCGTGGCCAAAGAAATTTCTTCAGCTTTAGGACGCACCATTAGTTGCCTGCCCGGCCAACAGGACGTCGACAACACCATCATCAACATCAAAGAGTGGTCGAGCATTATCGAATCCGGAAGGTTTCCATCAACTTCGAAAACTTACGGACAGTTGCAACAAGAACTGAACAATGCAGCAGCAAATTTGAACGAAGTCAGTGGAGAAGTGGTCACTTCAGTGCAAAATCCCATCCAATTGGGGTCTTCTTCCAAAGAATTTGGCAGTGCCTTCAGCGAGCTACTAACTGTCACCATGGAGATGGCTGGCCAAACCAAAGACACCCAGATCCGTGGTCAGATGGTTTACTCATTGAAGAGTGTTTCAACTGTGTCCAGCAGTTTGCTCACAACTGCAAAATCAGTTTCAGCCGACCCCAACCTTCCCAATGGGAAAAACCAGTTGGCACAAGCTGCTCGAGCTGTAACTGACAGCATCAACCATTTGGTTGATGTTTGCACCAGCGCCGCGCCTGGCCAAACGGAATGTGACAACGCCATTCGCAACATACAAGCCATGAAGCCGCTCCTCAACAACCCAAGCGAACCAGTCAACGACTCAAGTTACTACGAATGTTTGGATTTAGTTATGGAACGAAGCAAGCTGTTGGGAGAAGGTATGACTGGCATTACAAACAGTGCCAAAAAATCTGAACATGAAATGTTTGGTGAGAACGTTAAAAGCGTCAGCACAGCCATCTGCGGACTTGTGGAAGCTTCAGCGCAAGCGGCTTATTTGGTCGGGGTCTCAGACCCTAGTAGTGTGGCTGGAAGGCCGGGATTGGTTGACCAAGCCCAATTCGCAAGAGCCTCACAAGCAATTCAACAAGGTTGTGCCTCACTTACATCTCCCACCAGTGCCCAACAACAAGTTTTAACAGCAGCCACGATTATAGCCAAACATACCAGCGCTCTCTGCAACGCTTGCAGAGTTGCCAGTTCAAAAACCACGAATCCCGTGGCGAAGAGGCACTTCGTCCAAAGTGCCAAAGATGTTGCGAACTCAACAGCGCTGCTCGTCAAGGAAATTAAGGCCCTGGATTTAGATTATTCTGAAACCAATAGGAGAAAGTGTGCAGAGGCCACCAGGCCCCTTTTGGACGCCGTCGACAATCTTTGTGTTTATGCAAGCTCCAGCGAATTTGTTACAATCCCAGCCAAAATTTCTCCTCAAGCTCGCTCAGCCCAAGAACCAATTATCGATGCAGGGAAGAAGATCATCGATAGTTCTTGCGAGGTAATCAAAGCTGCCAAGAGCTTGGTGGTTATGCCGAGAGATCCTCCAACTTGGCAACAATTTGCAAGCAACTCCAAAAATGTGTCAGATTCGATAAAAAAATTGGTTTCCAGTATTCGCGATCGAGCTCCAGGTCAATTCGAGTGTGATGGTGTCGCCCAAACTCTGACCAACCATCTGCACAGTCTTGATTCGGCTTACATGGAAGCGGTTTCGCAATCTTTGACTCCGAGGAGGGGATCATCACTTCCGGCTTTCAGCCAACAAGTTAGTAGAGCGGCCGCTGAGCTGTTGGACACAATTGAGCCAACAAGACAGGCCGCCAAATACGAGGCCGAGAATATTGGCCATGCCATCAACCAAATGGTGCAGTATTTTGAGCCACTTGTCCAAGGATGTATTGGAGCTGCCTCGAACATCACCAGCCACAAGGAACAAGAACTGCTGTTGGATCAAGCAAAATCAGTGACTGAAGCTGCCTTGCAGTTTGTCTACGCTGCAAAAGATTGTGGTGGCAATCCGAAAGCTGTTAACATCCATAGTGATATTGATGAATGCGCTGGTTCCACTCGTGAAGCCTTGCACGAGCTTGTTAACCACCTGGAAACAATTTCAACTCAGAGTGGAATTGTTTCAGGCGTTGTTGATAGCTTAACGAGAGCCATTTCGCGCCTCTCCGACCACCGAGCTTCTCTCATCATTTCGGACGGCGACACTTACGTTGATTACCAAACTAGGATGGTTGAGTGCTCTAAAGACATCGCCAAGCTTGCTGGGGAAATGGCCACGAAAGCGGCGACGGAACCGCAACGTTTGGCGCCACTTTCTGCAGATTTGTCTCACAAATATGCCCAATTGGCCAGTGATAGTACTGGGGCGGCGGCCGCCTCCACTAATGGAGAAGTGGCCTTGAGATTGCGCGAAGTGGTCCAAGCTTTGGGAGGCGCTTGCGTCGATTTGGTGCAAGCTGGTGGACAGTGCCAAATCAGAAAGGACGAAATTGTCTTAAGGGATATCGGCGATTGTTCCAGAATCGTTTCGGAAAAGGTTTCGAGAGTTCTGGCCACTCTCCAATCGGGTTCCAGAGGAACCCAAGCTTGCATCAACGCCGCAAGTACAGTCTCCGGCATAATCGGCGACTTGGATACAACTATTATGTTTGCAACCGCGGGAAATCTTAATCCGGAAAATGACAATGAATCTTTCGCTGACCATCGCGAAAACATCCTCAAAACTGCCAAGGCGCTGGTCGAAGACACCAAAACGCTCGTGGCTGGAGCTGCTTCTTCTCAAGAACAACTGGCTGTTGCCGCCCAAAACGCCGTTTCCACCATAGGTAACTTAATTTCTTGCCATTGTGTGAATTAATTTGTGGGTTCCACCTTTTTAAAAAAAGTTGAAATTTCACCTTTCTTAAACAAATTGCAATTTCACCATTTAATAGAAACAAAAGTTGAAATTTCAACATTTAGTAAAAATAAAAATTGAAATTTGAACTTTTTTTAAATAGGTGAAATTTCATCTTTATTTTAAAAAGTTGAAAATTCGCCCTTTTAAAAAAAAAATTAAATTTCACCATTTAATAGAAACAAACGTTGCAATTTCAACGTTTAATCAAAATAAGAAATGAAATTTCAACTTTTTTAAAACGGTGAAGTTTCAAGAAAAAAGTTGAAATTGCACCTTTCTTAAAAAAATTGCAATTTCACCATTTAATAGAAACAAAAGTTGAAATTTCAACATAAAATAAAAATTTAAATTTGACCTTTTTTAAAATAGGTGAAATTTCAAGAAAAAAGTTGAAATTGCATCTTTTTTTAAAAAGTTGAAAATTCACCCTTTTAAAAAAAATTGAAATTTCACCATTTAAGAGAAACAAACGTTGCAATTTCAACGTTTAATCAAAATAAGAAATGGAATTTCAACTTTTTTAAAAGAAAAAGTTGAAATTGCACCTTTTTATTAAAAGTTGAAACTTCGCATTTTTTTAAAAATTGCAATTTCTTGCCATTGTGTGAATTCATTGTTGGATTGCAGTGCAATTGGCTGAAGTGGTCAAGTTTGGAGCTGCTAGCTTGGGGTCTGATAATCCTGATTCCCAAGTGATGTTGATCAATGCCGTCAAGGACGTTGCCAGCGCACTTGGAGATCTGATTCACGCCACTAAAGCAGCCAGTGGCAAGCCGATCAACGACCCTGCCATGGCCCACCTTAAAGACAGTGCCAAGGTAGGATTTGTTTTTGTTGTTTTGTTGCGAGAGTGCACTAATTGTGAAGAGTCTTCATAAATTAATGCGGGTCGTGTAAGCCAGGAAATTTGAGAACTTGCTCAAAAATAGTTAAATGTGAACCAACTTAACGCCGTTTAAGTCTTCTAATATAATATAAACTTAGGGGAAGAAAAATAACCAATACAATTTTGTTGGTAATGACGAAAATTTTAAATATTTTTAAATATATAGTTTTTTTTATTTTAAATTTAAATGAAGTCGGTAATAATTAAAATTTTCAGCAACGCCAACACAATTGCTTTGGTTATTTTTTTTCTGCAAGTTTATACAGAATGATTCCTAAAAAACGCCACAAACTGTAACTTTGTTATTTATTGTCCGATTTTAACAAACAAAAAATCAAAACTAGTGATTCACCAAGTACTATTATCAAGCGATGCTCAAATTGTTTTTCTTAAATAGCGATGCAAATTTTTTAAAATTTATTCTGTTAGAGGATTTTTTTCTAAATTCAATGACGTCTCACAAGTTAATTTTGATCCAATAATTTGTAAAAAACATATTTTCACATTAAGTTATCTTCTAAAATTATCAAATCTGTCGTGAAAAACAAGCATGTTGGAGTATTTCATTCAAATAACAAAACCAGTTCAAACAAACCAAAAAATGTCCTATAAGTATTGTTCAAACTGACCACCACCTTGTTGAAAGCACAATTGGAACTTTGTATTTATTCCAAAGGTCGTATTCAATATGAAATTAGGAGAAATTTTGCAACTATCATTGATAATTCTGTCCCATTTTAATTTTTCTGCTCCTTAATATTACTTCAAGGCCAAATTATTAGATATTATTTGATTTAGAAAAAATCTACCATACTAAATTAAAAAATATATACATTGCCATTTGAAAAAAAAAGTTGACTATCGTTTCACATTGAAATTAATGCGGAGAAAAATTCAAATTAATACGTTCTTGTAGTACTTACTCAAACAATCATTTATTTGTTTTTTTTTTTTCTGAAATCGAACAATTAATAACTGAGTTAAAACGTGCGGCGTTTTTTAAGAATCACCCTATATTATATTCGAGGACTTAAACAGTATCTGAAGAACAGGCTCCTAAAATTTGATATACTACAGTTAGAAGGCTGTGAAATTTTTTTTTTACTTTATGTTGATAGTAATGGGATTTTACATCTTAAAATTAGAAAATATAGTACAAAACGGTTCTGTTGAAGGAAACTTATGAGGAAAATCAATATTCTGTAACATTTAAGTGATTCTGTTAAAATTGGTTTTAAGTACAGATTGTTACCAACATAAAGTAAACAAAATATATTTTCGCTCTTCTAACTGCGACTGCAGCAAAACTTCAATAAGTGAGAATTGCAAAATGACGTTTTTGACTCGGATTCTTTTATGAGGACTCTGTACGAAATTCAGTTTTACTTTTCTTTGAAATTTTAAAGATGTTTTTGAGAGTTGAGAAGTAAATCGGGGTTTTAAATTGGCGTCCATGCATGTGTGTGTATAATATCTTGTAATTGTAATTGATTAACGTGGGGTGGACTTTAAATAATTAATTAATCACAAAATGATAACACACATGTGCATACACATAAATTTTCACCTGTTTAACCGCACATACTAAAATTGGGAGTTTTTCAACACATGTGTTCAAATTTAAGGTCCGCCTGTACACTATCCGACCACTGTGTATATTATTTTGTGTCTTATTTATTTTGGTGGCTGGTCTAAAACACATGTTTTGATTGACTGACAGGTGTTGGACTCTGATACCGAATGGTGGATATCCGACCAGGAAGAGGAACTAATACGATTATTGAGTTCTAGCAGGGAAAATATTAATAACGAGACCTTACAGTCTGACATTGCGCAATGCCATCTGTTAACGGCATAGTTTTCTCGCTTCGGCCGCACAGTAAAACCTACAGTGCGAATAGCAGTGTAGTTTTCTAGTTTGTGTTTGTTGTGTGTTTCTTATAAGTGTCTATTTTTTCTCGAAATTTTTTTATGTAATGTATCCATATTTTCATTTGTTGATTAAATCGTGGAGCATCTGGAATGTTTAAATTTTCCCTCGTTGTATTGTCTTTATTTTTTTGTAATCCTGGCGTCGCTTTACTTCGGTGGGTATCTGTTTTTACGAGCTTGAATGTAATTTGTCGGTTAACAGCAGGCGTTTTTTAGTACACTAATACCCCGATTTACGTTGCCCCGCTTTACGTTGATTCACTGTAACGCTTTTTTTCAAATCACTTATTGCAATTTAATTTAATTTTTTTTAAAATATTTTTACATAATACAAAACTCACTGTTAAATACTGTTTTCAACCTTATGGTATTTGTAGTCTTTTTTTATTTAAAATACTTTAATCGCGTAAACCGGGGTATTACTGTAGGTAAATTAACAGCATCCTTGATGGACTCATCAAATTTATTTTAAGATTGACACAACACATTGTAAGATGGCGTTACAATTTTGTGGTGGTTGCTAACTGCATGCGTTGTGAATTCTGCTGCCAGCTTTTTGTTTACTTTTTTTTGCACTTCCAGGTGATGGTCACCAACGTTACTTCGTTGCTTAAGACCGTGAAGGCCGTCGAAGACGAGCACACTCGAGGAACGAGGGCTCTCGAGTCGACCGTCGAGATAATTGGACAGGAAATGAGAGTAATTCACAACCATTTTGTCGTTTGGAATGAATTTGACTAGGTGTGTTTTTCAGGGATTAAATTCCAGCGATGGCTGCAAGAGTGGAATCTCACCTGAAGATATAATTCGGTGCACCAAGGCCATAACGAGAGCTACCGCTAAGTCTGTTGCCGCTGGTATGAGCAACAAACAGGATGATATCATAGCCGCTGCTAACATGTCACGAAAGGCCATTTCTGACATGCTCATTATCTGCAAGGTAATTAAATTTCAAATAAGATAAACTGAAGAGTGGCGATAAAAAGTTATTCTTATACAGGGTCATTTTATAACTATGCGATTCTGATAATAAGTCCATTTTATGTTATTACTAGATATTGCTTTTAAAATATTAGGAAGCAGTAATTGACTCCTTTTATATTTTTTCTGGTCTTATTTCATGTAAATTTAATATGGAATAATAGCTATCCATGTTTTTGTATGCGCCAATGGACTTGCCTAACTTTCAATGGAATAAAATATAAATTATAAAACGCAAAATTGAATATGTTATTTATTTACTTATTTATTTTATTTCAACATTTCATACTTTTTTCAAAAAGCTACAATTAACCGAAAAATAAATTTGATTTTATAGGAAAAAGTGGATTAAATAAGAAAGTAAAGTAAACCCTTATAAAGTGGAAATTAGCTGCATAAAAATGTCCCGGTATCAAATTAAGAAAAATATTTTAAAGTGAAAGTACAGTCAAAAATCATAGTCAATACGCCAACCAAAACGTGAAAGTGCCAAAAGAGTTTTCTCCATCACCATTTTGATTGTTTTAATTTTTTTATAAAAACACGATTAAAATGTTAAAAAAAGTGATTCTTATACAGGGTCATTTTATAACTTTGCCATTCTGATAAGTCCATTTATTTATATTTATTGGTTTAAAAATATTAGAAAGCAGTAATTGACTCCTTTTATATTTTTTCTGGTCTTATTTCATGTAAATTTAATATGCAGTAATGGCTGTCCGTGTTAGGTGACAAAAATCATGGTTTTGGTATGTGCCAATGAACTTGCCTAACTTTCAAGGGCAATGATTTATTGAAAACATTGATTTTCTTCGAATGGAATATAAATTATAATAATTATATTTCATTTATTTACTTATTTATTTTATTTCAACATTTCATACTTTTTTCAAAAAACTACAATTAACCAAAAAATAAATTTGATTTTATAGGAAAAAGTGGATTAAATAAGAAAGTAAAGTAAACCCTTATAAAGTGGAAATTAGCTGCATAGAAATGTCCTTGTATCAAATTAAAAAAATTATTTTAAAGTAAAAGTACAGTAAAAAATCGTAGTCAATATGCTAACCAAAACGTGGAAGTACCAAAAGAGTTTTCTCCATCACCATTTTGGTTGTTTCAATATTTTATAAAAACACTTGAATGTTTTTAAAAAAATTACTGCCAACAGTAGAAAATTTTTAAAAAATCGTTTGGCTCATTTTGAGAGCATTGCGTCATTTTGGTCATTTTCAAATTCCAGAGCGCCGCCTACAACATAGCTGAAACCCCAGAATTGCGCGAACGTACGCTACTGGCCGGCCACGAAACGGCCCAACTGTACAGAGAGCTGCTGCTGGCCATCCTCCAAGGCAACAGCGTCGACGCCAAACACATCCTTCCACCGATTTCGAGGAAACTTGCCCAATCTGTCACTGAATTGGTGGCGGTGGCCGAATTGCTGAAAGGTTCGGATTGGGTAGACCCAGATGACCCGACGGTGATAGCGGAAAATGAGCTTTTGGGCGCGGCCGCTTCAATCGACGCCGCTGCCAAGAAGTTGGCCAGTCTGAGACCCAGAAAAACGATCAAGGTAAACGCATTTTCTTTTTTTTCGTGGTTATAAGGATGAGATCAGTGGGTTACTGTAAGATATGTTTGATATTCTTGGTTGTAATTTATAATCACCCAGGAGTCAAACATATTATTACAGTGGTTCGCACCAGCAACGGTTTTTCGAGACTCGGCGACGACTTAAAATCTGCGAAAGCGCAGTCGGAAAGTGCAAAAAATAAAAATAAAAGCTGAAATTTCAACTTTTTTCTTGAAATTTCACCTTTTTTTAAAAAGTTGAAATTTCAACTTTTACTAAAAATAAAAGTTGAAATTTCAATTTTTTTTAAAAAATTGAAATTTCACCATTTAATAGAAACAAACGTTGCAATTTCATCATTTAATAGAAACAAAAGTTGAAATTTCAACATTTAATAAAAATGAAATTTTAAATTTGAACTTTTTTAAAATAGGTGAAATTTCAAGAAAAAATTGAAATTCCATCTTTTTTTAAAAAGTTGAAAATTCACCTTTTTAAAAGAAATTCAAATTTCACTATTAATAAAAACAAAAGTTGAAATTTCAACATTTAATAAAAATAAAAATTTGAACTTTTTTCAAAAAGGTGAAATTTCAATTTTTAAAAAAAGTTGAAATTCCACCTTCTCTAAAAAAGTTGAAATTTTGTCTTTTTAAAAAAAAAAAATAAGTTGAAATTTCACCTATTTTATAAATTTTTTAATTTCACCATTTAATATTGCAATTTCAACGTTTAATAAAAAAAAAAAATGAAATTCCACCTTTTTAAAAAAAATTGAAAATTCACCTTTTTTAAAAATATTTGAAATTTCACCATTTAATAGAAAAAAACGTTGCAATTTCAACGTTTAATAAAAATAAAATTTCAACTTTTTTAAAATGGGTGAAATTTCAAGAAAAAAGTTTAAATTCCACCTTTTTTTAAAAAGTTGAAATTTTACCTTTTTTTAAAATATTTGAAATTTCACCATTTAATAGAAACAAAAGTTGAAATTTCAACTTTTTTAAAATAGGTGAAATTTCAAGATAAAAGTTGAAATTCCAGTTTTTTTTAAAAAATTGTAATTTCACGATTACAATAGTTGAAATTTCACGAAAAAAGTTGAAATCCACCTTTTTTTAAAAGTTGAATTTCATCTTTTTTAAAAAGAAATTAATTTCACCATTTAATAGAAACAAACGTTAAAATTTCAACATAAATAAAAGTAAAAATTGAAATTTCAACTTTTTTAAAAACAGGTGAAATTTCAAGAAAAAAAATTGCACGTCCTAACTACGCTTTCTTAAAAACCGGTTGAGACAGTTGTTGAACAATTTTGCCATTTCAGAGCCACGATTTGGACGAATCGATGAACTTCGACGAAATGATCCTGGAGGCGGCCAAATCGATCGCCGCCGCCACTTCAGCCTTAGTCAAAGCGGCCAGTGCGGCCCAGAGAGAACTAACCGACAGCGGCAAAATGTCTCGCACTCCTCTCACCTCGTCAGACGACGGCCAGTGGTCGGAAGGGTTGATTTCCGCCGCCCGTTTAGTCGCCGCCGCCACTCACAGCCTGGTGGAGAGCGCCAACGCGCTCGTCCAAGGCCTCGCCAGCGAAGACAAACTGATTTCTTCGGCCAAACAGGTCGCAAGTTCCACCGCTCAACTACTAGTGGCCTGCAAAGTTAAAGCGGAAGGCGACACGGAGGCCACTCGTCGCCTGCAGCAAGCCGGCAATGCCGTCATCCGGTCGACCGACAATTTAGTCAGAGCCGCCCAGCGGGCGATAAGCGTCGAAGAAGAGCGGTCTCTCGTGCTGAACAAGCGGATGGTCGGCGGAATCGCGCAGGAAATTAACGCGCGGTCGGAAGTGTTGCGCATCGAGCGTCAGCTCGAGGAAGCTCGCGGCAAATTGACCGCGATCCGGCAGGCTAAATACAAATTGAAGGGCGGAGAGTCCGGGGACGACACGGACGGGTACATAAGTCCTGCAACTGACGGAGTCGCAACGCGGTGAGTCGCAGGTGTGTGTCTAACCTTACTAATATCTGTTGGCTTGTTGTCGCCGCTTCTTGGGTATAAATAGCTTTGCGTTGATGCTTCCACCTTTGTAGTGCGTTAATTTTATTTTTTTTTCAAATTGCATGAGAATAACCACTTTTATTATGCATGTGTAGCAGTCGGTATGAATTCCACCGAGTTGTGGAAAAGACTACTGTTTTGAGAACTAGAAACGTTGTACAGGAATTGAATGTTAAATTTTTCCGGCGAGAGGTGAGTTATTTTAGTTATACAGAATGTTCATAAATTAGTGTGGTGTCGCGTCGTGAATTGTTAAATTTTTAAGACTGAGAATTGTCGAAATGACGTTTTTTAAACTTTTTTTAATGATGGAAAGGAAGCGGCAAATTTTATAGAGACCCACGTTCATTTATAAGCACTCTGTAGAAGCATGTAAGAACTTAAAATTACAACGCCTTTATCAAGTGGAAGATTAAATTATTTTTGTATTTTGTAGCTTTTTTACTTGAAATTTGATTTTTCATAAATTTTTCAAAAATTATACAGACTACATAAAAGAATGTTGATCATGTGACTTCTGAAATTAGCTTCTTCCTCTGCACTCACTGTCGGTGAGATAATTTAAAGTTCAAATTTTATTACGTGGCATGACTGATTTCACACTACATCAATATGTTTCAAAGTTTTCTATAGTATCAACTCCTATTAAGATATCAACGGTGATATGACGTGTTTTTTAATTCCAGAAACGGTTAGAAGATTGAAAAAAAAATTTTTTTTACTTTATGTTGGTAACAATCAGTACTTAATACCATAACCTATACAATTTTGACAAAATCACTTGAATGTTACAGAATATTGATTTTCCTCATCATAAGTTTTCTTCAACAGAACCGTTTTGTACTATATTTTCTAATTTTAAGGATATCAATATAACCTTAAACTGACAATAAGATGCCATTACTATCAACATAAAGTTAAAAAAAAGAAATTCACAGCCTTCTAACTGTGGTATATCAAATTTTAAAATACCATTTAAGTCCCCGAATATAATACAGGGTGATTCATAAAAAGCGCCGCACGCTCTAACTCGGTTATTTATTGTTTGATTTCAGAAAAAAAAAACAAATAAATGATTGTTCGAGTAAGTACTACAAGAACGTATTAATTTGAATTTTTCTCCACATTAACTTCAATGTGAAGCGATAGTCAACTTTTTTTTTTCAAATGGCAATGTATACATTTTTTTATTTAGTATGGTAGAAAATTATTTTCTAAATCAAATGATATCTAATAACTTGATCTTGAAATAATATTATGGAGAAGAAAAATTAAAATGAGACAGAATTATCAATGTTATCAAAGTGCCAGTTGTGCATTGAACAAGGTGGCGGTCAATGTGAACAATACTTATAGGACACTTTTTGGTTTTGTTATTTGAACGAAATACTGCAACATGCTTGTTTTTTTACAAATTATTGGATCAAAATTAATTTGTGAGACGTCATTGAATTTAGAAAAAAATCCCCAAACAGAATAAATTTTAAAAAATGTTCATTGCTAATTAAGAAAAATAATTTGAACATCGCTTGACAGTGAAGTTAATGTTTAAAAAAATCAGAATTGGGGGCTTCTCATAGTGCTTGTTGAATCACTAATTTTGATTTTTTGTTTGTTAAAATCGGACAATAAATAACAAAGTTACAGATTGTGGCGTTTTTTAGGAATCACCCTGTATTTACTTGGCGATGCTGAAAATTTTAATTATTGCCGAAGTTATAATTGATATCAATGTAATTTACAAAAGTTAGCTACGCAAATCTAATCAACTGTTTCGACAATATGGCGGTTCCTTATTTTCCATATTTAATCAGTGTAAAACCGGTTTCCAAGTAGCCAATCGTAGATCTACCTTTTGGCGCGATATTTTTTAACCACTCCTGTGATTTAAAAAATTAAAAACCAAATATTCTTTCGTGTACAATCTGTATACTACTGCATACTAAAGTTTGATTTGAAATTAGTTTATTTTGCTTATTAAAATTATTTTAGGTTAAAAGGAGTAAGGAATTGATTTTTCTTTTGGCCCCTTTTCATTTTTAAAATGCAACTTGTACATAACTAAACTAAAACGCTTGTAAATAAGCTTCCTCAACCCCAACCACACTTCAGACAAGCCGACGAAATTAAATTGAATTTTTTTCAGTTATGATTCCCACCAGTACGAAAGTAGCCCCAACCAGTATTCAACCAAATCAAATATGTACAACGAAACCACCTACAGCAACCTAGAGAGCCCTGAAAAGGTGAACTCTCTGGACCGCAACAAGAAAAACCGCCAAAACCTCCTACCCGAAATCAACTCTTTAGATTCGGCCATCTACGGCGGCACCAACAACTACAATCAAAATTACGACAGTTCATCCTATACCTCATTCTCCGATAACGCACCCAAATTCGGCTCAACGCCGACCCGCACAAACCACAAAACCGCTTACACGTCGTCCAACCAATACTCGAGCTTGCCTCAGTCGAACAAGTCGTTCGGAACCGTCCCCAACAACACGGCCAAACCTTTCGGGACCTTTGATTCCGGCATTTCCGAGCCCTACTCCGACGGAGTCAAGAAGTCGGAGATGAGCACAAACACGTACAAAACGCCGGAAGGTTACAGAACTGATAGTTATAAGTACGAAACTTACCAATCTTCTTCCAAGCCAATCAGCACGTTTTCTTCCGAACGGTACTACAACACGGCGCCAAATTCTAAATTGCAGTTCAGTCCCATCGATAAAAAGGCGCCGAATTCTAAATTACAGTTTAGTCCCATCGATAAGAAGGCCTTTGACAGTTTTCAGGACGGGTCTAAATTGCAGTTCAGTCCCATCGATAAACGGGGGTTTGATAATTTTCAAGACGGTTCCGACTACCAGTCGTCGTTTTCGACTGTCGAGTACGTGACTCAACCTCCTGTATTGAAGGACAGCGACACGCTCGAGCAAAAAATGCTGAAGAAGTCGGTCACCCAACAGGTTTTTGAAAAGAAGTCCACTTCGATGTCCAAGTCGAGTAAGCAGGAGTCGACCACGCGGAGCTTCAAGTTCGAGTAGGGTTTCCTTAGGTTGCTAGGCGCACACTGAGGCCTTTTTTTTCATGTAATAACTATAATGTGTTTTTTAATTCTAGAAACGATTTTTTTTACTTCATGTTGGCAGTAATGTGGACTTAATATACAATTTTGATATTTGAAGATAGTCAAATTACTTCAACAGGGCAATTTTGTGCTATATTTTCTAATGTTAAAGATGTAAAATTCCATTACTGCCAACATAAACTATTTTTCACCGCCTTGTAACCGTTTCTGGATTAAAAAGCGCACTGTAGCATAAGTCAAAGTGGCCTTACGTAGTCACACGGTGCTATAATATTTTTTTGCTTGATTCATTTATTAACCAAATATTGTTTAAGTGCCAATAATAATTTTTAAGCTTTGTGTTGTGGTTGTCTTTACGGAAACACTTAATTAGTGCCAAAATATGTTTATTTAAGGCGTTTTATGTAATTTATTAGTTTAGTTGCGAAAGGAAGTGCCTAATCGACCCCCCAGTGTTTTATTTCGATGAAATTGTTACTTAACTGGCCCGTTTTTTATTTTTCGAGACAACCATTTTTGTAATTTATTAGTTTAGTTGATGGAAGTGCCTAATCTGTTCACACAAAAAAAGTGTTGTTAATTCGTAATCTTTTTAACAGTGCCTGTATTCTTAGTTTTTTATATTTTAATGGATTGTTTACTTATACCTACGTTTTAACCCCTGTATTTTTAGTAAGTCTGTAAAATAAACTAATTAGTTGAAGGTTGAATTGTACTTCAAATACCTGCCAAAGTGAAAAATGTGCACTAAAAAACCGGTTTGAATAATATTTTTTATTCAACGCCATTAATTAAAATCAAAAATTCTATTGTGTGATGTTGGTCGCTACTCATTTTAAGTGCGTATTCCTACAATGAAGTTGTGAAAAAGTCAATAGGTAAGTAAACACCGTCCAATTTCGATTTCCATGAAAATTATTTTGATGTTGTTTTCAAAAAATTTATCAAAAGGCCTAAACTTTGGATGAAGCAGTGAAATTGTTGGAAAAATAGAACCACCACGTTTTTAGAATTTTATCATTTCTTTGGATATGTAAGGTGCGTTAAAAAAAATCTAGTCATATGTAGGAGTTAACGAACGTAGGTTGTTGCCAGTTGATTTTGCCTAGTGTCAACTTTCAAACGCCAACAATAAACGGCACTGCACTGATAATCGAATTTTTTTTTTTTTGGATAAATCCTAAATGCAAAAGATTCGAAAAAAATACCACAAAACACATTTTAAAAATACTACACTTATACCAATCATTTATTTTCTTAAACAATAATGCCTAATTGTTACAATATAATATAATTTGTAAGATTATTGTAATTAATTCGAATACATATTTAATTATTAATATTGTGAAATATTTGTACCCGCCTGTATCGCCTAAAAAACAAATTTTAAAAACTTTCTAAAAATTCAACAGCGAAGAATTACTCCTGGAAAAGTTTCCATTGTAGCTGTAATCGAATAGAACAAACTGATTGTTAAAGGTCATTAAGTGATCATAATCAACATGAAAATTCTTTTTTGAAGGGTTACTAGCAGATTATACCATTCCTATTCATATAAAACATCCAACATTAATACTCTGAAACAACTTCTCTAATTTTCAATACTTGATTCATCAACAGTTAAAAATAGTAATCGGTGGGAAAAATAGCAATTTGTTAATTTAACCGACTTTGTAGCTCCAATAACAACAAAGTTACCAACTTAATACACTTACACTTCACTTCTAGATGTACAAATTTCATCAATTAATTATAGGTTTTTTTAAACGTACGTTATGAGTAAAAAATAATATCGTTGGAAAAAAATTACAATTGGTTTGTGAGTCACGTGAATTAAGTTAATTCGTACAGAGAAACTAACGCACAAATTACAGCTTGACGCAATCGAACTTGCCTTTGAATAAAACAGGTCTAGCTGCAACGCAATCTGCAAGGCTAACGCGCGTCAATCTTGGTTTAGATAGAAAACTTGTTTAATGGAACTATTTTGGAAATGCATTAACAATTTTTTCTTGCGTTGAAATGTGTTACAAATTTATTGCTTAATATCACCTTGAACGCACATATGAAATTAAGAACAAAAATAAAAAATTGTATAATATTTTCCTTCAATTCTCTAAAGTCTTTAAAATTGCGACAGAATTGCTATATTTTTTAATATGCCGCATTACTAATATAACCCTAAACTGACAGAAGTGCAAATATGCCATTACTATCAACATAAAGTTAAAAAAAAAAAATCCAATTTCATCTGGAATTAAAAACCGCGGTATGGGTTTAGGTTTGTTTAGCGTTGGCACTTTAGTGATATTTGATGATTATGGAGCAATTCCGAAATTCAAGGGGAAAATAATAATAACAGAATCTTACTTTCTTAAGTTTTTTTATTTTTATTTCATTTAATCATACTTTCAGAGACATTTTTTAAATAATTTTATTATCCCATAATTTAATTTTTCCTGCGCCGAATTTGTGGTTCAATAACTTCATTTACTGAGATATTTTATGTCGCCTTAACTTCGCTTCCTGCGTTTTATCGCCCTTTTCGGTGTTTGTTTATTCTTCAAAGTAATCTTGAATCCTTGACGTCCCATCTAATGATGGAACCTACTTCTAGACAAGTTTACCTCCGTAGCAAAGATAAATGTTCTAACTTTATTCTTATTGCAACAGTACTTGTTATGAAAACCGGCACAACTGTTGTTTAGTTCTTAGAAAAAAAAAAATGATCGAGTTAATGTTGTTTATGGGAATGGTGGCAGCGGCGTCAGTTTCCGCGGTATCAGGTATGTTATTAATTTTTTTAATGTTCTCCAACAAAAAACCATTGTTGGAAACATCTTCTCAAAATTAGTATTTCATACAAAAATCTTTGCTTTCGCTTGTTGGATATGAATCAGCGGCTGACATACTTACCTAAACGCAAGAGAAGTGTTTTTCTTGATTTTTCTTTCTCGGCGAAATTTTTTGTTTTCTTTCAAAAGCCAAAAAAAACTTCCCAACGAGCCAAGCAACAAAGCAAAAAAGCCATAATTTAACATGAATACATAAATAACATAAATAAAGTAGATGAATTCTGCATAATTTCCAACTCGAGAATCATAATTTTTAATTTGTTATAAACAATTTACAAGAAAAAATCGCGTTTTTTAGTTCTTTGTTTGTAAAATGGAAAATAATAAACCAATCTTAATGATATCAATAGAGGAATTGTAGAAAACTAAATTTCGAAGAGATGAGAGGTCAAATGACCCGATCAGATAATTAGAATCGGAGAAAACCCGGAAAGCCCGAAAAATTCAGTATTTTCTTAAAAATTCACAATTCCGCCATCTTTTCATTTTAAGAACTGAAACTTTGCACCAAGATAGCTATTTGCATGAACTTTATGTGTGCAAAACCCCGACTCCGACGAACTAATAGTTTTTACACAATCTCCATTTCATTTCTTTTTAGCGATATTTTCACGGAGGGCTCGATGCTCCTATAATTGTCTGATTTCAATTTTAAAAACAAAATTGGAAACTAGATGTGTACAGCAAGAGAACGTGCATTTTGCTTTTTCCATAAAATGCAGCAAAATAGCTGAAAAATGGTCGTGAATATGAGTAAAAACGGACAAATCTTTGTATACATTTTGACAATTTCGGTTTACAACAGCCCAAGGTAAATCTGTAATAATCATTTTCGATACAAGTGCACTGTCCAATAATTTTCAAAGTGTGTGGTTGCTTGTTTCAAGCACGAAGCCAAGTTGTGTGGAAAAGCTGCACAAAATGACAGCGTACATTTTTTCATATTAAAAAAAAAAACTTTAATTCATTGTAAATTTTGAAGTTGTTTGACAAATCGTCAAGTTAATATTGGTTTGTCCAATATCCACTTTTTGGGGATATTGGGTTATAGATGTCGCAGACGGATTGTAGAATCCGCTACAATACAAACCGGCTAGCCGCATTATAAAACGGTTCGGTTTTGTAAATCGGCTGGTTAACGTTTAGGCGGGTTGTAATACGGCTAAACGTTGGTCAGCCTTACTGTAACGACGTTTCGCGTTCTCCAATGCAACAAAATGACAGGTCGCCGTTTTATAAAACGGCGAAAAGGGACTTTATATAAAGAAAACCTTTCCTTGTAGCTATGACAAATATAAAGTCATAACTATAAGAAAAAGGTTTAACTCAATATAAGGTTTTTTTTTATAAAATGTCTAACAATTCTTCCTTTATCAAACGGACTGAGTTATTCAGCGATTCATAAAGCACCTAAAATTTTCAGTCAAATTGTAAAAATTCTCTGTTCATATTTTACAATCTCCCCAATCATTTAGAAAACGACTGAATTTACAATTCGCCGCCGACATCTATAATATGGTCGATTGTCGCCCTACATTACACATAGTCAACATTCCGGCTAAACAATCTGCCTAAACGTTAATCAGCCGTTTTACAAAACAGAGCTGCTTTGTAAAGTGGATAGCCGCTTCATATTGCGGCGGATTCTACAATATTGCTGCGATATGTACACCAAAGTTTAAGTTAAAATTTAAGTTAAAATTAGCTTGTTCAAAGGTTCACAAGAGAACCAGTAAAATAAAAAGTTTTCAGTATTTATTTTGTACAATATCTAGTAAAATTATTAAATTTTGTGTTGTAAAGTTTTTTAAAAATTTTCTCCTCAAAACTCAAAATGTTTATGGCATAACAACTTAATAATACACTTTGAAAGGCTATAATTTATTACCAATTTTAACTTAAAATTTCAAAACAATATAGAATTTTCTTTTGCGGAGTCACACTCCGCAGCAACTACTAATGTCTCAAAAAAGGTGCGACTACTGGAAGCTTAACCTTTGGGAACTAACATAGCTTTATAAGACATGAAATCGAACATCGGTCTCATAGACCAATTGGAAAAATAACAACCGCCTTTTGGAAAATTACTTGGTTTAAATTTTATTTCTTAAATATAAAGTGTTTGGGTAATTTAACCAAGTTTGTGTGTTCATATAGCTTTTATTATAAAAAATATAAAATTATAAAAAATTAAAAATTTAGTGAAACGTAAAATATTAGAAAATTAAAAAATACGACATGATTACTTTCCTTTATTATAAAATAGGACGCAAACGAAACTTAACATTTTGTTAAATGAATATAAAAGAAACAAATTGTCCCAATATTTCGGAGGAACTGAAACTTTGCAGTCCAAATTACTGTTCTTCTTGGAGAACACATGTCTGGCATATCGGTACTAAATGCCCCAAGCACATAAATTTTGGGCATTTCTGCCATTTGCATTTCGATTTTCTATTTTTCTTGCTGCAGCAATAATAACATCTTCCATAGATTGGGGTTTTCTGATTAGGATCAGAAATGTTGTAAATTTCTTGAATACGTAATTTAATAGTTTTCGAAACGCCGGTACTAGTAACTCGATTTTTAATATGCCCCTCAACTAGCTGGTGTCCAAGAAGTTCTAAAAATTTTCTTCTTAGAATTTTTTCTTCCGGGTTATTATGTTTATATACAGTGCTTTCGTAAAGTATGGAATAAATTCGATAAAACATTTTAGAAGAATTTTCACAAAAAATACTCGGACCGGTCAACTTTAGTTTTTAAAACTGCATCTTTTTTAATATTTATAATTTTACGATCGTCTTTTGTTTTCGCACTATGACGTCAATTTTTTTAAAAAACACCCCATACTTTTAATCGCGAATTTGGATGCGGCACATTTTTCTGAGTAGAAATGTGTCAAATTCGTATGACCTTGAAGAGGAAAGTTTTCGAAATAATCAGTCCTAAAGTTTCGAAAATGTATGGTAAATTTATTAGAGTCGAAAAGTGTTTTCTGTACTTCCTCACCAGTGCATGCAGCCATTTTTTATATACTGATGGAAAAGTGAAAATATTACACCTAACGAAACAGTATAGAACTTATTTCAACAGCTGAATAATTATAACTAAACTAGCAGCAACGCAATGAGTTCATAAAATATTGTTTAGTTGCAAGAAACATTTCCAAGAATAATCTCGACTAAAATAATATATTAATGCCAGCAAAGCACCGTTGATTAAGGTAAATATAGAGTTACAGACAAACTTAGCCAATTATATAACTAGTAGACTAACATCGGTCTGTGAGACCGAAAGCGTTTATAACTTAAGAACTGTTCAACACTCAACTCTGACAACTTGAGGGTAACTGACTCTATTTGAGATCGAAAGGTACTGAGGACGGCAGAAATTTGCCTCAACTAGGGAAAAAATGCTTGGCAAAAATCGTAAATGTCGGTCTCTGAGACCGTATTGTTAGCTCCGGGAGGTTAAGATTGCTTCATTAGTTTTCATTTTACAAGCAAGGAACTAAAAAACGCGATTTTTTCTTGTAAATTGTTTATAACAGATTAAAAATTATGATTCTCGAGTTGGAAATTATGCAGAATTCATCTACTAACTGTCCTTTATGTAATCGCACAATCGGTTTCCGGGTAATATTTATGTTACGAAAAAATGCTTTATTGCTCCGGCCAATAAACAATTTTTTTTTAATTGAACAAGTTTTATCAACCGTTGGCATAATTTTCATAAGAACATCAAGTTTGTCAAGAGCGACAGGTTTACCCAGTTCAAGGAAAAATTAATTTCTTTCAGACAAAGATTACCTCATGATGCCGCCCCTCTTCCACTTGGACGATTTCGACCGCTGCTTGATGTTGCACGAAGAAATGCTCTACTGCTCCGTGACTGTACAGTTGAAACCCGCGAATCAGTCTCGAGTCTGGGACGTCATAACCGTAATTTAAAAAAAAAAAACAAGAAAGAAACCTTGAGACTTAATTTGAATTACAGGAAGTCATAAACAACCCCAAAAACTACCGGCACGACCGGTTGCGTTACGGAATTTGCGTGCCAACCTATTGTCCCAACATAACCAGAGATCTTTACAGTCCCACCAACGACGATGAGAGTTTGCGGAACGCGCTTTCCGAGTGTTTTTCAGAAAAATTTCGAGAAGTTGGTTTGACTGGAATTGTGACTAAAAGTCACTGTGAGAATAACAGGCCGTTTTATGGCGTCGACGTTTACGATTTGTTGATTACGTAAGTGATGAGATTGGGTTGTTTCGTTTGAGTTGGTTGGTTTGCAGGACGTTTTTCGGGGCTGTGTTGCTGTTGGTCGGATTTGCGTCGTTTTACGAGGGTTCGGCGCGCTACAAATCGGAAGAGGAGTACAACAGGATTGTGAATACTAAATGTAGGTGGTTGGTTTCGTAATTTTGTTGATACGGGAAAACTACAAAAGTATTTTTATACGGTGTGTCCGCTGAAAATAGAAAAAACCTTTTTATTTTACTGGTTCCACAACTAATAATTTTGTTTTTATTTTTCTTAGGTTATTTTAATTCTTTTATAAAAAAACTATTGCAATTGCGTTTCACACAAGTGTAGAAAATTTAGAAAAAATCGGTTGAAGATAAAAAATAAAATAAAGCAGACAGAAAATAAAAGTTTTTATTAGAACCAAAATTGATCAAGAGAAAATTCGAATGTCACACTCATTTTATAAGAAGAATCTGCAAATACTAACGACTGTTTACAGTCATAAATCATAACTTTTACTCTTAAAATTACAATAATTATATTTAACTTTTTCATTTTATTTACCTTATGTGGACATATAATTATATACATAAGTAAGTAAACTTACTTTTTGTGTGTCCTTTATTTTCCACATACCTACTTATTTAATTATTTAAATTTAAATCATGTCATGTTTTTAACACTTTAAAAACGTTTCATTGTTATTTAACATTTTAAAAAGTTTTGTCACACATTATTAAACACAAATACATTTAATCGATACTATAACTGTTTAATTATTGAAACAGTTTTCGCGTTATTGCTTCATCAGTAATAATCGATCCACTGTCTATGTTTCTTTATATTTTTGATTTATATCTTTTCCCCTTTCAATTTCAACTTATCTGTTCATTTTATTTATGTTTTTTTAATTTAAAGTCATATATAAATTAATAAACAAATTTAATAGAAGTAAATATAATAACAAGTATCAAGAAAACAACCAAGTATTAATAAATAATAGCGAACAAAATAGTAAATGGGTAAAATTCAATTATTATGGTCACGAAACGAATAAATTAACAAAAATTTTCAAAAATCAAAATTTAAAAATAGGATTAACAACTAATAATAAATTAGATAAATTTTTCAAACCAAAACTTGAAACAGACGATAAATATAATTTGAATGGGATATACTCGATTAAATGTAATACATGTAACAAAAAATATGTAGGCCAGACTGGCAGAAGTTTCTACACACGTTATAAAGAACACATCAATAAAAATAACACAACATCTAACTACACAAAACATTTGTACCAAGAAAAACACCAACATGGAACAATTGAAGGAACAATGAAGATTGAAAAAATAACGCAGAAGGGGATTAGAATGAACATAGCAGAAAACATGCATATTTACAAAAATAAAAATAAAATACAACTTATAGACGAACAATTAAGCGTTAAAGACGATATGTTACTAAAACTAATAAATAAAGTTAAAGTATAAAATAGTGTAAAAATAAAAAATAAAAAAATAACATAAATAAAATGAACAGATAAGTCGAAATTAAAAGGGGAAAAGATATAAGTCAAAAAATATAAAGAAACATAGACAGTGGATCGATTACTACTGATGAAGCAATAACGCGAAAACTGTTTCAATAATTAAACAGTTATAGTATCGATGTTTAAAATAATTGTTGTTTGTATTAAATGTAATTCTGTTTAATAATGTGTGACAAAACTTTTTTTAAATGTTAAATAACAATGAAACGTTTTTAAAGTGTTAAAAACATGACATGACTTAAATTCATTCATTTAAGTTAAATAATTAAATAAGTATGTGGAAAACAAAGGACACACAAAAAGTAAGTTTACTTACTTATGTATATAACAATAATTATAGTTTTTGTATTTGTTTTTTTACTTTGGATATCTTTGCCTCGATCATACTGATCCTGAAAAGTGAAATTTGACGAAATTGGGAGATATTATTTTCATAAAAATCAGTTTATATTTTTTTTCTCGAAAACTAACGTCGACAATTAACATTTAAAACTGGATATTTCTAGCTCTATACCAGAGGCATGTGTGCACCAAATTTAAAATAAATAACTTTCAATTCAAGCTCAATTTTGGTGGTGGCCTCAAGTGATGGGACACCCTGTATAACTAAAACCTGTTAAAGTGGCCACAATTTAACAATTCTAACATAAAATTTCTAGTAACAAGATTAAAACAATCAATCATTTTCAGTTGGTAATTTGGTCTCCTGTTTTTCAATTCCGAAGAATTGGTACAGATTAAGCAACGTCAACGAAACTCCCGACGCTAAATCGTTGCGATGCATCCAAGGCTTGCGTTTCGGTACAATGTTCGCCGTCGTTATGTCACACACGTGCATGATCGCCTTCTCAAATCCAGTGTCCAACCCGCAATACCTGGAAAAGGTACAATCCCCTACAAAATATTAAACACATACGTCATCTGCGCAAATGCTAAATTGTGTCGCGTCGATTACGCCACGCCCACTGATGACGTATGTATCTATTTGGGATCATTCTATCAGATTGTTTCAGGCAACGGAAGAACTCTTAAAAATGCTTCTCCTAAATGGAGGTCTGGTGGTGCAAACATTTTTTTTAATATCAGGTTTTTTACTTTGTTTCCAATTTTTCGTCGCGTTGGAGAACAGAAAAAAGCTCACTGTACAAGACATATTCCTGGCGATTTTTCACAGATACATTCGGTAATCTAATTAGCAAATAAAAATTCAATTCTAATGACAAAATTGTAGATTGACGCCTTCTTTGTTCGTCGTTGCTATGTTCAACAGTTCTTGGTTGTATCGCGTCTCGCGTGGTCCTAATTGGGACCATGCCATCGGGGACGAATACAGGAATTGCAGGGCGAATTGGTGGACCAACGTTTTGTACATCAACAATTATTACAACAAAGAAAACATGGTAAGAATTTAAATAACGGTTTGAAACAATAACAAAGTTGTAAGAAACAAATTACGCGCGAGTCAAAAAAGTTACGCACTAGTCAAAAACATTACGCACGAGTCAAGAAAATTACGCACGAGTCAAGAAAATTACGCACGAGTCAAAAAAGTTACGCATGAGTCAAAAAAAGTTTTTTTTCTTCTTTTTGTTTCAGTGTTTGCAACAAACTTGGTACATTGCAGCCGACACACAAATGTTCCTTGTGAGCCTCTTAATTGTGGCATTGATGTGGAACTTTCGGCGACACATTACGATAATCTTGGCGTCATCTCTGGCAATTGCGATTACAATTCCAGCCGTTATTAATTGGGTCAACGATTATGATATTTTGATAAGGTCTTATCCGGAGTGAGAATGAGGTTTCTTGCCCTAATTCAGATTTACTATTTTTTTTAACTTTTAGGCCTTTGTACACAATATTACTGGACAATCAACATTGGCACCAGATGTTCGCTTCAGGTTACACAAATGGCAGCGGTTATATAGTGGGATTGGCGTTTGGATACTACTTTTACCTCCACAGAGGCCAACGAAGTTTTGAAAATAAAAATAAAGTAACAGCCAACTAAATAAATTCGACTGAAATTTAATACCTTTTTGCAGTTTTGTATCGCAATTTGGTGGATTTTCATGTACGGGTGTCCGGTGTCGGTGGTTTTGAGCGCAGCTGCTATGTACAGCGACGATTTCACTTACACCAAGCTGGGTTCCGCACTTTACATTGCTTTAGGAAGGCCCATTTTCGCATTCGGGGTGGGATTGGCCATATTCGGATTGTCCCAAGGAGCCGGATGTGAGGTTTCTACTTTTATAGCCACACTGTATTGAAGAAAAAAAATTATTTCAGGGTTTATGCGCTGGTTCTTGTGTTGGAAACCCCTGCAACCTCTAGGAAGGATAACTTACTCGGCCTTTCTCGTCCATGTGATTCCGATGCGAATAAGGGCCGGCCAGATCAGGACCGTACTCTTCGTTTCCGATTATTTATTCGTAAGTCAATAAAAAATTTAAAAAAATCCGATGTTAATTAATAAAAAAATTAGTTTTCGCAAACTTTGGGTGATGTCGTGATGGCTTATTCGCTGGGGCTGGTTTTGTGCCTCTTCATCGAAATGCCCACATCGGCTTTGATGAAGCTCGCGCTCAAACCTCCCCCTAAACCAGAACTGAAGAGCAGGGAGAACGGCGGTTTCGAGGACTGCGACGAATCGAGCAAAGTTTAAACCTTCAGGTGTTAGCGATTTGTATTGTAATTGGTTTGATTAAAGTTTGATCCTAAATTGCACAATGGCTAGTAATTAATAAAAACTATGACTTGTGGAATAAACGTGTTTTCGTCGAATTGATAAATAATGGCTCCTTGAATTTATTGCGCCAGTTGCGTTAAATTATGCACCGGTTGAGGTGTTTTTTGTTTGAAAAAGTTTTGGAAATTAAAAAATGGGTTCGTTGAGTTTTGCTTGTCTTTTAGCTGCGGTTGTTCTGCACATTGGTTCGGCCGAAGTGGTTCCAGGTAATTTTTTTTTTAATAATAGGCAAATTGGCATTTAGATTTTACCCATACAACACGTCTACAGGATGTCTAGAATTAGGATATCTATTTTACGTCCTAGCTATACATACATAGCCTAGCCATGAAGTAGACATCCAGTAGATATTGAGTGTTGTACAGGGTGAGTTAAGTTTTACCGCCCTTTAAAATAATTTGTCAATTCTCATAAATTGCATGAGTAATTTTATATTATTAAGGTACATAGAAACCAAGAAAAAATCTTTTTTTTTTAATCAGGTAAAATTTTGGCTTTCTTTCAATTACTAATTGCTCAATTTATTAGTTTTTTTATGTACGAACAGTAAAATATTTTCATACAATTTAGTGTAATTGAAATAATTTTACCAATTTGGGTTCATTAAATAAAGCCATTTCCGTATTAGAAGGTATTTTTTTAAATGATTTACGACATAAACTGACCAATTCACCTAACAATGGTATTGGTTTTAGGTACTTGACTGATTATTTATGACAGTCGTAAAGTTAAGTTAAAAAGTGCAACGTTACATTTTACAGGACCGGAATAAGGGTCTTCGCTATTTCTTTAAAAGTTCACAACATCGTAACTAACAGCTACACGGTAATTATAATAATAATAAAAAATAATTTTTGCAATATTAGATTTTAAACTTGATAAAAAAATCGCTTAACAGCTTCTAATTTCTGTTAGTATATCTGTCTACAATTTTGTGTTTTAATTTTGCCGTCTGCAAAGTCAATATACCTATCGGTTATTGAACCTTCCCATAAAATAAATTGCTTAATTCACCCAAAGTTTAAAAACCCTAATCACAACCCTAGGTCACCTTGTGAATAAAGAAACATTCACATTCGCAACAAATCTTCGAACACTTAAACATCGTTGGTAAAAAGTGAAAATTAAAACTTTGTTTTGTGGAATATTGAACATTTGTGTTTAGTTCAGGTATAATCATGCCATTTCAATACTCAGTCGAGGAGAAGCTTGAAATGCTTTTAATTTATGGGTAATGGGGCATCACTTTGAGCATCTTTCATAAAATAAACTTAATATTTACCTATTAAAAACTTATTTTATTTTTCTCACAAATTCCAGAATACGGGTCTGGCAACAACTAAAACGCCGTCCCCTTCAGTTTTATGGGTCGATCATCAGGTATTGTTACGTGGTAGACCGTATTATCCATTGTTGGAAAGTCATAAATAAAAGTATTTTTCGTGCTTTATGTTAAATTTGATTTAACTCAAAAAGTAATAATTTTTTAACGAACCAAATTGCAATTAACAATGCTACGAATAATTTGACAAATTTTGAAATAAGAAACCAAACATGGAAATTTTACCCGAAACTGTTTGTTTTACTTTTTTGGCTTGAAATAAAAATGATTTGGAAAACTTGTAGCACTAATCGAAAGTGTAAACTTCAACTGATGTAACATGTAAATTGCATACTTTCCCCTCAATCTTTAATAGGTATTATGGCCGGGGCGGTAAAACTCACCCTGTATGAGTAAGCAACCATTGCCGACTAGGATTTAATATCTTTTAAATGTTTACCCAAAAAAATCCAAAATCATTTAAAAGGTCACATAAATACATACAGTGCATTTTTTTTGCCAATGAACCACTAAAAATTGTAACTTTATTTTTCGCACACTTTTAGTTTTAAATGTAACAGACATTAAAAATGATTTTAAAATAAATAAAATTGCTTTTGATTTTATTAACAAAACAAATTTTGAAATCCCCTAATTAATTACAAAAATCATAATAAAGAATTCAAGGAAGTTTGTTGACATTAAGTAAACTGTAGAACCCAATTTACATTAACATTTTACTATTTAATTTCCAAGCGCATGTTGTAACAACAAGATCAACCTTCAAGATAGTTACACATGCATTTGAGCGACAACAAGAAATATTGCGCTCATAAAAAACGTTTCAATTGACACAATTTAAAAAAAAAAAAATGATGAAAAACTTGCAGATCAGGATTATGTAAAGATGCCCCCCTTGTACCACCTGGACGATTTCGACCGATGTATGATGCTGCAAGAGATGTTTTTCTGTTCGGTGACGATACAACTGGCCCCTAAAACCAACCGCTCGGATGTGTGGCCCATCATTGAAGTTAGCAACCGTAACAAGAACTAAAAAAAATTAGAATATTTTTTTTTAGAGAGTCATAAAGAGCCCAAAAAATTTCCGACACGATCGGTTGCGGTACGGCGTTTGCGTCCCGACGTACTGCCCAAATGTGAGCCGCGACGCCTACAGCTTGGAAAACGACGACGAGAATTTGGGGAGGGAGCTGTCGAAATGCTTTTCGGAAAAATTCGAGGAAATGGGATTGATTGGAACTGTGACCAAGAGTCACTGTGAAAACGATCAACCTTTTTATGCAATCGGTTGGTACGATGTCTTGATTGGGTAGGTTGGGTTCTAGGTGGTAAATCGGTTAATTTGTTAGATGGAATTTTTAGGCTCATTTTGGGCGGCTGTGTGGTTTTAATTATATTTTCGAGCTTCTATGAAGGAATCGCACGTTATAAGTCGGAGAAAGAGTACCAAGCAATCGTCAGTGCCACTTGTAAGTGAAATACTATTTTTATCATAAAAAAATAATTGTTTTGATTGTTACAAAAGCTTCATTTTTCTAAGTATGAAAAATTTTCTATAGCAAAAATTGTAGACAATAGAAAACTGTACACTTTTTGATTTTGATCATTTTTCATATCTTAATCCGTTTTTGAGTTATGAATTTTCCAACATTAAATACATTTTATCATTGCACTATCAAAAATATAACAGTTTGGAAGACTAAAAAATTGATTAATTTTTCAAGTTACAAAAAAATATGTGGAAGAAAAGTTGTAGATATTAGAAAGCTCTGTAATTATTGTTCTGATTATTTTTTTGTATCTGAACCCGTTTTTATGTTAGGAATTTTCAAACTGAAACACATTTTATCAATCAAAATATCCTCAAAAGTATAAAACTTGGAAGGGCAAAAAATGCTTTATTCTTCGAGCTAGAAAAAAATATATAAAAAAGAAGTTGTAGCTATTAAAAGGCTCAATAACTTTTATTGTTATTATTTGTTTGTATCTCAACCGGTTTTTATTTTACGAATTTTCGAACGCATTTTACACGCAAAATGTTTTGAAAAGAAAACGTCCCTTATTGTGCGACTTACAAAACAATGTGCGGAAAAAAAGTTGTAGACGATAGAAAACTCTACACTTTTTAATCTTGTTAATTTTTTATATCTTAAACTATTTTTAAGTTAATAATTTTCCAACATTAAACACATTTTATCACCGCACTATCAGTTTGGAAGACCAAAAAATTGATTTATTCTTCAAGTTACAAGAATATATGTGGAAGAAAAGTTGTAGATATTAGAAAGCTCTGCAATTATTGTTCTGATTATTGTTTTGTATCTGAACCCGTTTTTATGTTAGGAATTGTCAAACATGAGACACATTTTATCAATCAAAGTGTCCTCAAAAGTATAAAACTTGGAATGGTAAAAAATGCTTTATTCTTCGAGTTACAAAAAAAATATATAAAAAAGAAGTTGTAGCTATTAAAAGGCTCAATAACTTTTATTGTTATTATTTGTTTGTACCCTAATCCGTTTTTTGTTACGAATTTTCGAACACATTTTACACTCAAAAGGTTTTGAAAATAAAACGTCCTTTATTTTGCGATTTACAAAACAATGCGCGAAAAAGAAGTTGTAGACGATAGAAAACTCTACACTTTTTGATCTTGCTAATTTTTCATATCTTAAACCATTTTTAAGTTAAGAATTTTTCAACATTAAGCACATTTTATCACCGCACTATCAGTTTGGAAGACCAAAAAACTGATTTATTCTTCAAGTTACAAGAATATATGTGGAAGAAAAGTTGTAGATATTAGAAAGCTCTGCAATTATTGTTCTGATTATTGTTTTGTATCTGAACCCATTTTTATGTTAAGAATTTTCAAACATGAGATACATTTTATCACTCAAAGTATCCTCAAAAGTATAAAACTTGGAAGGGTAAAAAATGCTTTATTTTTCGGGCTACAAAAAAATATATAAAAAAGAAGTTCTAGCTATTAAAAGGCTCAATAACTTTTATTCTTATTATTTGTTTCTATCTCAACCCATTTTTATGTTACGAATTTTCGAACGCATTTTACACTCAAAATGTTTTGAAAAGAAAACGTCCTTTATTTTGCAACTTACAAAACAATGTGCGGAAAAGAAGTTGTAGACAATAGAAAACTCTACACTTTTTGATTTTGTTAATTTTGCATATTTAAAACTATTTTTAAGTTATGCATTTTTATTTAGAATTCGGTTTGCCACTATCAAAAACATAAAGTTTGGAAGGACAAAGAAATGATTTACTCTTCAAGTTACAAAAAAACATATTGAAGAAAAGTTGCAGATATTAGGAAGCTCTGTAATTATTGTTCCGATTATTTTTTTGTATCTCAACCCGCTTTTATGTTAGGAATTTTCAAACAAAAGCAGAAAAGGGTAAAACATGCTTCAATGGAAACAATTTTTTCCAGTCGGTAAATTCGTTTCGTGCTTCTCAATCCCAAAGAACTGGGAGCGTCTCTGCACCTCCAACAAAAGTCCGGACGCCCAATCCTTGAAAGCTCTGCACGGCCTGCGTTTCGGAACCATGTTTGCTGTCATCACCTCGCACACAATGTTGGTCATATCAACGAGCCCAATAACGAACCCCCAATACATCGAAAGGGTATGGTAAAATCAGCTTCCATAAAACGATTCATTTTTTCCCTCGCAGACAACAGAAGAATTCATGAAAATGTTCCTGATGAACGGGGGATACGTCGTCCAGTCGTTTTTCCTAATCTCAGGTTTCTTGCTGAGCTTCCAGTTTTTTGTAACGTTCGAAGGAAAGAAAAGAGTCACTTGGGCTCATGTAACAAACGCAATAATTCATCGATACGTTCGGTAATTTTTTTTAATGGAAAATAGCTAAGGTAAGTGCCCCAAATTCAGACATCTTTCGGAATTTTTGTTACATTTTATACAATAAAAGGTATGCCTATATAGTAATTTTCGTCGGGTATTTTTTTTTTAACTATTAATGGTTTCCGATGATATCTAACCATTGATTTCAATTAAAAGTTTATGGCAACTAATATGATTAATAGTTTTGTCAAGTGCTGTCAATATCACCTAATTCAGACATAAGAAATAAAATTTGTTCCAAATTCAGACAGGTAGTGAACGTAATTCCGACAGTGATCGTAAATCAGTTATATTAGGAGAACATTATTCCAACAAATACAAAAGAATGTCTTTTAATTTTTTAATTATATATACAGCATAAAATAGAACAGTAAAATATAAAAATTACATTAATTTAATTGAAATTAAACAAATTAAACGCAATACTTTTTTATCTCTTTAAAGGAGCAGGAGCAGTTCGAGTTTGTTTTAAGTTTATCGCGAAAACTTAAAAATAATTAAATATTAGACCCGTTATAGAAATTTAATCAGTGGCTCGGTTATAGCCATTTGTTGTAGGCGCGTGACGTCATAATTCACAATCAATTTTATTCGAACAAATTTTTTTTTTTTTTATTATTTTTTTTTTGGGTTTCCTTAAAAACTAAAAAGAATGAATTGTGTAATACTCGTTCGATAAACTAATTAGAGGCAGTTATGACGTCACGCGCTTTCAACAACAAATGGCTATATCTCAATGTCCGAATTGCGGAACACTATGTTAATGTGTACCTAATTCTGACATCATATAAATATTAATAATTTAGTGGTAAAAATGACAATACACTATGTTAAAATGAAAATTTAAAGCCTTTTTATTGAGCCTAAACAAAAATTATCCGTATGTTTTTAATTATTTGAATCTCACAGCAAAGTAAAAAGTGGTCTAAATCTGCTTACCTTATAAGAAAAGTTTCGCATTTAAACACAATATGCCATTCACAAAACGTGGCTAACTTCTAGGTTACACCAAACCTACACAGCTAAATGTAAAATAGGAAACGGCTCTTGAAATGAAAAATATAATGTTGCCTTGCGTCAAAAGATGTCTCAACAATTTTTTTAATATTGTAGTTTTCTTATTTTAAACAAATAAATAGAAACGTGTCTGAATTTGGGTCAGTTTCTGAATTTGGGACACCTGCCTTACTTAGTGTAACACACGATTCTAGTACAATATTTTATCCAATTTAATTGCAGATTGACGCCGTGCCTTCTTGTGGTGGCGATTTTCTGCGGGACTTGGTTGTCCCATTTCTCGCGAGGACCTCTTTGGGACCACATCGTCGGCGAAGAGTATAGGAATTGTCGCGAAAATTGGTGGACTAATGTTTTATACATCAACAACTATTACAATAAAGAAAACATGGTACTACAGTTTCTTTCCAATTTTCTTCCACTAATTATTTAATCTCAGTGCTTGCAACAAACTTGGTATGTGGCAGTGGATATGCAAGTGTTCATCGTCTGTTTGTTTTTGACTGTTCTAATGTGGAAATATCAAGACTACATAAAAATTATAGTAACAGTGTCGTTGGGTATTTCGATCGCAATAACAGCCACTGTTAATTACATCAACGATTATGACATCCTAATAAAATCGTACCCGGAGTAAGCGTTTGGACGTCTCGCGAAATGTTAATTAATGAATTTCTTGATTTTGCAGAACGGTGTACAATTTTTTTTTGGACAACCAGCAATGGCTGATCATGTTTGCCGCAGGTTACACCAACGCCAGCAGTTACATATTAGGATTGGGGTGCGGTTATATATTTTACAAAAATCGAGGAAAGACTCTCTTCGATTCCGAAAACAAGGTAAAAAATTAAAAGAAACTATGAGCCACGCCAGTAAATTGAGTTATTCAAATTTTTTCAGTTTTATGTTTTTCTGTGGTGGATTATGGGTTATGGATTCCCCATTGGGGTTGTGCAGGCGGCTGGGTTTATGTACGGGGACAGTTTCACCGCCCCCAGAATTTTAGCCGCTCTTTATCCGGCGTTGGGTCGACCGCTTTTTGGGTTGGGAATTGGGATTTTAATATTCGGCTACTCGCAAGGAGTGGGCTGTAAGTATTGTAGTTTGGATCATAAAAAAAATTTTAAATCGTACTTAACTTTGCGGATAGTACTAATGACTGTTTACAGTCATAAATCATTACTTTACTCTTAAGATTCCAATATAAGGGAATTTTAAACTAATTACAGCTTTTGGATTTTTTTTCGTACCTTGGTTAACTTTGTGTCAATCATACTGATCCTAAAAAGTGAAATTTGGCGAAATTTTGAGATATTATTTTTATAGAAAATCAGTTTTTATTTTTATTTTTTCGAAAACTAACGCCGACAATTAACATTTAAAACTGGACATTTTTAACCTTATACCAGAGACATGCGTGTACCAAATTTCAAATAAATAACTTTCAATTAAGGCCGTTCCACCCTAAAGATTGTTGACAAATGCAATTTGCTTTTATTTTTTATAATCCAGACATCACCATAATTAGGATAAAGTGCAGTGGATAATAGCTCTATGTGTAACAATGAAAACGGTTTTCGAGCGGTTGCATTCCAATATACCTGGTCAACAGATGCGATTTTTTTTTCTTTTTTAACAGTGCAATTATTTATTTAGAACAGATAAATAATCACAACATAACCTCAACAGTGTAAAAGTTCTAAAATATCCCCGAAAGAGAAACATGAAAAGATAAACCCAGTTTGGTTAGGTTAGGTTAGGTTGAAGACTTCTATCTCCGTCAATCTTAGAGCAAATCGATTTTTAATTGCACCGTCGTGTTCCTCGCAAAAAAATACATAAGTTTTCATGTTTATATGACGCTCTAAGCAAGAAAGCAAAAAAACGGTTTTCCTTGGGTTGGCTTTTTTCACTCACATTTTAAAAATATTTTTTTTAAATTTTTTTCTTTTTGCCTTTTTTTTCCTTACTAGGATAACTTTTCCTGCCGGAAACGATGGAACAAGAATCAGTTGAATTGCTGCAGTATTAACGGAGCTACGGCCATTTTCTCGGCACTGTACTCCGATAGGTTAGGTTAGGTTAGGTTGAAGACTTCTATCTCCGTCAATCTTAGAGCAAATCGATTTTTAATTGCACCATCGTGTTCCTCGCAAAAAATACATAAGTTTTCATGTTTATATGACGCTCTAAGCAAGAAAGAAAAAAAAGTGTTTTCCTTGGTTTGGCTTTTTTTTCCTTTTTGAACAGTGCAATTGTTTATTTAGATCAGGTAAATAGTCACAACCTAACCTCAACAGTGTAAAAATTACCTGGCCAAGCGCCAAATTGATATTTTGGAAATTATCTTTCCATCTAACGTATAATGATGCTATCATTAAGCGGTCGTTAGGATAGGGAAAAATAGCACAATGAGTGGTATAATCAAAGAAACAGAATTAATTTAGTTTTACGTTTTTAGGGTTTCCAACCAAGTTCTTCAGTTGGTCCGTTTTAGAACCGTTAGGCAAGCTCACCTATTCTGCTTTCCTGATACACACGGTACCGATAAGGATGCGTGCTGGATCATTGAGGAACATGACTTACTGCTCCGATTCGACGATTGTGAGTGAAATTTTAGTTTATTGCAAAGTGTTTACGCGTGGTTTTTAGATGCTGCAAGCGTTGGGCGACTTCGCCATATCCTACTGCTTTGCGTTATGTCTGTGCTTGGTCGTTGAACTGCCCTCAAGCGCTCTGATAAAACTAATGATGTCGCAGTCAAAAAAGGCGCCGCCACCGCTCCCAAGTACGATAAGCACCGTGACAAAAATGTGAATTCAATTCCAACATCAGATTTATGTATTTTTTTTATAATAAAATTAGTTTCTATTGGCGTGTCATCTGTGTAATCATGGCTAAACTATGGCGAAAATTATTTTGATATTGTTTGACTGGCTGAGTTGCAGGCAAGGACACCTCTTCCCTCATTAACCCTTCAGTAGGCGTCTGGATTACATACGTAATCCATTTTTATTATTGTGTTAAGTGTGTTTAATAAATAACTATTTTTAGTGACCTAGGAACTGATAAAACTTAATACAGGCGGCCCTCGACTTTCGCACAATTCGCTATTCCGCACATTTTAAAATATTCAATTTATTAAAGATTTTTGTGAAAAAAAAATCAATATTGGGAATTCAAATTAGTTTAATTAGTTTAATATAGATAACAGTCGCGCTGTGACGTCACAGACAGGAGAAACTAATTTTTAACGCCAGTGTACGTTCAAAGTGACTTTTTGCAAATATGTTGCATGTATTTAATAAAAATTGGGAAAATTATGTTATAAATTTGTCATCTGCCAAAATTGATTTGAAAGATTAACAACAGCGCAAACAATCTGAAATTTAAATTGAAGGAAAACTATTTAACAAAAATGTTGCATCATCTTTGTGTAAATGAAATAAAGTAATTTTTTTACTTCAATACTTATCATCTCTTAGAATTGAGTTTGAAAGATTTACAAGTGCACATACTATTACAAAAATATTATCTGCAATTGGCATTAGATTGGCTGGCAAGCGATTTGCCAATATTTTAAACGTTTTTATTCTCTGATTAGACCTCTCACTTCAGCGTGAAAATTTTTTAGGTTAGTGAATGTTAACACTGACACTTAAAAACTGGCCTTCAATTTGATATCAAACAAACAAATTACAAATCAGTTCATTTCTTCTTTAGAATCATCGAAAACTAATCAAATTATTACAAACCTCAAACAATAACACACGCACATCACGAATCACTCCAGTCCGTGACGTCAGGCGCTTAGTTGAATTTAAATACGCCAGAGTACATGCGTAGCTTGAATTGCCAATTGGCGCGAAAGTCGAGAACCGCCTGTAGGTAAAAAAAAACAGTTTTATATAAAACAATTTATTAAAAATAAAACTTATATTAATGACAAGCTTTAATACACATTCTCCAACTGATAATAATTCGGTAACCAGTACATAAAAAAATAATGATATTTGGGGACACGCTCCTGAAAATTCAATCGTCTCAATTCTTAACAAAATAATTTAACAAAGTATTCATCTTGGGCTTTTTCACCACAACCTGTTGACAAATCTCCTCCCTGTCCCGTTCCCTCTTCCAATCATCCCACAATTCCTTCTGTATATTCGTAGGTAGCTGCTGAAAAACCGCATGATCGGCGGTGGGCGGACAAGACACCTCCCCCTCTAAATCAGGCCTGTCCATCTCCATCGAATTCAATCGCAATTCCGCCACCCTCAACTTCGAAGGGGACGCGCAATCCTCGATGCTCCCCAAGCAGCGCCGCTTGGCGATCAACATTCCAAATTTAGACTTCTTCGGCGACGGTTCCAGCTCAGATTCAGATCCGTCCGTATTCGAGTCGGCCAGGCTCAGTCTGCTGTGCTCCCCGAAATTAGAATTTTGAGACTGTTCGTTCACGATGCTCGTCACGGATTGCACCGAGATGTCTTTTCTTAAAAATGAGGCAATTGAACCCCTTCCGAGCGTTCGTTCCTGAAATTTCGTAAATGACAACCCCAAAAGGGTTACGTGGTAGGGTTTTGTGACGTCAACCAGCTTGGAAAACAAGTGCATTATCGTCGCCATCAATTTATTCTCGGAATTCTCCGTTAAAAATATGGACTTTCCATTTTTGTCGTTCGAAAATAAAATGGGGCTGATGTTGCACTGTCTCGTCTCTCGGTGGCTCAGTTTGTTGATTTTGTCGACCTTTCGTGCGGTCAGCTTCAATGTCCGGGGGACGCGACCGTCCTCGCTCACCAAAATCATCAGCCGGCCCAGCAAACTGCTGAATTTCTCCCTCACTTCCGCCTCGGCGTTGATCAACTTGCAGCTGTCCTCGATGCCGATGCTCTGAGGCCGACCGGTCGCTTTTACAAGGCTTTCGTCATTCCCAAACGACAAATTCTTCAACAATTTCGCCTTCTCCAACCCCAGAGTGGCTTTCAACTGTCCAAAATCGCAGTTCTGAAGCCCTTCGATCGTACTAACCCCGATTTCTTCCAACGCGCCGGCCGTAGACGCGCCAATCCCGGGAATGTTTCTCAGCAGCTTCAAATTCAAGATCAGTTCCAGCGCACTATTCGGGAAAACCAGCGTCTGTTGATTCGGTTTGTTTACAGCGCCGGCCAATTTCGCCAGGAGTTTGTTGTGCGCGATTCCGGCACAGGAAGTCAATTTGAGGTCGTTTTTCAAGCCGTCGCGAATGTCCTGCGCGATCATCGAGCCCAAAATCAGGCGAGTGCGGCAACCGCACTGACAACTTTCACTGAAATCACCGAAAACATTTCCTACCAGTTTCTCCGATTCCTGCAATCTTTTTTCCACCAACTGAGTCACGTCTATGTAATTTTCGTCGAAGCCTAACCTTTCGACGAGGGAGGAGTATCTCTGCAGGTACGAGGTGACCTGGTAGGAAGCTTGTCTGTAGTCGTGGAGGTCCTCGCCGTTGACCAAAATTAAATCGGGGCACGCTTTGTACGCGTCACTAATCAACATGCATTTCGTGACGCCGTATTCGCGTGCTTTGTAGTTGCTTGTGACGACGATGTTCTTCTGCTGGATTCCCACAGGTTTGTCGCACAAATCTGGGTTTTTGTTCATTTCGACCTGGGCATAAAAACAGTCCAAATCGATGTGGATTATCGTGGAAGAGTGGGATTGCAACTGTTGGGACATCTGAAACAAAATTATTAAGTAAAGGGAAATCTTGAAAAGAAAAACTTAACTTTTAAAATAAGACAAACTTCCTCCGTTTAACACCTGTCAACACATAACCTCGAAATCGTGTGCTGTTGATTTTTGAGGTTATGCGATGTGAAGTTTACAATGGAGAAATTGAAAGATGCCCACTATTTTCAGTTATCATCTCAGGGGAACATTTACACCCTCGTTAAATTAGAACTGGCTAATGGTACGAATAAACTGCTGGTGGCGTCCTTAAAACGAGAGGTATTTTGTTTCGAGTACCAGGAAACACCGACTGGAACTTTGGTACCGACTACGAAAGATGTTTCATTCACTTACATACCAAGTACGTTCGTCCTTTTATTATTTATTTATTTAAATCATTTATAGTGCCTCAAAAAGGCATCCTAACTATAACTCAAATTATACAAATTATAAAATCATTTCGTAGAACCATTTCAAGCAAGGGTCACTTTAGAATAATTACTGTATTTTAGTACCAGCTAATTACAATAATTTACACATACTTTGTTTGACATCGTATTTTATATAGCATCATATAATATTATTTAAATAATTCTTATTAAAACCATGTAGGGGAAAGCGAACCCTGGGGGCAAAGTGAAATAGTTAAATAAATTCTTAATTAGTGTAGCTCTCTTTGAAGCAATTGACTAAGAACAAGCAGATTCAACTACAGAACTCTGTAGAAATTGGTTGGCGCATTTCCATCAGATAACTTCAAAATTAGTGAAAATAGATAAATTTTCTTTAGTTTTACACTAAACTAAGATTTAGTTATCCATTTTTCCTTGATTGAAGATCTTTATTCCTGGTTTTACTATCATTTTCATTCCCTTTTACAAAAAGTACTTTCGCCCTTTTGTTCGCATTGAATTAAGGTGGGATTTCAGGTGGGGCCGAGATTATTTCGATGGACGCTTTCAACAAATCGGAAACCAACAACGATTTCGTGATAGGAATTACGATTGTTAAAGTAAGGATTGGGGAAATTAATTAAAAACTAAGCGAATCGTTTTAGAACAGCAACGAGTCGAACGCGCTCGAAACTTACCTGAACATCTACTCGGAATGGGAAGAAAACGTCGAGTTTAACATCGAAAGCATCTCTCAGAATTGTCTCAACATCGAATTGAACTTCATTCCATACCATCTGACGCACACGAATTTAATTTCATGGGAGGACGGGACTCCAAGTAAAGAGGTGGTGTTCCTGTTGGCTGGAAGCGATAATAAGATACATATCTATCGAGAAAACGTGAACAATCACGTTTATAAAGAAATCGACTGTAAGGAATTTTTTCCCGAGTTTTACAAACCTCCGAGCGTGGTAATTTGGATAGATGTTTATTATTTTGATGATTACCGGAGGTAATTTGCAATTAAATTGAGGCTACTTTTGATTGGTAACGTTGCAGGCGGTTAACGGCTTTCGGTTGCGAATGTGGCTACGTTCGTTTATGTAAAATCAACGTCAAAACCAACAAGATTATGTTCAATTTTTCAGTGCAATTAAATGACACAATTTCCAACGTTCGAATATACCTCGACCAAGCAAACATCAAAGTTCCTGCAGTTCTGGATCAAGTGGACGTTGAATGCGCTGAAGAAGTGCTAAATCTGGTCGTTACAAACACCATATTACCAACAGTGTTGTTTAAGTACGTATTCTTTCTTTTTCTGATCCTGAAAAGTTCAATTTGACGAAATTGGGAGATATTATTGTTATACAAAGTCAGTTTTTATCTTTTTTTTGCAGCCACAAAGTAAAAAAAAGGGTTTTGGGGAAAATTTAGTTGCTTAGTTTTGTTGTGGCAAATTATTCGCAAAAACATTATTACTTTTCCAGTTAGAACAATTTTACGAATTACGTTTTTTTTTTCTTGTTGCTATTTTCCTTGGTAATAAACAAATATTCATACAATTTATGAAAATTAACAAACTATTTTGAAGGGCGATAAAGCTTATAACACCCTTTATATTTGTTTTGTCAGTTTTTCACGTCTCATCCATCTTAATTGACTTGTTGTATTGCCTCATTCTGTTCATTTTGAACTATAAACAATTTATTTTTTAGAGATGTGCTCACTTATGGGCTGAGAAAATATGGGCCGTTGATAAGACACGAAGCAACTTATGTCACAGCCTGTATGGAAATTGCAGACATTGATTTCGATGGCCATTTTGAAATTCTTCTAGGAACCAGCAATCAGGAAATTATGTTGTATAAATTCGATGATAAAAAGGGTTGGTGGCTGAAGGAGACAAAAAAATTTGCAGCACCCGTTCTGGGGCTCAAATATTTGGATGTAACAGGTGATGGCGTCAAGGAATTGATTGTGTTGACTATGAGAGGGGTCCACATTTTGCAGGTGTGAATTGTACAAGGTGGCCATAAACATCAGTTATCTCACTAACTTTGGAATGAGCAATAATTTAGAAAAATAGCGAATCAAACTTAATGGTTGGCAAAATGACACACTGCACCGCTAGATTGTATTTTTTAATTCCAGAAACGGTTAGAACATTATATTAATAGTAAAGGCATTTTACATCTGTCAGTTTAAGGTTATATTAGCAATGTAGATTTAAAATTGGAAAATATAGCACAAAATGATTGTTTCAAAGAAACTTTTGATGAGGAAAAGTTCGTAACATTTAAGTGATTTTGTCTAAATTGTATAGCTTATGGTATTAAGTACTAATTGCTATTAACAAAGTAAATAAAAAATATTTTTTCATAGCCTTTTCTGGAATTAAAAAATATATTATAGCAAATGCCAGTTTTTAAATAAAAATTACACATCATTCCCCATAACCTCATTCCATGGCTACTGGAATAACATATTTATGGCCACCAGGAGTTAAAAAACAATAGGTAAATTACGAATTTTTTGCAGCACGACCCTGCTCACGTTCAGAAGATGGCGGAAAAAAAATTGAAAATGCTTCCAAAATAATTGTGATAATAGTTGTAAGTTGCATGTATTCAATTATAAGAGAATTAGAGTTTAATCAATTTATTATCAGTGAATCCAGGCACAGAAAAATTCATCGTGAAAATTATAACTTAATTTATACATCCTAACTAACAAATTTTATCATTCTACATTATATACAGCGATATGAAAGTAGCGTTTCTAATCACGAAATAATAGAAGACCTTAAAAAGCAAAATGCATCCAAACTATAATATGATATAGAAAACTCTAATTAACTGTATTCGATATATAAAAAAATATGTTTACGATTTATATCTTCAACTTCTAAAACGCTAGATATTAGGCAATTTTTTTTCATGACAATGGACCAAATTATTTCTCATGATTCAACAATTAACGGATAAAATTCGCAAAATATGCACCAAAAAACCTTCGCTCACGCACACATCCCCCCCCCCCCCCATACCTTAACTACTCACAAATATTACCTTAACGATACTCTAAAATCTAGGCAGTCTTACGATTCACACTTCATCAAATTAACTCGCATTATAAACTTAGTACAGGACATGTTTCGATGAATTCAAATTACCACAACTCAACATTTTCTGCAAATCGAACTCAAATAAATAGTAAAATTTATAAAATGTTTAAAAGCAACGTGTTTAAAACATATTGCATCATAAATAAAGCTTTGGCAGGCTACTCTACGACCGCGATTCTCATTCATCCCCGTCCGCACCCCCCCATTCAAACGAAATATACACAATAATTTAAAGTCCAACAACAAATTCTCAAAATTCAGTCGACATTATCTTGGAATATGAGCCGCACGTAGCCCGGACTCCCCGACAGCGGCGAAGCGCAGAACGGGCAGACCGCATGGAAGCCGTTCGTGCCGTGCGGTATCGGCATGTTCGCCCAATACCTAAAAAAACCCACAGTAAAATCTCCGAATATGAAACACGAGAACTGGCTTACTTGACTGTCTTTTCGGTGGCCATGTGTCCGCACGGATTGAAGGCAAAAGTAGGGGGGCCGGAATCGACGTAAAAAGCCGGCTCCAGTCCCATGCAGACTTTGACGGCGGGTCCGACCTAAAATTCGTTCGTTAAATGACGAAAAAAAATTAATTGAAATTACCTCCAAGCAAATGGGACATCTTCTGTCGCCTGACTCCTTATCCTGGCCCCATTCGTGCAGTCCCTGTACGTGTCCGCAATTCAAGTAGACGTAAGGCTGCTGCTGATTTTCGTTGGGCGTCACTTTGCGCGGAATCACGAGAGTGTTGAGCCCGACCGGACACTGAGGTCGTCCGGCGTTCAGTTCGTCCACTTCGCGTTCCAGATCTCGTTTGCTCTGCGTGGGAAAGAAATTAATTTCTGGTTTTCGATTGGTTCGGAGAAACTTACCGGGGATTTGGCCAGGCCATCGGCCGATCGCCAAAGCAGGGTTGCCCCACAGAGATCGATTACAGTGCCGTCTTGTAAGATGTTTGTTTCCCCTTCAATCTGGAATTATTCAATAAATCAAAAATTAATTATAGTCATTTTATAATTTGGGTAAAACGGAGACTTTTGTAGCGTTCTAATGGCAGCCCTGACTCCCTAATTCGCATTTGACATGCAACGACAAAGTGACGGTTTGTTTTGATTAATTGTTTTACTTGAAAAATTTGCCAAAATCAATTTTTAGAAAGCAATCGCTAGTACGTTGCACCAGTGCTAGAGAGTGGCAGAGTCATTATTTAAAAATGACCCTTTACTATAGTGTTTTTTTTTAAATTCCAGAAATGGTTAGAACGCCATAAAAACATATTTTTAACTTTATATTCATAGAAATGATGGCATTTTACCACTATCGGTTAGTAATGTAGCTTTAAAATTAGAAAATATAGCACAAAACGGTTCTGTTAAAGGAAGCAATAGGACTATTTTCAAAAAGAACCTTTCAATGAGAAAAACTTTATCTTCAATATTCTGTAACATTTAAGTGATTCTGTCAGGTTGTGGTGTTCAGTAATGATTACTACCAACAAAGAAAAAAAAAATTTTGTTACAGCCTTCTAACGGTTTCTGGAATTAAAAAACACGCTATAGTAAAGGGTCATTTTTAAATAATGACTTCATTATTTAATTTTTAATTATTATTTTTATAAGCGTTTTGGACCTCAAAGCTAATCAAATTTGAACTGATTTCTTTAAGTTTCTAAGGAAATTAATGTACTTTTAAACAATGAAATAAACAACAAATTTAACAGTTGTTATCAAGGTTTGGTAATAATTTTGACCACAGTTCCACGATAGTTAATCTAAACGGGCGTTTCTCAAACGGTTTCAATTGAAAGTGTGCTTCAACCCTACCATTAACCTATTGTTACCAACTAGTACATTATTTGACACATCATCTTGAAACTGGCAAATTGAATTTCATTGATTTTTTCAAATGCACAGATTTGTAGTTAAAGCGGCAAAGTTATGCAAACACGACATAAATAATTATGCAAGCAAATAAAATTGCGCATCCAAATTCAAACAACTCAAGGCCACACTTTGTGCTGTTCAACTGCAATTATCAAAACGCGATTGCACGCAAAAAAAAATCGCCGAGGACGCTCCGCGACTCACCATGAACCCCTTTTGTTGAGCAGATCTCGACTCCCTCAACGAGAACACGCCACCACCAACAGAAGTCTCCAACCAGTTACCGTTCGAGCCATCGCCGCCAACAAAACAGCCTTTCGGATGCATTATCAGAACACCGTTTGTAGTTTTCCCATCGATATCGCCTCCATTTTCCTGCCACTTGGTGGCTTTTTCCTAAAAAAAAAATTTAAAAAATCAATTATCATCCGAGATTAAATGGGAAAATTCTTGCTGGTCCTTACCCCTAAAAATATATTTCGTGAAGTGTCGAATCCGGCCGCGTATATTCTTGCCACTTTCGGATTGATCCTGTCGGCCAGTATCCTACAGGCGAATCTGGATATCGTGCTCTGCATCACTTTGTTTTCGCCGGTTTTGTCTCCGGGGATCGTGTCCATTACCACGAAGTCAATCGGCGATTCGGACGATCTTCCAATCTAATTTTAAAAATCCCATAATCTCATAATAACAAAAATGACAGTCATATGGCTGCAATACTTTTTGGGATTACCATGACAAATTTTTGAACTTACTCTACCTATAGTGTGTTTTTTAATTCCAGAAAGTTTAGAAGGCTGTGAGAAAATATTTTTTTACTTTATGTTGGGAGTAATGGCATTTAACATCTGTCAGTTTAAGGTTATATTAGTAACGTAGCTTTAACCTTCCAGTAGTCGCACCTTTTTTGAGACATTAGTAGTCGCTACGGAGTGTGACTCCGCAAAAGAAAATTCTATACTTTTTTGAAATTTTAAGTTAAAATTGGTAATCAATTATAGCCTTTCCAAGTGTATTATGAAATTGTCATGCCATAAACATTAAAAAAAAAGTTTTGAGCAGAAAAATTTTCAAAGAAAACTTTAATGAATACTACAACACAAAATTTTAATAATTTTACTAGATATTGTACAAAATAAATACTGAAAACTTTTTATTTTACTGGTTCTCTTGTGAACCATTGAACAAGCTAATTTTAACTTAAACTTTAACTTAAACTTTGGTGTACATGTCGCAGCCATATTGTAGAATCCGCCGCAATATGAAGCGGCTAGCCACTTTACAAAGCAGTTCTGTTTTGTAAAACGGCTGATCAACGTTTAGGCAGATTATTTACCCGAAATGTTGACTATGTGTAATGTAGGGCGACAATCAGCCATATTGTAGATGTCGACGGCGAATTGTAAATTCAGTCGTTTTCTAAATGATTCGGAAGATTGTAAAATATAGAATGAACAAAGAATTTTTACAATTTGACTGAAAATTTTAGGTGTTTTATGAATCGCTGAATAACTCAGTCCGTTTGATAAAGGAAGAATTGTTAGACATTTTATTAAAAAAAACCTTTTATATTGAGTTAAACCTTTTTCGTATAGTTATGATTTTATATTTGTCATAGCTACAAGGAAAGATTTTCTTTATATAAATTCCCTTTTCGCCGTTTTATAAAACGGCGACCCGTCATTTTGTTGCATTGGAGAACGCGAAACGTCGTTACAGTAAGGCTGACCAACGTTTAGCCGTATTACAACTCGCCTAAACGTTAACCAGCCGATTTACAAAACCGAGCCGTTTAATAAAGCGGCTAGCCGGTTTGTATTGTAGCGGATTCTACAATCCGTCTGCGACATCAATAACCCAATATCCCCAAAAAGTGGATATTGAACAAACCAATATTAACTTGATGATTTATTAAACAACTTCAAAATTTACAATAAATTAATGTTTTTTTTAATATGAAAGTACTGATTTATTGCCAACATAAACTTAAAAAAATATTTTTTCACAGCCGTCTAATCGTTACTGGAATTAAAAATCTCACCATAGATAGACACGATTTTAGGGAGGTTTGTGTGAAGATGTTTACACATAAAAAAATACAAATGAAAAATACATGTCAATAAAGGTGAAGGTTTTGAGCACAATTGGTAATTGAATATTTATAAGGTGTTAAAGGTCAGTCTTCTAAATTGTTTCCTTTAATTAATGGGTTTTAAGTTGAAATACAGTTGAAAGTGTGGACTTACTTGAAACATGTCCGTCTCATCATCAGAAGTGTATTCCACGATAACTGCATGATTCCTAGATAATGTGTAAGATATAGAATGCTGCTTAACATCGAGTATGGCCTGAGAAGAGTGTGGCGTTTTGACTACGTAATGCTTCGATTTTTTGACGCCATTTGAATCTTTTCTTTTGTAAAGAACGAATTTGCTGCGTCTTCGACCCCTGTCACCCTGCGGTAAAAATCCATTATATCTGCAACAAAAATTCGAATTAAAATTTTTAACTCAAATTCAAGGCCATCAATCTGAGCCATTTTCGCTTGATTAAAGAGATCACATTGCTAGAAATTTAATACGAGTCAATTAAGGAAAACTTTGATTCAATTAATTCCGAGAAGTGCAAATCGTAACGGAAATGTGCGCATCAAGACTTGTTTCAAATTTCACAACATGTAAATTGAATTTTTATGGAAAGATGATCTTAAAAGGCAAATTTTCCAATTACAGTGCGTTTTTTAATTCCAGAACAAGTTAAAAGGCTGTGAATTTTATTTTTTTTAAACTTTATATTGGTAAAAATATATATAGTGGACCCTGTGATGTCGATAATGAAAATAAAAACAAGAACCTTTAATCACAAAAAAAAGATTTATATAAAATAATATAAAATTACTCACATAGACGCGTTTCGGTGGCTATGCCACCATCTTCAGTACATCTACAGTAGATGTACTGAAGATGGTGGCATAGCCACCGAAACGCGTCTATGTGAGTAATTTTATATTATTTTATATAAATTTTTTTTTTGTGATTAAAGGTTCTTGTTTTTATTTTCTTTATATTGGTAGTTTTATGCTGTACATTACTAATTTAACCTTAAACTGATATGTAAAATGCATTGCTATCAACATAAAGGAAAAAAAAACGTGATATAACAACTTTGTTCTAAATTCATGAATTGGTAAATATTTTACAACAGCAAATTCTCACCCTAAAATGACTAGTTCCCCATATTTGACATTTTGTTTAGGCTTGTCCGAATTGGTACTTTCATGTTCTTCCAAAATCGGCGACTCGGTACCATCGGTCCTGCAACAAAAACATTTCGGTCAAAAACTGCAAACTGGAAGCAAAATTCATTATCGTTTTATTTTTAGAAGTCTGCAGGATATTGTGCAAACAGAATTATTGATAAAACGATATGTCGGCGGCAGCGCTGCATAATTAATACGATTTTTTCAGAAGTACCTGCGAGCGTTAAATTTCACCGCAACGGGAATTTATTAGTGGCGTTTCCGTTGCGACGTTATCAAAAACTGGACATTTCCAAATACGGCCAAACTTCAAGAGATTAAAAAATCGCAGTAAATGAAAACACAAAAAACACGATTGCTTCATATCAGTGTATATCTAATTTGACAATCTTTATGGGCTCACTAGAATTCCAATTATTTATTGGCGGCTTATTTATCAGTCGAAAGTTAAGTAAGGTAAGTTTAAAAATCTATTTTAAACTTATGTAAATAATTTTGCACAACTACAACTTAAGTTTTAAGAGTCCCCTAAAATCGTAAGTGCCACAAATTCAGTTGCACCAGCTGCTTAAGGGAAGCTTTGACATTTTAAGTGCTAGTTAAGTTAAACTGCACTATTTCTACGCTCGATGTGTGGATAAACGATTTTTAAGGTTAACTTTAAACGTCGAACCAGTCCATAAATTTAAGTAACAGACAGACATCTTCTACTTAAGGTAAACGTACAGTCAAAAATCATTTCTCGCATGGTAACAGCCTTTTTGGTAACAGAAGCGACTGTTCTGTATTTGACAGTATATTTTCTGATTAACTTGCAAAAAATAGTTATATTCGGTTATATTCGTGCAGCGTTTTGGAACATTATTTATTGGTACCACATGAAATTTTGATGAAGTTTCGAGTTTTTCAGCGAATTTTGTAATAGGTAGGCCATATTCAAATTTAAACGTGAAGGTCTGATTGGCTCGTTCGGTAAATTCACGACTAATGCATTCCACTGTACGAAAAAATATCTCAGTGGAATGACTCCCATGGGAAAATATTCCAACGAGTTCGAGAATCGGCCCCCTGGTTCCATAACGTTCAGTTAGTTTTTGGCCTAATTCATGCATGATTTATCAAATTTCAGCTTTGTTTTAATTTTTTTTATAAAAAAACGATTCAAATGTTACAAAGAACTGCATACAGAGTGTTACAATTCAAATAAATGCAGAAAATTTTGAAAAAGTTGTCGTTTAAAAGAGCATTCCATTGCAACAGTTGCGGCAACACTTATAAACATGATATGCAGCTGTGAAAGTAATGGTAAATTATAATTTTAAAGTTTCAACTCTTGTCACACTCCACTTGTTGATGGGATCAAGTGTATAATTGATCACTGTATGGAAGAAAGATCATGCAATTATGCAACGTTTAATCTTTAAAACAAAAATCTGTCAAAGTTTGTGATAACAAGAAACCACAACGAATTTACTTCTTCGGCGGACGCTTTGATCCTTTTCTAAGAATGGTATTTTTATTGGGTGGTCCAAAATGCAACTGAGCGTTATGAAATTATAAACAAGTCGAAGATCGCTTATCTGCTCGACCCTGGCTATTTAAAAACGTTTAAATAAATATTTACTGAACTGATTGAGAATGCATTGCTATCGTTGCATTTCTTCTTATCTACCAGCCTGCAGGAATCAACTTGTTTCGATTTTTATTTTGTATTTCACCAAACAAAGAATCGCCCCCCCAAGAAACGGTATTTTCGAATCTTGTTGTTTATTCCCCCGCAAGCTTGCCGCAATACCGCCGACCTCAATATCCGGCAGAATTTCACACATACGGCTTCCGCGCTAATTAGTACACTTTTCGTCGTTAAGTTAAAGAGGTCGGGGTCTTGAAAGCCTCCTGTTTACCTAACGGAGCAATAGATCCGCGTTGCAATCGAAACACCAAAACAACCAATAAAATAAAAAACGCTCAAGATAAGATTACAATGTTGCGGCGTCTCAATTTGCCGAGTTATTTTGTTTACAAATTTTTCCGGGCGATTGAAAAACACGGGCCAGACTGTAAACATTTAATAATCCGATATATGCGCGTATTTGCGTCACGCGTTCGCATATCTGCATCGAAAAACTGCAAAGCCCCTCATCCCTTCAAGTGTTGAATGGCGGTTTGAGGGGCGGTCGTGATTCTTCCAGCGCGCTCTCGGTTTATCAACCGGCGGTTTCATGTAACGATGCAATTTTATTGCGACAATAACGAGGCAGACCGTTTATCTGACGGCGACGGCTTTTTGTGTCGCTCAGGTGTTTTTTATGGCAGTTGATTTTGTTTGTGCATCGTTGCGTCATTCAAATTTGTGTATAAATGTATTCTCTGCGACTCGACCGGCGTTTTTGCCCCCTTCAAATGAACCAAAAGCTGAAACTTGTTAAATCATGCATGAATTAGGTCAAAAACCAACTGAACTTTATGAAACCAGTTTGGAAACGACGTATGAACAACCTAACAGTTTGACTTTAAAAAACAAATTCAAAAATTTTTATTTTGAATTCTGAAGCTGTCAGATGAACTGTGAACGTGAATTTTTCGGTAACTGAGAAGTGTCATTTACAAAGCGACCACAGTTTTTCAGCTGTTTTATTTTCCAAAAATCACATGGTGCAACGACGGTTTTGTCTCATATATGAAAATATGTAAGTTGGCAGAGAGAAATGGTAATGATTAATTAAAAATCAGTAGCAACGAGGCACTCCTAAACAGAGGAGAATGTTTTCGTGCTTCCACGTTTTGGTTGGCGTACTAACTATGATTTTTGACTGTACTTTTATCCTAACGTCGTCTGAGCCGTAGCCCCATCATGCTGGAAACACATCTTAAGTAATGACGAGTTTATACATTCACCGAGTTAGTGGCGCCAGTAGTGGTAATAATTGAAGACATTGCTGACGCCACCAACTCAGTGCACGTATAAAACTCGCCATTAGCCATGTTCCAGTTAACCATGAAATTAGTTACTTAAGAGATAAGGGTTTGAACTAATATTTATAATCACTCATATTAACTTAATTAATATTTATTTTAAATATTCACCATTCGCATTTTGTCGATCGCGTTACTTTTATAAAAAATGCCAACATTTAATAATTGAGGTTAACTATTTCGAAGCACTGTCGGTGGTGAACTAGCTCGAATCACTGTCGGTGCTAATCGGTGGTTCTATCCTGACCAATTAGATCACAGACGTTTATAGACACCCCGTATCTTACACTACTACGATTTAATAAAAAAAATTGCAAATTGTTTGTGTAAAGTTTGTTTACATACAAGAAACATCATCATTTTTTATCTATGCAACAATAACAAGCGTCATTTGGTCATATTAGCAAAACCAGAATATTATTAGGAATTAATAAAATTGTGAAATAACAAAAAAAAGTGTTATTAAATTGTCAGGGAAAATAATGTTAGAGGTTCGATTCGTGTAGGGTAGAGACACCACTTTCGGCCACTTTTAGCAATTTCACTTGTAAATACGTATTTATAATTACAAATTTGTTTAAAGTGGCTAAAAGTGGTGGCTCTATTCAATCATTTGTAACGCGATGTGTCACCCGGTATATTGCCACTTTTAGCAATTTCACTTGTAAATACGTATTTATAATTACAAATTTGTTTAAAGCGGCTACAAGTGGTGACTATTCAATCGTTTGTAACGCGATGTGTCACCCGGTATATTTCACATGCGGGTGCCAAGTGGCGGTGCACACAATGAGCTTGCAGTTCAGTTTGAAGGAAAGTGAATACGTTTATCTGGGGATTTACACCGCCTGAGAGAGGATGTCGTAAAGACGCCAGCTGACAAATGTAAATTGCACATTTTGAACAGTGAAAGTGCTTAGGATCTCAGGAGAAAATCATTACGCGACAGACACAATGCCTTCTCATTCCGCTCGCATCGCGTCAGTAAAATTAAAAAGTGAAATGACACGAAATTTAATATTTCGCTATCTCCACAATTTTATGTAGTCTCCCGAAATTCGGAGTTATCCCGATACACAAATTTATTCCGTGAGCGTACTACAACACAATGCTCGGGGGCTATGTTTAGATTCAAAACAAATGTACCCGGGAATTACCGGATACTTTCGACTAATTTTAGAGAAATTACAGACTTAATCTTATCTAACGACGAGCCGAGTTGACGCTCGGCTATTGTTCCGTCTTTTTGTCTGTCCTTTGTCTACCCGTCCAGACGGTAATTTTTCAATAACATTACAAATTGCGCCTTAGTTATGGGGCGTCATCAATCAATTCGATGACACGATTATTAAAGTTCGTTTTCAATAACACTACGACCGAATTAAAATTCATATTTTATGAGGAGGAGTTTCCGCTTTTCGTATTTAATTCAATAACCCCACCATTTACAACCTTCGTGTGGGTCGCAACGACTTGTGAAAATCACACTGTACAAGGCCATTTTTGTACACTTGTGGCCAGCTCCAAAATTGAACTGTAATTGAAAATTATTTATTTGAAATTTGGTGAACACATGTTTCTGGTATAAGGCTAGAAATTTCCAGTTTTAAATGTTAATTCTCGGAGTTAGTTTTCGAGAAAAAAATAAAAACTGATTTTTTATAAAAATACTATCTCCCAATTTCGTCAAATTTCACTTTTCAGTATCAGTATTATTGAGACAAGATGTCCAAAGTAAAAAAACAATTCCAAAAGCTGTAATTAGTCTAAAATTCCCTTATATTGGAATCTTACGAGTAAAAGTAATGATTTATGAGTGTAAACAGTCGTTAGTACTAACCCGCAAAGTTAAGTACGATTTAAATTTATGGCATTGTAAAAATTTCTTCGAAACTGGAAGTAGGTAACTGGTACCTAGAATGGTCTGTCCCTTTTCCATAACCGCACCGAAAATATTTCAAACGAAAAATGTAATAAGTCGTCTTCGAGTTAAAAAAAATAATTCAACATTCGCACTTTAAAGTATCTTCGTACTCATAATCGTAATTTATTAGAGGACTTCCAATTTACGTAAATTTTAGAAATCTACAAGAATGTAAAAAAGCTCGACTTACGTACGCTCCTGTTGTTCACATCGAGCGGTTTCCACTCGACAGTGACAATTTTTTACAAAGCAAATCGTACTTATCTTTGCGGGTAGCCACTAACGACTGTTTACAGTCATAAATCATTACTTTTACTCTTAAAATTCCAATATAAGGGAATTTTAGACTAATTACAGCTTGTGAAATTTTTTTTTGCTTTGGATATCTTTGCCTCAATCATACTGATCCTGAAAAGTGAAATATGAGGAAATTGGGACATATTATTTTTATAAAAATCAATTTTCATTTTTTTAACAACGGAAAACGAATGTTAGTTTTTTCAAAACTAAATTTTAACAAACAGCAAAATCTTAAATTTGAATTGATTGAAGTGCACAATGCATTTTAACATCTTAGGATGAAAATTGCGGTGAAAATAGGGCGCTCCTCAATAAAAATCGCACATGTGAAGCGACATGTTGAATCTAATTCTGTACCCTTGCCCATTTGACCAGAGGACAGCTGCTGGAAACAAGCCGAAGATATCTCACTAAAGTCGGTCGGACGGGTCATATTCTGGCGCACGGTTGTCGACCCTCGCGCGTTCTTAGACTCAAATTGCCTTTAAATACACGCGTGTTAAAATTACAAACTCCCGATAATTACTCCTCGATTCGCTCATTTGCCAGTCTGAATGCGAATTAATTTTTCGGGCCTTTTTGCGGTTTCGGCGCCGCGGGTGGCGGCCGCTGACAAATTTAAATTTTTCGCATTGTGCGCAAATAATTTCGCCGTTATACCAGGCGTTGCATACAAATCGCGGTTCTCAGTCGAGTTTCCCAGCGGGCGGTTCGCCTCCTAATTTTTTCCTAATTTTTTCGGATAACTGTTACTTTGTGTTATTTACCGGCTAATTGGAAAAAACGAGCGGTTCATTAAAATTATAGTAAGTATAGTTAATAATTGCGGAGATGTGGAACTTTTACTTTGGAAAACTGAAAGGAACCTTTTTTTTCGATGGTTTCTATTTAAACTACGATATCATCGATCATTGCGGTGAAGTTGTCTTGAGATGACAATGCGAATAGAAATTTTGATGGCCTCGCTCCAAATTTTTGTATTCCGTTTTTTTTTTGGTAAACTTTTCCCTCTTTTGCCAATTATTGCGAGTGATAACTAGGATCGCTCGATTCGAGGGGAAAGCATGTAATTTACATGTTACAAATTTTTATTTGAAGCCACAAAGTAAAAAGAGTTTTGAAGAAAATTTCGTTGTTTAGTTTTTTCTATAAGAAATTATACTTCTCAATCACATTTTGTTATTGTTCATAAATTATTATAATATTCGTCAGTTTTACCAACTACAAAAACAACATACGCATTACAAAATCATATTTACCGAGTCACTATGTAAATTTAATAGAAAAAATGAGTTTCGAAAAAAAATGTCCCAAATATGGACACCTAATTTATTTTGACAACCATTAGGATGAACAGAAAGAAAATAAAAGTTTATGAGTATCTTCGTTGAGTTTAAGTTCTCCAAAATTTTATTCATGAAACAAAACTTATCATATACAATACAACAAGTGGAATCGAGATTATGGATAATCACTTGAGTTGGGACACGAAACATGTTGTCAAGAATTAATTTCACTCGTCTTCCAGACTCATGAAATTATTTGACAACATGTTGAGTGCATCAACCCATGCGATTATTAATAATCACGATTCCACGAATTATATTCATCAGAATATATTACGAATGAACAATTTAATACCTTTTCGAGCAAAATGTAATTCCGCGAGTCGCAAAATTCGGTAAATTAGATCCAAATATATTTGTGAGACTTTACAGTGTTATACGGTTTATGATTTTGTATCTTTTCATCAATATTGTTTAACAAACAATCTCCGAAACGCGCCATTTTTTATAACTGTGACATTTCAGTTGACAGCACGGTACACTAGATTTGCGGAGCAGCACGCGGGATTATCACTTATTAATCACATTCTAGTCAATATGGCACACTAGATTTGCGGAGCATCACGCGGGATTATTACTTATTAATCTTTCTCCAGTGCTGATTATCATTTATTAAGAGGTTGTTAGGATACGGAAAAATAGTACTATGAGTGGTATAATCGTATTAATGTCCCATTTATGGGACAGCACGAAAAACATAAAATCAACCATTTTTAAAAATTCCTTTTGATTTATCTGCAATCTGTAGACTATTTGGACACAAACTGCAAGCTGTTTCACCCAAAATTTCAACTGTTTGTAATAAATCCAACTTCAATCTCCATTGATTGATAAAAAAAAGTGAAATTACAAACAAGCGCAATTTGTTCAAAGTTAATATTGCCCTATAAGACAACTCGATCCCAATAAACTGTCTTAATTGCGTCAAGTTTTACATGAGCTCTTTATGGTTCAATTATAAACGACCATAAAACATCTCATAAACAGCTTTAATGCATCTCGTGTGAACTTCCCGGCATCGAGACTAAAAACAAAAATGCCATTTTCGCGTCAAGTTCAGTGACTGGCCTGAATTTTCCTATCGTAAACCAACGCGGGCCGAAAGGAAGAAAAAGAAACGTGAATAGAGGAACTTCACGTTAACTGGCCTAAATTGGTTAAAAACACACCTGCATCAGATAAAGCCAATAGTAAAACATCTATCCACATGAACGTACGAACGGGGACTTTGTGGAGAGGCACGATTTGTGTGTTCACGAAGAAAAGAAAAAAAAAAGGCAGCTCAAACGGATCATGACTAATTAGTCATGATGAAGTTTACGACTTTAAGAGGGAATTCTCAGTTCGAATAAACAAAGATTTGGAAGAGGCGTGCCGTTTATTCTAAAGATTTTTATTCAAAGACATACGTTTTGGAAGTGTATGCAGACGCCGCAGGCGCTGAGAAAAGATGAAAGATAGATATTACATTGTACCATTTAAGTAATCTAATTTATGGTTGCTCCTCGTGCGTTATTGGTTCAAGGAATTGTAAATATATGTCTCGGACGATAACCTTGAATTTACACAAATAATTTCTTCGAATTTTAATATAAATATTTTTAGCCGTGAAAACAGCTGATTTGTAATGAATGGGCGAAGAAACTGCGGTAATTAACACAAAAAATAAATAATGGAAGCTCCTTTAGCAGGAACTTGTCGATTGTTAAAATAATGTCAATAAGGGGGAATTCTCACTCCGGACAATCTGTTTTGCGAAGTTTTAATCTTATAGTACGAATACGATGGTTGGTATTTGTAGGTACAGGTAACCCCCGCTCAACGCGAAGGATACGTTCTGGACCTGATAGCGTTAAGCGAAGTTTCTTATCACATCAATTGGCATTTTTTTCAATTTCATAAAATACAGAATAAATACGTATATAAATTGTGGCATTGAGAAAAACATTTGGGCCAATACAGTTCTGATTATACCATTAAGATTATCTTGAAGGACCGGTCGGTCTATACAGAAATAGCAGTGCCTGCGTTTATGACAGTATTCTTCGTAGACACAATGCGAACATGTCTTAAAAATCATAAGAACAATGGAACACTATACCATCGGTGCAGGAATGATTAGAAAAATGGTTCTTGTCCTTAGTATGCAATTTATTATATAAAAAATTAACAAATTAACGCTCATCTAGAGGATTCTCCTTTTCATAATGTAATGATTCTGTGGACGAACTGAAATGCGATATATTATTATTGTGTTACTTATTGCTTGTAACAAACTCACTTGCTCGGAGAATAACATTTAGATGTAGCGGCAATTTCCATCTGATCTTGATTTACATCTTCTAACGGCACTACTTTATTTTGTGAATTTCTAACCCTGGACATCAAAGTAACTTTTTTAATATTTTGAAAATAAAAAAGTGTAAGTTTTGTCTTAATCTCTTTTGCCGATCAACAAAACTAATCTAATACGTTATAAAGACTACTTTTAACAATGCAAAAATGTTAATAACATTCAAAATAGTCGAAATTTTATCTTACATATCGACGGATTTATACCAAAACGACATAATCGCCAAAAATTCTAATTTCAGATATTGGCATCATGTGAAAGAGAATTTTATGCACTGGCGTAAATAGTATAAACAACAAAAAATGCAGTAAATAGTTATTTAATTAGTTAGATAATATATCTGTCAGATAATCGTGGTTTTAGTTTTGGCGCTTATACGATTTTGATATTTTCAGAAGGATGAATAACAATATTCACTATGCTACAGGAGCACAACCTGTCAAAAAAAAAAAACTGCGACTTAGAAATGACTGTACCAAATCACAAGACTGAAACAAGTATGTAGTTCCAATCTCTCAGTAGATATTCAAACGCCAAATAATTGTGAGCAAATGACTATACCAAACGATAAGACTGAATCAAATAGCTTCAATTTTCTAGTAGACGTTCAAACTCCAAATAATCCCAAACTTCTAAATTCTTTGTAAAAGACCTAGATTTAGTTTTGCAAAATAATATAATTTTTTTAAATAACGAAAACGATGAAATGTTAATAGAAAAAACGGCTGTGTTATTAGAAAGTAATAATATTATAAACCAAGATTCAACTATGATATTATCAACTAATGATATGATTTTGACTGAACCACTATCTGAGATTTTTCCATGTATTCCTGGACCCTCAACATTGGTCAACAAAGATTACAATCTATTATTAGTATTAGTATTTTGGTTCTTTTAATTATACCTACTTGTTATTTTTCTTTTTGTACTTTTTTAAAAAATTATAATTTGTGTTCAATTTGTTGCTCTTTTTTAAAATTATTATAGAAATATAATTATTACACCATACCTATTTAAGTTTTGCAACGCAAATTTTCATAATTATACGACACAAACGCCGAAATAATTAATAAAGGTTAAGTTATAATCAAATTGGCATAATGGACCATAAACGCCAGAACTGTATAAAAATGGCTAGGGATGATGGCACAAATGCCACTATCGAATAGACATAACCGACAAATAAAAATTGCGACAAATTTTCATTAATTCTTCAAAATAGAAAAAAATCGTTATCAAAAATAGGCCTTTAAAGAGATAGAAAATTTAAAACAAAAATACAACAAATAGAAGTTTGGCTGATTAAGATACAAAAAATTTCAAAGAAACTAATCGGTTTTTGTTACCTCCTGTAAAGTTTACCAAATGGTGTTTATGTCGTTTTAGCGTAAATCCGTCGATATTATAACGATCCTTGTTTACCATCATGTCGTGTTTTTTAAAAAAATTACGAAACACTTCGTCCCAAGTCACAATAAATTTAAACAAAATTTTAAAAATCATTTTAAAAATATGTAAAAAAACACACATACACATAAAATTATGCGTGTTTCAAAAAACATCCTCAGCAAGCTGAGGATAAGTATTAAATGAAATTAAATGTGTTTAAAGTATCTATAATTATCTAAAAAAAATTGTTTTGTATGTGTATGTGTGTTTTTTTAATAGATTTTTAAAATGTGTTTAAATTTATTGTAACTTGGGACTAAGTGTTTCGTAATTTTTTTAAAAAGCAAGACATGAGGGTAACCAAGGATCGTTATAATAAGTAAGCTTAGCTCATGTTTGTAAGTTAATTGTATATGAATATCGAAACTTTATATTTATTAAAATTTATACTTACCGTTTCATTTTCTGTCGAATACTTCTTTGTATATAAGGTCTTCTTTGTTTATCACACATTGTCTATTACAATATTATACAGTATACAGAACAGTAATACAGTATTATTTGCAGTATGCACTAAACAGACACTGACAAAATCTGATCTGAATAGTAATTGCATCGGTATCTTAAAATACTTATCTTTATTTTTGTTTAGAATTCTCGGAACTGATAAATGTCGTACGCGAAACTCCACAGATAATTTGGCGAAGCTCCGCCCTACTAGCCGCAACTGTACCATGTTTCACTTTAAATTTTCCCCGAAACTTTTTGTTACAGGTTGATCTTATTTAAGACTTTGTAGGCTTAATTTTGAAAATATTTTTTTAATTTTTTCAAGGACGTAATTAGAATATGTGATAGAATATGTGACCATCGTTAATTTTTTGATATTATTCTAATTTCATTTTTTATTCTTTTGCTACACATATTTTCGAAAAAAAAAATCTGCATTACAATGTCTTGTATTTTTTTAAGAATTAAAAAAAAAAAATTGTTTAAAAATTTTAAAAAATTAAGTCAGAATTTGCTAAAAACTGATTGAGGTAGTGAGCACTCCGCCTTAAAATGAAGCGAATTCTAAGTGCTGGGTGTAATGCGTCCGTCGTAAAACAAATTGCCTAATCAACCAAAAGAAAAATTTCCTTTGTTCGCGGTACACCTACTAACAATAACGGTTCCATTGAACACATCAAACTACTTTCTAGAGGATTTACAGTAAATTGAATAAATGTTATCTTGAGGACGTGAAAACGCTCAAGTGGAATTTAAATTACTTGAAACTTTTTAAAATGCGACTTCAAATTATCTCGATGCAATGAATCGAACGAAATTATTGCCACGAAAAGAAACTGATTTAAAAATCGATTTCAAAAATCGGCCAACTTCCTTAGAAATTTAAATTTTTGTGCGAAATAAAATAACGATCTGGGGACAACAAAAAAAAATTGAGTTCGACTTGAAATCGGCGACCGTTCTTATTTTCAGATTTATTGCAATTGCAATGTCTTTCAAGTTCGGTTTCGCTAGGCTGGAACTTGAAATGATCACTTAATAAAAAGTAAAACAACTATGTACGTGTTTCCCGTCAATCGAACTGTTGAAAACTGGTCTTGTGATCATTCAGCGGCGACAAGAGCGCCGCCAATGCAGCTCGCCATGTGCAAATCCGATAAAAACACGCAAATTAACAACGGGAGTTTGCAAAAACAATAACGGTGGATTCGAGACGTTTCGGGGCCACCCCGGAAGATCTAACAGCTCATTTCGAAAGTAGACAAAAATCGAAACACGATTTCAGATGGGAATCCAACGCCCCAGGAGCTGTGACGCTTCATTTTAAAATTAAAAAATAAATAAATAAACTCCAATCATAAAATTTACATGGAATTGAAGTACCTATTTGAAAAAATTCAACATTACGGAATTGGGAATTCAAATTTACCGCGTATCGATAATATAGGTAACTGTCGCGCTGTGACGTCACAGACGGGAGAAACTAATTTTTAACGCCAGTGCTCGTGGCAAAGTGTCTTTTTGTAAATATGTTGCACTATGCATGTATTAATAAAAATTGGGAAATTATGGGAAAATTATGTTACAAATTTGTCATCTGCCAAAATTGGATTTGGAAGATTAACAACAGCGCAAACAATCTGAAAAAAATGGGATCATTTTAGGAGACGATGGAAAACCTTTAAAGCTTCACGACATAAAATGTGTGGGTTATGGTAAAAAAATAGTACTTAAATACAAACATTTTGTTTAATAACAATTTTTATTATTAGGTGCAATCAAAACCACTTTAGAAGGTATTGAAGGCTACAAATATTTATAGTTGAAGCAACTGTATTGTTGAACAACCAACCAACCAAACAAAATTTACAAATTAAAAGAAAAACATGCATAATGGTCAGATCTAACTTGGTATGGCTTTATTAAATCTAGACAATACAGACTTTGTTGTATTTGCTAGTGCAGACTATACATATCTTACTATAACAGTTGAAAAAGATATTTTCTTTATAAAAAAATTGTTATTTAAATTGAAGGAAAACTATTTAACAAAAATGTTGCATCATCTTTGTGTAAATGAAACAAAGTAATTTTTTTATTTCAATAAACTTATCATCTGCTCGGATTGGGTTTGAAAGGTTTACAAGTGCGCATACCATTATAAAAATATCATCTGCAATTGGTATTAGATTGGCTGGCAAGCGGTTTGTCAATATTTTAAACGTTTTTATTCTCTGATTAGACCTCTCACTTCAGAGTGAGAATTTTTTTTAGGTTAGTGAATGTTAACACTGACACTCAAAAACTGGCCTTCAACTTGATATAAAATAAACAAGTTACAAATTAGTTAATTTCTTTCTTTAGAATTATCGAAAACTAATCAAATTAATACAAAACTCGAACAATAACAAACGCACGTGACACAAATCACTCCTGTCCGTGACGTCAGGCGCTTAGTTGAATTTATTTACGCTAGACTCGCATGCTTAGCCTATGCTAAATTTTTAATTTGCAACTTGACAAACGTTTTTTAAACGTTGCATTAAATTTTCAACGTCGAACTTCCATATAACGAAGCGTCACGGTGACCTTAAAAAAAATTCGTTATAGAGAAACTTCGTTATATAGAAATTCATGTTGGGAAAAAAATTCAGTTTAACCCTTTTTAAAACCTTCTTCACCAGAAACATTTTATGTAAGTAACTATTGCAAAATTTTAACAATAAAATAAACTCAAAACACAAAATAACAGTAGTTTTGAAACGCAAAAGCTACAACAGCTGATTTTGAAATTAAACCATAAATAAACTCGATCAAATTTTATTACCGGAACGAAGAATCAAAAACCACTTTCCACCTGTACATTTCCACCTTGTACACACTTCCACCACTTTCGAAGTCCGAATTTCTGCTGCGATTTGAGTAAATTTCGACTTTTCTCTTATCGCGAGAAATTCCCCCCAAAAACCTCCGAACGAAAAAAGATTCCCTGCACAATTTCGCGGTTACAAGTGGGGCCGATTTTACCATTTCGAAACGCGCCATTAAAACGTTATCCTAATCAGGCTAACGACACGTTTCGTAAGTCTTAATAACGTCCGTCGCATTTTTAATTAGTGTTTTAATTGAAGTCGCACTTGAAAGTGCAATTTCGACGGTTGAATTTTGAAAGGCAGTAAAAATTCCTGACGTTCCATTTTAATCTCCGAACCGCTGATTTATGGGATTCAACACACGGTCGACCCCTCATAAGGGTGGATGCGAATAATTAGGCAAGTTTGAACAGGTTTTCGTCCAGTTAAACTCGTTTAAACACAACCGAAAATATTTTTCTCGAGCCAATCGAGTGCATCCCTATTTCTCAATGCAAGATAAATATTTATACAGTTCCTCAAATGTTGCCACATTAACGCACCATATGCGGGGATCTTTTGCAATCCAATGAGTTATTAGTTTGAAAAAATTCAGAAAATTCCCCGCTAATTTAAAAAAAAAGGCAGACTACCAACCGTTAACCTTCCAGTAGTCGCGTGCGGAGTCTCGCTCCGCACGACTAGGTTTTTTGGATTTTCCAACGAATTTCCCATTCTCTCAAACTACCTAATTTATTGTCTAAATCAGGGGTGGCCAACCCGCGGCCCCCTTGAACATTTTTCCGGCCCGCGAGATTCATCACACTTTTACAATAGTTATTTTATGAGTTATGATGCATTTTCTTGTTTTCAAATGATTACAACAAGAGTTGAATCTTAAGAGTCGGTTTTCCTAGGTAAAACCATGCAAATTGCAGTGCATAAATTGCTCAGGTCTTTTTTTTTTGACTTATGTTAGAATCGGCATTTTCATAAAGTATGCTCAGGTAAAATTTTTCGTTTTCAAATGATTACAACAAGGGTTGAATCTTAAGAGTCGGTTTTCCTAGGTAAAACCATGCAAATTGCAGTGCATAAATTGCTCAGGTCTTTTTTTTTTGACTTATGTTAGAATCGGCATTTTCATAAAGTATGCTCAGGTAAAATTTTTCGTTTCCAAATGATTACAACAAGGGTTGAATCTTAAGAGTCGGTTTTCCTAGGTAAAACCATGCAAATTGCAGTGCATAAATTGCTCAGGTCTTTTTTTTTGACTTATGTTAGAATCGGCATTTTCATAAAGTATGCTCAGGTAAAATTTTTCGTTTTCAAATGATTACAACAAGGGTTGAATCTTAAGAGTCGCTTTTCCTAGGTAAAACCATGCAAATTGCAGTGCATAAATTGCTCAGGTCTTTTTTTTTTGACTTATGTTAGAATCGGCATTTTCATAAAGTATGCTCAGGTAAAATTTTTCGTTTTCAAATGATTACAACAAGGGTTGAATCTTAAGAGTCGGTTTTCCTAGGTAAAACCATGCAAATTGCAGTGCATAAATTGCTCAGGTCTTTTTTTTTTGACTTATGTTAGAATCGGCATTTTCATAAAGTATGCTCAGGTAAAATTTTTCGTTTTCAAATGATTACAACAAGGGTTGAATCTTAAGAGTCGGTTTTCCTAGGTAAAACCATGCAAATTGCAGTGCATAAATTGCTCAGGTCTTTTTTTTTGACTTATGTTAGAATCGGCATTTTCATAAAGTATGCTCAGGTAAAATTTTTCGTTTTCAAATGATTACAACAAGGGTTGAATCTTAAGAGTCGGTTTTCCTAGGTAAAACCATGCAAATTGCAGTGCATAAATTGCTCAGGTCTTTTTTTTTTGACTTATGTTAGAATCGGCATTTTCATAAAGTATGCTCAGGTAAAATTTTTCGTTTTCAAATGATTACAACAAGGGTTGAATCTTAAGAGTCGGTTTTCCTAGGTAAAACCATGCAAATTGCAGTGCATAAATTGCTCAGGTCTTTTTTTTTGACTTATGTTAGAATCGGCATTTTCATAAAGTATGCTCAGGTAAAATTTTTCGTTTTCAAATGATTACAACAAGGGTTGAGTCTTAAGAGTCGGTTTTCCTAGGTAAAACCATGTAAATTGCAGTGCATAAATTGCTCAGGTCTTTTTTTTTTGACTTATGTTAGAATCGGCATTTTCATAAAGTATGCTCAGGTAAAATTTTTCGTTTTCAAATGATTACAACAAGGGTTGAATCTTAAGAGTCGGTTTTCCTAGGTAAAACCATGCAAATTGCAGTGCACATATTCATAAAGTGTGCAAAGGTCTTTTTTTTCTTTTTTTTTTCATCACACTATTACAAAATATATTTATTTTATAATGGTCAAAGTAGTGAAAACAAATGTATTAAAAAATAGTAGGTCTAAATCTAACATGGGGATATATAATTTTATATGTGACCCGCGGAGTTATGATGCATTTCCAAAGTGGCCCGCAAGATCGTTTGGGTTGGTCACCCCTGGTCTAAATGTTAGTAGAGCTGCAGATACATTATTTTTGCTTTTATTGCATATTGCGGAGTGAGACTCCGCAGCGACTATTGACGTCTTAGGCAAATCTTTGTATACATTTTGACATTTTCGGTTTACAACAGCCCAAGGTAAATCTGTAATAATCATTTTCGATACAAGTGCACTGTCCAATAATTTTCAAAGTGTGTGGTTGCTTGTTTCAAGCACGAAGTCAAGTTGTGTGGAAAAGCTGCACAAAATGGCAGCGTACGTTTTTTCATATTAAAACAAACATTAATTTATTGTAAATTTTGAAGTTGTTTGACAAGTCGTCAAGTTAATATTGGTTTGTTCAATATCCACTTTTTGGAGATATTGGGTTATAGATGTCGCAGACGGATTGCAGAATCCGCTACAATACAAATCGGCTAGTCGCATTATAAAACGGCTCGGTTTTGTAAATCGGCTGGTTAACGTTTAGGCGGTTTGTAATACGGCTAAACGTTGGTCAGCCTTACTGCAACGACGTTTCGCGTTCTCCAATGCAACAAAATGACGGGTCGCCGTTTTATAAAACGGCGAAAAGGGACTTTATATAAAGAAAACCTTTCCTTGTAGCTATGACAAATATAAAGTCATAACTATAAGAGAAAGATTTAACTCAATATAAAAGGTTTTTTTTAAATAAAATGTCTAACAATTCTTTCTTTATCAAACGGACTGAATTATTCAGCGATTCATAAAACACCTAAAATTTTCACTAGTAATACCACTAGAGGTTAAATTATTTCCGGGTTTTAATTTAACGTCGAGTGGTATTCGGTAAGAAAATTTTGCAACTTTTTGCAATTTAATTTATGTATTGACATATTATCTATAAACGTCACTCAACGCTATAAATAATACGATATTTTGATTGTAAGTTTATGGGAAGCGTTGAATGGCATTTAATCTCAAATGGCATCGTTTATTCTGGTTACGTGTACTTAATGCAAGTATTAGTGACAGTAATTATGATGTCAAAAAATTTCCACTATAATTCACTCCAGGGTCCTACCCAATCAGAAAAAATTTCCGAAAAAATACTTGCGTTGCCTTGGTAGCAGTTCAAAAGAAAGGCTTCTGATTTGTTGAACAGGCTGGTGCAAAACTTTCAGTCAAATTGTAAAAATTCTCTGTTCATTCTATATTTTACAATCTCCCCCAATCATTTAGAAAACGACTGAATTTACAATTCGCTGCCGACATCTACAATATGGCCGATTGTCGCCCTACATTACACATAGTCAACATTCCGACTAAACAATCTGCCTGAACGTTAATCAGCCATTTTACAAAACAGCTGTTTTGTAAAGTGGCTAGTCGCTTCATATTGCGGCGGATTCTACAATATGGCTGCGACATGTACACAAAAGTTTAAGTTAAAGTTTAAGTTAAAATTAGCTTGTTCAATGGTCCACAAGAGAACCAGTAAAATAAAAAGTTTTCAGTATTTATTTTGTACAATATCTAGTAAAATTATTAAAATTTGGTGTTGTAGGTAGTATTCATTAAAGTTTTTTGAAATTTTTTCGGCTCAAAATTTTTTTTTTATGTTTACGGCATAACAACTTAATAATTTACTACCAATTTTAACTTGAAATTTCAAAAAAAAAACATAGAATTTTCTAATGTCTCAAAAAAGGTGCGACTACTGGAAGGTTAATGCAAAAAAAATAATTAAAGAGACTTATTTGAAATTGGAAATAAAAGGAACCATCGCGTGCCGATTTCCTTGCGCCAACGGATCGAATCGCCGATTTCGCTCAACGGTTCGATAATTAGCGCGTGTTCAATTTATCAATGAAAGTCAAAAAATTCACGATGACCTTTGATTCATCGAAGAAAAGCATTTCGAACCCAAATGCGCACCGAACAAAGTCGATTGACCCACTTCAATAATTGAGACAATTTGGCTGAAAACGCGGTGCCCCAACCAACGGTTTTCTCTCAATTCGAAACTTCGTTAGGAGACACCTTGTAAAGGCCATGGGCGCTCATCCTCATCGGTCAACGTCTTTGTAGGAGGCCCTGTCCCGCCCCGGGCACTCCATACTTTACCGGATAAACTTTATCTTTATCAGACCGTTTCCAGATAAGCCCAACAGAAAATTACAGCCTAAATTTAGACCGAAGGTGAAAAAGTCAATTAATAATATCTCGGCGCGCCTGGACTTGTCAAATTCGAACCGAAATCGTCTCTCAAAACAACGTAGGCGCCGACTGTTAATTGCCATGGAGACGATTCTTTCAATAATCGGAACCAATCAAACAAACGTCAAATTTTGCTGAATTCCTCCTGGCCGAAAAAAATCGGTCCCATTTGCGATTTTAATTAGCAGGCAAAGGCGTAATCGATACATTGCAATAACGAAATCAAACAAAGAAAGTATTTACAACAAAACCTTTGTATTTTCGGTGTGATTGTTCGCCTGTAAATAAGGCCGAGGCATGAAAAACGCAACGTACCTTTTGACCATATCTGAAGCCGTTTTCAACAGTTTGACTGCTTCCTTCGAAAACGCGATAGAATAAACCTTCACTTGGTGCGTTTATCTAGTTTTATGGCCAGCCCTTGTTTATAGAGCTTCATGTTTGGCACCGTGCACTGGAACGCGCTCCGGCACACTCATTTATTCGGCCGATTCGGTATTTCAGGTTAACAAGGGGAAATTTGCGACGAAAAATTCAGTTTGCACGCGGATCGTTCAAACACACGAACTCGACGAATGTCTAAACAACTATGGCGTCTAATCCGAGCCCCACTGTTGACGAATGGCAAGCCATCAAATTATCAATCGCGACATCTGTTTGCGCGACGGGTAACTTAATCGGGCGGTAATTTCAAATTGATACTTACGATAATTTCATATTCACCATATTACAGTTTTCACAAGACCACTCGAGCTGGTAATTTTCGGTTAGGGGTAAAGTACAGTCGGTGAAATACTCGGACGAACTCATGCCTCTGTTGATGGTTGGGAACTAACTCGCAAAATTCGGAAAGTAAACGCGAACCGGTAAGGAACTGTTTGGACGCGTTTCGACTTGTTAACATCTCGAAGCGAAAAAGAAGGGAACATTTACTACAGGAACTTTATTTTTTTCGTATTTACATCACCAATGCTATTTTGCCGCTTTTTTTCCACCGATTCGTCGCTGTCCTCTTCGTCGTCCACTTCTGCGGGGATTTAAATCGAATTAAGTGGAAAAATGAAAAACACCAAGATAATACCTATCGCAGTTGATTGTTCGTCGACCAGCTCAGAAAGGGCGGAATTCGTCCGACTTTGAACATCTTTCAGGATTTTGCCGTAATCTTTCAAATTGGACGCTTGAAAATCAACGTTTTCTTTTATTTCTTTCGAAATTTCTTTATTTTTTGATATTCTGACAGATATGACGTTTTTTCCATCGGCCATCTTTTATCATATGATCTTTCTGCCGCCAGATGGTGGTGTGCTACAAACTAAACCTTATTTCCTTGATGTTTGCGCATGACGTCAGAAACGGAACATATATCATTGATGATCATTGGGTGAAGCAAGGAAATTTCAACGATCGTTCGAAATAAAAATTTGAATTCTTTATTTCGAAACATAATAATTTAAAAAACATAAATGTAATGTAACATTACAACAAGGGTTGAATCTTAAAAGTCGGTTTTTCTAGGTAAAACCATGCAAATTGCAGTGTGTTTGTTTTAACGTGTTTATATAAGAACTGTTGCAAAAGAACATTGGACAATAAATTGAAAAAAATTACTAATTCAAAAATATCGAACTGAACAACTGATAATTTTTTTTAAATTTTTTTGATTTTTTCTTTTATAGTATTTTGTAAATTACTTATTGTTTTGTTCCTTAACTTTTCATAACTTCTTTCAGTTATAGACTTAACTTAAAGAAGTTATGGAGAATTAATGAACAAAAAAGTAAGTAATTTTTTAATTGTTTTTTATTTAGTTAGGTACTTAAAAATAGTATAAAATAAACTATTAATGCATAAGTGTGTTTTAATTAATCGAACACGAACACACGCTCCAATAGCATAAAAATGATAAATCTTTTATGATTAGAGGAATAAAATTTTTTCTTAAAAAATTCAACATTTCCGATTTAATTTCATTTTATGTGTAATTCAGTTCTGTAGGGATTTCAACTTGTTCCGACAATGACGTCACTGTAACAAGGACCATATCAGGTAGGTAGGCGCAACTTTCATAAGAACCTATGTTAAAAAACCGTATGCAAGAAATTGGCGCTGTTTTCGTAGTACATCGTCGCTGAACTAAAATTCATTCATTCGGGTTTTGCGGGAAATTTAAATGTAATTATAGATACCTATCCTTGTTCTTCCGGTTTTAAAAATTTCATTCAAATCAATTAATTAACTAGTAATAAATCCGAAACAAAATGAAAAATACTGTATAGGATAAAAAATAAGAATTATTCAATATTTACAATATATTATAAACACATAGTTTTAGAAACATGAAATAATTTTAAGTGAAACATTGGATATTTATTCAATTAATACAAGTTTAAGAATAAAGCAAAATATTTAGATTCCTACAGTTACAATGTAAAATTTACAGTAAGAGATTTAAAATAAAATCTAGGTTGGAATATGAATAAAAACATTTTATAAGTATAATTACAAATGAAGTCTAAATTTAATGTTAAATCTGATATGTTAACATCTTGTTTTCGAATACACAAATTGTTTCTTCTTTCTTCGAAATCGAGCTTCCCAATGACATCGTATTCTAATAAACATTTGTATAAATTCATCTCTGTGATGAATATTATACAAATGAATGGGAGCCTGCAACAAAAATATATTATGTAGTACCTTTGTGATACCACGTGGGCCCTAAAGTACCGCACCAAACTCGTGTGCGCTAACACGTTTTATATGAAGTATAATACTACTTACCTTCCAGGATCACTAGGCAACTTAAAAAATAAACAATTTCTTGTATACAAACTGTTCACACAGTTTTTAACAATGCAGGAAGACATGTTTAGAGAAAAATTTCACAACTCAAAATTTACAAAATTCGCCGTTGCCGGTTCATAGAGAAATGGCATGGGTAGGTTATGTTAGAAAAAAATTGAAATCCGATTATTTACGAATATGTACGAACGTTATCAGCGCCTCTAGTAGCTGGTCGCCCTTTTAGTTCCGCAATACGCCGAGTTGCGGATGGTATGGTTGGGACCATATAATACTCCCACCACGATGGTGGCATCAAAAGCAGTTCCCGCCAAACTTAACCTAACTTTGTGAAAATGGACGGTTTTGATGATCCTGGAATCTTTTTTTCGGACAATTTCGCCCCGGACGATAATCGAAACGACACGCATGTGAATTTGCAAGGTATCAAGAAAAAGTTCAAGGATTTTTTGAGGCAATTTCACACCGACAACTTCAGCTACAAATACAGGTAAAACCCGGATTTATTGAAGCGTTTATTTAAAAGCAATTTCTTGTTCAGGGACGCGTTAAAACGCAATTACAATTTGCAACAATACTACCTGGAAGTGGGCCTCGAGGATTTGAGCGGTTTCGATGAAGTGCTCGCTGAAAAATTGTTCAAACAACCTTCCGAACACATCAGCGTGTTCGAAGAAGCCGCAACGGAAATCGCTGATGAACTCACCGCCCCCAGGCCAGAAGGAGAGGAGCAGGTCGAAAGCATACAGATAATTTTAAATTCGGTCGCTCAACCTGCGAGTTTGCGATCCATGAAGGTAAATTGCAATTTTTTCGGGGTTATTTGTAATTTATTGAATTTCAGTCGGATGTCGTTGCGAAATTGGTGAAAATCCCGGGAATCATTGTCAGCGCTTCGGGGATAAGAGCGAAAGCGACGAAAATTGCAATTCAATGCCGGTCGTGCCAAAATATAATTCCGAACCTTCCGATCAAGCCCGGTTTGGAGGGATACGTACTGCCACGTAGATGCAACACGTTTGTGACTGATCACGTCTTATTTAGTTTGTTGAATTGATTTTTTTAGTGAACAAGCCGGGAGGCCGAAATGTCCGTTGGATCCGTATTTCATAATTCCAGACAAATGCCATTGTGTTGATTTTCAAGTTTTAAAACTGCAAGAATTGCCGGATGGAATCCCGCAAGGTGAAATTCCGCGACATTTGCAATTATATTGCGACCGGTATTTGTGCGAAAAGGTTGTCCCTGGAAATCGAGTTTCGGTATTGGGCATTTATTCCATTAAAAAGGGCGGCAAGCAAAGGGTAACTCTCCTCTTAGGTCACGCAATAAAGCATTTTTGTTAAATTATGATATTTATTTTGGCCTACCTTAAAAATCGATCAAGTTCTCAATTTTTATTTTCCAGAGAGATAAAGGAGACAAAGCGGTAACGGGGGTAAGATCTTCTTACATTCGAGTCTTGGGGATCCATTTGAATGCAGAAGGGATTGGAGTGACCGGCTGCAGCTTGGTTACTAAAGAAGAGGAAGATTTATTTCGCCGAATGGCCGGTTCTTCAAACATTTACGAGAGACTCGCAAACAGCATTGCCCCTTCCATTTACGGGGCTACCGACATCAAAAAGGCCATTGCCTGTTTGTTGTTTGGAGGAGCGCGCAAGCGCCTTCCTGACGGCCTTACGAGGCGAGGAGACATCAACATTTTGTTGTTAGGAGATCCAGGCACTGCCAAATCTCAGTTGTTAAAATTCGTGGAGAGAGTGTCTCCGATTGGGGTTTACACGTCCGGAAAAGGCAGTTCAGCTGCTGGTTTAACGGCTTCTGTTATGAGAGATCCGTCTACGGTATGAGAACCAAATTTAAATATTTAATTTAATGGGTGACTGAAATTTTAGCGAAATTTTGTGATGGAAGGGGGAGCTATGGTGTTGGCGGATGGCGGTGTTGTGTGCATTGATGAATTTGATAAAATGAAGGAGGATGATCGAGTGGCCATTCATGAAGCCATGGAGCAACAGACCATTTCTATTGCCAAGGCCGGGATTACTACGACACTTAATTCCAGATGTTCGGTACTGGCTGCTGCGAACAGCATTTTTGGACGCTGGGATGAAACCAAGGTAAATTTACAAAGTTAGTAATAAATATTTGTTGAATACGTGTGAATTAGCAACTTATAAATAGTAATTTGCTCATTCGAAAATTAATGTGATAATAGATGTTTATGGCCACCTTGTACAGGTGTTCTATAAATTTAAATCTTACTTAATTTTGTGGAGTTTTTGGGAAAATTTTGTTGCTTATTTTTTATTTCAGAATGTGGCAAATTATTCATAGCTTTAATATTTGCAACTTGATTCGCAAACAATTATTACTTTTTGAGTTAGATCAATTTTAAGGTGAAAACACGAAAGCACAATAGTTTATGGTCGACCTATCAAACTGGAGCGGGACAGCATTTCAGTTTTCACCAGAACCGTATTCTTAAATTATTTTTGAAAGAAAAAATAAAACGTTTTTAATATGAAGATGCTCAAAATGTTGCAATTTATGAGAAGTGACAAAATATTTTGCAGGTCTATTTTGTCACCGACAGTGAAACTACAACACCCTGTATAACGCATCAATTTTAAATGAAAATTTGAAAAATTGAAAATTTATTTCTGATTGCAGGGAGACGAGAACATCGATTTCATGCCCACAATCTTATCAAGATTTGACATGATCTTCATAGTAAAGGACGAGCACGACAAACAGCGAGACATGGTAATTTCCCCGAAAACGCCTTTTCCACTAAAAAAATAAATTCTCATTCCCCAGACATTAGCCAAGCACATCATGAACGTCCACATGAATGCAGACCAAAACGGACAGGAACCCAAAGAGGGCGAACTCTCCCTCGAACTCATAAAAAAATACATCAACTACTGCAGACTGTAATTATCTTTGAAACTCTCACTCGATCCATAGGCTAAGCAATAAAGCATTTTTTTATAACATAAATACTACCTGGAAACCGACTGTGCGATTTTGGAAACTCATGAAGCAATCTTAATGATGTCAATCGAATTGTAGAGAATTAAATTACGAAGAGAATGAGAGGTCGCTTTCCAAGTGGTATTTATATTAAATTATGACATTTATTTTGCTCTGTTGCTTGGCCTACCAATTTCACATAATTTTTTTCAGCCGTTGCGGGCCTCGTCTGAATGAAGAGGCGGCTGACAAGCTCAAACGCCGTTACGTGCTGATGCGTTCAGGGGCCCAAAAACACGATCGCGAAGCCGCACACAAGAATGCCATTCCGATAACAGTCAGGCAGCTGGAAGCCGTTATAAGAATCTCCGAGAGTTTGGCCAAAATGCAGCTGCTGCCGTACGCCACTGAAACTCACATAAACGAAGCCTTGAGGTTATTCAAGGTGTCGACGCTTGATGCGGCGATGAGCGGAAACTTAGCCGGCGCTGAAGGTTTCACATCCGAAGCGGAGCACGAAATGCTGGCGAGGGTTGAAAAGCAGCTGAAGCGGCGGTTCGCGATTGGCACGCAAGTATCTCAGCAGAATATACTGCAGGATTTCTTGCAGCAAAATTACCCCGAAAGGGCCGTGCTGAAAGTGATTCAGATCATGATTTCGAGGGGGCAGTTGCAGCACAGGATGCAGCGCAAGATGTTGTACCGCATCAACTAAATAAGTTCAACTTCTGAACACTTTAATTTTAAGTTAGTACATAGTTTTCCAAAGTCCTGCATTACATGAAATAAAAAGGGTTAATTCTCGGCTTTGAAGGGATAGTTTGGATGGTTCTCCACCCCTTTAAAGAACAGGAAATCAAAAATTCTTCCCCTTTCACCTTTATCTAAACCGTTTAATCTCTCCATCGCATCATCAGATAGTTCAAAATCAAATACATCAATATTTTGCTTGATACGTTCGGGATTCGCGCTTTTCGGTATCACAATCACGTCCTGCTGGATCAGGTGCCGCAAGAGAATCTGCCCCGGCGTCTTGCCGTATTTCTCGCTGATCGAAATCACATCGGGATGTCCCAGAATGTTGGGAAAATCGAGAACGCTGTTATAGTGGTGAAAAATAAATTACAAAAGTGCACAAAGAATCTTGAGATAATAAAATCAAAAAAATAATATACAGGATGAGTCAAGTTATACCGCCGCGGCCATAATACCTATTAAAAATTGAGGGGAAAATATGCAATTTACATGTTACATCAGCTGAAGGTTACACTTTCGATTAGTGCTACAAATTTTCCAAATTATTTTTATTTGAAGCCAAAAAAGTGAAACAAAGTTTTGGGTAAAATTTCGAAGTTTGATTTTTTATTTCAAAATTTGTCAAATTATTTTTCAGCTTTTCAGTTGCTGTTAGGCCTGCATTTTTAAGCATTTAAAAAAATACCTTCTACAGGTTGTATTATATTAAGTGTCCACCATTGGTAACTTTGTTATTATTGGAGTTACAAAGTTACCAATGGTGGACACTTAATATAATATAACCTGTATAATAAACGCAAATTAGTAAAATTATTTCAATTATACTAAATTGTGTACAAATATTTTACTGTTCGTACATCAAAAAAGCTAATAAATTGAACAACTAGTAATTGAGATAAAACCAAAATTTTACCTGATTAAAAAAAATTAAAAAATTCTGGTTTCTATATTCCTTAATAACATAAAATTGCTTCTACAATTTATGAGAATTGACAAATTAGTTTCAAGGGCAGTAAAACTTGACTCGCCCTGTATAGAATGACTGAACAATTACTGGTAAACCTTTTTTTAGGGAAAGTAAAAAAAACTTACTCGTATTTATATTTTTCAATGAAGTGATCCTTCGCCCCGGGGCTTCCTAACGGCGCATAAGCCGTGACCGCGATGTTCAAGTCTCTGCAAGTCTTCCTCAAACTTTTCTGCTGGATGTATGCGTTCAGTTCCACTTGTAAAACTGAAGGTTTAATTTCTGCGCTGTTATAAACATTTTTTACTTGTTCTGCATTAAAATTCGATAAGCCGATCGATTTAGTGCGGCCTTCTTTAACTTGTTCTTCCATCATCTGTTAATGCAAAGTTTTACAAGTGTTCGGTTTTGTTTGTCAACGAACCTTCCACGTCTCGATATTGTTGTTGCAATCTAATTCAAAGTCTCCGTTTTCTTTTATGACCGGGGTTAAGGTGTTTTCATCACAGACGAAAGCAAAGGGCATGTGTATTAGGTATAAGTCGACGTAATCTAACTGCAGTCGCTGGAGGGACATTTTTAGGAAACGTTCTACATCTTTCGCTCTATTTCCAACATTCGGTAACTTTGGAACAAAAGCAACACATTTAAAATAAGTAAAAAATACCAAGTTTGAGTAATGTAAAATATAGTGCGATTATAAATGATTGAGGATAATTTGAATTTGGCGCTAATTTTTTATGTTGGCAGTACTTAATCGATTAGACGCGAGAATTAAACCCGCTTTTTGTCAGTGGTGTCCCGAAAAGGGGTGATTTTAAAAAAAAATACATTTTTTGTATTAACAACAAAACAATAGTTCTGAAATTCAAAATTGAACCAAACAGGAAAATTACAACAACAAAAATGACACCTCTTATTTCTCGAGTTTGAAGAGGTTAGCCTATTTGTTTAGCAAATAAATACAAGACAGTAAGGGCGCATTTTAAGCTAAAAATTTGGTGTGTCATTTTACACACACATTGTAAAATAACATCCAATAACAACGCTGTGACAAATTTACTTTCCTGACAACTTTTTGAAATTGTTTTAAAATTGAAAGAATTACTGTTGATCAATTCAAATCTCAGTTGTCAGTTGAATTTTTGATTAAAAAAAATCGAAAATGTAATTTTACAAAAATGGAGACTGCGCAGAACCCTTCGACACGAGTTGATCATGGAATTTAATGACCTACTTGACACTTTAGCCAAGTTGAAAATAAAAAATGCACGAAAAATTAGCGCCAAATTGAAATTGTCCTCAACAATTTAAAATCACACAGTAGAGTTCAACGATTTTAATAAAAAATTGAATTGTAATGACCAAACTCTTCTAAATTTATTGGAAGTTTAAAAATAGTGGTTCAGTGTGTAACGGAAAATTATCAGACTTGGCAAAAGCCAAAATTTTCCCATTCACAAATGACTTTCTCCAAAGATTAGCAAATTTTCTTTTTAAGAACTAATTAAAAATTATCCTACCTTTGTTGTTATGAACAAATCCTCTCGCTTGCCTTTACCCGATTGGAACCATTTATTTAAAATGCAACCGATTGCTTCCTCATTATTGTAATTAAAAGCGGTATCTGCAAAATTGTCGTCAGAATGCATTTCGAGAGCTTGAAAAATTACCGATGTGTGTGTAACCAGTTTCGAGCGCGCACCAAAGAGCTTCCTCCATCTCCTTAGGCTGGGCCCTCCAGGTCCCCAGTCCCACAACAGGAATTTGCAATTTATTCAAACCAGTCAACACAATGGACCTCATTGTGAGCACTCAATACCGCACACTGTTATTACACTGCTAAAAATATAAAATATATTTAGATCAATATTTTTAGACTGGTTGGACACTTTGACAATTTTTGAGAATTCAACCGACTGACTTGATTCTGAAATTGGGTTATTATTGATTTCAAAAGGAGGGAAATTCGGATTCTTAGGGATTTTCCTAAGTTGTGAAAAAAACAACAACTTCCCAGACCCAACTTTATTAACAACCAGCATGCCGATACAAAATCTTACAATCCTAATATACAAGCTTCACTTTCAGGGCAATTACTGCCGTCTAAAAAACCATACATCCGATGCCGGTTGTTTTACTCTTTTTTTATATAATTAAAATTACTGTGTACACAACACACAAGCAGAGTCGTGGTTTTTTTTAAGTCGATTTTTGTAACTGATGATGTCATATATTATTTTCTGTAATAATAAGAGTGTCCTATTCCTACTGGCTACATTTAATTTTCGTCCTTGTTTGCTCAAGTCCTCACTAGAATCTATAACTATAGTCTCGGACACAAGCAAACATAATAAAAAACTCTCCAATCATTCAGACTATGCGCACTCGTTGATTGGTGAACAAACCAACAGGCTTTTCAACAACCATGCAACTTATTGGCTAGATCACATCATAATTAATTTTTTTTTGCTTAAATTGTCCTTTGTTCCTTATAAAATGTGTTACATGTGTTTGCTGCTGGTTAATTTAAAAAAACAAATATAAACAGCTAAAACATGATCTTTCAGCAAAACAATGCGATCAAACCGGCAGCAAAGAGGGTAACAGTCGGGCTACGTGCGGCTTCGTGTGGGGTACTTCTGCACGGTGGCGTATTACGGAGGCGCACTGGGCGTATGGCCACCCTGAGTCGTCCACTGTCTAGGTCTGTAAAATTAAGACAATTTTTTCAGTGCGATCTCTAGCAGTGCTCTAGAAATAATAAAGTATTGAAACATTGACAATAGTACTCTTCAGATGAGCTATAGTTGGCTAGTCTGGAACAGAAGTGATCCAAGTGGACTTTTCATTGTTTTCAGAAATTAAATAAAAACAGACAAATTTTTCAGTATAGAATGCAGAAATGATGATAACTTAATTTAGGCCAAACTGTTATTTGGATCACTTCTGTTGAGAAATTAAATAAAACCAGACAGATTTTTCAGTATAGAGTGCAGAAATGATGCTAACTCAATTTAGGCCAAACTGTCACTTGGATTACTTCTGTTTCAGGCTAGCCAGTTATTGTCAATACCAAAAAAAATTCAGTCTTCAGCAATATTTTCAATGTACTCAATATTTTAGGTCACACTTTCAATAATGTTGGAAAAACTGGATTGTATTTAATTTTCAAGTGTTAAATTTGTACTGTTTCATTTGCATTGAAACGTTAAATTTTTTTAAAGAGCAAATTCACCCTTTGTGTGCCAAAACTACAAAATGTCTTGTGTACAATCAATGTATTTTGATACAAATTTAATTTTTTTTGGAACAATTCTTTTAGTTTTTGTAAAATTACATAAAATGCTGAAAAGTGTGTAACGGAAAATTACTGGACTTGGTGAAAGCCAAAATATTCCCCATTCACAAATGGCTTTCACCAAAGATTAGCAAATTTTCTTTTTAAGAGCTAAATAAAAATTATTTTACCTTTGTTGTTATGAACAAATCTTCTCACTTCCCTTTACCCAATTGGAAATTGCTTCATCGTTATTGTAATCTGCAAAATTGTCATCAGGATGCTTTTCGAGAGCTTAGAAAATTACTGATGTGTGTATAGCCAGTTTCGAGCACGCACCTAAGAGCTTTCTCCATCTCCTTCAGCTGGGCCCTCCAGGTCCCCAGTCCCACAACGGGCATCTGCAATTTATTCAAACCGGTCAACGAAATGGACCTCATTGTAATCACTCAATACCTGCACTGTTATTACACTGCTAAAAATACAAAATATATTTTTAGAATTCAATTGGACAATTTGACAATTTTCAAGAATTCAACCGACTGATTTGATTCTGAAATTGGGGGATTATTGATTTGAAAAGGAAGGAAATTCGGATTCTTGGGTATTTTCCCAAGTTGCGAAAAAAACAACAACTTCCCAGACCCAACTTTATTAACAACCAGCATGCCGATACAAAATCTTACAATCCTAATATACAAGCCTCACTTTCAGGGCAATTACTGCCGTCTAAAAAACCATACATCCGATGCCGGTTGCTTTACTCTTTATTTATATAATTAAAATTATTGTGTACACAACACACAAGCAGAGTCGTGGTTTTTTTTAAGTCGATTTTTGTAACTGATGATGTTGTCATATATTATTTTCTGTAATAATAAGAGTGTCCTATTCCTACTGTTTTACATGGCTACAATTAATTTTCGTCCTTGTTTGCTCAAGTCCTCACTAGAATCTATAACCACAGTCTCGGACACAAGCAAACATAATAAAAAACTCTCCAATCATTCAGACTATGCGCACTCGTTGATTGGTGAACAAACCAACAGGCTTATCAACAACCATGCAGCTTATTGGCTAGATCACATCATAATTAATTTTTTTTTTTTGTTTAAATTGTCCTTTGTTCCTTATAAAATGTGTTACATGTGTTTGCTGCTGGTTAATTTAAAAAAACAAATATAAACAGCTAAAACATGATCTTTCAGCAAAACAACGCGATCAAACCGGCAGCAAAGAGGGTAACAGTCGGGCTACGTGTGGTTTCATTGTGTGGGGTACTTCTGCACGGTGGCGTATAACGGGGGCGCACTGGGCGTATGCCCGCCCTGAGTCGGCCACTGTCCCTGCTGAGGCATCACACAGTACTGTTGCCCGGCCGCGGCCGCATACTGATACTGCTGATAAGGATATCCCTGCATGTACCCTTGAGCGGCGTATCCTTGCGGGTACCAATACCCCATGCTCTGTCCGTACCCGTAAGCATACTGCTGCGAGGCCTGCGGGCTGGCCGACATCCCCGGCGTCATCGAATTGGGGTCTGAGGTCGTCCCTCCGTTCTCCTTGCCCCAAAAACACTTAACCAACTGCCCGTTAATTTCGGTGTTGTGCACGTTCTCTATCGCGCGAGCGGCCGAATCCTTCGTGGTAAATCTAATGAATGCATAACCTTTATCTTTAAAAACCCGGATATCTTGTATGACACCGAACGCAGAAAAAGTCTTCTGCATCAGTTCCTCAGTAAGGCCGCTCGTGAAGCCGCCACAGTACACTGTACAATTGGTGGGTGAACTCTGATTGTACACCTCCTCAAAAGTCGGCTGCTTACCCGTCTTCTTGTCCGTGCGAGGCGGCGGAGGTTTCCTGGTGGACCAATTTGTGCGAATGGAACGAGATCCGAGCCACTGTCCGTTCATTGCCTGGATCGCGTTCTCAGCCTCCGCCTTCTTCACAAACGACACGAAAGCGTAGCCTTTGGACTTCAGGGTCTGCGGGTCGCGGACTATCCGGCAGTTGGAGATCTCGCCGAAGGGCGCGAAAGCCTCCCTCAGGGTTTCCGTCTCGATCTCCGGGGACAGGTCCCCGACGAATATGTGGTGATGGTTGGATGTGTCTGTTTTGGGTTGGTTGCCTGGGCTGGTGGCCCAATTCACTTTGATCTCTTTATCTAAAAACATTCGTTTATTCATAGCCGTTAGGGCCGTGGATGCGGACTGGTGGTTGGTGAATTCGACGAACGCGTAGGGGTCATTGCCGGGCTCCCGGATGATTTTGACTCCTTTGACGGGACCTATTTGCGAAAACAGTGTGATGAGGAGATCCTCCGATACTGAAACGTCCAAATTGCCCACATACAAAGTCTTTGGGTAACTCTCGTCCGACATGGCGAAGCCGGCACTTAGGGGACACGGTCACACAATCCGTCCCAAAACCCCGTTTTTGCACATAAATACTGTATTTTTTGCAGTTCTAATAGCCTGACGCGATCACAAATAATTAGCAGATCAACACGAACAGGATGATGACAAAAACGGTGACCAACTTTTTCTTCTTCTTCCCCTAGTGGCACGTCATGCACTTAAAATGGCGAGTTGTTGTTTTGTCCGCTTAAGTTAGGTTATGGTATTTTGAATTTGCGATGTAGGCCTGAAAGCGGTCGAATTTCCCCGCCGCCGCAATGTCAAGCGAGGAAACGCACGAAATCCGCCAAGAAAACGAAATAGAAGCTTTAAAGGTAACCCCCTTTTCAATTTTAGACCATAAACCGACCCTCCTAACTTTCAGGCGATTTTCGGCGACGATTTGAGAGATTTAAGAACCAAGTCCCCGTGGAAGGTATGGAAACCCATGGACATTTCCATCACGTTGACCCCTCAACAAGGCAACTCCGGGTTTCAAGAAGTGCACGCCAAAGTCGATCTTCACATAACTTGCACGACGAGTTACCCCGACGAGTGAGTATCGAAACATTTTTAATAATAGTGAAAATAACAAATGTGATGGTGAAATTATTTATATCAAAGAACATATTCAGTTTGAGATAGAACATACAAAAGTAATGACTTTCAGAATAATGCCATGTTACAGATCCTCAAGCATATCGGAGATACTATTTCTAAATAACTTTGAACACTGAAATTCCAAAAGGAAACAGAGATATTTATTGGTGACATTAAACATTGACATTCTCAATTTCACAAATGCATCTAGTAACAGATATTTTTATTTTGGCTTTGAATCATATATTAATTCTTACACTCGCGTCACAACTAAAACCAGCACATTGTTGATCACTTTTTTGTAAGGAAAAATGTAAGTTTTTTAGAAAATGCTCCGGTGTTGGATACTGATCTAACAGACCACTTTCCTATTTTCATGAAGATGCATAGTAAAGAAGTAACTAGCTTTCACAGTACCCAGGAACAGAAAGTAACATCTTCATATCTTGACACAAATAAATTGCTAAATTTAGTAAAAAATTGCATCAAATGACCCAACATCAGCATATCAAAATTTTCAACTAATAATTGAATCGGTGAGTTGAAAAACAGTACAAGTCCAAAAATCACATTTTGAGATAATCAACAATGAAAGTGTTAAGACAAGTGCTTGGACTCATTGGGCAGCTAGACTTGCTGAAACACCAATTCAACTTCACCAAATTGTACTGCTCTTAGTCTCAACTTATTCTTCTTCATATTTAAAGCAATTTTATAACATAAAATCAAAATGGACTTGTACTGTTTTTCAACTCACCGATTCAATTAATTAATTAATTAATTAAAAACGCAGGGCCCCAAAAATACTACTGGAAAACGGACGGGGGATATCGGCGAATTTATTGCAGCAACTCCAGGTCGATTTGGCCGGTAAAACAAAGGAACTGCTCGGAGAGGTGATGGTTTTTGAGTTGGCGCAATACGTGCAAGTGTTTTTGCACCAACACAACAAGCCGGGGATTAAAAGTTTCTACGAGGAGATGCTCGCGAGGCAGAGAACGCTCCGAGAGCAGCTGCAACAGGCTGAACAGTTAGAAAAGGACCGCGAGGTAACTTCCAATGAAATTTTAATTTTTAATTAAGTTTTTTTTAAATTTTAGAGGCAAGTCATGATTAGCGAGATTCAGCGCAAACAGGAGATTTTAAAACTGGAGCACAAGCTCAGGAAGGAGCAGCAGCGACTGAATTCAGAGAATTCCAACGAAAGTGAGAGTGGAAACACCAGGAAAGGTTCAGTTCCTCGCAGGTTTGTGAAGGGTTGTTTTAATTCGATTTTGTAATTTGATTGGTTCTTAGCAATTCAACTGAAAGCGGTGAGGATTATGTTTGCGACCATCAGAGCACTATCTTCCTGGATTTTTCAAATGTGGAGCGTGAAATTCAAAGAACTCGTTGCATAAGTACAAATACAGTTTAGTAAGTTTGCAAATTGACTAATAATTATTTTTCAGGCCATTCGAATCGAGGCTGTGTGATTTATGCCGGAATCGATACGGAAACTGGAGAACTGTTTGTTGTGAATGAGTGGACGGTTGTTTCTAAGAGTCCCTCAGATTTCACGTACATCCAAAGGCAGGTTGCGAGTATAGAACAAGAATTAAATTATTTGGTTAAATTAAGGCACCAGTATTTAAGCCCTTACATAAGCATCAAGCAAGACTACTTCCCCAATGACAGCAAAATTGTGATCCATATTTTACGGGAGTTTATTTTAGGTGAGTATTCTTAAGCCGAGTTTAAAAAATCAGGCAGTTAAAATCAATGTATTTTGATTTAAATTTATTTGTAACAATACTTTTAGTTCTTGTAAAATTAATAATTTGGGTCTGTAAAATTAAGCCAATTTTTTACAGTGTGCTCTAGAAATAATAAAGTATTGAAACATTGACAATGGTACTCTTCAGATGATCTATAGTTGGCCAACCTGAAACAGAAGTGATCCAAGTGGACTTTTCATTTTTTTGAGAAATTAAATAAAAACAGATTTTTCAGTATAGAGTGCAGAAATTATGCACTTAATTTAGGCCACACTGTTACTTGGATCACTTCTGTTGAGAAATTAAATAAAAACAGATTGGTCAGTATAGAGTGCAGAAATGATGCTAACTCAATTTAGGCAAAACTGTCACTTGGATCACTTTTGTTTCAGGCTAACCAGCTATTGTCAATACCAAAAAAATTTCAGTCTTCATCAATATTTTCAACGTCGACAATACCTCAATATTTTAAGTCACACTTTCAATAATATTGAAGAAACTGGAATATTGTCAATATAAATTGATAGTCTGAACCTGACATTATTGAATTTTGTTTTTAGGGGTCTCTTGTTCTTCGTTATTTTTAACCGAACATATTCAAGTGGACACGGATATGTTACGGCACATTGCTTCAGGCGTCTTAAATGCTGTGGATTTTCTACACCGAAACAACGTCGTCCATAAAGAGATTAAAGGTTCCTGCGTCTATTTAACTAACAAAGGTTTTGTTAAAGTCGCCGGATACAGCCTGGACAAAAGATTGTGCGACCTTGCATCGCAATCTCACACGTCAAACACTTACAGCAAGAAGACTGATATTTTTAAATTCGGAATATTTATTTTATCTTTAATAAAAGCCACAAACATCGATGAAAACAACATCGAGATTCCCCATTCGGTGTCACCGGATCTTCACGATTTTCTGACCAAGTAATTTTGAGCTCTTTCGAAACTGAATTCTTACTCGAGAATTTTCAGGTGCCTTGCAAAAGAAGAGAAAGAACGATTCACCGCCTTGCAGTTGTTAAATCATTCGTTTGTTCGAATGCGTTTTGATCGATTTTCGCCGCAACACAAGATCAAAGACATCCCAGGGGACTCTTCCCCGGAGCTGGTTCCGATAGATCTCACTTTTCCTCAGTCGAATTCGGGACAGTCGAGGGTTCAGAATGAATTTGAGGTGTTGCAGTGGTTGGGAAAAGGGGCCTTTGGCGACGTCCTCAAAGTAATTTTCTTGGCCTTTTTTTCAAACTGTTTTTAATTGTTACAATTCAGGTACGTAATAAATTAGACGGAGGTTATTATGCGATCAAGAGGATCGAATTGAATCCAAAAAATAAGCAACTGAATAAAAAAATTACGCGAGAGGTGAAGTTACTGTCGAAATTAAATCACGAGAATGTGGTGAGGTATTACAATGCTTGGATCGAAAGTGCCGTTTTGGAAGAAAATAGGCCGGACTCTTCACAAATTTCTTCAGAAATCGTCCCGAAGATAATCAAGAAAGAAGTAAGGGGCCGACCATAAATTACGTCACACGTTAAGGGGGTGGGAGGGGGGCAAAAATCATGAAATTCGTGTGGCGTGATTTATAAGTTAACAATCTCCCCCAATCAAAATTAATTACGACCTTTTAGTTGATCTTCAAAGATGACATAGAACTGTTAGCCCCTCCCGTAAAAGACGTAGAGTGGTCGATAAGTTGCGACACAAAGTCGAAAGCCGGCCGAAAAAATTCCACTTCGTCCTCGTCGTCATCAGACGAAGATTCCGATGAGGAAGATTGGGACTTAATGTAATAACTAGGGATACCAATCCCGCATGATTTTTACGGGATCCGCGGGACTTGCGGGACTGAATAAAAATATCCGAATTTGAAAAAATATGTAGTATGCCGAGCGTGCGTTTTCTGTCGCTGGGTACTTCTGCAATAAAATCAGGTCAAATTTACAAGATCAAACTTTGAATACTTTTATTATTTCTCCGAAAATATTTCCAAAAGAAATCTCAATAATTTTTCTTAATTTTTTTTACTAATAAATGCTACTTTTATTTTGAATTTAGTTATCTTTTATTGCATAACTAACTTCTGATATTTAATTTTCTTCGCAACTGAAAAAAGCATTGTGATAGTTTGTAATCCCGCAAATGTTGCGGATCCGCGAGGTTGATGACGTCAGTTCTGCAAGCTTGCGGGATTGGAACCCCTAGCAATAACCAGTTTGGAGAAGAAAAATTGTGACTTGTACGTTTTCAGGTTGAATGTTGATTCGTCCGATTCAGAAAGCATCGAATTCGAGAAAGACAGCGCCGATTCAGTAAGCACAAATTCCAATATCACTGAAGAAAAAACCGCTAACCCACCCGCTCAACGTCTAGTTAAAGAGATTCAGTTTTTGTACATCCAAATGGAATTTTGCGAAAAGAGCACTTTGCGCACCGCCATCGATGGCGGCTTGCACACAGACATGGAAAGAGCGTTGAGATTGTTCAGAGAAATCGTGGAAGGCTTGGCGCACATCCACCAACAAGGGATGATCCACCGCGACTTGAAGCCGGTGAATATCTTCTTGGACTCTAACGACCACGTTAAAATTGGCGACTTTGGCCTGGCCACAACTAATATTCTTGTGAAGCAAACGGACGCCGCTAACATTATGAAAAGCATGCAAGGTTTTTCAATTACGATTACTTTAATTTGTAAATTTTTGACCGATTCTTTTAGACAGTGAAAAGGAAGTTTGGTCGCAAGATGGAATCGCTGACGGGAGTTTGACGAGCCAAGTTGGTACGGTTTTGTACGCGGCCCCCGAATTGAGTTCCAAGATTAAAATAATTTACAATCAGAAAGTCGATATTTACAGTTTAGGGATTATTTTTTTCGAGATGTGTTACACTCCTTTGAATACGGGGATGGAAAGGATTAAAATTTTATCGGCGCTACGAAACAAGGATGTAACCTTCCCGCATGATTTCACAGTGAAAGGCTATCACAAGCAAGAAACGCTCATCAGGTAATATTTCATTTTTTCACTTTTGTTTGTTGTGTTTTTATTGTTTAGGATTCAGGTGTTTATTTTATAAGTAGAGTTTAGTAGGTTGATTTTTTGGTTCGATTTTTTTTTTTCTTTATGTTGGCAGTAACTTTTGTTTTTTCCAGTCTTTGGAGATTGTATTATTTTTCCAATATTTGTTTATAGATGAACAAGGCTTAGCTGTAAAACAGTAAACCGCCATATTTTGTCAATTTTTGACTTTGATTTTTGACTTTATTTCTTCTACATTTTTTTTAAACCACAATTGTTGATACAGGGTTGGGATAAAATATGGAACCAAGCAAATATCTTGAAAACGAGCTAGATGATTTTGATAAAACTTTGCAGGTTGGTGTAGTAACTCATGACGCATCTGATGAAGGTTTTTTTTGTTGTCACTGTTCAGAAAAACTAGGTCTATTATAATCTGCACGAATTTACAGAATCTTCCATTTAAATAAAACAAATTGGAGATATTTCTGGTTAAACCAGAAATACAGTGGCAACAAAAAAACATTCATTAGATGCGCTATGAGTCACTACACTAACCTGCAAAGTTTCATCAAAATCGTTTCGTCCGTTTTCAAGATATTGGCTTGGTTCCATACTCTATCCCAATCCTGTACAGGTGTCCCATCACTTGTGGCCACCCCAAAATTGAGCTTCAATTAAAAGTTATTTAATGCAGGTATGACTCTGGTACGACTCTTTGTTTTACCGTACCTTAAAAGGAAAAAACGGAACCCTTATAAGATCACTTCGGTGTTCGTCCGTCTGTCACAGGGGTTTTTCTCGAAAACTAAGTAACGTAGAAACTTGAAATTTGGCGTAATGATAGATCTTGATGACGTGCTTATCATAACTAGATAAAAATTTATTTTTAGCTTTATATGGGGGGTCAGTTTAGTACCAATGAAAAAAAAAATTAACATCGTGTGAGGTATCATATTTTTTTTTACGATTTTAAGTTCAGTGGTCTTAATGATATAGCTAAAAATGTGCAAAAAATGACCCCATCCCCCTGTTCTCCTAGGTTTCTGAAGCTAAAATTTTGATTTTGATAGAATGAGTTGTGAGAAAATTGTTGTTTTAGTACGGAACCCTGATTTGTGCGAGCCTGACTCGCTCTTGACCGATTTTTTAATATTTCCACAGGTGGGTCCTAAATCATGATGTTTCACAACGCCCTACCTCTAAGGAACTTCTCCAATCTGAATACCTACCACCCCCCATCAAGGAAGAGGGCGATTTGCAAGAAATAATCAGACGCGTTTTGAGCAACACCCAAAGAAAAGCCTACAAATTCCTGATAGAATCCTGCTTCAAACAGATTGCGCCCCCCGAACAAGAGTTCACCTACGGAATGGTGTCCTCGACCTCATCGCCGGCGAAATCGTTACAAACATTCGAGTTCGTCAAAGACACCATAATAAGAATTTTCAAGGTGCACGGCGGGCAGAACCTGTCCACACCAATGTTGATGCCCAAAAATAAATATTACGAAAGCACCGAATCTTGCGTTCTGCTAATGACACATTCCGGAGGGGTGGTTTCCATCCCCCACGATCTGAGAGTGCCATTCGCAAGATATATAGCCTGGCATGGGATAACATTGCTCAGAAGGTATTCGATCGAGAGAGTTTTTCGCGAACATAAAAGTTACGGTTTTCATCCGAAAGAGTTGTACGAATGCGCTTTCGATATAGTGACCCCGAATTCGGGGAACTACATGTACGATGCAGAGTTGTTGTACATAGTGAATGAAATTGTGAACGCCTTGGTGGGATTGAAGAACAAAAATTTTTTAATTCGCCTGAATCACGTGTCGCTGCTGAAATCGATTTTGCTCCATTGCGGCATCAAGGAGAAGCACGATGAAGTGTACAAAATTTTATCTGACGCCAAAGACGGGAGAGTGACGAAATTTCAAATTAAAACTCACCTGATCAGCTTGGGGCTCTCCGACAATAACATCTCGACGCTGTTCAATCTCATCGAACTCGAGTATCCGCTGTCGAAATTAGTTGCAACCCTTCAGATGATCACGAAAAAGAAATCGAGCGAGGCTAGCCAACTCGCGAAGCAGGCGTTGCAGGAATTAAAATTGGTGATTCAAAACGTCGAAATATTGGGAGTGTCGTTTAATATTGTGATTGCGCCTGGATTGGTTTGCAACATTCAGCAGTACTCGGGGATGATGTGGCAGTTTGTTTGCGAACTGAAGAAGAAACGGAAAAAAGGTGGATTGGATGTTTTGGCTGCTGGGGGACGGTACGACTTAATGGTCGCAAATTATCCCAATATTAAAGAAAATATAGGGTTGTCGAGAAGGAAACAATCGGCTGTGGGGATCTCGATCTGCATGGACAAATTGATACAAGCCCTGGAAGAAGAGGGGCCGGTCGAAGTGAGCAGTTTAGACACGGTTGTTTGTTCGCTAGGTTCCAAATCGCTTCTGAAAGAAAAGTCAAAGGTAAAGACACGATTTAATCCAACTAGGCCAGGCAACAGAGCAAAGTTTCAATTCTTAAAATTAAAAAATGGCGGAATTGTGAATTTTTTAAGAAAACACTGAATTTTCCTTGTTTTCCGGGTTTTTTCCGATTTTAATTATCCGATCGGGTCATTTAAATTCTCTACAATTCGTCTATTGACATCATTAAGATTGCTTCATTATTTTCCATTTTACAAGCAAGAAACTAAAAAAAACACGATTTTATGTTGAAAATTGTTTATAAAAAATTAAAAATTATGATTGTCGAGTTGAAAATTATGCAGAATTCATCTATTTATGTTATGAAAAAATGCTTTATTGCTTGGCCTAAACAAAAGCTTTTTCAATGTTGTTCAGATTTTGATCGACTTGTGGACGGTTGGAATCCGCTGCAGTTTGATTGAAGCCGGCAGTGTCGAGGAAATCCAGGAACAGTGCACCGAGTTGAATGTTTCTCACGCAATTATCTTGAAGGACACTGAACACGGGATGGTGAGAATTCGAAGCTGGGACAGAGATCGATTCCACGAACGGAAAGTTAACGTGCTGGAGATGGTCGAAACTGTGCAGAGGATTCTCAAACAGGGGAATGAAAGTGGCCAAGAAAATTTAAGTTCGAAGGGATTTAATGTGGAGCACAATCATGATGCGACAGTTTCAGTTTTGTTTGTGACCAGTGAGAAGTTGTCTGCCACCGCAAGGAAGAGATCCGAAAATCAGGTTACTGAATTAATAAGGCTGCTTCCGTAAATGTCACAGGTTTTTCAGCAAATATGATTCTCCCCCAATGTCACAAGGTGTCACATTGTGCCAAATACCCCTTCCCCCACGTGAGCAAAAAAAAGCAAAATTATTTTCACTTATAAAGGAAAATACAATAATTAATGAAAGGTTTTCTATAACAGGGTTCACAGAAATCTGGAAATGTCGGGGAATTTAGTGACAAGGTGTCGCATTGCCAAAACCCCCTCTCCCACGTGAGTCACGTCACAGAAACAGAATTGTTTTCAATTATAAAGAAAAAATACAATAATTAATTAAAGGTTCTTTATAACAGGGTTTACAGAAATCTGGAAATGTCAGGGAATTTAGTCACAAGGTGTCACACTGCCAAAACTCCCTCCTCCACGTGAGTCAGGTCACAGAAACAATTATTTTCAATTACAAAAGAAAATAATTAATGAAAGGTTCTCTATAACAGGGTTCACAAAAATCTGGAAATGTTAGGGAATTTAGAAGCAAGTCGAAATGTCGGAGAAATCAGGAAAATTATGTATTTTATCAAAAAATCTGGGAATTCATTTTATGTGCCTGAAAAAAAGTTTCAGAAATAGAAAAATCTCTCAGGAGATTTCATGTTATGTGATGTCACGTTTTTAAAAAGACCCCCTCCCCGCCTAAACCTGTGACATCATTTATGGAAGACAATTAATTCAAAATGATTGAATTATTTTTTTCAGATTAAATCTCAGTTGGATGGGATCTTTAAAAGGATAACGGGTGATGTGGTTATTTTAGGACTGAGCATCGATGCAAACACAATACGCACTTTATCCTCATATCTGGATTTTGAATCTGAACATCAATATCATAAATCAGTGCAGAGTGTCATTGAAAAGTACGGTTTCTATTTGTTTAGTTTTGGGAAATTAATTCTCGTTTTGCAGGCATCAACGGCACAAAAAGTATCTTCTAGAAATTTGTGATGAGATTTTCGAACAAAAATCGAAAAAGGCTAGTCCGATCATAATTTTGTACAGTTTGCCAGATGCGTTTCATAAAATCTTGTTGTGATCCGCGATGACTATTTTCCAGTAAAATTTATTTGAATAAATATTTCTTTTGCGTATCTGACCAATGGATACTTTATTTTCAATTTTACAATCAAATTCAAACGTACATTGGTGAAAACACCGCCATTTTAATTAAACATATATGGTGTGTTTTTTAATTCAAAAAATGGTCAAAAAATTTTTTTTTTTATTTTATGTTAGTAATACCAACACAATTTTGTAATTTTAAAGCTTTCTAAAATGCCATTACCATCAACATAAAGTAAAAAAAATATTTTTTTCAGTTTCTCGAATTAAAAAACACCAATAAACCTAGCAAGTAAAACAAATTTACAGTCATTACAACGAAGAAGAAGTAAAAATGCATCACTTAAATTCACCTAATAAGATTTAACTCCTAAATCTGGTCACTTGGGAAATGTCAGTTTCGTTGGTAGATATAATCATATCTAAATGCTCGATAATAGGCACCCCTCGAAAAAAACACTGAAATTTAAAGCAAGGCGACCTGTAAATACCTGTCCTGATATGATCTTTATAAATATATAAGTATCTAAACCAGTAAAATATAATATCACTTTTATCAGATTTGCAGGGGAATACTGAAAAGTCGACAATATTACTGCCATATGTTTGTGGCCACCCCCGAATTGGTTGGTGTTTTACTAGTCAAGTTCAAACTGGCGAATTGCTGTTGCAAATTGGGCTGGCCTGCAAAGAACGGATTGGCCACGGGGGTCTGTCCAACAAAATTTTGTGCCTGTCCAAAACTGCCCGGTTGCAATGGCGGCTGATATTGTGGAACTTGGTTGGTTGGTTGAAACTGGTTAGGAAAAAATTGGCTACTAGATTGGAACTGCGCGGGTGCCCCGAATTGCACGTTCGATTGCGTTGGGAACTGATTGGTCAAGCCTTGCCCTGAAAATTGTTGCGACTGATTAAAATTCTGAAATTGCATCGCCCCATTTTGAACAGGAAAATTCTTATTGGTAAAAGGAACTTGATTCTGATATAAAGAGCTAAAATTATTAACAGGTGCGTTACCGTATAAAGCTAAAATGCTGTCTTTTGTCAGTTTGACTTTTTCCTTCTCGGCCGGGACCGTCTGATTAAAAAAGCTCTCTTCCTCGCTCTTCAGGTCCGTTTCCTGCTTCTCTTCGACCGGGGGCGCCGACAAGAAACTGCTGAAGCTGTCCTCGCCGTTCTGCAGCCCCAGCAGATCCGTGTTGGTCTTGACTTCCGGCGGAACGACCCGAACCGGCTTGGGACTGGAACTTTTCGGTTTCGGCAGCTGCGGCACTTCCACGGCGCTCAGAGGCTTCTTGTCAACCAAGGTCTTTTTTTTGCGCTTCTGCCTCTCGATCTCTTCATCGATTTCCTTCTCCCAGTTGACTTTGGGCAGCGGGGGCGGCACCCACTCTCTGGCGATGTACTTTTTGTGTTCATATTTGGCTCGTATGAAAGACTCGAGATGGGAGTCGTTTTGGGGCCTGCGGAAATTGTCAGGTAAGTTCGCTTCGTAGACGGCTCGCGCCCTCGAGTTTCCCATCTGTTGTAAGGAGACCACCTGTTCGGGGGTCCAAGCGTCCAAATTTACCGACTTCACTTTCGAGATGTGAACCCCCAGGTTTCGGTGGATGCCGGCGCAGCGGATGCAGAGGAATATCCCCAAATTCCAGGACGCCCATCGCGGTCCTAAAAACGCGTTTTAATTATTAGGGTTCAATAGCCCCTTGAGAAGAACCCCGCCGCCGATTCCTCTCACCTTTCGCGTCGCAATCGACGCAATATTTGTTGTCTTCGTCGCGCAACAAGCCGTTCAAGACGTTCTGACATTTGTCCTGGATTTGTTTGGCTTTGTCTTTTTCACTTTTCAAACTCATTTTCGAGCGACCGAGCTGTCACTTACATGCCATCAAGGGGGCGAACGCCGTACACAAACGTCACTGTTTTTTGTACGCATGTCACAGTTTCGATTATTTTTTTAACGTCATTCCGTCAACGTAGCATATGGCTGACACTTGTTTGACACCTACCACCCTTATCTTAAGTGGCACAAATACCTCGATTGGCCTCAATGCTTATCAGGCGATTTTACCGCAAGTTCACTTGGTGCTACATAGATGGCGCCGTGGTACTATAACTGTGCAAGATATGACGTCCGACGGACGAAAATGAGTTCATTTCGCGCATGACGTCACTAGGCGACAACCGCATTCTTCAATCTTTATTTTAAAATTTAACATACAATGTAAATATAGGCATATGCGTGGTGGGAGTATTATATGGTGTGCTACAAACTAAACCTTATTTCGTTGAAGTTTGCGCATGACGTCAGACACGGAACAAATATTATTGATGATCATTGGGTGAAGCAAGGAAATCGTCCCCTTTAGTTTAAAATGTTTTTGATTAAAATTTCATAGGTTCAAATTGTTTATAGTCCAATCATTTTAGTATTCATCTTCTAAAAAAATGAAGATTTTTCTTCGCGATTTTCTTTGCATCGCTATAAGAAACACTGTGTAAAAAGTCCGTTGAAAAATCGTGTCCACCAAAGAAATTATTGAAGGTTCAAGGCTGCGAAAATCAGTTTTTCTCAAATATCTCGTGAAATATTGGTTTTACGTGAAATTCAGTTATTACAAAATTTGTTTACTATCACATTCTCCACAAAAAAGGTTCTATACAAAATTTACTTGGAATTAATCGTTCTAGAGATATGATTACAACAAGGGTTGAATCTTAAGAGTCGGTTTTCCTAGGTAAAACCATGCAAATTGCAGTGCACATATTCATAAAGTGTGCTCAGGTCAATTTTTTTTTTGCAAATTATAGTAGAATCCACATTTTCATATAGTTTGTTCATGTTAAAATTTTTGTTTTCAAATGATTACAGCAAGGGTTGAATCTTAAGGGTCGGTTTTCTTAGGTAAAACCATGCAAATTGCAGTGCACATATTTATAAAGTGTGCTCAAGTCAATTTCTTTTTTTTTTGCAAATTATGGTAGAATCCACATTTTCATAAAGTTTGCTCAGGTGAAAACTTTTATTTTCAAATGAATACAACAAGGGTTGAATAATAAAAGTCGGTTTTCCTAGGTAAAACCATGCAAATTGCAGTGCACATATTCATAGTGTGCTCAGGTCAATTTTTTTTTACAAATTATAGTAGAATCCACATTTTCATAAAGTTTGCTCATGTAAAAAATTTTGTTTTCAATAATAATAATGGCAGCCTTAAAAATGCTGAGTTAAGACTTGGAGATCGCACACAAATTTTCTTAAGTCAATTCGGCACCGTATTCAACACTCCAACAAATTTCATTACATTGTTTGTTTTGTTAAGTCACGAAAATGTGGGGGCAAGTTTACACTATAATTGCACGATGTAACAGAATTAAAATTAAGAAAAAAATGCTTATGATTCCATTCACATTCGAGCAAAACTATTTTGAGCGGGCTTAAGGGTCGGTTTTCTTAGGTAAAACCATGCAAATGAATAACTTTTTGACGTAAAGTTGAAAATAATTTTTTTTTCCTCTTGTTAACCCCATCCGTGGACACACTGTATATTACCTGATATCTAATGTGTTTTATGTAAAAGATCATTTACGAAATTACCAAGTAACAAAGAATACAAGTGTTCTTACTTTGCATGTAACTTCGATTGTCACCTTGTGACGTTGTATGACGTATGTAAACATGCGCATGATCATATCTGGTTATGGTCCTAGTATTTTTTTTTAACGTCACTCCGTTAATGTAGCATATGGTTGACACTTGTTTGACACTTACTACCCTTACCTTAAGTGGCACAAATACCTCGATTTGCCCCCATAAATACTTATCAGGCGATTTTTTACCGCAATTTCACTCGGTCCTGGATAGATGGCGCTTATTAACTTCAAAATTTTTATTATTTGAATAAAACAACTTTAAAAGATACTATTTTTGTTGGTCCACTTCGACGTTTAAATCATCAAGTGTGGAGTTTTCGCTACAAAAAAAACAACGAAAAAATACCCAAATTCAATCTAAAATGTCTATTTTATGGTCGTCGCCTTTGTTTCGCAGGTACCTTGCCACGTATTCCAACCCGTGGTCGCCGGTGCTGCTGTAATTCTTCAGCAGCGGTTTTTTCAGCAGCTCCTTTTTAAAATTCTTGATGAAATAAATCCAAGCCGTAAGTGTCTTTCCGTCCAGTGTTTTTACGTGCTCCTCTTCCCGCACGTAAAAATTTGGGTGGTCCTCGAGCACATCCAGATTGGCAAGCATTTTATTGTCGACTTCGTAAACTTCGCCCTTCACGTGCGCCCCATTTCCTGAAATCCTCGGTTTCACACAAAATTTATCAATGGGACGATCTCACCGGGACTGTACAGCAAAAACGGAATGTTGTATTTGGTCCCTATTATCAGAGGAAATTTTTGGACAGTTTCAGCTTCAGCGATGAATTTCCTGTAGCCCCCGTCCTCCTTCGACAACCACCCGTGGTTGGGCTCTCCTTTCTTCAGGGTGCCGTAAACGAACACTTTGTGCATTTTAGAAATTAAAGTTGCTGGAAAGCGACCGAGTTAAGTCTGAAAGTAAGCTGAATTTAATTACCGAAATTTGAAACGTTTTTTGGAGACTTCATTTTTTGAACGAACTTCCGAGCCCGCCATTGCTGTGTGATAAATAAAACAAGGAGGCGTGTGCTTGTCACAAAAACAAAACATCACAACTGTCAAGTAAGTTTTATTTAATTATTAATTATTAAGTATTAACATACCTAAACTTAATGTGGAATTACTAGATAAGGATTTTTGTTGAACTTTGATTATTATAATTAAATAATCTAATCGCAGGGATCTCAGCGCTGTGACTTTTGGTAACTTTTCATAAACCCAGTCACCTTTAGTCCCTTTTTCTAATAAAAAGTCTCTTTTGTCACTTTTTGTTCTATCCTGTGTTAATTTCATATTTTTGAGTAATTTGATAGCATTATTGGGGATACCCATTATTGTAAACCACTCATGTAACCTAAAAAACAAAAGTTTAAATTTTCAACCTGTGTACAGATAACAAAGGATTCTTTGGGCTTTTCACTGAAAGACTGATTAAAGTGCAATAACAATAATAAAGTTAAAAAATTGATAACTTAAATTGGAGTAAACATATAGACAAAATAAACGAGAAGATACCGCCTATGTTAGGAGCATTGCCTACATGTAAGAATTACTTAGATAATCAAACAAATTTAGGTTTGTTTATAATTTATACTTCCTATCTGTATTTAGATATCTAATAACAATTTGGGGTACATGTGGACTAGCTCAATTTAACAGGATTCAAGTCTTGCAAAATAAAGTAATCCTAATTTTATTTAATTTTGATTAGTTACAGGGTAGCATATGCTGATCCCGCTAAGTAATTTTCTTTTGTCATAATTTTCGTAGCCAACTGAACCATGAATAGCAGCTAGTCTGCTGAGCTGGTTATAATTTAAAAAAAAATAATCTGGACTTCAGAATGCCAACAGAAACTCTTTATGATCTTACAAATCTTGATAATCTCAGAAAGATTCTGAAATTATGTTCAAAATATTAAATAACATTCAGAAATCTAATATTGAACTGTATCAACGAAATCAAATTCACGAACAGTTGATAAACACATAATCTTAATAGAGCTATCCACACTTATAATGAAATTCTATTAGACATATGAAACTTGCCTACATATGGCTCAAAATCACCAAGGTGGAAAATTTCAAGATTAGTTTTATGACGAAAAATAGTACAAGCTATGATGACAAACAATTACTTTATATTGTCACTAAATTTGTGTTTAAACAATACTGTGATAGGACAGCGCATATAATTCATTGCTTTTTTTGTAATATTACTTTGAAATAGAGCCGTCGCTAAAAACGGTCATTTTGGGAACGTTTTTTTAAAGTTAATGAAATGTCGCAAAAATACAGACGGTGTTTTTTTTTTGCTTTATTAACTAAAAAAATAACAATAATTCGCATAAAATCTTTTTGAAGCAAAATACAGTAAAACTGCTCCAACCGACCAGTCTTCTATCCGATCATAATTTCTAGGAACGAAAGATTTATACGGTATCAGTAATACTCCTCCCCTGACGCGACCGTTCTCACTTTGTGAAAATCTTTTTAATTTTTGTCTTTGTTGATTTATGAGTTGTCTCACTATGAGATAGGGTTTGGAAAACTTAAAATGTCAATTATACACTAGAATTTATTAAGAACCTTTCTCCGTCAAGTGCTTGACACATGCCTTATCTTTCGGTAATAAATTTGTTACGATTATAAATCAGTTCTTCAATTTCGGTTCCAACTTTTTTATGCGATATTTGTGGACTCGTGTGGATATTTAAAATGGTACATACTATGAAGGCAAAAAATTCGTATCATTTGTATGCCAGTCGTTGAAAAATCGTTGTCACTGTGCTTCTGGAACAGCTTAGAAAATGATGGCTAAACGGGGCTACCATCACGAGATTTTAAATTTGGAAGTTCGCATAAATGTTATTAACGACAGCGAAAGAGGTTTATAGCAACGAAAGGTAGCTTCTAAATACAAATGTGGCAAAACCCAAATGCAGGAGATTTTAAAAAATGCGAAAAAGAAATTGTCTCTAATTAAAAAATTTAAAAATTGTAAGCAAACTGTTTTAGAGCAATATTTTGGTAGTAAGTCTTAAGCATGTATATCTTTATTTCTTGGTCTTGGCTATTTTGTATATCGTGATTTTTTTTTATTTGCATTAATTTTTAATAATTCTATTATTTAATATTATTGTGCGTCTAAATTGACGTTTTGTATTTTTATGAAAATGTAGAGGAACCTTCGCGTGTTTTCATTATTGATAATAAAACGTTTTAAAGTTGGTGTTTATTTTATGTTAAGTTCTTTAAAGCGGCCACTATTCTAAGAGCCCATTTTTTTTAGGAAACCACGGGTGATCGCTGTACAGGAGTTCTACTGTATATAGATTTCCAATATTCTTATATTTTTTATTATTTTATATTTACTCCGTTTTCTATGTTTTGTGTACAAGTAACAAATTCATAATAAGAAAAAGATCGTCATCAAGAACTGTTTTCGTTTATTAATAAAAATCTTTATATAAAGGAACAATTAACATTAGTCACTTTTTTGTCACTTTTTATTTGAAATTTTGACTCAAGGTGCGATCCGCACCCCACTACTGGAAGATCTCTTACGTCTCTGACTCTCAGTGGACGCACTTGAGCCCCTTCTGGTTTCGTACAGCAGCTCATTTACCTCATTAATCTCGACGGAATACTCAGGCAACACATTCGCCTCGAGGACAATGCTGGCAATCCCTTCGTCGCTCTCAATCCAAGCTTTCTGGTACTGCACCGTGTCAAGAATCGATTTCACCCCAACCGAATCAATTCTGTTATCTAAAAATCACTGTTAGGATCCACCGATAATGCTCTTCTTTCACTTACAGCCGAGATTTAAATGGATCAGCTTGAAATTCCCCTTGCAGTACAGCAGCCCCAATTCCGTATAAGCGTCTTTTATGAAGGGATGTTGATCTTGACCGAGCTCGAGCAGCACGAGTTCCTCGATGCTTTTTGAGGAGAACGATTCGTTTGATCTTCTCCTAGCGCGACCAAGGGAGCGTTCTTTGACGCTTCCGGTTGAAGATTTTGAGGATTTTCGCGCGCTCTGGTTGGGTTTCGAGTCTTTTTTTAAGATTTTCGAGCTGGTCGGGCTGGCTTTTCTCGTGACGCTGTTGCTGCTTTGCGAGTGCAGCGAGGAAGCCTCAGATATGTGGTTTTTGTGGTAATCGATCTGCAAATTTTTTGTTATTAAGGGTATTGTTTTTGAGGTAGGTGCGACAAATGAGGCCCGGGGGTTGGAATCGATATAATTCATAATTGTAGAAGGCTATGCTTATTGTCTTCTGTTTATATGCATAAGAACCCGAGAAAGAACCTGTTAATTTACCAGCTGTTTTTTTTTTGTCACAGGTGGTCACATTTGTGTGAACCCCCCTCCCCCTGGTGCGACATATTTTGCAATTTTAAATTATGAAATTATGAAATTAAATCACAAATTACAAAATTGTTTATACCGGGTGTCGCAGTGGATACCGGCTGTATATCGGAAACCGTTGGCTCTAAAATGTTAAAAAAAAACTTTTAGAACAAAAACTGGCTAAAGAAGTTCATTAAAAATATTTTTAACTTCGAATTTCGACCGCAAGGGGGCGTAGTAGAAAAATAAAAATCAAAAACTCAATTTTCTTAAATTCAAATGGAACGATAAGTATCCAAAACATTTTCTTTATCTACGAAAAATTCTCTACTACGTAATAAAGAGTTAAATTAATAATAACGAAGAAACACTAAATAGAACCACTAGAAAATTATCTGAGTTTGTAAGAGGAAAAAATTGTGTGATAACCACAACAGTTTTCAAACTAATTGAATTATTTTGTTTGACACAATTTTTTTCATGGCCTTAGTTTTTCACATCAATTAATGAATAGGTAAATACACCTATCCCCCGATGTACACGGTACTTTTTTTACACGATTTCGCTTTTACACGGTTTTCAAAATAATGAATTCAAAATAAACTGGTAAAAATAAATATTTCAGCACTTGACTATGCATATTGGTGATTCTAAAAATTACGCGTTACGGGATTTTTTATAAATATGCACAATAATATTGAGATACTGGATTTATTCCATTTGACTGGTTCGCACTGTATATTTGTTATTTTATGAATGAACTGTTATTTTTATTTTTCAAAATATCTTATTAAAAAAAATGAAATTAAATAAATGACAGAATTATGCACATTTTAAGTTGTTTTCGATTTACACGGTTCGTTCTACACAGTTTTCTGAGGAACCGATCTTTCGTGTAAATCGGGGGATAGGTGTACTTATTTTATTCATACGAATTTGGATCTTTTTGTGTTCTCTTTTAATTAATTATTAGAATATTCCACCAATGGAAGATGTAATAAATGTTGAAAATTCCTACGAAAGTTGAAAATGTTGTTTCATTTAGATTGAAATGTCCAGAAAATCGTATTTCTTCCGTTAATTTCGATAGAAAAAAGATATAAACGTGCGGTTTTCGGCATTCTTTTCGAAATTTGAATGCAAACAACATAGTGATAGGAAAACGGTAGCTTTCCATTTAAATTTTTTGAAAAAATTAAGTAAATTGGAAGTTATTCCAAAACTCGCCATTTGGTCGCTTTTTTCATAATGCAATGCTAATTTACGGATGGATATCAATTAAGTCATTCATTATCTTTCAAATGAGACTAAATTTTTCAAAATCAGTTAAGTATTTTTGTTGTACTCTATTGAATTACGAAAATATGTCTTCCCATATTAACAAAAATATTAGAGAATTTCTCGTAGATAAATAAAATTTTGTTGGCTACCTATCGTTCCATTTGAATTTAAGAAGAAAATTGAGTTTTTTATTTTTATTTTTCTACTACGCCCCCTTGCGGTGGAAATTCGAAGCTTAAAATATTTTTAACGAATTTCTTTGGCCCGCTTTTGTTATAAAAGTTTTTTGTCAAAATTTTAGAGCCAACGGTTTCCGATATACAGCCAGCATCCAACCTTATTGAGACATCCGGTATATTTCCATTTAAAATCTACCTGTGACGTCAAGAAACTTATGACGCTTTGTTGACCCCCTCCCACCTCCTTAACATGTGACGTAATTTATGGATGGTTCCTAAAGAGTGTGGATGTCATCCAAAAACTTTATCTTCCAAGAAAACTACAAGCGATTCGTGGTATTACTTGTTGTGCCGGGAAATCTCAAAAAGAGATATGAGACAATGTATTGTGTGCCAAATATGGACTCATGATCGTTTGGGTTATATCGCTTTTGACGATGAAGAATATATTTGCAGCACATGTGGAAAGCAGCAGGCCTTATAACTTCCAGTGGCAGAAATATGGCCCATTTGCGGTCTTAAAAAGAATTTTTTTTTTTGTATTTAATGTGGTTTTCATGCCAATTTTTTTTGTGTTAAAAATATAGTGTATTTATGCCACTTTGTCGATTTATTGTTTATCTGAGATATTTTTACGATTATACCAATCGAATGAGGCAATCAACATGTCAAATAATTTACTCGTCTTTCAGACGCGTGAAATTAATTTTTGGCAACATATTTCGTGTCTCAACTCATGCGATTATCGACAGCCACGATTCCTTCCACTCGTTATATTATATACGAAAATAGAAATTATTTTTCTTTAACCGGGCCTTATTTGTCGCACCTACCTTCGAGCTCTTTAGTACCAGTTCCATTTTCTTGATTAGGTAATCGATCTTTCGACATCGCCTGATTGAGATTTCTTCCGGGGCTAGCGGAAATTTTTGCAGAGATTTCATCAAAGCCGCGCAGCCTTCGTCTGTCAGCCAATTGTCGGCCAAATTGATGCAGATCAAGGAACGATTTACCCGCAAAGCTTTGGCCAGATGGACAACTCCTTCGTCGGTTATGAAATTGCTCGACAGATTCAAAACCGTGAGGGGGTGGTCGAATTTGGATAATTGTTCGGAAATCCCCTTGAGGCCCCTGTCGTTGATTTTGCAGAACCTCATCGAAATTTGCGCCACACAGCCTGTTTTTAACAAGGCGTAAAAATTCTGGTACCTGTTTGGGTTCCCGTTCACGCTGAGCTCCTGTATGGTCGCATGCCGCGCCAGGATTTTTTTCACCAGGAATATTTCCTTGTGTGTGAGATGGCAAAACTCCAATCTGCAAATCACGAACGTTACAACCCTCTGTCGCAATTTTTTAGTTTACTTCAATATCGTCAGTCCGGGAATGGAATCCAGGCTCATTTTAATCGACATCAGAACTTCATGTTCTAAAATGAAATGCTTGACGAGTAATACTTGCGGTATGTTCCTTCCTTCCTCGTTTACGTACACAACCAGGATGTTTGGAATTTCTGCAGTTGTGACCGGTTCGAGGGAAGGTTTTTTCGATGTGGATATTTCTTCGATGGATGGGATCTTAAAAATGGAAATTTACAAATTCAGTCAGAAGGTTAATCGTATTTACAATGGGGAATTCTCCGAAGATTGGTTCGCTGGGTACGATTTTGATGTTCGGGGTGATTGCAACTTCTTGCTGGAGACAGTAAAATTTAAAATTGCTCGTGAATTCGTCTTCTTCGATGGATTTTTTCGAGGAATGGGAACGGCGACGCTCCCGTAATGTTATGCTGCTGTCTCTTGAGCGCCTCTGAACTGTTGCAGAGATTGATCTTTTCGATTTCGTAGTCATTATTTCTCACTGACATATTTTTGGTTTGTTTTCCATGGGTTACTTTACAATTATTTTCTGTTTTACTTTTGGCCTTGGTACCGGGTCTTTTTTTAAACTTTGAATATTGATGTATATGTCGCTGTTCAATTTTTACAAAAAAATATTGGCAATCGGTCAATGTGCGCAACCAATCGTACTCCATGTTTGCCTAGGTCGAGTTGGTTAAAAAAAAATTCGTGTTCATAGACTACTCATATTTTATTTTTTTTTTGCTTAAATTTTGTTTTCTGCTGCCTAGGTCGAGTTGGTTAAAAAAATATTTTCGTGTTTATAGACTATTTCTTTTTTCTTCAATTTTGTTTTCTACTGCCTAGGTCGAGTTGGTAAAAAAAATATTTCATGTTCATAGACTACTAATATTTAATTTTTGAAGTGAAAACTGGGGGTAAATGGGGTAAATCTTACGAGTTCGCGTCACCTCGTTACCGCGTCACCTCGTTACCGCGTCACGTCGTTACCGTGTCACGAAGCCACTAATTTGATTAATTTATCGACAAATTAATCCTCAAAAACAATTGTAAAGCATGTTTCTAAATGTCAGAATTTTCATAATTCGCAAATTGTAGGCCCATCAACGCGAAATGTGCCATATGTTGCACCAACTCATACTGGGGCTTATCAACACGGAATGAACCATACATTCCAGAGTCACATTCAGATTATGATGACGAAATTCACAATGATATTCCTTCACAAGTTCAAATTAATTATGTTCCACAATTACATGAGCCAATAATAACAAACTATGAACTAAATACTCAAAATTTTTCTTATCAAAATATTATTCCACTGTTATTTCATAGTTTTAAGTCTTCACTTCTGTCGGCAGTCCCCAATAACTGCCAATTTTTTTTTCCTTCAATTTTGTTTTCTACTGCCTAGATAGAATTGGTAAAAAAAATATTTCATGTTCATAAACTACTTATATTTAATTTTTTTCTTCAATTTTGTTTTCTGCTGGTTAAGTCGAGTAGGCTGAAAAAAAATTTTCGTCTTCATAGACTATTTTGTTTGTTTTTTTCTTCAATTTTGTGTTCTACTGCCTAGTCGAATTGGCAAAAAAGAATTTCATATTCATAGACTACTCATATTTAATTTCTTTCTTCAATTTTGTTTTCTGCTGGTCAAGTCAAGTAGGCTGAAAATTTTATTTTGTGTTCATAGACTATTTTGTTTTTTTTTCTTCAATTTTGTTTTCTACTACCTAGGTAGAATTGGTAAAAAAAATATTTCATGTTTAATTTTTTTCTTCAATTTTGTTTTCTGCTGGTTAGGTCGAGTAGGCTAAAAAAAAATTCATAGACTACTCACATTTTATTTATTTTTTCTTCAATTTTGTTTTCTGATGCTTAGGTCGAGTTGGTTAAAAAATTAAATTTCATGTTCATAGACTACTCATATTTAATTTTTTTCTTCAATTTTGTTTTCTGCTGGTTAGGTAGAGTAGGCTAAAAAAAATTTTCGTGTTCGCAGACTACTCATATGTAATTTTTCTTTTCTTCATTTTTGTATTCTGCTGCCTAGATCGAGTTGGTTAAAAAAATAATTTCGTGTTCATAGACTACTCATTTTTATTTTTTTCTTTCTTCGATTTTGTTTTCTCCTGCCTAGGTCGAGTTGGTTAAAAAAATAAATTTTTGTATTCATAGACTACTCAAATTTTATTTATTTTAGATTTTAAAATTATGTACAAAAACAACTAGACTTTAAAAAATTCTTATTTGGAGTGCCCTATCTACAGGGTGTTATAAGTTTTACCGCCGATGGCAAAATAGTCCTTCAAAATAGTTTGTCCATTCTCATAAATTGCATTAGTAATTTTGTATCACCAAGGAACATTATAATAAACAAAATCTTAAAACAATGCCAATTTAAGTTTGTAATTATAAATCAAACCAGCACTTCAAGCTAATACAAACACACGTGCCGCAAATATTTAATTAAATGATTTGTATTCTCAAAACAGCTTTATTTTTCCTTTACAGATATGCATATCACATCAAACAAGATTCCAGTCAGTTAAACCGATCGAACAAAATGTGTTATGTAATAATAACAGGCAGAAGTTTGCTCTGGATTTTAGTGAGTCTGATAGCTTTACTATGTAACTTGTCTAGCCTAGTAAGTCCCGCTTGGTTGGTCGCCCCATATCAAACTTCCACCATAGGAAACGAAACTGTGAAATTTCGTTCGAGCGTGGGAGTCTACACGAAATGCAGACCCATGAACGACAAGTTCGAGTGCAGCACGGTGGCCGTTAGAGGACTGGCAACCGAGAGCCACGTGTTCCCGACCGCGTGGAAAGCGGCAATGATCTTCATAGCTTTCGGTAATTTTTTCTTTTTGTCAGCTCAAAATAAAAAATTCTAATCTAAGAGTCCAAAAAATTTTAATACAAAAATTTGATAACTGAAGGCAAAAAAAAGAATTTCGGAATTTGATGTTTTAATTAATCGCGTAAATCGGGGTATTACTGTATTCAATTTTAAATTTCTTTATTTCAGGTTTGACTATTATGACTGTGACCGTTGTTTCCGGTGTGTTCAGTTGTTGCTTCCAAAGCATTTTTAAAAAGAGCATTTTTACACTGTCCGGAGCCACACAAGCGGTTGCAGGTAGAAAACGATTTATTGATTGAATTTGAATTAATACACAATTTGCAGGAATTTTTTATATAATAGGAGTTACGCTGCATCCAATGGCGTGGGATGCGTCGAGAGTGAAGTTGCTGTGCGGCCGGGAAGCATCCCCATTTTATCCGGATAACTGCAGCTTCGGTTGGGGGCTGTGGTCGGCCCTCATCGGAACAGCCCTCACATTCCTATCCGCATGTTTGTCGGTACCTGCCGAAAAGTCAACAAGTAGCGACAAAGTTCAGGATCAAATTCACGAAGGCAACACACTCATCTGTTTAGCTTGAATTCGCCCACACCAAGCACTTGTTGTTGCTGGGGAGGTCGTACGTTTGCAGCAATTTTATTCCGTTTTTTTCCGCCAACGATTTTAGTTCCAAAACGTCTCTCAAACCCCATTCGGGGTTCTGCATTTTCAGCCCCCGATCGAAGTCGACGTTCGACTGGGGGGTTATTTTCCCGTCGAACATGTAAGGTCCGTAAGTGACCAGCAACCCCCCGGGCTTCAGCACCCCTCCGGTGTTTTCAAAGAGCCCAACTGTACATTTGTAAGGTGTAATGTGTGTCATATTTACGTTAATCATGTAATCGTACTGTGGTAAGTTCCAAGTTTTAAACGATGTTGTTATGTCGATCGCGATCGGTTCTCTCACATTTTTTGTCTCTCTTGCGTAAGCTTTAATACTGTCGAATAACGACGAGTCGTATTCAGACGGCTGAAAAATAAGGTTTGGGAAGTGTCCGGCGAAAAAGGAGGCATGCTGTCCGGTCCCCGACGCGATTTCCAAGACGGTGGCCGGCTTTTCAGTTTGAAAATGCTTCTTCAACACTTGCAGAATGTGCGACTTGTTTCTTTCCGAGGCCGGATAGCTTATTTTTCGACTGAAACAATCAAATGTGATATTTTAATTTCAAATACTCGAGATTTGCGCTTTAAACCCAAAGATCTACTGCCGTTTTTCATTTTTAATTTTTTGAGGTCTGCTTCGGTTTCCTCGTGGGTCCAATCTAATTTTAAGTATGTAATACTTTTGAAATTTAGGCGGGAATTCAGGTATCGGTCAATTTAAAACGGAATTTTTGTTGTAATTTATATTTCACAGTTTGCTCAAATAACTTCACATCCTGCAATTCAAAATTTAACTATTCGTTAATAAGTTTGTTAAAAATCAGTGCGTCGAGTCCGTTTTAAATTGACTGAGAGTGTACTACTTCTTAAGTAATTATAAGTGAGCGATCACTCATGCTGGCTGAAGTTTTTTATGAATTCCTGCCTCGATTTCAGGGCTCCGAAGGGTTAAAACAATTTCTCGTGCCTTATGTAATGTGTACTTCCACTCTATTTGTGTATGTATCGGTGCTTGTTTTGATAAATGTAGTCATAGTGTACTATAGTGTGTTTTTTAATTCCAGAAACGGTTAGAAGGGCGTGAAAACAATTGTTTTTACTTTATGTTGGTAGTAATGCTTAATGAATTTTGAGAGAATCTATTAAATGTTACAGAATATTGAATACATATAAAGTTTTCCTCATTGGAACTTACTTTGAAAAATTGATTGCTTCGACAGAATCATTTTGTGCCATATTTTCTAATTTTCAAGATACATTGTTAATATAACCTTAAACTGACAGATGTAAAATGCCATTACTGTCTACGAAAGCGTAATTAGGACATGCAAAAAATAAAAGTTGAAATTTCAACATTTTTCTTGAAATTTCATGTTTTAAAAGTTGAAATTTTATTTTTTTCAAAAAAGTTGAAATTTCAAGGTAAACGAGAAAAAAATTATTGTAAATTTTACCTTTTTAAAAAAGGTGAAATTTCAAAAAAAAAGTTTCACCTTTAGGGGATTCTTCGAACACATGTGTAGTCTGATTTTTTATTATAGAATCAGAATAGATTGTGGTTTGAAATATTTTTATTATTGTAAGTGTAATGTGACATTTAATGTCATAATAAGTCATTTTTCTAAACAAGTTCATAGCATTAATTTTCCATGCACTGCTAAAATAATTTAAAACCTCTGCCTACTTGATTGCTGCAATTTAGAATTAGCCCGTTATGAATCTACAAATCTTGCAAAGGCAAATACAGTTACTTTCCAAGGTAAAAGATGAAAAACATTATTGGAAATTTCAACTTAAAAAAAAAATGAAATTTCAAGTTTTCTAAACAGGTGAATTTCAAAAAAAGATTTCAACTTTTCCAGAAAGATGAAATTTAAAGACAAGTTGAAATTTCAACTTTTATAGAAGGTGAAATTTCAACTATTTTAAAAAGGTGAAATTTCAAGAAAAAAGTTGAAATTTGAATTTTTTTTTTTGCATGTTCTAACTACGCTTTCGTAACTGTCAACAATAAGTTTAAAAAAAAAATCCCAGCGTTCTAACCGTTTCTGGAATTAAAAAACGTGACATAAAAAGGAGAAAATTACCTCATTTTTTTACTTCTCGGAAGAAGCTGCTAAACAGCGTCTGAAAATAAAATGTAATTTTTTTAAAAAATTTAAAAAATAGTGAAACTGTACCAAAAATTATTTTATTAAATGAAACAACTTCAACTTTTACCTTTTATTCAAAAAAAACTTTAAATACAACATAAATAAAATTTCCTAGTCTGCACAAGCCATCAGACTTCCAACTTAATCTTCCTCTTATCACATTTAGTGGGTAAGTAGACGCCATGGCCGGTCTTCTTCAAATGCTCAAAAAGTTTATTTTTCGAATCAAACATCGATTTGCACATAACGCAACAACGACACGGATCCACCGCCTCCTGGCAGTCGCTTTTCCTAACCTCTTTAACCTTTTTTATTTTCTTAGGCCTCAGTGTCGGCGGCTTTTCTGCAGCTTCCTCCGTGCAGGTTTGAACCGGATTAGTTGCTTTCGCCTTTTTCTTCTTCTTCTCTTTCTTTGCAGATTTAAACTCGTCGTCTGAGTCTTTCGCCGGCTCAATATTCAATTCGGGTTCACTGCAACTGTCGACTTCAATAATTTTCCGGATTTTTTTTTTACTCTTCTTTTTGCAAGTTTCTGCGATCGATTCGTTTTCAGAACTTTCAGCAGTCAAAACGGCCTCATTAAACTGTTCATCTTCCTCTCGAATTAATTTTGTTATAATCGCCACATTTTCCTTGTGCTTTTTGCTCGATTCGTGATTCTCGAAAGCTTTCGGCGTTTTAAAAAGCTTATTGCACGCCGCACAATACAAACTGTCCAACTCAACTTCAGATTCTTCCTCATTCGAGCTGGAAAGGTCCTCGCCGAATTCTTCAGCTAAGCTTTTTTCAATTTCCTCCAACTCGGATTGGACGTTTTCGAACTTGGTCCACTCGCCTTGCGAAGTGTGCAATTCCTCGCTGCGCTGCAACCGTTTCTGCTTGCTGATCTTCTCCTGTTTGCCCCTGTTTTCGATCACCTTGGCTTTAACCAACTTGGCCTGTTCCTGCACGCGCTTGTCGCGCTTCTTCACGAAAGCCACCAGGTTTCGAATCTGCTCGTTCCTCTCCTTCTTTGCTTTTTGCCTGATTTTTTTATTCTCCTTTTCAACCAATTTCGCCACTCTTCTATTTGGCAATTCCTTGATGTTGCAAGGATCCAGCCACACGTAGCTCTTTTTCGTGCTGTAACTGCCCCAATAGTCGTAAAACGACGCCACCACCTCCTCGTAATTGCTGCCAGAATCTCCAAACTTTGGAATGTCGTCGAATTCCTCCTTGTCCTCTATAAATTCCAGGTCTTCTTTGCCCAAGTCGTCGAAAACTTTTCTGTAAACTGCGTAGAAACCTTTTTCGTCGTCTCCGAAACCGCTGTAGCAACTGCTGGTGAAATATTGGAAGACATCCAAGCTGTTGTCTTCAAATTCTGAGTTGGAGCCGTAGAGGATCTGTTCGCGGTGGGCATCGTACCAAGCCCTTTCTTGCCGGTCGCTCAACACTTCGTAGGCCTGTTGCACCAGCTGAAACTGCTCCTTGGCGAGCTGCTCATTGTCCAAATTCTTGTCGGGATGCCACCGCAGGGCCAATTTGCGATACGCCGACTTAATTTCGGAATTGTCGGCGTTCCTGTCAACCTCCAAAACTTCGTAATGACACTTCATGATCGAAACTACAAAACTCCACCATAAAAACTATCGCACCATTTATTTAATGACCGAAAAGTGCTTTTTACGATCGATTTACTTACAATCTAAAAGTCGGAATACCTGAGGTTAGAAATTTGACACTAGTAATTTCTCTAGGGAATTTCGCGTTTCATCCAACCGCCCATTTTGAATTTTAATTTTTGCAACTTCGGGCGATTTTTCGATTTGTTTCCTGAAATTGGAGTAATTAATTCATTTAAATCCTCCGTAAGATCGATTTTGGTCCAATTAAGAATTGAGTTTGCGTCTGATGGGATTAATTCGATTTTTAAGCAATTCGCCAGCGCGGTTATCAGTCGGCGGTCGAGTTTCAAACGGTTTCACGGTTTTCTTTGGTGCGTGACGTCACGACTTTAAAGTCAGCTGAAAGTTATTTTTACCAAGGTTTTATCAATATTCCGCCGTCGAGCTTTCAACATCGAAGATTTTATCGTGGAAAAAAAATGCCGAACATTATTTACGAAGTGAAATTGGATTTTAAGGATGTGATGTTGAGGCCGAAAAGGTCCACTTTGAAGAGCAGGAATGATGTAAGTATTGATCCGCTCGTGCAAGCGTTTGCTGCACATTTTAATTCGCTGCAGTTTTTTTTAAATTATAATTGGCTGTTGATAAAATTGTTGCATTTAATTAAAAAATTAAAAAGCGCGCCAAAATTTGTAATTTAAATTTTGAAATTCAGCATAAAATAAAAATGTATTTTTGAGAAATTTTCACACTTTTTCAATTTTAATTGAGCAGATAGAGGAATTGCGGTGGAATACGGTGACGTCGATCGTTACTCGTTCAGTAATCGTTTTTGCACTTTTATTTTTGAACCAAATTAGGGCAAGAAACCTCGACTCAGAAAAATCGTTAATGACACAGACAGCCTTCATTGGAAATTGTTTGGAACGACTTTTTTACAAACTTCAATTGAAAATAAGATTCTGCATTTAAAATTTATTTTTGCGTTACTAGTTTTTTTTATTTATTTCAGGTGAACCTATTTAGAAACATAACTTTTAGGAATTCTAAACAGACCTATAATGGAATACCGGTGATGGCATCGAATATGGACACGATAGGGACCTTCGAAATGGCCAGGGCCCTCTCAAAAGTAGGTATTCGAATAATCGACTCTATTTTGGGAAAAAGGTCAGGGCAAGATATACATAAATGCTAATCTGAATTTCCAAAGGGAGCAAAATAAAAGTAATTTGAATAAAAAATGATGAGCATAACAAAAAATTGTTGATTAGAAATTGAAACTTATACCGGGTGCGGCCTAAAAAACGTGTCAAGCCGTATTTACGTTATTTATGGCTCGATTGAAATGAAACAAAAACTGGAATAAATCGTTTTATAAACACTGCATGTGCACTGTAATTTAATTTTATCAAGGCCAAATTAAAGGTCAGATGATAATCAATTTTATTTTTTGAAATCATTAGGTATAATTTTCTATTTTTTTTGGAAAGTAAGTCACTTCGAAAATAAGTAAATCAAATATTTGGAAATTTCTCCTCCCAAAAAATCCGGTATGGTATGGAAAGCAATTACATGTTGTCATTTAAGTTTTGTGTGATATGGAAAACAATGAAAATGTTAAAATTATTTTAATGTTAAAGTGAAAAACTACAGAACGTAAAAGGAAAAAAATATCACAAGTATTGTTCAAAGTGGCCGAACCCTGTATAACAAAAATTGCATTAGCTACAAAACAAGAATAATGATTCATTTATATTCAATTACTTCAGCACTTTAGTTATTCAAACTGTCATCAACTCTGATTAGATTTGAACCTGATCCATTAAGATAATGAATGCCGCTGATTACAATTAAACGCAAATTGTAATTAATGAAAAATAGTTTTGATAAATTTAAAGAGTAAATTTGGACAAATCGCAATTAAAAGTGTCCTAGCGAAAATAAGTTTTTTTTGAGTGTCCAGTTTCGCGCCTGAAGTTTCCTAAAATAGGCAACACATTAAACACGTTGGCGGCAAAATTTCAAAATTTGAAATGGTAGGTTTCTTTGAAATAAATCCATATTTTATTTGTTAGCACGGCCTTTTTACAACAGTTCATAAATATTACAATGTTGAAGAGTGGAAACGATTTGCCAGCGAAAACCCCGACTGCATTCCGAACGTGGCTGCGAGTGCCGGAATGGCGCAAATTGATTTCGACAGGCTGTCGGAGATCCTGCTGGCCGTCCCTTCGTTGAATTTCATCTGCCTCGACGTGGCGAACGGATATTCGCAACATTTCGTCGATTTCGTGCGAAAAGTGCGAGCGGCGTTTCCGACCCACACAATTATAGTAAGTTCAAAAAAGCGATCGAAGAGATTTTTTTAAATTTTGATCAAGGCAGGAAATGTGGTCACCGGAGAAATGGTCGAGGAACTGATTCTGTCAGGGGCGGACATAATCAAAGTTGGAATCGGGCCTGGCTCTGTTTGCACAACCCGCATGAAAACTGGAGTGGGTTATCCCCAACTATCGGCTGTGATTGAATGCGCTGATGCCGCTCACGGTTTGCAAGGCCACATCATATCCGTAAGTGACCATCAAATTATTTTTCTACTTTGGTATCATAAGTGAGTCTTTGTGAAACTAAAAGTAGTGTCACAAAGGAACTTTTTGTGAAATTGTTTTTGGGGATTTTTTTGATACGTATTACGTTGGTATTGCTGTAATTGTATTGCTGGCCGGCGTTCGGCATCTCTACCAAGTTCCTGTCAAGGTCAAACCAAGTGTACAACTTAATTCTTCCATGACTATTTCACAAAAATATCAAACTCGAGATTTTAAATTTGTAATTTTAGTTGTCATATGACACATGACAAATACCAACACAACCAGTACTTAATCCTAAAAATCTCTAGAATATTTAGAAAGCAGAATTTTCAAATTTTCATAAAACTAGGAGCACCAAAGTAGAAAAAATAGTATATTACACTCGTTTTATAAGACATATTGTCGTACTTGTATAATAATTTACTATTTGAATTTTACTAAGTAATCTTTAGGATGGTGGGTGCACTTGTGCCGGCGATGTGGCAAAAGCTTTTGGGGCAGGCGCCGATTTTGTGATGGCCGGTGGGATGTTTGCCGGTCATGATCAATGCGATGGGGAACTTATAGAAAGAGATGGCAAGAAGTTTAAACTCTTTTACGGAATGTCTTCTAGTACGGCCATGGAAAGGCACGCTGGTAAGTCTTCACTTGAAATTAATTGAAGATTGAAGATTGTTTGTTGTAGGTGGTGTGGCTGAATATAGGTCGTCAGAAGGGAAGACTGTTGAAGTGCCTTACAAAGGTGACGTGGAGGCAACAGTATTAGATGTTCTGGGCGGATTGAGGAGTGCCTGCACTTATACAGGGGCAGCAAAGTTGAAGGAACTTCCACGACGTGCCACATTTATACGGTGTACTCAACAACTTAATCAAATTTATAGTTAAAAATTTGATTAGTAATCAAATACCGGCCAACAGTTTTTGCTTCCGTTTTAAACCAGGATATTCACAAGCTCAAAATAATTGCACAGTTTTAAGAATTTTTTTAAATTATTGCAGGATTGTAGTGTGGTGTTATACGGGTAATGTTAGCAATTGTTAAATAAAATTGCTTTAATCTAAATCGTTTTAATATCCCTATTACGTTGTTTTAGTTCTGTCAGTGCCGGTGCCAAAATAATTTATTATTATTATTGTGAGGATAGTATTTACATTTTTATATTGTCCGTTTTTGTGGGATCAAATTATTTATTAATTTGTAAATATTTTAGAAGTAAAATAGCTTTAAAAAATACACTTCAGCAGGCTAGTTTTTCAAGTTCACTGTCCACAATTAACGCACCTTTGACAGTTTACGAAATTAAACTATTCTTACTCAATAATAAAGTTAATATTTTACTGTGCAGTTTGGTTCTGTCTTTAAGGTTTTACTTCAATCCGGCTGTGATATGTACCCTACGAAAATGGCCGCTGTGATCTTATAAATGTCAAAGGTGACATTTTGATTGTTTTCTCTTCTGTGGTTTTATGCAACACTTTGAACTAAAATCAAACGGCGGTTTATTTAAAGTTGATTTTATTTATACTTTTCTACTTGCACCGATAATACATAGTTAAAAACTCTACACACATAAACATACTATACTAGGAAGATTTCTGTTAAAGTACCTAACTTTATGTGCTAGTCGTCTATGCATTTTCAAAAAAAAAAAAAAAATGCGCCAACGAATTGTTTAAGTCAGAAATGTATGAAGACGTGAATGTTTCTTTTTGAATAAAACGGATAGAAAATTTGTTGAAGAAAAACTTTTCGGTGACCTTTAATTTAAAATGCATTGACTCTTTTTTTAGAAAAGTATAAAGGAAAGTAAACAAGAAGGAACATTTTTTTAAAATTTTGTTAATGTAATAAAAATATGATTAAAAGAATTCTGACTTGAATTTTGCAATATCGGCTATGTACACTTAAAAAAACTTTCCTGGTAATGAAAATCAATATTCTTAAATTATTACAATAAAATAATAACATATGTAATATGTAAAATAATTATATAATAAAAGTTCTTTAGAACAATTCGTGATGGTCAAATCATTCAACAAGGCGGTTCATCTCTTTCTCTTCCGTAGATTCATCCACATATTGCCATGTGACTCGTGCTTGGTAAACATTCTTCAGCAACTACTTGATGTATCGGACGATTTTCTTGCTGTTTAGATTTAAGAATATCTATAATTTCCTGATAAACCTGTGGTTTTTGATTAAGTCGTTTCTCAGCTAGTTGTAGGGGAGTTCTGTTACAATTACCTTGAATAGTAGGATCTGCTCCGTTGTCTAACAGCAATTTTACAATCTCTAAGTGACCTTCTTCAACGGCTAAGTGTAGAGGAGTTGTTTTAAAAAGAGCTTGAATATTAGGATTTGCTCCGTTGTCTAACAGCAATTTTATAATATCTAAGTAGCCATCTTGAGCAGCGAAGTATAGAGGAGTTCTTTTATAATTATCATGAATATTAGGATCTGCTTCTTTTTCTAACAGCAATTTTACAATATCTAAGTAGCCATATAGAGCAGCTAAGTATAGAGGAGTTCTTTTACAATTATCATAAATATTAGGATCTGCTCCTTTTTCTAACAGCAATTTTACAATACCTAAGTGGCCATATTGAGCAGCGAAGTATAGAGGAGTTCTTTTACAATTATCATGAATATCAGAATCTGATTCTTTTTCTAACGGCAATTCTACAATATCTAAGTGGCCATATTGAGCAGCGAAGTATAGACGAGTTCTTTTACATTTATCTTGAATATTAGGATTTGCTCCTTTTTCTACCAGCAGGTTTACAATATCTAAGCGGCCTTCTTGAGCAGCTAACCAAAAAGGGTTGAAGATCCATTCATTAAGGTTAAGATACTCTTTTAAATCGTTTGTATGAACTGTTAAGTATTTAGCAAGTTTTATGTACCCCATCTCAGCAGATACTGATAATAATGCCACCTTTTTACACATTTCTAGACCTTGAACATTCTTAATAAATTTTTGATCGTTTTGCTCTAACAAAGAAAACTCAATTATTTTCAATAGCAGTTTAGTAGATTGTTTACTATTCTTATCTTCAAAAGGACCATAAACGTGTGTTTCACTAACAAGTTTTATAAATAGCATTTCAAGCTTACTCTCCTTATTAGAGAATTCGGCATTCTTTTCTAGATCTTTTTGTGTAAGTAATTGAAAAAACTTACAAATTTGTATCCTACTATCATCCTCAATTAGAATGTTAATTATAATAGCCTCAACAAATTTTTTTGCCAATTTATTAGATTTGATCGATTTAAATTTATCCCAAAGGTACTTAGCAGCAAGATATTCAGCAAAAGTACGGTGAGTAAAGTTAGGCTTACCATTAATAATTTTATCAATAATTCCCGTCTTTTCTTCTCCTTTATTTATGCTATCTACTAAAGCATGCACTTCGTTTATTTCCTGTTTTGAAAGCACCTTTGTTAGTTTATCTTTTTCAAACAATGCATAAACAGCTAACTTTTTATGATCCTCTATAAATGTCTGACGCAATACTGCAAAATATTTTTCACTCTGTGGTTGACTTTCATTAAAAATAAGATGGACCTTTTTTAGTTCTTCACGCAGTTTGGTATCAAAAAAACCGTTATAGAGCGAGACTAAATTCAACTTCTCACTGAGTGCGTGTTTATCTTTAAAAGAATGAGCTTCCTTTTTGGAGTTATGAAATTCTTTAAAGTCGTCCGAAAAAACTTCAGCAATCATGTATATTTGCAGAGGTATACCAAGAAACGTCCTCTCTGAATCATTTATAGATGTAGCAAACTGATCTAATAATTCATCAATAAAAATCTCGGAGCGTTGTTCATCCAATTCACTAAGTTCTAATTTTTTTTTCCAGAATTTCTTTAAAAAACTCCTTTGCTCTTCCTTAAGAAGTGGCTTTAGTGCATATGAAAACGTATCTAATTTCTCTTCTAGTTTGTTTAGAATTTTATAAGGACGAGTAGTAATCCAGATCTTTTCATCCTTAATGCCTTTAAAAAATTCGAGTAACTCAATAATTTGACAATTATAATCCGGACAAATCTCGTCAAATCCATCACATTCCAAGGCGATCTTACCTTTCATTAAAAAATTGTAAAATAATCTTATTTCTAACTGATTCTCTGCGTTGACCGATTTTTGTTCTTTATTGTTCTTTACAAGCTCGAGTATATTAATTATCATTTTATCTTTCTCTTCTTCTGCTACATCATTTTCTCTAAAAATCTGAAAATCCATAGCCCCGTATAGAAATTTTTCAGTTTCTAATTTGTAAATTTTTGTTTGGTTTTCTTTCCATTTACTCAATTGATTTGATTGATCTGCTAAGTTAATTCTTACAACCCATAAAGAAGAATCAAATTTAAGATGACTCAATAGAGTAGACTTGCCCATACCAGGTTCACCAGCAATAATGACTAATCTGCCTCTCACTTCATCTGGTTTACATTCCTGAATGCTTTGTTGATCTATACCAATAAACTTGCGTAATTTAGATAAAACACCGCGAGTCTGTTGCCATATGAACTCATTACTTTTCTCTGTGAGCCAATGAATATTATGATCTTGGTATTTGTTACATAATTTCTTAAAATCTTCAGATGAATCAGAAATTAACACAATATCTTGATCTTTTTCAGGGTTTGATTCAGTAACGTTGTCCTTATTAATAACAAAAAACGTGGACTTTTCTTTCTTAAAACCTTCATTAATGTTTATTATGTGACGATTGATTGTTCGGTCAATATAATAATCCTTAACATCACCAAACTTTGCATGAGTAGGTGCTTTACCAATCTCTATTTTCTCTTTGTGAACAAGCTTAGATAATATTTCTGGATCTATTAGATTGCTTGACTCCTTATCTATAATTAAGGTACCTAAATTCACTTCTTTTCCTTGAAATATAACGTTTTCTTCCTTTAATAGTTTATCTTGCGATTCATTAGTAAGATCAAAGAAGGTATTATTTTTATCTTCCTTTTCTTCATATTTATTAATTTTTTGAACCGGAACGTTATTTTTTTCAGTATTGAGAGTAACCTTTTTATTACCATTATGCTGCATTTTATTTGATTTGTATTTCGGAGTGCTCTGTTCAGCTGTATATATTAACTCGCGCGATTTATATAAAGCATCACCTTTTTTTTCTTCATCTTCATTATTTACATAATCATCACTATCTAACCTTTGAGCTTGTTCCGTATCCGTATCTAAGTGGCCATTTTTAGCAGCTAATTGTAGAGCAGTTCCTTTACAATCATCTTGAATATTAGGATCTGCTCCGTTGTCTAACAGCAATTTTATAATATCTAAGTGGCCCCTTTCAGCAGCTAAGTGTAGAGAAGTTTTTTTCCATTGATCTTGAATATTAGCATCTGCTCTATTGTCTAACAGCAATTTTATAATATCTAAGCGGCCCCTTTCAGTAGCTAAGTGTAGAGAAATTCTGTTCCGTGTACCTTGAATATTAGCATCTGCTCCATTGTCTAACAGGAATTTTATAATATCTAAGTGGCCTGTTTCAGCAGCTAAGTGTAGAGGAGTTATTTTATATTGACCTTGAATATTAAGATCTGCTCCGTTGCTTAACAACAATTTTATAATATCTAAATGGCCTGTTGCAGCAGCTAAGTGTAGAGGAGTTATTTTCCATGGACCTTGAATATTAGGATCTGCTCCGTTGTCTAACAGCAATTTGATAATACCTAAGTGGCCTATTTCAGCAGCTAAGTGTAGAGGAGTTCTTTTATATTGATCTTGAATATTAGAATCGGCTTTATTGTCTAACAGCAATTTTATAATATCTAAGTGGCCCTGTTCAGCAGCAATGTGCATAAGAGTTCTTTCGTGACCATCTTGAATATTGGCAACTGCTCCATTGTCTGACAGCAATTTTGTAAGATCTAAGTGGCATTTTTTAGCAGCTAAATGTAGAGCAGTTCCTTTACAATAATCTTGAATATTAGGATCTGCTCCGTTGTCTAACAGCAATTTTATAATATCTAAGTGGCCTTCTTGAGCAGCTAAGTGTAGAGAAGTTTTTTTCCATTGATCTTGAATATTAGCATCTGCTCTATTGTCTAACAGCAATTTTATAATATCTAAGTGGCCTGTTTCAGCAGCTAAGTGTAGAGGAGTTTTTTTCCATTGATCTTGAATATTAGCATCTGCTCCATTGTCTAACAGCAATTTTATAATATCTAAGTGGCCTTCTTGAGCAGCTAAGTGTAGAGAAGTTTTTTTCCATTGATCTTGAATATTAGCATCTGCTCTATTGTCTAACAGCAATTTTATAATATCTAAGTGGCCTGTTTCAGCAGCTAAGTGTAGAGGAGTTTTTTTCCATTGATCTTGAATATTAGCATCTGCTCCATTGTCTAACAGCAATTTTATAATATCTAAGTGGCCTTCTTGAGCAGCTAAGTGTAGAGAAGTTTTTTTCCATTGATCTTGAATATTAGCATCTGCTCTATTGTCTAACAGCAATTTTATAATATCTAAGTGGCCTGTTTCAGCAGCTAAGTGTAGAGGAGTTTTTTTCCATTGATCTTGAATATTAGCATCTGCTCCATTGTCTAACAGCAATTTTATAATATCTAAGTGGCCTTCTTGAGCAGCTAAGTGTAGAGAAGTTTTTTTCCATTGATCTTGAATATTAGCATCTGCTCTATTGTCTAACAGCAATTTTATAATATCTAAGTGGCCTGTTTCAGCAGCTAAGTGTAGAGGAGTTTTTTTCCATTGATCTTGAATATTAGCATCTGCTCCATTGTCTAACAGCAATTTTATAATATCTAAGTGGCCTTCTTGAGCAGCTAAGTGTAGAGAAGTTTTTTTCCATTGATCTTGAATATTAGCATCTGCTCTATTGTCTAACAGCAATTTTATAATATCTAAGTGGCCTGTTTCAGCAGCTAAGTGTAGAGGAGTTTTTTTCCATTGATCTTGAATATTAGCATCTGCTCTATTGTCTAACAGTAATTTTATAATATCTAAGTGTCCCCTTTCAGCAGCTAGGTGTAGAGAAGTTTTTTTCCATTGATCTTGAATATTAGCATCTGCTCTATTGTCTAACAGCAATTTTATAATATCTAAGTTGCTCCTTTCAGTAACTAAGTGTAGAGGAATCCTGTTCCATGTACCTTGAATATTAGCATCTGCTCCATTGTCTAACAGCAATTTTATAACATCTAAGTGGCCTTCTTGAGCAGCTAAGTGTAGAGGAGTTCTTTTATTTTGATCATGAATATTAAGATCTGCTCCGTTGCTTAACAGCAATTTTATAATATCTAAGTGACCCCTATTAGTAGCTAAGTGTAGAGGAGTTACTTTCCAATGATTGTGAATTTTTGGATTTGTTCCGTTGTCTAACAGCAAGCTTACAATATCTAAGCGACCCTTCTCAGCAGCTAAGTGTAGAAGAGTATTTTGACAATAATCTTGAATATTAGAATCTGCTCCATTGTCTAACAGCAATTTTATAATATCTAAGTGATCATTTTTAACTGCTAACCATAAAGGGCTGATATTCCATTTATTACAATTAAAATAGTCCTTTAAATAGTTTGTAACAAATGTTAAGTATTTAACAAGTTTTATGTATCCCATCTCAGCAGATACTGATAATAATGCCACCTTTTTACACATTTCTAGACCTTGAACATTCTTAATAAATTGTTGATCGTTTTCCTCTAACAAAGAAAACTCAATTATTTTCAATAGCAATTTAGTAGATTGATCCCCTTTCTTATTTTGAACATAATCGCGAAGATAATAACCATGATAATCACCACCATCATCATTTACATCATCATTATCATCTACATTATCATCATCTACATCAGCATCATCATCATCAGCTACATCACCATTGATCCAGACCTCATAAATGTATGTTTTATCAACAAGTTTTATTAATAGCGTTTTAAGCTTATTCTTCTTATCAGTGAATTTGACATTGTTTTCTAGATCTTTTTGTGTAACTAATTGAAAAAAGTTACAAATTTGTATCATATCATCTTCAATTAGATTATTAATTATAATAGCATCAACAAAGTCTTTTTCGAATTCCTCAGATTCAATCGATTTAAATTTTTCCCAAAGGTACTTTGCAGCAAGACATTCAGCAAAAGTACGGTGAGTAAAGTTAGGCTTACCATTAATAATTCTATTAATAATTCCTGTCTTTTCTTCTCCTTTATTTATGTTATCTACTAAAATATGTACTTCTTTTATTTCCCGTTCTGAAAGCACCTTTTTTAGTTTATCTTTTTTGAACAATGCATAAACAGCTAACTTTTTATGATCCTCTATAAATTTCTGACGCTTTACTCCAAAAGATTTTCTATTTTGTGGTTTAGTTTTATCAAAATTAGGATTTTCTTTTTTTAGTTCTTCACACAGTTTGGCATCAAAAAACTTCTTATAGAGCGTGATTAAATTCAACTTCTTACTGAGTGCGTGTTTATCTTCAACAGAAAGAGTTTGCTTTTGGGAGCTATAATATTGTTTAAACTCGGCCGAAAAAACCTCAGCAATCATGTATATTTGCAGTGGTATTTCAAAAAAACTCCTCTCTGGATCATTCGTAGATGCAGAAAAATTGCATAATAATTCTTCAATAAAATTCTCGAAGCGTTTTTCATTCAACGTACTAAGTTGGAAGTTTTTTTTCCAGAATAAATTTAGAAAACTCTTCTGCTCTATTCCAATAAATGGCTTTAATGTATGTGAAAATGTACCTAATTTATTCTCTAGCTCGATTAGCATATTATAAGGACGAGTAGTAATCCAGATCTTTTCTGTCTTAGTGCCTTTCAAAAACTCCAGTAACTCAATAACTTGACTGTTATAATCTGAACAAATCTCGTCAAATCCATCAAACTTCAAAGCGATCTTACCATTCTTAAAGAAATTATAAAATAACCTTACTTCCAACCGATTCAATCCTTTGTTCAATTTGTTTTCATCGAGGATATCAATTACCATTTCGTATTTCCTTTCATTTGCTATTAGTTTTTCATTTTCGCTAAACATCTGAAAATCCATAGCCCCAAACAGAAAGTTTTTAGCTTCTGATTCGGAAATTTTTGTTTTCTTTTTTTTCCATTTCCTCAATTGATTTGATTGATCTACTAAGTTAATTCTTACAACCCATAAGGAAGGATCAGATTCAAGATGAGTCAATAGAGTAGACTTGCCCATACCAGGTTCAGCTGCAATTATGACTACTCTGTCAGGTATGTCTGTAATTTTTTTTGGTTTAAATTCCTGAATGCTTTGTTCTTTTGTATCTGCAAAGTCGCGTAATTTAGATAAAACACCACGAGATTGTTGCCATGTAAACTCCTTCTGTTCCTTTCTTATTTTTATTGTGAGCCTATGAATATTATGTATTTTGTATTTGTCACATAATTCCTCAAAATGTTTACGTGAATCAGAAATTAACACTATATCTTGATCTTGTTGAAGATTTGATTCAGTAACGTTGTCCTTATTAATAACAAAAAACTTGGATTCTTCTTTCTCAAAATCTTTATTAATCTTTATTATGTGACGATTGATTGTTCGGTCTATATAATAATCCTTAACATCATCAAACTTTGAATGTGCAGGTTTTTTACCTATCGCTATTTTCTTCTTTTTAACAAGCTTAGATAATATTTCTGGATCTATTAGTTTTTTTGACTCCTCATCTATAATTAAGGTACCTAAATTCACTTCTTTTCCTTGAAATATAACCTTTTCTTCCTTTAATAGTTTATCTTGTGATTCAATAGTAAGATCAATGAAGCTATTATTTTCATCTTTCTTTTCTTCATATTTATCAGGTAAATTATCTTCAAATTGTTTAGCAAAACCGTTATCTATTTGAGTAATGAGAACAATCTTTTTATTTTCATTAGAGTCTATTATTTTGCACAAGTCATCATATAATTTCTTTGTATCTTTTTCCACCGGGTCACACGCAATTGCTAATAAGTTATTTGTTGTCCTTGACGTAAAAGCTGATATCACACGATCTTGTATACGCAAGACAGAGCTTAAACACATAAACATGTGGCTGTCATCCTTTTGATACTTCTCTTTCATACCTTTTATAGTTTGATGTACCTTAATTGAACCCAACATAGTGTCTGAGATAATTAAATTAAAAATTTGTTTATCAGTTGAGTTTAAAAAGCTTTGTAATTCTGTTGGATCTTCACCATAGAGAATGCCAATAGCTTCAATCTTGGCGCGGTAGTCTTCAGTAGGACCAATCACTACCAACTTGGAAATTTTTTGCTTCGCTTCTTTAAAAAAATTGTTACCATCAATATGAGTAAGAAAGGATCCTTGCTTTGCTTTCATCCAATCTAACATGTATTCTTGAAAGTTACTTGCTGCGAATTTACCATCAAATAAATTAATACCTTCACCCATTTCAACTTCAATGATCTTGCCTAATTCATATTCATTAGGCTGATTCACTGCTAATACTAGTTTTTCTAGAAATTCGTCCATTTCTTTACTGATCATCTCTTTGTCATCATTTGGTAAAACGTAAGGGTCTTCATTATTCATCAGCTTTTCATAATCTTCTTCTGTGCAGATGTGAGTAGCATAGTTAAATTTGAACTGATAAAGCTGAGTAAATTTTATTACTGGTTTTCTAGCGGACAGCTCTGTTTTCAATGCTTCTCTAAAATCGTTCAGGTTTCCAGGTAAAACTTTGCTTTTCATAAACCCCCATCTAAATTTTATTATTTCGTTTTCTGTTTCTACGAATACATGTCCAACTAATTCAGAAATATCCTCATTTGACGGAATGATAATAGTCTCCTTTGTAATTTTTCTAGGCAATAATGCAACAATCCGTTTGGCAAACTTAGTTACTTCTTTAATTGAAGGATTTGTTTGTACCGCAACCACCTTTCCAAACTTATTATCAGATATTTTGAGTTGCTTCGTTAGAAACTTCTTGGTTAGAAACTTATTCGGTGGTAATTCGTCTAACAAGGCTTTTCGAAATTTTTTTGCTTCTTCGGATAAAGTGGGGCTGTCACTTATAAAATCACTTTTGAATTTTTTATTGTCAATATTAATTACTTTTCTTGCTAATGCTACATGGTATTTGTTGAAATATTTACCCATTAAATCCTTATCACTAGAAACATGATCAGCTAACATTTTTGCTAACTTTTTCAAGTCTGAAGTCTTTTGGAATATAGAATTTAATGTTTTTTTTATAGGAAAATCAATTTTGAATTTTAAGCGCTTATTTGGTACCTTCATATCAAGAATCTTATCTTTACCTTCCACGTTTTCAAAACTATTTTTCAAATCAGCATCTAAGCCAATATTTGTACAAATAACAAAGTCGTGTAATTTATACTTGTTGAATTTTGGCTTTTGTTTGATTTTTCGATTCGAAATAAAGTATTTTTGTAGACTGAAGTCTTCGTTTTTTTCTGAAAGTAAATCACTTTCAGAAATGTTTTTAAATGCATCCTGCTTATGCTTAGCTTGTAAGAAACGATATACTTCTTTATTGTTACTGTCGGTGAATTGAAAAACTAAGTCATCAAACTTTTCAGCTGCATCCCACTCTGTAGCTAAACGAAAAGAATATTTTGCGTCTACTCCTCGCTTGAAAAATAGCATTAATAACTTCAATTGATAGATATTGCCATGTAAACCGCATGATGATTTAGAATGACATTGATCGGTTTCTTTTGATTGACTCATTTCAAAGGTAGTCTTGTTACATATGTAGAAACTTGTGCTGTTGGTTTAGTTAATCTACATCTTTTTTGCTGAATTTGTTGTTCATTTTTTTCAAAATATCAGCAATCTCTTGTCCATTAGATGAACTAGGTTGTTCAGCGTTGTAGCGTAGTAAATTCATAAGTTCTTTATTATCTTTGCGGGTTGCTATACATAAAGGGGTATCACCTTTAATATTCTGAGAATTAACATTAATCCCCTCTTGATGCAGTAACTCCTCAACTATTTCTTTATTACCTTTTTCAATGGCGAAATGTAAATGTGTATTATTTTTATTATTCCTATCAATAATGTTAACCTTTACCCCCGAATGTAAAAGCTGTTTAACACTATTCAAATTACGTTCACTTATAGCATAAAATAATTCTCTATTTTTCTTTCTTTGATCATTATTATCTAACCTTTGAGCTTGTTCCGTTTGCCGTCCTGCTTGGGAATTTATCACCTTTTTTTAGATGCTTTACCTTCGGCATGTTTTCTATCCAGATTCCTTAATTAACATTGGCTCTGGAAAAAAATTTCGAGGTCAGAAACACAAAGAGATTTTAACCGAACCACTCACATTTTCTGAGTTGACAGAGCGGTAATTCCTGCCTCTAGACCACAACAGGTCTACAGCAAAGTTGATGGTATCGATTTAAATTGATCCCAATAAAATCAAGTGGCAGTTATCGTATTTTCACGAACTAAAATGCAAAAATGGCAATTATATTTATGAAGCAGTCGTCTACATATTCACAAGAATTTCAACGTGATCATAACTGAACCAACAGATTCATAAAAGATCGAAAAACACACATTACCATTTTACTTAGTGCAGTCTATTTAATTCTCCAAGTGAGGATGTAATTTGATTAGTTCGGTACGTTCTTATACCTTTTTGGGCAGACGATTTTAGCTGCAACACTCCTGATGTACTTCCTTTCTAATCGAATCTAAAATCGAGTAAGGGCGATTAAGCAAAGTTGAATATCCTTCTAATAAACACTTACGTTTTTGTTAATTAAAATTACTAGTTTGAAGTTGCTCTATCCGTAACAGGAAAGTACGCGAATTAATAATTAATGCGAAAAACAAAGATTAATGATAACATATTCGAATTTCCATATCTTTGCTCTCGAAATGATTAGATATTAAAATTATATAGTACAGAAATGACGTAGGTTTGTGCCTATAATGATATGAGGGACACCACAATGAACAAACATGATCGTTGCAATATTATTAGAATATTGCTTCTCCTTCTGCTTCAAAGAGACCTAATGGTCTGTTCATTTTTCGAAGGTTGTCTTTAGTCTAGATAATATTCCTGAGAAGTAAACGCGCAGCTATCCTTCCATCTCTTAGACGATCTTCCTACTACTGGTTTTTCGTCTTCAGAGAGGTGGGCCCTTACCTATGGTTGCACCAGTATCTCTTTCTTTTCCTACCCCCATTCCACGAATGTCGCTTTTATATCACTGCTTCCAGCGTTTTTCCTGCTATTGCTTTTACAGTTACTGAATTAGCAAGTCGTAGCCCTTATCTATTGCGTTCAATTATTAGTTTTGTCATTTTGTTCAAGTAATCCGGTTCCAAATTTCTTTTACATTCTAATAAATATTGCTTTAATTGGTATTCTATAAAATCATATAAAAGACTTTTTACAACGTAATTTAACTATTTTTAATTGCTTTATTAACACTTTCCGATTTGCTTCGTCATTTATATACTTATTTTAAAATGGTTTTTTTATTTCCATTCTTGTGTGCTTCTACCAGCTTATCTAACTTTGGCGTTCTTTCTATTTTCTCAATTTTAACTAAACAACTGGCAAGTTTATAATTTTTATCTATTAAACGCAAATTGTATATGTATAATGAAAAATAATTTTGATAATTTAAAAAGTAAATTTGGACAAATCGCAATTAAAAGTGTCTTAGCGAAAATAAGTTTTCTTTGAGTGTCCAGTTTCGCGTCTGAAGTGTCCTAAAATAGGCAACACATTAAACACTTTGGCGGAAAAATTTAAAAATTTGAAATGCAAGGTTTTCTTTAAATAAATCCATATTTTATTTGTTAGCACGGCCTTTTTACAACAGTTAATAAATATTACAATGTTGAAGAGTGGAAACGATTTGCCAGCGAAAACCCCGACTGCATTCCGAACGTGGCTGCGAGTGCCGGAATGGCGCAAATTGATTTCGACAGGCTGTCGGAGATCCTGCTGGCCGTCCCTTCGTTAAACTTCATCTGCCTCGACGTGGCGAACGGATATTCACAACATTTCGTCGATTTCGTGCGAAAAGTGCGAGCTGCGTTTCCGACACACACAATTATAGTAAGTTCAAAAAACCGATCGAAGAGATTTGTTTTTTAAATTTTGATCAAGGCAGGAAATGTGATCACCGGAGAAATGGTCGAGGAACTGATTCTGTCAGGGGCGGACATAATCAAAGTTGGAATCGGGCCTGGCTCTGTCTGCACAACCCGCATGAAAACTGGAGTGGGTTATCCCCAACTATCGGCTGTGATTGAATGCGCTGATGCCGCTCACGGTTTGCAAGGCCACATCATATCAGTAAGTGACCATAAAATTATTTTTCTACTTTGGTATCATAAATGAGGCTTTGGGAAACTAAAAGTAGTGTCACAAAGGAACTTTTTGTGAAATTGTTTTTGGGGATTTTTTTGATACGTATTACGTTGGTATTGCTGTAATAGCATTCTGGTCGGCGTTCGGCATCTCTACCAAGTTCCTGTCAAGGTCAAACCAAGTGTACAACTTAATTCTTCCATGACTATTTCACAAAAATATCAAACTCGAGATTTTAAATTTGTAATTTTAGTTGTCATATGACACATGACAAATACCAACACAACCAGTACTTAATCCTAAAAATCTCTGGAATATTTAGAAAGCAGAATTTTCAAATTTTCATAAAACTAGGAGCACCAAAGTAGAAAAAATAGTATATTACACTCGTTTTATAAGACATATTGTCATACTTGTATAATAATATACTATCTGAATTTTACTAAGTAATCTTTAGGATGGTGGATGCACTTGTGCAGGCGATGTGGCCAAACCTTTTGGGGCAGGCGCCGATTTTGTGATGGCAGGTGGGATGTTTGCTGGTCATAATCAATGCGATGGGGAACTTATCGAAAGAAATGGCAAGAAGTTTAAACTCTTTTACGGAATGTCTTCTAGCACGGCCATGGAAAGGCACGCTGGTAAGTCTTCACTTGAAATTGATTTAAGAGAATTGATTGTTTGTTGTAGGTGGTGTGGCTGAATATAGGTCGTCAGAAGGGAAGACTGTTGAAGTGCCTTACAAAGGTGACGTGGAGGCAACAGTATTAGATGTTCTGGGCGGATTGCGGAGTGCCTGCACTTATACAGGGGCAGCAAAGTTGAAGGAACTTCCACGACGTGCCACATTTATATTTGTTTATATTTATATTTATTTATTTATATTTGTGTACTCAACAACTTAATCAAATTTATAGTTAAAAATTTGATTAGTAATCAAATACCGGCCAACAGTTTTTGCTTCCGTTTTAAACCAGGTTATTCACAAGCTCAAAATAATTGCACAGTTTTAAGAATTTTTTAAAATTATTGCAGGATTGTAGTGTGGTGTTATACGGGTATTGTTAGCAATTGTTAAATAAAATTGCTTTAATCTAAATTGTTTTAATATCCCCATTTCATTGTTTTGATTTTTGGTTGTTTGGTCAGAAACGGTGCTAAAATAATTTATTATTATTATTGTGAGAGAATAGTATTTACATTTTCATATTGACCTTTTTTGTGGGATCAAATTATTTATTAATTTGTAAATATTTTAGAAACAAGATGGCTTTAAAAATACACTTTAGCAGGCTAGTTTTTCAAGTTCACTGTCACAATTAACGCACCTTTGGCAGTTTGCCAAATTAAACTATTTTTACTCAAAAGAAAAGTGAATATTTTACCGTGCGGTCAGTTTGGTCCTGTCTTTAAGGTTTTATTTCAATCCGGCTGTGATATGTACCCTACGAAAATGGCCGCTGTGATCTTATAAATGTCAAAGGTGCCGACATTTAGTTGACATTCTGATTGTTTTCTCTTCTGTGGTTTTATACAATATTTTGAACTAAAACCAAACAGCAGTTTATTTAAAGTTGATTTTATTTATACTTTTATACTTGTATCGATATTACATAGTGCGCTAGTCCTGTATGCATTTTCATAAAAAAAATGCGTCAAAAAAAACTTTACAGTGACCTTTAATTTACAATGCATTGACTCATTTTTTAGAAAATTATAAAGGAAAGTAAACAAAAAGGAACATTTTTTCTTAGTTTTGTATCGGTTTTGCATAATATAATAAAAATAAGGTTAAAACAATTCTGAATTGAATTTTGCAATATCAGCAATGCATACTTAAAAAGAAATTCCTGGTAATGTAAATCAATATTCTTAAATTATTGCAATAACATAATAACAACATTACATGTAAAATAATTATATAATAAAAGTTCTTTAGAACAATTCGTGATGGTCAAATCATTCAACAAAGCAGTTCATTTCTTCCCCTTCCTTAAACTCATCCACATCTTGCCATGTGAATAAACATCCATTTTCGGTTTATTTTTTGCTGCTTTTATGACTAGTGCTTGGTAAACATTCTTCAGCAACTACTTCATTTATCGAACGATTTTCTTGTTGTTGACTGAGACATTTAGATTTAAGAATATTTATAATTTCCTGATACTTCTCTGGATTTTCATTAAGTAGCTCTTCAGCTAATTGTAGAGGAGTTTTTCCATCCCAATTTTCAATATTTCGATTCGCTCCATAAGTTAAAAGAATGCTAGTAAATTCCGTATCACCTATACAAGCAGCAAAGTGTAGTGGTGAGTCATGTTTGTTATCTTGGCCATTAATAATTGCTTTTATGAAATCGCGCTCTACACGATCTAATATAGCATACATCCCCACATAATTTTTCTTCTTAATGGCATAAATAATCTTTTTATACACTTTATCAAGTTTAATTAATAATTCATAAATTGCCGACGATTGATTAGAAAATTTTAGTATTGTGTCTAATCGTTTGCTACTTTTACCATTTTTCTGATTGTGTAAGGTAGATACTTGATTTAAAAGCTCATGCATGCAGCATATTCGATAAGCATATTCTATTGTTAGTTGATTCTGAGTATCTACATAATTATACCCCACGCCACCTTTTAGTAATATTTCAATTATATTAAATAAATTCAGAAACTTTTCATCGGAATAAGAAACAGCTTTCAAAATAGCACTTGGTTGATTTATAGGACTTAATAAGCTCACTTCAATAAATTCATAAAGCAATGCATTTATAACACCAGTAAAATCAATACCTTTTTTTATAGATAGCTCTATTATTTCCTGTATTATTTCTCTATCATATTTGAGCAAGTTTATGCACATACAATAAGCAGCTCTATCATTGGAATATTTAAATTGATTGAAATGGTCAATATTAGTCTTTTCTATTAACAATTCAATTACATCTAATGACTGATGTCTGTTAAGAGCTTCAACTACTGGCAATTTTTGTTCACCATCGAGATCTTCAAAAGGTGTAATGTCTATAATATCTAAAATTAAGCAAGACCTAAGCACATTAAACGCAAAAGTTTGAAATATACTTTGAAGTAAATTCTCTTGATCCTTATCTTTCCAAATAGTTTGATAAGAAAATTCTTTAACGAGAATCCGCACAACATCATGGTGGCCATTTTTAACTGCTAACCATAAAGGACTAAAGAACCATTTATCACGATTGAGATAGTCCTTTAAGTCGTTTGTATCAAATTCTAAGCCTTGAGCAAGTTTTATGTACCCCATCTCAGCAGATACTGATAATAATGTCACTTTTTTATCAATATCTAAACTTTGAACATTCTCAATAATTTTTTGATTATTTTCCTCTTTTGCTGAGAAAACAAATTCAATTATTTTCAATAGCAATTTAGTAGATTGTTTATTCTTATCATCATAAAGACCATAAATGTGTGTTCTACCAACAAGTTTTATTAATAGCGTTTCAAGCTTACACTCCTTAGCAGAGAAATCGACATTGGCTTCTAGATCTTTTTGTGTTACTAATTGAAAGAACTTACAAATTTGTATCCTATCATCCTCAATTAGATTGTTAATTATAATGGCCTCAACAAAGTCTTTTTCGAATTCATCAATTTTAATTGATTTAAATTTTTCCCAAAGGTACTTAGCACCAAGATATTCAGCGAAAGTACGGTGAATAAAGTTAGGCTTATCATTAATAATTCTATCAATAATTCCTGTCTTTTCCTTTGCTGACTTTATATTTTTTATTAAAGTATGTATTGATTTTATTTCCCGTTTAGAAAGCAGTTTCTTTAGTTTATCTTCTTCAAACAATACATAAATAGCTAACTTTTTATGATTTTCCACAAATTTCTCACGTTCTTTGTCAATATTATCGTTCGTCCGTGGTTTACGTCTATTGCCATAAAAATCAGACTGTTCTTTTTTTAGCTCTTCATACAGTTTTTTATTAAGAAAACCCTCATAGAGCGTGACTAAATTCAATTTCTCACTGAGTGAGTGTTTATCTTCATCAGAAAGCGTTTGGTTGTCAGAGAAATAAAATTTTTGAAACTCGTCCGAAAAAACTTCAGCAATCATGTATATTTGCAGCGGTATACCAACAAACGTCCACTCTTGATCATTTGTAGATTCAGAAAATTTGCATAATAATTCTTTAATAAAAACCCCGGAACGTTGTTCATTTAACTCACTACTTTCTAAGTTTTTTTGCCAGAATTTCTTTAAAAAACTTTTCTGCTCTTCCCCAATAAATGGTTTTAATGTATATGAAAACGTACATAATTTATCTTCTAGTTCGTTTAGAATATTATAAAGACGAGTAGTGATCCATATCTTTTCTATCTGAGTGCCTTCGAAAACTTTTAGTAACTCAATAATTTGACAATAGTAATCCGGACAAATCTCGTCAAATCCATCAAACTCCAAAGCGATCTTCCCTTTCTGAAAAAAATGATAAAATAACCTTACTTCTAACTGATTCAATCCTTTGCTCAATTCTTTTTGATTATTTTTCTCTACAAGTTCAAGGATATCAATTATCATTTGCTCTTTCCTTTTTCCTATTAGTTCTCCATTTTCTCTAAAGATCTGAAAATCCATAGCCCCATATAAAAATTTTGTAGCTTCTGATACGGAAATTTTTGTATTCTTTGTCTTCCATTCATACAATCGATTTGCTTGATCTACTAAATTAATTCTTGCAACCCATAAAGAAGGATCCGATTCTTTCGTCTTCATTGCAAAATGAGTCAATAGAGTAGACTTACCCATACCAGGTTCAGCTGCAATTATGACAACTCTGTCAGCTATGTCTGTAATGTTATTTGGTTTATATTCCTGAATGTTTTGTTGATCTGTACCTATAAACTCGCGTAATTTAGATAAAACACCACGAGATTGATGCCATGTAAACTCATTACTTTCCTCTGTGATTCGATGAATATTATGATTTATGTATTTGTCACATAATTTTTTAAAATCTTTGCATGAATCAGAAATTAACATTATATCTTGATCTTGTTGAAGATTTGATTCAGTAATGTTGCCATTATAAGTAACAAAAAACTTGGACTCTTCTTTCTTAAAACCATTATTGATATTTATATGACGATTCAATGTTCGGTCAATATAATAATCCTTAACATCATCAAACCTTGAATGTGTAAGTGCTGTACCTATCTCTATTTTCTCGTTGTTAACAAGCTTAGATAATATTTCTGCATCTATTAGATCTTTTGACTCCGCATCTATTAACGTACCTAAATTCATTTCTTTTCCTTGAAATATAACCTTTCCTTCCTCTAATAGTTTATCTTGCGATTTATTAGTAAGATTAATGAAGCTATTCTTTGTATCTTGTTTTTCTTCATATTTATTAATTTTTTCAGCTAGAACGTTATTTTCTTGAGTAATGAGAGTAACCTTTTTATTGCCACTATGCTTTATTTTATTTGGTTTATATTTCTGAGTACTTTGGTCGTCTGTATCTACAAACTCGCGTGATTCAGACAAAACATCACCATCATTGGAGCTTTTCTTTCCATCTTTTTTTTCTTCATCTTCATTATTTATATAAAAATTATCTTTAAAGTTTTTAGCTAGATCGTTATTTTCTTGAGTAATGAGAATAATCTTTTTATTAACATTCAACTGCAATATTTTGCTCAATTCATCAAATAAGTACGTTGTATATTTGTCCACATCACACTCAACTACTAACAAGTTACTAGTCTTTGAGCTAAAAGCTTCTATTACACGTTCTTGTATAAGCAACAGAGAGCTTAAACACATAAAAATATAGCTATCATCCTTTTGATACTCCTCAAGCATACCTTTTAAAGTTCGATATACCTTAAGTGAACCTAACAAAGTGCTATGTGAGGTAATTAAGTTAAAAATTTGTTTATCATTTAAAGATAAAAAGCTCCGTAGTTCTGTTGTATCTTCATTAAACGCAATGCCAAAAGCTTCAAGCTGAGCGCTGTATACTAGAGTAGGACCAATTGTGACCAATTTAGAAATTTTTTGCTTTGCTTCATTAAAAAAATCATGACCATCATTATAAGTAAGAAAGTATCCTTCCTTTCTTTTCATCCAATCCAGCATATATTTTTGAAATTTACTTGCTACAAATTCACAATCGATTAAATTAATATCTTCACCTATCTCAGCTTCAATGATCTCCTCTAATTCAACTTCATTAGGCTGATTTACTGCAAATACTAGTTTTTCTAGAAATTCTTCTATTTCTTCACTTCTTACGTCATCATTAGGTAAATCGTAAAAGCAGGGATCCTCTTTCATATAACTTTTATAATCTTCTTCTGTACAGGTAGGAATAGTAATTTTAAATTGGTACTGATTAAGCTGGCTCAATTGTGTATTTTTATCAGACAACTTTTTTTCTAATTCTTCTCTAAAATCATTTAGATCTCCAGGTAATGTGTCACCATTTAAAAATCCCTTCCTAAAATGCACTTTATTATCTTTTGCTCGTATGAATACATGCCCTACTAATTTAGCAATATTCTTCCTAATTATAGGAGTTCTTCGGCCAATGGTAAAAGTCTCATTTGTATTTGCTTTAGATATCAAGTCAACAATCTTTTCAGCAAGTTCTTGTACAGCAGTTTGATTAGAATTGTCTTGCTTTTTAGTAATTTTAGGAGTATCGTCTAGCTTCAACACCATTGCAAACTTATCAGATATCTGGAGGACATTGTTTTGCAACTCTCTTTTAAAATCACTCTCTGATAATTTGCATTTGTCGAACAAAGCTTTTCTAAATTTTTTTACTTCTTGAGATAATTTGGTACTGCCATTTATAAAATCAGTTTTAAATTTATTAGTTTTTGTATTAATTACTTCTGTTGCTGAATGGTATTTCATAAAAAGCTCATCACTCTCTAAATTTATAGCTTTATAGATTTCATTGCCCTTGCTTCGCAACTCTCTTTTAAAATTCTTCTTTAATAATTTATTACTTTCCTCTAACAAAGTTTTTCTAAATTTTTTTACTTCTTCGGATAAATTAGAGCTGTCATTTATAAAATTACTTCTGAAGGTTTTCGTTCTAGTGTGAGTATCAATTACTTTTTCCACTAATGCTGCATGGTATTTATTGAAATGCTCATCCTTTAAATTTATAGTCTTATGATTATCACCGAAAACATGATCAGCTAACTTTTTTGCTAACTTTTTTTAATTGATAGATAATGCCATGGAAACAGTGAACTAATCCTCCTTTATGATAGTCTTCATCGGTTTTTTGCTTTTTTCGTTGACTAATTTGATCAACAAGTGGTCTTTTTATTCCTACAGAAACTTGTGCTGTTGGTTGATTCAATCTACGTCTTTTTTGTTGAGGTTGTCGCTGAATTTCTTCCAAAATATTAGCAATATCTTGTCCATTAGATGTATTAAGTTGTTTAGCGATGTTTAATGGTATTTCGCCTTTTTTATTTTTAATATCAATCTCTGCCTGGTTATTTAGTAGTAAATCCACAAGTTCTTTATTTTCTTTGCGGGTTGCTATATGCAAAGGGGTATCACCTTCAATATTCTGCAAATTAACATTTGTTTTCCATTTTTGACCCAGTAACTCATTAACTATCTCCATATTATCTTTTTCAATGGCGTAGTGTAAAGGTGTATTATTTTTATTATTTCCATCAGTAATATTAATCTTTACCCCTGAATACAACAGCCCTACAACTTCGTCCAAATTACTTTTATGTATAGCAGAAAATAATTCTCTATTTTTATCTCTTTCATCATCACTATCTAACCTTTCAGCTGGTTCTGTATCCTGCCCTTCCTCCATTGGTTCAACTGCTTGTAAATTCATCCCTTCTTTTTTTAGATGTTCTACTTTTGGCATGTTTACTATCCCGATTTCTTGATTAACATTGGCTCTGGAAAAAAGTCCAGGTTAGAAACAAAGAAATTTTAAAAAGCATGTGGTAGTTATCGTATTTTTGCAAACTAAAATGAAAAAATCGCAACAACCAAATATGGGCACCCCCCCTCCCCAAATATGGACACCAACCGTTAAAATGGGGTAGTTGACAATTTTTAGGCTAGAAATCGCCACCTAACATGGATGTGATCAAAAGAACTGTATATTTACAGAAATCTGTTATCCAAAACTGTCTGGTAAACTGTAAAATTATATATCCTCAAGAATACCGAAGTGTGACACTGCAACTACAATTTTCGGTAAGTCGACATTAAGCTATCTTGTTCGTAAAAAAAAGCTATAGTAGTGAACTATACAGTGAAATGAAGCTAATTAGCTATGTTTTTATTTCACCCAACAAAAATTCCGATACAATTGATTATTTAGAGTGAATATTTAAAATTATTCATAATTCGGATTGTGTCCAATATCGGCACCCCAGGCCGAGCTAAATATGGACATGCCCATAATTAGCTTATTTAGAAATGTAACGAATAAGGCAGTATTTAGATCTTGTGAGTACCATTGGGATGATGAACTTCAGCGTTTTTGGGGAGTTAATTATTCAAGAAAATTGAAAAAATCTACTTTCAGAAAAGTTTTCCCAGAGGTGTGGCCAAAAGTTGTCACACCTTCCAATGTTTCGTCTGGATTTCGTTCGACAGAAATTTATCCTTATAATCCTTCTAGCATGCCTGAAACAGCCTTTGCACCTTCAACTCTAACCGCAAGACCTGAACCAAATGAGACGATTTATTCGTGTAGACGTTGGAAGTTGCCGGGTACCAGCATCAACCCCTTCAATTACCTCAATCAGTTCTACAATGACGAAACAATCAAAACGGCAGCAAACAGATGATCTTCCTTCAACTTCAACTCCAAATCGCGAAAGTGGTCGAGTAGTGGGGGAAGACCGGCCAATGAGGGGAAGTTTTTTATATAGTAATAGCAACGAATATAGACTACATATAGAAGCTCGGTTCTTATAACGGCAAAGGGACTGAAAAATTTTAGTTCGATCATCTCCGCAACACGGCAGCACTACCGCACTATCGGCGCCATTCAAATTTTGAACTTAAACCAAGCTTGCGGTCGAGCGAGCCGATTATCAATTCACTTGCGACATTAAAGTTATAAACGTAAAATTAGCAATGTAAATGTAAATAATAACTAAATATAAAATATGACGTATTGCGAAACTCGAAATACAAAAGGAAACCATCATCCGTGCGTATGAATAAACTATTAACGCATGTTAAGAACAATTTAAAAATAAATAAAATATTATTTGTTACACTTTGTTTCTTTGTTAATGAGTCAATTACACATATTGCATTTTAAAAAACATATTTTTTAAAGAATGTGTTTTTTAAAATGTTTGTGATTTGTAATAAGTGGAAAAAAATTTTAAAATATTGTTATGAAGAAGGAAAGAAATTTGTAAGTAAAACAATATTTTACTCGATTTTTATCTCGGATTAACACAAAATCATATATTTATTTCAGCATTTCTTCTTTAATTCATTTGATTTGAAACTTCAACTAAGGTAAACATTAACTTTTTGACGTGCATAATCTCCGATTACTAATCTTTTTTCACATTTATTCACTTTAATAACAATAATACAAAATATTAATTTACCGTATATCGTCACCGGGAAATCTATGAAATGTTAATTCCGAATTTTTGGCCTTTGAATTTTTGCAGCCGCTGTAGGAACAAAGTGCACATGCAGTCGACATACTAATCGCAAAGAAAAGAATTTCTAGAAAATTTATCGCAAAGAAACTTTTGGCGGGCGCATTCGAAGCGCCCCGGAATATATGGCGGTGCCAAGCGGCCGGGTAATAGAACTAGCATGTTACCCAGGCTTTCTCGTCCCTCTCTTATAACCCGTAAACGTGCTTCTATATGAGTCTATATTCGTTGGTAATAGCACCGGGCTGTGCTTCCCCTCACGGGCTGTCACCCCCCACTACTCGACCGCTTTCGCGGAGTCGACCGTTTTTACTCATATTCACGACCGTTTTTCACCTATTTCGCTGCATTTTATGGAAAATCGAAAATACACGTTTTGTTTCGGTGCATGTCTAGTTTCCAATTCTGTTTTTAAAATTTAAATCGGACAACCATAGGAGCAAACAGCCCTCCGCGAAAATATCGCAGAAAAAAATTGAAATGGTGATTGTGCAATAACCGTTAGTTGGATAAAATCGGGGTTTTGCACACATAAAATACATATAAATAGCTATCTGTGTGCAAAGTTTCAGTTCTTAAAATTAAAAAATGTCGGAATTGTGAATTTTTTAAGAAAACACTGAAATTTCCAGGTTTTCCGGGTTTTCTCCGGTTCTAATTATTCGATCGGGACATTCGACATCTCATTCTCTTCGTAATTTAATTCTCTACAATTCGTCTATTGACAACATTAAGATTGCTCCGTTAGTTTCCATTTTACAAGCATAGAACTAAAAAAAAAAACGTTTTTTTTCTTCTAAATTGTTCATAACAAATTAAAAATTATGGTCCTCGAGTGGAAAATTATGCCAAATTGATCTACTAACTGTCCTTTATGTAATCGCACAGTCGGTTTCCGGGAAATATTTATGGCAAATTATGACATTTATTTTGTTCTGTTGCTTGTTGTTGTTGTTGCTTGTTCTGTTGGTATTCACAAAAGTTTCAACGGGATCATGACTGACTTTATAGATTCATAACAGATCGAAAAACATACATTACCATTTTACTATTTGCATAGAATTTTTTTTTTTTGAGAAGATGCCTGTTACTTAATTTTCCAAGTGAGAATATAATACTTACGATTAGTTTGGTACGTATGTCTTTTGAGCAGGCAGCTGCAACATTCCAGATATACTTTGTTTCTAATCGAATCTAAAACGGAAAAAGGGTGATTAAAGAAAGTTAGATATCCTTCGAATAAACACTTACGCTTTTATTAATGAAAATATGTTTAAATTTGTTTAAATATGTTTAAAGTGTCTCTACACGTACCAGGAAGGAAACTTCGAATATTAAAATTTACGTAGTTATCTCAGAGTAGAAAATTATGATAAGATATTAAAATCGTCATCGTACGCCCATGATATCGAAATAACCCAGATTTGCATTGATAATGATATGAGGGACAGCACAACGATCAAACGTGATCGTTGCAATATTGTTAGAATATTGCTTCTTCTGCTTCAAAGAAACCTAATGGTTTGACAATTTTTGAGAAATTGTCTTTAGCCTAGATAATTTTCCTGACGCGCAGCTATCGTTCCATCACTTAGGCGGTCTTCGCACTGCTAGTTTTCCGTCTTTAGCGAGGTGGGCTATTCTATGCCGGTTCATTCTCTTTATATGATCACGCTAATATCTCCTTCTCCTCCTACCCCCATCTCATGTATTTTCGTTGTTCGGCGGAACAGGAAACGACGGCTTAAACATTGATGATTTCACGTGTGTTGGAAATCGGCGGTTGATGGATTCATTTCCGGCAAGCCGAGTAAACCCGAAAATAAGAAATTCTAACCCTTGCGGGGAATATGAAAACCTGGAAAGCGCATTTTCTAATTTTCCGCGGCCATATTTCATCAGGATTTGCGTTCCTGTTTCTCATTCTCGTTTCATTCAGCCGCGACGCGGAAATATCTTTCGGGAAATTCGCGTTTTATTAAATTCTCTGCGAGGAAATTGGGTTGCGCTGCACACGTTGGGTTCGATTAGCCGTTTTTGAGCAGTTTGTCAAAATCGTTGATCGTTAAAACGACATAAACGCAAAAAATTCGAGAATTTTAAACGGTATAAGCCACAAAAATATAGTAAATACTTGTTTAGTTTTCAAGTTTGCAGGAACATAGTGTAATTTCATAAATTTGAGTGGAGAAATAATGTAATTTTTATATTTTCCCATTTCTAGAATGTAGTAAACTTCTTAAATATTTTTGTTTTCGTCTTCAAGATCTTAATTAAGGCGTTTGTCAATTTTTATATAAAAATATTAGATTGGCACAAGCGACATTTTCCCATACAATTGGTATAATTAAACAAACGATTTGTAATGTTTAGAAGCCAACTTACAATTTTTACGAGCAGAAATTATACTTTAATTTATTTGGAACTAAAATTGCTTAATTTAATAAGTCAGATAATAATATACGAAAGCGTGGCTAGGATATGCAAAAAATTAAAAACTATCGAAATTTCAACGTTTTTCTTGAAATTTCACCATTTTATAAAAAGCTCGAAATTTAAAGAAAAACGTTGAAATTTTAAGTATTTTTAAAAAGGTGAAATTTCAAGTGTAATTTACTTCTATAATTTTGGCAACTCTGTGACATTACTGTCAAAACGATAAATTAACAGTGTCAATCTTGTGGAAATCTAGTAATTGAATTCAGTGGAAATAGAAAAAGGAAAAACTTTTCGACTGTGCTTCGTTTAATCGTGTGTGTCATAAAAGACTTCGAAACATAACATAACATAAAGCTAACCTCAAAAGCCAAAGGTGCGAGAAAATTTTTTTTATTATAATTGTGACTAAATTTCTAGAAAAAAGGAACAACAAACATTGTTTTCTTTACGACAATTTTCAAATTCGCCTTATTTAAAGAATTTAAGTAATGTTTTTGAATTGAATTGAATTGTTAAAGAAATGCGATATGTAAAGTTATTAGTTTGCACACTTAATAAATGAGTTTATTATCAAATTATTATCAAATTCTTTAGATAAAGATAAATACTTATTATTTATTTATTTTATTTACAACACTTCAACGTAACAAGCAAGTAAAAATTGCAATAAATGCTCGCAGATTAAATTAATTTAGAACTAAACAATTCTTATTAGTTTTCAAATAAGGAAATTTTATTGTCATTTGATGAAAAGGTTTTGTAGACGAAAATAAACATGAAATTAATGTACTTTGCTCAATCTAATCAATCTGATAAATGTTATATTTTAATTTTTAAAATGTTTTCCTGTTCGCAGCTGATTTATTAAATAAAAGTACTTTTTCAGAATGGCATCAAGTACAGATAACAAAGAAGTGATCGAGTTAGATGAAGAATTAGAGACAAATTATGCCGTCAACGCAGAACAACAAAAAGCAGCCAGTTCAGCAAAAGTCTATGCGATCAAAAGTCAATGTCAAGAATTATTGACGACAAAAATGGACGAATTGATAAAACATTTTGAAATTGCAATGAAGAATCTACAAAAAGAAGCAGCTGCTAAATCAGATAAACACAAAAAGGAAATCCAAACTTTAAAATTTGAAAATCAGAAGTTAAAAATAGAACTGGAAAGTTGTAAGAATGATGCAAGAACTGAACTTCATAAAATGATGACTGAGAAAGAGGAAGACATTAAAAAATTACAAAACGATATTAAAATTGAAAGAACCACAACAGTTGATCAAAGGTTAGTAGAAATGCTTACAACAGTGACAGCCGAAAAGAAAGACCGAAAATCCATCAAAACTAAACTTGAAGAAAAAGTCAAAGAAATAGGAGGAAAAAAAACTAAATATGACGAATTAAGAAGAGAGAAATTCCAAAAAGAAGATGCGAACAAAAAAGAAATTCAAAGTTTAAAAAACCTTCTTCAGAAGAAACGAAGTCCAACAAAATTGAATGAAGGGAACGTGCAATGGAGGCTTGTTGACAATTCGACCGTCCTCAACATACGCGACAGGATTAATTACGTGGCACCCGGCACTTTCAAGCACCTCTCTTCACTCACCGAATTGAATTTTAGTTGGTGCGGTCTGACCTTCCTGGAAAAAGGGGTTTTCAACAACTTGACCAATCTTACTGCTTTGAACCTATCTCGTAACAAAATTACTTGTTTGGAAGGAAACGTCTTCGCAGGTTTGAAGAAATTGAAGACGATCTATTTGTTCAGAAACAAGATCACCAAGTTTCCTCCCCAATTGTTCAAAGGGTTGGAGAGTTTGGAGGAAATTGAATTGAGTGAAAATAAAATTTCCCTGTTTGATGAAGACTTGTTGGTGGGATTGAATCGGCTCACTTATTTTAGTGCATGGGATAATAACCTCACAAGCATTCCCAAAAAGTTGTTCAAGGATTGTGTTAAGTTGGAATACGTCAATCTTTACAATAATCAAATTGTACGGTTGAAAAAAACTATTTTTGTTAGTTTAAACAATTTGAAGTTGCTGCGTCTGGAGAATAACCCGCTGAACGAGATGGATAAGAAGGCATTGAAGATGTTAAAAATCGAGGATTTTAATATATAACTTTGCGGAATTGTTTTTATTATTTTTCTTTATGGAATAATCTTGTTTTATATTTAAATTTGTATTGTTTGGAAGTTCGTAAATGATTAAATAGATTTTTTAAATGGTTTACATTTTTTATTGAATTTGCAACGAGTGTCAATCTATATACGGCAGAATCCAGTTATAACGGCTTGGGTTATAACAAACTTTATTCCAACTCCCAACATTTTCCCCTACATAACAATGTAAATGATTGCGCCAAAGACGATAAAAGAATCAGAATTTCAATACGGTTTTTAGTTATTTTTTGAAATATTAAACAACCCAGATTACAGTTCTGTGTAAATTCTCTAATTTTCATTACGGTGACTCAATTTAGACATTGACGGCAATATATGATGTTGCCGTTTTGATTGGTCGAGAAAGTCACGTGTGGTTTCGGCGGCCATGTTTTTTTTTAACCATTTGACAGCTTCCAATGTTTACATTGTGATTGTAGTGCAATATTGTCGTTATTTTTCGTTTCCAATTAAATAATTTCGATTTATGAAGAGTGAAGTGCGAAGCAACAAAATTCCAAACTCTTAAAGGGGCCAATTTCTTACCGATTGTCTGCAATCTGCTCAATTACATCTCTCTCTGCGTTTAACCTATACTCAAATGTAAGTAGAGACTATAATTTTAATATTGTTCCATTTATAGAACAGTAAACTTCTTAAATATTTTCGTTTTCATCTTCAAAATTTTAATTAAACATTTATGTCAATTTTTTATAAAAAGCGACATTTTCCTATGCAAATACATTGGTGTAATTAAACAAACGATTTGTAGTAATATTTAGAAGCCAACTTACAATTTTTACAAGCAGAACTTATACTTTAATTTATTTGGAACTAAAATTGCTTAATTTAATAACTTAGATAAATATTGACGGATTTATACCAAAACGACACAAATTCGCCAAAAATTCGAATTTGAGATATTGGTTTCACCTGAAACTGAATTTTAAAGTGCACTCACATAAGTATAAGCGACAAAAATGTAGTAAATAGTTTATTTAGTTTTTAAGTTTGCATAAACACATAGTAAATATAGTTTTTAGTTGGTATTAATTTAATTTAATTAACAGTGTCAATCTTGTGGAAATCATTGAATTAAATAGAAATAGAAAAAGGGAAAACTTTTCGACTGCGCTTCATTTAATCGTGTGTCATAAAAGGCTTCCAAATCTACAAACACAACCTCAAAAGCCAAGGGTGCGAGAATAAAATTTTTATTTTAATTATGAATGAATTTCTAGAGAAAAGAAACAACAAACATCGTTTTCCTTACGACAATTTTCAAATTTGCCTTATTTAAATAAGACTGCTTAAGTTACAGCTTGAAGAATTACAATTTGAGTAATGTTTTTAATTTGAATTAAATTAAACTGTGAACTTATTAGTTTGCACACTTCATAAATGAGTTTAGAGATAAATCAAATTCTTTAGATAAAGATAAACACTTATTATTCACTGAAATGCACCTCATTTACAACAGTGCAACGTAACATGTAAGTAAAAATGGCAATAAGTGTTCGCAGATAAATTAATTCAGAACTAAACAATTCTTATTCATTTTCAACTAAGGAAATTTTATTATAATTTGATGCAAAGGTTTTGTGCACGAAAATAATCATAAAATTAATGTACTTTGCCCAATTTAATCAAACTGATAAATGTAAGAATTGTATTTTAGTTTTTAAAAGGTTTTCCTGTTCACAGTTGATTTATTTAATAAAAGTAATTTTTCAGAATGGCTTCAAGAACGGATAACGAAGAAGTGATGGAGTTAGATGAAGAATTAGACACAAATTATCCCGTCAACACAAAGCAACAAAAACCAGCCAGTTCAGCAAAAGTCTATGCGATCAAAAGTCAATGTCAAGAATTATTGACGACAAAAATGGACGAATTGTTAAAACATTTTGAAATTGAAATGAAAAATCTACAAAAAGAAGCATCCGCTGAATTAGAGACACACAAAAAAGAAATCCAAATTTTAAAATTTGAAAATCAGAAGTTAAGAAACGAACTGGCAAGTTATAAGGATGGTGCTAAAACTGAACTGATGACGGAGAAAGAGGAGGTAATTAAGAAATTAGAAAACGATATTAAAATTGAAAAGGCAAGAACAACGGCTGAAAGAAATGCTTGCAACAGCAACGGCCGAAAAGAATGACCTAAAATCTACCAAAACAAAACTACTTCAGTCTGAAAATTTCAATTTACAGCAACAAATAGCAGCAAAGCGAACTAAAGATGAAGAATTAAGAAGAGAAAAATTAGAAAACGAATTAGATCCAAACAAAATGGAAATTGAAAGTTTAAAAAACCTTCTTGAGAAGAATCGTAATCTAAGAAAAGTGAATGAAGTCGACGTGCAATCGAACCTAAGTAACAATTTGACCTCCTTCGCCATAAATAACAGAACGATTAATTATGTGGCACCTTCGACAACCTCTTTTCACTCACCAAATTGAGTTTGAGTTGCTGCGGTCTGACCTTCCTCGAAAAAGGGGTTTTCAACAACTTGAACAATTTGATTATTTTGAACCTGTCTTGGAGCAATCTTATTTGTTTGGAGGGAAACGTCTTTGCGGGTTTGAAGAAATTGAAGACTATTTCTTTGTTCAACAACAACATCACCAAGATTCCTTCCCAATTGTTTAGAGGGTTGGAGAGTTTGGAGGAAATCCATTTGGATAAAAATAAAATTTCCGTGTTTGATGAAGACTTGTTGGTGGGGTTGAATCGACTCACTCGTTTTTATGCTGAGAATAATAACCTCACAAGCATCCCTGAAAAGTTGTTTGAGGATTGTGTTAAGTTGGAGGAAGTCTATCTTCACAATAATAAAATTATACGTTTGAAAAAAACTATTTTTGATAGTTTGCACAATTTGAAGTGTCTGCATCTGCAGAATAACCCGCTGGACGAGATGGATAAGAACTCATTGAAGATGTTATCAATCAAGGATTTTAAAATATAACTTGTCGTAATTGCTTTATTATTTTTCTTTATGCAATAATCTTATTTTATATTTAAATTTGTATTGTTTATAGGTTAAATAATGAGTCAGAAAATAATTAAGATTTTTTAAATGCAACTGTTTACATTATTTATTGAATTTCGAACGAGTGTCAATCTATATGTACAGGCTGTCCCATTAATGGCGGACTAACGGTACAAGATTAGATAGAGTAATCCAACGTAGACCCGGGAAAAATGTTAAAAAATTCTATCCAGCTCATTTCTTGCACTATAAACTTTTGAATGTCTCACTTTGAGAAGTTAATATCATCAAATTGAATGTATATTTGGTTGTTAAATTTATTTTAATCGTTCGTTACCAATCAGTTTACGTGTTGTTCGCAACGGTAACAACGTATGACGTTTCTTGACACCTTATTGACAGAAATTAAACTTCACTTTTTTAACGTTGCCATGCTTTTGAGGTGCAAGTAGAAATTATTCATTTTCTAAATTGTAGCAATGATGCCAGATTGCACTATCTTGGGACTTCAATAACTTACAAAAAAGAAGTGAAATTATTTTTTCCCCTTCTTTTTATGGATTCCCTATCTTTCAAATCGGAAGGTTATTAGTTTGCCCGCTATTTTTGGGACATTCTGTATATAAAACTGGATGTATGTGTGTGTGTATGTTCCCTATAGACTCCGAAGCCGCTGAACTGATTTTGATTAAATTTTAAGAAAAACTAGCATAGTCTGTAAAGTGTTTCTGTGAAGCTTGGTGCCTCGAACTAAAAATTTTTTAAAAAATCCAAAAACGGTTGAGCGAATGCATAAGAGATATAAAGTAGAGAATTACTGCAATTTTTATATTTTCCCATTTCTAGAACAGTAAACTTCTTAAACATTTCATTTGTTTTCATCTTCAAAACTTAATTAAATATTTGCCATTTATGTCAATTTTTTATATAAAAATATTAGATTGGCACAAGCGATATTTTCCCATTGAAATACATTTGTAAGTAATTAAACAAACGATTTGTAATATTTACAAGCTAACATACTATTTTTACAAGCAGAAATTATACTTTAATTTATTGGGAACCATTATATATCTGGCAGATAATAATATACGAAAGCGTGGTTAGGATGTGCAAAAAATAAAGACTCGAAATTTCGACGTTTTTCTTGAAATTTCACCTTTTTAAAAAGACTCGCAATTTCAACGTTTTACTTGAAATTTCACCTTTTTAAAAAGACTCGCAATTTCAACGTTTTACTTGAAATTTCACCTTTTTAAAAAGACTCGCAATTTCAACGTTTTACTTGAAATTTCACCTTTTTAAAAAGACTCGAAATTTCGACGTTTTTCTTGAAATTTCACCTTTTTAAAAAGACTCGCAATTTCAACGTTTTACTTGAAATTTCACCTTTTTAAAAAGACTCGCAATTTCAACGTTTTACTTGAAATTTCACCTTTTTAAAAAGACTCGCAATTTCAACGTTTTACTTGAAATTTCACCTTTTTAAAAAGACTCGAAATTTCAACGTTTCACTTGAAATTTCACCTTTTTAAAAAGACTCGCAATTTCAACGTTTTACTTGAAATTTCACCTTTTTAAAAAGACTCGCAATTTCAACGTTTTTCTTGAAATTTCACCTTTTTAAAAAGACTCGCAATTTCAACGTTTTACTTGAAATTTCACCTTTTTAAAAAGACTCGCAATTTCAACGTTTTTCTTGAAATTTCACCTTTTTAAAAAGACTCGCAATTTCAACGTTTTACTTGAAATTTCACCTTTTTAAAAAGACTCGCAATTTCAACGTTTTACTTGAAATTTCACCTTTTTAAAAAGACTCGCAATTTCAACGTTTTACTTGAAATTTCACCTTTTTAAAAAGACTCGCAATTTCAACGTTTTTCTTGAAATTTCACCTTTTTAAAAAGACTCGCAATTTCAACGTTTTACTTGAAATTTCACCTTTTTAAAAAGACTCGCAATTTCAACGTTTTACTTGAAATTTCACCTTTTTAAAAAGACTCGCAATTTCAACGTTTTTCTTGAAATTTCACCTTTTTAAAAAGACTCGCAATTTCAACGTTTTACTTGAAATTTCACCTTTTTAAAAAGACTCGAAATTTCAACGTTTTTCTTGAAATTTCACCTTTTTAAAAAGACTCGAAATTTCAACGTTTTTCTTGAAATTTTCGAGTTTCCTAAAAGGTGAAATTTCAACTTGTTTTAAATAGGATAAATAAATATTTAGCATTTGTCAATTTTTTTATAAAAATATTAGATTGACATAAGCGACATTTTCCTATCGATATCTTGAGATAAGGATAAGAACTTATCATTCACAGAAACGCACCAGCTGTCCAGCATTTCAACGAAACATGTAAGTAAAAATTGCAATAAATGTTCACAGATTAACAATTCTTATTAATTTTCAAATAAGGAAATTTTATTGTAATTTGATTCAAAGGTTTTGTAGGCGAAAATAAACATAAAATTAATGTAGTTTGCTCAATCTAATCAATTTGATAAATGTAAGAATTGTATTTTAGTTTTTAAAATGTTTTCCTGTTCGCAGTTGATTTATTTAATAAAAGTACATTTTCAGAATGGCGTCAAGAACGGATAAGGATGAAGTGATGAATGATAAATTAAGAAGAGAAACATTAGAAAGCGAATTACTTGCTGAATTAGATCGAAACAAAGAGGAAATACAAAGTTTAAAAAACCTTCTTGAGAATAATAATAGTCTAAGAAAATTGAATGAAGTGGACGTGCAATCAAACCTAAGTAAGAATTCGACCTTCCTCCGCATAGAAGACAGAGAGATTAATTACGTGGCACCTGGCACCTTCGACAACCTCTCTGCACTCGCCAAATTTAATTTTATTTGCTGCGGCCTGACCTTTCTCGAAAACGGGGTTTTTAACAACTTGACCAATCTGACTCATTTGGGGCTGGCTGGAAACTATCTTAGTTGTTTGGAGGGAAACGTCTTTGCGGGTTTGAAGAAATTAGAGTGGATTTTTTTGAACGACAACATCATCACCAAGATTTCTCCCCAATTATTTAGAGGGTTGGAGAGTTTGAAGGAAATCCATTTGAGTCATAATAAAATTTCCGCGTTCGTGGGGTTAAATCGGCTCACTTATTTTAATGCTAATAATAATAACCTCATAAGCATTCCCGAAAAGTTGTTCAGGGATTGTGTTCAGTTGAAAGCAGTCGATCTGTACAATAATAAAATTGTAGGGTTGAAAAAAACTATTTTTGATAGTTTGCACAATTTGGAGTGGCTGCATCTGTACAATAACCCGCTGGACGAGATGGATAAGAAAGCATTGAAGATGTTAAAAATCGAGGATTTTGCAATATAACTTGTCGTAATTGCTTCATTATTTTTCTTTATGCAATAATTTTGTTTTATATTTAAATTTGTATTGTTTGGAGGTTAAATAACGTGTCAGATAATGATTAAATAGATTTTTTAAATGCAACTGTTTTACTTTTTTATTGAATTTGGAACGAGTGTCAATCTGTATACAGCAGAATCCGGTTATAACGGCTTCGGTTATAACAGTTTTGTGTAAATTTTCTAATTTTCATTACAGTGACTGTATTTAGACAGTGGCGGCAACATATGATGTTGCTGTTTTGATTGGTCGAGAAAGTCACGTGAGGTTTCGGCGGCCATGTTTTTTTTCTAACCTTTTGACAGCGTTCAATGTTTACATTGTGTTTGTAGAGCAATATTGTTTTCAAATAAATAATTTCGTTTTATGAAGAGTGAAGTGTGAAGCAACAAAACGGCAAACTCTTAAAGGGGCCAATTTCTTACTGATTGTGTGTGCGATCTGCTCAATTATATATCTCTCTGCGTTTAACTTGTACTCAAATGTAAGTAGAGACATACTATAATTTTAATATCTTTCCATTTATAGAACAGTAAACTTTATAAAAATATTAGATTGGCATAAGCGACATTTTCCTATTCAAATACATTGGTATAATTATTAAACAGGCGATTTGTAACACAGTGAAACCCCGTTTTTTACGTCTCCGCATTTCACGTTTTCTCATTATTTACGTCTAATCTTCGCAGTCCCGTTTCATTTTAATGCAGATAATACCCGGCTTTACGTTCATTTTTCCCGCAATTTACGTTGGAAATATTTAAAATGCGGTTATTAAATTTATTAAAATTAAAAATTCCATTTATTTCGGCACATTCGGTTAAATCTATGGAAAGCATTGAAATTAATTTGTTTTTAGACATGTCTACACTTTGCAAAGTTTAGGTGGACAATTTTTTATTTCATTCGGTATTGATTTTCGAAAAAGTGAAAGAACACGCGTTTCGCTCGCGCGTAATTTTGATATACCTCTTTGGCTACAATAACAAAAATCGCGAATCAATTAACACAAATGCCATGCAATGTCGTCTCGTGGCAAAAACAACGACGCATGTACAAAAGAATTTCAAAGCAGGAAGAAATTATAGTATTGCAAAAAACCTATAAACACAAGAAATAAACTTAGACCAAACTAATTTGTGTGATTTTTTTAAGAAAAAAGAAAAAATTTTACTTCCCTTAATTTACCTTTTCCCTCCATTTACATTTTTTCTTTTGTCGATCATTTCAAAAACGTAAAAACGGGGTTTCACTGCGTTTAGAAGCTAACTTAGTAACGAATTTCTGTCAGAGATGGAGCAACGCTCGGTTGTTATAACTCTTTTTAAAATTCCAACTTATTTCAGAAAAAACGTTTTTACACAGTCAAGTAAATTAGTCAATTTTGTCGCCTTGAAGTTTTTTTTTTGATTTGCTCGCAGTACCGTCAAGTTTTTAGGGAATTCTGGTTACATTTCAGTTTAAAAATCAGCACCAACTTTTGCTAAGTGACATCTGACAGCTACGACAGCTTGAAAGGTAAAATGTAAAAGATAATAACAAACATAAAATTCAAAGAAAATCATAGTTTTTAGTTAAGTAACAATCACTGCATCTGAGGGTATTATTTCTGTCCACAAAGGTAGTGTAAACAATAATTTATTAATCAAATGTTGAATTAAATTCTTTAGATAATGATAGAAACTTTTCATTTACAGAAACGCACCTGGTTTTGAGCATTTCAACCAAACATGTAAGTAAGAATTGCAATAAATATTCACAGATTAAATTAATTTAGAACTAAACAATTCTAATTCATTTTCAAATAATGAAATTTCATTGTAATTAGATGTAAAGTTTCTGCATACGAAAGTAAACGTAAAATTAATGTACTTTGTTCTATCTAATCAATCTGATAAAAGTAAGAATTGTATCATAGTGAGGTCACTGTTTAGTGATTTGTCACTATTTTAGCTTTTAAGTCACTATTGGTCGCTATATCTAAAAATTAGGTAGTAAAGTCACTTTTTTCACTATTTTGGTGCGAAATTTTTCGACTGTCGTCTCGAAATAAAAAGCTTGCAATATTCACATTGTTCACAATTCCTTTTCAAAAGGATTACAAAAGTTTTCAAGTGAAGTAAGTGATTTTAGTGCCATTTCCTTGATGGTTGGCCATTACGATTAGGAAACTTTGAGAAAATTCAGAGGGATCTGAAGTTATCTTCACACAAGTTTCTAAAACATGTTGGTGACAGGTGGTTAACGTTGCGTCCAGCTATCAGCGGTGTTTTAGAACGGTATCTAGCAATAAAGAAATATTTTCTGGAGTTTATTCCAAAGTACAGAAGTTCTTTAATCAAAACTAAATCTTATAAAGATATTATGTTTAAAAAAAATACGACTTCTTTAGTGGATCTTTATTTTATAGAAAATGTTTCGCACATTTTTACAAAATTTACGGAATTTTTTCAAAAGGATGAACCGTTAATTCAAGTATTATATTCAGAATTAAAAGAACTAAGATTTTTAAAAAAAGAGGCAGTTGTTGATTTTGATGTGCTTGCGAATACTAAAGATGTTTGTATCGTCCCAAATTCTTTTTGCCATTAAAGGTATTAAATTGTGGAGTAAAAACTCAACAAGAACGTAGGACGCTACCTGAAAAGGAACAATTCATTTTTTTAAACCGTGGTCAACATTGCTCAAGTCTTACTTGAATGGTTGGTGACGAGGAGAAAAAAAAGAAGAGAAAACCAAACAAGTTGGCTTATTAAATGAAGATATTCTTAAAGGAAAGACTGTCATATTAGATAATTTTGTTGCAAAAAGAAATGTAAAAAATGATTTAATTATCATAGTCATTTTATTTTGTTTTGTTTATGTTTGTTAAGAATATTTAATTTTATTTTGGAGTTTATTATAAATTATTTTTCAATTAATTTTTACTATTTAAAATGCGTTAAATTTATTTTCAATATTTCAAAATAATAAACAGCAAAAAGTCACTATTTAGTCACTTTTTTTCTTCTGGTCAGTCACTAAAATCACACTTTTTTGGCATTACAAGTGCTATGATCCTTGCAGTTGCTTTATTTAATAAAAGTAAATTTCCAGAATGGCATCAAGAACGTATAAAGAAGAAGTGATTAAAGATGAAGAATTAAACACAAATTATCTTGTCAACACAAAACAACAAAAACCAGGTAGCTCAGCAAAATTTTATGGGGCCGAAAGTCAAAGATAAAGAAAAGAACAACGAGAAAAAAGCAATTCAAGTTCAAATCACAGAACTAACAAACAAATTTGAGTCATTAAAGACTTTGTTAGAGACGCAATTGAAAGAGAAGGAAAATGAGATAAAGAATTTACAAAAAGAACCTGCCGGGGAACTAGTTGCGCACAAAAAGGAAATACAAAATTTGAAATTTGAAAATCAGAAGTTAAGAAACGAATTGGCAAGTTGTAAGAATGATGCAAAAACTAAAGTGAACAAAATGAAGACAGAGAAAAAGAAAGCAATTAAGAAGTTACAAAACAATATTAAAATGGAAATAGAAAGAATCGCATCAGTTGATCAACAGCTGAAAGAAGTGATTGCAACAGCTACGGCCGAAATGAATGACCTAAAATGTACCAAAGAAAAAGTCAAGGAAACCGAACAATGCATAAAGCTGCTACAGTCTGAAAATTACGCTTATAATGAATTAAGAAGAGAAATATTAAAAAACAAACCACTTGCTGAATTGCATCGAAACGAAAAGGAAATAGAAAGTTTAAAGTCCCGACATTTTCCCCTAAATAACGATGTAAATGGTTCCGGCAAAGACGATAAAAGAATCAGAATTCCAATAGGATGTTTAGTTGTTTTTTTTTAAATATTAAACAACCCAGATTACAGTTCTGTGTAAATTTTCTAATTTTCATTACAGTGGCTGTATTTAAACAGTGGCGGCAATATATGATGTGCTGTTTTGATTGGTCGAGAAAGTCACGTGTGCTTTCGGCGGCCATGTTTTTTTCCAACCCTTTGACAGCTTTCAATGTTTACATTGTGCTTTTAGTGCAATATTGCATGATAGAGAAGTTTCAAGTTATTATTACGTCTTTTATTACTTTAGTGTTAAAAGTGTATTGACAATGCGTTGTGCTGTGTTGGCTGTAATAGTGACAATCAAGCGAAAGATTTTAAAGACAATTTAAAACAATTTTTCGGTTTTCCTAAGGATTGTGTGTTAGAAAAACTATGGGTCGTTGCTTGTGGTCGGACCAATTTAACACAAGAACTGCAAGAATTTGTTCAAATCATTTTGAGAGAAATTTGCAGCATGAACTTTTAAATTATCTCCAAAAAAAGGAACGGAATTGAAGCGTACTGCGACTCCTTTGCTCTTGCCTAAAGCAAGGCAACTTTCTGCGTCGAAGAGGGCAAGGAACGAAAGAGCCGCCAAAAGAGATTCAATAAAATTGGTTGAAAGTATTATGGAGAGCAGGTAAGTTTAAAATGCAACGGATACTTTCAGATTCAATTTTGATTTGTGTTTACATAAGTACCTACCTAATTTGTTATTTTAAATTTGGTGTGGATATTACTTATAATTTATTTTACAGTAACAATCAATCTGATTCTTTAATGGCGTTGATGATAATATTGGAAATTTACCTTCGACCAGTAAATCCATCGGGTATATCAAATTCCGTGGACACAAATTGCCTTTCTCAAGAATACGTTTTTATTTTGCATATTTCTATTGCTATTAAGCGATTTTCTACTGGCAACCAGTTGGTTTTCTTAGTTGAGTTGCAAATTTATTTATTTTTTGTTGACTATAATTCAATTTAAATTTATAAACAATGCATGAATTACAATTTAGATAACCATATTTACCTAATAAAAAAAATAGCAAATGTCTATTAGATCAGTTTTTTGCTTCTAACTCGGAACCATCTCTCTATACTATAATTTTCATATTTTTCCATTTTTAGAACGGTAAACTTCTTAAATATTTTCGTTTTCATCTTCAAAATCCTAATTAACTATTTGGCATTTATGTCAATTTTTTTATAAAAATATTCCCGTCAGAGATGGAGCTACGCTCGGTTGTTATTATCACTTGTTAAAACTGTTTTTATAATTCCAACTTATTTCAGAAAAAACGTTTTTACACACAGTCAAATAAATTCAATTTTGTCGCCTTGAATTTTGTTTTCGCAAAATTATCATGAATTTTCTGTCACAAAATTCATGAATAAATTGTCTAATTTACCGGCGAGTTTTTAGGGAATTCTGGTTACATTTCAGTTTAAAATTTAGTACCAACTTTTGTTAAGTGACGCTTGTGAAAACCACGACAGTTTGAAAGGTAAAATGCAAAAGTTAATAAGAAATGAAATCCAAAGAAACATATAGTTTTTAGTTAGGAAACCATCACTGCATGTGTGGTATTATTTGTGAAGAAAATTAGTGTAAATAATAATTTATTAAAGAAATGTTGGATTGTTTTTCCTCATTGGTCGTTTAGTACCGAATTTCTGTCAGAGGTGGAGCTACATTGTTTTCCTTGCAATTTTAAATAAATTACAATTTAAGTAATGTTTTTAATTTGAATTCAATTAAACTGTGAACTTATTAGTTTGCACACTTAATAAATGAGTTTATAGAAAAATTCGAATCTTGAGATAAAGATAAAAACTTATCATTCACTGAAATGCACCTGGTTTGGAGCATTTCAACGAAACATGTAAGTAAAACTTGCAATAAATGTTCACAGATTAAATTAATTCAGAACTAAACAATTCTTATGCATTTTCAAATAAGGAAATTTTATTATAATGTTTTGTAGGCGAAAATATACATAAAATTAATGTACTTTGCACAATCTAATCAATCTGATGTAAGAATCGTATTTTAGTTTTTTAAATGTTTTCCTGTTCGCAGTTGATTTATTTAATAAAAGTCAATTTTCAGAATGGCGTCAAGTATGGTTAAGGAAGAAGTGATGGAGTTAGATGAAGAATTAGACACCAATTATCCTGTTAACATAGAACCACAAAAACCAGGTAGCTCAGCAAAATTCTATGCGACCGAAGGTCAAAGTCAAGAATTACTGATGACAAGCTTTGAGAGATTGATAAATCATTTTGATAGTCGCCTGGAAGAAAAGAAAGAAATCGAGTCATTGAAGACTGTGCTGGAGAAGCAATCAAAAGAAAAAGAAATGAAAAATCTACTAAAAGAAGCAGTCGCTGAATTCAATACACACAAAAGAGAAATGCAAACTTTAAAAACTGAAAATCTGAAGCTAACAACCGAATTGGCAAGTTGTAATAATGATGCAAGAACTGAATTTAACAACATGATGACAGTGAAAGAGGAAGCAATTAAGAAATTACGAAACGATATTAAAATGGAAAAAGCAAGAACCGCATCAGTTGAGCAACAGCTGAAAGAAGAAAAATGTACAATAACAAAATTTGAAGAAAAAGTCAAGGAAGCCGAACAATGCATAAAGCTGCTATTGTCTGAAAATGCCGCTCTACAGCAACGAATAGCAGAGCAACAAACTCAGTGTGATGAATTAAGAAGAGAAAAATTACAAAAAGAAGATTTAGATCGAAACAAAAAGGAAATAGAAAATTTAAAAAGCCTTATTGTGAATAATCATAGTGTAAGAAAATTGAATCAAGTAGAGGTGCAATCGAACCTAAGTGAAGATTCGACCATTCTCTTCATGCAAGACAATAAGATTAATTACGTGGCACCTGGCACTTTCGACAATCTCTCTTCACTCACCGAATTGAGTTTATTCGGATGCGGTCTGACCTTCCTGGAAAAAGGGGTTTTCAACAACTTGACCAATCTGATTCATTTGTACCTCAATAATAACAATCTTACTTGTTTGGAGGGAAACGTCTTCGCTGGTTTGAAGAAATTGAAGAAGATCTATTTGTACAAGAACAACATCACTAAGTTACCTCCTCAATTGTTTAGAGAGTTGGAGAGTTTGAATCTAATAAATTTGAGTGGTAATAACATTTCCGTGTTTGATGAAGACTTGTTGGTGGGATTGAATCGACTCACTGATTTTTATGCATATGAAAATAACCTCACAAACATCCCTGAAAAGTTGTTTGAGGATTGTGTTAAGTTGGAAGTAGTGTGGCTTTTCAATAATAAAATCGTACGGTTGGAAAAAACTACTTTTGATAGTTTGCACAATTTGAAGTCGCTGGATCTGCATAATAACCCACTGAACGAGATGGATAAGAACGCATTGAGGATGTTAAAAATCAGGAATTTGCGAATGTAACTTGTCGTAATTGCTTTATTATTTTTCTTTATGCAATAATCTGGTTTTATATTTAAATTTGTGTTGTTTGGGGTCAAAAAATGATTAAATATATTTTTTAAATGCAACTGTTTACATTTTTTATTGAATTTCGAACGAAACAGAAATATAAATCTCAAATATCACAATAAAAAAAAAGAAGAAGAAGAAACTAACAAAAATAGTGAAATTGAAAGGAAACGCCGAAACAACCGAAAATAAAGTCAAATTTCTGTAATACTGTTATTTCAAACAAAAAAAAATTAAAACAAATTCTCATTAATTGGATAAATTGTCGAACCAAATACAACAACACACTCAGATTGTTAACATGCGATGACAAACGCAAAAAGATAAGATTTTGTTTCTTGGTGGCAAAAATTTCTGGACATTGATGATTTTTTGATGAATTGGCGTCAAAAATGAGAACACTTCAGTTACAGCTTGAAGAATTACAATTTAAGGAGTGTTTTTCATTTGAATTCAATTGAATTTTTATTAAAGAAATGCGAAATTTCAAATTTTTTTAGGTGAAATCAATATTTAGCAGTTATGTCAATTTTTTTATAAAAATATTAAATTGTTATAAGCGACATTTTCCTATCCATATCTTAAGATAAGGATAAGAACTTATCATTCACAGAAACGCACCAACTGTCCAGCATTTCAACAAAACATGTAAGTAAAAATTGCAATAAATATTCACCGATTAAATTAATTTAGAACTAAACAATTCTTATTAATTGTTAAATGAAGAAATTTTATTGTAATTGGAGGTAAAGTTTTTGTAGACGAAAATAAACATAAAATGAATGTACTTTGCTCAATCTAATCAAACTGATTAATGTAAGAATTGCATTTTAGTTTTTAAACTGCTTTCCAGTTCGCAGTTGATTTATTTAATAAAAGTACTTTTTCAGAATGGCATCAAGTATGGTTAAGGAAGAAGTGATGGAGTTAGATGAAGAATTAGAGACAGATTATCCCGTCAACGCAAAACGACAAAAAACAAGTAGCTCAGCGAAATTCCATGCGGCCGAAGGTCAAAGTCAAGAATTACTGATGACAAGCTTTGAGAGATTGATAAATCATTTTGATAGTCGCCTGGAAGAAAAGAAAGAAATCGAGTCATTGAAGACTTTGCTGGAGAAGCAATCAAAAGAAAAAGAAAAAGAAATGAAAAATCTACTAAAAGAAGCAGTCGCTGAATTCAATACACACAAAAGAGAAATGCAAACTGTAAAAACTGAAAATCTGAAGTTAACAACCGAATCGGCAAGTTGTAAGAATGTTGCAAGAACTGAAGATAACAAAATGATGACAGTGAAAGAGGAAGTTATTCAGAAATTACAAAACGATATTAAAATGGAAAAATTGAGAACCGCATCTAATTCTCTAATTTTCATTACAGTGGCTGTATTTAAACAGTGGCGGCAATATATGATGTTGCTGTTTTGATTGGTCGAGAAAGTCACGTGTCGTTTCGGCGGCCATGTTTTTCTCTATAACCTCTTGACAGCTTTCAATGTTTACATTGTGCTTTTAGTGCAATATTGTTTCCAAATAAATAATTTCGATTTGTGAAGAGTGAAGTGTGAAGCAATAAAATAGCAAACCCTGCTGAATTATCTTAATTCTAGGTAAGACTTTTTATATTAAAATTAAGCAACTTAAAAAAAATAATATAAAATGCACGTCAAGAAAGTGGCTTATACATTATTTTTCTACAGAACGTCCTAACTGCAAACAACGAATATTAATGCAAACAATTAGCAAACATTTTCATCAGATGCCATTTTCTGCTAACAATAAGATTAGGCAAGATTATTTTAAAATGTGTAGAAGGATTAGAACCAAAAAGAGGTACAACAAGTATTCGCGGAATTTCTATTAAATATTTTATACCAAATTTGCCTGGAACTTTATTGAGAGGTCGACTAATAAATTGTTTTCCTATGTGGGCTTATCATTAATTAAAAATCAACTTACAATTATTCGTTGATCTAGGTGTTTTCCTTTTTTTCCCACAATTTCTTTTATATTTTTTTTACTTATTTAACATTTTTATTTTTCATTAGGATTTTTATATATTAAAATCACGTCACATATAGTTACATAATTACATATTAAAAACTATTATATCAAACACAATTATTTTTCGTCAACAAGTGTCTAAAAACTATTAACACGTTGTGCAACATTAGTTTTTCGCGGTGTCCCGCATCCTCAGTAGACATTTTAACACTGGAGCTTGCTAAGTCGAATATTTCTTCCCACTTTACAGATATATCGATTCAGTTTTTATATTACTATTTTTCCCCCCTTTATGAAAAATTTTATTTATTATACTTTATTTTCTTATATTTATTTATTTATTCAATTTATTTATCATTTTTATTAAACCATCATTATTAAAAAATACCTGTTCATTTATAATGTTATTTTCTGCTTTATTCTTATAAATCTGTATGTTCTCGGCTATATTCATTCTGAACCCTTTGTTTATGATCCTTTCTACTTTCATAGTATCTTCTATGGGTCCAAATTGGTGTTTTTCATTATGTAAATGTTTCGCATAATTAGAAGTAGTATTATTTTTACTTATGTGTTCTTTATATCTTACATAAAAACTTCTACCTGTTTGTCCCACATATTTTTTGTCGCACGTATTACATTTAATTGAATAAATACCATTAAGCTTATATTTGTCCTCAATTTCAATTCTTGGATTAAATACTTTATCAAATTTATTATTTGCTTTCAGACCTACTTTTAACTTTTGATTTTTAAAAATTTTAGTCAATTTGTTAGTTTCTGGTCCGTAGTAATTAAATTTTACCCAGTTCGCATTATATTTTATGCTGTTATTAATTGAATCTTGGTTACTTTGTTGATTGTCTATTTTATATCTACTCCTGTTAAATTTGAATTTGTTTATTATCTTATAAATAATTTTGGGATTATAACCATTATTGGCTGCTATTTGTTTGATTGTTCTTAATTCTTGTTCAAAATTTCCTTTACTAAGTGGTATGTTATATAATCTACAAATTAAATGTCTAAACGCAGCCATTTTATGTTGGTGTGGATGGTTAGATTCTTTATGGATGACATGGTCAGTTACTGTACTTTTTCGGTATATATTATAATTCAACTTATTATCACTTTTTGTAATATTCAAATCTAAAAAATTAATGGAGTCATTTACTCCAAGTTCCATTGTAAATTTTATTTTATCACTTATTGCATTTAAGTATTGTAGAATTTCCTTAGGATTGTTGTTCTCCGTAATGATAAATGTGTCATCTACATATCTATACCAAATTATAATCTTGAATTTATCTATAAGCGTTTTCATAATTTTTTCTTCTAAATCTTGTAAGAATATTTCTGATAAGGTTGCAGAAATCGGCGAACCCATTGCTAAACCATCCTTCTGTTTATAATATTTGTTATTAAACTGGAAGTAATTTTGGTTGGTTATTACTTCAACATTGTTTATAAGTTGTTGGATGTATTCTTCTTTGTAATTTTTGTTGCGCAAATTATTTTTTATTATATTTAATGTTTCCTTAATTGGAATATTAGTATACATATTATTGATATCAAATGATATAAATATTGACTTTTTGTTTAGTTTTATATTTTTAAGTTTACTCATTAAGTCGCAGCTATTCTTGATTGTATATTTATTTTCCAATTTCATTGCGTTTTTTAATTCATTTGCTATAGTTTTTGACATATTATATGCTGGTGCCGTTGTGTAATTAATTAATGGTCTAATCGGTCTATCTATTTTATGTAACTTGGGTAGTGCTGTCAGTTTTGGTGCCGTAGGATTCATATTAATGTTGAGCCATTGACTCGGCTTTGGGAAAATTCTGTCTGAATTTTTTACAATATTTTTTATCTGAGTTTGAAATATAGCCGTTGGATCTTTATTAATTATGTCAAAGTTGTTATCGTTAATAAATTTTAAAGTTTTCTCAATATATTCTAATGTTGCACAACGTGTTAATAGTTTTTAGACACTTGTTGACGAAAAATAATTGTGTTTGATATAATAGTTTTTAATATGTAATTATGTAACTATATGTGACGTGATTTTAATATATAAAAATCCTAATGAAAAATAAAAATGTTAAATAAGTAAAAAAAATATAAAAGAAATTGTGGGAAAAAAAGGAAAACACCTAGATCAACGAATAATTGTAAGTTGATTTTTAATTTTATTGAGAGGCAGTAAAAAAACCTTGAGGTATTTTACAAGTCAGACTTTGTTTTTTTCTAGAAGTGTATCAAAACGTGTTAGATTAAGTATAAGAACGTTAATGGTTATTGAATTTGGAATGAGTGTCAATCTATATACAGTGCGTTCTTTTTTAACTGTTGCCATAGGGAATTGCATGGTAAAAATTGAACCCAGTGTTAACTTTTGTTCTGATGAGAATATTCAAACCATTTTTGGAATAAAGTTTGACTTTTAAGGGATACTCAGAATTTTCAAAAATAGATTATTTTTCTTCTACATTTTCTTAAGGGGGTATTGTAGTGTAGAAATTTGAAACAATCAATTTTTTTCTCATATTTTCAAAGCTGAACCTTTCAAGAATATGTCTTTAAAAGGATTTGCCAAAATTTTAATTATTTCCGGAGATATAGCTATTTTAGCGACACGACGTCCAAACCGGCTGACTTCAAAATTACACTTCTTGACTGAAACTTTGAATGCGTTTTTCTCGAAACTGTGTTTTCAAAGTCTGTAACTTTGAACGAAATTTACACAGCTTATTGAAAACGTAAAAAACTTAGACTTAACCGAAGGATTTTTTTTTCAACTTCTATTTTTTTAACAATAAATTCTCTTGAAAATCCGCGAGTGAACTTTCAGAAGCGGCCGTTTTGTTTATTTTCAAAAAAAACAAAAAGCTTTAATTGAAGACTAGATTAACTATTAAACTAATGATGTGTTTTGTTTGATTGAATTTGGATGAATCAGTGAATTGTTCTGATAGTCACCGGAAGGTACTATTTGTGGAACGAGGTCAACGGAAATGACGATAACTTGGTCTGCAAAAGTGATAAGAACTTATCATTCACCGAAACGCACCAGTTTTCCAGCATTTATTATATTATCTGTGCAGCATTTCAACGAAACATGTAAGTAAAAATTGCAATAATTACTCACAGATTAAATTGATCTAGAACTAAACAATTCTTATTGTCGAATATGGAAATTTTATTGTAATTTGATGCAAAGGTTTTGTAGACGAAAATAAACATAAAATTGATGTACTTTGCTCAATCTAATCAATCTAATAAATGGAAGAATTATATTTTAGTTTTTAAAATGTTTTCCTGTTCGCAGCTGATTTATTTAATGAAAGTCAATTTTCAGAATGGCGTCAAGTACGGATAAGGAAGAAGTGATCGAGTTAGATGAAGAATTAGACAAAAATTATCCCGTCAACACAGAACCACAAAAACCAGGTAGCTCAGGTCAAAGTCACGAATTAATGACGACAAAAGTGGACCAATTGATAAAACATTTTGAAATTGAAATGAAAAATCAAAAAAAAGAAGCAGCCGCCGAATTATATACACACAAAAAAGAAATCCAAACTTTAAAATGTGAAAATCAGAAGTTAAGAAACGAACTGGCAAGTTGCAAGAATGATGCAAAAGCTGAACTGATGACGGAGAAAGAGGAGGAAATTAAAAAATTAGATCCAAACAAAAAGGAAATAGAAACTTTAAAAAACCTTCTTCTAAGAAAATTGAATGAAGGGGACGTGCAATCGAATCTAAGTGAAGATTCAACCTCCCTCTGGATACAAGACGAAGAGATTAATTATGTGGCACCTGGCACATTCGACAACCTCTCTTCACTCACAAAATTGAATTTGACTGGCACCGGTCTGACCTTCCTCGAAAACGGGGTTTTCAACAACTTGACCAATCTGATTACATTGTGGCTGTATGATAACAATCTTAGTTGTTTGGAGGGAAACGTCTTCGCGGGTTTGAAGAAATTGAAAGTGATTTCTTTGTACCACAACAACCTCACCAAGATTCCTCCCCAATTGTTTAGAGGGTTGGACAGTTTGGAGGAAATCTATTTAAGTGATAATAAAATTTCCGTGTTTCATGAAGACTTGTTGGTGGGATTGAATCGACTCACTTGTTTTATTGCTTCTGATAATAACCTCGCAAGCATTCCCGAAAAGTTGTTTGAGGATTGTGTTAAGTTGGAGAAAGTCTGGCTTAACGACAATAAAATCGTACGGTTGAAAAAAACTATTTTTGATAGTTTGCACAATTTGAAGTCACTGCATCTGCAGTATAACCCGCTGAACGAGATGGATAAGAACGCATTCAAGATGTTATCAATCAAGGATTTTAAAATATAACTTGTCGTAATTGCTTTATTATTTTTGTTTATGCAATAATCTTCTTTTATACTTAAATTTGTATTGTTTGTGTCAGAAAATGATTAAATAGATTTTTTAAATGAAACTGTTTACGTTTTTATTGAATTTCGAGCGAATATCAATTTATATACAGTAGAATCCGGTTATAACGGCTTTGGTTATAGCGAACCACCGTTTATTATGAACTTTATTCCAACAAACTCGGATAAAACGAACCTGAAAAATCCGAAATTAATAAAATGTCAATCGACTTTAACGAATTTCACATTGTATACAGGGTGATGCCTGAAAAAACGTCCCACGCCCTAACCCAGTTATATATTGCCAGATTACAAAAAAAATATATAGTTAATCGCAAAAGTACTGCAAGAAGGCATTAATTTGGATTTTTTCCACATTAACTTCAATGCGAAGCGACAGTCAATTTTTTTTCTCAAATGGCAATGTATACATTTTTTATTTATTGTGGTAGAAGATTGTTTTCTAAATCCAATTGTAACTAATAACTTAACCTTGAAGTAATATTAAAGAGAAAAAAAATTTATGAAAATAAGTCGGAATTCTATTAAAAAAAATAGAACGCCTTGGAAAACAATAACATCATCACATGATAAATGTCATTTAAGTGTCAATATACGAGTTTCATTCAAATTTTCAGCTATTTTATGATTTGAATCTATAGTTTTTCTGTGTGAGGTAACACAGTGATCATTAATAATGAATTGACTGATATATTTTATTCAAATAACAAAACAAAAAAATGTCCTTCTAAATATGGTTCAAATTGGTGTCACCATCTTGTTGAATGCACAACTGGCGCCCTCTAGTCTCATAGGTTGCATCCAATATAATATTAGGAGGGATTTCGCGACAGACATTGATAGTTCTGTCTCAAAATTTCTGCCCGACTTTTTTTTATAAGATATTTTATTATTTTCCTCCTTAATAATAATGAGGTCAACAGATATCATTGGATTTAATTTTGAAAAACAATTTTGGCTACAATAATAAAAAATCGTGAATCAATGAACACAAATGCCACACAATGTCGTTCCATGGCGAAAAAAAACGCGCACAAAAGAATTTCAAAATACGAAGAAATTATAGTATTGCGAGAAACCTACGAACACAAGAAATACATTCAGACCAAACTAATTTGTGTGATTTTTTAAAGAAAAGGAAAAATTTTCATTGTCTTTAATTTACGTTTTTTTTGTCGGTTCTTTCAAAAACGTAAAAACGGGGTTTCGCTGTATTTAGAAGCTAACTTAGTACCGAATTTCTGTCAGAGATGGAGCTACGCTCGTTTGTTATTATCACTTTTTAAAACTGTTCTTATAATTCCAACTTATTTCAGAAAAAACGTTTTTACGCAGTCAAATAAATTAGTCAATTTTGTTTTCTTGAATTGTTTTTTCATTTGCTCTCAGTACCGTCAAGTTTTTAGGGAATTCTGGTTACATTTCAGTTTAACCAACTTTCGTTAAGTGACATCTGACAGCCAAGAAAGCTTGAAAGGGAAAATATAACAGATACTTAATATCAAATACAATTCAAGAAAAATATAGTTTTTAGTTAGGAAACCATCACTGCATCTGAGGGTATTATTTCTGTCCACAAAGGTAGTGTAAACAATAATTTATTAACCAAATGTTGAATTAAATTCTATAGATAATTATGAAAATTTTTCATTCACAGAAACGCACATCGACCTCCCTCTTGATACAAGACAGAACAACTAATTACGTGGCACCTGGCACTTTTGACAACCTCTCTTCACTCACTCACTTGGATTTTAGTGGCAGCGGTCTGACCTTCCTCGAAAACGGGGTTTTCAACAACTTGACCAATCTGATTTTCTTGTTGCTGAATAATAACTATCTTACTTGTTTGGAGGGAAACGTCTTCGCGGGTTTGAAGAAATTAAAGATTATTTCTTTGTGGAACAACAAGTTCACCAAGTTACCTCCCCAATTGTTTAGAGGGTTGGAGAGTTTGGTGTATATCGAATTGGGTTCTAATAAAATTTCCGTGTTTGATGAAGACTTGTTGGTGGGGTTGAATCGACTCGCTCATTTTAGTGCGTATGGAAATAACCTCACAAGCATCTCCGAAAAGTTGTTTGGGGATTGTGTTAACTTGGAAGGAGTCTATCTTTTGAATAATAAAATAACCCGCTAGACGAGATGGATAAGAACGCATTGAAGATGTTAACAATCAAGGATTTGAGAATATAACTTGTCGCAATTGCTTTATTATTTCTTCTTATGCAAAATAATCTTTTTTATATTTAAATTTGTATTGTTTGTAGGTTAAATAGCGGATTAGAAAATGATTAAATTACTTTTTTAAATGTGACTGTTTACATTTTTTATTGAATTTGGAACGAGTGCCAATCTATATTATATACCGTGAGTTTTTTTTAACTGTTGCCTTAGGGAATTGCATGGTAAAAATTGTACCCCGTTTTAACTTTGGTTATAGCGAACCACCGGCTATAACGAACTTCATTCCAAGTCCCGCCAGTTTCCCCTATATAACAATGTAAATCAGAATTTCAATAGGATGTTTAGTTATTGTTTTAAATATTAAACAGATTACAGTTCTGTGTAAATTCTCTAATTTTCATTACAGTGACTGTATTTAGACTTTGGCGGCAATATATGATGTTGCTGTTTTGATTGGTCGAGGAAGTCACGTGTCGTTGCGGCGGCCATGTTTTTTTCTAACCTTTTGACAGGTTCCAATGTTTACATTGTGATTGTAGTGCAATATTGTCGTTATTTTTCGTTTCCAAGTAAATAATTTCGATTTATGAATAGTGAAGTGTAAAGCAACAAAATTCCAAACTCTTAAAGGGGCCAATTTCTTACAGATTGTGTGCGATTTGCTCAATTACATCTCTCTGCGTTTAACCTGTACTCAAATGTAAGTAGAGACTATAATTTTAATATTGTTCCATTTATAGAACAGTAAACTTCTTAAATATTTTCGTTTTCATCTTCAAAATCTTAATCAAACATTTATGTCAATTTTTTATAGAAATCAAGCAACATTTTCCCATGCAAATACATTGGTGTAATTAAACAAACGATTTGTAGTAATATTTAGAAGCCATTAATTTTGGCAATTCTGTGACAAGCTAACGTTCTGTCAACACTAAATTAACAGCGTCAATCTTGTGGCAATCATTGAATTAAGTGGAAATAGAAAAAGGAAAAACTTTTCGACTGTGCTTCATTTAATCGTGTGTCATAAAAGGCTTCCAAATCTGCAAACACAACCTCAAAAGCCAAGGGTGCGAGAATAAAATTTTTATTTTAATTATAAATGAATTTCCGGAGAAAAGAAACAACAAACATCGTTTTCCTTACGGCAATTTTCAAATTCGCCTTATTTAAATAAGGCCGCTTAAGTGACAGCTTGAAGAATTACAATTTGCGTAATGTTTTTAATTTTAATTAAATTCAACTGTGAACTTATTAGTTTGCACACTTAATAAATGATAATTTGACTTACTTTCTGTTCTTTGTTTTCCACATATTAGTTATTGACTTAAATTTAGAAATGTCATGTTTTTAAACACTGATAAATCTGATAAATGTAAGAGTTGTATTTTAGTTTTTAAAATGTTTTCCTGTTCGCAGCTGATTTATTTAATAAAAGTCAATTTTCAGAATGTCGTCAAGAACGTACAAGGAAGAAGTGATGGAGTTAGATGAAGAATTAGAGACAAATTATCCCGACAACCCAAAACGACAAAAAACAAGTAGCTCAGCAGAATTCTATGCGACCGAAGGTCAAAATCAAGAATTACAGATGACAAAAATGGACAAATTGATGAAACATTTTGAAATTGAAATGAAAAATCTACAAAAAGATGCAGCTGTTGAGTTAGATGCACACAAAAAGGAAATCCAAACTTTAATATTTGAAAATCAGGAATTAAGAAACGAACTGGCAACTTGTAAGGTTGATGCAAACACCGAACTTGAGAAATTACAAAATGATATTAAAATAGAAAAAGCAAGAGCCACAACAGTTGAGGAACGGTTAGTAGAAATGCTTACATCAGCGACAGCCGAAAAGAATGACCTAAAATCTACCAAAACAAAACTTGAAGAAAAAGTCAAAGAAACCGAACAACGCATAAAGCTGCTACAGTCTGAAAATTCCCAATATAAAGAATTAAGAAGGGAAAAATTATTAAAAGAAGAATTAGTTGCTAACAAAAAAGAAATTGGAAGTTTAAAAAACCTTCTTCAGAAGAAACAAAGTCTAACAAAATTGAATGAAGGGAACGTGCAATGGAGGCTTGTTGGCAATTCGACCATCCTCAACATACGCGACAGGATTAATTACGTGGCACCTGGCACTTTCAAGCACCTCTCTTCGCTCACCGAATTGAGTTTGAGTGGCTGCGATCTGGCCTGCCTCGAAAAAGGGGTTTTCAACAACTTGACCAATCTTACTGCTTTGAACCTATCTCGTAACAAAATTACTTGTTTGGAAAGAAACGTCTTTGCGGGTTTGAAGAAATTGAAGACGATCTATTTGTTCAAAAACAAGATCACCAAGTTTCCTCCCCAATTGTTCAGAGGGTTGGAGAGTTTGGAGGAAATCGAATTGAGTGAAAATAAAATTTCCGTGTTTGATGAAGACTTGTTGCTGGGGTTGAATCGGCTCACTTATTTTAGTGCATGGGATAATAAGCTCACAAGCATTCCTGAAAAGTTGTTCAAGGATTGTATTAAGTTGGAATACGTCTCTCTTCACAATAATAAAATTATACGGTTGGAAAAAACTATTTTTGGTAGTTTGCACAATTTGAAGTTGCTGAATCTGGAGAATAACCCGCTGAACGAGATGGATAAGAAGGCATTGAAGAAGTTAAAAATCGAGGATTTTAATATATAACTTTGCGGAATTGCTTTATTATTTTACATTTAAATTTGTATTGTTTGGAGTTTAAATAGATTTTTTAAATACGAGTTTACATTTTTTTATTGAATTTGGAACGAGTATCAATCTACAGGTAATCGTAATAGTGCATTAAGACTTTTTTACTCAAAATTAAACATTCTTTCAAAATATGCAAAAAAGGACAGGGCATTCCATTTAAAAAAATGTTATTTTCGTGAATATCTCGAACAGTTGACGTTCGATTGTTTTTTTGGTTCCATAATGGTAATCAGCGGAAAAACACTAATTCTTTGCTAATTTAACCGACTTTGCAACTCCAATAATAACAAAGTTACCAATGGTGAACACTTAATATAATACAACCTGTATATAATCCGGTTATAACGGCTTTGGTTATAAAAAACTTTATTCCAAGTCCCAACATTTTTCCCTATAAAACAATGTAAATGATTGCGCCAAAAACGATAAAAGAATCAGAATTTCAATACGGTTTTTAGTTATTTTTTGAAATATTAATCAACATAGATTACAGTTCTCTGTAAATTTTCTAATTTTCGTTACATTTGATTGGTCGAGAAAGTCACGTGTGGTTTCGGCGGCCATGTTTTTTTTTAACCATTTGACAGCTTCCAATGTTTACATTGTGATTGTAGTGCAATATTGTCGTTATTTTTCGTTTCCAATTAAATAATTTCGATTTATGAAGCAACAAAACGGCAAACTCTTAAAGGGGCCAATTTCTTACTGATTGTGTGTGCGATCTGCTCAATTATCTTAATTAGTGTTGTGACAAACATTTTAGAGGTTATGTGTATGTTTTAAGTGTGACATTTAACAGCTCTCTTTAAGTTAAGTTGAAAATGGATTTAGCTTTTGTAACTTCTTGTGAAAAAGGTAAAGGAAGAAAACGATTAGTTCAACCTACAAAGTGGAGGAGGAACATTGCAAAATTAATTAGGTAAGACTTTTTATATTAAAATTCAGCAACTTAAAAAAAATAATATAAAATACACGTCAAGAAAGTGGCTTATACATTATTTTTCTACAGAACGTCCTAACTGCAAACAACGAATATTAATGCAAACAATTAGCGATGAGGGACTTGCAACATTTTCATCACATGCCATTTTCTGCTAAATATTTAAAATGTAAATATTAAATTTATTAAAATTAAAAATTCCATTTATTTCAGCACATTCGGTTAAATCTATGGAAAGCATTGAAATCAATTAGTTTTTAGACATATGTTTACACTTTGCAAAGCTTAGGTGGACAATTATTTTTTTCATTCGGTGTTAATTTTCGAACAAGTGAACAAACAAGTGAGCTCACGCGTTTCGCTCGCGCGTAATTTTGATATACCACTTTGGCTACAATAATAAAAAATCGTGAATCAATTAACACAAATGCCACACAATGTCGTCCCATGGCGAAAAAAACGCGCACAAAAGAATTTCTAAAATACGAATAAATTATAGTATTGCAAGAAACCTATAAACACAAGAAATAAATTTGGACCAAACTAATTTGTGTGATTTTTTAAAGAAAAAAGTAAAAATTTTCGTTGCTCTTAATTTACGTTTACCCTCCATTTACGTTTTTTTTAATTGTTGGTCCTTTCGAAAACGTAGAAACGAGGTTTCGCTGTATTTAGAAACTAACTTAGTACCGAATTTCTGTGAGAGATGGCGCTACGCTCGGTTGTTATATTTATAATTCCAACTTATTTCAGAAAAATCTTTTTACGCAGTCAAATATATTGGTCAATTTTGTGGTCTTGAATTTTTTTTTGATGTGCTCGCAGTACCGTCAAGTTTTTAGAGAATTCTGGTTACATTTCAATTTAACAGTTAGTACTAACTTTCGTTAAGTGACGCGTGTGACAGCTAAGAAAGCTTGCAAGGTAAAATGTAAAAGATAATAACAAATAAAATTCAAAGAAAAATATAGTTTTTAGTTAAGTAACAATCACTGCATGTGGCGTATTATTTGTTAAAAAATTAGTGTAAATAATAATTTATTAAACAAATGTTGGATTGTTTTTCTTCATTGGTCGTTTAGTACCGAATTTTTGTCAGAGGTGGAGCTACATTGTTTTCCTTGCAATTTTAAATATAACAGCTGATTGAAGAATTACAATTTAAGTAATGTTTTTAATTTGAATTCAATTAAACTGTGAACTTATTAGTTTGCACACTTAATAAAGGAGTTTATACAAAAATTCAAGTCTTTAGATAAAGATAAAAACTTATTCACTGAAATTGACCTAATTTACAACAGTTCAACGTAACAAGTAAGTAAAACTTGCAATAAATGTTCACAGATTAAATTAATTTAGAATTTAACAATTCTTATTAGTTGGCAAATAAGGAAATTTTAATGTAATTTGATGCAAAAGTTTTGTAGGCGAAAATAAACATACAATGAATGTACTTTGCTCATTCTAATCAATCTGATAAATGTAAGAATTGCATTTTAGTTTTTAAAATGTTTTCCTGTTCGAAGTTGATTTATTTAATAAAAGTAAATTTTCAGAATGGCGTCAAGAACGAATAACGAGTTAGATGAAGAATTAGAGACAAATAATCCCGTCAACACAGAACCACAACAACCAGGTAGCTCAGCGAAATGCTATGCGGTCGAAAGTCAAAGGTAAGAATTATTGATGACAAATTTTGAAAGATTTTGATAAATTGTTTTAATAGTCACCGGGAAGAAAAGAACGAAGAGAAAAAAGCAATTCAAGTTCAAATCACAGAACTAACAAACAAAATTGAGTCATTAAAGTCTTTGCTGGAAACGCAGTTAAAAGAGAAGGAAAATGAAATAAAGAATTTACACAAAGAAGCCGTTGGTGAATTAGATAGACACACAAAAGAAACGCAAAATTTAAAATTTGAAAATGAGAAGTTAACAACCGAATTGTCAAGTTGTAAAAATGCAAGAACTGAACTTAACAAAATGATGACAGTGAAAGAGGAAGCAATTCAGAAATTAGAAAACGATGTTAAAATTGAAAAATCAAGAGTCACGATAATTGAGCAACAGCTGAAAGAAATGCTTGAGAATGAGATGAAATCTACCGCAACAAAACTTGAGGAAAAAGTGAAAGAAACCGAACAAACCATAAAGCTGCTACAGTCTGAAAATTCCCGTTTGCAGAAACAAATACCAGAAAAGCAAATTCAATATGATAAATTGAGAAGGAAAAAATTAGAAAACGAACAACTTGCTGAATTAGATCGAAGCAAAAAGGAAATTCAAAGTTTAAAAAACCTTCTTGAGAATAATCAAAGTCTAAGAAAATTGAATGAAGTGGAACTTCAATCGAACCTTCATGATAATTCGACCTCCCTCGTTATAAATAACAGAATGATTAATTACGTGGCACCTGGCACCTTTGACAACCTCTCTTCACTCGCCAATTTGAATTTTAGTTACTGCGGCCTGACCTTCCTCGAAAACGGGGTTTTCAACAACTTGACCAATCTGATTCATTTGGACCTGTCTCATAACAAACTTACTTGTTTGGAGGGAGACGTCTTCGGGGGTTTGAAGAAATTGAAGGAAATTTCTTTGCACAGCAACAACATCACCAAGATTCCTCTCCAATTGTTTAGAGGGTTGGACAGTTTGGAGCATATTTTTGTGGCTGATAATAAAATTTCGGTGTTTGATGAAGACTTGTTGGTGGGGTTGAATCGACTCACTTGTTTTATTGCTTCTGATAATAATCTCACAAGAATCCCCGAAAAGTTGTTTGAGGATTGTGTTAAGTTGGAAAAAATCTGGCTTTCTAATAATAAAATCGTACGGTTGAATAAAACTATTTTTGATAGTTTGCACAATTTGAAGACGCTGCGTCTGCATAATAACCCGCTGAACAAGATGGATAAGAAGGCATTGAAAATGTTAAAAATCGAGGATTTTAATATGTAACTTTGCGTAGTTGCTTTATTATATTTCTTTATGCAATAACAAATTTGTATTGATTAAATAGATTTCTTAATGTTGGAATTCAACAAAAATAAATCTCACATTTGTTATCAGCTACAGTGCAAAACACTTGTAGAAGTCTCTGTTCATAATTTCTCACACTTAATAGCAACCCTTAGCTAGATATCATATTACATACGTCTGGTCAGGGCGGTTCCCAGACCATAAATATTAAGATTTTTAAACATATATGACTGTTAGTCATTCCACTGTTGTTAACCTTTGAAAGTGATTGTCGTTGAAATTAACTTTTCAATAAAGCATTTGGTTTTATAAATCTGAGTTATTAATTTAATTTTAAACCCATATTCCTTCAGGTTATGGGCCCAGATTACGCATAAAACTCAGTGTTAATTAATTAAACTTATTTAGTGATAAGTTTGTGTGTGAAAACAAACAAAAACCTTTTTTTTTTAATTTTAAGTTATAGTGCATAAGTTTGTGGATAAGTGTTAGCGTTTAATTATGGAACAAGTTAAATATAAGAAAAACATTGTGCCTTTCGACTGGTTGGGTATGAACCAAATGGTTATAAAGTATGGAGTGTGAATACTGAAAAATGTATCATTGCTCGAGATGTAATGATGTAATGAAACATATTGTAAAATTACCAGGTCATTGAAGTCTGACGAGAGTGATCTTGAAAGCTCCATTGTAAAACCTACTAAAATTATTAAATTAGGAAATGAACCTAATAAACATCTCGAAACTAAACCCCAAACGATTACAGAAATAAAGAAACCTGACACTTACGAACTTGAAAATAATTTATTAATATGTGCCCAATCTCTCATTTCTACAATTCCAAAAACCTATGATGAAATTAAAAATAGGGATGATAAAATTCAGTGGGAGGAAGCGATAGCTAGTGAATTAAATTCGTTAAAAGTAAATGAAACGAAATGAAAATTAAAAGAGGAAATTTATATTAAAGTTCCTGACGGCATAAAAGTCGAAAATAATTATGTGCGTAAACTAAATAAAGCACTGTATGGACTTAATCGAGCCTCAAGGTGTTGGTTTCAATTATTTGATGAAACTTTACAGGCAAAAGGTTTAAAAATATAAAAAAATTCATCAGTAGACCGATGCTTTTATATTTTAGACAACGGTCACATTAACAAAAACATTTATCTAGTTTTATATGTTGATGATTTAGTGATTGTTACTGCAGATACAATCATGAGAGGAGTTCTTTTATAATTATCATGAATATTAGGATCTGCTTCTTTTTCTAACAGCAATTTTACAATATCTAAGTAGCCATATAGAGCAGCTAAGTATAGAGGAGTTCTTTTACAATTATCATAAATATTAGGATCTGCTCCTTTTTCTAACAGCAATTTTACAATACCTAAGTGGCCATATTGAGCAGCGAAGTATAGAGGAGTTCTTTTACAATTATCATGAATATCAGAATCTGATTCTTTTTCTAACGGCAATTCTACAATATCTAAGTGGCCATATTGAGCAGCGAAGTATAGACGAGTTCTTTTACATTTATCTTGAATATTAGGATTTGCTCCTTTTTCTACCAGCAGGTTTACAATATCTAAGCGGCCTTCTTGAGCAGCTAACCAAAAAGGGTTGAAGATCCATTCATTAAGGTTAAGATACTCTTTTAAATCGTTTGTATGAACTGTTAAGTATTTAGCAAGTTTTATGTACCCCATCTCAGCAGATACTGATAATAATGCCACCTTTTTACACATTTCTAGACCTTGAACATTCTTAATAAATTTTTGATCGTTTTGCTCTAACAAAGAAAACTCAATTATTTTCAATAGCAGTTTAGTAGATTGTTTACTATTCTTATCTTCAAAAGGACCATAAACGTGTGTTTCACTAACAAGTTTTATAAATAGCATTTCAAGCTTACTCTCCTTATTAGAGAATTCGGCATTCTTTTCTAGATCTTTTTGTGTAAGTAATTGAAAAAACTTACAAATTTGTATCCTACTATCATCCTCAATTAGAATGTTAATTATAATAGCCTCAACAAATTTTTTTGCCAATTTATTAGATTTGATCGATTTAAATTTATCCCAAAGGTACTTAGCAGCAAGATATTCAGCAAAAGTACGGTGAGTAAAGTTAGGCTTACCATTAATAATTTTATCAATAATTCCCGTCTTTTCTTCTCCTTTATTTATGCTATCTACTAAAGCATGCACTTCGTTTATTTCCTGTTTTGAAAGCACCTTTGTTAGTTTATCTTTTTCAAACAATGCATAAACAGCTAACTTTTTATGATCCTCTATAAATGTCTGACGCAATACTGCAAAATATTTTTCACTCTGTGGTTGACTTTCATTAAAAATAAGATGGACCTTTTTTAGTTCTTCACGCAGTTTGGTATCAAAAAAACCGTTATAGAGCGAGACTAAATTCAACTTCTCACTGAGTGCGTGTTTATCTTTAAAAGAATGAGCTTCCTTTTTGGAGTTATGAAATTCTTTAAAGTCGTCCGAAAAAACTTCAGCAATCATGTATATTTGCAGAGGTATACCAAGAAACGTCCTCTCTGAATCATTTATAGATGTAGCAAACTGATCTAATAATTCATCAATAAAAATCTCGGAGCGTTGTTCATCCAATTCACTAAGTTCTAATTTTTTTTTCCAGAATTTCTTTAAAAAACTCCTTTGCTCTTCCTTAAGAAGTGGCTTTAGTGCATATGAAAACGTATCTAATTTCTCTTCTAGTTTGTTTAGAATTTTATAAGGACGAGTAGTAATCCAGATCTTTTCATCCTTAATGCCTTTAAAAAATTCGAGTAACTCAATAATTTGACAATTATAATCCGGACAAATCTCGTCAAATCCATCACATTCCAAGGCGATCTTACCTTTCATTAAAAAATTGTAAAATAATCTTATTTCTAACTGATTCTCTGCGTTGACCGATTTTTGTTCTTTATTGTTCTTTACAAGCTCGAGTATATTAATTATCATTTTATCTTTCTCTTCTTCTGCTACATCATTTTCTCTAAAAATCTGAAAATCCATAGCCCCGTATAGAAATTTTTCAGTTTCTAATTTGTAAATTTTTGTTTGGTTTTCTTTCCATTTACTCAATTGATTTGATTGATCTGCTAAGTTAATTCTTACAACCCATAAAGAAGAATCAAATTTAAGATGACTCAATAGAGTAGACTTGCCCATACCAGGTTCACCAGCAATAATGACTAATCTGCCTCTCACTTCATCTGGTTTACATTCCTGAATGCTTTGTTGATCTATACCAATAAACTTGCGTAATTTAGATAAAACACCGCGAGTCTGTTGCCATATGAACTCATTACTTTTCTCTGTGAGCCAATGAATATTATGATCTTGGTATTTGTTACATAATTTCTTAAAATCTTCAGATGAATCAGAAATTAACACAATATCTTGATCTTTTTCAGGGTTTGATTCAGTAACGTTGTCCTTATTAATAACAAAAAACGTGGACTTTTCTTTCTTAAAACCTTCATTAATGTTTATTATGTGACGATTGATTGTTCGGTCAATATAATAATCCTTAACATCACCAAACTTTGCATGAGTAGGTGCTTTACCAATCTCTATTTTCTCTTTGTGAACAAGCTTAGATAATATTTCTGGATCTATTAGATTGCTTGACTCCTTATCTATAATTAAGGTACCTAAATTCACTTCTTTTCCTTGAAATATAACGTTTTCTTCCTTTAATAGTTTATCTTGCGATTCATTAGTAAGATCAAAGAAGGTATTATTTTTATCTTCCTTTTCTTCATATTTATTAATTTTTTGAACCGGAACGTTATTTTTTTCAGTATTGAGAGTAACCTTTTTATTACCATTATGCTGCATTTTATTTGATTTGTATTTCGGAGTGCTCTGTTCAGCTGTATATATTAACTCGCGCGATTTATATAAAGCATCACCTTTTTTTTCTTCATCTTCATTATTTACATAATCATCACTATCTAACCTTTGAGCTTGTTCCGTATCCGTATCTAAGTGGCCATTTTTAGCAGCTAATTGTAGAGCAGTTCCTTTACAATCATCTTGAATATTAGGATCTGCTCCGTTGTCTAACAGCAATTTTATAATATCTAAGTGGCCCCTTTCAGCAGCTAAGTGTAGAGAAGTTTTTTTCCATTGATCTTGAATATTAGCATCTGCTCTATTGTCTAACAGCAATTTTATAATATCTAAGCGGCCCCTTTCAGTAGCTAAGTGTAGAGAAATTCTGTTCCGTGTACCTTGAATATTAGCATCTGCTCCATTGTCTAACAGGAATTTTATAATATCTAAGTGGCCTGTTTCAGCAGCTAAGTGTAGAGGAGTTATTTTATATTGACCTTGAATATTAAGATCTGCTCCGTTGCTTAACAACAATTTTATAATATCTAAATGGCCTGTTGCAGCAGCTAAGTGTAGAGGAGTTATTTTCCATGGACCTTGAATATTAGGATCTGCTCCGTTGTCTAACAGCAATTTGATAATACCTAAGTGGCCTATTTCAGCAGCTAAGTGTAGAGGAGTTCTTTTATATTGATCTTGAATATTAGAATCGGCTTTATTGTCTAACAGCAATTTTATAATATCTAAGTGGCCCTGTTCAGCAGCAATGTGCATAAGAGTTCTTTCGTGACCATCTTGAATATTGGCAACTGCTCCATTGTCTGACAGCAATTTTGTAAGATCTAAGTGGCATTTTTTAGCAGCTAAATGTAGAGCAGTTCCTTTACAATAATCTTGAATATTAGGATCTGCTCCGTTGTCTAACAGCAATTTTATAATATCTAAGTGGCCTTCTTGAGCAGCTAAGTGTAGAGAAGTTTTTTTCCATTGATCTTGAATATTAGCATCTGCTCTATTGTCTAACAGCAATTTTATAATATCTAAGTGGCCTGTTTCAGCAGCTAAGTGTAGAGGAGTTTTTTTCCATTGATCTTGAATATTAGCATCTGCTCCATTGTCTAACAGCAATTTTATAATATCTAAGTGGCCTTCTTGAGCAGCTAAGTGTAGAGAAGTTTTTTTCCATTGATCTTGAATATTAGCATCTGCTCTATTGTCTAACAGCAATTTTATAATATCTAAGTGGCCTGTTTCAGCAGCTAAGTGTAGAGGAGTTTTTTTCCATTGATCTTGAATATTAGCATCTGCTCCATTGTCTAACAGCAATTTTATAATATCTAAGTGGCCTTCTTGAGCAGCTAAGTGTAGAGAAGTTTTTTTCCATTGATCTTGAATATTAGCATCTGCTCTATTGTCTAACAGCAATTTTATAATATCTAAGTGGCCTGTTTCAGCAGCTAAGTGTAGAGGAGTTTTTTTCCATTGATCTTGAATATTAGCATCTGCTCTATTGTCTAACAGTAATTTTATAATATCTAAGTGTCCCCTTTCAGCAGCTAGGTGTAGAGAAGTTTTTTTCCATTGATCTTGAATATTAGCATCTGCTCTATTGTCTAACAGCAATTTTATAATATCTAAGTTGCTCCTTTCAGTAACTAAGTGTAGAGGAATCCTGTTCCATGTACCTTGAATATTAGCATCTGCTCCATTGTCTAACAGCAATTTTATAACATCTAAGTGGCCTTCTTGAGCAGCTAAGTGTAGAGAAGTTTTTTTCCATTGATCTTGAATATTAGCATCTGCTCTATTGTCTAACAGCAATTTTATAATATCTAAGTGGCCTGTTTCAGCAGCTAAGTGTAGAGGAGTTTTTTTCCATTGATCTTGAATATTAGCATCTGCTCCATTGTCTAACAGCAATTTTATAATATCTAAGTGGCCTTCTTGAGCAGCTAAGTGTAGAGAAGTTTTTTTCCATTGATCTTGAATATTAGCATCTGCTCTATTGTCTAACAGCAATTTTATAATATCTAAGTGGCCTGTTTCAGCAGCTAAGTGTAGAGGAGTTTTTTTCCATTGATCTTGAATATTAGCATCTGCTCCATTGTCTAACAGCAATTTTATAATATCTAAGTGGCCTTCTTGAGCAGCTAAGTGTAGAGAAGTTTTTTTCCATTGATCTTGAATATTAGCATCTGCTCTATTGTCTAACAGCAATTTTATAATATCTAAGTGGCCTGTTTCAGCAGCTAAGTGTAGAGGAGTTTTTTTCCATTGATCTTGAATATTAGCATCTGCTCCATTGTCTAACAGCAATTTTATAATATCTAAGTGGCCTTCTTGAGCAGCTAAGTGTAGAGAAGTTTTTTTCCATTGATCTTGAATATTAGCATCTGCTCTATTGTCTAACAGCAATTTTATAATATCTAAGTGGCCTGTTTCAGCAGCTAAGTGTAGAGGAGTTTTTTTCCATTGATCTTGAATATTAGCATCTGCTCCATTGTCTAACAGCAATTTTATAATATCTAAGTGGCCTTCTTGAGCAGCTAAGTGTAGAGAAGTTTTTTTCCATTGATCTTGAATATTAGCATCTGCTCTATTGTCTAACAGCAATTTTATAATATCTAAGTGGCCTGTTTCAGCAGCTAAGTGTAGAGGAGTTTTTTTCCATTGATCTTGAATATTAGCATCTGCTCTATTGTCTAACAGTAATTTTATAATATCTAAGTGTCCCCTTTCAGCAGCTAGGTGTAGAGAAGTTTTTTTCCATTGATCTTGAATATTAGCATCTGCTCTATTGTCTAACAGCAATTTTATAATATCTAAGTTGCTCCTTTCAGTAACTAAGTGTAGAGGAATCCTGTTCCATGTACCTTGAATATTAGCATCTGCTCCATTGTCTAACAGCAATTTTATAACATCTAAGTGGCCTTCTTGAGCAGCTAAGTGTAGAGGAGTTCTTTTATTTTGATCATGAATATTAAGATCTGCTCCGTTGCTTAACAGCAATTTTATAATATCTAAGTGACCCCTATTAGTAGCTAAGTGTAGAGGAGTTACTTTCCAATGATTGTGAATTTTTGGATTTGTTCCGTTGTCTAACAGCAAGCTTACAATATCTAAGCGACCCTTCTCAGCAGCTAAGTGTAGAAGAGTATTTTGACAATAATCTTGAATATTAGAATCTGCTCCATTGTCTAACAGCAATTTTATAATATCTAAGTGATCATTTTTAACTGCTAACCATAAAGGGCTGATATTCCATTTATTACAATTAAAATAGTCCTTTAAATAGTTTGTAACAAATGTTAAGTATTTAACAAGTTTTATGTATCCCATCTCAGCAGATACTGATAATAATGCCACCTTTTTACACATTTCTAGACCTTGAACATTCTTAATAAATTGTTGATCGTTTTCCTCTAACAAAGAAAACTCAATTATTTTCAATAGCAATTTAGTAGATTGATCCCCTTTCTTATTTTGAACATAATCGCGAAGATAATAACCATGATAATCACCACCATCATCATTTACATCATCATTATCATCTACATTATCATCATCTACATCAGCATCATCATCATCAGCTACATCACCATTGATCCAGACCTCATAAATGTATGTTTTATCAACAAGTTTTATTAATAGCGTTTTAAGCTTATTCTTCTTATCAGTGAATTTGACATTGTTTTCTAGATCTTTTTGTGTAACTAATTGAAAAAAGTTACAAATTTGTATCATATCATCTTCAATTAGATTATTAATTATAATAGCATCAACAAAGTCTTTTTCGAATTCCTCAGATTCAATCGATTTAAATTTTTCCCAAAGGTACTTTGCAGCAAGACATTCAGCAAAAGTACGGTGAGTAAAGTTAGGCTTACCATTAATAATTCTATTAATAATTCCTGTCTTTTCTTCTCCTTTATTTATGTTATCTACTAAAATATGTACTTCTTTTATTTCCCGTTCTGAAAGCACCTTTTTTAGTTTATCTTTTTTGAACAATGCATAAACAGCTAACTTTTTATGATCCTCTATAAATTTCTGACGCTTTACTCCAAAAGATTTTCTATTTTGTGGTTTAGTTTTATCAAAATTAGGATTTTCTTTTTTTAGTTCTTCACACAGTTTGGCATCAAAAAACTTCTTATAGAGCGTGATTAAATTCAACTTCTTACTGAGTGCGTGTTTATCTTCAACAGAAAGAGTTTGCTTTTGGGAGCTATAATATTGTTTAAACTCGGCCGAAAAAACCTCAGCAATCATGTATATTTGCAGTGGTATTTCAAAAAAACTCCTCTCTGGATCATTCGTAGATGCAGAAAAATTGCATAATAATTCTTCAATAAAATTCTCGAAGCGTTTTTCATTCAACGTACTAAGTTGGAAGTTTTTTTTCCAGAATAAATTTAGAAAACTCTTCTGCTCTATTCCAATAAATGGCTTTAATGTATGTGAAAATGTACCTAATTTATTCTCTAGCTCGATTAGCATATTATAAGGACGAGTAGTAATCCAGATCTTTTCTGTCTTAGTGCCTTTCAAAAACTCCAGTAACTCAATAACTTGACTGTTATAATCTGAACAAATCTCGTCAAATCCATCAAACTTCAAAGCGATCTTACCATTCTTAAAGAAATTATAAAATAACCTTACTTCCAACCGATTCAATCCTTTGTTCAATTTGTTTTCATCGAGGATATCAATTACCATTTCGTATTTCCTTTCATTTGCTATTAGTTTTTCATTTTCGCTAAACATCTGAAAATCCATAGCCCCAAACAGAAAGTTTTTAGCTTCTGATTCGGAAATTTTTGTTTTCTTTTTTTTCCATTTCCTCAATTGATTTGATTGATCTACTAAGTTAATTCTTACAACCCATAAGGAAGGATCAGATTCAAGATGAGTCAATAGAGTAGACTTGCCCATACCAGGTTCAGCTGCAATTATGACTACTCTGTCAGGTATGTCTGTAATTTTTTTTGGTTTAAATTCCTGAATGCTTTGTTCTTTTGTATCTGCAAAGTCGCGTAATTTAGATAAAACACCACGAGATTGTTGCCATGTAAACTCCTTCTGTTCCTTTCTTATTTTTATTGTGAGCCTATGAATATTATGTATTTTGTATTTGTCACATAATTCCTCAAAATGTTTACGTGAATCAGAAATTAACACTATATCTTGATCTTGTTGAAGATTTGATTCAGTAACGTTGTCCTTATTAATAACAAAAAACTTGGATTCTTCTTTCTCAAAATCTTTATTAATCTTTATTATGTGACGATTGATTGTTCGGTCTATATAATAATCCTTAACATCATCAAACTTTGAATGTGCAGGTTTTTTACCTATCGCTATTTTCTTCTTTTTAACAAGCTTAGATAATATTTCTGGATCTATTAGTTTTTTTGACTCCTCATCTATAATTAAGGTACCTAAATTCACTTCTTTTCCTTGAAATATAACCTTTTCTTCCTTTAATAGTTTATCTTGTGATTCAATAGTAAGATCAATGAAGCTATTATTTTCATCTTTCTTTTCTTCATATTTATCAGGTAAATTATCTTCAAATTGTTTAGCAAAACCGTTATCTATTTGAGTAATGAGAACAATCTTTTTATTTTCATTAGAGTCTATTATTTTGCACAAGTCATCATATAATTTCTTTGTATCTTTTTCCACCGGGTCACACGCAATTGCTAATAAGTTATTTGTTGTCCTTGACGTAAAAGCTGATATCACACGATCTTGTATACGCAAGACAGAGCTTAAACACATAAACATGTGGCTGTCATCCTTTTGATACTTCTCTTTCATACCTTTTATAGTTTGATGTACCTTAATTGAACCCAACATAGTGTCTGAGATAATTAAATTAAAAATTTGTTTATCAGTTGAGTTTAAAAAGCTTTGTAATTCTGTTGGATCTTCACCATAGAGAATGCCAATAGCTTCAATCTTGGCGCGGTAGTCTTCAGTAGGACCAATCACTACCAACTTGGAAATTTTTTGCTTCGCTTCTTTAAAAAAATTGTTACCATCAATATGAGTAAGAAAGGATCCTTGCTTTGCTTTCATCCAATCTAACATGTATTCTTGAAAGTTACTTGCTGCGAATTTACCATCAAATAAATTAATACCTTCACCCATTTCAACTTCAATGATCTTGCCTAATTCATATTCATTAGGCTGATTCACTGCTAATACTAGTTTTTCTAGAAATTCGTCCATTTCTTTACTGATCATCTCTTTGTCATCATTTGGTAAAACGTAAGGGTCTTCATTATTCATCAGCTTTTCATAATCTTCTTCTGTGCAGATGTGAGTAGCATAGTTAAATTTGAACTGATAAAGCTGAGTAAATTTTATTACTGGTTTTCTAGCGGACAGCTCTGTTTTCAATGCTTCTCTAAAATCGTTCAGGTTTCCAGGTAAAACTTTGCTTTTCATAAACCCCCATCTAAATTTTATTATTTCGTTTTCTGTTTCTACGAATACATGTCCAACTAATTCAGAAATATCCTCATTTGACGGAATGATAATAGTCTCCTTTGTAATTTTTCTAGGCAATAATGCAACAATCCGTTTGGCAAACTTAGTTACTTCTTTAATTGAAGGATTTGTTTGTACCGCAACCACCTTTCCAAACTTATTATCAGATATTTTGAGTTGCTTCGTTAGAAACTTCTTGGTTAGAAACTTATTCGGTGGTAATTCGTCTAACAAGGCTTTTCGAAATTTTTTTGCTTCTTCGGATAAAGTGGGGCTGTCACTTATAAAATCACTTTTGAATTTTTTATTGTCAATATTAATTACTTTTCTTGCTAATGCTACATGGTATTTGTTGAAATATTTACCCATTAAATCCTTATCACTAGAAACATGATCAGCTAACATTTTTGCTAACTTTTTCAAGTCTGAAGTCTTTTGGAATATAGAATTTAATGTTTTTTTTATAGGAAAATCAATTTTGAATTTTAAGCGCTTATTTGGTACCTTCATATCAAGAATCTTATCTTTACCTTCCACGTTTTCAAAACTATTTTTCAAATCAGCATCTAAGCCAATATTTGTACAAATAACAAAGTCGTGTAATTTATACTTGTTGAATTTTGGCTTTTGTTTGATTTTTCGATTCGAAATAAAGTATTTTTGTAGACTGAAGTCTTCGTTTTTTTCTGAAAGTAAATCACTTTCAGAAATGTTTTTAAATGCATCCTGCTTATGCTTAGCTTGTAAGAAACGATATACTTCTTTATTGTTACTGTCGGTGAATTGAAAAACTAAGTCATCAAACTTTTCAGCTGCATCCCACTCTGTAGCTAAACGAAAAGAATATTTTGCGTCTACTCCTCGCTTGAAAAATAGCATTAATAACTTCAATTGATAGATATTGCCATGTAAACCGCATGATGATTTAGAATGACATTGATCGGTTTCTTTTGATTGACTCATTTCAAAGGTAGTCTTGTTACATATGTAGAAACTTGTGCTGTTGGTTTAGTTAATCTACATCTTTTTTGCTGAATTTGTTGTTCATTTTTTTCAAAATATCAGCAATCTCTTGTCCATTAGATGAACTAGGTTGTTCAGCGTTGTAGCGTAGTAAATTCATAAGTTCTTTATTATCTTTGCGGGTTGCTATACATAAAGGGGTATCACCTTTAATATTCTGAGAATTAACATTAATCCCCTCTTGATGCAGTAACTCCTCAACTATTTCTTTATTACCTTTTTCAATGGCGAAATGTAAATGTGTATTATTTTTATTATTCCTATCAATAATGTTAACCTTTACCCCCGAATGTAAAAGCTGTTTAACACTATTCAAATTACGTTCACTTATAGCATAAAATAATTCTCTATTTTTCTTTCTTTGATCATTATTATCTAACCTTTGAGCTTGTTCCGTTTGCCGTCCTGCTTGGGAATTTATCACCTTTTTTTAGATGCTTTACCTTCGGCATGTTTTCTATCCAGATTCCTTAATTAACATTGGCTCTGGAAAAAAATTTCGAGGTCAGAAACACAAAGAGATTTTAACCGAACCACTCACATTTTCTGAGTTGACAGAGCGGTAATTCCTGCCTCTAGACCACAACAGGTCTACAGCAAAGTTGATGGTATCGATTTAAATTGATCCCAATAAAATCAAGTGGCAGTTATCGTATTTTCACGAACTAAAATGCAAAAATGGCAATTATATTTATGAAGCAGTCGTCTACATATTCACAAGAATTTCAACGTGATCATAACTGAACCAACAGATTCATAAAAGATCGAAAAACACACATTACCATTTTACTTAGTGCAGTCTATTTAATTCTCCAAGTGAGGATGTAATTTGATTAGTTCGGTACGTTCTTATACCTTTTTGGGCAGACGATTTTAGCTGCAACACTCCTGATGTACTTCCTTTCTAATCGAATCTAAAATCGAGTAAGGGCGATTAAGCAAAGTTGAATATCCTTCTAATAAACACTTACGTTTTTGTTAATTAAAATTACTAGTTTGAAGTTGCTCTATCCGTAACAGGAAAGTACGCGAATTAATAATTAATGCGAAAAACAAAGATTAATGATAACATATTCGAATTTCCATATCTTTGCTCTCGAAATGATTAGATATTAAAATTATATAGTACAGAAATGACGTAGGTTTGTGCCTATAATGATATGAGGGACACCACAATGAACAAACATGATCGTTGCAATATTATTAGAATATTGCTTCTCCTTCTGCTTCAAAGAGACCTAATGGTCTGTTCATTTTTCGAAGGTTGTCTTTAGTCTAGATAATATTCCTGAGAAGTAAACGCGCAGCTATCCTTCCATCTCTTAGACGATCTTCCTACTACTGGTTTTTCGTCTTCAGAGAGGTGGGCCCTTACCTATGGTTGCACCAGTATCTCTTTCTTTTCCTACCCCCATTCCACGAATGTCGCTTTTATATCACTGCTTCCAGCGTTTTTCCTGCTATTGCTTTTACAGTTACTGAATTAGCAAGTCGTAGCCCTTATCTATTGCGTTCAATTATTAGTTTTGTCATTTTGTTCAAGTAATCCGGTTCCAAATTTCTTTTACATTCTAATAAATATTGCTTTAATTGGTATTCTATAAAATCATATAAAAGACTTTTTACAACGTAATTTAACTATTTTTAATTGCTTTATTAACACTTTCCGATTTGCTTCGTCATTTATATACTTATTTTAAAATGGTTTTTTTATTTCCATTCTTGTGTGCTTCTACCAGCTTATCTAACTTTGGCGTTCTTTCTATTTTCTCAATTTTAACTAAACAACTGGCAAGTTTATAATTTTTATCTATTAAACGCAAATTGTATATGTATAATGAAAAATAATTTTGATAATTTAAAAAGTAAATTTGGACAAATCGCAATTAAAAGTGTCTTAGCGAAAATAAGTTTTCTTTGAGTGTCCAGTTTCGCGTCTGAAGTGTCCTAAAATAGGCAACACATTAAACACTTTGGCGGAAAAATTTAAAAATTTGAAATGCAAGGTTTTCTTTAAATAAATCCATATTTTATTTGTTAGCACGGCCTTTTTACAACAGTTAATAAATATTACAATGTTGAAGAGTGGAAACGATTTGCCAGCGAAAACCCCGACTGCATTCCGAACGTGGCTGCGAGTGCCGGAATGGCGCAAATTGATTTCGACAGGCTGTCGGAGATCCTGCTGGCCGTCCCTTCGTTAAACTTCATCTGCCTCGACGTGGCGAACGGATATTCACAACATTTCGTCGATTTCGTGCGAAAAGTGCGAGCTGCGTTTCCGACACACACAATTATAGTAAGTTCAAAAAACCGATCGAAGAGATTTGTTTTTTAAATTTTGATCAAGGCAGGAAATGTGATCACCGGAGAAATGGTCGAGGAACTGATTCTGTCAGGGGCGGACATAATCAAAGTTGGAATCGGGCCTGGCTCTGTCTGCACAACCCGCATGAAAACTGGAGTGGGTTATCCCCAACTATCGGCTGTGATTGAATGCGCTGATGCCGCTCACGGTTTGCAAGGCCACATCATATCAGTAAGTGACCATAAAATTATTTTTCTACTTTGGTATCATAAATGAGGCTTTGGGAAACTAAAAGTAGTGTCACAAAGGAACTTTTTGTGAAATTGTTTTTGGGGATTTTTTTGATACGTATTACGTTGGTATTGCTGTAATAGCATTCTGGTCGGCGTTCGGCATCTCTACCAAGTTCCTGTCAAGGTCAAACCAAGTGTACAACTTAATTCTTCCATGACTATTTCACAAAAATATCAAACTCGAGATTTTAAATTTGTAATTTTAGTTGTCATATGACACATGACAAATACCAACACAACCAGTACTTAATCCTAAAAATCTCTGGAATATTTAGAAAGCAGAATTTTCAAATTTTCATAAAACTAGGAGCACCAAAGTAGAAAAAATAGTATATTACACTCGTTTTATAAGACATATTGTCATACTTGTATAATAATATACTATCTGAATTTTACTAAGTAATCTTTAGGATGGTGGATGCACTTGTGCAGGCGATGTGGCCAAACCTTTTGGGGCAGGCGCCGATTTTGTGATGGCAGGTGGGATGTTTGCTGGTCATAATCAATGCGATGGGGAACTTATCGAAAGAAATGGCAAGAAGTTTAAACTCTTTTACGGAATGTCTTCTAGCACGGCCATGGAAAGGCACGCTGGTAAGTCTTCACTTGAAATTGATTTAAGAGAATTGATTGTTTGTTGTAGGTGGTGTGGCTGAATATAGGTCGTCAGAAGGGAAGACTGTTGAAGTGCCTTACAAAGGTGACGTGGAGGCAACAGTATTAGATGTTCTGGGCGGATTGCGGAGTGCCTGCACTTATACAGGGGCAGCAAAGTTGAAGGAACTTCCACGACGTGCCACATTTATATTTGTTTATATTTATATTTATTTATTTATATTTGTGTACTCAACAACTTAATCAAATTTATAGTTAAAAATTTGATTAGTAATCAAATACCGGCCAACAGTTTTTGCTTCCGTTTTAAACCAGGTTATTCACAAGCTCAAAATAATTGCACAGTTTTAAGAATTTTTTAAAATTATTGCAGGATTGTAGTGTGGTGTTATACGGGTATTGTTAGCAATTGTTAAATAAAATTGCTTTAATCTAAATTGTTTTAATATCCCCATTTCATTGTTTTGATTTTTGGTTGTTTGGTCAGAAACGGTGCTAAAATAATTTATTATTATTATTGTGAGAGAATAGTATTTACATTTTCATATTGACCTTTTTTGTGGGATCAAATTATTTATTAATTTGTAAATATTTTAGAAACAAGATGGCTTTAAAAATACACTTTAGCAGGCTAGTTTTTCAAGTTCACTGTCACAATTAACGCACCTTTGGCAGTTTGCCAAATTAAACTATTTTTACTCAAAAGAAAAGTGAATATTTTACCGTGCGGTCAGTTTGGTCCTGTCTTTAAGGTTTTATTTCAATCCGGCTGTGATATGTACCCTACGAAAATGGCCGCTGTGATCTTATAAATGTCAAAGGTGCCGACATTTAGTTGACATTCTGATTGTTTTCTCTTCTGTGGTTTTATACAATATTTTGAACTAAAACCAAACAGCAGTTTATTTAAAGTTGATTTTATTTATACTTTTATACTTGTATCGATATTACATAGTGCGCTAGTCCTGTATGCATTTTCATAAAAAAAATGCGTCAAAAAAAACTTTACAGTGACCTTTAATTTACAATGCATTGACTCATTTTTTAGAAAATTATAAAGGAAAGTAAACAAAAAGGAACATTTTTTCTTAGTTTTGTATCGGTTTTGCATAATATAATAAAAATAAGGTTAAAACAATTCTGAATTGAATTTTGCAATATCAGCAATGCATACTTAAAAAGAAATTCCTGGTAATGTAAATCAATATTCTTAAATTATTGCAATAACATAATAACAACATTACATGTAAAATAATTATATAATAAAAGTTCTTTAGAACAATTCGTGATGGTCAAATCATTCAACAAAGCAGTTCATTTCTTCCCCTTCCTTAAACTCATCCACATCTTGCCATGTGAATAAACATCCATTTTCGGTTTATTTTTTGCTGCTTTTATGACTAGTGCTTGGTAAACATTCTTCAGCAACTACTTCATTTATCGAACGATTTTCTTGTTGTTGACTGAGACATTTAGATTTAAGAATATTTATAATTTCCTGATACTTCTCTGGATTTTCATTAAGTAGCTCTTCAGCTAATTGTAGAGGAGTTTTTCCATCCCAATTTTCAATATTTCGATTCGCTCCATAAGTTAAAAGAATGCTAGTAAATTCCGTATCACCTATACAAGCAGCAAAGTGTAGTGGTGAGTCATGTTTGTTATCTTGGCCATTAATAATTGCTTTTATGAAATCGCGCTCTACACGATCTAATATAGCATACATCCCCACATAATTTTTCTTCTTAATGGCATAAATAATCTTTTTATACACTTTATCAAGTTTAATTAATAATTCATAAATTGCCGACGATTGATTAGAAAATTTTAGTATTGTGTCTAATCGTTTGCTACTTTTACCATTTTTCTGATTGTGTAAGGTAGATACTTGATTTAAAAGCTCATGCATGCAGCATATTCGATAAGCATATTCTATTGTTAGTTGATTCTGAGTATCTACATAATTATACCCCACGCCACCTTTTAGTAATATTTCAATTATATTAAATAAATTCAGAAACTTTTCATCGGAATAAGAAACAGCTTTCAAAATAGCACTTGGTTGATTTATAGGACTTAATAAGCTCACTTCAATAAATTCATAAAGCAATGCATTTATAACACCAGTAAAATCAATACCTTTTTTTATAGATAGCTCTATTATTTCCTGTATTATTTCTCTATCATATTTGAGCAAGTTTATGCACATACAATAAGCAGCTCTATCATTGGAATATTTAAATTGATTGAAATGGTCAATATTAGTCTTTTCTATTAACAATTCAATTACATCTAATGACTGATGTCTGTTAAGAGCTTCAACTACTGGCAATTTTTGTTCACCATCGAGATCTTCAAAAGGTGTAATGTCTATAATATCTAAAATTAAGCAAGACCTAAGCACATTAAACGCAAAAGTTTGAAATATACTTTGAAGTAAATTCTCTTGATCCTTATCTTTCCAAATAGTTTGATAAGAAAATTCTTTAACGAGAATCCGCACAACATCATGGTGGCCATTTTTAACTGCTAACCATAAAGGACTAAAGAACCATTTATCACGATTGAGATAGTCCTTTAAGTCGTTTGTATCAAATTCTAAGCCTTGAGCAAGTTTTATGTACCCCATCTCAGCAGATACTGATAATAATGTCACTTTTTTATCAATATCTAAACTTTGAACATTCTCAATAATTTTTTGATTATTTTCCTCTTTTGCTGAGAAAACAAATTCAATTATTTTCAATAGCAATTTAGTAGATTGTTTATTCTTATCATCATAAAGACCATAAATGTGTGTTCTACCAACAAGTTTTATTAATAGCGTTTCAAGCTTACACTCCTTAGCAGAGAAATCGACATTGGCTTCTAGATCTTTTTGTGTTACTAATTGAAAGAACTTACAAATTTGTATCCTATCATCCTCAATTAGATTGTTAATTATAATGGCCTCAACAAAGTCTTTTTCGAATTCATCAATTTTAATTGATTTAAATTTTTCCCAAAGGTACTTAGCACCAAGATATTCAGCGAAAGTACGGTGAATAAAGTTAGGCTTATCATTAATAATTCTATCAATAATTCCTGTCTTTTCCTTTGCTGACTTTATATTTTTTATTAAAGTATGTATTGATTTTATTTCCCGTTTAGAAAGCAGTTTCTTTAGTTTATCTTCTTCAAACAATACATAAATAGCTAACTTTTTATGATTTTCCACAAATTTCTCACGTTCTTTGTCAATATTATCGTTCGTCCGTGGTTTACGTCTATTGCCATAAAAATCAGACTGTTCTTTTTTTAGCTCTTCATACAGTTTTTTATTAAGAAAACCCTCATAGAGCGTGACTAAATTCAATTTCTCACTGAGTGAGTGTTTATCTTCATCAGAAAGCGTTTGGTTGTCAGAGAAATAAAATTTTTGAAACTCGTCCGAAAAAACTTCAGCAATCATGTATATTTGCAGCGGTATACCAACAAACGTCCACTCTTGATCATTTGTAGATTCAGAAAATTTGCATAATAATTCTTTAATAAAAACCCCGGAGCGTTGTTCATTTAACTCACTACTTTCTAAGTTTTTTTGCCAGAATTTCTTTAAAAAACTTTTCTGCTCTTCCCCAATAAATGGTTTTAATGTATATGAAAACGTACATAATTTATCTTCTAGTTCGTTTAGAATATTATAAAGACGAGTAGTGATCCATATCTTTTCTATCTGAGTGCCTTCGAAAACTTTTAGTAACTCAATAATTTGACAATAGTAATCCGGACAAATCTCGTCAAATCCATCAAACTCCAAAGCGATCTTCCCTTTCTGAAAAAAATGATAAAATAACCTTACTTCTAACTGATTCAATCCTTTGCTCAATTCTTTTTGATTATTTTTCTCTACAAGTTCAAGGATATCAATTATCATTTGCTCTTTCCTTTTTCCTATTAGTTCTCCATTTTCTCTAAAGATCTGAAAATCCATAGCCCCATATAAAAATTTTGTAGCTTCTGATACGGAAATTTTTGTATTCTTTGTCTTCCATTCATACAATCGATTTGCTTGATCTACTAAATTAATTCTTGCAACCCATAAAGAAGGATCCGATTCTTTCGTCTTCATTGCAAAATGAGTCAATAGAGTAGACTTACCCATACCAGGTTCAGCTGCAATTATGACAACTCTGTCAGCTATGTCTGTAATGTTATTTGGTTTATATTCCTGAATGTTTTGTTGATCTGTACCTATAAACTCGCGTAATTTAGATAAAACACCACGAGATTGATGCCATGTAAACTCATTACTTTCCTCTGTGATTCGATGAATATTATCATTTATGTATTTGTCACATAATTTTTTAAAATCTTTGCATGAATCAGAAATTAACATTATATCTTGATCTTGTTGAAGATTTGATTCAGTAATGTTGCCATTATAAGTAACAAAAAACTTGGACTCTTCTTTCTTAAAACCATTATTGATATTTATATGACGATTCAATGTTCGGTCAATATAATAATCCTTAACATCATCAAACCTTGAATGTGTAAGTGCTGTACCTATCTCTATTTTCTCGTTGTTAACAAGCTTAGATAATATTTCTGCATCTATTAGATCTTTTGACTCCGCATCTATTAACGTACCTAAATTCATTTCTTTTCCTTGAAATATAACCTTTCCTTCCTCTAATAGTTTATCTTGCGATTTATTAGTAAGATTAATGAAGCTATTCTTTGTATCTTGTTTTTCTTCATATTTATTAATTTTTTCAGCTAGAACGTTATTTTCTTGAGTAATGAGAGTAACCTTTTTATTGCCACTATGCTTTATTTTATTTGGTTTATATTTCTGAGTACTTTGGTCGTCTGTATCTACAAACTCGCGTGATTCAGACAAAACATCACCATCATTGGAGCTTTTCTTTCCATCTTTTTTTTCTTCATCTTCATTATTTATATAAAAATTATCTTTAAAGTTTTTAGCTAGATCGTTATTTTCTTGAGTAATGAGAATAATCTTTTTATTAACATTCAACTGCAATATTTTGCTCAATTCATCAAATAAGTACGTTGTATATTTGTCCACATCACACTCAACTACTAACAAGTTACTAGTCTTTGAGCTAAAAGCTTCTATTACACGTTCTTGTATAAGCAACAGAGAGCTTAAACACATAAAAATATAGCTATCATCCTTTTGATACTCCTCAAGCATACCTTTTAAAGTTCGATATACCTTAAGTGAACCTAACAAAGTGCTATGTGAGGTAATTAAGTTAAAAATTTGTTTATCATTTAAAGATAAAAAGCTCCGTAGTTCTGTTGTATCTTCATTAAACGCAATGCCAAAAGCTTCAAGCTGAGCGCTGTATACTAGAGTAGGACCAATTGTGACCAATTTAGAAATTTTTTGCTTTGCTTCATTAAAAAAATCATGACCATCATTATAAGTAAGAAAGTATCCTTCCTTTCTTTTCATCCAATCCAGCATATATTTTTGAAATTTACTTGCTACAAATTCACAATCGATTAAATTAATATCTTCACCTATCTCAGCTTCAATGATCTCCTCTAATTCAACTTCATTAGGCTGATTTACTGCAAATACTAGTTTTTCTAGAAATTCTTCTATTTCTTCACTTCTTACGTCATCATTAGGTAAATCGTAAAAGCAGGGATCCTCTTTCATATAACTTTTATAATCTTCTTCTGTACAGGTAGGAATAGTAATTTTAAATTGGTACTGATTAAGCTGGCTCAATTGTGTATTTTTATCAGACAACTTTTTTTCTAATTCTTCTCTAAAATCATTTAGATCTCCAGGTAATGTGTCACCATTTAAAAATCCCTTCCTAAAATGCACTTTATTATCTTTTGCTCGTATGAATACATGCCCTACTAATTTAGCAATATTCTTCCTAATTATAGGAGTTCTTCGGCCAATGGTAAAAGTCTCATTTGTATTTGCTTTAGATATCAAGTCAACAATCTTTTCAGCAAGTTCTTGTACAGCAGTTTGATTAGAATTGTCTTGCTTTTTAGTAATTTTAGGAGTATCGTCTAGCTTCAACACCATTGCAAACTTATCAGATATCTGGAGGACATTGTTTTGCAACTCTCTTTTAAAATCACTCTCTGATAATTTGCATTTGTCGAACAAAGCTTTTCTAAATTTTTTTACTTCTTGAGATAATTTGGTACTGCCATTTATAAAATCAGTTTTAAATTTATTAGTTTTTGTATTAATTACTTCTGTTGCTGAATGGTATTTCATAAAAAGCTCATCACTCTCTAAATTTATAGCTTTATAGATTTCATTGCCCTTGCTTCGCAACTCTCTTTTAAAATTCTTCTTTAATAATTTATTACTTTCCTCTAACAAAGTTTTTCTAAATTTTTTTACTTCTTCGGATAAATTAGAGCTGTCATTTATAAAATTACTTCTGAAGGTTTTCGTTCTAGTGTGAGTATCAATTACTTTTTCCACTAATGCTGCATGGTATTTATTGAAATGCTCATCCTTTAAATTTATAGTCTTATGATTATCACCGAAAACATGATCAGCTAACTTTTTTGCTAACTTTTTTTAATTGATAGATAATGCCATGGAAACAGTGAACTAATCCTCCTTTATGATAGTCTTCATCGGTTTTTTGCTTTTTTCGTTGACTAATTTGATCAACAAGTGGTCTTTTTATTCCTACAGAAACTTGTGCTGTTGGTTGATTCAATCTACGTCTTTTTTGTTGAGGTTGTCGCTGAATTTCTTCCAAAATATTAGCAATATCTTGTCCATTAGATGTATTAAGTTGTTTAGCGATGTTTAATGGTATTTCGCCTTTTTTATTTTTAATATCAATCTCTGCCTGGTTATTTAGTAGTAAATCCACAAGTTCTTTATTTTCTTTGCGGGTTGCTATATGCAAAGGGGTATCACCTTCAATATTCTGCAAATTAACATTTGTTTTCCATTTTTGACCCAGTAACTCATTAACTATCTCCATATTATCTTTTTCAATGGCGTAGTGTAAAGGTGTATTATTTTTATTATTTCCATCAGTAATATTAATCTTTACCCCTGAATACAACAGCCCTACAACTTCGTCCAAATTACTTTTATGTATAGCAGAAAATAATTCTCTATTTTTATCTCTTTCATCATCACTATCTAACCTTTCAGCTGGTTCTGTATCCTGCCCTTCCTCCATTGGTTCAACTGCTTGTAAATTCATCCCTTCTTTTTTTAGATGTTCTACTTTTGGCATGTTTACTATCCCGATTTCTTGATTAACATTGGCTCTGGAAAAAAGTCCAGGTTAGAAACAAAGAAATTTTAAAAAGCATGTGGTAGTTATCGTATTTTTGCAAACTAAAATGAAAAAATCGCAACAACCAAATATGGGCACCCCCCCTCCCCAAATATGGACACCAACCGTTAAAATGGGGTAGTTGACAATTTTTAGGCTAGAAATCGCCACCTAACATGGATGTGATCAAAAGAACTGTATATTTACAGAAATCTGTTATCCAAAACTGTCTGGTAAACTGTAAAATTATATATCCTCAAGAATACCGAAGTGTGACACTGCAACTACAATTTTCGGTAAGTCGACATTAAGCTATCTTGTTCGTAAAAAAAAGCTATAGTAGTGAACTATACAGTGAAATGAAGCTAATTAGCTATGTTTTTATTTCACCCAACAAAAATTCCGATACAATTGATTATTTAGAGTGAATATTTAAAATTATTCATAATTCGGATTGTGTCCAATATCGGCACCCCAGGCCGAGCTAAATATGGACATGCCCATAATTAGCTTATTTAGAAATGTAACGAATAAGGCAGTATTTAGATCTTGTGAGTACCATTGGGATGATGAACTTCAGCGTTTTTGGGGAGTTAATTATTCAAGAAAATTGAAAAAATCTACTTTCAGAAAAGTTTTCCCAGAGGTGTGGCCAAAAGTTGTCACACCTTCCAATGTTTCGTCTGGATTTCGTTCGACAGAAATTTATCCTTATAATCCTTCTAGCATGCCTGAAACAGCCTTTGCACCTTCAACTCTAACCGCAAGACCTGAACCAAATGAGACGATTTATTCGTGTAGACGTTGGAAGTTGCCGGGTACCAGCATCAACCCCTTCAATTACCTCAATCAGTTCTACAATGACGAAACAATCAAAACGGCAGCAAACAGATGATCTTCCTTCAACTTCAACTCCAAATCGCGAAAGTGGTCGAGTAGTGGGGGAAGACCGGCCAATGAGGGGAAGTTTTTTATATAGTAATAGCAACGAATATAGACTACATATAGAAGCTCGGTTCTTATAACGGCAAAGGGACTGAAAAATTTTAGTTCGATCATCTCCGCAACACGGCAGCACTACCGCACTATCGGCGCCATTCAAATTTTGAACTTAAACCAAGCTTGCGGTCGAGCGAGCCGATTATCAATTCACTTGCGACATTAAAGTTATAAACGTAAAATTAGCAATGTAAATGTAAATAATAACTAAATATAAAATATGACGTATTGCGAAACTCGAAATACAAAAGGAAACCATCATCCGTGCGTATGAATAAACTATTAACGCATGTTAAGAACAATTTAAAAATAAATAAAATATTATTTGTTACACTTTGTTTCTTTGTTAATGAGTCAATTACACATATTGCATTTTAAAAAACATATTTTTTAAAGAATGTGTTTTTTAAAATGTTTGTGATTTGTAATAAGTGGAAAAAAATTTTAAAATATTGTTATGAAGAAGGAAAGAAATTTGTAAGTAAAACAATATTTTACTCGATTTTTATCTCGGATTAACACAAAATCATATATTTATTTCAGCATTTCTTCTTTAATTCATTTGATTTGAAACTTCAACTAAGGTAAACATTAACTTTTTGACGTGCATAATCTCCGATTACTAATCTTTTTTCACATTTATTCACTTTAATAACAATAATACAAAATATTAATTTACCGTATATCGTCACCGGGAAATCTATGAAATGTTAATTCCGAATTTTTGGCCTTTGAATTTTTGCAGCCGCTGTAGGAACAAAGTGCACATGCAGTCGACATACTAATCGCAAAGAAAAGAATTTCTAGAAAATTTATCGCAAAGAAACTTTTGGCGGGCGCATTCGAAGCGCCCCGGAATATATGGCGGTGCCAAGCGGCCGGGTAATAGAACTAGCATGTTACCCAGGCTTTCTCGTCCCTCTCTTATAACCCGTAAACGTGCTTCTATATGAGTCTATATTCGTTGGTAATAGCACCGGGCTGTGCTTCCCCTCACGGGCTGTCACCCCCCACTACTCGACCGCTTTCGCGGAGTCGACCGTTTTTACTCATATTCACGACCGTTTTTCACCTATTTCGCTGCATTTTATGGAAAATCGAAAATACACGTTTTGTTTCGGTGCATGTCTAGTTTCCAATTCTGTTTTTAAAATTTAAATCGGACAACCATAGGAGCAAACAGCCCTCCGCGAAAATATCGCAGAAAAAAATTGAAATGGTGATTGTGCAATAACCGTTAGTTGGATAAAATCGGGGTTTTGCACACATAAAATACATATAAATAGCTATCTGTGTGCAAAGTTTCAGTTCTTAAAATTAAAAAATGTCGGAATTGTGAATTTTTTAAGAAAACACTGAAATTTCCAGGTTTTCCGGGTTTTCTCCGGTTCTAATTATTCGATCGGGACATTCGACATCTCATTCTCTTCGTAATTTAATTCTCTACAATTCGTCTATTGACAACATTAAGATTGCTCCGTTAGTTTCCATTTTACAAGCATAGAACTAAAAAAAAAAACGTTTTTTTTCTTCTAAATTGTTCATAACAAATTAAAAATTATGGTCCTCGAGTGGAAAATTATGCCAAATTGATCTACTAACTGTCCTTTATGTAATCGCACAGTCGGTTTCCGGGAAATATTTATGGCAAATTATGACATTTATTTTGTTCTGTTGCTTGTTGTTGTTGTTGCTTGTTCTGTTGGTATTCACAAAAGTTTCAACGGGATCATGACTGACTTTATAGATTCATAACAGATCGAAAAACATACATTACCATTTTACTATTTGCATAGAATTTTTTTTTTTTGAGAAGATGCCTGTTACTTAATTTTCCAAGTGAGAATATAATACTTACGATTAGTTTGGTACGTATGTCTTTTGAGCAGGCAGCTGCAACATTCCAGATATACTTTGTTTCTAATCGAATCTAAAACGGAAAAAGGGTGATTAAAGAAAGTTAGATATCCTTCGAATAAACACTTACGCTTTTATTAATGAAAATATGTTTAAATTTGTTTAAATATGTTTAAAGTGTCTCTACACGTACCAGGAAGGAAACTTCGAATATTAAAATTTACGTAGTTATCTCAGAGTAGAAAATTATGATAAGATATTAAAATCGTCATCGTACGCCCATGATATCGAAATAACCCAGATTTGCATTGATAATGATATGAGGGACAGCACAACGATCAAACGTGATCGTTGCAATATTGTTAGAATATTGCTTCTTCTGCTTCAAAGAAACCTAATGGTTTGACAATTTTTGAGAAATTGTCTTTAGCCTAGATAATTTTCCTGACGCGCAGCTATCGTTCCATCACTTAGGCGGTCTTCGCACTGCTAGTTTTCCGTCTTTAGCGAGGTGGGCTATTCTATGCCGGTTCATTCTCTTTATATGATCACGCTAATATCTCCTTCTCCTCCTACCCCCATCTCATGTACATACATCGCTCTTATATCGCTGCTTCGCACCATATCCCAAAGCGTTTTTGCTGCTATTTCTCTTACAGTCCTTGTTTCTGCTGTTTTAGTTTTGTTTGTGCCAGCTTGGGTCTCGATGCCATATGTCAATATTTGTCCTACAAATGATATTGGTCCAAGTGCCTTAAAAATTTCTATTATGGAGCAATTATTTGGATATGTATTCTATAAAATCACATAAAAAACAGGAGTAACTTTTTACAACGTTGCTTTACTGTTGTTTCTAGATGTTGGATTAAAAGTTTCCGATTTTCTAAGTCATTCATATACATAATCTTAAATGACTCCTTTATTTCCATTCTTCTTCATAAGAAATAGCCTTAAGATCAGTGTCGGTTAACCGGTGCGCCGTGAAATTTTCTAGGGTCGCCGTGAAAACTTTTGTAAAATATTTAAAATTGTTATTTTTATTGGAGGGAGATGTGCTTGCCAGCGTGCAAGCCTCGCACTCCCACTCCAACTTTCAAACTTGTAAAATTAACTGCTTTTATTGCCGATTGTCCAAAGATTGTGTCGGTCACGGCCTTATTTATGAGCAGCCTTTCAGGTGCGCAGCGAAAGAAAATTTTTTAAACTTAGTGTGCCGCAACTCGAAAAAGTTTGCTTTTCATTGTTTAACATACTGTAAAATATCAAGGTCCGATCTTTTCACCACCTAATAAGGTTCCTAGTTACTGAATAGTTAAAAAATCCGTCTTTCCACCTTCTAATAAGGCTATTCGTTGAATAGAACTAGCCAATCTTTCTAATAAACCATTCGTTACTAGAACTTCATAATAACTAGTGATTAGATTAGCTTGGGACAAATCAAATCATAAAAGCACTTAATAAATCTACAGATTTTATTTTATTTATTATTAATTGTTCTGAAATTAAAAAACATACTTTAGTTATAACAAAACTTGTTTATTCCGATCTAGATCTACAATTTGTTCTTCAAATTTTTCGTGTGACTCCAAAAATAATGCCCTTTTCACCGTTTCAAATTACGACCAAATTTTGTTATGTACTAATTACTTAAATCTTGCAAAAAAATGTTTATTAAAACTTTCTTACTTCTTTTATGATGTACTATCAGTTCGCGAAGTTTGTTGCCGTTTTTTTAAACATCTTGTACAGTGCAATACCTACTTGGCTTAAAACGCCGTTTTGTCCACCGGTTTTGTAAATTTACCGCCACAAACCCAGGTTGGCAACCGTGACCAGATTTGTTTGCAGCTAAGTTAATGTTAATATTCGACGACCAGAAAACACACATTTGTGCGCGTCCTTACCTTTGAAACGTAATTTAATTCAGTTTTATGTGCGTTCTAACAATAATTTCGGCGTCAAGACACACTCTGAAATGTCATAATCCAGTTCGTGAGTCGCATTGTTCGCTTTTAGTGCTACGTGAACAGCATAGGTAACTGGAATTGGTAAACAAACGATTGCACCTTATGTATCATTCCAGGTAAATTGAAACTAAAATACCGATAGTAATTAATAGGGCAACTCGTCCGATATGAGCTATCGACAGTCGTTTGCCACTTTCCAGTAAACTTGGTTTTGAAATTGCAGGTTAGAAACGGTTAATTGAGATGCTTGCACATAAAAATTCTAAATCTGACGTTTAGGGCTCTGCAAGTTTTATTTTCTTTCACCAGGAATTAAGATGTCGGAGATTGTGTATCCGCCAGGATGCCGGCCTGTTACGGACGATTTGGGCCCCGATGAGTTGATCAGGCGACTGAAAACGCTAGCGCACACCCTTCAGGCCATGGGGCAGGACGAGGGGGCCTACCAACAGTATATTCCACTGGCGCTTCATCTCGCCGACGATCAGTTCCTCTCGCATCCATCTCGAGACGTGCAGCTCTTGATCGCATGCTGCATCGCCGACGTTTTGCGCGTTTACGCCCCGGACGCCCCCTACAAAGACGCCGAGCAGGTCAAGACAATCTTCTTGTTCTTAATCACGCAACTGTCGGGCTTGAAGGATCCGAAAGACGCCGCTTTCAAGCGTTATTTTTACCTGTTGGAGAACCTGGCTTATGTGAAATCCTTTAATATGTGCTTCGAATTGGAGGATTGTCAGGAGATCTTCTGCGCCCTATTTCACTTGATGTTTAAAATAGTTAATGACGAGCATTCAGGCCGCGTGAAAAGTTTCATGTTGGACGTGCTGTGCCCCTTGATCACTGAAAGCGACATGGTCAGCAACGAGCTCCTGGACATAATTTTAATGAACATCGTCGAGCCGAACAAAACAGTGCGAAAAAACGCCTATTTATTAGCCAAAGAGCTGATCGTGAAAACCTCCGAAACTTTGGAGCCCTACATCCAAGCCTTCTTCAACCACGTACTTATTTTGGGCAAAGAGGACAAAAACCTGCAGATTTGTGGCAAGGTGTATGATCTAATTTACGAGCTGAACCACATCTGTCCGCAAGTGTTGCTCCAGGTCCTTCCCCAGCTCGAATGCAAGCTGAAAAGTCCCCAGGAAAACGAGCGATTGGGGGCCGTGGCCCTCCTCGCGAGGATGTTCAGCGAAAAGGACTCCCACCTCGCCAAAACCCACGCTCCCTTGTGGAGAGCCTTCCTGGGTCGATTCAACGACATTTCGGTCGCAATTCGCACCAAATGCGTCCAATATTCGATGCACTTCCTGCTGAACCACCCCGACCTGCGAAAAGACATCACGGAAACACTGAAAATGCGCCAACACGATTCAGAAGAGAACGTACGATACGAGGTCGTAATGGCGATTGTTACAACGGCTCGCCGCGACTTCCAAGTCGTTTCCGATTCGGAGGACCTCCTCGAGTTTGTAAAAGAGCGCACTCTCGACAAGAAATTCAAAATACGTAAAGAAGCAATGAGTGGACTCGCAATGATTTATAGGAAGCACTTAAACGACCCGGACGTTCCAAACGCGACGAAGAAGGCCGTCACTTGGATTAAAGACAAAATCCTCCATGGTTACTACATGTCCGGGATGGAGGATCGATTGCTGGTCGAGAGACTCCTCAATACTTGCTTGGTACCCTATCAGCTACCTGCAGGTGAGCGCATGCGCAAATTGTACCATCTTCTAGGAACCGTCGATGAGCACGCCACGAAAGCCTTCATCGAGCTCCAAAAGAACCAATTGTGCGTTCGGAAATTAGTGCTGGAGTGGTTGGAATTGCATCGTCGGCCCTGCACGTCCGAATTTCAGAAGGAGCTGGCCGTGAAGGTGCAGGCGCTGTCGCGCTGCCTCCCCGAGCCGGTGAAAGCGCACGAGTTCCTCACGAAATTCAGTGGGCACTTGAAACGCGACCCGGCGCTTTTGGAAAGTATGGAAACCGTGGCGAGACCTTCGGTGAGTTGCCAGGAGTGTTCCGATGCGACTGCAGTTGTCCTGAAAAAATTGGGCCAACCTGTGATGACGAATTTGTATTACAACACCGTGAAGATGCTGCTGGAACGGGTCAGTTCGGTGATGGTCGATCACGAGGCCATCCACCTGCTCGTTCAGTACGTGGAGGATTGCCTGAACGGAGGAAACACGATCGAGGAAGTCGGGCTGCATCCTGCGACGGCTGGAGATCGCGGGTTGAAGCTGCTGGTGATGCTGAGTTGCGTGTTTCCGTCCCATTTTCACCACAGCGACGTCCTCGGTCAGCTGTTGCAACTACTGAGGATCGAAGACAAACACGTGGCGCCTTTGGTTCTGTCCGTTTTCACTTTTCTGGGGAAGTACAAGTGTCTATGTGAGTTTGGGTTGTGGTTTTCAGGGTCGGTTTTGAGTTGTGTTTGTTTGCAGATGAACAGTTTCCGGATTTGATGGAGGAGCTGGCTCCGATTTGTAAGGATCTGGCTGAAACGGGAACGCCTAAGCAGGCTAAAGGAGCAATTCGTTGTATATATGTTAATATGCCTGAGTCGCTTCATGAAACTTTATTTCCTACGATTCTAGAAAATGTTAAGAACAACTTGTGTCCGGAATCGCCGCATTACCGTACGGCCATTGTAACGCTCGGACATATTGCCTACAATGTTCCTGAACGTTGTAAAGTGCAGATTAAAAACATCGTCTCCAGAAAGGTGAGGATTTTGTTTTTTATGTTGTCTTTCATTTTTTTTTAATATTTTTTTTTTTTTTTATGGTTAATAAAAGATATCACAAATAATTTAAAACAAACCTGTCTTTAAAAAAAAAACCGGTTTGTTTACTTTGTTTTGTACATTACTATACTTTATTTCGCGTGTTGAACACGCACTCTCCATCAAATTTATAGTAACCAATAGAAATTCAAGTTCCAAGTTGCACGTGCTGGTCACGCCGCTACATCACTGTGTTATATGATCGTGAAATAAAGTATGTAACAGTTGAAACTGTCCAACTGAACTGATAATTTTGACTGGTTTAGTTAAGGGTACAAATTATTAAAAAAATAGTCGAGGTAATTACTGGAAAATGGCCAGGAAAAACTTTGAAAAATCTAGGAATTTGAAAATACAAAATTGAGGGGTCTGCGGTAATAAGGAGGCAACTCTATTTTTGAGTAAAATTGCACTTAAGCGGGATCCTCACCTTGAGATTTTTATAAACTCTTATAACTGTTACAAACTTCATCCATCTATTAATAAAAAAATTAGCAAGGTTGATCGTTTCATCATAAAATAATAATAAATTAAAATAAAATAATAGCTTGTTGTAAATCTTCCATCGCTATTCTCATCTCAAGGAAAAAATAGTTCTGCCATTATAATTCTCCTATTTATTGAAATTTTTTCAATATCTTTTAAGTTATAGCGATCAAAAAAAATATTTTTTTCTTGTTTCTATGTTCCTTAGTAATATAAAAGTACTCATGCAACTTATGAGAATTGACAAATTATTTTGAAGCGCTATTTTGCCACCGGTGGTAAAACTTGACTCACTCTGTATAATGCACTTAATTCCTTTCGTGTAAACACAACTTGAAAAAAGCGTGGTTTTCCTTATGCATACACAAAATCCGCTATTAAACCAAAATGGCCAAAAACAGGGTTCCCAAATAATGGAAAAAATATCCCACTCAGAACAAAGTACCACTGGTATTGCCAACATTGAACAAAATTCTAGAGAAATGGTATTTTTTAAAAATATTCTAAGTGACACTTAAAACATAGATTTCGTAGTACATTTTCAGAATTATATCAAATCGATTATTACATTTTCAATTTTTACTACTGAGGTGACCAGTAGCAGCTCCACTCATGAGACAGGAGCAAGGTTAGGTTAGGTCAGGTTTTAATGCTGCCCTTTTCACTCTGCGAAGATGGTAGTAAACATTGCACTTGGAAATATTTAAAAGGGAGAATAAAGAAAATTCATAAATATTTCAAAGAAATTTTTTAAAACGCTCCCAACATTTTGCTAAAACGGAGCCACCTCCTTCTTGCTGCAAACCTCTCAATTGCTGTGAATCCTGTCGCCCAAACTATTAACAGATTACAAAAATCCTCCAAAAATGCGTCATTTAAGTAGAGAGTTCCCAATACTTAAATTTATGTCCCGTTTTAACGTGTAAGCCTAACCTTGAAAATCTGTCACTTAGTGGATTTGAGTGGCACTTAACGTAACCTCTAATATCTATTAAGTTAGCCAGTAGTTGCATTATTTATAACAACATATTTCAATGCAGATTGTAAAAGAACTGCTTGTGAAAGAAGCTCGCGAAGGCGACAACAACATCGACATCGACGACCTCGACGCCTGGTGTCCAGAAGACGAACTTCCCGAAGAAACCCGCTGCAAAGTTGAAGGACTGAAAGCCATGGCCCGTTGGTTGTTGGGCCTGAAGCAAGACACCGCTTCGGCTCAAAAAACCTTCAGAATGTTGAACGCGTTCATCCTCCACAAAGGAGATCTATTGCAATCGGGACGCCTCACTCGAGCCGAAATGTCCTGGTTGCGCGTTTCGGCCGGTTGCGCCATGCTGAAAGTATGCGAGCAAAAAGGCGTCGGAGATCAATACACCGCCGAACAATTCTACAACCTTTCTCAATTGATGGTCGACGAGGTGAAACAGGTGCGAGAGTCGTTCGCCGCGAAATTGCACAAAGGACTGGGTAGGGGGCTGCCGAACAAATGTTTGCCCCTGGATTTCATGGGGTATTACGCGTTGGCCGGCCGAGAGCCGGAATCGCGATTGCGGTCCACCATCCGGAATTACATGGTGGCCGACATCAACAGGAGGAGGGACTACGTGAAAACTCTGACCATGAACACCGGACAGGTGGACAAGGCGATGAACCAGCTGCCGCACATCCTCCCTGATTACATGCTCGTGTTTGCGATACCCATTTTGGCCCACGATCCGGCCCTGTCGCGATGGGACGACGTGCAGGACCTCAGTCGCGCCAAGCAGTGTCTCTGGTTCATATTGGAGCCGCTCGTGACGAAAAGCGAATACTTCAGCTTCGGGTTCTACAAAAGTCTAATCGAACGCATGAAAAATCACAAGGACGCCCTCAGGCCCGACGACGATTTAATTAATTACGTGAGTTAATTATTTTTCCCTCGGTTTTTAGGTCGATTTGAGGAGCTCGCGTGCAAAACCGGTTATATCCATTTTTCTGTTTCGCGACAATCGACTTTAAACATTTGGTACTGCGCATCTTTAAACGACGCAATGTGATTTAAGTGGAAAATGACATCACTCGTTTTAGCCGCATTTTTAAGATTTGAAGAAAAGGTCGCTATTGCATTTTATAAGAGTGATCGGTCCGCATTTCTCCATCGGGTTCTTTTTTTTGATGGTGTCTCGATTGAGCTGGTTATTAATTAAAATGTAAAAAAATTCGAAACTGGCATCACTCATAAAGGCTCAAAATATTTAAAATTTTGGTTTCAAATTTATATGAGGTTATTGCTGACACTTGAACGCATTTCTCTATCGTCAATGATTTTCTTCAAATATTATAGGCACAACAAATTTCTGTACTTTCATACAATCCAAAATTTCTATGCTTTTATGCGATAGCCTTTAGCACAATCCAAAATTTCTGTACTTTCATACAATCCAAAATTTCTATGCTCTTATTGATAGCCTTTAATACAATCCAAAATTTCTGTACTTTTATACAATCCAAAATTTCTATGTTCTTATCGATAGCCTTTAGCACAATCCAAAATGTCTGTACTTTCATGCAATCCAAAATTTCTATGCTCTTATGCGATAGCCTTTAATACAATCCAAAATTTCTATGCTCTTATTCGATAGTCTTTAGCACAATCCCAAATTTCTGTACTTTCATGCAATCCACTCAGTGCCTTTGTTATTGACTGCCATAAAGTTTACCTTAAACGAATGGAATAGTAAATTATTTCTTCGCAAAATATTTATTTTTGAGATCTTTTGCAAATGATTTTAGTTTCGATAATTTACTTATTGTGTTGTCACGAATTTATTGATAACATAAAAATCTTATTTTATCGAAAATAATAATTGAAATAAAATATGATTTTATATAAATAATTGTACCGAATTTAATAATAATGCACATCAATGCTTAAATGACTAGGTATTCCATAATAATTGAAAGGGTTAGAATAAAAAGGGTGCAAGTAAAATTGACATTTTTTGAATATATTGGAGTTTGAAGTTATGTAACTATAAAACAATCTAAACTTTTTTTTAGTAAAATGTCATTTTATATTAATTAATAAAAAGAGAATAGAATTTTAATTTTAAGGTGAAATAAATAGGCACCTCACCTTTGACAAAACGCGCTTATCCCATAATTTCAAAAATGCACTTATACCCTTTTTATTGTGACACCTTCAATTCATGCATTCAATGATTCACAACAAAGGTTTGTTTGATAGTAAATTTTTTTAATTATGTATCTATTCACAAAATTTAAATTATAATTGAAAAATCACTCTTTGAAGAACACAAATAAGAAAGGAAAAATTTACTCGTTGCTTTAATTTAGTAATTATTAAAGTAGTAGTAAATAAATTCCTTTCTAATAACAAAAAATTCTAAAACCCAAGCGTTTACGGATGTCAACAGTATTTTTTTGAAGAAGTATTAAAATTTTAAGAAGTTCGCTATTGTAAATTCCAGACGAAGAATTTTAGCTGAGAAATGACGGATGTACCTAAACAAAATATGCAAATATATACCTAAAGTTTGAAAAATATCGGGATCTCTGTCCAACTTTTAGAATTTTTCTCGTTCACGAATATTCCCCAAAAATCGGCAAAAATTTATAAACATATGAAACTGGAACAATGAGTTGAATAAAACAATTAGCCTTTGATGATATGGCTACAGCAGGTAAAGGGGGATATTGGTTAGCGCTGGAATCGGAGAATATCGTAGCGATGGGCCAAAACATATTTTTGTGACAGTAGTTAAATAACCAACATGTGTGCTAATGAGAACGATTAATAATATTGTTGAGATTATTGATCGCCGATTAATGGTTATAATTTTTTTCCATGACAAAATTTCTAATTTTAAATTAATCAGGGATACCGTGAATTTTAAATCAATAGATAAATAGATAAATTTTATTAATGACAAAAGCATTTAAAAACTCCTTTACTAAGTAAATAAAATTGTTAAATGAAATGTTTGAAACGCTATCCATCTACCACTTGCAGCTTTAAAATACAAAATATTTCCACAGGTAAATAGGCACATTCAAATGTCAGCACTCAATAGTAGTTTTCATTGTTATACATCGAGTTGTTGCGAAGGTAAAGTCAATTATTGCGAAACAGAAAAATGGATATAACCGGTTTTGCACGCAAGCTCCTCAATTCATTTTGCGACCGGCCGTCCGGTCCAGTCACCGTTCACGTCATTGGCCCCCCCCTGAAATATCTTGTTTCGTTTAGAAATTATGGGCGCTGTGCGACTTGGCGTCGGGATTGCTTCTGACGAAAACCACGAACTATGATCTCAAAGACTTGCCTACGGAAGCGCGCATTCCCACAATGTACTTCTCGCCGCAGGCCGAATTTGTAAATACGCGCGTCTTCTTACCGCCCGAGTTACAGTACCAACCAAATAAAAAGACCGGAATCACGCTGGCAATGGTCACTTCCGAGAGGAACAAGAAAACTAAAAATAGGATAAAGTCGGAAGCTTGCGGGCCGCTTGGAACCGATGCGAAAGTGAGTATTATTGCACTGATTGCCACCAACTGAGAAATATTAAAAAAAAAAATGTGAGACGAAATTTTTGTACTCGCATTGTCTCTTTCAAATTGGAGTCGGGTTCTTTTTATTCCTTTTGTAAAGCATAGCATGTGAGGGGTGATTACTAAAACTAATTTATAGTTCCCCTAATAGCTTTGCTTTAAGTAATTTACTTTTTTTTATCCTAGACTGTCACGGGTGGAATAGATGCACAGGTAAGAAGTTTACAGTTCATGTTAACTAAGATTTTCGAAATTTATTGGAGACACAGCATGAAATACGAAAAACATGTTGCATGGAACACGATACAGGGTCCAAGTATTTTTTTTTCTTTCTAGATTGACTATTTTATTGGGTGTTTTAGTGTTTTTAGGAATGATTTTTAATTCAATAAAAAATAACGTTTAGTTATTCTTTGATCGATAGGTTTTTGAAGAAAGGTAAAAAAGGCACACCGATTGTCCGAAAATTATTCTGAACATGACCAGGTGATTTTTAAACTAAAAGCCAACGAATATTTTATCTGCCGTTAAAAGAGTATAAAGTGAGGTTATATTGCCTGACGGTAACTTTTAGATCACGAGTTAAAAGCGAGTGTTGTAAAAGTTAACATAACCAACAATATTATGATTAAGCAACTCTTGGGGGTCGATTCTCGAATTCGATGGAATTGCATTTCTATAGGAAAGTGGCCTATTTTCCCACAAAAATGCGAAAGTATGACAGTATATTTTGTCTTTAATTTGCAATTTCGGTAAGTAACTAACGCATACTTTTTTCGTGCAACATTTTGGAACATTTTTGGTTATTACCACATGAAATTTTTAGTTTTTTTTCGCGAATTTTGCAACGGGCCATATTTACATTTAAACGTCTACCAACGATTAATGTGTTCCACTGAAAACTGTTCTCACAACTTTCGAGAATACGACTCCGTTATTTTTGTACGAAAATATTTCACTGGAATCACTCACATGGGGAAATATTCCAACGAGTTCGAGAATCGACCTCCTGGAACATGAAATTTTTTATTGTTAGGGTAATATATAAATTGACAGCTATTAAATATGTGTATTATTCAATAGTCGCAGTTAAAATAATTAATTTGTGTACTTAAAATATGCAAAATGTCATTTTCCACAACCTTCCCATATTCAAAGTACGAAACATTTTTTATTTATTGCTTTCCATAATGCGGTTTACCACCCTAACAACAGTTTATGATCGACCCATCAAACAGGACGAGACAGCTTTTCAGCTGATGTCAGACCCGTATTCTTAACTTAAATTTAGTGACCGTCATAAACAATTTTTCAAGTAACCTACATCAATACCATTGTCCGGTAAATTGGTATACTTATGTCCTAAATCATTTAAAAAAATATCTTCTAGTATGGAAATAAAATTGTTTTTTAGCAGCTTTCTAACCGTTTCTGGAATTAAAAAACGCCATAATAACGCCCCAAATTTATAATAATCAATAGAAATTCAGGTTTCAAGTTGCACGTGATCATCACGCCGGTTTATTGCGTTCGTTGGATAAACTAATATTGTGCAGGACGTCTCAATAATTCAAATCGTTAAACAAATAGAATTATAAATAAAAGTTTTAAATAATCTTGATCCGACGTTTGAGAGGGCAAAAGGAAGAGATAATGATGAAACAAATATAAATAAGATATTAATTAAACAAATTATTGTAATCAATGTTCAACTAGTCCCCCTTCCCTTAAAGCTTCCTTAATTTTGGTTTAAAAATTTACCCGGTCATGATAACATTCTGTTGTTGTGCTACTTGTTTTGTTTGTCGTCCTTGTTGCACTCATTAATTCAGAATAGTTTTCGGACAATTTTAATTTATGAAATTTAATCGAATTGGAGTGAAGATTTTCATTGAAGAATTTGATAAAATGTTTTTTGTGTAAACGAATTGTAAAGTAGGCTAGACAGGTAGAATTTGGAATAAATTAATTCCGGTGGATGAGATGCGCTATGAATTTATTTAAAATGCTTTTGCAGCCATCCGAAGCGTCAGAAACAAAGATACAGTTGCCGGGTTTAGATGACGATATAGAAGAACCTCCAGCGAAGCGACACTGCGATCATATATCAGGAGACGTGGATAAGTGACATCAATCGTAAAACAGTCGTTACGATCTCTTGTTTACAGTGTGACAGTGCACGACGTTCCCGTTAAGTAAATTAAACTTCTGGGTTTTTTTATATATAAGTGAATTAGTTTGCAGAATCACTAACTTATAAATACCATATAAATAATTACATTTATAAGAACTAAATTTTTATGGATAATATTTAAAAGGAAAAGCAAAAAATAGAGTAAAAGGTTTGTTTTCTGATGGAAACGCATTTTTGCCGCGCCTGTTTGGTTTTCTCATAATTTTTAAAGTGTACTCTGCCGATAATCAAGATTTATGAATCAATCATCGAATGTAACGTCAGATTTTGAAAATGTGTGAGTAGACTGGGGCCGCCCTCTTCATATCCCCACAAGAAAGACTGAAGTGACGTTTTATTCCATTTTTCGTTTCACTATTTTAATTAGTTTCGACTGAGTTGCGGACGGTCGTTCTTGTTTGGATGGGGCGCCCTTTTAAAAAATTAATTTTTGAGACTACAGTGAGACAAGCAATTCCAGTTTATGTTATCGTGCTTTATGGCAAGTTTATACATGCACTGAGTTGGTGGCGCTGGTAGCACTATCCAATTATTACCGTGGTTACCCATTGTTGCAACGTCGTAACCGTGCAGATATTGCTACTAGCGCCACTAACTCAGTGCACTTATAAACTCGGCATTATTACGTTATCAACGGCTTGATATTTCCTCGTTTCACTGCGTTCAATTTGTGGATAAAAAAGTCGGTTTCATTGGATCAGTTGTGAAAGAGAAATTATTTTTTATATGCGTATGTAAAGCCATTCCGGAGTTGGTATATTTTGGAAATTTTAATGATAATGCTTGAATAATTTGCTGTATAATTTAAGTGATTCCGTTTTTGTTTTTCGGTGAAAGGTGCACACAATTGTTTTCGGTTGCTTTTAGCCAAATTGCGATTTTACCTTTTGCCGTAGTTAATTTCGATCATGTGTAATTTTTTATACAATTTTTGTTCCGTTAATTTAGTAATAAAATTTGCAAGTAGCAAACTTTATTTGTACCATATTTTCTTATTATACACGACAGACTTGACATATATATATTTTTTTTTTTATTACAACCAATTGTAGACATTCTGGTTTCAATAAACTATTTAATTGTAATTTTTTTTTTATTTTAGCGATTTTTGAAAATGGCGCGCTTTCGACTTTTTACAGTTGGTAAGCGTTTTGTTCCCAACTGCAGTTAAGCTTGCGACACGACGCTGTCAAAGGCGCCATTGCAGGTTTGTGTTTGATAATTTGGTTTGTGGTCCATTATGAGCGATTATTCGGCAGTCGCTCCACCACAACAAAATTTTAATCAGTCATCTGCCTTTGCGGCAGCTTTACAACGTGCGAAACAGGTAATTTCATTAAAGTTTTCGAATTAAGTCGATTTCGATCACTGCCCTCCGTCGAGAAGCCAAAACTAAATTTCGCCCTTAACGGTCATTAAGAACGGACTTTTTTCAAAAAAAATTAGCTTTTTCAACAATTCGATCGGCGATGATTAGTCCCGTAGGTTTTTCTTTAATTAATACCTGCAAATGATAATTGTTAATAGAAACACTGGTTGCAGATTGCTGCAAAAATTAATCCTAGTGGAACCACTGATACCAGGCAGAAACGCCCATTAGAAGATGGTTTAGGTATAGATTTTTTTTTATCTCACTTAAAAAGTAATATTTTGCTGTTAGTTTTTGCAAATTTTCCCCCATTCCATCCTTAACCGCTAACTTCCAGTTATTTGCTGATTGTAGCATGAGATCCTTAACCAATAATTCATTTAGATTTGTATGTTTGCCAATTGATATCATTTATCAAAAATATTTACTTACTAAAACAAATTTAATCGGACTTTGGGTTAACGCGATGCCACCAGATCATTTTCTAGAACCAGAAGCTAAGAAGATGGCCGGAGGTGGATTACCAAGTAGTACCGTTCAAGCTGCTCCTCAAGCCCCAGCTGTTCCAGCTAGAATTGCACCTCAAAATACGGGGCCATTAGGTGGCGGGGCGGTAGGTGGAGGACCACCTGGTATGGGCGGAGGACCGCCTCCGATCGGCGGCGGGCCCCAAATTAACGAGGATATCAAAGTACCTGACAAAATGGTTGGATTGAGTAAGTTTTCTCATTTCGATTTGCTGCAGTTGATTGATTACTGGTTTTGGTTTTGCAGTAATTGGTCGAGGCGGTGAGCAAATCACAAGACTGCAGTCAGAATCTGGTTGTAAAATACAAATGGCCCCCGATTCGGGCGGCCTTCCGGAACGTCTATGTTCCCTATCAGGCACTCGGGAAGCCATTAATCGAGCTAAGGAGCTCATCATGAATATAGTTCATCAAAGGGGCCGTTCTGAGGGTCTAGGGGGCTTCGATTTGGGTCCGGGTATGGGGCAAGCTAACTTTCCAGGTACATGTAACCCCAATTGAACCCTCTCAATTTTTTTTTTGACCCTTTAATTACTTTCATCTCTAAGGAATGAACAACAATGGAAATCAAAATATGTCCGGCGGTGGAGGAGGAGGGGGAGGCGGCGGCGGCAGTAATAGTAGTGGAGGTGGAGGAGGCGGCGGAGGAGGAGGTGGTCGCAATTTCGTGGAAATTATGGTGCCCGGTCCGAAAGTCGGCCTCATCATTGGAAAAGGAGGCGAGACTATCAAGCAGTTGCAAGAAAAAAGCGGCGCGAAAATGGTTGTGATTCAAGACAATCCGAACCAAGAAGTGGAGAAGCCCTTGCGCATCACAGGAGAGCCCAGTAAAGTAGAATACGCGAAGCAGTTGGTCTATGATTTGATCGCGGAGAAAGAGATGCAGGCATTTAGTAGAAGAGGTGCCGGCGGTGGTGGTGGAGGGGGAGGTGGCGGTGGAGGAGGAGGAAGCAGAGAAGACAGACAGCAATATAATGACTATGGAGGAGGCGGCGGCGGTGGTGGTGGTGGTGGCAATGAAGTGGAAGTTTTGGTGCCCAGAGCCGCTGTGGGAGTGGTGATTGGTAAAGGTGGAGACATGATCAAAAAGATCCAGGCAGAAACTGGAGCTAGAGTTCAGTTCCATCAAGCCAAAGAAGAAGGCCCGGGCGAACGAAGATGTTACCTCTCGGGGAAGCCTCAAAATGTCGATCAGGTGAGACATTAACAAAAATTTAATTTAAGTCTCCGTTTTTTTTTAATTTTCTTTAATTTTTCTAAATAATTTTTCTTTATATTTCCATCAGGAATTGTGGTTCTTGTAAATTTTCCTTTTTAAGGTATGATGTGTTTTTTAATTCCAGAAACGGTTAGACTGAAAAAAAAAATTTTTACTTTATAATTGGTAACAATCAGTACTTAATACCATAACCATACAATTTTGATAGAATCCCTTAACTGTTGCATATTATTGAAGATAAAGTTTATTTCATTAGAAATTACTTTCATATTACGCAATATTTGTGATGAAGCTTTCTCGATTGGAAGTTGCATTCAAAATGGTCGTATTACTTGCTATGACAAAAACGTTTTGTACTATATTTTCTAATTTTGAGGCGACGTTACTAACTGACAGATGTAAAATGCCATTATTATCAACATAAAGTTAAAAAAATCTTTTCACAGCCTTCTCACTGCTCCTTTAATTTAAAAATCAAATATGGTGTTTTTTAATTCCGGAAATGGTTAGAAGGCTGTGAAGAAATTTTTTTTTTTACTTTATATTGGTAGTAATCAGTTTTTTATAACATAATTTATACAATTTTGACAATTACTTGAATATTACAAAATATTTATGACTAAACTTTCCTCATTGGAAGTTTCATTCAAAATGGTCATATTACTTCCTTTGACAAAAGCGTTTTGTACAATATTTTCTAATTTTGAAGCGACATTACTAACTGACAGTTGTAAAATGCCATTATTATCAACAAAGTAAAAAAAAAAAAAATTTTCACAGCCTTCTAACTGCCACTGTAATTTAAAATATGTTGTTTTTAATTCCAGAAATGGTTAGAAGTTAGAAGGTTGTGAAGAAATATATTTTTTTAAACTTTATGTTGACAGTAATCAGTACTTCATAACATAATTTATACAATTTCGACAAAAGCGTTTTGTGACATATTTTCTAATTTTGAAGCGACATTACTAACTGACAGATGTACAATGCCATTACTATCAACATCAAATTAAAAAAAAAAAACAATTTAATCTTCCAACCAGTTCTGGAATTAAAAACCGCAGTATAGTCATATTTTTGATTTCTCAGAAATTTTTCATTAAATCGCTTTCAGGCTAGACAAAGAATAGAGGAACTGATTGACAGCGTCTGCAGAAGAGATGACGGAAACGGTGGCGGCGGCGGCGGCGGTCGAGGGGGCCGCAGCAGAGACAGATATGACAGCAGAAGCGAACGAAACGGTAACAGCAGCGGAGGCGGCGGCGGTGGAGGAGGAGGAAACCAGGGATACGGCTGGGATGACAGAAGACCTCCGCAACAACCCCAAGAAGTCAATTTCACCGTCCCCAGCTCCAAGTGCGGCGTTATCATAGGAAGAGGTACGCATTCGGTGGGTCGCACAAAAATGCAGCTCTTATCTCGATTTAAACAGGTGGCGAAACCATTCGACAGATCAACCAACAGTCGGGGGCGCACTGCGAATTAGACAGGAGATCTCAGAATCAACAGGGCGGCGATAAAACCTTCATCATCAGAGGGGAACCCGATCAGATCGAGACTGCAAAAAGAATCATCAGCGAAAAGGTCCAGATGCCGCTCAATTTCATTTCGGTCGGAATGAACAACGCTCTTCCTACGGTGAGTCGTTTGAATCTAGGGTTTATATAAAAACTTACTTTTTGAAAAACCAGTATTCAAATTTTTGTCGAAAAAAATAGAATAGGAAAAAATATTTTATTTATTTTATATAAAATAACCAGAACGAAATCAATATCAAAGTCAAAAAAAAAAAAAAATTAAGGATTACACATTACTTACACAAAATAACGAAAACTCAAACAAAAGTTTCAAATTTCAAATAATATTTATATTTATTTCACTAATTTTAATTTCTCCTAAGAAAATAGGATTTTAAAAAACATAAAAATCCACTGAACGGTGGCTAAGTCTTGTTCTTATTTTGGACACAATATTGCCTGAAATTGAAAATACTCGTTCACTAGCTACTGAGCTTGGTTTTATAGTTTTCAGGGCATCAAATGACAAATCTAAGTTTTTGGTTTTTTTATTTGTTGCCTCGAATAATGAAAATTCAGTTTTTAGTGTCTTTGGATTTGTAAGTTTTTTCCGGGGTTTTCAAGAAACTTATGAATTGATTTTTCCATGGCTTGCTTTAAAAAAAGCAGTAGTTTCTTTGTTCTTCATCAGAATCGGTTTCCACATAAGAATTTGAAAATATTCTAGACAATATTTTTCCAGATAACTTAATACTTTCAAATTTTGAAGCTAAATAAAGTACACTAGATTTCTTTGCTGAATTGGAAGTGTTTTGTGGATTTTGCAAATACGGCAAAAGAGTTGCTAATTCTACTTGTCTTCTTTCTTGAATTCGTTCTTCTAAAGCATATAATAATTTCAAACTTATTTCAGTGTTTAAATTTTTTAGTTCATTTAACAGAAATTCAAATATACCTTCACTTGTTAATAAATTGGCATCTTGTCACTCTAAGCCTTCAGCTGCTAGACGAATCGGCCCCAAGACTTTATGAAGTTCCAAAAGTTTAGGATATTGAGCTTCATTCCACATATCATACCAATATCATTCAATGCTAAAACAACACATTCTTTTACTGCCAGAAATCTTCCAATCAATATTATTCCACCTTGTTTTGCAGTCAAGAATTAAATTTAATTCCTTCCCTTTTTCTCGTTTGATATAATTTTGAAGAATGGTGTTTCTTACTGGAGATTTTCTAAAGAACTTACAAATTTTTCTAATTTGTGAAACTGATTGTTTGTAATTGTCAGACAAAATAGGAATAGGATGTTCTCGGTTACAAACATAATAAAGAGAATCTTCATAATACATAATAATTTGAGTTCTTTTAAACCGGTTTTCTTAATTTAAAAACCGATTTTCAAATGTGACAAATTTATTTTAAAAATCTGTTTTTTAAAACCGGGTTTGAAAAACCGTCAAACCCCCTGCTTGAATCGTTTCTTATTGCGAGGTCAACATTTTTTTGGTGGTTAGGCTTACCCTGGGATGGCTCCGCAGGGATACAATCCTCAGAATTGGGGGGCGCCTGCTTATCAGCAGCAGTGGAGCGCGCCACAGGGAGCTGAGAACTCGGCGCCTCCTTCGACATCGATTCAGATCAATCCTGCCACCGGACAGCCGGATTATTCGTTGCAGTGGGCTGAATACTACAGATCTTTAGGAATGCACCGCGAAGCGGAAGTAATTGAACAACAGGTAAGATGGCAATTTTTATTTTAATCGGTTTAACTTTACTTGTTTCAGGCGAAAACCAAGGGGGTTTCGGGCGGAGCACCTCAACAGCCGCAAGCAGCACCGGCCGCTCCCGCTGGAGCTGCCCCTCAATCGGCGGTGGCCACAAACGGAGCCCAGCCCGACTACAGCGCGCAGTGGGCCGAATACTATCGAAGTCTTGGCAAACACAAAGAAGCCGAAGCCATCGAGGCACAGATGAAGGTAAAATAACTCGAGGTTGTAAGCGGACGGGGTTGTAATTTTTTTTTCGCGCAGGGTAACCAACCGGGAGCTCAAGCGGTGGCTACGGCTCAACCTGTGGTCCAAGGACAAGCCGCCGGAGGTGCTTACCAGCAGCCCTATAATGCCTACCAAAATCCTGGGTATTATGGCGCTCAGCAACAGCAGGCGGCCGCGCAAGGCGTTCCACAAAATCAGTACGGCTATCCGACTTATGGATATGGGGCCCCTGGCGGTGGACAGGAGAACTAAATGAGCAGTTGTAAGTAGTTTTCATGATTCTGTTTAATTTACTGCAAATATGATTCTTCATAACACTGTGTGTATGTTTTATTGGTGAATATTATTTTGCATAATTGCAGGAACGTTTTTTATTTTAAAATGTACTTGCATCCCTTATTTTATTTCTTAATCAAACCTTCTTTCATGTACTATGAACACTGTCTGGTGATATAATCTATGCATATATATCCATTATGTGTTGAATTACTATGGTTGGTTTTTTAATTCCAGAAATGGTTAGAAGGCCATGAAAAATTATTTTGTTGGTAGTAATACAATTTTGACAGAATCGCTTAACCCTTAAGCACTCGCGCAGGGTTGCGCAGGCCCCATCTGTTTAATAAATATTATACAACTTGTACCATAAGGTTCAGGAACTTGTAATTCCAGGTATTCCTCAATTAGACTATTTACATACTGACTAACTTAACTTTGATAATTTTTCACACAGAACCGTACCGCAATTAATTATTTCCGGCCGTGTACTTTATGGGGTCTGGCAAGTTCCACGCGAGTTACTTAAAATTTTCTAAACTTCCCTAACATAAAGTTGATATTTTTCGGAAAATATTAACATACACTGCGCATCTAATATGCCTCACATGTTCAAACTTTAGAACGAGCCGAATTAGAAAATTCGAGCAAAATTGAGGATTGAATCATAGTGAATGAACTATTGATTGGTAATAAATTGATTTTTAAAAATTCAAAGATGGTGTTACAGGCATTATCAAATCAATATTTTCAAATAGCAAGGGGGTCATGTTCCACCTCATTTTAAAGATATGGGGCATTCCACAGTGACGGTCGGGACATTGTAACACATTGTCTGACAATGTTTTAAGTATATCTCTAACATAAAAAGCGAAAAATACTAGAAAAATGACATTTTTTAAAAATATTCTAAGTGATACATAGATTACATACAACATTTTCAATTTTTACTACTGAGGTAACCATTAGCGTGATTTTATCCGGAGTTTTGCGGAACTGACTTTTAATTAATGTTTCTAAATTGTCAACAATACTTTAAACGAAACATATTAAAGATAATCTGTAGAAAAAATCATGTTAGGTGTTAATATAACCTCAAGCTGACATAGAATGCCATTACTATCAACATAAAGTTAAAAAAAATAATATTTTTTCGCGGCCTTGTGACTGTTTCTGGAATTAAAAAACGTGGTATATACATATATGTGTTGTTGGTTGGTACCTGTTTATAGGTAGTGCTGCTTGTCGCTGACATATATCTCCAATGAAAAATTGTCTGTTATGTTGTTTTGCGTTTAAATTTAAATTGCACATTATTTTTATTTTTTTTTGTCATTTCGGCGTTTATATCCGGTGGACAGTGTTAGATGTACAATTTTCAGGGGATACGGAAGCGGTGAAATGTGAGATTTATGTCATTTACAGATTTTAGCAGTCGTTGAGGCATCGTTCGTTTGTATCCAGGTTGGATTGTCGACGCCAAGATTTACTATTTTTTAATATTAGTTTGTAAGCACCTATCGAGAATTCATTTACTTTGTAACCGTTGTTACGTTTGTCCTTCTTGGTAAGAAAAGGAAAAAAAGAATAACTGCTTAGATTTCTAGAATAAATTTCTTTTGTGGCTTGTTATACATCTTTCACTCAGAAGTTAAAGGCTTCCATTTATGCTCAGCAATCATGCAGTATTTATACATATATACTATATATATTTTTTTTTACCATGTCTTGTATGATTTTGAAAGACATTCTACTTAGATTTATAATAAATGTTGCTATAAGTAAATAGCCTTATAACATTATAAGATAATTAATTCCCAATTTCTGAAAGGGCAACATTTGCTAATAAAATAGTGTATTGTGTGTGTGTGTGTTAGGTATGTTGTATAGGTTGTATCCTGATGATTGTCATCTGTTGATGGACGTCAGGGGTACAAGCGGCCAGGAGCAGTTACTGCGGTAAGATTATAGCGTCACGAAATTTAAAATTAAGTACAAGTAATTATAGAACAAATTGTATTTTTTAAATACGTAAGGGGAATATATAACATTTAAATTTCAAACAGTTCTAACTTAACGTCAGATTCGTGCATATTCTCCTTAGAGTACGACACCTGCCTGATGATTATTCAGCAGCTTTTAAGATCGTTAGTAAAGCCATGCACATCATAACGACTCAGATCGAATCAGGACGAGTAAACGCTATAATGTGCGCACTTTATTAACTGCTTTTTATTAAGAAGGAAAAATAGTTTAACGAAGCTAATATGTTTATTCTTCGGCTTAATAATAATTGAAAAAACTGAATTAAAAAAAATTTGAATTAGAATTTAATTCAGTTTAGAAAGTTGTATTACTATGTATCAAGGTCGAATTTTGTGTATTAATTTTATATATTAAAAATGACATATTATTTATTGTTGTTTGCCTTTTACATTTTTTTTTGTAGGTGGGTTCCCGCTGCTCAGGTAAGGGGTTGTGTTTCGACGAAAAAAACGATTTTTATTATTGTTTTTCTTTTTTTGATTATTTCTGTAACTTGAACTTGTGCAGCTTTCGCCGAGAATTGTGCCCCCCTGATTTGTTGATTCTCTCGCCCTATTGCCCTATCTGAATTTTTTTATTTCGTCTCGTATTGTTTGTATGTTAATGCCTCATTACATTAAGAAGATCATATAAAACGATGCACTTAACTTGGAAAAAAAGAATATTTAAATATTGTGATTTTAACATTTTATTTATGTGGAACATAATTGAAGATGACATTTACTATTGAGATTTTAAAAATTACTTGTTTAAATTTATATTTTAAAACATAGGTTGCAGTCAACCAGCGTAAAAGGAACAAATTAGATAAACAGGTGTATAAATCCAGACAATCTTCACTCTTCTGGTACTTTACATAAGCTGAGGGAATGATTATGATAAACTGTGAGTATTACCATACATTTCAACTGTGCAATATTTTCTTTGTTTCGCAAATTCGAAAAATACAATTTGGTTCACTTTTTCAAAATTCAAAATCTAATTTCTATGTACCTCAAGTAATTATTTTAAGAATATTTTACGTACCGGGTCTTTTTTTTAAACATTGAACATACAATGTAAATATTCCTATGCTCAATTTAAAAAAAAAATTATATAACCATTTGTACTCACACGTGACAAGACGTTAAAACAGCAGAAAGATTTATTAAGAGAAAAATTACAATAAAATAAATAAAATCCTTTCACGGCATTTCTTAAATAAATGGCACTGATGCTATTGTTATTTTTATACCAATTCACAATATTAATTTTTTTTCTTTTGAATACATTTTAATAACTACATTCCAAACTTAAACCAACAATCAAATTTTTTATTTCTAAATTGACATAAATTTTAAACCATTTGTATTATCAAGGATGGAACAGAAATATTTACATTGTTCAATTAAAAAAAAAAGGAGAAGGTATAAATGTGCATGTTGAGTGAGAATATCATTTGCAGATTAAAGTGTTTGAGTTCTTTGGGGAATTTAAAATTGCAATACTCAAATTTCACTCGCCAGAAATAAATTAAAAAGAAAATAAGAAACTACAACATTGCTTTATGCTAAAACGATTGAAAGAAATACAATAGCAGTTAGTTCCTTTGGTTGTTTTGTACAAAATGAACAACAGTTTTATCTAAATGGTTGCAAAAGATTTAAATGAGAATGGGGTCAGTGTTTGCAATCTCATTTTTTCAATTGAAGATTACTTAAAAGAATCCATTGGCGTTTCTAAATGATGCAATGGCAAGATTGCAGTAACTTCCCTAGTAGCAAAGAAATATTTTCCTTGAATATTTTAAAAATATTTTTATGATGTGTTTGTCAATATTTTAGAAATATTACTAAAAAATATAAAATATTTTTAAGAAACGTGTTTTGAAGAAATATTTTTTAAGTGTTAGAAATATTTCGAAAATATTAACAAAAGTGTCGTGAAAATATTTTTTTTAATCTTTTTAAGAAATATTTTTTAAATTTATATAAAATTATAAAAAATAATATTCAAAATAATATATTACAATACAATAATAATAATAATACAATATAATAATATTTATACATTTTCCATTGACCAGTTTGACTAAATGATTCTTACCGAATTATATAATACAATATTATTTCAGATTTTTATTTTTTGAGATTTATTTTTTTCCTTGATACAAAATGTAATATTGTGTGCTACTAGGGTTGAAAGTAATCAGGTTTTGGTTTTCTGAAATCAACACCTTTTTGTTATTAATTACACAACTTGGATCCAAACAGTTTTCTATGGCAAATTAGTTTATGGTAGAGATAACTTAAAGTGCCTAACATGTTTAAAAACTTTTTGTAATGTTTTTTTAAACTGTTTTTATGGTAAGAATTTAAGTTTCTCCAGGTCTGGAGGCACCCACCGCAAGTGTTAAAACAAGTGCCCGAAAATTCAAAAGCAAGGCTTCATCTGTCTACAGTGAAGATGATGTAAGTTTTACCGTTTAATTTTATATTTTAATTAAGCTCAAATGACTTGTAGACAATTGCCATAGAACACTGTTGCGACACGAGTCGATTCGCATCGAGACAATATTCAATTTCAGTGAATTGAAATCAATTGTAACTGACACTTGTTTAAAATAAAATATTGATTACACTGAATTTTGTTTGTTATCAAATACCTCAATTAAAAAAAATTATTCAAAAGGGCGCGAATGGTTCAAATTTCAATCGGCAAGTAGCGCCACCTAGCGACGAGGTTGTCAGTTCGCACAATTGCCAATCATCTGGAATACGAATATCTCCCCGAAAAGAACTCGAAAATGGAAAAAGTCGTGATTTTCGGGTCCACCGGGATGACCGGCGTTTGTGTGGTCGAAGCTGCGGTCAAAAAAGGTATTGCTTAGTAACGTTCGAGTAGACGGGGTTCATTGTGAATTTTTCAGGCCTAAATGTGAGAGCTTTCGTGCGAGATCCGGCCAAACTGCCAGACCACCTCAGAAACAGCGTCGAAGTGGTCAAAGGGGACGTTCTGAACTACACAGACGTTTACAATGCGATCAAGAACGTGACCGCGGTCGTGGTCGCGTTGGGCACTCGAAACGACCTGAAGCCGACCACGGATCTGAGCGAAGGGATGAAGAACATCGTGAAGGCCATGAAGGAGCTAAATGTCGAGATTGTGTCTGTTTGCTTGTCGGCGTTTTTGTTCTACGAACCCGAGAAGGTCCCGCCGATGTTCAAGGATCTCAACGCGGACCACCAGCGGGAGTTCGATACAGTGAAAGCTTCGGAATTGAAGTACATCGCGGTTTTTCCGCCTCACATCGCAGGTTGGTTGTTTTTTTTTTGGAGGTTAGGTTTGGGCTAATTTTTTGTTGTCAGACCAAGCGGGGACAGACTACCAAATCAAATTTGACGCGTCCCCGGGCCGAGCCATCTCCAAGCACGATCTGGGGAGATTCCTGATCGACTGTTTGACACAGCCGGAATATTACGGGAAAGTTTGCGGAATTTGCACCAAACCTGTTTAAATTCAGCTTCAAATTTGGTAGAATAGAAAATAATTTAAGATCTCTAATCGGACAAATTAAGCAAAGTTGACAGTTTGGTCGTTTCCATGGCGACTGTCAAATTTGGCGATTGTTTAAGTTTGAGTTAATTTAGGAATGTGTTGAGCTCAAAATGCGTTATGGTGCAGTCGAATAAGGTGCAATAAGGGGCGAACTTCGGAATGAAAATGAGAAAGCTGTATTTTTGCATAAAGTTCTGTTTTGACGTTCTGGAGAAGATATCAAAGGTCACGAAAATCTGTTTTTTTGCAATTATTTTATTTTCTATGTGTTATGTGTCATTTGAGGTGATTATATAACTTGTAGATCATAAAATTATCTACAATTTTTGTTTAATGCATGTTTCTGTATGATCAACCGTTCTGGAGAGTGGTACGCGTGCATATTTGAAGAGCTAACTTCCAAAAAGAATTTTGTCAATAATCAGAATGTAGGGAAATCAAGAAAAACTGTTTAACGAAAAATAGAAAAGGTTGGTATTTGGATTTTTGCAGGGTTTGAATTTCATTGGTCCAAAAAAGTTAGTTTAGTACCCAACAAAAATATTATGTCGTGAAAAATTTAAAAACAGGGGAATTTAGTTTTGGACAAAATGCTTTTTGAATGAATATTGTGAACAAAACATGGTTTGAATGAAAGGTTTGTGGTTGAAGGAATTAAATGAACAAACAGTATAAAAATAACATGTTTATTACTATAAAAATGTTATACTAATAACTTTTTTCTACTTTATCATAAGTGAGTCTTTGAGGAACTAAAAGTAGTGTCACAGAGGAACTTTTCGTGAAATTGTTTTTTTTTTTTTTGATACTTATTACGTTGGTATTGCCGGCACGCTGGCCGGCATCTCTTAATTAACTTAATTATTTCATGACTGTTTCATAAAAATATCAAACTTGAAATTTTAGTTGACATATGACACATGACAAATACCAACACAACCAGTACCTAATCCTAAAAATCCCTAGAATATTTAGAAAGCAAAATTTTCATAAAACTAAGACACCAAAATAGAAAAAATAGCATATTACAGTCGTTTTATAAGATGTATTGTCCTACTCGTACGACAATAGATCATCTTATAAAACTTGTATAATAATATACTATTACGGTATTATCTTTTCAAAGTAACACCTTTATTAAAATTAACAATGTTTGTAGAAGAAGTAACAAGTAAAAATTATCAGAAGTTAAAACAAGTTATTATTGCTATGAAATGTAACAATTTACGAGAACAAATAAATCAACAAAAATTAATAACCTCACTTAACTTTAGAACGTAAACATTCATCACGTGATATGCGCGCGCATGTCAATATCCTCGAATCTGATTGGTCGTGTAGACAAAACCCTGTTTGAGCAATTCGTTTTGAACGAAACCCTACTTTTTTTAGGACAATCTTTTATGGAAGGAAATTAGTAGTATATCTTTATTTTGATTTAAGCCTGTTACATATGGGGGAAGAAAAATCTCCATTTTAATTTTTTTGTGGCTAAATGTTTTTTGGATGTTAGCTCCTCATATAGGATTACTCTTATGTAAACTCCGGAGCTAGGTATATAGTTGACTATACAAAATTAATTATTGAATATAAAGTGACTGATCAAAAATTATTATGCACATTTTTTGTCCGTGCATCTTGGCAATATTTATAGCACACTGTAAGCTGTCATCATATTACTCGCAGGAAAGTTAGACCGATGCATGAAATAAAAATTGTAGATAATTTTATGGTTTACAAGTTATATAATCAGATAATTGCGAAAAACCGATTTTTCTTGTGACGTGGACACGAAATTATATGAGACTTTTCAGCCAGTCGTCAGAACGTTGAAACAAAGGTTTATGCAAAAATACAGCTTTCTCACTTTCATTCCGACGTTGGATCCTTATTTTACTGGACTATTAGGGGGTGGGGACCATTGAAAAACCAAAATATTTTATAGACTGATTTTTTTTATTTGGTGTGAAATTCGTGATTTTTGGTACAACTGCTATGAGCAGCCAAAACTTTTTTCATGTAAGTTTTTTGTACGGGGGTTGTGTTATGGGACGGAGGCATCGGTGGAGGAACAGGACCTAATCGAACACTTTCTGCATTAGATAGATTATTCGTGTTTTTTATACAGCTACTGCCATAAATCGATATAACTTGACATTGTTCATAACCTAATTTACTGTAAAATATTTCTTGACCCTTAGTTGATAAATATATCGAATTTATATTTAAAACCCTCGAGCAATATTTCTCAATTTCCTGCATTAAATGCCTCCCATAGCCGCTGCCTCTCAATTCTTTGGCTATAACAACCGATTCCACAAAACAGCCGTCGGCGATGCTTGGTATCCTCGACAACTTAGAATGACCGATCACTCGACCGTCCTTCAACAATATCAAACAAGTCGGCAGTGTGTCGCAAGAACTCTCCAAACTCCGCAACCTTGCGGTCTCACTCCGTTTCCACTCCTCATTTACGAGCAGACAGCTTTGTTTTAGAAACTCTGGATGTTTATGCAGCGGAACAACCTTTAAATCCATGGGGTGAATGCACTGCAAATTAAAAGTCTTCGTGATCTGCATTCAGCAGTTTGTGCACTCACCAGATCGGTCCATTTATACCTCGAGTTAAAAATAACCTAAAAAAACGTCAGAGTGTTGTTATTTTAGAAGTTGAGTGAAAATTATGCCTGGAAGGATTGGACTGGCCAACACTGCAAATTAAAAGTCTTCGTGGTCTGCATTTAGCAGTTTGTGTAGTAATTCAGTCGATCCATTTTTACTTCAAGTTAAAAATAACCTAAAAGAAGTCAGTGTTGTTGTTTTAGAAGTTGAGTGAAAATTATGCCTGGAAGGATTGGATTGGCCAACACTGCAAATTAAAAGTCTTCGTGGTCTGCATTTAGCAGTTTGTGTAGTAATTCAGTCGATCCATTTTTACTTCAAGTTAGAAATAACCTAAAAAAAGTCAGTGTTGTTGTTTTACAAGTTGAGTGAAAATGATGCCTGGAAGGATTGGACTGGCCACTGAGCACCCGCTGTCGCTGTCTTGGCACGATTCGGCCTGGATACCGATTCTGAACACTTCCAACGTTATGGATTACTTCGCCGAAAGGTCCAATCCATTTTTCGACCGGACTTGCAACAACGAAATCGTGAAAATGCAGAGATCAACCACCGATCAGTTGGGAAACATGACCGGGCTTGAATACGTCTTGTTGCATGTTCAAGAGCCGATTTTGTACGTCATCAGGAAGCAGCATCGGCACAGCCCCCAACAAGTCACCCCGCTGGCCGATTATTACATCATTGCCGGAACGGTTTATCAAGCTCCCGATTTGGCTAGCGTGCTCAATTCTCGATTGGTAAATTTTCTCTCCGCTTGTGTCGATTGTGACAGTTTGAATTGTAGTTGTCGGCCGTCAGTCATTTGCAGTCTGCTTTCGAAGAGACTTCGGGCTTTTCGAGGTACCAAGCGGGTAAGGGGTACCATTGGGACTTCAAGTCGCAAAGGATCGGGCCGGAGAAGGCGAAGGTGAAAGAGGAGAAACCTAAAGAAGAACCCAGCTCTCTTTTCCAACGGCAGAGGGTCGATATGCTTTTGGGGGAGTTGATTAAGAAGTTTCCGTTACCGACGCCTCCGCAGTTGAAATCTGCAGCGCCCGTGACTTGCAAGACTGAGCCTGAAAATGGCGTTTCTGAGAACAAGGATGTCAAAGTCGAAGTGAAGAGGGAGAAAATTAAACCACCACCAGAAAAGAAGCCTAGGATTAGTTAATTTTTTATAATAGGGAGTTAATTTATTTAAATTTGTGAACTTATTTTATTACCCATTATTTTATAAATCTTAATAAATTTCGATAAACAAAAAAATTAAATGACAATAAATTATGATAATTAGGTAACATTTTCCATGGTAATTAAAAAGAAGAAACAGGTTGTTTGGAGAAAAATAATTTTTGTAATTTTTCAATTATTTAAATGCATTTATGGCGAGTTTATACATGTACTGAGTTGGTGGCGGCAGTAGCAATATCTCCAATTATTACCAAGGTTACGATTGTTGCAACAGTGGATAACCATGGTAATAATTGGAGATATTGCTACTGCCGCCACCAACTCAATACATGTATAAACTCGCCATTATTTCATAGTGACACTTTTTGGCCTAGTTATGGTACAAAAAATAGATCTTTAAAATTTGACTTCATTTTTTTTTCCATGGCAACTACTCTTACTTTCAAGCTTCACTTTTCCTCCTAGATACATAAATAACTATTATTCTCGTGGAGACAACTAATTTTTTTCTTGGGGTAATAAATTGAGAAACTACGTTTTTATTTTTTTCAAACTTTTTTCATATTTTAATTGATTTTAAGGTTCAAGTCAATAATTTGTCTATTTTTATGATATTATTTAACACAAATCAAGGTCGGCCATAACTGGCTATAAAAGCCAATTTTTTGAAACGCCGACTAATTCCAAAAAATATGTTCTGCAAGTTGGTCGTTATTGCCACTGGCGTCGCCTGCATTCAAACGCTGAAACTTCGTAAGTACCACGTTTATACGAGGGACATTCTAAAGTTTTATTTTTTCAGCCAGTTACATGGTTCCTTGTCGGTTATCAGATCCGAAATTTAGAGAGTGTGCCATGGAACACGGCCAGAACGCTTTACCGGAATTATTGAAAGGTAAAAGGTAAAAAATCGTTGCCTTTAACTGTACATTTATTTTAGGTGACAAAAGTCGCAAAATACCAGTTTTGGATCCATTAACTTTCCCAAAATTTACTTTAAGTACCGGGGGTAACTTAGTGTTGGATATGGCCAATACCGCAGTAACAGGATTAGCAAATTTGATCATTACGGATTTCCAGTAAGTGGCCCAAAGAAGGAATTTTTAATTTGATGTTTTTTTAGGGTGGATGAAGAAGCTAAAGTTATTACACTATCATTTTCTAATGAAAATGTCAAACTAGTGGGAGACTATACAATTGATGGGCAGCTGTTGATTTTGCCCCTCACAGGTCACGGAAAAGCCAATTTAACATTTGGTGAGTTTTGTTTTCTTAAGTTTTAAACGACCCACAACCAATCCCGTGCACGAGTTTTTGGCGCGCAATTTAAAACCTATTTTTATAGTTGACGGAATTTTGACGTATGAAGCTCGCTATAATCTTCTCGAAAATGGCGGAAAAACTTACATGAATATAACCGACACCGAAACGAAATTTTCCTTAAGAAAGTGCTACATCAATTTGGAGAATCTCTTCAACGGCGATAACACGTTGGGTAGTTATCTACAAATACAAGAAAAAACTAAATTTTTAATTTCGATCGGTTGTAGGACCACAAATGAATCATTTTCTGAACGAAAATTGCGCCGAAATCATCAACGAGTTCAGAGATTCGATTACGACAACTTTCGACACACTTTTTACGACCGTCACAGTCAACATATGTCACAAAGTACCTTTCGACCACATATTCTTGAAGTAGCCGATACTATCTTTATTATGAAAATAATTAAATAAAATGTAAAATTTATTTTGACCAGAATTACATAACAGTTTTTTACTTTCAAGTCATTTGGAGCATTTTTTGAGTTGGTGGGGTAATGCAGGTCACGTGAAAATTAACATTTTTATCGCTTAGACCGCTAATTGCAACGGAGAATTATTTTAAAAAAAACTATAGAAAGGACATTACATAATAATTTTCCACTTTCAAGTCGTTCGGATCATTTTTAAAGTTGATGGGGTAATTCGGGTCACGTGAAAATTAAAAATATTTGTATTATTTGTCAAAAGTGCTCTTTGCCAGTTCGATTCTTTTTTTTTCTTTCTGTAAAATAATTTCGTGTATCAAAGGTTGCATGCAAAAGAAACTATTGTTGTAATTTTTCCACTTAAAAACATCTACTTTAAAAAAAAAATAATTACGGTGGCAATTACTTTTTTCTTTAAGTAACCAAGCAAAACAAGTCTAAGATGACTTGTTTACTAAATCATTACTGACGAAAGCGTCAGTAAAAAAAAGTTTTCACCTCACAATATATTTCCTGAACTTGTACTACATACATAATAATTAATTAAGTATAAGGTTCCTGTAAACAAATTTGCTCGTTTTTATGATATTGTTTAACAAAAGTCAAGGTTGGCATAACTGGCTATAAAAACAAATTAATTTTTAAAACTCTACTTAAAATCAAAAAGCATGCTGTGTAAGTTGCTTGTTATTGTCGCCGGCGTTGGCTACATCCAGGCACTGAAACTTCGTAAGTAACATTTTTATACGAGGGATGATTCGAAAGTTTTCGGTTGGAACTTTAGTTTTTAAATAATTTATTTCTTTTAGCCAGTTACATCGTTCCCTGTCACATATCAGACCCAAAATTTAAACAATGCGCCATACAACACGGCCAGAACGCAATACCGGAGTTGGTGAAAGGTAGCAATTCGAAACAATCGTTGGCTTTAATAAACAGCTTTTTCTTTTAGGGGACAAAAGTTACAAAGTGCCGGTTTTGGAACCTCTAACATTGCCGAAACTTATTTTAAATTCCCGCAGCAACTTATTATTGAATATGACAGATGCGGTGCTATCAGGTTTATCAAATATGATCATTAAGGATTTTGAGTAAGTGACGCAAAAGAAGAATTTCGATTTGATTTAATATTTTCCAGCTTTGATGAAAAAGCTAGAGTTGTTAAAGTTGAAATTTTCAATGAAAACATTAAAATAGTAGGAGACTACAACATTGACGGAAAACTGTTAATTTTGCCAATCCAAGGTTACGGCATCGCCAATTTTACATTCAGTAAGTTTATGGAACAATTTTTGAACAACGCGCCAGAAATTCGCAACGCGGTTGGTCGATTTGCGAGGCCCGTTGCAAACTCTTGGCGCGCATTTTAAAACTTGCGAATTTTTTTAGTCGACGGAACTTACTTCTATAAATTACGCTATAATCTTATCGAAAAAAGGGGACAATCTTATATGAACATAACGGACAGCGAACTCAAATTGTCCTTAAAAAATCTTCGCATTAATTTGGAGAATTTGTTCAACGGCGACAAAACGTTAGGTGGATATCTAAAAATACAAAAAAAACAAAATTTTTAATTTGATCGATTGTAGGGCCACAAATGAATTCGTTTATGAACGAAAATTGGATTGAAATAATCGACGAATTTAGGGATGCGATTTCGACAACGTTTAGCCAAATCGTGACGACCATCGTCGTTGGAGTGTGCCAGAAAGTGCCTTTCGACCATGTGATATTGACATAGTCGCCGAAAATCTCAAAAAATAATTTAGAATAAGGTGAAAATGTGGCATAGAAATCCAGGAGTAATTAAATTGCAATCACGTAGTTGTAAAAGAACTGTTTTTTTATCATTGACTGTTGGGTTTGTTGCTTTGTTTTATTCACATACAATACGTTTACACAAGTGTTGTTTGATGTGTAGTTCAAACTATTTTTGGTAAATAGATATGAGCAAACAAAACGTTTAAACTGTATTTTCACAAAACACCTAACCTAACCTAAGCTAACTTGCCTTAACGTGTTGTTGTTGTTGACACTAACCTAACCTGACATTAACTTCTTTTTTTTCTTTTTTTTTTAAATTCCTGGGACCCGAAAAAATTGTCTAGGTATCCGAAAATTATATTTGGCACTGACATATCGACGGATTTACGCCAAAACAACAAACGCCATTTGGTAAACTTTACAGGAGATAGAAAAAACCGATCAGTTTCTTTGAAATTTTTTTTGTATCTTAATCAGCCAAATTTCTTTTTGTTGTATTTTTTTTTTTAATTTTCTATCTCTTGAAAGAACTATTTTTGGTAACGATTTTTTATTATTTTGAGGAATTAATGAAAATTTGTCGCTTACGCCATTTACAATTTTTATTTGTCGGTTATGTCTATTCGATAGTGACACTTATAAAGCTCCCTAGCCATTTTTATACAGTTCTGGTGTTTGTGGCCCCTTATGACAATTTGATTATAACTTAACCTTTATTAATTATTTAGGCGTTTGTGTCGTATAATTATGAATTTTTTTTTTGCAAAATTTAAATAGGTATGGTGTAATAATAACATTTCCATAATAATTAAAAAAAGAGCAACAAATTGAACACAAATTATAATTTTTCAAAAAAAGTGCAAAAAGCAAAATAACAAGTAGGTATAATTAAAATCATCAAAATAATAATAATAATAATAGATTGTAATCTTTTTTGACCAATGTGCCAATGTGCATGAAAAAATCTCAGGTAGTGGTTCAGTCAAAATCATATCATTAGTTGATAATATCATAGTTGAATCTTGGTTTATAATATTACTTTCTAATAACACAGTCGTTTCTTCTATTAACATTTCATCATTTTAGTTATTTGAAAAAATTATATTATTTTGCAAAACTAAAACTAGGTCTTTTACAAAGAATTTAGAAGTTCGGAATTATTCGGAGTTTAAACGTCTACTAGAAAATTGAAGCTACTTGATTCAGTCTTATCGTTTGGTACAGTCATTTGCTTACAATTATTTGGCGTTTGAATATCTACTGAGAGATTGGAACTACTTGTTTCAGTCTTATCATTTGGTACAGTCATTTTTAAGTCGCAGTTTTTGTTTTTTGACAGGTTGTGTTCCTGTAGCATAGTAAATATTTTTTTCGTCCTGGAATTCATCCTTCTGAAAAGATCAAAACGGTATAAGCGCCAAAACTAAAACCGCGATTATCTGACAGATATATTATCTAACTTATTAAATTAAGCAATTTTAGTTCCAAATAAATTAAAGTTTAATTTCTGCATGTAAAAATTGTAAGTTAGCTTCTAAATATTACAAATTGTTTGTTTAATTATACTAATGTATTTGCAGAGGGAAATGTCGCTTATGCCAATCTAATATTTTTATAAAAAATTTGACATAAATGCCAAATGTTTAATTAAGATTTTGAAGATGAAAACAATGAAATATTTAAGAAGTTTACTGTTCCAGAAATGGGAAAATATAAAAATTATAGTATTTCTCTACTTACATTTATGAAATTACACTGTGTTTATGTGTTGTATTATTCTTATGAGAATTTATATCTTACCAACTTACGCATACGTGGTCATATGGCGTTTATGCAAACTTAAAAGCTAAATAACTATTTACTATATTTTTTGTCGCTTATACCATTTGAAATTCTCCTTCAAATTCGAATTTTTGGCGTTTATGTCGTTTTGATATAAATCCGTCGATATAATATCTGCACTTATAAGGGGCCCCATATCTCAAATAGCGCAGGACCTTATCAAGTCTAAATCCGACCCTGATTAAAATGAAACGGGACTGCAAAAATTACATGTAAATAACGTAAAAACGGGGTTCCATTGTAATTAAATCCCCCGAAAATATTCAACTAGCGCCATCTAGTGAGGCACCTCTTAATTAACTGTGACGTACCTTGCGCTCCACTTATGCTCCAATAACACACGTGTAACCAACAAGTTGCAACGACTCGGTCGGTACATTCCCAAACTGTTATTGCATAAAGTGGCTATGGTCTAAATCCAACACTGCGAACAGTAAAAATTAGTTAAAATCTTCATCCCATCCTCGATATTTCGACAGATGCATCCAATCGCAATTTCGTTCTAATTTCGAAAACCGAACAGCCAATAACAGACCGCCGGGAAGAGCAAAGTTTCGTAATTGGAACAAAGAACCTTGAAGTCCTCTACGAATGAGTCAGACTGTATGTTCAGCAGCGTGACTGTCACGCATTCAGTGTTGTTCCCAACACAAGGTTTCACTCGTAACAGTTTCGCACAGGTAAATGTCATTGAGGCGAGTTTATTTTTAGTTCCTTCGGAAAAACGGGCCCCAAGCTGACAATGAGCGATGACGATCGCGACATCGACGTCGAAAGTGATGTAAGTAATCCGAGTTGTGTTTGCGCGATCGATATTGAGCCCGATTTCAGGACGGCGATGACTCCGACTCCCGCCAGCCCCAGAGGTCGACCCCCAACAGCCAGTATTACTCTCAGGTAACTCGCATAGATCAGTTGTCGCCTAACCCCTTTAAAAGGGTCCTTTTGCCCAGGCTGAAAAGCGAGCCCACCACAACGCGCTGGAGCGCAAGCGGAGGGACCACATAAAGGACAGCTTCAGCAGCCTGCGGGACTCCGTGCCGGCCCTCAGCGGCGAGAAGGCCAGCCGCGCTCAGATCCTCAAGAAGGCCGCCGAGTACATCCAGTTCATGAGACGGAAAAACAACGCGCACCAGCAGGACATCGAGGACCTGAAGCGACAAAACAACCTCCTGGAATCTCAGAGTAAGTAAACCATGGTTGGAAATGGCAGGGAATTTAGAAGTAGGCCAAAATGTCGGGGAAATATCAAAAAATTGAGGAATTTATTTTGTGTGCTTGGAAAAAAGTTTAAGATGCGATTTGCAAACTGAAATTATTTTCTGGTGTTTCCTTGTCATCTGAGCATTATCCGACTATGTAGAAATAGAAAGATTTCTTAGTGGATTTTAGGTTATGTTATTGCTTGCAATATACAGGTGTCTATGGATGGGGTTGGACACTTTTGTAAACCTTCTTCAGCGTTCACAGCAACCTGGAAAAGCTGGAATGGTCAGGGAATTTGTAAATAAATTAAAATATCAGGGAAAAGTCACGGAATTTATTTTTACCAAAAAATTGGGGAATTTAGTTGTGTAATTTAATTTAAATTGAGTTTCCCTTGTTATGTAATTAATTGTATATTTACTTACAAAATTTTTCCTTTTTTTCCATAACAACATTTAAACCTTATCATAATGTTTCAAACTTAACTCCACAAACATTTAAAAAAAACATTTTAAAAATAGTCATTGTTTAATTGTTTTTTAAATGTATTTTAAAATGTATTTTAATTTTTTTTAAATTAATGTGTATTGACAATGTTTTAAAATGTTTGTGGAAATAAGTTTGTAATATAAGGTTTAAATGTTGTTTTGGGAAAAATTTTGTAAGTTAGTTTATGTACCTGGAAAAACGTTTAAGATGAGATAGAAATTTTTTTGACCGATTTAGTTAAGTGCACAAATTTACAAAAGCGTAGTTAGGACATGCAAAAAGTAAAAACAAAACTTGAAATTTCAAAAAAAAAAAAAACAATTACCTTTTTAAAAACTTGAAATTGCAAATTTTTCAAAGGTGAAATTTCAAGTTTTTTAAAAAGGTGAAATTTCAAGAAAAATGTTGAAATTTTAAGTTTTTTTTTTTGCATGTCCTAACAACGCTTTCGTACAAATTACTAGAAAAAGGTCAAGGAAAACCTTTAAAAGTCCGGGAATTTGAAAATATGCAATTACTGTCGACCCTGTTTTTATCAGGCGTTTGGTGACAAAAACTCGTTCTTGATAAAAATTTCTGCTTATTTTGGGAAGTCATAAACAGTTGTCAAATTTATAATTAAATGTATAGGTTATATGTTATATCTTCATTAATGGTGGCAACAGCCTCCACGATTTTTAGTTTAACAAATCAGGTTGTCATCCAACTCATTTTCATAGACTTTGCTTCAAATATCCCCATAAGAAGTAACCTAATGGGATTAGATCAGGGGACCAAGCTATTTGCCCCAAAGTAAGAAATCCACTTGTTGGAGAAGTAAATGTCCAATCACTCCCGAACTTGTAATCCATCTTGTTGAAAAATAATTTTTCTTCTGATCTCTAAATTTTCATCGTCCAGTTCAGCCAGAACGAAATCATTTAAAATTTCTAAATAAGAATTTTGGTACAGGTGTCCATTAAAAAAATAAGGACATATTGTTTTGTGATGCAGCATGTCGCACCGAACACTTATATTTTTTAAAAATTTTAACTTGTACTGTATTCTTTAATTTGAGAAGATTCAAACAAATCGCGCCAAATGATAGATCTTTGATTGGCTGCCAGCCAGTCGCAGTTTGCTAGCAGCCAATCATAAATCTACCTTTTGGCGCGATCTGTTTGAATCTTCTCAAATTGAAAAATACAGTACAAGTTACAATTCGAAAATTGGAATTTTTCTGTGCCCAATACCTGCAGTTTTGCAAAGAAAACTACCCCATTAGTCGGTGAATAAAACATTTTGAAAAAAAAATCATCTTTGATTTGAAACTTGTGGAATTTATTGTTTGCCAAAATCCCCTGAATAAAAGATCTACTAATATCCAAGTTTCTGACAATGTTTTGAATATATCTGTAATATAAAAAGGGAATTTTTCAAGATTATGTGAAGTGTTGACTAGATAAATACTTCTAACGCTTACATCCAAAAAAATACATTTTTATGTGCTTATAGTATGTGAAATTACCATTTGTATGAGCGTGACGGTCGGGACATCAAATGATCTACCTACTTCAAGTTCGTACATATGATTTGGAAATTCAGAGCAACCACAACCACTTAAATTATATGAAAATAAAAAGTAGCTACCTAAACATTTTGTCTTTCATTTTATCAACATGCAAATGCAGTAGGTGTAGTAGGTGTGACGGTCGGGACGAGTAACGTTTTGAAACAAATAAATACAAATAAAATTAGGTTTTATTAAGATTTTAACATTGTTTTTAAAGTAAATTCTGACTCACTCCAAGGTAAATTGGAATCAAACATTTTTAATTAACAAAAACACAATATAATGTACTTAATTCTTTTCGTCTAAATACAACTTGAAAAAAACGTGGTTTTCCTTATACATGTAAACAATCCGCTATTACAGGGTTCCCAAATAACAGAAAAAATATCCCACTCACAACATAGTAACACTAGTATTGTCAACATTGAAAAAAAAATACTAGAAAAATAGTATTTTTAAAAAATTTTAAAACAGATTACATACATTTTTAGAATTATATCAAATTGATTATTACATTTTCAATTTTTACATTTTTCACAAAAATGAAAAATAAAGGTACCTTAAGGTCGATTTCATACTTTCTAATTTCTAGAGTTCCCTGTACCTACATTTCATTATAAATTTCATAACTGTTTATGATTTCCCAAGATAAGCAGAACTTTTTATCGGGAATGACTTTTTCTTGCCAAATGGCAGATAAGGTTTACGAGAGTGTGCCACCCAATCCGTGGACACACTGTATATCTATGTCTACTATATTTTGTACCAGAATTGAAACTAAATAACTTGAACTGAAAATGTTGAGTGGTTTAGTAATACTAGAAAAGAGTCGGGGAAAATGCTGGAAAGGGTTCATGGAAAACCATGAATAGGAGGCTTTTATTTTGGGCTTCTTGTAGTCAGGACGCTGGAGAAGGCGAAAACATCAGGCTCGTTTGCCATCGAGGGGGCGGACATCAAGGACGGGACGGGCTCAGACACATCAGACACGGACGAAACAGTGCAACCAAAAAGACTGAAGAAGATGAAAATAGGAACATTCCACTGAAACGCAAGGATCGATTCGGTCGGTGGAGCGAAATTCCGTCTTTCTTCATGCAGAGCCAATCTGCGTCTTTTTATCAGTACAACATAAGTAGTTTATATAGATTTAACGATTCAGTGTTAAAGAGCTAGTGTATATTTTCTTAATTTTTGACGTTTTATCATTTATCTTGTACATATTAACTCTTTTTAACGTTATATTCGAGTCATGGCTTTATTATGATTGAAATATATTTTTTATTTCTATGATTTGGATTGTTTCTCTGTTTTTTGTTTGAAACGACGATCGTACTGCCCAAAAAACTTACTTAGATTGCTTTAGCGACATGTTATTGAATAGTACAAAAGGCAACAACTCTTTCGACTGTTGTTTGTTTAAATGTGTATTTAAATCTAAATATTTTTGTTGTCCGTACATTTTTAAGGTGTAAAATAAAACTTACAAGCTGACACCTGCTGTTTCATATTTTCTAAACTGATTTCATAATTTGCAAAACAAACACCGAACCACATTTGTTTTTAAATTACCAATTAAATTGTTCTTTTCAGTTTTTGATAACTTTGTCACAAGACAGACGAACAGATTTTCATTAATATCAACAGATGGGGAAATTAAGAGAAATATTCAAGTCTTTCGAGTTACAAAAAAGTATTTTATTTTTTTAAAACCGTATTTTTTAATTTGAGAGCAAGATTCAAACAGATCGCGCCAGAAAGTCGCTTCGAATTTAGTTAACTTCCTTATACCGGGCGTTTTTCATGAAAATATACATAGCCGATATGTATAGAAACAATAAAAACTGTTTCTTCTCGTGTTGTATGAAACGAGTAAAAAATTCATCAAACAAACTTTGACGATAATTTTACAATACAGCAACTCATTTTTTCATATACCTATACAAACAAGAAAACATTTTTTTCTTTTGTTTTTGTATGAAACTGACAAACAATTCGTTATATAAACTTTGACGTTAATTGTACAATACAATGACTCTTTTTTTTTTATAAAAGTATACGTAGTCGACATCTATACAAACGAGAAATATTTTTGTCTTGTTTTTGCATGAAACTAGTAATCAAATCATTAAACAAAATTTAACGTTAATCTTACAATACATTAACTCATTTTTTTGTTATTTTTATTATCTACACAAACAGAAAAATCTTATTTTCTCTTGTTTTTAAAAAAAACGGATGAAACTTTATTAAAAAAACTTTGAAACGAATTTTACAATGGATTTAAATAAAAGTATACATAGTCAATAAATATAGGTGCAAAAAAGCAATTTTACATACAAAAATCGCCAAAAATGCTTCGACTTAATTTTTATGAGTGCGTTAACACAAAAGTATACACAAGCGATATGTATACAAAAAAGAAAAACTTTCGTCTCTTATTTTCGCACGAAATGGATAAAACATTTGCTAAAGTAGCTTTGACGTCAATTTTGCAATGCATTTTGACTGTTTTTTAAAAATAAAAGTATACATAGCCGACATCTACCAAAAAACGAAAACCTCCTTTATGTATATTTACATGCACAAAAAAAAAACGCCCGGTATGTATAAATATTTAAAAAGCGAGGAATAAATAACTGCTGCCGTCAATGATGTAAACAATTCGAAATTAAAGCTATTTAAAAACTAACATATTGGCGTGGCATCCCGTTTTAAAACATCTGGAGCGACACTCGTATTTAGTTTGTTGTGGAAGATCACTCTCTGTTGGGTTGGTGCTTTATTTACCTCGCGATGACATATGAGTAATGGGGTTATATTTGTAAATTAAGTCATAGATTATTTTATTTTGCTTTCTTTGCTCCGAGCATAAGTCGATCAAGATCAAATGGCCGAAAATTCAGAAAACAATGCACAAGACGAACACACAATGGAAGAGTGCTACGAGAACCTGATTGTAATCGATGTTGGGGCCAATCTAACCAACAAAAAGTACAGCAGAGATCTTGATTCCGTTATACAGCGAGCAAAGGACGCAGGTAACGTACCACACCTCATCCCTTCAAAACCTCAATTAAGGCCTCAATTTCAGGGGTCCAAAAAATTATGGTCACTGGGACTTCGATCAAAACGAGCAAGGAGGCGCTGAGATTGACCAGGATATATCCCGGCACGTTGTATTCAACTGCAGGTTTGTCCCACCAACTTATGTCTCCCCGGGTTGAAATTTTGCATTCACAGGAATACATCCGCACGACGCGAAATCGTTCACCGAAGAGTCCTGGGAGGAACTGAGAGGGATTGCGCAGAGCCCCGAGTGCGTGGCCATCGGCGAGTGCGGCCTGGATTACAACAGGAATTTTTCCGAGCCCGACGAACAGAAACAAGTCTTCCACAAACAAGTAAATTGTCCGCTTGTGAAATCAGAGCTCTCTAATCGGAATTTTTAGATCGAACTCGCTTGCGAGCTGAAGAAACCGATATTTATTCACGAACGAGATGCACACGAAGATCTGTTGGAGATATTAGGGAACTATAAGGGGCGACTTCCGCCGGTTTTAATTCATTGTTTCACCGGGACCTCCGAGCAAGCTCTGACTTATCTCGACCGAGGCTTTTACATAGGATTAACAGGTAATGCTGATGTTATCAATTGGATTGTTGATTTTAGTGGTTTAATTTTGGTTTTAGGGTATTTGTGTAAAGATAAGTCAGACTCTGGTGTCCGTAAGTTGCTGGTGGATGGTTCGATTCCGTTGGATCGTTTGTTGGTTGAAACGGATTCACCTTTCATGTACCCCAATACTCGAGCCTCAAAACTACCTCTGCATGTTAAGGATGCGCTCACTGAAAGGTAACAAGCAACACTTTGTGCCATTTTTAGTTCCTTAGGTGTGTTTTTTAATTCCAGAAACGGTTAGAACGCTGTAAAAATATTTTTTTTGCTTTATGTTGGTAGTAATAAGTACCACCGTTTTGTGCAATATTTTATAATTTTTAAAACAAAATATAAAATGACTACTATCAACATAAAGTAAAAAAATATTTTTTGCAGCCTTCTAACCGTTTCTGGAATTAAAAAACCTGGTATGGTGTTTTAGATAAATAATTCATGAGTTTGTTTTTATTTTTTTCAATTTTTGATTTAATTTTTTGATTCATAAAATTGAGAACAAACATTTGTCATACAGTGCGAGTTACTTTGACTGTCAGGACATATGTAACCCAAAATACAATTTTACTTAATCTTTTCCTATCGTAATTGAAAAAATAAATGCTTAATCCTTTTTATCAAATTTGAAATTACAATTAACGTTTTCTAAAATATAATTGATTAATCTGAATAAAATTACATTTGATACCTACTTTCTGGAATACAATTGAAACAAAAAATCAATAAAACAATGAAATTTTTAATCTTCCATTGATTTGTCTGAGCCAAATTACTTTGATTAGTAATGGAATGAAATTAAATAGTAGGAAGGGTTCTTTGTATTGTGGGTTGCATATGACCTAATTTTTTTAAAGTAATTACGGGGTGTTTTTTAATTCCAGAAGACCTTGAAAAAATATTTTTTAAATTTATGTTGGTAGTGAAAGGTACTTAATATATAATGTTGACAGAATCACTCAATCATTGTAAATATCTCTGTGTGTAGTGTATATCCCAGCAATCCTTGATAATACAAATGATTTGACATTTGTTAATTTAGAAATAAAAAATTTGATTGTTGAAGATTAAGTTTGGAATTTAGTTATTAATTGTATTCAAAAGAGGAAGAAATTAATGTTGTGAATTGGTATAAAATAAGGTGACATGAGAGTACGATTGGTTGCAAACATTGACTTTTTTTTTAAATTGAACATCAATGTTAAAGGAGCACACAACAAAAAATTTTTTTTTAAAATTATTATTTATTGTTAAATTATTGTAGTCGGAATTATTTTAAACAATTTGGTGAAAATACAATGTAAAAAAAAAATATTGTAGGAGATATTAAGATAGAATACGCTGACAATGAGTTGAGCCCCGTATTTAAAATTTATTATAACCCATTAAATAATTCGAGTAGAAACATGTTACATATACAATTTTTCTTAGAATTAAACCTACTAACGACCTTATTTTTTGTTTTGTGCCCCTTTAACAAAAAGACCCGGTATATTTATTTTTGTTTTCTTTCAAGTGTCTAACTTCTCAATATATTATTCCCTGCCATATTTATTTCAAACTCTTCCTTCTTCTTCTTTCTGTGTCTTTCATTTTAACTATTTCACTATTTTCTAATTGAATATGCAGTTAATTTACTTCGGCATTAAAGAATTCTTTTTACTCACAGATCCATGACATTCTTGCACCGGTACTGCACCTTCCAGCGCAACGAGCCGTGCTCACTGCCCGCCATCGTGGAAATGATAGCGGCATTCATGAAGAAAAAACCCGAGGAAGTCGCTCTGGCCACCGCCTTCAATGCCCTCAAGCTGTTCGGCCTCTCTCAATAATCTCTTGGATGGGGGACACGTGATTTTTGATTTGCCCAACTTCTTCGGAAGCGAATTGTATTCTGGTGGTATACGGCGGGCCTTTCGTGCTTTTTTTTAAATGGTAGCTGATTTTCGGTGATTTATATTTTTGTAGCTTTAGTGATATCGTTCCATTTCGAATTTATTTACATGAACTGGACGCGTTCAATATTTATGAAATTTTATCGAAATGTTGTTGTCTTGTATTTTATTATGAATTTTATATGAATTTGATTCAGGGTGACGCAATGAGCCTGCTTGGTGTATCAATTTAATTTTGATGAGCGTAATTCATTTTTAATTAATTTTTATTTCTAGAAAGCGATAAGAAGTTACTTTATCTATTACTGGGAAAACTGAAAATTGCATTTTGTAATTTTATGCAATTAATCATAGCAAAGTCCAATTAAGAAACAGTGGACCATTTCTGATGTAATATTAAAATTAGTTGCAGTCAGGTCCAAAGGTTATTTTTTTACAATTAAAATTGGACTTGCGAAATGTTATTTAAAATTTTAAATAACTGTAGTTTAGAATAGGAATGTTTTGTGTATAATCGAAACGTTTGGGAACACTATTTTTATAACATCCATTGGGAAAAGTAAAAAATCTTTGTGCAATATATTTACAAATTATTCATAAACTCCAATTTCGACATAAACAGCAGAACAATGTGATCACCCTGTCACAAAAGAGCTAAATTTTTCTAGAAATGTAATTAGGATGTACTCATTTCTATGAAGCTCTAAAAATAACTGGGTCATGATGACTGGATCAACCTGAAAAAATTAGCTCACACTGAAAAATGTTTTCAAGTCAATGATATTCCCAATCAGCTGGATTTGGCCCTTTGTCTGCAAAACGTGATGACACTGAACTGGCGACCTTTTCATTGCCAAGCGTTTTTGGGGTCAATAAATTTCACGAGCGAAGGTTTCGGGAAAATCGTTGGTTATTTTCGTATTCATTCTAGAAACTTGTTTTGTTTGTTGTTGTATTTATAGATGATCGAAATTCTATCGAAAATTCTGCGGAATTAATTAAAAATAGGTTACACGTCAAATTTCGTTTTTGAAAACAATCGACGTAGAAATCCAGGTTTCTCTTTGAATCATGGCAATAGCGATTTCAAGAAATGTCGCAACGAAATGTTTTCTTTTCTTGCCATAAATTAATGCCTTTTTATGTGATATGAAGTTGAGAATGTAGATAATGGTGCCTTATAAAAAAAATTATAATAAAGATAAAAACCGATTGTTTTGTTTAGTATCAACGTGGCGATTAAAATCCTCTAGAAATTACCAGATGATCGATTGGTGCATTGTCATCGCAATCATCGAGGCGGGCTGTGACGTTTAAAAAAAAAAATATTTGCAAAATTTTCTGTATTTACGAAATTACTTTGACAAAACAATAGCAAATACTCAGACAAGTTGTACTAATCGATTCTTAACAATTTGTATTCGTTGAGGAATCGATATTTTAAATTTTAGTTAACGAGTGGAACTTTGGGTTCGAGATTAAATCGTCAAACAAACGAGAGTGGGAACGAGACTATAAATACAGGTTCGCTTTAACTGGCAGCCATTGTGTGAAAAATAGCGAAGTTGTTAACAAGAAATAAATCGTTACTTGTGATTTTATTAAGCCGTAATTAACGCAGAAAGTAAGTTGATTTGAATTTTTCTTAGTTTAGTCGAGTTTTAACCACGTCAGAACGAATTTAATCTGAATCTAGCATTCGTCGTTTTTTTTTCTTTTGTCTCCAATAACAAAATTGGTACACAAAATTTTATTGTTTGTGTCAACATTTACATTCGTGCGAAAATCCTAAGGTAATTGAATTCATCTAACATAAATTCCCCGAGTGAAATTTGCTGATGAAATTCTTCGTCGAAAAACATGGCGGACGGTGACGTCACAATCGATTGACGCAGCACTAACGAAGTCCTTTGTGTTTCAGAATGCAGATTTTCGTCAAGACCTTAACTGGTAAAACCATCACCCTCGAGGTCGAGCCGTCTGATACGATCGAAAACGTGAAAGCCAAAATTCAAGACAAGGAAGGAATTCCCCCAGACCAGCAACGTTTAATTTTCGCCGGAAAACAGTTGGAGGACGGCCGCACCCTCTCCGACTACAACATCCAGAAAGAGTCCACTTTGCATCTCGTCTTGCGTCTCCGAGGAGGCATGCAGATTTTCGTCAAGACCCTAACCGGCAAAACCATCACCCTGGAAGTCGAGCCGTCCGATACGATCGAGAACGTCAAGGCCAAGATCCAAGACAAGGAAGGTATCCCGCCAGATCAACAGCGTTTGATCTTCGCCGGAAAGCAGTTGGAGGACGGCCGTACTCTGTCTGACTACAATATTCAGAAGGAATCCACTTTACATTTGGTGTTGCGTCTCCGAGGTGGAATGCAGATTTTCGTCAAAACTTTAACCGGAAAGACGATCACGCTCGAAGTCGAGCCCTCTGACACGATCGAGAATGTGAAAGCCAAGATTCAGGATAAAGAAGGTATCCCTCCAGATCAGCAACGTCTCATTTTCGCTGGTAAACAATTGGAGGATGGCCGAACTCTTTCTGATTACAATATTCAGAAGGAATCGACTCTTCACTTGGTTTTGAGGCTCCGTGGTGGCATGCAAATTTTCGTGAAGACTTTAACCGGGAAAACTATCACTCTCGAAGTAGAACCCTCTGATACGATCGAGAATGTCAAGGCTAAAATTCAGGATAAGGAAGGCATCCCTCCAGATCAGCAGCGTTTGATCTTTGCTGGAAAACAACTAGAAGATGGCAGAACCTTATCAGATTACAATATCCAGAAGGAGTCTACCCTTCACTTGGTGTTGAGGCTCCGTGGTGGTATGCAGATTTTCGTTAAAACTTTAACCGGCAAAACTATTACACTGGAAGTTGAACCTTCTGATACCATTGAGAATGTCAAGGCTAAGATTCAAGATAAGGAAGGTATCCCACCAGACCAGCAACGTCTTATTTTCGCTGGTAAACAGTTGGAGGATGGACGAACTCTTTCTGATTACAATATCCAGAAAGAATCGACGCTCCATTTGGTTTTGAGGCTTCGTGGTGGAATGCAGATTTTCGTGAAGACCTTAACTGGCAAAACTATTACATTGGAAGTTGAACCTTCTGATACGATTGAGAATGTCAAGGCTAAAATCCAAGATAAGGAAGGTATCCCACCAGATCAACAACGTCTTATTTTCGCCGGAAAGCAACTAGAAGATGGTAGAACTCTTTCTGATTACAACATCCAGAAGGAATCCACTCTCCATTTGGTGTTGAGGCTTCGTGGTGGTATGCAAATCTTTGTTAAAACTTTGACTGGCAAAACTATCACTCTTGAAGTTGAGCCATCCGATACAATCGAAAATGTCAAAGCTAAAATCCAAGATAAGGAAGGTATCCCACCAGATCAACAACGTCTTATTTTCGCTGGCAAACAACTAGAAGATGGCAGAACACTTTCCGATTACAACATCCAGAAGGAATCGACCCTTCACTTGGTGTTGAGACTTCGTGGTGGTATGCAGATTTTCGTGAAAACCTTGACTGGCAAGACTATTACCCTGGAAGTTGAACCTTCTGATACGATAGAGAATGTGAAAGCCAAGATCCAAGATAAGGAAGGTATTCCACCAGATCAGCAACGTCTCATTTTCGCTGGTAAGCAATTGGAAGACGGTCGTACCCTCTCCGACTACAACATCCAGAAGGAATCGACCCTTCACTTGGTGTTGAGACTTCGTGGTGGTATGCAAATCTTCGTAAAAACTTTGACCGGCAAAACTATCACCCTTGAAGTTGAACCTTCTGACACAATTGAAAATGTCAAGGCTAAAATCCAAGATAAGGAAGGTATCCCACCAGATCAACAACGTCTTATTTTCGCTGGAAAACAATTAGAAGATGGCCGAACTCTTTCCGATTACAACATTCAGAAGGAATCCACTCTCCATTTGGTATTGAGGCTTCGCGGTGGTATGCAAATCTTTGTTAAAACTTTGACTGGCAAAACCATCACCCTTGAAGTTGAGCCATCCGATACAATCGAAAATGTCAAGGCCAAAATCCAGGACAAAGAAGGTATCCCACCAGACCAGCAACGTCTCATTTTTGCTGGTAAGCAATTGGAAGACGGTCGTACCCTCTCCGACTACAACATCCAGAAGGAATCTACCCTCCACTTGGTCTTGCGACTTCGCGGTGGATGCTAATTATCGCACAAATTTTTAAATCTAATATGCTGCTTTATTTACAATGAAGCTTTGGCTTTGTAATAAAACATTTAATTCCTTTTTTCTACTTTTTATTACCTATAAGCTATTTTGTGTTTGAAAAGATTAAAATAAACGACTGAATCAATTTAAATTTGCTTTTATTTAATACTTTAAGTTACAAATTAATGTGAAGTTGATGGGTGTGAAAGCATCGAGACCGTTTCTGCGTGGTATCGTTTCGCTCTGGATGTTTTAAAGGTGAAGGGCTTCTGCTGTCTTCGGGGCTCTAATTTCGACAATTCGTACTCAACGGCTCGTGTGACCGGCACTTGCGTAGGGATGTGGACATAACGGATGTTCCTTCCTTTCACAAAGAACGAATCGAATGGAAATTCATTTCCTGAAATTAAAATCGTTTATTGAGTTTAATAAAAATTTATGCAAGAACCTCTCTGATTGTAGTAAATCGCATCTTGCAAGTCCACATTCATGAATCCATCAACGAATTTAATTTTTCCTGTAACACAACTGTCGTCGCGAAGATCTATCGTGGTGCGTTTCCCTTCCAAAGCCTTAACCAGCGAGGATAAGGTGTTATACAAATAGTATCTTTCCTTGGCCGTAATACGATCAGTCATAATTTCAATTTAAAATTAGATCACAAAATTTCGAATTATTTTTATTTATAACCTAAAAAATTTTTGACAGCGTTGTCAGTTGAACAATTTGGTTATAAAATTTCAGTTTGTTGCATTTGCAATTTTTTTTTAATTAAAGCCCCGCTTCTCAAACTTTCAGGTACTGTGCCACTTTGATTCAAGAAAAATGCTGCGAATGCGCCCCTAAAATTTAAAAAGAGCAGCACCATGGCAAATCACTATGAGGTTCCCCCTTGGTGAGTCTCGGAAATTTAATTTCAACCCACTGGATTCTTTAAGCTATCAGCTGTTTTCAAATCTAGGGCTGGTAAACCTCCGGTCGGGGTGCACCTGGACGTCCTGAAGGGCGACAAATTGATCCAGAAACTGATGATCGATGAAAAGAAATGCTATTTATTCGGACGCAACTCCCAACTGAACGATTTCTGCATCGACCATGCGTCCTGTTCGAGAGTGCACGCGGCGCTTGTCTACCACAAGCATCTAAACAGGTCGTTTCTGGTGGATCTAGGAAGCAGTAAGTGCGCCAACTTTGGTGGCAATGTTTTATTGTTTTTGATGTGTTAGCGCACGGGACGTACATCGGCCACTTGAGACTGGAGGGCCACAAGCCGACTCAACTGCCGATAGATTCTAATTTTCACTTTGGAGCTTCGACTAGGTCGTACATAATTCGAGAGAGGCCTCAAGTCGGCGTGCGGCCCATCATCGATGAGCTGGAAAAAATCGGAGAAGAGGGGGAAGGAGGCCTGCTGGGGTTGCCCGAAACGGAAACTGAATTAGATGTGAGTTCGTTTTTAGACTTAATTCTCCGGAATTGGCCGTTTTTTAATTTATTAGTTTTTTATTTAAAAAGTTGGTGAAAAAATATTTTTTTAACTTTATGTTGGTAGTAATCAGGACTTCCATAAGCTACCATTTTGACAATCATTTAAATGTTACAGAATGCATTGGACGTTTATTTGAAAATAGTCATTTTGCTTCCTTCTACAGAATCGTTGTGTTTTGTGTGCTCAGGTCAAATTTTTTTTAATCATTTTTCATTTTTTTTTCGACTTATGTTAGAACCCACATTTTCATAAAGTGTGTTCAGGTAAAATTTTTTGTTTTCAAATGGTTACAACAAGGGTTGAATCTTAAGAGTCGGTTTTCCTAGGTAAAACCATGCAAATTGCAGTGCACATTTTCATAAGGTGTGCTCAGGTCTTTTTTTTTTTTAGACTTATGCTAGAACCCACATTTTCATAAAGTGTGTTCAGATAAAAAAATTTCAATTTTTTCACTTTTTAAAATTAAAAAATGACGGAATTGTGAATTTTTTAAGAAAACTCTGATTTTTTCCGGATTTTCCGGCTTTTCTCCGGTTCTAATTATCCGATCGGGCCAATCGACCTCTCATTCTCTTCGTAATTCAATTTTCTACAATTCGTCTATTGACATCATTAAAATTGCTTCATTAGTTTCCATTTTACAAGCAAGAAACTAAAAGAAACTTATCATTATCTGTCAATACCCGATAACTTTTGTGAACTGGTTCAAAGTCACTTCCATCACTTAAATTAGGGCTAATTTCAGGTTTTGGGTGGATTTTTTCCATATGACAATATAATCAGTGATTAAACTTTGGAATGACTTTACTAATCGTTTGCACAGTTTGCAATATCCAGCAATGCAATTCTTAAGCTACGTTTGGAATTTGAAGGCTTGTTCTGAATTTGTATTATTGGCCATAAAGTCATTTTCATAAACAATCCAAAATAGAAAATTGTTTCCAAACGTCCCTTACTGTTAATGGTTCATTTTCTAGTTTATCTAATTTCAATTGAAAAGTGTGCTTAACATAATATTTTTTAAAAGTAGCAATTATGACCTGAGCTAATGGCCAAATAATGCTTGTTGTATTGAGTGGTAAAAACACTAACTGTACATTTGAATGTTCTAAATGCGGGTTGGCCTGGTGCATTATCAACAATTAATAGAACTTTGAAATCGAGAGCTTTCTGCTTCATATATGTTTCCACTTCTGGCACAAAGAAATTATAAAACCAGTCAGTGAATACAGTTGTTGTTACCCATGTCTTTGTATTAGCCATACAATGCACTGGCAGCTGTTTTAGATCTTTGCCTTTCAGCGCTCATAGTCTTAGAGATCGATTTACTAGGAGAGGTTTCAACATTCCATCTCCAGATGCATTGCTATAAAGCAACAATGTTACTGGATCTTTGCTTGCTTTAAATCCACTTGCTCTTTTCTCAGACTTTGCTATGTAAGTGCGACTAGGCATTTTCTTCAAGAATAATTCCGTTGCGTCCGCATTGAAGACTTCATCTGTACAATATCCATCTTCTTCAATAATTCTGGCTAACTGTTCCGGGAAATTTTTGGCCGCTTCTGCATCTGCTGATGCAACCTCGCCTCGGATCTTGACGTTATGAAAAACATTTCTTTATAAAAAGCCAGTTAACCATCCTTTGCTTTATCAGACTTGACAGCGGAAGCAGGCGGGTTGGATTGCTTCATATGCTCACAACATTAAATTTTTGACGCTCTATAACGGAGAACCACCGCCTCCGATACTACGGGGAAGTCCCAAATTTTCTTGAAATTATAGACCGCACATTTTCAAATCCGCATAAAAAAGACCCGAGTGTATTTTCTAATTTTAAAGCTACATTTCTTTTTTTTTCTTTTTCTGTTCTTCCTTAATAATGTTTCGGAATTAGACAAGTCAATTTTGGAGAGATTCAAATTATTAGCTCCTTGTATTCACGTTTGTAATGTTGAAGACCTTTTTATTCTTGGTTGTCCTATTTTCGATGCAGCAATTCCTCCATTCATTTCTAAAAAAATTGATTCATTCTCTTTACTTTCTTCAAATCTTTGTAAAATTAATCCTCATATTAGTTTATTTTTACTGCGCCATTGTTTTTGGATACCTAATTTCACTTATAATCTTAGATGTTGTCCTTTTTGGAAATTTAAAAATGAGTGTCTTGAATTGGATAATCTTGTTATTTCTTCTTTGGAAAAAATTTTGAACATTAAATTTACAATAAGATCTTGGACTCGAGCCAAATTACCAATCCGTTTTGGTGGATTAGGTATAAGGTCTATAATTGATATTTCCTCGCCTGCCTTTTTATCTTCTATATTTTCTAATTCTGAACTTATTATGTCCATTCTACCTTCTAGTTTTTCTAATTTTGAAATTACATCCCTTAACAAGGCTGTTGATTATTGGAAGGAAATTTCTAATTCGTCTTTACTTCCAAAAGAGCTTTCTATTCAAAGAAATTGGGAGAAAATATTTCAAAATTTATTATCTTCCTCAAATATCACACAAAAAGCTATCTTATTAGCTGGATCTGAACTTGAATCTGGAGCTTGGCTTGAAGCTCTTCCATCTTGTAAATTAGGTACTCTTTTAGAAAAAAACATTTTACAAATTGCAATTTCACTTAGATTGGGCGTCAATTTCTGTCATCCTCATATCTGCTCGTGCGGTTCTTCTGTAGACTCATTGGGTCATCATGGTTTATCGTGAATTAAAAGTGCTGGTAGACTCTCTCGTCACAGCTGTATTAGTGACATTATTAAATGTGATTTCACTTTTGCCAACATCCCTTGTATCCTTGAACCTAGTATTCTGAGGGATGATGGCAAACGTCCAGATGGTATTACAGTTATTCCATGGAAAGTAGGTAAATCTTTAGTTTGGGATTTGACTTGTACGGATACACTTGCCCCTTCTCGTTTGACTGATTCTTCATTTTTTGCAAGATCTGCTGCACACTTGGCAGAAAATGTTAAGAAAAAAAAATATAAGTCAATTTCTGATGATTATTTTTTCATCGCCTTCGCTGTGGAAACTTTGGGTCCTTGGTGAAATGTTGCCCTTTCTCTCCTTGAAGATTTGGGGAGGCGTATTGTTCAAACCGGGAATTCCTCAAGCCAAAACATATTTGAAGCAACGAATAAGTTTGGCTATACAGAGAGGCAACGTTGCTAGTGTTCTTGGTACAGCCCCGTTTTCTTCTTCTCCTAATGAGTTATTTTATTTATTCTAGTTATTACTTATGTTATTTTATGTTATCATTAAGCAAATGTACCTTTGCAAAATTGACAAAAATTATAAAATAAAAGTAATTTCATTACTAATATAACCTTAAACCGATAGATGTAGTTATCCAAAGAGTGCCGATTTTATAAATAATTCTTGCGACAAATTTCAGAATCTGACTGAATTCAACACGGCCCACAACAGGCGCATTTCCATGTTGGGCATATCGGACGACACGGAGAAGCGCAACAACAGAAAACGCAAGCGGCGCGGAGTTTCGTTCAACGAGGACGAGGAGATCATCAATCCTGAGGACGTGGATCCGAGCATAGGGAGATTCAGGAACCTCGTGCAGACGACGGTGGTGCCGAGCATGCAGAAGCGCCTGAAGCTCAATGACAGCATCGGATTCGTAAATTCGGAACTGAAGATTCCCAAAAACATCCATTCTTCGATGCCGCAGCTGTACCAGGACTTGCCGCCAGAGTCCAACAACCCCAGTTCCAACAGTAACGTTAACATGTATAGTTCGTTAAGTTCAAAGTTAGGTTTAGTGTTGCCCAATCCTGCCCCTGACGTGGACATGGAGCAAAGTTACCCGCAACAGCAATCGTTTGTGCCAACGCAAGTGCAAGTAAGTGACAGTTTGGAGCCGAGGAAGAAGAAGTACGCGAAGGAGGCGTGGCCCGGTAAGAAGCCGACGTCGTCTCTGTTGGTTTGAAATTTTCTATTTGAGTACACCACGAAATTAATTTTGTTTGTAATGGAGATGTCAGTAAATTTGTAAATAACTTGATTTTTACACTGAGAATTGCAGGATTAGTGTGTTAAGATGGGAAAGAGTCGCCTTTCAGATTTTTGGTTTCGATTTTAAAATTGTTTGAGACATTTTCTTGAAGTTGATTTAATTTTACAAATCGATTTTTTGAAAATGTTTTTAGTGTCTTTTTTAACAAGTACTAAATTTCGATACCTTTTTTCCAAAGTATCGTAAGTGACATTTTGAGCGAAATTGAGATTTTGCATTATATCGTAAATATCGGACTAAATGCTTGTTCAGGCAGAGTAATATACCCATCAGTTTATTCTTTATGGTGATAAGAACACAATAAACCTATCGTAAGTACCAAGATAGTCACATGCAATGACCTTGTGGACAAGAAAGTTGTCTCCTGCAAAATTTGACAGATGTGGCTTATGATACTTTGGTAAAAACGTATCGATTTATTAAAAAAAAACTGGGCCATTGAAAGGAAATTTCATCCCTGTTTTTATCTATTAAATTGCAGATTGTTTAAAATAGGTATAGTTCAATCACTTTAAGAAGCACCTGTCACGTGATCGCATCTTTCACGATCGACGCAGTGGCGTGACACTTTTTTTTAACAAAAATCTGATGATTTCCATAAAATAGTTTTTCTTAGTTAAGTATCACTTATTTTGAAATTAATTTTAAAAGCGCGACGAATTGTCACTTGAGCGAGGTTTTAACAATAGAAATTTTAACTTTTGACTGTCACTTTGGTAAGTTGCAACACTGAAATGGAATTTTAGAGCTTGAATTTGTTGAAAATGAGGAAATACAGGGTGTCTCAGAACTTGTGGCCACCGCCAAAATTGAGCTTTAATTGCAAGTTATTTGATTTGAAATTTGGTGCACAACTCTGGTATTTAATTCATGACATTTAACACTTAAAATTTCTAGCCTTAAACCAGAGTCATACGTGCACCAAATCTCAAATAGCTAACTTTCAATTAAAGCTCAATTTTGGGGGTGGCTGCAAGTGATGGGACACACAAATTGAAATTATCGCAAAGAAAATACATTGCGTCATCGGTCACGTGACAGGCCCTTCTGAAAGTGAACCGGCTCTACATGGCGGTATTGTGATCCGATTTTGTCACTAAAAATCCGAAATTTGAGATATTCCTCGAGCTGCAAGTGTCTTGTTAATTGTATGAAGAAAAATGCAAAATAAAACTGCTAAATCAATTTTATGATGAGTTCTTGTCACATTAATGTTGGTAGTTACATAAAAACCGTTCCGGAATCTACATTTCAAATTCTCTATATTCCTAAATTTATAACAACTAACAATTGTTTCATAAAGTCACATTTAAGAATGATGGTACAGGGATGCAAGCAAGGATTGGAAAATTGCCGAATAATGAGAATTTAATCGACAATTTCCGTGTTTAAAAAAAAAGGTATTCGTTGGGAAAACCCCCGAGTTCACACACAATTGCATGATATGTATGTTTAATTGCTTGCACCTCTTTTGTACCGCATAACAAAATTGACAATGATTAATAGAGCTATGTATATATTTTATATAAAGCTTGAACATTTTATCATAAATACATGTTAATACATTTGTTTGGAAGACTGATAACAGTTGAGGCTATTATATGGAAGACATTGGTTTTACTATGGCGTGTTTTTTAATTCCAGAAACGGTTAGAAGGTTGAAATTTTTTTTTTTTACTTTATGTTGGTGGTAATAATTTAAATGTAATTTTAAAGCTACATTACTAATACAACCTTAAACTGACAGATGTAAAATGTCATTACTAAAACCCTACAGTAAAAAGAAATTCCACAGTCTTTTGACCGTTTCTGTAATTAAAAAACACTTATAGACCTCTTAATATCAATTGGAAGACTTTATATGCCGACATTCTCACAATCAGACAAGCAGCTACGGCTAACAACAATTGACGTTTTTACAAATTAAAATTATTTACATCACATTTTCAAATTAGTTAATACGTCATCCACTGTGGCAATCGATTCAGCTGTCTAAATTCAAAAGGCATTTTTATAGCTTCGTTGAGTTGACTGCTTTTAGCGCCAAAGTTGTTTAGTCGAAACCAACCACAATTACATCCAGCGCAATCTAATTGCTTATTACACACTTACGGTACGATTTCAAGTCAGAGTTGCGACGGCGCAAATACAAATGCGCCGTCGGAACCCCTGAAATCGGGCGCTTAAACTACAACAACATTTTTTCAACTTTTAAAACGGCAGACCAATCTGGAACGCTTTGATCAACGCACTGCCTGAATCGTATATCCCGATTATGCCGAACAGAGAACCTACGCCTATAATGAAGTAATCGAAAGCGATGGCTTGGGTGTCCATGAAGTTTCGCTTCAACTTCAAATGGAAATAACAGGGCCATATGAAGCTCAACATCGTTCCAGTCAAGCTGCCGATGAAGCCCATCAAAATCGAGAAATGAGGGATGAAGCAGGCCATTAGAATAGTGAAAACTATGATGCCGATGCGCCATGCCAGGCCCCAAACCTTCAACTCCCCGTCGATCCAAATCGTGGGGAAGAAGGTTTTCGGGCGGCCCTTGAACAAGGCTCGCTCCAGAAGCTCGCAGGTCGCGTAATACGGCAAGGGGTAACTCAAAAGCGCCTTGACGACGAGGCAGCAATTAACTATGCTTTTCAAGCCGTCTGAGTGCAAGTTGTTGGTGATGACTTCGCTCGTTCCGTCTTGGAAGGTCAGGAAGCAGACGTATCCGAAAACGGATTTGAAGATGGCGGCCCATATGTGGGACCAGTCTAGCATCCACTGGAATTTCGATGGGTCTTCCATGTTTCCTTCGAGCGTCGGCAGGAAGATCTGCGAGGTGTAGGAGAAGACGATCACTCCCAGGCAAATGGGGAAGTTTTTTACGTCTGGAACCCACTTGACTTTGCCCCAGCTCCACCCGCGGATCTCCAGTAAGCAGTAGCCCAAGATGATGACGTTGACGAGGATGTGGGACATGGTGCACCAGAATGAGAGGATGCTTACGTGTTGTAGAGATTTTAAAAAACCTGAAATCGTAAATTGTAAGTTGGAATTGATCTTTTTTAAATTGGTTCTTATGAAAGCTGAAACTTTGTAAATCATGCATGAATTTGGTCAAAAATTGACACTCCTAAAAAGAGGAAAAATCTTTTCGTATTTCTACGTTTTGGTTAGCGTATTGAACTCTTAACCTTCCAGTAGTTGCATGCGGAGTCTCGCTCCGCACGACTATGTTTTTTTTTTATTTTCCAAGGAATTTTCCATTCTTTCGAACGGCCGTTTTCAGCACCGTCCTAATTTATTGTCTAAATGTTAGTGGGAAAATATCAGAGCTGCAGATACATTATTTTTACTTTTTTTTGCATATTGCGGAGTGAGACTCCGCAGCGACTATTGACGTCTTAGGCAAATCTTTGTATGCGTTTTGACATTTTCGGTTTACAACAGCCCAAGGTGAATCTGTAATAATCATTTTCGATACAAGTGCACTGTCCAATAATTTTCAAAGTTTGTGGTTGCTTGTTTCAAGCACGAAGCCAAGTTGTGTGGAAAAGCTGCACAAAATAACAGCGTACGTTTTTTCACATTAAAAAAACCCATTAATTTATTGTAAATTTTGAAGTTGTTTGACAATTCGTCAAGTTAATATTGGTTTGTTCAATATCCACTTTTTGGGGATATTGGGTCGCAGACGGATTGTAGAATCCGTTACAATACAAACCGGCTAGCCGTATTATAAAACGACTAGGTTTTGTAAATCGGTTGGTTAACGTTTAGGCGGGTTGTAATACGGCTAAACGTTGGTCAGCCTTATTGTAACGACGTTTCGCGTTCTCCAATGCAACAAAATGACGCGTCGCCGTTTTATAAAACGGCGAAAAGGGACTTTATATAAAGAAAACCTTTCCTTGTAGCTATGACAAATATAAAGTCATAACTATAAGAAAAAGGTTTAACTCAATATAAAAGGTTTTTTTTTATAAAATGTCTAACAATTCTCCCTTTATCAAACGGACTGAGTTATTCAGCGATTCATGAAACACCTAAAATTTTCAGTCAAATTGTAAAAATTCTCAGTTCATTCTATATTTTACAATCTCCCCAATCATTTAGAAAACGACTGAATTTACAATTCGCCGCCGACATCTACAATATGGCTGATTGTCGCCCTACATTACACATAGTCAACATTCCGGCTAAACAATCTGTCTAAACGTTAATCAGCCGTTTTACAAAACAGAGCTGCTTTGTGAAGTGGCTAGCCGCTTCATATTGCGGCGGATTCTACAATATGGCTGCGATATGTACCCCAAAGTTTAAGTTAAGTTTAAATTAAAATGAGCTTGTTCAATGGTCCACAAGAGAACCAGTAAAAAAAATAATTGGCAGTTATTGGGGACTGCCGACAGAAGTGAAGACTTAAAACTATGAAATAACAGTGGAATAATATTTTGATAAGGAAAATTTTGAGTATTTAGTTCATAATTTGTTATTATTGGCTCATGTAATTGTAGAACATAATTAATTTGAACTTGTGAAGGAATATCATTGTGAATTTCGTAATCATAATCTGAATGTGACTCTGGAATGTATGGTTCATTCCGTTTTGATAGACCCCCAGTACGAGTTGGTAGAACATATGGCACATTTCTCGTTGATGGGCCTCCAATTTGTAAATTATGAAAATTCTGACATTTAGAATCATGCTTTACAATTGTTTTTGAGGATTGATCTGTCGATAAATTAATCAAATTAGTGGCTCCGTGACACGGTAACGAGGTGACGTAACTAGGTGCGAACTCGTAAGATTTACCCCATCCAAAAATCGTCTAACGCGCCTAAATAAGTTTTCACTTCAATAAAAAGTTTTCAGTGTTTATTTTGTACAATATCTAATAAAATTATTAAAATTTTGTGTTGTAATATTCATTAAAGTTTTTCTTGAAAATTTTTTTGCCCAAAACTTTTTTTCTTAATCTTTATGGCATAACAACTTAATAATACACTTGGAAAGGCTACAATTTATTACCAATTTTAACTTAAAATTTCAAAAAAATATAGAATTTTCTTTTGCGGAGTCACACTCCGCAGCGACTACTAATCTCTCAAAAAAGGCGCGACTACTGGAAGGTTAAGAAACAACTCAATGAATTTCGGTCTTTTTCTTCCCTCGTTACCTTACCTAAGGGTATCAGTACAATTCCAACGAGCATAATCCATGACCTCGTGTCGATGGGGCCTGCAGGGAAGATCCCATTCAACAAGTCTCCACACACAACCAGGTACAAAATGCAGGTCATCATCAGTTCGATTATTTGAGCTAAATTAACGATCCTGGCGCCGTACTTCTTCCCAAAACACTCTTTTGCTATTCCCACGTAAGAATCTCTGACTCGGACCTGCTTCCCGGTTTGCACGTCCAATTCGTACAGACACTCCACCAAGATTTTCCCGGTGTAGCAACAAATGTAGGCCACTCCGACCATCGCAAAGATGGCCCAATATCCGCCTCTCAGCACGGTGAAAGGCAAGGAGACTATGAACATCCCCTAAAACATGCAAGCAAACCCTATCATATCTCTTCAAACAATAATTTTTGCTTGATCTTCGACACTTGTAGTGTGTTTTTTAATTCCAGACACAGTTAGAAAGCTTTAAAAAAATAGTTTTGTTTTCTTTATGTTGGTAGTAATCAGTACTTAATGCCATAACCCATACAATTTTTACAGAATCACTAAAATGTTGCAAAAAATTGAAGATAAAGTTTTCTTCATTGGAAGTTTCTTTGAAAATACTCATATTGCTTCCTTAAGTTACTTAAATATTCGACAATATTTATGATGAAGCTTTCCTCATTGGAAGTTCCATTCAAAATGGTTTTATACTATATTTTCTAATTTTGAAGAAACATTACTAACTGACAGATGTGAAATGCCATTATTATCAACATAAAGTAAAAAAAATTTTTTTTCACATCCTTCTAACTGCTCCTTTAATTTAAAAATCAACTATGGTGTTTTTTAATTCAACAAATGGTTAGAACGCTGAACAATTTTTTTTTTAAATTTTATGTTGATAGTAATTGGTACTTTATAATATAATTTATACAATTTTGACAGGATCACTTAAATGTTACAAAATATTTACAGTGAAACTTTCCTCATTGTAAGTATAATTCAAGATGGTCATATTACTTCCTTTGACAAAAGCGTTTTGTGCTATATGGTTAATTTTGAAGCGACATTACTAACTGGCAGATGTAAAATGCCATTATTGTCAACATAAAGTAAAAAAATATATTTTTGACATCCTTCTAACTGCTCCTTTAATTTAAAAATCAACTATGGTGTTTTTTAATTCAACAAATGGTTAGAACGCTGAACAATTTTTTATTTTATGTTGGTAGTAATTGGTACTTTATAACATAATTTATACAATTTTGACAGGATCACTTAAATGTTACAAAATATTTACGATGAAACTTTCCTCATTGTAAGTATAATTCAAGATGGTCATATTACTTCCTTTGACAAAAGCGTTTTGTGCTATATTTTTTAATTTTGAAGCGACATTACTAACTGGCAGATGTAAAATGCCATTATTGTCAACATAAAGTAAAAAAATATATTTTTGACATCCTTCTAACTGCTCCTTTAATTTAAAAATCAACTATGGTGTTGTTTAATTCAACAAATGGTTAGAACGCTGAACAATTTTTTTTTTTAAATTTTATGTTGGTAGTAATCAGTATTTCATAACATAATTTATACAATTTTGACAGAATCACTTAAATATTACAAAATATTTATGATGAAGCTTTCTTCATTGGAAGTTTCATTCAAAATGGTCACATTCATTTCTTTGACAAAAGCGTTGTGTGCTATATTTTCTAATTTTGAAGCGACATTACTAACTGGCAGATGTAAACTGCCATTATTGTCAACATAAAGTAAAAAAATATATTTTTGACATCCTTCTAACTGCTCCTTTAATTTAAAAATCAACTATGGTGTTGTTTAATTCAACAAATGGTTAGAACGCTGAACAATTTTTTTTTTTAATTTTATGTTGGTAGTAATCAGTATTTCATAACATAATTTATACAATTTTGACAGAATCACTTAAATATTACAAAATATTTATGATGAAGCTTTCTTCATTGGAAGTTTCATTCAAAATGGTCACATTCATTTCTTTGACAAAAGCGTTGTGTGCTATATTTTCTAATTTTGAAGCGACATTACTAACTGGCAGATGTAAACTGCCATTATTGTCAACATAAAGTAAAAAAATATATTTTTGACATCCTTCTAACTGCTCCTTTAATTTAAAAATCAACTATGGTGTTGTTTAATTCAACAAATGGTTAGAACGCTGAACAATTTTTTTTTTTAATTTTATGTTGGTAGTAATCAGTATTTCATAACATAATTTATACAATTTTGACAGAATCACTTAAATATTACAAAATATTTATGATGAAGCTTTCTTCATTGGAAGTTTCATTCAAAATGGTCACATTCATTTCTTTGACAAAAGCGTTGTGTGCTATATTTTCTAATTTTGAAGCGACATTACTAACTGGCAGATGTAAACTGCCATTATTGTCAACATAAAGTAAAAAAATATATTTTTGACATCCTTCTAACTGCTCCTTTAATTTAAAAATCAACTATGGTGTTGTTTAATTCAACAAATGGTTAGAACGCTGAACAATTTTTTTTTTTAATTTTATGTTGGTAGTAATCAGTATTTCATAACATAATTTATACAATTTTGACAGAATCACTTAAATATTACAAAATATTTATGATGAAGCTTTCTTCATTGGAAGTTTCATTCAAAATGATCACATTAATTTCTTTGACAAAAGCGTTGTGTGCTATATTTTCTAATTTTGAAGCGACATTACTAACTGACAGATGTAAAATGCTATTATTATCAACATAAAGTAAAAAAAAAAATTTTCCAGTCTTCTAACTGCCCCTTTCATTTAAAAATAAACGATGGCGCCTTTTAATTCCAGAAATGGTTAGAAGTTAGAAGGTTGTGAAGAAATATATTTGTTTTTACTTTATGTTGGTAGTAATCAGTTCTTCATAACATTTATACAATTTTGATAGAATTACTTGAATATTCCAAATTATTTATAATGAAACTTTCACTTTGGAAGTTTCATTCAAAGTGGTCACATTACTTCATTTGACAAAAGCGTTTTGTACTATGTTTACTAATTTTAAAGCGACATTACGAACTGACAGTTGTAAAATGCCATTATTATCAACATAAAATAAAAAAAATAAAAATTTCACAGCCTTCTAAATGCCTCTTTAATTTAAAAATCAACTGTAGTGTTTTTAATTCCAGAAACTGTTAGAAGGCTGTGAAGAAATTTTTTTTTTCACTTTGTTGGTAGTAATCATTACTTCATAACATAATTTATTCAATTTTGACAGAATCACTTAAATGTTTTACATTGAAGATAAAGTTTTCCTCATCAAAATTTTGATTGAAAATAGTCATATTGCTTCCTTGGGCAGAACCATTTTGCGTTATAATTTCTAATTTTAAAGCTACATTACTAATATTAACCTTAAACTGACAGGTGTAGAATGCCATTACTACCAACGTAAAGTAAAAAAAATATTTGTCAAGTTTACAACCGTTTCTGGAATTAAAAAACACACTAGTCCTATAGAATAGTGAGAGATAAGGGTTGTTGTTATTTTCCTTGAATTTGTAATTACTGAATTGGACAGGTTTTACCTGAATGGCATTGGTGACGTTCCACGCCGCTTGGTACTCGTCTATCTTGACGGCGCTCTTTCCTTCCACGAAGTCGTCTTCAGACATGTCTATCGAGGACAGGGACTGCGGCTTTTTGACGCCGCCGCCGCCGGTCTGATAGCCCTGATTGAAGCTGTCCTCCGCCTGGCCGCCCGCGGTCGGGGACCACTGGCGCGTGGCCATGTTGCTGAGCTCGTGGTGCTCGGGAGCGTCGGCATGGTTCACCTGAGCGAACCGGACGTGCTCGCTCGGCCGCGACGTCTTCTCGGGGAACTGCTGCCGCAGCGTCTGCCAGGCCACGTTCACGGCCGCGCTTATCGGCGGCAGGTGGTAATTGGAAAATCGAGACATTTTCACCAACACAAACTAATTGGAAGACGCGGATTTTGCGCTCAAGGTTTAACCGCCGAGATGGAATTTCATCTGAAGGGACTCACACTATCAAAAATCGATATCAAAACTGAACGCGTCTTCAGTCTCACTTTTGGCCCATTTTTGCACTTGGTTCGAGTGGCGACGAGCCGCGGTTTGCGAAAAGGACGCTGAATTCGGCTGCTTTACCGAACTGAACTGACAATTAAACTGGCAGGTTTTCCATCTCGGCGGCCGACTCGCTCGCGAAAACTGGCACATTCACAGCATCCCTCTTCACGTCGGAGGGCGAAACAGGGCCGAATCGGGGGTTTGCGCGCCTCCTTTCGCCGATTTTCACCCCTCAAAAACGCGGATCATTTCAGGCGATTATTTTCGTTCTTAAAGGAAAATTGTTCGATTGGGAAAATTGGTTTTGGTTTTTTGTTTACTTGAACTGCGTTATTTTGATGGGACTGCGAATTTCGAAAAATATCGAGTTCGGCCCTTGTAAATTTTTGCAAATTTTTAGCGCACATTCCAGAGAGGCGCCAATCAATATTACATTTGTACGGTCTGTTCGCCAGATGTCACATGAGTGTTGTCTGTCTCGGATGCTTTCAAAAATTCACCTAGGAATTCATCGGGTTTCGGAAATTTGATAATGTCCTTGGCGTTCGAACAGGAAATTGGCCCTTTTGTGTCCTAACGTTGAATTTACCAATTTAATGAAATTTGATCACTTAATTTTATTGAAATTCATTTACCCTTTCTCTTTACCTGTTGAATTAATTTCAACATTTAAAGGCGCCTTCACCAATCCTACAAGTTCCAACACACACATATTTACCTATAGTGCGTTTTTTAATTCCAGGAACGCAGTGGCGGCTCGTGGTACAATAAAACAGGCGTTCTGCAATTTGCATCTCATATAATCAGGATCGTGTTTTTATTTAAACTTACCTATTTTTTGTAGATCAGATCTTTCTTAGTGGTAAATTTATCAATCATTAAAATTTTTAATTTCGGAGATAAATTTCTTTTCAATAGAAAGCATGGACAAGGCTGTTAACACTGAAATTGTATCGAACGTAAAGTTTACGAATTGCTTGCATACAATAAGCGGCGACTTTAGTTGATATATTTTGAATCGGATTGAGTTACCGATAAGTAGCTGATAACGCGCTATAAACCAGTGCCTATCAAACAGGGCGCTAGCCGCGAATAAAATTCATTTCAAGTCAGCTCTAGCGGGTTAAATGCGGCGTTTGGAATTTTTCCTATCACTGTTTCGGATGTATAATATAAATAAATAAATGCAAAATCAGCAGATTGGAGATTGGATGTTGATTGTTCTTAATATTGCTAACTCCATTGAATTGTGACGATGACTTTTGAAATTTTCATGATTTTTTATTTTTTCACTCAAGTGTACTAAATCATTCACTCCTATCTGTGTCCATGCTTTATCTCCACCAAAAAGCAAACATGGAAAGTACAAGAGAGCATTTTTCTTGTTGCAGCCATGAATCCAGTTATTCCTTGCATAAATTTCTTTGTTGAACTGACGTTTATATGGTTTTCCACGACTAATAGCGCTTGTTTCAATAATAATGTCCGGAAGCGGTCGATCTTTATTTTTCAAATCTATTTTTTCTTCGAAACTATACTTCACAAATCGTTTAAAGTTAATCAAATTGTCCACAACATCCATTGTCCAAAAAAAAAACACTAATACCATACACGAACACGAAACTATAAATCAAAGTTTACAACGACAAAGCCACAAAGCGAAAAACCGCACGTAACAACGTGCGAAATCTGAAACAGAATTGCGTGAAATGCAGCACATAAAGAGCATTAAACTAGCGAAAGAGTTTGGGTATGTGCAGGACGCGAGGGGAATAGTGGGGCTGTCTCAAGCAGTTCTGTGCACTGCCTCGAATGGCCCAGTATAAAAACAATGGTCCGCTCCGCTGAAACCGCAACAAAACTTAACTGGTTTGTTGAAATGTTGAATCCTCGATTGCATGGAGACATAGAGTTACGAGATGGTACGAGTTGTTGCGATTAAGAAAAAGAAAAATTCTGAGACGAAATTCAATTTTTTCAATATTACGTTTTATAAATTAAATACAAACGAAGTTAATTTTTTTGGCGTTAATTTTTTGGCAGTTCTACAGCTTTGCAGCACTTATGTAGGAGCCGCCACTGCAGAAACGGTTAGAAGGCTATGAAAAAAAAATTTTTTTACTTTATGTTGATAGTAATAGGGTCATTCTACCCTAATTGTCACCTCAGTAATAAAAATTGAAAATATAATAATCGATTTGATATAAGGCTGAAAATGTAGTATGCAATTTGTTTTAAGTGTCACTTGAGTGCTGGCTTGGGTTTCGAAGCGTGAGGTCGTGTGCTCTGCGTTTTGATAAACCAGGTATTCGTGATAGTGTGTCAATATTTTTATATTGAACGGAATTTATCGAAAAAGTGCTAAAAAGTCTTCACAATTTAATCGTACGGCCGATATGGCCAGCGCCCAATGCAATGCAATGCAATGCATGGACGAGTGTCCAGAAATAAGCGATTCAATAATTAACCAGGAACTGCCACCACTTAAGTTAGCTCGTACAGATGCAGAATGGCAAGTAGTCCAACGTAATAAAAGACCGCGAAGTCCGGAAACAACAGACAATCAACAACAATCTAATTATTGGCTGGCTAACATAACCACAACAAACAACAGATTCTCAGTCCTAGAAAACGATAAGGAAAACGCAACAGAGGCTGCTACAACAAGCAATGAGCCAAAACCGCCGCCAATTTTCGTTGAAAAAGTTAAAAATATAAATCCATTGATATCACTGTTAGATAGCATAGAAAAAGATAAATATGTGTTGAAGTCATTAAATAATGATCAGGTTAAAATTCAACCACTAATAGGTACAACCTATAACTCAATTATAAGCGCTCTAAAGGAAAAAAACACACAATATTTCACTTATAAACCTAAAAAAGACAAAACTTTTCGTGTGGTTCTTAAAAACATCCATCCCTCAACAGATGTAGAAACTATAAAGCATCATTTACAAAATTTGGGTCATGAAGTGACCAATATTTGGAATGCAAAATCACGGCAAACAAAAAAGGAGTTGCCAATATTCTTTTTGGACTTAAAACAAAATACTAACAACAAAGAAATATATAAAATAAAGTTATTTATGAACACCGTTATACAGTTTGAGGCGCCTCGTCCCAACAGGGAAATACCACAATGTATGAGATGTCAAAGTTTCGGGCATACGAAAAATTTCTGCTACAAAGAACCACGCTGCGTTAAATGTATAGGGAAACATTTAACCAGTGATTGTCCAAGGAATAAAAAGGATACAAATGTAAAGTGTGTAAATTGCGGCGAAAATCACCCGGTAAACTACAAGGGGTGTTTAGTCTACAAACAAATACAACAAAAAATTTACCCTGAATTAAGAGAAAGAACTACAATGACGAACTTACAACCAGGAACAACGTATGCGCAAGCAGCACGATCAAATGTGCAACAGATGCAATACACTAGCAATAATAACCACCAACAAGCTCCATACCAAACAAATGATTTATCTGAACTCAAAACCATGATGAAAAATCTTATTAATCAGATGGCGACAATAATGAACCTCATTTCCACATTAGTCAATAAAATGTCTTAATGGCTCAGTTATTGAAACTAGTGGTATGGAACGCCAGTGGTCTGTATCAGCATATACAGGAAGTTCAATCATTTTTACAAATTAATGAAATTGATGTAATGTTGATTTCGGAGACACATTTTACGGACAAAAATTATGTAAAAATACATAATTATACAGTTTATAATACGAATCATCCTGATGGGACTGCGCATGGGGGAGCTGCCATCATAATTAAGAATAACATTAAACACCATGAACTCCGTAAATATGCTCATGAACACATACAGGCAACCACAATTGAAATAACTGAACAAATCAATACCTTAAAGGTATCAGCAGTATACTGCCCACCAAAGCATAATAACAAAAATGACCATTATGAACATTATTTTAAGACACTTGGCAATAAATTTATAGCTGGTGGAGACTACAATGCCAAAAATACTTATTGGGGATCAAGAATAACAACTACTAAAGGTAGGGAGCTATTGAAAGCCATGTCAGCAAATAATTTGGACTTTTTATCAACTGGGCAGCCGACGTATTGGCCTACCGATCCAAAAAGGTTACCAGATTTACTGGATTTGTGCGTTACAAAAGGGATCAATAAATTTAATACTAAAGTTGAATCAAGTCTTGATCTTTCTTCGGACCATTCGCCGGTAATAGTTACTATGCACTCTAATATACAGCAAATGACAAACAAACCATGCTTATCTAATAGATGGACCAACTGGGAATTATTTCGAGAAAATGTAGAAGATCTCCTCAATCTCAACATCTCACTTAAATCTGCAAAAGAGATAGATGATGCTGTTGACACTTTAACCAAAGCAATACAAGCTGCAGCTTGGACAGCTACCTCGATGGTTGAAGCTTCTCAGAAAAAGGTAAACTGTCCTATTGTAGTTAAACAAAAAGTTGCAGAGAAGAGGAAATTAAGAAAGCGATGGCAACTTACGAGAGCTGAAGCAGACAAGCAAAAGTTAAACAAAGCCGGTAAAGATCTTAAAAAATTACTTCTAGATTTGAAAAATCAAGCCGTGCAAGAATATCTAAAAGGCCTATCGCCCACTAAAGCCACGGACTACTCATTGTGGCGCTCAACAAAAAAACTAAAAAGACCACGACCACATTTTCCACCAATTAGAGGAAATAATGGTAATTGGGCTAAAAGTAATAAAGAGAAAGCTGAAGCATTTGCTCATCATCTTGCAGAGGTATTTAAACCGCACCCGACAGTAATACCTGAAGCGGACTTAAATAAGATAAAGGAGTTTTTGGAAGCGCCATTTCTAATGGACGTACCCATTAAAAAAATAACCTATTCCGAATTAGATAATACATTAAAAAAAGAGATCAATTATAAAAAAGCACCTGGTTTTGACCTAATTAATGGAAAAATACTACGAGAATTACCAAGCAAAGCAGTAAAATATGTATTGTTTATATTCAATGCTTCGCTAAGATTAGGCTACTTCCCAATCGCTTGGAAGATAGCTCAAATAATCATGTTACCCAAACCTGGAAAAAATATTAATGAGGTAACATCATATAGGCCAATTAGTCTGCTTCCGATCCTTTCAAAAATTTATGAAAAACTAATTCTAAAAAGGCTGAAAATAGTGATAGAGGATGAAAATCTAATTCCAGATCACCAGTTTGGTTTTCGAAACAATCACGGGACTGTTGAGCAAATTCATCGAGTCGTTAAGGAAATTGGTAATGCCATGGAAAAAAAGTGGTACTGCTGCGCTGTCTTTCTTGACATAAGCCAAGCATTTGACAAAGTCTGGCATGATGGGCTTTGTTACAAAATTAAGGAAAATTTACCACACCCATTTTATGTTTTATTAAGATCATACTTAACCGAAAGACATTTCTTAGTGCAACAGCAAGATTGTTTAACCAAGCTGCATCCTATAACATCTGGGGTTCCTCAAGGAAGTGTGTTAGGCCCAATCTTATACCTACTATATACAGCTGACCTTCCCAAAACCAGAGCAACAACAGTAGCAACATTTGCTGATGATACCGCTCTTCTGACCTCCCACTCGGATCCTGCAACTGCTTCAAGGATTATGCAACGTCAACTTGATAAAATACAAATGTGGCTAACAAAATGGAGAATGAAGGCAAATGAAGACAAATCAGTACAAGTAACCTTCACTACAAAGAGAAGTAACTGCCCATCAGTTGCACTAAATGGCAAACAATTAAAACACGAAGATTACGCAAAATATTTAGGTATGCACTTGGATAGGAGAATGACATGGCAAACGCACATTTTTACTAAAAGGAAGCAGCTAGGGTTAAAACTAAGGCAATTCTATTGGTTATTAGGAAGACAGTCACAACTTTCAATAGAAAATAAGCTGTTAATATATAAAATAATAATCAAACCCATATGGACATACGGCATCCAACTATGGGGAACAGCTAGCAACAGTAACATAGCAATCCTTCAACGGTTCCAGAACAAAATGCTACGAATTATAGTGAATGCACCATGGTACGTTCCCAATTTAGTGCTACACAGTGATTTGTGCGTACAATCGGTTCAGGAAGTGATAACAAGGTTTAGCGCTAGGTACCGTGACAGAGCGGAAACTCACCCAAACGCTCTAGTGAATAAGATTATGGACCCTACAGATGAAACAAGACGTTTAAAACGATTTAAACCTGCAGACTTACCAACGAGGTTTGATTAAAATCAGATCGAATAATATAGGGAACACTCAATGGAGTCCTCCCTACAAGTCGGTTTATATATAGATGTATTATAAAAAGTACTGATTGTCCTATTTGGACAGATTGTATAATAGTTTAAAAAAAAAAAAAAAAAGTGTCACTTAGAATATTTAAAAAAAATACCACTTTTCTAGTATTTTTCTTCAATGTTGGCAATACCAGTGGTTCTATGTTGTGAGTGGGATATTTTTTCTGTTATTTGGGAACCCTGTTTTGGGTCTGCATCTTTTGTGATGTTTTTGGCGTTTCCTGTAAATTTTGCGATTTTGGAGTTACGATGTTTGATAATTAGGGCGCTGATATATAAAATGCCATTACTACCAACAAAGTAAAAAAAACTTTTTTTCGGCCTCCTGGAGTTAAAAACACTATAGCTGTGATAGCAGGTTTTGGAAAATTTTAAAAAAGGCTTACAGATTAAGTTTCTTTTGTCTTGACATGCAAACGTTTATAATATAAAATAATTTAGTTTTGTCTGTTTTTATTTAGAGGAATGTTTTAGAAATTTTTTAAGAGTTATTTTCAGTTATGGAACTATTTAACCATTTCCTATATTCCATAAACTTCTTTTACAAATATTTACACAGTAAAATCCTCTGAATTTAACACAAAATACATTTAATTATGGTTAAATAGTTCTGGATCTTCACAGACATCTATGGAAAATAGAAAATGAAAATGTAGGTACAGGATAATTTAATATTTGATCTCGTAAAGATAATTTTTGGCGGTATGGTGTAAAACCGGTTTGCTGGCGGCCAATCACAGATCTGTTCTCTGCTATTTTAAATAAGTATAGGTCAACTTTATTAAAAAAATCCAAAAATGCAAAATATTCAAAATTAATATTTAATCATTAAATAGTACAATCAAAATTTGATTCAATTTTGGAGAACATTAAATATTAAATAATGATGGAAATATTGATCACTTCCCTAAAGTATCTAAATTTGATAACGATCAGTTTGATCAGTTCAATTGTGTCATTAGTTACTAAATTAAATTATTAAAGTGCCCAATAATTAACCACTTATATTTTATAAAATCTTCTATATGTACAACTTTCAGTTCTGCACAACCAACACACCATTCTGTAAATGGCAACAGTTTTTATTTGTGACCACTACAAAAAAAATATTTTAACAGCTCCAACAAAACTACCAACATCACAACAAAACCTACGTTTCCTTCTTAACAATTTTACGGCCTAACAAATCAATCTTCTGCTCGTAGTCCTCCAGCTCGGAATCGGAGCTGCAATCATTGGAACTGGAATCGTGATAGCACCCCAGACCCGGCAAAATCGCTACACAAGTCAATTCGGAATTACCGGCTGGAATTTGGGCATCGCCGTGTGCCTCACCCGGTTCCTCCTTGGCAGAGCTCGCCTCATCCGTTTTGGCTCGCTTGGGGTCTCCCAATTCTGCAGTTTCCGCCTCCTCGTCGCTGGTTTTTCGCTTCTTCGGCTCAATTTTCTTGATGACCCCCTTCAACAGCTTCGTTTGCGACAGCTTGCTGCCGAGGGCCGCCTTCGACTTCGCCGGCTTCACTTCGGCCTGCAGCTTTTGGTCCAGGTTCTGCTCCTGCAGGGTGGCGACGCGGTTTCTGAAGTCCCTCAGCTCACGCTCGTCCTCGAGCAGCTTCTTCCGGTCGGCGGCTATCTTCGTGCGGTCCACCAGGTCCAAGAACTCGATCTCGTCGTCGTCCAAGCCTTTGATCATATTTTCTGAAACACGACACTTGCAAGATTGGCCCTTTTTATGTTTCGGGGGGCTTACTGAGTTTGTGGGCCTCTTCATACTCCAAGTCCCTCTTCTGTTTCTGCTCTTGCAGCCTCTCATAAAGGCTGCGGTGGTCGTAAGGCTCTTCTGGGGCTTCTGCAACGTACGAGAGGTTAAGATGGAGATTTTTTTTTTAATTTACTCAACCTTTGGGATCTTCTGCGTTACGGACCCGGTCCCATTCTTCCTGTTTTTTTTTTCGGGCTTCTGCTAATTCGGTTTCTGTAACAAATCCAGAACTCATCCTACCCGTTACAGCCAGCAATTCCCGAAGAATGAAGGCCAATATGGCCAACGTAAACTCGCGAACTTCCCATGTCGACGCTTAGGCAACTTCATTTACGGGGAAACAGGTATGATGTGTTGCATATCTAAATTTTTAAAAAATGTTTTTAATATTAAAAATTAGCAAAATTTTATTGGCTTATTGATTTGACGGCTGATTAAACAAACGAAAATAATAAAAAAATTCGGTCTTATTGAAGATAGGATAGGGACACCATTTTCAGCCACTACAACAAATTTGTTTAAGGAGGCCAAAAGGATGTCCCTATCCTACCGAGTGATTTCTTCTACAAAACAAAACTTGCGACGTAATTTGACGCATAATTTAACCTAACTTTCCACTCAACGTCATTGTGTCAAGTAAAAAAAGTCATGGCGTTCTGGTCGGGAAATTTTAAGAATCACCCCGTATAATGCGCACGTTTACATACGTCATATGACGTCACGAGGTGACAATCGAAGTTACATGCAACGTAAGAATACGTGTATTTCTTGTGTTGTGAAGTTTCCCTTATTATGAAATAATTGTTTCAGTTATTTACATTTTTAAATTTTTTTTTCACTTATTACAAATTTAACACTTCACAAACATTTTAAAAAACACATTTTTTAAAAATTGTTAATTACACATTATTAAACATTTAAAAAAGTACATTTAAAAAAAATCAATTCACAATGATTAAGCGTTTGTTAGTTGACAATTTCGTAAGTGATCTTTTACATAAAATACACTAGATATCAGACAATATACAGTGTGTCCAAGGATGGAGATGACAAGAAGGAAAAAAAATTTATTTGCAACTTTACGCGAAAAAGTTATTCTTTATAAAAAGTTTTGCTTGTCTTGGAAAGTCATAAACAATTGTCATAGTTTTATTAAAATGTACAGGTGTTCTAAAAATTGAAAAATATGAAATTGACTTAAGCAAAGTAGTCTTATTTTTTATTGTTGTAAACAATATTATATTAGAAAGGTGTTTCAAAACTTAAGAAAAGCTCAAATACAAAGTTTGGTAGAGATAGTAGCAAAATTTTGTATGTACAATTGCGGCCATATCTACGTTTATCTAGCAATCGTTTTGGAAAGAATTGAAAAAGCAACAAACAAACAAACAATTCGAACATAAATAGCTACAGTAATATTAAGAATTGGCCAACACTAAATATCGATTATTGCATAAAATTTTAAATCTAAAATAAAATTATTTTGAGACAAATTCCTCTACATAACTCCCTCCAACCTCGACACATTTTAAAATTCTTTTTAGAAATTCACTTTTTATACTTTTCGGTCATGCGGCAGGTCATCTTTGTAAACTTTTTGTTTTAAAATTCTCCATAAAAAATGCCAAGTAGAGTGAGATCAGGCGACCAATCGCACAGCTCGGCTCAGTGACGTCACGCGCCAATTTTAAATTTATTATAACTCATTAAATAACCCGAGTAGAAACAAAATACATATACCATTTTTCTTAGAATTAAACGTACTTTTAAATTAAACGAACTTATTTTTTGTGTATTGTGCGCCTTTAAGTATCCTATTACACAATGGTATGAAGCACGTTGAACTCGCAGTTGGAAAATGTAAGAAATGCAAATTCCTCAAATATTGCAAAATGTACTATATTATGTCCTAATAGTTCAATGAATCAGAATTTTGCAGTGACATTATTCATATAACCCTAAACTGTCAAAAGTAAAATGCCTGTCATTTACTGCCAACATAAATTTGAAAACAAAAAATAGGAAAACTTTCGATCAATTTAAAATGGAATTGTAATCAAAATTCATAATTAATTTCAGCTGTAATGTCAACATTTTTTATAATCAAAGTCTGTGTGGATATCAAACAAATGTGATAGGTCAGTCGAACTCTGCCCTGCGATAACTACAAAATTATTGTAAAAAAATTAAACATCAGAACAATTTTAATAACACAGGTTTCTATTTCGGAAGCGTCTTGTTCAATTCTAATTTGGTTCTAGAAAAAAGTATAGACTACCGAGGGGATCATTGATCGACGTCGCTGCAGTATAAAGCGGGACAGACGAAAGTTTCTTCGACATTCATCAGCTGTTCGGTGTTGTGACTTGTTCAACTATAAACAAATCGTTATTGCATAGCTGCGTGTGAGATGGGTACCAAATTAAAATTGTGCTATTTTTTGCTGCCTCTGCTCATAGGTGAGATTACGACGCACTTTACTTTTGCTGCAATGCTAAATTTCAGCGTTTGTGGAGGGTAGAAAAAAAATAACGTTGAAAGCACCCAACTGGAACCCCACGTACACAGCCAAAGGAACCCTTTATATTCCCTACGCCGAAATTGAGGAGCCTTTCTATGCCTGGTAATTATTTTTTTATACTTTTTATTTTAAAAAAGGGTTGTATTATTGAATAAGTGAAAACATATTTTTCAAAGGCCATTTTGAGAATGAAAATCACATTAAGTTTTTCCATTTGAACAATTTTCTACATAAATTATTTAAATTTTTAGTCTTACCGCCAAATTTTAGACCAATAAGAGACTGGAGTATCATGGGTTGTCTGAAATTTAGGTGCAATTTTTCAACGACAACAAAATTTTCATACAATGTCTTTCGAATTGTGCAATTTATAAAATAAATATTGCTAAATTATCATTTCTATAATAACATTTGAAGAAACAATAATACCCACGATTGTATGATAATAAGGTTCATTAAAAATCCATTAAAATTATACCTTCTTCTAATTTGACCTTAGATTACTCGAAAAAATGGATAATATCACTGAATAAGTAAAGATATTTTATGCAAAGGTTATTTTTGGAATATAAAATAAGTTTTTCCAGTTTGAACAATTTTCTGTAAAAATTATTTAATTTTTCGTCTAATTTGAAACAACCAATAAGACAAATGAGTTTCGCCGGTTGTCTGAAATTTGGGCGGAATTTTACAAAAACAACAAAATTTTTATCAAATGTCCTTCGAATTGTGCAAGTTAAAAAATAAATATTGCTAAATTATCATTTCTGTAATAACACTTGAAGAAGCAATAATACCCACGATTGTATGATAAGAAGGTTACGATACGACTTATTTTATTTTATAATGGGCAGTAAAATGCCTCAAAGACAGATAATAAAATTTTATAAAATCGTGACATTAAAATTATTAGGTACAACGCGTCGGCACATTAAATGACGCACGCCAACGTGTTACAAGCGTGTTCGTTGGGTTGCTGAAATACTGAATTGTCCCTTAGGTTCGATGCAGCTTCGAAACAGTCTCGTATAGATTATTATGGTGGAATGGTAAAAACGTACCAGTTAAATGAGGCCCCATATGGAGTTAGTTTAAAACTGGCGCCAGTAACCACCGAAACGCAACTGAATACCTTCACATGTCTTGCAGTAAAGGGATCAGCAGACAACAGGATCTCGCCACAGTCAATTCTGCCTTCTTTAGTGGGTTTTGAGTGCATTGGTAGGTGGCACTGAATTTGAAAAGACATTTTACCATGCGATTCATTGCAGGAGACGAAATAATTGACGGCCAACGAACGGAAAAATGGCAATTGAAAGAAGTTATTGGCCACAAAGAAAACAAATACACAATGTGGATGAAATACAGAAGCGACCAATCGCAGCCGGGAGTTAAATATGCCATCCCAGTCAAGTATGACAATTTTTTATGTGTAATATAGCGCAAGCCATTACAACTGTCATTTTAGTTGTCACTATTTTTTAATCAACTTTCGCTTGCAGGTACGAAATGAGAGGTTTCAATTCGCTTTTGGGCAGTCACTATGATCATTACTATTTACAGTACAACGATTACAACATTGATGACATCACTCCTGATACTTTCAAGATCGATTCGAGTAATAATTTCGAAAATTTGGTTGGATTGAATTCAATGATTTTTTTTTTAAGATATGACCTGCACTTCGTTTCCGGGGCCTGGGGATCGGCACATTTACACTTTCAATCCAATGAAGGAATTCATACATCCGGCGTCCACATCGCACGTCGATTTCGAATTTGACAAATTCAAAACCAAGCATGGAAAGATTTACGCCGAAGAAAAGGAACAGCACCAACGGAAGGAAGTGTTTCGGCAAAATGTCCGTTTTATCCACGCCGTTAACAGACAACATAAAAGTAAATGTTCACAGTTCCCAAATTTGGGCTTAAATTTAAAATCATTTATTTTAGTTACTTACATTTGTTTTCCTTTTTCCATAACAATATTTTTTAATTTTTTTTTCACCTATTACAAATTTTTAATTTTTTTTTCACTTATTACAAATTTTTTAACACTTCACAAACGTTTTAAAAAACACATTCTTTAAAACATTGTCATTTCTGTGTTGTGATCTCCTTTAATAATGTGTAATTGATAATGTTTTAAAGAATGTGTTTTTTTAAATGTTTGTGAAGTCTTAAAAAATTTGTCATAAGTGAAAAATTGTAAAAAATTTGTAAGAAGTGGAAAAAATTTAAAAAAATGTTGTGGAAAAAGGAAAACAATTGTAAGTAACTAAAACAATTATTACATAACAAGGGAAATTGATTTAAATTAAATTAAAGTTATTTATTTGAAATTTGGCGTATGACTCTGGTAAAAGGCTAGAAATTTTCGGTATTATTGTCGACGTTAGTTTTCGGAAAAAAAATATAAACTGATTTTTTATAAAAATAATATCTCCAAATTTCGTCAAATTTCACTTTTCAAGATCAGTAAGATATTGAAAAAAATTCAAAAGCTGTAATTAGTTTAAAATTCCCTTATATTGGAATTTTAAGAGTAAAAGTAATGATTTATGACTGCAAAAACAGTCGTTAGTAACTACCCGCAAAGGTAAGTACGATTTAAATGTATGGCATGTATGGTCACTTTTTGTTACAATTTAAAATATTTTAAACAAACATTTTAAAAAACACATTTAGACACAAAACACACAATATTTTTTTTTTAAATAAATTTTATTTACAGAGATTTTTTATCTCATGTGTGGACAATTATTAAGTTAACACTTAATATAATTCAACCTGTATCTGTCTCAATCAGACTGATCCTAAAATGTGAAACTCGACAAAATTTGGAGATATTATTTTTATAAAAAATCGGTTTTTATTATTTTTCTCGAAAACCATCGCCGACAATGAATATTTAAAACAGGAAATTTCTAGTCTTATACCAGACTCATACTTACACCAAATTTCAAATAAACAACTTTAAATTAAAGCTCAATATTGAGGGTAGCCACGAGTGATGGGACACCCTGTACGTTATTTAAAAACCACATAATGTAGGCTATTATTAACGAAGATGAAAACCTCCGAGTTCATAATAGCAATTATGTGCGAGAAAAATACGACTTTTTATCTTCAATCAATTCCTAATTGTTCTTATTAGCTTACACCTTGGGAATCAATCACTTGGCCGATAGAACTCCCCTTGAATTGAAGGCTTTGCGAGGCAAGATTTATACAGGAGTCGAAAACGGTGGCGGCGCCTTTCCTTACCAAAACATTGATGAAGCTCAATTACCCACTCAATATGACTGGAGACTTTTTGGAGCAGTGACACAAGTTAAAGGTGCAATTTCCCCCTTGATTGACCAGCGTATTAATTATTTTGTGCAGATCAGTCAGTTTGTGGATCCTGTTGGTCTTTTGGAACAGTTGGAACCATTGAAGGGGCTTACTTTTTGAAAACCGGTCAGCTGGTACGGTTGTCTCAACAAGCATTGGTCGATTGCTCTTGGGGGTATGTACAAAATTAGTCAAAATAAACCAGTTTTGAAATTGGGGTTGGCGACTTGCAGTTATGGTAATAATGGCTGTGATGGAGGTGAAGATTTCCGAGCTTACCAATGGATGTTAAAACATGGCGGCATTCCAACTGAAGACGAATATGGGCCTTATTTGGGCCAGGTATTTTAAACCGTTTAATTTGAAATTTTATTAATAAATATTATTTAGGATGGCTACTGCCACGTCAATAACGTCTCACTTGTGGCGAAAATAACAGGATTTATCAATGTCACCCCTGGCGATGAAGCGGCGCTTAAATTGGCCATATTCAAGCACGGCCCAATTAGTGTGGCCATTGATGCTGGCCACAAAACGTTTAGTTTTTATTCAAATGGTGTCTACTACGAACCTGAATGGTAGGTCTTAATTGAGTAGTCCAATTGCAAAACCAGTTATATCCATAATAAGAGCGTTAATCAACAAAATGAGTTCTGCAATATTGCACCTTATAGTCAAACACTTTAAGGTGCAATATTGCAGAACTCATTTTGTCGATTAACGCTCTTATTGCAATATGGATATAACTGGTTTTGCAATTGGGCTACTCAATTAATGGATTGAATTTTCTCTAATGGATTGTTTTAGTGGTAACAGGTTGGATCAGTTGGACCACGCGGTTCTTGCGGTGGGCTATGGGACGATCAACGGCCAAGATTATTGGTTGGTCAAGAACAGTTGGTCCAATTATTGGGGCAATGATGGCTACGTGCTGATGTCGGCGAAAAATAACAATTGCGGCGTTATGACTCAGCCGACTTACGTGACGATGTAAAATCGGCTGTTTTTTAATGAGGGAACAATGGGCTGTGGGTTATAACTTACTTTGAGTGTTCTTAAAATTTTTATTGTTCTGCTTAAGTGCGGCAATGTTATTAAAAAGTGTCGTTTTTAGGATGGCAGCTTACAATTTTAATGCGTTTGTGTTTGCAGTTTGGGCAATAAAAAAAAGTATTTTTTTTTATTGGTAAACTTATGTTTCATTTATTTCCACTCCTGTTTTCTTTCCTGTATTTTGTATTGCATTTGCACAACATAACTTTAAAAAAAATAAAGTCAATCGGGCAATGTATGCAACCAATCGTACGTATTATTAAATTGTAATGGCAAAACGTTAGAACTATTTATTTAAAAGAAAAATTACAATAAATTTTCGAATTGTCTCCTTCACATTCTAAACAATACGCTCTAAACGGTTGTAAAATTCCTGCACAGCATTTCTTTAAAAAATGGGATTTAATTCATTAGTGTTCCAACAGATGGTATCGATGAAAAAATTAATTTCTGGCTTGTCTGAAGCTATTGTTATTTTTATACCAATTCACAATATTAATGTTTTCTTCTTTTAGATACATTTTAATAACTAAATTCCAAATTAAATTACAACAATTAAATTTTTTATTTCTAAATCGACATAAATGTCAAATTATTTGTATTATTAAGGATTGTTGAGTTTATTTTTTTAAATTTATTTAAATCAAGTTTCCCTTGTTATGTAATAATTATTTTACTTACAATTGATTTCCTTCTTCATAACAATATTTAAAAAAAAAATACTTACTACAAATCACAACCATTTTAAAAAATACATTCTTTAAAACATCGTCAATTACACATATTGCATTTTAAAAACCACAATTTAAAAAAGAGTCAACACAATGATTAAACTGAAACATTTACTTTTTTAAATTTAAATAAAATATTTTTTATAAAATAAAACAAAGCTTTATTTGGATTTACTTTTTTATTAGAACAGCCTGCATATTAATTAAATCACAAGCTATTATTATGACTTCATCTATGATTGGAATTAAATTGTTGTTAAATTGTTGAGATATAAATTTCTGATTGACTTTATTATTTTAATTTTATATTTTATATATAGTGTATGTTGTGTCATCAATGTTCTTTTATTTAAAAAAATTGAACTGATAATTAAGAAAAAAAGCGTTGCCGATAAAAGGAAAAGGGGATTTTCTTATTCCCAGACTGATTTGACGTTACGAAAGCACCTCAAAATGTTGCAAACATTTCTCCATCAATACAGACGCATTGGCCATCCATTGGTTTGGAACCCCAGGGAGAAGATGATGTTCAATCAGCGAAAAAACCTCTGGTAATTCCAGCGATAAGAATCAAAATGGCAATTACAAGCAAACATCTGCATATAAATAGAAGATTCCTTCACATTCATCTCAAATTTGCAAGAAGCGTCGATCTGCAAGATGAATAAGATTGCGATAGTTTTATTGCTGTGCACTTTTATTGTGCTGAGCGCTTCCGCGCCCTCAATGGAAGCGACTCAACGATTAGTTGAAGGTAAATCTCAATGTCTAATAATTTTTTTTTGCTAATTTTTCCCTTCAGAGCCCGTTCGCGGACTTAGACACCGGCGAGTAACGTGCGATTTGTTGAGTTTGGAAGTGAAGGGCAACAAATTGAACCATGCAGGTTGTGCTGCACATTGCTTGGTTAGGGGCAAGAAGGGCGGAAGATGCAGCGGTGCTGTTTGCTATTGCCGCAATTAATTTATTTGTAATAAAAAAGGATTTTGATGTTTGCTAATTTAATGTTTGTTTGTTATTAAAAATAAAAACTAAGTATATTTTAACAAACCGAGTTATTTATATTTATACCCAACAATAACTATAACTTAAATCGTAACCATCATCGTAACTGTACTCCTAAGATGGTGGGAAAATGAGATAGTGAGAGAATGAGATAGTGATAGTGTTCGAGAGTTCGGGTGTTCGGGTATTCGAGTGTTCAGGTGTTCGGGTGTTCGGGTGTTCTGCAATCTACCAAACGGTAAGTTGGCGTGTAGATGTAGATGTAGATGTAGATGCAGATGTAGATGTAGGTATAGATGTAGATGAAGATGTAGATTTAGATGTAGACGTAGATGTAGATGTAGACGTAGATGAAGACGTGGATGAAGATGTAGATGTAGACGTAAGATGTAAGACGTAGATAAAGATGTAGAGGTAGAATGTAGAGGTAGGATGTAGAGGTAGAATGTAGAGGTAGAATGTAGAGGTAGATGTAGAGGTAGGATGTAGATGTAGATGTAGACGTGAACGTGGACGTAACCGTAAAGGTAACCGTAAACGTAAACGTAACCGTAAATGTAAACGTAGATAAAGATGTAGAGGTAGATGTAGAGGTAGGATGTAGAGGTAGAATGTAGAGGTAGGATGTAGAGGTAGAATGTAGAGGTAGAATGTAGAGGTAGGATGTAGAGGTAGGATGTAGATGTAAATGTAGATGTAGATGTAGATGAAGAGGTAGGATGTAGATGTAGATATAGATGTAAACGTAAGATGTAAGATGTAGGTAGGATGTAGATGTAGATGTAAATGTAGATCTACGTAATTTGACTTCTAGATGTAGATGTAGATGTAGAAGTAGATGTAGATGTAGATGTAGGATGTATATGTAGATGTAGACGTGGACGTGAACGTGGACGGAAACGTAAACGTAACCGTAAACGTAACCGTAAATGTAAACTTAACCGTAACCGTAAACGTAAACGAAGGCGTAAACGTAAACGTAGACGTAGATCTACATTTACATCTACATCTACATCCTACCTCTTCATCTACATCTACATCTACATTTACATCTACATCCTACCTCTACATCCAACCTCTACATCCTACCTCTACATCCTACCACTATATCTACCTTTACATCTACATTTACATCTACATCTACATCCTATCTCTGCATCTTACCTCTACTTCTTACATCTTACGTCTAAATCTACATCTACATCTACGTCTTCATCTACGTCTACATCTAAATCTACATCTACATCACTATCTCATTCTCTCACTATCTTATTCCCTCACACTCTCACACTCGAAAACCCGAACACTCGAATATTCGAACATTCTCAATATCTCCTCGTTTTCTCACTATCTCATTCTCTCACTATCTCAATCCCTCACTATCTTACTCTCTTATACTCGAACATTCTCACTAACTCCTCATTCTCTCACTATCTCATTCTCTTATTATCTCGCTATCTCGTTCTCGCACTATCTCATTCTTTTTCTATCTCATTCTCTCACTATCTCGTTCTCTCGCTATCTCGTTCTCTCACTATCTCATTCTCTCCTCATCTTACTCTCTCACTCTCTTTTCTCTCTATCTCCCTCTCTCTCTCTCTCACACACACTTGCTCTTACACTTTTCTTAAACTTCAATTACACTTACACTCAATATCAGCAGCCGTTTTTTATTAAAAATAAATCAAATTTCGAAATAAGAAGGTTTATTATTATTCAATTAACCCTAGAATGATTTTCGGGTTGGAGATAAAACGTGCCGCGTCCTGTATACAGGGTGTTCACGAAAAAACGCCCCAGCTCCTAGCGCTATTATTAGGAGTCCAATTGTAACAAACGACACGTCAAATTAAATGGTTCAAAAAGTACTACAATGTGTAGCTCAAACATAATTTTTACCTGTTTCTCCATTCAAAGGTCAAAGGTCAACTTCATTTTTTCAAATTACAACCTTATATTTTTCTTTGACAATTTGATAGAGATTTTTTTTCTGAATTCAACGATGTATCACAATCAATGTTTCTGATTTATTTTAGGGTAATAAAGAAATTAGAATAATAACTAATATTATTAGCAGTAGGCTTTGAAAAATAACTGAGACGTAGCGGTGGCTATGGAAACGACGTCTCACAAATAAAAATTACTATTACTATTGTTGCAACAATGGTAATAACCATGGTAACCGGGACATTTAACTGGAGAAATACGTTAACATCGCCGTCAGAAACTGGCTATTAGTTTGTTTACCTATTTTTTGTAATAAAAATGAATAATAGTGAACTAGTGAAATAGTGAACTAAACGATCCACTGGCGTAGAATAAATTTGTGTAATTTCTTTTTAAGCGAGTTAAGGCGAGATCAATCATTTTATACAAAAAATTTGTGGTCTGATGAGTGTCAATTTACAAACAACAGACATTTTAATCGTTTCAATCACCGCTATTGGAGTGTAGAAAACCCACATATTACCATCGAACAAAATCCTCAGATAAAATTTTCGGTGAACGTTTGGTGCGGAATATTAGGCGCCAGGATACCTAATAGGACCAATTTTCATTGATGGAAATCTCAACCAAGAAAAATATCTTCAAATTTTGCCTGAAGACTTAGAAGAAATTTTAGATGACTTGCCGTTGCCATTGAATGGAATGAACTAGTATTTCAACAAGATGGCGCTGCACCACACAAAACGCTCTTATGATTAGGGACTATTTAAATATAGAATAATGAAGACAAATGGATTTGAGGATATGTACCTATACCATGGCCCGCCCGGTCTTGTGACCTCTAGAGTTTTTCTTTTGGGGATACATCCAAGATATTGTTTATGCTACGCGCCCGGAAACGGAGGAAATTTTGAGAGAGAGAATAGTCAACGCTTGTCGGGAAACACCAGCAGAAATTTTAATTAATGCTACACAAAGTGTAGGATCTAGATGTCGACGAAAATGTCTGGAAAGAAACGATGCCCAATTTGAACATTTTTGTTAATTTGCCATTTCTTTATTTAATTGTTTAGTTATTAAATGTTATCTGTTGTTGTTCATAAATTAATTCTTTAAAATACGTTGTTTCCGTACTGACACATCGTTTCCATAGCCACCGCTACGTATCAGTTATTTTTCAAAGCCTACTGCTAATAATATTAATTATTATTTTAATTTCTTTATTACCCTAAAATAAATCAGAAATATTGATTGTGATACATCGTTGAATTCAGAAAAAAAATCTCTATCAAATTGTCAAAGAAAAATATAAGATTGTAATTTGAAAAAATGAAGTTGACCTTTGACCTTTGAATGGAGAAACAGGTAAAAATTATGTTTGAGCTACACATTGTAGTACTTTTTGAACCATTTAATTTGACGTATCGTTTGTTACAATTGGACTCCTAATAATAGCGCTAGGAGCTGGGGCGTTTTTTCGTGAACACCCTGTATATACACAAAAAAGTAATAAGAGGGCACAAAATCGCAAAACCTTCCAAAACAGGTGTGTCAACGCACTACATAAGCAGACATAAAAAGGGCCTATCGAACGCATAGGCCCTCAATTGCGGATTTTTAAAACGTTTTTTAAAATATTTCACAGTATTGTGACAAGGAATAAACATTTCCAACAAAAATAACAAGATAATACATAAGTATAAATAAGGAAAATATAAATGTAAATATGTTGTTGCGTTACCAATGTCATAATTTCTTTTATTTAAAATAATTGAACTGATAATTAAGAAAAAATAAGGTGCCGATAAAAAGAAGAGGGGATTTTTCGGGCTGATTTTGCGAAAGCACCTAAATATGCTACAAACATTTCTCCATCAGTACCGACAAATTAGGCATCCATTGGTTTGGAACCCCACGAAGTGATGGTCAGCACCAAAAAAACCTCTGGTAATTTTAGCGATAAGCAGATAAATACATATAAATAGAAGATTCCTTCAGAGTCATCTCAAAACTGCAAGAAGCGTCGATCCGCAAGATGAATAAGATTGCGATAGTTTTATTGCTGTGCACTTTTATTGTGCTGAGCGCTTCCGCGCCCTCAATGGAAGCGACTCAACGATTAGTTGAAGGTAAATCTCAATTTCTAATATTATTTTTTGCTAATTTTTCCCTTCAGAACCCGTTCGCGGACTTCGACACCGGCGAGTAACGTGCGATTTGTTAAGTTTGCAAGTGCCGGGGTTCAGGGTGAACCATTCAGCTTGTGCTGCACGTTGCTTAATTCAGCGCAAAAAGGGCGGAACTTGCATCAACGGTATTTGCAATTGCCGCACTTAATTTAATTCTAATAAAAAAGGATTCCGTTTGTTAATTTACTGTACTTATATGTTTGATATTAAAAATAAAAACTGTATATTTTAACAAACCAAAATATATAAAATATAGAAGAACATTAAGTTATCAAAATAAAGAACTTTTCCTTGCGCCGTTTAGGAGTATATTCTTAGCGTACAATAAAATATATGTTCTATATTATTATGGAATACAAATTTGCATGTTAATCAGAGAGTTGCATGTTGTATTAACTATATTAATATTAAAATTAATAATAATAAAATTAAACAGCTCTAATGTTTTAGCTGGTGAGACATACCTGAATTATTGTTTAACTGCCCAAAAAATTATTATAAGTGTATTGTTAGATGACTAACTGCTGGGAGAATTAGTTATTCCGAGATATAATTATAAGAATTTACTAAGTTTTCCATATAGACAACCCATAATACAGCACAAATATCCTAAGTGTTAACGTACCTTTATCTACTTGTTGAATTTTATTCGGTTTTCTTCGTAGTCCTTGTAGGAGTGGCTTAAAAATAATTATATTTGCAGTGGAAGCGCACTTGTATGGAAAATTCGATTGCATATCAAAAATTTTTATTTATGGATATAATTGTTGCATATTTATATAACTTTGCACACATTTATAAAATTAGAAATTAAAGCTCGAAATAAACACCTTAAAAAATATATAAACGTAAATGTTATATACAGTAGAACGTCGATTATCCGAACGTCAATTATCCGAAACTTCAATTATCCGAATGACGATTTGATTTATCCGAACGTCAATCATCCGAATCGTCGTTAACTTTGCCATTACATTACATTATAATGTGATTGAAATATTATTTGTTATTCAATATATGTTTATATTCTATCATTTTGAGCGTTTTAGTGCTCATAAACTATGACTGTTCGGTCATCCGAATTTTCGATTATACAAACGGTAGTCGGTCCCAATTAGTTCGGATAATCGACGCTCTAAGCTAAGAATATAGTTCTAAACACAATGGCGCATCGATAATTTGATTTGTTCCAGTATTCTGAATCACACAGACCATCGTAGAATTTTCTATATATTCCAATTATTTTCAAAGTAAAAAATCTGGCTTAATCAATTGACTGTGCATCGGAGTAAATTTGTTCAACAATCATACGCCGGAGGAATTTTTTTCGTTTTTACAATTTTACAATTTTGTGATTACCTCGATATACAACATTTTCAGGGACCTCAAGTTCATTGAGCATTTTTATTTGTTTCTCTCGTTTTCTGGCTATTCTCGATAAAGTACATTTCCATTTGATTAATTTTGGTCATAAGCGATAATTGTGAAGTTTGAAATATTTTACTTAAATAGTCGTTGATGAAACGTCGCACGTAACTCAATAATTTATTAATTTTGCCATTTTAAAATTGCTTAATAAACTTTTAGTAGTCGTATATTTAATTTTTGACCTTTTTTTTTTTCTAAATAATATTAAAAACAAAAAATTTCTAGGAACGCGACCTGATTTACATATTATATAAATTAGGTTAATCCTAATAAATAAATGTACAATAAATTAATGGAATTTTGGTTGTCTGTTGTATTATGGATCAACGATATTGAGATGTTGGTTGCCTACCCAGCGCAGCTGTTAATGAAACGTAACTCAATTATAAAGTAATTTCATCATTTAAAAATTATTTAATAAACATTTTGTAGTCGTAATTAATTTTTTGATTTGCTTTCTATATAAAATTATTAAAAATAATTTTTTTTAAGAACATCACCTGTTTTTCAGATGTAAATCAATTTAATCCTAATAAATATATATACAATAAATTGTAACCAAATCTAGTAATCATCAAAATAAATAAAAAAATATTGATACACAGATTTTGATTAAGTATAAAATCCAAGGAAGCTGAATTCCAAAGATAGTAACCAAGTTTGCTTGCAAAATGAAAATCTACACAATTTTTGTGTTGTTGTCTTCAATTCTTTTGGTGTCGGCGTTACCTTTAGATGAGGCTGAATTCGGCGTGGAAGGTATTTTTTAAATTAAATTGCCATACATTGTCTAAATTGTGTTTCTTTCGTTTCAGAACCAGAGCATGGGCTCAGGGTTAAAAGGGTAACTTGTGATTTACTCAGTTTTGAATTTGGCGGTTTTAAACTCAACGACTCTGCATGTGCCTTTCACTGTTACGGGCTCCGCAAATGGGGCGGTAAATGTAATAAAAACGGAGTGTGCGTTTGTCGCTGATAATTTTTAAGTTGTAATAAATTAGTTTAGTTTGTTGAAAATAAATCTCTTCACTGAAAAAAATGCTACCTAAGAATTTTAAAAAAACCCACTTCTTACATTAAGAACTGATGAAAGTCTTGTATTTAGCACTTTGTGCTTGCCATTAGAACGAATAATATTAAATCTAGCAAACCACTGTCTTGGATTTAGCACTGGGATTCTCAACTTGTGGTGACCTCACTGAAGGCTTTGTTCGAGATGAACGTTAGGTCCAAGGGTTCTATAACACAATTGTTTAGAAGCCTTGCGCTGGGTCCAGTTAGGCGGATATAATTGTACGGAATGTTGAAAATTGCTTTATGACCTTCTGCAAAGGACTGTTTACTGACAATAGATAAATTACTTTAGAATTTCTTACAAATTTAGTTAAAAAAAAAATTCGGCTTGCAGTAAGAAAATACATATTACGATGTGCATTTTCTCTATTTTTATTGTAAAGTGAATTTTTAGTAACTTACATAATTAGTGAGTGTTTAATTGTGAAGAAATGGGAAATATTACAAGTGGTTTAATTTGCCGAGATGAAGATGTTAATTCAATGGAATATTAATAAATGTCGATCAATAAAATGATCAGCTTCAAAGACCATTTCTAAAAATGGTACTGAAATTATGGGGATTTTCTGATTCTGTGTGTGATAAATTCGCATGTAAGTAAATTTGTTGTAATTATAATTTTTCTCACACTTTTACCTTACCGAATGAATTTTTTAAAAGTTTTTTCAATGTAATAACTATTAAATAAATTGTTTTTTAGTTTATTTCCGTCGGAACGAAAAGTAAGAAGAGATATAAAAAAGATATGCGAATCAGTTGCTTCGATAACAGAAATTATAGTAACGAGGAAGGTAAAGAAATAATTTTGATTTTCGTTTATACATTTAGTGTTATATCTATCTTATAACAAATTTTACTTTTTAGCGGATGTAGAGCTCTTTGTAAGAATTTAACAAAACCCAAGCGTGGCTGAAGTACGCGGATTTGTGGAAAGGAAATCTGCATAAAGTGGAATGACGCCAAGAATTATTGTTTATAGACTAATGGTCATTATTGAAGCATTCAAACTGGTCTATATTGGTAAATTTTTATAATAATATATCCATGGTACAATGTAAGCATTTTGTTTCGTTGTTTTTAGATTGATGTAGATTTTGGCCAATTATTTCTTGAGAGAAAAACAATTTATTTGTGTGGCGGCCAAAATTCATTGAGAAGGCTAATGACTTCCACGAGCTTCCATTTCATATACTTATATCTGTTACCAAATGATAATGTGGTTCTTAAACTGAAAATGTATTTTTAAACAGGATGTGATGTGATGTTAAATTTTCACCTACTAATAAAAATATGTATGAGAAATAACTGTATATTCTAAAATTCCTTCAATTCAAGCATTACATTCTACAATTCATAAAAATTAGAAAAAAATTATTGTATTTACAAGTGATTATTTAATATAATAAGGCCATCTTCAATTCTTAAATAAGAAAACACATTATTAAGAAAATTCTTAAGTAATTAAATAAAAGTTCTTGAAATCAACATGATCTATTCTTAAATGTAAAACTTATAAAAGTTTATAAAATTAGAACGACCCATTCTTGAATTTGTCACAAAGAATCAACGTTCTTGAAATTGAGAATGACCCTTTCTTAAATTTGACAAGGATGAACATTCTTAAAACTCAAGAATGACCAATTCTTTGACCAAAATTAAGAACCTATAAGAATTTTTTTTCTGAGTGTTGCTTTTGTGAGATTGTGTGGCCATTTTAGCTTTTCCGGATAAATTGCTCGGTTCAGGGAAGAGCCAATGACAAAATTGGACATAATGTAACATTGCGCGGATTGTTACAGTTCGCCGTCGCGACGGCAGCGATTGGCGCCGCGAACACGAATCATCTTTCCTTCTTCCTTGGTCGAAAATATCGACCACTTTCCTGTTTTTAATTCAAACTTGGAACGTCAATAATAAAATTAAAATTAGCAGGTAATTGGCACAGATAAAAAAGTGTTGAATTATTTATTAATGAAATTGAAAAGCGATCGTGGGCGAGGGGTCACATCGCGGTATGTCACATAACAACCGATTAACAATCGCGCCATTGTTTATGCACAATAAGCTTATATGGAACCGATGCGGCGATTGTTCGCCAAGACGACACGCCTTGGTGGTTCCGCAGGCCGAAAATTGCCCAACGACCAAATTAAACAATTATCTACAAAATTCTGGAAGACTTTTTCCTCCACTGAAAGAAAAATGATCGATTGCCCAATCGATTTGTTTGTAAACAGGGTTTTTTAACTTTTCGAGATAGCAATCGGGGCATTGGTGGGTGTGGTGCAGAACCGATGGAGTCAATGACAATAACGTGGTGTAAAGGCACGCGAATGTGTCCATAAACTTGTTTTATATTCACGACTTCACTTGATACGTTCACGATTATAGTAATTTCATTATTTCGTAACGATAAAACGGAATTTATGGAGGAAGCAAGCTGAAATTAATTTTTTTACTAGCAGACACCATCTGCAGGACGTTTCGCCTTGCTTTCGATTAGGAAAATTGAAAAATTGTGTTTTTCAAACATTTTCTAAAATAATAAAAATTAATAAGAACCTTTCATCACAGCAACAATAATATTGGCCAATTGAAACAAATTTTTAATTAAAAATTAACAAATTACTAAGAATAGACGTAAACCAAATTAAGAAGGTTTTCCTCTTTTTTGGAGTGCGTCGTTGCTACTGATTACCAATCATCATTATTTCTCTCTGCCACTAGATGGCACTGAAAAAAAAAACGAGACGATCGAGGTAATAAGAGACGCGACTATGTAATTTGTTGAAACTGGGAACAGGTAGACACTTTATATTTAGACAGTATGTACGTTGACTAAAGCATATTATTATCCATGGTAGCTAAAAAGTATGGAAACCATTTTTAAGTCGTCTTATGATTGAAATTTTTTAAAATTTTTAGTCCGATCGGCACCAAAATTCACAAGAACCCTGTCCAGATTATACTAAAGTTTTCTTGAAAATTTCATCAAAATCGGTTCAGCATCCGGTTTTATACAACGTGTCCCAGAAATAATGCCATTAATTTTAACCAGTGGTAGAACTCGTCAAATCCAAGAACTTTTTTAAATAATTTTTTGTTGTAAATGATTTAATTAACAAGTTAAAATTGTTGACAGATTTGACTCTTATTTCGTTACCCGGCTATGGATAATAATGCTGAAGTTAAACACCAATAAGCGTAGAACAAAAAACCAATGCAAAAAAACATTCCCTGTTTTTTAGTTCTGTCGACGCAGCAACTCATTAATTTGACCGTAGCTGTTATTGTAAAGTTCTGGAATGCAAATTGAAAAATGCTATGGTAATACATAAATGAAATAATTTGAATCCTTGTCAAAGTTTTACTACCAAAAATGATATGTTCAAAATAATTGTTACAAGTTACAAGTCACAATAACAAAGACTAGATGTGCGGCGGGTGGTTTAAATAAATAAGTAAAAAAATTATTTATTATAAAACGCACACACCTTGAATATCCAATGAAAGATAATTTTTATGCAGTCAGCAAAAACTAATATTCACGATCACCGTCAGTGATTTATCAAATCAAGGCGGCTCGTCAATTTCAGGGGGGGTAAAATGCCAAAACCAAATTGCGATTTCGAAAAGATGGTACATAAAAAAAAAGTTTGTTTTGAGGGTTAAAATTAATGACATTTCCGGGACACGTTGTATACAATAGTTGAAGTACCCAGTTTCGCTCGATGTACAAAATTTGATAACTGTAAGATACCTTTTGGGCGATATACCCCCCCCCCCGGCCCACCTATCTCGTAGACATACGCGTCTTGTCCCTCGCCAACCGCTGTGCACCAAAAATATAGCACTGACCTTGATGATATATTTTAATTTATATGAATGTTTTAGGAACTCATACAGGGCAAAAAATATTCAATAATTTAAGCGACAAATAGGAAAATGTTCAGTCAGTCCGATTGGCACCAAACTTCACAGAAACACTCTCCAGACTATGCTAGAGTTTTCCTGAAAATTTCATCAAAATCGGTTCAGCGGTTTCGGAATTAATAGGGAACATACACACTCACACACAAACATCCAGTTTTATATACAAAAAACAGTTTATAAAGTTATGTATTAGCTATCATTTTTTTATCTCTTCAGCTTTAAACACAAAAAAATATATGAGATAAAAGTTAGGATAAAAAAGCTACCCAAAAGTTCAAACAAAAGATTTGTAAATAAAATAAACACATTGTTTCATTAGAAAAAAGTACGACATAGTGGTTAATTCTTTTTAAAACTGTTTAAATAATTTATACGTTGTTATGGCAGATAAATTGTGCCTTGTGACAACAATCAAGTGGACAAATATGAAAAACTTTTCAACTGTAGATTTGCCAACCTTTTTTTGCCACATAAAATTGTCTTTTTTATTGAACTGTAGAAAATTAAGTCGTTTTATCTCGTTCTCGAAGTTATGCTACCTGCCCGACATACCAATCATTTTTCCATAGTAAACAGTATAAAATTTTTGTGTGATTTTATTTTTGCTACTGAAATGCAAGGTTTTTCTAAAATCTGTTATTATCATTAACCCCGTCTCTTATTACCAAGTCATTTTAAAATATGTGCTGTAATAAGAAACATTAAAATAGACTTCCTTGAGAATTTTTAGTTTTAAAAAACTTCAAGTTGTGACAGCAAAAGACTTAGTTTTTTTAACTGTCAGGCTCGCTGTAAATTCCATCGACGTTATTCTTAAAATCTTTGAAATAATTTAAAAAAAATTAATGTTGCCCAATACGATCTCGAACTGTTATTCTCTGATTTCACTCGAGTGTTTTTACAACCGACGATAATTTATCTGAACACATTACGGGTTGTCGCAATTTCTGAATAAATTAATAAATAAAGTTGACATAATTTATTATTTAAAAAAGCAACAGCGCAACTCATTTCGGCTATCCTATTAAAATCTAATCTGAATTGATTGATTTTCCCCTTTTGCTCACTTTAATGGCTTCCACGCACCATTTGCATAACAGATTGCGGTTGTAATACAATTTTTTTGTGAACTCGCCGTTCAATTAAAGCGCCTAATCATCTCGAGTTACGTTGAGGTGCGGTCCTTTCACCTGGCCGCGAATCTTTACCGGTGCTCCACATTTGTGTGCTCGCATTTCAAGGCCGTCCGAGAACACTTTCGATTTCAGTGAACTTATGTCACAACACAGTCGAAAAACCAACCTCTTCAGAAATTCGGATTTTTTTCGAAACCATTAATGTCAAGAAATCCAGTTTTCGCCGATCTTTGAAATTTATCAGTTTGATGGCTCTGGCAATGCCCCAGAAATAACGAAAACGTTATATAATCTCAAATTGGGCAAGAAACCCACTTGTAATTAATTCACAAATTCAACAGAACTTCCGAACTTGTAATTACACACAAAATCGATAACTATTTTACCAACCCATCTCAATTTTAATTGTTTCCTGTAATTAAATTGTTAATTCCGCGCGTTAAAGGTTACTTGAGTTACTTGAAATATAAATATAAACCAAGTGTTTTTTTTTTTTTTGGTTTAATGAGTGTGGGGTTAAATGTTGGCGATTTTGCGGCTTCTTTTCGGCATCGGGCAAAGGTTTCCCAGACGTTCACATTTTTTGCTCGAAGTGGCTGCAATAAATAATTGCATTGATCGTTCCAATAAACGGGTTTAGTTTTTTCTTCAAGTCAAATTTTATTCTGGACTTGTTGCAGCAACGCGGCCATTAACATGAATTTCAATCTGACAATATTGTGCAACGCCAATGTTCGTTTGTAGATTTATTGCGTTTTGTGATGTAAGGGTTGACAAATAAAGTGCTGAGAAACGAAATGTGGAGCAATCGGAAATAATTTCTGTCGGTCGTTGGAGTTGTCATAATGAATTATTGTTTTATCAATAACTAGCTGAAGTACCCGGCTTCGCTTGATGATATCTTTTAATTTATATGAATGCTTTAGGAACGCATACGAGACAAAAAATATTCATTATTTTTTTAAACACGATCGTAAAATCTAAACTCGTTGAAAAATGTTGAGTAAAAGGCAATTTTATGATAAGAATTTAACATTAGCTACTTAAATTACCCCCGACATATTAAAATTAATTTTAAGTAGTATATCTTTTAGTCATATTTTATTTTTTTTAACATTATAGATATATGTCATTGCGGACTTTTTTACAGGTCTTTTTAAGCTCTACAACTTTTCTATAGAAAACATTCATATATCTCTTACCGTTAAGGCAGCGTTCGTAAGAAACGTCACTCGACCGTTTTTTCATCGTCTCACAATGGAAATTGTTTTTATTGAAAAAACGAATTAAAATATTTTCATTTTGAATTCTGATGGTGTCAGGTGAACGGTGAACGTGAGAAGTGCCATCAACAAAGTCTTTCAGCTGTGTTTTATTTTACAAAACTGTAACGGTAGTGAAATACATAACGTTGGTTAGATTTGTCGACTTTAACTTCAGTAAAGGTTGCTGGTTCCAGCGATGGAGGGTAATTTATGCTTTTATCTTCGACCTAAACTTTAAAAATTACCAAATAACCAGTATGAAAGACGTAAATTCGTCAAGACTTATTAAAAGCACTCCTTAAAAACAAGTGGATTGGCAATAAACGATTTCAACAGTGAAAATGACACATTATTATTTTTTGGTAATTTCCGCCGAGTTTCAACTTGAGATAAATTAGATAACCGGGTGCGTAGGAAAATATGTCATTGGTTAAGAATTTTCCTGGTGGTTTAGTACAGTTCTGGCGTGACATGTCGAACGTTTGCAGAGACCTACATCAAGGATACTTTCGATTTTTACGAAACCGCATCTGTAACAATTACCGCAGGCTTGTAACCTACATTTGTGTACCTACTTGCGTGCTATGTATGTGTTTCCGGATTAGGTGCAGATACATCGAGGCAGATCGATCATTTGTGAAGATTTCTCGATCGCCGAGGCATGTAATTATGTCGTTGAGCCGCAGAAATGTTTATTTTATGATGTGATCGACCAGGAAGTTTCGACTTTGATTAATGGATTGATTGGAGGTCTCGTTTTTTGGCGATTAGGTTTTCAGGAAATTTTCGCTGAAAAAATTAATCAAAATTCGATTAATCACAATAATTTACTGTTTGATTTGATTAAGAATTTTCATCACGTTAAAAAAAAAAACAATGCTTCAAGCAAAAACAATTACCGAACTAAATTATAGATATTAACTAACTTAAGAATTTTTTTGTTATGGTTTTTTAACGATTAAGTTCATTAGCATTCTTCAAAACAATTATTTCTTTAAATTACCATATGAACAAATTTTAAAAAAATATGAAAATAGTTAATTATCAGAAATATACATATACAGTGTGTTCATGTTAAAAACGAACGCTTTACGAGCTCAAAGCAGGCAACACAAATCGCATTTAGCAATGTCCACGCAAATCTAACAAATTTCGGAGAAAAAATTAGTTGTGGAAGAAGTCCCTAACTGGGATTTTTATAGTATATTCAGAATGCATTTTCACATCAGGAGAATATTTTTTAATTAGGTGGGACATTTGAGAATGAAAAATGTTCATATTTATTTGAAGCATTGTCAAATCAAACCTAAAAAATTCCACTGAAAAAATTGGTTGTGAAAGGAGTTCTGAACTGGGATTTTTACAATAGAATCAGAATGTATTCCTAAACCAGAAGAATGTTTTTCAATTAGGTGGGACCTTTGAAAATGAAAAATATTGGAGCAATGTCAAATCAAACCTAACAAATTCCGGTGAAAAAATTGGTTGTGAAAGGAGTTCTGAACTGGGATTTTTATAATAGAATCAGAAAGTATTTTCAATCAGGTGGAACTTTTGAAAATGAAAAATATTGGAGGAATGCCAAATCAAACCTAACAAATTCCACTGAAAAAATTGGTTGTGGAAGGAGCTCTGAACTGGGATTTTTACAATAGAATTAGAATGTATTCCCAAATCAGGAGAATTTTTTTTAATTTGAGAATAAAATTTGTTGACATTCATTTGGAGCAGTGTCAACACAACCTAATAAATGAATTCCAAACTGGGATTTTCACAGTAGATTCCGAATGCATTCTCAAATCAGGAGAATATTTTTCAATTGGGTGGGAACTTTGAAAATGAAAAATGTTGGAGGAATGTCAAATCAAACCTGACAAATTTCAGTGAAAAAAATAGTTGTGAAAGGAGTTCTGAACTGGGATTTTCACAATAGAATCAGAATGTATTCTCAAATCAGGAGAATTTTTTTTAAATTTGAGAATGAAAATTTTTGACATTTATTTGGAGCAGTGTCAACACAACCTAACTGAAAGGAATTCCAAACTGGGATTTTCACAGTGGATTCCGAATGCATTCTCAAATCAGGAGAATATTTTTCAATTAGGTGGAACTTTTGAAAATGAAAAATATTGGAGCAATGCCAAATCAAACCTAACAAATTCCACTGAAAAAATTGGTTGTGAAAGGAGTTCTGAACTGGGATTTTTATAATAGAATCAGAATGTATTCTCAAATCAGGAGAATTTCTTTTAATTTGAGAATAAAATTTTTTGACATTTATTTGGAGCAGTGTCAACACAACCTAATAAATGAATTCCAAACTGGGATTTTCACAGTAGATTCAGAATGCATTCTCAAATCAGGAGAATATTTTTCAATTGGGTGGGAACTTTGAAAATGAAAAATGTTGGAGGAATGTCAAATCAAACCTGACAAATTTCAGTGAAAAAAATAGTTATGAAAGGAGTTCTGAACTGGGATTTTCACAATAGAATCAGAATGTATTCTCAAATCAGGAGAATTTTTTTTAAATTTGAGAATGAAAATTTTTGACATTTATTTGGAGCAGTGTCAACACAACCTAACTGAAAGGAATTCCAAACTGGGATTTTCACAGTGGATTCCGAATGCATTCTCAAATCAGGAGAATATTTTTCAATTAGGTGGAACTTTTGAAAATGAAAAATATTGGAGCAATGCCAAATCAAACCTAACAAATTCCACTGAAAAAATTGGTTGTGAAAGGAGTTCTGAACTGGGATTTTTATAATAGAATCAGAATGTATTCTCAAATCAGGAGAATTTCTTTTAATTTGAGAATAAAATTTTTTGACATTTATTTGGAGCAGTGTCAACACAACCTAACTGAAAGGAATTCCAAACTGGGATTTTCACAGTAGATTCCGAATGCATTCTCAAATCAGGAGAATATTTTTCAACTGGGTGGGAACTTTGAAAATGAAAAATGTTGGAGCAATGTCAAATCAAACCTGACAAATTTCAGTGAAAAAAATAGTTGTGAAAGGAGTTCTGAACTGGGATTTTCACAATAGAATCAGAATGTATTCTCAAATCAGGAGAATATTTTTCAATTTGAGAATGAAAATTTTTGACATTTATTTGGAGCAGTGTCAACACAACCTAACTGAAAGGAATTCCAAACTGGGATTTTCACAGTAGATTCAGAATGCATTCTCAAATCAGGAGAATATTTTTTACATGTGTTGCCTATTCAGATTCTCCAAGGCGTTCCTTTTAAAAATGTTGTATAACAACCACACAATCAGATTTAATTTTATTGGGATTGAAATTAAACTTTCCTACAAATGAATGTAATATTAGAACAATTTTATCGAGGAATCACGTCCATCAATACACGAAAATTGCTTTCTAACAACACCGTAAAAAATGCACACGCTGGGCACAAATTTAATTTCAGCTTAGCAATTAACACACAACGGTCGGTATTGCCGGGTGATTTATACACATTGCAATTTCCACGTATAAGGCAGCAAACGACCTTTCCAGAGCTTATGTAATTAAACAATGATCCTAAAGTGGAGCAATGTCTCCTTTCTTGCACCGATCTGTCTGAAACACATTAATCGTTGCACCACAGAAATATCCAACGCAGCACTGAAGGCCACCTAATTCGTCATGATATTGATCCTTAAATTTTCGGTCCTTTTTACACCATTTGCAAAGTGGAAAAACTGCACACTCAGGTTTGGCGAGTCAGTTCTCCTGGCTGGAATCACATAAATCGGCCATATTTTACAGTTTTTCATTTCGGTGCGTGTTATGCAATCTGGCATTCTCGTCACAGAGTCAATTAATATTTTTTTGTTGAACTAGATAAACCTCGTTGTTTATGTCTTTGTGATTTTAACGGGGATTCAATTGTGACGCGATAAAGAAAGTGATTTTTTGCGCGAATAAATAATTTCGAAAAAAAATCAAATTAATTTATGCGTTTCGTAATGTTCGATAATCATCATTGTTCATGTTTGCAACCAGATTTTTAGATAACATAAGCAGGGCCGGATTTAGACTTAATAAGGCCCTAAGCTATTTTATAAGTCTAGATATCGGCAGATTTATACCAAAACGACATAAACGCCAAAAATTCGAATTTGAGATATTGGTATCACTTGAAAGAGAATTTTCAATGGTATAAGCGACAAAAAATATAGTAAATAGTTATTTAGCTTTTAAGTATGTGTAAGTTGGTAAGACATAAATTCTCATAAGAATAGTACAGCACATAAACACAGTGTAATTTCATAAATGTAAGTAGAGAAATACTATAATTTTTATTTTTTCCCATTTATAGAACAGTAAACTTGTTAAATATTTTTGTTTTCATTGTTATTTTTGGTTTCGTCTTCAAAATCTTAATTAAATATTTGGCATTTATGCCAATTTTTTTATAAAAATATTAGATTGACATAAGCAACATTTTCCTCTGCAAATACATGAGTATAATTAAACAAACAATTTGTAATATTTAGAAGCTAACTTAAAATTTTTACAAGCAGAAATTATACTTTAATTTATTTGGAACTAAAATTGGTTAATTTAATAAGTTAGATAATATATCTGTCAGATAATCGCGGTTTTAGTTTTGGCGCTTATACCGTTTTGATCTTTTCAGAAGGATGAATTCCAGGACGAAAAAAATATTTATTATACTACAGGAACACAACCTGTCAAAAAACAAAACTGGGACTTAGAAATGACTGTACCAAATGATAAGACTGAAACAAGTAGTTCCAATCTCTCAGTAGATATTCAAACGCCAAATAATTGTAGCAGATGACTGTACCAAACGATAAGACTGAATCAAGTAGCTTCAATTTTCTAGTAGACGTTCAAATTCCCAATAATTTCGAATTTCTAAATTCTTTGTAAAAGACCTAGTTTTAGTTTTGCAAAATAATATAATTTTTTTAAATAACGTAAATTATGAACTGTCAATAGAAAAAACGGCTGTGTTATTAGAAAGTAATAATATTATAAACCAAGATTCAACTATGATATTATCAACTAATGATATGATTTTGACTGAACCACTAACTGAGATTTTTCCATGTACATTGTACATTGCTCAAAAAAGATTACAATCTATTATTATTATTATTTTGGTTATTTTAATTATACCTACTTGTTATTTTGCTTATTGTACTTTTTTGAAAAATTATAATTTGTGTTCAATTTGTTGCTCTTTTTTAAATTATTATGGAAATATTAGTATTACACCATTCCTATTTAAGGGGGCCACTTGAGAAGCAAGATTCACAAGATGGCGCCACCGTAGAAAAAGGTGTTTGTAAAACGCTTTTTTCATTAACAAGCTTTTTTATATAAAAAACTAGTGGCGGATATAAAAGATAAAAAAATGATCTAGGTATAGACATAAATTTGCCATGGAAAAAGTTGAGAAAAGTATTTATTAAAAAATGTCAAACTTTCAATAATATTTGAATTTTTTGTTAAAAGTAAAGAAAATCTTGCTGATCACACCCTGGAAGCATTAATCATAAGTATACTCGTACATTATCTAATCACATTTGTCAGTATTTAAGTCAAAAAGCATCGCAAAGTGTGACATTTTTGAATAAATACTTTTTTCAAGTTTTTCCATGGCATCATTTTTTTATCTTTTATATCCACCAGTAGTTTTTTATATAAAAAAGCTTGTTAATGAAAAGAGCTTTTACAAAATTGACACTTTTACTAAGGTGGCGCCATCTTGTGAATCTTGCTTCTCAAGTGGCCCCCTTAAATTTGCAACGAAAATTTTCATAATTATATTACACAAACGTCTAAATAATTAATAAAGGTTAAGTTATAATCAAATTGGCATAAGGGGCCACAAGCACCAGAACTGTATAAAAATGGCTAGGGAGCATAAATGTCATTATCGAATAGACATATAATAAACAAATAAAGATTGTGAATGGCGTAAGCGACAAATTTTCAATAATTCCTCAAAATAGAAAAAAATTGTTATCAAAAATAGTCCTTTAAAGAGATGGAAAATAAAAAAAATACAATAAAAAGAAATTTGGATTAAGATACAAAAAATTTCAAAGAAACTGTGTCGTTTTGGCGTAAATCCGTCAATATGTCAGTGCCAAATATGATTTTCGGATTTGGGGCGGGGGGGGGGGCTAAGCTATAACTTGTGTAGCTTATACGTAAATCCTGCACTGAACATAAGTTGTGACATTTGTACAAAAGCCCCGCGGGTTTAATTCGACTTGAAATTTCACTTTTTCAACGCTTCGATCTGAACTATGCTGTCCTATTGTTGGCGAAAAAATGCAAAACCAGCTCAAAACAGGAAATTCTGCAACTCGCTGATTTAATCTCTTCGATTTATTAGGTCAAACAGTTCACAACTCTACATGGATAAGAAGAAAAATTGTGGACACAAACCGGGCCACCGGACGAATAAAATCAATCGAAATTGAGTCCAACGACTATTCAAATTGTACTCTTCCTTTGTTTAAAGTTTTGTCAATCCGAATCGGTGCAATTTTCGACATTGGAGCCCACATTTTCGTGCCACTTAAATCGCTTTTCAATTATATCATCTCGCGTTTATCGCTCCAGATTTTTTTAAATGTTTCCAGTCCATCCGAATTTAAATTTCTACTTGTTGCCCAATACTCTTTTAACCTCAGCAGTAAAATAGAATGTATCACATTTCCTAAATATTTCAGATTGATGTAATAACGAAAACGTTCCGAAATTTCAGGCGTTTTTAGCCTCAAAAATAAAGTAAACTTGGCAATGAGGCCATAAATCGTGGAGGATCGAATTCGAAAAATTCTGAAATTTCGAAAGTGGCGCCAAAATAAAAATGCAGGAAATGCCTGAGCATAAAAAGTGCTGCTTTGAAAATTGAAGTAATTTATGTTAAGTTATTTTCCGAAAATAGCTCAATTATTTTTTTATTTTTATTTTTTTAAATTTTTTTTTTAAGAAAATTAAGTATTTTTAAAATATATCAAACATTTGTAAAATAGGTACGATAACACAAAATAACAACAATTTTTAAGGTAAAAGTACAGTCAAAAATCATAGACAATACGCCAACCAAAACGTGGAAGTACGAAAAGATTTTTTTTTCTACTTTGAGTTCGTAATGAGGTTATTACGACACGCTCTTTCGTATCGTACTAAAGAAAAAGAGTGCGGTAAAAAAAACACTAAAAACAGGATAATTTATTTTTTTAATTTTGGCAACTTGTGTCTGTGACAACCTAACATTACTGTCAACACTAAATTAACAGTGTCAAATCAAATCGAATCAAATAGAAATAGTAAGAGGAAAAACTCTTTGACTGTGCTTGATTTAATCGTCACAAAAGACTTCCAGACGTACAAACATAACCTCAAAAGTCAGAAGTGCAGTATATGGGAGAACAAGATTTTTATTATAACAAATTATGACTACATTTTTAGAGAAAAGGAGTAACAAACATTGAGACTAAAGACACTTGTAGTGTAACTGTTAATGTTTGCAACAAGAGGTTAATGTGTATTCGCCAAATGCCGCAAAATTCCCTAGATTTTGAATTTTCACGTTTTTGCTTAAACAATGTGTCAAAGTAGAAAAAATAGTGGATGATACCTCGTTTGTTGTACTTACTCTTTTTTACTCTTCTTATTAAACTCATATCATAATATATCATTGCTCTCCGTGCTACTGATTTGTCAATGCTCTCTCCGGCTAGATGGCGCTATATGTTTTCCCTTTGCAACTAACTATATTGATTGCATGTTTTGCTGATTCCTTGTGCCCATTAAAAGGGGTTTCCTTGTATATCACTAAAAATAAAAAATAAAAATAAAGTAAACTTGGCAATGAGGCCATAAATCGTGGAGGATCGAATTCAAAAAATTCTGAAATTTCGAAAGTGGCGCCAAAATAAAAATGCAGGAAATGCCTGAGCATAACAACTGCTGCTTTGAAAACTGAAGTAATTTATATTAAGTTATTTTCCGAAAATAGCTCAATTATTTTTTTTTTTAAGAAAATTAAGTATTTTTAAAATATACCAAACATTTGTAAAATAGGTACGATAACATAAAATAACAATAACTTTTAAGGTAACAGTACAGTCAAAAATCATAGTCAATACGCCAACCAAAACGTGGAAGCACGAAAAGATTTTTTTTTCTACTTTGAGTTCGTACTGAGGTTATTACAACACGCTTTTGCGTATCGTTCTAGACAAAAAGCGTGCGGTAAAAAAAACACTAAAAACAGAATAATTAATTTTTTTAATTTTGGCAACTTTGTGACAACCTAACATTACTGTCAACACTAAATTACCAGTGTCAATCAGCACTGGAACTTTTGTAACTGAATCAAATAGAAATAGTAAGAGCAAAAACTCTTTCATTGTGCTTGATTTAAACGTCACAAAAGACTCCCAGACGTACAAACATAACCTCAAAAGTCAGAAGTGCAGTATATGGGAGAACAAGATTTTTATTATAACAAATTATGACTGCATTTTTAGAGAATAGGAGTAACAAACATTGTGACTAAAGACACTTGTAGTGTAACTGTTAATGTTTACAACAAGAGGTTAATGTGTATTCGCCAAATGCCGCGAAATTCCCTAGATTTTGAAATTACACGTTTTTGCTTAAACAATGTGTCAAAGTAGAAAAAATAGTGGATGATACCTCTTTTTTACTTACAAATTTTTTTTCCTTGTTCATAACAATATTTTTAAAATTTAACATTTATTACAAATCACAAACATTTAAAAAAAACAAATTTTTTAAAACATCGTCAAATACACATGTTACATTTAAAAAAAAAGAGAGTCAACACAATCATTGTTAATTCGACTATAACATATAAAAATGTGTGTAAAGTAATAAAAATTTTAATATGTAAATTTTAGTAAAATGTGACGTGATTATAATTTGTTATAATTTAAAAAATATAGAAAAAGTGTTGTGGGAAAAAAGGAAAATTTATATGGAAAAATTCAATTCAGTAAGTTAACTTTTTGAATTTTTCAAAACTAACAAACAAAAAAACACCCACAAAGGAAGAACATCAATTAATTATTGTATTGACAATCATTGTGTTAATAAGTGTTAAATTTTAAAAATATTGTTATGAACAAGGAAAAAAATTTGTAAGTAAACAATTTTAGATAACAAGCGAAACTTGATTTAAATAAATTAAATAAATGACTCTTTTTTACTCTTCTTATTAAACTCATATCATAATATAGCATTGCTCTCCGTGCTACTGATTTGTCATCAGTCATTGTCAATGCTCTCTCCGGCTAGATGGCGCTAAATCTTTTCCCTTTCCAACTAACTATTTTGATTGCATGTTTGGCCGATTCCTTGTGTCCATTAAACGGGGTTTCACTGTATATCACTAATTATTTATAACGCAATTTTTGTAAATAAAACCTCATTTCTTTCATAAGTGCTTGAAGAAGTGTTTCAAGAAATAGGTGTGTGAGCCTAATTAAACTGAATTCTACTTTAAATGTAACTATTAAGGCGAATTTGCGCAATTATCAACATTTATACGATTTTTTCAACTTCATAATTTATAGGTGCAGTTTCGAAGGTTAGCTACACTTAACTACAAACTAATAATAATTTGGACATTTTTTAATGACATGTTCTACATTGAAAACAACTATTCCTAAGTATTCAAGGCGCATTCCTTTGCAAGCGCATCAGCCCAGGTAATTTTTCTAATCAAACAATTTGGCTTGAACGCATTTTAACGATCCGATTTTTTCCACCAGTCAGATATGTCACAACAAACTTAACTGCTATTTAAAAACAAATTAAAACGTGCGTGGTTTAAAAGGACCATCGCACGCAACTAAAAAACAGTTCTATTAGTGCGATTACAAAATCTATTAGTTATTCCAGTGAATGGGTGAAGCCTCCTACTAATCAGTCGTCGAGAAAAATTGATTTCAAACTGTAATTTCGACTGATTTAATTCCCTATCGGAATATCAATCAACAACTCAACGCACAATTAAATTGTGACACACATAGGCTCACAAAGTTCACGCAGCCTATTACGAAATTGTGGTATTTATTGGCTGTGTCCAGTTGAATATCCGGTCTAAGATTTTAACTTGAAGAATCTCGATTGGAACATGCGTTACAACACACATGCATGCCACCTAATTTCACATTAATAACTCATTCGATTAATTAGCCGTACAATTTTAAATGAAATGGGTCTTGAAATCGTTCTTGACCGAATTAAACAGAGGAATGCACATTTTATAAATTTTAATTATTTTATAAGAATAATCATTAAGAATTCAGTTGTTGCGGTTGGCCAATTGAAGAATATTACTTCCGATTTTTGTTGGAAAATGATTTTATTTCAAAAATGCCATATATGGGCCACCCTATATTTGTGTTGCTTAATTAAGATGAAGTAAAAACATATTTTTTCTATTTTGGTGTCATAAGTGAGTCTTTGTGAAACTAAAAGTAGTGTCACAAAGCAACTTTTGGTGTTTTTATTTATTTATTTTTTATTTTTTATTTTTTTAATTTTTTAAATTTTTTTAATACGTATTACGTTGGTATTGCTGTAATAGCACGCTGGCCGACGTCCGGGATCTTTAGCAAGCTCTTGTCAAGGTCAATCCAAGTGTACAACTTAATTCTTCTACGACTGTTTCACAAAAATATCAAACTCGAGATTTTAAATTTGAAATTTTAGTTGAAACACGACACATGACAAATATCAACACAACCAGTAACTAATCCTAAAAATCCCTAGAATATTTAGAAAACAGAATTTTCAAATTTTCATAAAATTAAGAGCACCAAAGTAGAAAAAATAGTATATTACCTTCGTTTTATAATAATACAGGGTGATGAAAAAAAGGTGCCCATTGATATTGGGACAATGCTTTCTGTTGAAGCATTGTGAAAATCGCAACAAAAATGGTCAAAATAGATTCTGTTTAAAATTAAAACAGTTTGTCTAAGAACACAACGTGGCAATGCTGCACATATTTCGTTTTCTAAAGAATTACTTTCAGGTAGGCCCACTTCTTATATCTAAGCAACCAACACTGACAGATACTGTCACTTGCGTAAGACAAACAACTGTCACGTTGACATAACTTTTTTTATTTCAAAAGAATTTATTGTAATTAAACAAGAATACACAACAAACAGGTAATTTGCTCTATTTCTGATAAAAATGAATGAACTTTCGGTCGCACTTACTGATTCCCGTTTAAAAGGCCCCTAACCATGTTATTTAGTAAAAACAGATTAGTTAAAAACGAAATAATGTAATTTCCAGATCAAATTGAAACATAGAATCTCAAATATCTCAGAATAGGAAAAAGTGACTTAGAATCACTGTCGCACTAATCCTTGTATGCTTCGTCCTGATCCAGTTTCAAACGCTTTCACAACTGCTCCCTCTAACGGCGGTGTACGAACTTCACGAGGTCGTCTTTCGTTTACAGAAATCGGCACTATTTGGCCATTTTCTCTTAATTCTTGCTCCAATTTTCTAATTACGTTAGCATCTGGATGACGTCGATGTGGATACACTCTAGCATATTCTCTAGCAGCTTCCGATGCGTTATTATCTGTCTCGCCCAAGCGGGGCAACATATCTAGACAATCACTGAAATTGTATTCCATTTTAAGACTTTTTAGGACATTTGACTTGTATCGTTCAAATTTGACATTGTAAAGTGAATTATTGTTGCCAACGTTTCCTAGGAGATTTGCGATGTTGCAACATTAATAAATTTTCCTCGGGGCCAAGAAACCGTACTTTTGACATCGGTAGTAAAGTTGCTTTCAATAGATTTTTTACATTTTTTTTAAAAAGCACCATCGACTGCATCAAATTTAGACCCTAACAATGAAATTATTACAAAATTGTTAATCGTATAGATTTTTATTGTCTGAATAGGAAAGCTTATAACTTGGTGAAGAGACAACAAATTTTATTTTGGCTTTCAAATTCGCGTTTCATTAGAAATCGTCTATAACATGTAGTTACTCATGGGCACCTTTATTTCATCACCCTGTATTTATGTTGCTGAATTAAGATGAAGTAAAAACATATTTTTTCTATTTTGGTGTCATAAGTGAGTCTTTGTGAAACTAAAAGTAGTGTCACAAAGCAACTTTTGGTGTTTTTTTTAAATTTTAAAATTTTAAATACGTATTACGTTGGTATTGCTTTAATAGCACGTCCGGGATATCTAACGAACTCTTGTCAAGGTCAAACCAAGTGTACAACTTAATTCTTCTATGACTGTTTCACAAAAATATCAAACTAGAGATTTTATATTTGAAATTTTAGTTGAAATATGACACATGACAAATATCAACACAACCAGTAACTAATCCTAAAAATCCCTAGAATATTTAGAAAGCAGAATTTTCAAATTTTGATAATACTAAGAACACCAAAGTAGAAAAAATAGTATATTACACTCGTTTTATGAGACGTATTATTGTACTCGTACAATAGATCGTCTTATAAAACTTGTATAATAATATTATTGGCATTATTTTTGCTTTCTTAAAATATCTTCTATAATTCGAAAAATTCGCTAATCGGGACTTGGAGAAAACTTGATTAGTCCGGATTAGTGAAGTCCAACTCAAAAACTTATACCGAGTGATTTTTTTTCTGCAAAACAAAACGTAGAACGTATCTTGACACGTAGCATAACCTAACTTTCTAACCTGAGACAGTCCTAAGTGTCAAGTGTCAAGTAAAGAAACTCATGGCGGTCTGGAGGTGAAATTTAAAAAATCACCCGGCACATCGAGAAAAGATGCTATATTTGCATTGAATCGTGACAACTTCCTTAATCATAAAAAGACAGCCATTAAATTTTAATTGCGAATTAGTGGCGCAATGGATTACTTATTCAAATTTAATAAAGTGGGATGAGTTACATTTTTCGCAGGTAAACACTTAATTTGCGTCATTTCCTAGCGAGAAGTTGCGAAATAAAATTTTTGTTTTTAACAACCGACATAAATAACGCCTGATAATAAATTTTCGTAAGTAAGTAAATGAGAAATCCAAGAATTATTTTCGTCCACTTAAGACTTGGCAAACTGATAACATCTGGTTATATAAACTAAAGGAGTCTGTAATCGGCGCACTTGTTGTGTTGGCACAAAATGAAAATCGCTTCAGTTTTGCTGTTCCTGTTCTTGGTTTTGGGCGCAAGTGCCTTACCTTCGCCGAGTCAGGACCTTGCCGGAGGTAATTAAAATTTCGTTTAATGGTTATCTTTTGAAATTGTCTTTTAGTTCCCCAGGCTGGTTTACAAAGAATCTCTTGTTCCTTGCATCCGGAGTTCTGTCGGATGCATTGCAGAATGGACGGAAAAAAGGGGGGGTTTTGTAAAAAAATTGGGAGCCCTAAAAAAAAATGGACTTGCATTTGTGACAAATGATTTTTTTGATGTGAAATAAAGGTTTTCATATCCCCGAAAGTTTGTAAGTTTGTGCACAACCTGGTGAACGCATTCGCCAATAAGTAACCCTCGAGGTTAATCGAAATTTTAACCTCCAGTCTCCCTTAAACCTGGTCTCGATCGCGCTTTCTAATTTGTTGCTGCATTGATCGCCGTTTCGCAAATTTGCATATTGTTCGGGAAATTAAAAAATGTTTGCATTACAACTGGAACGCGATACCTACATCTTATAATTACAATATTTTCGTTACATAAATGGGTAACTTTCATAAATTTAGGCGATTGTGATTTGTAATCTCAAGTGTAATGTCGAGGCAGTTATCAGTCATGAATGAGGGCCAGCTTTCGCGAATCGCCGGAATTTGATTTAATTTATCGCTTGTGTAACAAGTGCCCGCTTTTAATTAGGCCGGCACAAACATGTTCCATGACCATTCGGGGATTGCAGATAGAGTAATTAAGAGCCGAGGAACTTTAATTGTGACAATAAAAAGTGGATACTGCATTGAAAGTTGCAAATTATATAACGAACTCGATTTTTGTTTCAATTGCATTGTTTCTTCCTGGAAAAATATTGAATCAAATCTAATTGAAATCAATAAGAATAAAAACCAAGACGTCGATGTAATAGGTATCAAATTTTAATTTACAATGACCTCAAAAGTCTTGAAAGAGTGTATTACATATCGCACGAATTAAAAAAAAATTCCAGGAATTAAAAAAACTACCTGACCTAAAATCAAAATATCTTTGATTCTTTATTAGCAACACAACGAATATGATAGACACATACATCACTAGTGACATCACATTGAAATTTATTTGAATATTATTGGCATCACTGCAAAATTCTGCTTGGGTCGCGTTAATTAGGCCACGCCTATTGATGACGTATGTGTCTATCTGGGATTAACCTCGTTTATTTAAAAAAATGTATGGTGTACTTTCGTATTTCTATTAATAGATGTTACTAATGTTAAAAACAACAATTAAATTTACATTTTTGGTTGATTTGTATCAAAGTCGGTTAAAGTAGCAAGAATTGTTGTTTTCCACTGTTTGTCACGGTGAAGGTAATAAAAGAAACAATCGAACCTTAATTCATTGACATGGAATGTCCTAAACATAATAATAAATCATTTTTATTTAAAAATTTATGATAGGCAAGTTCATTTTTTAATTAGGAGGAGTGAAATTGAAAGCACGCACTGGAACATTTTTAGCAAGTTGTTTTTAGCAATGGGGACAACATGAACAGATAAGAACTGTTTGTAATAGAAATACAAAACACAAATATTCTGATAAGAACTGTTTTAATTATGTAAATACAAAAACTGCCCAGACGCAAAATTAGCTATTATGAAGTGCAAAGCTGTTTCGACAATATGGCGACTGCTTATTTTCCATAATTTAATCAGTGTAAAATCGGCTTTCCGGCAGCCAATCATATATCTAAATTTTGGCGCGATATATTTGAATTAAAAAAAGCATTAAAGACTTTTTAAGTCAGAATTAAATTATCTTAAAAAAAGTTATTTTCGTTGAGTTGAAAAAAGCCATTTAAGTTTCCGGAGCAAAAAACAAGGACGACATTGAAATTAATTAACCGTAAAGAGTCCATCATTATAACTGACATTAAAAATATCTTAATAAAACGGACTACCTAACCTAAAAATCAATATGTCTTTGATACATTATTAGCAACACAACGAATGAATGATAGACACATTCATCACTAGTGACATCACATTGAAATTTATTTGAATATTATTGGCATCACTGCAAAATTCTGCTTGTGTCGCGTTAATTAGGCCACGCCTATTAATGACGTATGTGTCGATCTGGGATTAATCTCGTTTATTTAAAACAATTTATAACGTTCTTTCGTATTTCTATTAACAGATGTTACTAATGTTAAAAACAACAATTAAATTTACATTTTTGGTTGATTTGTATCAAAGTCGGTTAAAGTAGCAAGAATTGTTGTTTTCCACTGTTTGTCACGGTGAAGGTAATAAAAAAACAATCGAACGTTAATTCATTGACATGGAATGTCCTAAAGATAATAATAAATCATTTTTATTTAAAATTTTATGATACACTAATTCATTTTTTTAATTAGGAGGAGTAAAATTGAAAGAATGCACCGGAATATTTTTAGCAAGTTGTTTTTAGCAATGGGGACAACATGAACAGATAAGAACTGTTTGTAATAGAAATACAAAACACAAATATTCTGATAAGAACTGTTTTAATTACTTATGTAAATACAAAAACTGCCCAGACGCAAAATTAGCTATTATGACGTGCAAAGCTGTTTGGACAATATAGCGACTGCCTATTTTCCATAATTTAATCAGTGTAAAATCGGCTTTTCTGCAGCCAATCATATATCTAAATTTTGGCGCGATATTTTTGAATTTAAAAATGCAGTAAAGACTTTTTAAGTCAGAATTAAATCGTATTTTCGTTGAGTTGAAAAAAGCCACTTAAATTTCCGGAGCAAAAAACAAGGACATTAAAATGAATTAACCGCAAAGAGTCCATCATTATAACTGACATTAAAAATATCTTAATAAAACGGAAGACTAAATTTTCATTCAAAAATTCTCGAGTACAACCTGCAATTTATAAATAGTATCGAGCCACTTAAATCCCATTGTAATTACAGCCGAAGTCCTTGGTCATATCCTGTTCTTGTTCTGAAATATTATTTTTTATGCAGCTCATTACTGACCTTTCTTTCTGAGTAATCATTTCAAAACATCGACCATTAGGCACACACGATACCAATCTCATTTGGACTGTTTTGTTTTCAACAACACAAAAGCACAAAAAATTCCAGAAATGGCTTTTGTTATTAATTTGCACGCTTGTTGCAGCGCCGCAGCAGAGTTCATTGTCAAAGAGCTGAAATTGATGATCTGAGTTGTGCAATCACAACAAGGAACAGGTGCATCACGAGAGGAGCATAATGAGATAGTTGAGACGATCATTATGACTCAATACCGTCGCGAGCTCAATCGGAATTACAACTTATTGTGCGATCGACTTTCTTTATAAGGACACAAATTAATCGCCGCTGAGCGACGATTGATAATTCAAAATTGTAACAATCGCCGAAAGGACCGAAATGAACAAATACGTTTTTCTCCAAATACTCTGTATTGTTGGTTGGAGAAAAAAAAGTTACTTTTTTGGCTCGAAATTTTGTTTCGGCTCGAAAACCCAAAATTTTCCACATAAAAGTGACACTTTTATCCTAATACAACACTTATATCGTAAAAAAAATAAGTGTGGGTTTGTCACGTTTCCTACGCTATTAGCAAATAAATATTTTTTAAATATTTTCCTTGAATATTTAAAAAATAGTTTTATGACACTTTTGTCAATATTTTAGAAATATTTTTAAAATTTAAAAAATATTTCTTCAAAGCATTTAAAAAATATTTCTAAAAAAGATTAAGAAATATTTTTTAAATATTTTCCTTGAATATTTAAAAACTATTTGTATGACCTTGTTAATATTTTAGAAATATTTCAAAAAAACTTTAAAAAATTATTTCTTCAAAACAATTAAAAATGTTTCTTAAAAAGATTAAAGAAATATTTTTAAGAAACATGTTTTAAAGAAATATTTTTTAAATGTTTTTTGGAAATATTTCTAAAATATTAACAAGGTCATACAAATAGCTTTTTAATCTTTTTAAGAAATAGTTTTCAAATGCTTTGAGGAAATATTTTTTAAATGTTAGAAACATTTCTAAAATATTGACAAAAAAGTCATAAAAATATTTTTTTAATCTTTTAAGAAATAGTTATTAAATGCTTTGAGGAAATATTTTTTAAATGTTAGAAACATTTCTAAAATATTGACAAAAAAGTCATAAAAATATTTTTTTAATCTTTTAAGAAATAGTTATTAAATGCTTTGAGGAAATATTTTTTAAATGTTAGAAACATTTCTAAAATATTGACAAAAGTATCATAAAAATAGTTTCTTAATCTTTTTAAGAAATAGTTATTAAATGCTTTGAGGAAATATTTTTTAAATGTTAGAAACATTTCTAAAATATTGACAAAAGTGTCATAAAAAAGTTTTTTAATCTTTTTACGAAATAGTTTTTAAATGCTTTGAAGAAATATTTTTTACATAATAGGATAAATTGACGTTTTCATAAGTATGGAAGAGAATGCTCAGAATAACTTTCAACTACTTGCAGTAGAAAATGAAGTTAGTCCGTGTTCAGCGTTATGTGTACTAAGTAAATAGAAGTACCATTCATTCAAAATTCAACTGGTGTAAGAACTCGGCGAAAATGATCCTGAGTGCCAAATACAATTTTGTTAAAAACTATTTCACGGCGTTTCTAACGCTAAATACTTTTTTCGAATGAAGCCACGTTTTGTCTAAATGCCAGCAGATAAAACTTCAGGTATTGGACCCCAGAAAATCCTCAAAAGTGTCATAAAATGTTTTTGTTTTTGTTTTGACTAAATGATTGTCTTGCCGAATTATATAATACATTATTATTCCAGATTTCTATTTTTTGAAATTTATTTTTTTCTTTGATACAAAATGTAATATTTCTTGAATATAAAGAATTTGTTTTTATATAAACCTAATATTTTATGAATATGCAGAAACAAATATTTTTTCTTAATATAATTCTAATATTTCTTGGATATACATAAATAATTTTTTTTATGCAAATCTAATATTTTTTTAATACGAAAAATAAACATTTTTTTAATAAATTTAATGATATTTATCCCGATATGGAAGTAATTATTTGTTTAACGACTTACGTTTCAATTGTTCCTTTCCATATCTTCTTTTTTCTCTTTTTTCGGGATGTTCTTCATTCCTCGTCACTTATTATTTTCAATTATAAAACTACACTTACAACATTTAATTTAAATCTAAACACAAACATTTTAAAAAACTGAATGAGTTTATTATCATTTATATTGTGCACTTCTTTTTCCTAGAGAAAAGAGAAGATATGGAATAAAAAAGGAACAATTGAAACGTAAGTCGTTAAACAAACATTTTTTTCTTGACATAAATCTAATATTTTTTTGAATGTGCAAAATAAATATTATTTCTTTATGTAAATCTAATATTTTTTTAATATGGAAAAATAAATTTATTTCTCGATACAAATGTAATATTTCTTGAATGCACAGAAATAAATATTTTTCAAATACATTTTAATAATTTTTTTTTTCAAAAATTATTTACCTTGTTCCTTTTTTATACTCATGGTCATTTTTGTGTGGACAATTACTAAGTTAATTTTAATAATGTTTTAAAAATATTAAAAATACTCGAAAACATTCGAATATTTTTTAAATATTTTAGAAATATTAAGTAAGTATCGTGCGATTTTTAATTACAGAAAATTTTTAACAGTTTCCGAAATTAAAAAACAAGTAAACTGTTATCAAATCCCATTAATTCGATAAAGTGTTGATAACAGGTTTTGATGAGGCGTTCATTCAAGCGCTGGGGCCGGGTTGTCGAGCCCCCGGTCCGGTGAAAGGTCCCAAACGCGGCCCAGGTTGAGGGCCACACCTTCGTTCCAACTATATAAGCTCCAATTCAGCCCCAGTAGAACCATACTCAGTCAGTCACAAGCAAAGCAACATGGCATTCAAAGTGAGTACAGTGTACCTCCAAATAACCCACCAGGATTACAAATTTCTGTGTTTCAGCTCTTCGTTTTAGCAGCACTCGTGGCGGTTGCCCGAGCCGGAGCCCCACTAGGATACGCTCATGGCGGCTATGCGGCTTACGCCGCCCCCGCCGTCCACGCCACCTACGCCGCACCGGCCGTCCACGCTTACGCCGCCCCAGCCGTCCACGCTTACGCAGCACCGGCCGTCCACGCCACTTACGCCGCACCCGCCATCCACCACGCACCAGCCTACGCATACGCCGCCCCCAAGGTCGCCTACGCCGCCCCGATCGCCAAGGCCGTGATCGCTGAACACGTCGCCCCAGCTCACTACGACTTCGGCTACGCCGTCAATGACCCACATACCGGAGACAACAAGCAACAAGAGGAATCTCGCCGTGGTGATGTCGTCCAAGGCAGATACTCCCTCGTAGACCCCGATGGTACCAAGCGCACCGTCGAATACACCGCCGATCCCCACAACGGATTCAACGCCGTCGTCCACAGGGAGCCACTCGCCGTCGCCGTCAAGGCCGTCGCACCAGTCGCTGTTGCTAAATACGCCGCCCCAGCTCTCGCCTACGCCGCCCCAGCTCACGCTTACGCCGCGCACGCACCGGCTCTCTCTTACGCCGCCCCAGCCGTCCACAGCTACGCCGCCCCAGCCGTCCACAGCTACGCCGCTCCAGCCGTCCACAGCTACGCCGCCCCGGCCTTGGGTCACGCATACGCCGCTCCAGCTCACGCATACGCCGCCCCAGCCTACGGCTACGCATCCCATGGAGGTTACTACCATTAAGCCCTACGATTGACTGAATCTCGTCATTCAATTACATTTGTTTGTAGTTGCTTTTGTATAAATGTATATTTATTTTTATATGAAGGCCATGTTGCGCCGAAATATAGTATAAACTAAAATATTGTCCAATTTTTATCCAAACCTGCGTCGCGGCATTAAGGAATATTTTTGTGGCTCATTCGTAGGATCCAAATATCTGCTTTGATATTAAAGATAGAGCAAATCTAAAAACACAATTTTGAAGAATAAGCATTGTGTGAGGGGGGGACAGAAAGAATTTTTACTCAGAAGTTAAAAAATTGTGTTAAAAAATATTAATAAATTTTTCGGCCGTACCACCCTAGCCACACCTCTTTTAAAGCCAAAACTGTCGATCTACTGAATGCAATTTTTGACAGGGTTGTTGCGAATTTTACATCTTGAAAGTGATTTTAAAGTTGTGAAATTGTTCAAAATTAAAATTAGCGTCTCGAACGATCAGTGTCTGTTCAAAACATCCTAGTGAAAAATTTTGTGCAAAATGCTTGCTAATAAATATTTTGGACACAAAAAAACCATGTGTTCCTAGAAAAAGTGCGACAAATCGCATAAAAAAAGTCCGCCAAAAACTCAAGTAAGTAAATTTTGTCATAAAAATGATAAAAATAACTCATAATAATTTGTTATTATTTTACATGTATAGGATATGGGAGTTCCTAGACACATTATACAGTGTTTTCGTAAAGTAATGACTAAATTTGATAAAACATTTTAGAAGGGTTTTCACAGAAAATTCTCGAACCCGTCAACTTTAGTTTTTAAAATTGCATCTTTTTTATATTTATAATTTTACGGTCATCTTGTGTTTTTGCGCTTTGACGCCATCAACAATTTTTTTAAATGGCGCCCCATATTTTTTCACAAATTTGTTTGCAGTACATTACTTTTTTATTATTATTTATAGGTATAAGTTTTGTTCCATGTTTATTTTATTTTATTGTACTTTAAATATTTTTATTCATTTTAAATAAAAAATTTCAGTTTAATATGAGATTATTATTAAAAATGCAATTTATAAAATATTAATTAATAAATAATGAAGGGTTTATAGTAAATATTTCACGCATATTATTTGTTATTATTAATATGCTAATTTAATTATTAACTGAAATTTATTAGTAAAAAACAACTTATATTAAAATGATATAAATAATTAATAAATCTTGGTTGTATTATTATTTACTATTATTAAACGTATATTTAATGTTAACAAATATTTATGAGAGAATATTTATTAATAACAAATATTTATTTGATTTTAATATACATTTATTTTTTATTAAAAAACAACTATTCCTCCAAAATAAAGCAAATTAAGACTGAATAATACATTTATTTGGTGTAACTAAACGTGGTTTAACTATTACCAAATTCTTTTTTGTTTTTAATAATTGCTTACTTTATTATAAATAACAATGTGTTAGAAGTAAATTAAACTAATTGAAATCGTATTAATAAACTGTCAGTTAATCGTAAATAAACATTTCGTGGGACAAATATCGATCAATATTTGTTAGTAGTTAACGAAGTTGCCTTGTTATTAACAAATTTTTTACTTTTTTTCTCTCTGTGTAGTAAGTCGGAGAATTTAGAAAATTTAATGCCTTTTAATTTAATCCCTCTTAAAGTTATTGACAATGTTCAAAAAGAATTTATTCCTCATATTGGGTACTATCATAAAATCAACACAATTTGAACATTATTTCAATTTAGTTGTTTTTTGAGTTTAATCATTGCCTCAAGTTTAATATTTTAAAATAGCTAAACCATTTTCTTTATTTGTTTTTGTAATCACTCTGTACCAATCCTAGTTTAAGAAATGCGTCACTAAAAATAAAATTTGACGGTTTTCAGCGTTTTTCCGTGAAAACTCTTCTAAAATGTTTAATCGAATTTATACACGAAAGCACTGTATAATATTTCCTAGTTGTTCTGTATTAGCAATCAATTTTAAAACACTGTCACACACAAGCGAGAAAAAATAAAAATGAATTTTAATATATCGTCGGCGGCGGCGAGGCGAACAATAATTTGAGTACAATACAAAATAAAAGTAAAATACACATCCGGGAAATTAATTTGAAATAATCAGTCGCCTGAAATACATAAATCTGGAAGTGAGCCTGAAAAACGGGTATAATTTCAATAACCGCTACGTGTGGTTGGCAGAAACTTTTAAAAATGATCCCAGGAAAATCGGAGATTTATAAATCTGGCCAGTATAATAGTGTCCGCGCGCTGTCCACCGGTTTTTTCTGAACCCACCAGTCAATGTCGCGAACAGAATGTGATTTGTGTAACTGCGAGCAACCCTTACGTTTGCTGACGAGGTCCTTGTCAATTCGCTGCTGCTGAATAATAATCGCCGCGTAGGCAACACAATCTGAGTGGTTCCAATCGTTTTTATCGCGTTGCCTGTTTAGCCGAAGCGACTATTAAGTTGCCTATCTTTGCCAACTTGTTTCTTCAAATTGTCACTTCAGTTTAATATTCGTCAGTTAACATTAATATTTTCCACTTGGATGAATGCTAATTGGCACTTGAATTTCATATTTAGCACTTGGATTTAACATTCCAACTTGGATTTTATTCTCCCAACTCGAATTTTAAATTACTTACTTGAATTTTATATTCAGAACTTGGATTTCATAGTTCCCGGTTGTATTTAATATTTTCCAATTGTTTTTTGTAGTAATTGTTACTTGGATTTTATATTCCGAACTTGAATTTAATATTTTCCACCTGAATTTCATGTGTACCGATGTACTTGATATTTCGTCATCTCACAACCAGACTATTTCACGTCTATTTTATTTGTAAATTGCAAATTAATTCATTTTCTTTATTTCCTAAAGAATACATGAGTTCATATTACTTATTTTCATTAGTAAATGTAATGAGTTAACAAAAAAAAAGTTCTTTTAGGTGTGAGCCCAAAATGCTTTTAAACTTGCAAAAATGGACATAGAATAATTTGGTTCTTGGGTGGAGATTTTCTGCTTGGCTTTAAAACTAATTGGCACTTGAATTTGATATTCATGACTTGAATTTCATAGTTAGCTTTTACATTTGATACTTTCTGCTTGGTTCTAGTACTAATTGGCACTTGGATATTTATTAATATTAATATTTGACAACATGTTGAGTGCATCAATAATCACGATTCCACGAATTGTATTCGTCCGATTATATCACGAATGAACAATTTAATACTTTTTCGGGCGAAATATAATTCCAAGAGTCGCAGAACTTGGTAAATTGGGCCCAAATATATTTATTAGACTTTACAGCGTTACACGGTTTATGATTTTGTATCTTTTCATCAATATTGTTTAACGAACAATCACCGAAACTCGCCATTTTTTGAAACTGTGACATTTCAGTTGACAGCACGGTACACTAGATTTGCGGAGCAGCACGAGGGATTATTACTTATTAATCTTTCTCCAATGCTGATTATCTTTATTAAGTGGTTGCTAGGATAGGAAAAAATAGCACTATTAGTGGTATAATTGCTGTAATTCTGTGTTCCTTCCTTAAATAACGAATTGTGATTGGCTATATTAGCCATGAATAAAATAATCGCTAATAATTAAGAATTTGCAACTTAGATTTAATATTCCCCACTTGAATTTCACAGTTGGCACTTAGATTTAATATTCGCCAGTCGAATTTAACTCGGAAAATAACAGCAGATTAATTTTGAGCTTCCTAGTTTCCTAAATAGGGAAACAATATTATAGAGGTACCACACCCCGATATCAAGAAGCGAGAATCAGCGGGAAGACGGTAGAATTGCAAAATAAAATGAAATTTCACAAATTATCTTGTACAATAGCAGTGTGCTGTTTGTGAAGTCATTCCGCACGGCGGACTCCATTGTGGTCGATTCTTACATCGAGATAGTCCCGGACTTTTATGCACAATTACATGAAATTGTCTCTTTGAATCCGGGGACAAAAGGAGGTATGCGAAAGGTTATATGTATAGAATAAAAGAAGAGGATAATGATGGCGAGGTGCGCGTATCTCGCAGCTTCTGGAATTTAATTAAATGCGGATTACGACTTAGCATCGCCAATGGATACATGTCCCTGGCCTACGCTGTTTTTTTTCATTGCATTTTAACTTTCCCCCACTAGTTGAGAAATCTGATTTTATTGGACGATTTTTTCGGTAAGAGTGTAAATCGAGGTGGATATTGTGATGCGCCAGTAAATTAATTTAAAGTTTGTGAGTTACAATACGATATCGACGCGCATTGTGCGGGATGACAATAGAATTGTGACTTTGCATAGATATACACGTTCACAACAATGCCGAAACTGGCAGCATGAAATTCAATTAATTCTCCGCTCTGCATATACATCAAGTTTGAAGTTATTGTGTATTAATTCAGTTCTCAGCTTTAATAGATTTAGACAGTTATTTACATAATTTATAATTTCGCCCCCAGAAAAAGTTTTTGTTGAGTTTGTTGAGTTTCACCAGGATCGATTGCATTGATCGAAATGCCCTGCAGCTCTGAAATGAAAGGGTCGACGAGTCTTAATTTCGAACTAATTTAACAAAGTGAGATTTACCTGGTTCGATGTTTGGGGTTGGCGTTGATCCTTGCGTGGGAGCTGCGGTCGCCAGGACGATTTCGATAAGCATCCTCGGGCTTTATTATGTAATACATTGTGATACAAGTGGTTTGATATTCTATCTCCATATCGAACCTTACAAATTCTTTTTATTATCATCCCTGGCATCTAATTGCTATTGTTGAGTGGTATCGTGTTTACAAAGGTTTGTTTTCTTTTTATCCCTTGCAGTTTTCAGTGACAGTTTTTAAAGTGGAAGCCACTGATCTTTCTGTGATAAAGATTTTTTTCTTTATCTTCGCGCAGGCACCTGTTGAAATTTCGGGGAAAGTAGAGCAAGCAAATTAATACTCGGGAAAAAATTGTGCGTTTGATTTAAAACGCATTGTGTGCCGCATCCGAACGGAGGGTTTAGACCTCGGGGAGTTTCAATAAAACGGTTCTGATTATGAACAGATATGTATTTTGTTTATTTTCCTTCCCAACGGTCCAACTCTGAATTAATTTCGATTCTAATTTTAAAAATTGAAACATTTTTTCACTTGAATTTCTAGTGAGCCGCTTGATCACAAATATCCGAAATCGTGGAAAACATAAAATTCCAGTAGTCATATTAGTTTTAAAACCGAGCAAAAAATATCAAATACAACCGGGGAACATAAAATTCAACTAATAAATATCAAATCTAAGTGGTAAATATTAAATTTTAGTGACAAATATCAAAATCCAGTAGTAAATATCAGATTCAAGTGCCAATTAGTATTAGAACCAATCAAACAAGATCAAATACTACCGGTACACATGAAATTCAAGTCATGAATATTAAATCCAAGTGGCAAATATCAAACTCAAGTAGTAAATATTAAATTCAAGTGCCAATTAGTATTAAAACTAATCAAAAAATATCAAATGCAATCGGTAACTATGAAATTCAAGTCATGAATATCAAATCCAAATGGTAAATATCAAATTCAAGTGCCAATTAGTATAAAAAATAATCAGAAAATATCAAATACTTCCGGTACACATGAAATTCAAGTCAGGACTATCAAATCCAAGTGTAATCAAATACCATTCAAGTTTTGAATTTCTTCGATTAATTAACTCAAATTTCTTGCGTAGCAACTTTTAAATCGTGTAAGTTTGATGATAAAAACGCTCCAACTTCGCTGTCGCGTTTTTAATACTCATCAAATTTACACTTGTTTAAGTTGCTACGCAACAAGTTATCGTAAATTAATCGATAAATTCAAAGCTCTTATGGTATTGCTTGCGATAAAACTTATTTTTCAATACAATGACTTTTGCACACTCGGCCATTTTCATTCATTTGTTTTCAATAAACAAATAACATATTTTTTCTAGGACCATTACTGAAAATGATCAAATATTGTACAAACAATAAACTAAGTAAATGTATCCTTACGCACGTCGTGTGTTATAAAAAAAAATCACAGTTAGGGACTTTTATCAATATTATATTGGTAGTGCAATTGACAGTGACAGTCGCAGTTCGGTTTAATTTTGAGACCCCTGTCAAAAAGTACATAAAATTTCTGAAAATTAATAAAGTACTTGTTTACTTAACTTAATAATAATTTTGATAAATAAAAAGTACGATATACAACTCTAGTCAAATTACGCACTCGTGCGTAATTTGTTGACTCGTATGTAATACGATTCTTACAACTCTCGATAGTATACTATAAATACGGCTGAAATGTATCAATAACTACGAAGATTGCAATAAAGTTATGAAACAGCTAATTACAATAATTACAGCTTACATTTAAACGTTCCATTAAAGAAAGAAAGCTGGAGTTACCGAAATATTTTCAGAGACAAAATATTTAGGCCTTGGTTTGATGGGATTGACCCTTTCTCAATAGTTTGTTGTCCTAATACCATTTGTTGTTCAATAGGCCTACAACACAACATTCCAAACTTCTTGATACAGAACGAAAATATTTAGAATATGTAAATATGTAAAATATAAAGTAAAAAATTAACAAACAATTTTAGGAAATATAGCAAGCAATAATAGCCAATCAACCAAAACTAAAATTTCAAGCAAGCAACATCAAGTTAATAAAATAATTTTTTAAATTAATTATTAATCGATTGATCGATTAATTAATCTTTGTGTAAGGAAGATACATTTAAATTTTCCCAATACAAACAAGTTCAGTCACATGTTTTTCAAACGTCTAGTTATCAAGAGTCCATAAAATAGGCAAGCTTATTTCAGTTTCGTCGAATAAAACCTTTTAATATTTCAAACTAAATACACGAAAATTTATTCTTTGCGTGCATGTAACGACCGATTTCCTTTTTAGTGACTGTCACTTAACATTCGTGATCAAAACTTTACATTTTCTTCCTTATTTGTTTCCACACCTAATATTACATTTTACAAAAGTATTCAGACAGCATCAGATGCAATTGAGAAATAATCAATTGTATTTCAGGAAACATCAATTGTAACTCAGAAAGTATTAATTGTATTTCAGGAAGTATCAATTGTACTTTAGAAAATATCAATTGCATTTCATAAAATATCAATTGCATTTCGGAAAACAAAAATTATAGTTCAGAAAACATCAATTGCAGTTCAGAAAGTATCAACTGTATTTCAGGCAACATCAATTGTAACTCAGCAAGTATCAATTGTATTTCAGAAAACATTAATTCTAACTCAGAAAGTATCAATTGCATTTCATAAAATATCAATTGTATTTTGGAAAACATAGATTATATTTCAGAAAACATCAATTGCAATTCAGAAAGTATCAATTGCAGTTCAAAAAGTATCAACTGTATTTCAGGCAACATCAATTGTAACTTAGAAAACATTATTTGTATTTCAGAAAGTATCAATTGTAATTCAGAAAGTATCAATTGCACTCTAAGAAACATCAATTGCATTTCATAAAATATCAAATGTATTTCGGAAAACAAATTGTATTTCAGAAAACATCAATTGTAACTCAGAAAGTATCAATTACATTTCAGAAAGTATCAATTGTATTTCAGAAAACATCAATTGCAGTTCAGAAAGTATCAATTGTATTTAAGAAAACATCAATTGTAACTTAGAAAGTATCAATTGTATTTAAGAAAACATTAATTGTAACTCAGAAAGTATCAATTGCATTTCATAAAATATCAATTGTATTTTGGAAAACATAGATTATATTTCAGAAAACATTAATTGTAACTCAGAAAGTATCAATTGCAGTTCAAAAAGTATCAACTGTATTTCAGGCAACATCAATTGTAACTTAGAAAACATTAATTGTATTTCAGAAAGTATCAATTGTAATTCAGAAAGTATCAATTGTACTCTAAGAAACATCAATTGTATTTCATAAAATAACAATTGTATTTCGGAAAACATAAATTGTATTTCAGAAAACATCAATTGCACTTCAGAAAGTATCAATTGTATTTCAGAAAGTATTAATTATATTTCAGAATCAATTATAATTCTGAACTTTCCAAAAAAAATTAAAAAATCTCGAACATTTACTTCTGAATTACAATTTATTGATCTGAATTAGTTATTGCTGCTAGCTGAAATACATGTGATCGTTTCTGAAATATGTATTTACAATTTACAATTCACTGACGTTATTAATTATATTAATTTAGCTATTTCTCACATTTATGCAAACAATTGAATGATTTCAGCTTATATTGATTGGAACATTTGTAATTATAATCGAGAATCGTTTAATTAGTAATAATTAAAACTTGTGGTTATTTTACATAATGCATAATTTTGTTAATTAAAAATGTGACTAATTAAAGCGATTTGGTTAGTTCACATTTAATATCTTCTGGTGTCTGTTGCAAAAAAAAATTTGATTCGACAGTTACAATAATACTAAATCCATGACAATAAAAAACCATGTCAATATAACTAGCAGATATCTGCCATTCATCCGAAGCTAGTAACTAGTAAGTAACAAAAGAGAATAAAATATTCCCTATAAATTATAGAGTATCCCAGCCCTCATAATAATGAATCGGGGGGTCGTGTATACCTACCTACCCTCCATCGTTCCTCCATAATAGCCCTATAATATATTTGCCATTCAAGACTAGTTTGTATTCTTATTATGCTTTTCATTACAACACGACACATAATACAGTAAATAACCGAGATGCGGGGTTGGTGGGCGTTTTTCAATCTTACGTCACTCGCACGGGGCGGAGCCACCCCAGCCGAGCCGCGCCATTGGCCCATGTATCAAACGTAGGCAACCAACGGTGGTGGGCACAGTAGCCACCACGAGTTACCGTATCATTAACGAGAAATTGTCAGATCGGTCACCGGAACCCGGAGCTCCGGAAGTTTCCCTCACACAAACAGAAACCCTCCGTCGAGTGCGTGTTATGACAGTGTTTTGACTGTGCCAAGATGAGTCTACCGGGCGGCGTCGACATGACGGCGCTCATGTCCCAGCACCTGGGCCAGATCCCGCCGGCGTTCTTCCTGCGGGCGTCGGAACGCTACCAGCGGACGCCCAAGTGCGCGAGATGCCGAAACCACGGCGTCGTCTCGGCGCTGAAGGGCCACAAGAGGTACTGCCGGTGGCGCGACTGCAACTGCGCCAAGTGCACCTTGATCGCGGAGCGGCAGAGGGTGATGGCGGCCCAGGTGGCCCTCCGGAGGCAGCAGGCGCAGGAGGAGAACGAGGCGCGGGAGCTGGGGCTGCTGTACGGCGGCGCCGGGCCGCCGGTGTCGAGCCAGGACGCCGGCGGGAATGCGGCGGCGGTGCAAGGTTCGGTCGAGGTCGGGGTCGCCTCTTTGATGCAGCGCACCGCGTTTCCGTCGTCCGACGGTTCCGAATCTTCTAGTCCAAGTAAGTCTGAAAAAATTTAAAAAAAAACGCCTGCATTTAACGTGTCCGTTTTGTACATTTTGAGCATTTAACTTGACGTCGGTTGTACATTTTGCGGAAATTTGTAAATTTTTGGTTTAATCAGCGACTCGATGATAAAATGATTCTTTTTTTAATCGTTTTGAACATAAAAAAATATTTAGAACAGGATTTACAAGTTAAATACGCCATTTTTATTAGTTTCGTATAAAAATGTTGTAAGAAAAATTTGTTAATGTTTGTGGAATTCAGTAATATTTATTAATGATACACGGTTAGCCATATTGCATTATATGTCACATTTTCATTCATAAAGTAAAACAAAAATTTACAAAATACATTTTAGAGTCCATTAAGTACCTATATTTTGTGCATTTACTTGTCTTGGACTACATTTTTCATAAATGTGACAAATTTTGTATATGTTTGTGGAATTCTTCAATTTTTGTTACTGATACACGGTTGCATATATTGCATTATATATTACATTTTCATTCATAAAGAAAAACAAAAATTTACAAAACACATTTTAGAGTCCATTAAGTATATTTTGTGCATTTACTTGTCTTGGACTACATTTTTCATAAATGTGGCAAATTTTGTTTATGTTTGTGAAATTCTACAATTTTTATTACTGATACACGGTTGGCCATATTGCATTATATGTCACATTTTCATTCATAAAGAAAAACAAAAATTTACAAGATACATTTAAGAGTCCATTAAGTATATTTTGTGCGTTTAACTAGTCTTGGATTGTAAATTTTCCATAAATGTGGCAATTATTGTTTTAATCAGTGATTCGATGACAAAATGATTTATATTTTAAATTATTTTGAACATAAAATATTTAGAACAGGATTTACAAGTTAAATAAGCCCTTTTTATTAGTTTGGTATAAAAATGTTATAAGAAAAATTGTTTATGTTTGTAGAATTCTACAATTTTTATTACTGATACAGGACACTGTTGCCTATATTGCATTATATGTCACATTTTCATTCATAAAGAAAAACAAAAATTTACAAGATACATTTAAGGGTTCATTAAGTATATTTTGTGCATTTAACTGGGGTTGGACTGTAAAATTTCCATAAATGTGGCAATTATTGCTTTAATCGGTGATTCGATGACAAAATGATTTTTATTTTAAATCATTTTGAACACAAAAAAATATTTAGAACAGGATTTACAAGTTAAATAAGCCCTTTTTATTAGTTTGGTATAAAAATGTCTAAGAAAAATGGTTAATGTTTGTGGAATTCAATAATTTTTATTACTGATACACGGTTGCCTATATTGCATTATATGTCACATTTTCATTCGTAAAGAAAAAAATATATTTACAAGATACATTTAAGAGTCCATTAAGTATATTTTGTGTATTTACTTGTCTTGGACTGGACAATTTTCTATTAATGTGGCAATTATTCTTTTAACCGGTAACTCGATGACAAAATGATTTTTTTATTTTAAATCATTTTGAACATAAAAAAATATTTAGAACAAGATTTACAAGTTAAATAAGTCCTAATTATTAGTTTGGTACAAAAATGTTCTAAGGAAAATTGTTTATGTTTGTGGAATTCTACAATTTTTATTACTGAAACAGGACACGGTTGCCTATATTGCATTATATGTCACATTTTCATTAATAAAGAAAAACATAAATTTACAAGATGCATTTAAGAGTCCATTAAGTATATTTTGTGCAGTTACTTGGGTTTGACTGTACATTTTCCGTAAATGTGGCAATTATTGTTTTAATCGGTGATTCGATGACAAAATAATTTTTTTAAAAAACGTTTTGGCCATAAAAAATATTCATAACAGCCTTTCCAAGTGAAATCAGCCTTATTGCCATTTTTATAAGTTTGGTTATGTCTCAGGCCAATTCCAAGTTACGGTTTCTTCAGAAAAGGTCACAAAAATGTTTATAACAGCAGTTTGTTAAATTCTCCAATTTTTATTGTTGAAGTTAGAGATAAAAGAAACAAATAAAAATTGAATTTTAACCTTCTAGTCCAAGTAAGTTAATGATTGTGTAAATATAGGACACGGTTGCCTATATTTTATTACTTGTCACATTTTCATCCATAAAGAACTTCGTTTCTTTCTGTACAATTCCATTAACAAAATACAAAAATTCACAAAATTCATTTAACAGGTCTATTAAGAATATTTTGTGGATTTAAGTTGTCTTGGCCTGTACATTTTTCATAAATGGGAAAATGTTTGTTTTTATTTTTTCTTTTTAAATAAAAATGTTCATAACAACTATTGTTAAAGTCTGTTAAATACTGCGATTTTTATTGTTGAAGTTAGAGATAAAACCAAAGTTGAATTTTAATCTTCTAGTTCAAGTAAACTAATGATTGTGCAAATATAGGACACGGTTGCCTATATTTTATTATTTGTCACATTTTCATTCAAAATGAACTTGGTTTCTTCCTGCACAATTTTATTAATAAAATACAAAAATTTACAAAATGCATCTAACAAGTTCATTAAGTTCATTTGGTGGATTTAGATTGTCTTGGACTTACATTTTTCATAAATGGAAAAAAAATTGTTTTCCTTTTTTCTTTTCAAATAAAAAGGTTAATAACAACAGTTGTTCATGTCTGTTAACTTCTGCAATTGTTATTGTTGAAGTTAAAGATAAAGCAAATAAATAAAAATTGAATTTTAATCTTCTAGTCCAAGTAAGTTAATGATTGTGCAAATATAGGACACGGTTGCCTATATTTTATTACTTGTCACATTTTCATTCATAAAGAACTTCATTTCTTTCTGCACAATTCCATTAACAATATACAAAAATTTACAAAATGCATTTAACAGGTCCATTAAGAATATTTTGTGGATTTAAGTTGTCTTGGACTGTACATTTTCCATAAATGAGGAAATGTTTGTTTTTCGTTTTTCTTTTTAAACAATATTGTTTATAACAATAGTTATTAATGTCTGTTAAATTCTGCAATTTTTATTGTTGAAGTTAGAGATAAAACAAATAAATAAAAATTGAATCTTAACTTTCTAGTTCAAGTAAGTTAATGATTGTGCAAATATAGGACACGGTTGCCTATATTTTATTACTTGTCGCATTTTCATTCATAAAGAACTTCATTTCTTTCTGCACAATTCCATTAGTAAGATACAAAAATTTACAAAATGCATTTAGCAAGTCCATTAAGAATATTTTGTGGATTTAAGTTGTATTGGACTGTACATTTTCCATAAATGGGGAAATATTTCTTTGTCTTTTTTCTTTTAACTGTTGTTATTGTTTGTTAAATTCTGCAATTTTTATTATTGAAGTTCAAGATAAAACAAATAAATAAAAATTGAATTTTAATCTTCTAGTCCTAGTCAGTTAATAATTGTGTAAATATAGGACACTATTGCCTATATTTTATTATTTGTCACATTTTCATTCATAAAGAACTTTGTTTTTCCCTGAACAATTCCATTAATAAATTACAAAAATTTACAAAATTCATTTAATCAGTCCATTAAGAATATTTTGTGGATTTAAGTTGTCTTGTTTTCCAAAAATGGGAAAATTTTTCTTTTTCTTTTTTCTTTTCACATAAAAATGTTTACAACAACAGTTGTTAACGCCAGTCCAAGTCGACCATTTTCGCCATTAAAGTCAGTGTCCGAAGAAATGAATAAAAACCGAGAGAGTTTTAAATTGGTGGGCAGAGCGAAGCTGTTCTTTTTAAAAGTTAAACTTTGCACACAACGCACGCCGCTTAGAATATCCCTACGGGGTAAATTGCTCGCATCGAAAATCCCTTTAATTGATCGCCCCTCGTTCACTTCACTTCTTTCGCTAATGACTCTTGAAAACGATACAGCGGTTGTTAGTGCTAGACGACGTGGCCTCCTAAGCTTTTTGAACGGCCACAATTTAATATATACCCTCTCGAAACGTCGTGTGTGCATAAAAAGCTCGCCGGGGCAATATTGTGTTTATTTTGCGTTTTATTAACTCGGCGGCGGCGATACAATTACCGCGCGCGGAAAATAATGAAACGAAACCTGAAAATTGAAATTAAAAAATTTAATCAGACGAATTTGTGCGGATTCGCGCTGCTCTTTATTCGAGTTACCGAAATTTAGCTTTTTTAATCTGTGTTAAACGATTTTGTTTCCGACTCTCTGATATTGGGTTCTTTGAAGCAAGTTTATGAAATTAATTTATCTGAGGCGTTTTTTTCTGTATTCTCATTTTTAAGGATTTATGACAATAACAAACCTGGGAAGGAATAAAAATTTGATTTGTAGTAAAATATGGAGACGACGGCGTAGGCGTAAGAACAGCTGAAAAAACTACACATTGATTTTTCAGTGACATGCAAAATTGTTCAGTTAGATAACCAATTATTTTTATATAAATTTAATATCATATAATCTCATCAGAACATCAATCGTGAACAGAAACAACGTAATCGGCCCTCGTGTTCCAGTCGGGCGAATGGAATCACAACGCATTAATTTTTATAAATAACCCAACTTACAGTTTTAAGATAAAAATCAAGTTATACCTGAAATAATTTAATTGTTCAATTGATATTTGCCATTTAGGATTTATTTTGTCACTAGGATTTAATATTTGCCATTTTGAAATTAATATTTGTCACTTGGATTTTCTGTTTGCCATTTAGGATATGATATTTGTCATTTAGAATTTAATATTTGTCACTTGGATTTAATAATTGCCGTCTTGGAATTAATATGTGATGCTTGGCTTTGATATTTGCCATTTAGGATTTAATACTTGACACTTGGATTTACTGTTCCTATTTAAGATTTAATATTTGTCATTGCGGATTTAATATTTGTCACTTGGATTTAATAATTCACATTTTGGAAATAATATTTGTTAATAGAATTTAATATTTGCCATTTAGGATTTAATACTTCTTAATTAGGATTTAATAATTGCCATTTTGGAATTATTATTAGTCACTTAGATTTACTGCTTGCCATTTAGGATTTGATATTTGTCATTTAGGATTTAGTATTTAGTATTTGCCATTTTGGAATTAATATGCGCTACTTTGGATTTAATATTTGCCATTTAAGATTTAATATTTATTAATTGGATTGAATACTTGCCACTTCGAATTTAATATTATTGTCAGTTGGATTTACTATTTCTCATTTAGGATTTAATATTTGCCATTTTGGAATTGAGTAGGCTAGTTACAAACTCGACCAAAGACCAGTTTTTCATAAATTGGAATGAGTGCACTTTTGTACCATGTTTTGTCGATGGAATGGAATGACAAAGATAATATGTTACAAAAACGACTAGAAGTAATGTAAAAATCGATTTTAAAAGCTAGTGTTTTTACAAAGATGACTATATTTTGCAACGTCTAGTTACAAAACCGACCAAAACCTAGTATGAAGATGGCCGAGTTTGTAACTAGCCTACTTAATTAATAGGTGCTATTTGGATTTAATATTTGCCATTTAGTATTTAATATTTGTCAATTAGGATTTAATAATTGCCATTTTGGAATTAATATTAGTCACTTAGATTTACTGTTTGCCATTTAGGATTTGATATTTGTCATTTAGGATTTAGTATTTGGTATTTTGGAATTAATATGTGTCACTTGGATTTACTGTTTGTCATTTAGGATTTATTATTTGTCTTTTTGGAATTAATATGTGCTAATTGGATTTAATATTTCCCCATATATTTGGCGCCTTGTATGATATTATTATAAACTGACAAATATTATAGGGCAGACATTAGTTGCAGATATTATTAAATGATGGAACCCCTTTCCATTAAATTCATAAGTTATTGGTCCATAAATAACTAAACAGTTTTTAAATCATGTAAAAGTAAAGAAAGACATTATTTCACATTTTACACAAAATAAGACAATAAGAAAAAAATTGCCACAATTATTTACGTGAAACCAATCAAATGATTTAATACCAGACCTAAGTAATTAAGGGATAAGGCATTTTGTTATTTAAATCTCCCACCCCACAATTAAGCGTAAGTGAAGAATCCTTAAAATTTCTCGAGTTGCAAATTACGCCAGCGTCTCGCTGCTTCAATTGTGAGCAATAATTTCGCTGCAGAATTACCACGAGATGTCCATGCGAAAAATAAACGCCATCTATCGATTTTAATTAAGGGTCGTCGCATAAAAAAATTAATTAAACTGTGCAAAGTGTAAACGCTTGCGATTAACAACATTGGCACCGTTTAGCGCTCCAAAGTGGCAAACACTGCCGAGTTTATTTTAATCTCGAGTGTTTTTCTGAATCTAGCTACATGAATATGCAGTAGGCGACTAAAAGCGACGCGCACGAAAAAGTCGAATGTGATACTGTCTAAGCAAACGAAAAACACTTTAACAGCAGTTTCTATTGCTTGGAGGACGCCCTTAGGGTTGGAAACAGTTACGTCCTCATTTCAAGTAACTTTTACTGAGATAATGGTTCGGCAAACATTGACATCACCTTCTTCACACTGCCTTGTAACGCACAGCCACACTCGAGATTATCTGTCTAATTCGAGGAATCCGCGACCGGGCTTCCTTTTCCAAACACGAATGTGTTGTGTGGTTAAACACTGTCAAGTAGCGTCGATCGCGATCGCCGTCTCGATGGGGGAGCGTCGCGTCTGCAAATTTGTCCCTTTATGCTGTCGGCGAGTGTTGCTCCTGACATGCAATGCGCTGTGCTTCGATTCATTTAAATTACAAGCGCTTCCCGAACTTCAGAGTAATTGATTTCGACTTTTCGTTCGATTTTTGCTGCGAGAAATTAAAAACTATCGTTCGTTGTTGATGAGGTGACTGAACCAGGTACCGGCGAGAAATTTCTGCCTTTTCGAGGCTCAAACTCGAGACTGAAAATAACGAATCTAAATCGTTTTTCTTCTACGATTAATGGTCAATATTGTACAAACAATAAACTAAGTAAGCGTATACTTACGCACGCCGTGTGTTATAGGGTAAAGTCGCACAGTTAGGGACTTTCATCAACATTGTATTGGTAGCGTAATTGACAGTGACAGTTCGGTTTAATTCTGAGACCCCGGTCAAAATGTAAATAACATTCCTAATAAGTTAATAAAATACTTACTTTTTTAATATTACTTCCAAAAGGACAAATATTAAATCCAATTAATATTAAATACTAAATAACAAATAATAATAAATCCAAGTTTCACATACTAAATTCCAAAATGGCAAATATTAAATTGTAAGTGGCAAATAGTAAATGCAAGTGACATATTAAATGCAAAATGGGACATAAATATTAAATCCTAAATGGTAAATGTTAAATCCAAATAACACATATTAATTCTATAATGGCAAATATTAAATCCTAAGTGACAAATAGTAAATACAAGTGATATATTAAATGCGAAGTGGCAAATAAATATTAAATCCTAAATGGTAAATATTAAATCCAAATAACACATATTAATTCTAAAATGGCAAATATTAAATCCTAAGTGACAAATAGTAAATGCAAATGACTTATTCAATGCGAAGTGGCAAATAGATATTAAATCCCAAATGTCAAATATTAAATCCAAGTAATAAATATTAAATCTTAAATAACAAATAATAATAAATCCAAGTATCAAATATTAGATCCCAAATTACAAATATTGTTCCAATTAATAAATATTAAATCCTAAATAACTAATAATAATAAATCCAAGTATCAAATATTAAATTCCAAAAGGGCAAATCTTAAATCCTAAGTGGCAAATATATATTAAATCCTAAATGGTAAATATTAAATCCAAATAACACATATTAATTCTAAAATGGCAAATATTAAATCCTAAGTGACAAATAGTAAATGCAAGGGACTTATTAAATGCGAAGTGGCAAATAGATATTAAATCCCAAATGTCAAATATTAAATCCAAGTAATAAATATAAAATCCTAAATAACAAATAATAATAAATCCAAGTATCAAATATTAGATCCCAAATTACAAATATTGTTCCAATCAATAAATATTAAATCCTAAATAACTAATAATAATAAATCCAAGTATCAAATATTAAATTCCAAAAGGGCAAATCTTAAATCCTAAGTGACAAATAGTAAATACAAGTGATATATTAAATGCGAAGTGGCAAATAAATATTAAATCCTAAATGGTAAATATTAAATCCAAATAACACATATTAATTCTAAAATGGCAAATATTAAATCCTAAGTGACAAATAGTAAATGCAAATGACTTATTCAATGCGAAGTGGCAAATAGATATTAAATCCCAAATGTCAAATATTAAATCCAAGTAATAAATATTAAATCCTAAATAACAAATAATAATAAATCCAAGTATCAAATATTAGATCCCAAATTACAAATATTGTTCCAATTAATAAATATTAAATCCTAAATAACTAATAATAATAAATCCAAGTATCAAATATTAAATTCCAAAATGGCAAATCTTAAATCCTAAGTGGCAAATATATATTAAATCCTAAATGGTAAATATTAAATCCAAATAACACATATTAATTCTAAAATGGCAAATATTAAATCCTAAGTGACAAATAGTAAATGCAAGGGACTTATTAAATGCGAAGTGGCAAATAGATATTAAATCCCAAATGTCAAATATTAAATCCAAGTAATAAATATAAAATCCTAAATAACAAATAATAATAAATCCAAGTATCAAATATTAGATCCCAAATTACAAATATTGTTCCAATCAATAAATATTAAATCCTAAATAACTAATAATAATAAATCCAAGTATCAAATATTAAATTCCAAAATGGCAAATCTTAAATCCTAAGTGACAAATAGTAAATACAAGTGATATATTAAATGCGAAGTGGCAAATATATATTAAATCCTAAATGGTAAATATTAAATCCAAATAACACATATTAATTCTAAAATGGCAAATATTAAATCCTAAGTGACAAATAGTAAATGCAAGGGACTTATTAAATGCGAAGTGGCAAATAGATATGAAATCTCAAATGGAAAATATTAAATCCAATTAATAAATATTAAATTTTAAATAACAAAAAAAAAATCCAAGTATCACACATTAATTCCAAACTGGCAAATATTAAATCCTAATTGACCAATAATAAATGCAAGTGATATATTAAATGCGAAGTGGCAAATAGATATTAAATCCCAAATGGCAAATATTAAATCCAAATAACACATATTAATTTTAAAACGACAAATATGAAATCCTAAGTGACAAATAGTAAATGCAAGTGACTTATTAAATGCCAAGTGGCAAATATTAAATCTAATTAATAAATATTAAATTCTAAATAACAAAAAAAATATCCAAGTATCACATATTAAATTCCAAAATGGCAAATATTAAATCCTAAATGACAAATATTAATTCCAAACGACAAATACATATTAAATTCAACTAACAAATAGAATATCCTAAATAGCAAATATTAAAGTCAGGGGACAAAATAGCCAATCCTAAATTGCAAAATTAAATTCAAGTGTCGAGCATGAAAAATCCAAGTGGCAAATACATATTAAATTTAAGTGAAGATCACGTGAAACACCAATACAGAAATTAATTTTAGAAAGGTTTTCATAAACACCAAATTTTTTTAAACTTTAAATTACGCACTCGTGCGTAATACTTCGATATGTAATGAGCTGTTATTTGGCAAGGAGATGAAAAATGTCTTTAGTTCAAACTGTTATTGTATTGTAGGTAGTTTACTATCTCGGCATTGTGCGGAGCCTCAGACTATAAATTTAGGCACCCTTGTCAGGATTACGCTTGCTATTGTTCGCGTTTGAAGAGAATATGTTGGGTGTATTGTCTTACATATTGTGATAGAATATATGACTTTCTGTTGCCGACATGTTAACTGTACGATATTCGAAGTGGGTTGTAGCGTCTTCTTGGCACTGAATCAAACGCACAAAAAAAGCAACTGTGTAAGGATTAATATTACCAGATACGGATCTGTAACGCGACACCAGTAAAAAGTTCGCTTCGAAACGATTTGTTGAAAAATTGTCCGGTTTTGAGTAAATAGAAAATGATGCGAAATAATTAGAAACACGATTGGAAAGACGGAATTTTCTCTTTTCAGACACACACACGGAATTGGGCAAAAGTAAACATTACACGAACAATATCAATAAGAGAGTATTTTAAATTATTAGTTGGCTTTTAATAAAATGCAAATATCGCGTTTCAATATTTATCTTGCAAAAGAATTCTAATGATGGACACATACAGCCAAGAGGTTCTCAGATGTATCCAAGGAAAAGCAAAGATTGCCAGCAGAACAAACAAAACGACACGTATTTGCCAAGACTATAGAACGCTGGTCTCAATTCGACATCCTCAATATTTGTTACAGCAGCGCCGCTTGTAATTGTCCGGTGTTTGCCTAACGGCTCTTTCTATTTGCACAAATTCAACCGCAAACCACAGGACCTTCATTTTACAATCGAAAATGGCAACGTGTGTTGCCTAACTCCGAATTTCAGCACGAAAATATTTCACTGGAATCGCTCCAATGGGAAAATATTCCACTGGAATCACTCCAATGGGAAAATATTTCACTGAAATCGCTCCAATGGAAAAATATTTCACTGGAATCACTCCAATGGGAAAATATTTCACTGAAATCACTCCAATGGAAAAATATTCCATTGGAATCACTCCAATGGGAAAATATTTCACTGAAATCACTCCAATGGAAAAATATTCCACTGGAATCACTCCAATGGGAAAATATTCCACTGGAATCACTCCAATGGGAAAATATTTCACTGAAATCACTCCAATGGAAAAATATTCCATTGGAATCACTCCAATGGGAAAATATTTCACTGGAATCACTCCAATGGGAAAATATTCCATTGGAATCACTCCAATGGGAAAATATTTCACTGGAATCACTCCAATGGGAAAATATTTCACTGAAATCACTCCAATGGAAAAATATTCCATTGGAATCACTCCAATGGGAAAATATTTCACTGGAATCACTCCAATGGGAAAATATTTCACTGAAATCACTCCAATGGAAAAATATTCCATTGGAATCACTCCAATGGGAAAATATTTCACTGAAATCACTCCAATGGAAAAATATTCCACTGGAATCACTCCAATGGGAAAATATTCCACTGGAATCACTCCAATGGGAAAATATTTCACTGAAATCACTCCAACGGAAAAATATTTCACTGGAATCACTCCAATGGGAAAATATTTCACTGGAATCACTCCAATGGGAAAATACTTCACTGGAATCACTCCAATGGGAAAATATTCCAACGAGTTTGAGAGTCAACCTCCTGAAACGTGAAAGTTTTTTATTGTTAGGGCAACATATGAATTGACAGCTATTAAATATACATATTTATATGTGTATTATTCAATAGTCGTGGTTAAAATAATTAATTTGTGTACTTAAAATGTGCAAAATGTCATTTTACACAACCTTCCCATATTCAAAGCGTGCTGCTGAAAACTAGCCATTGTTAATCCAACGAAAACATTTAGTAATCATGTGCTAAACATGCACCGTCGACGTGATCACTTGTGCGGTTATATGTTTTATTGCGGGAAATTTAAACTCGTATCGGTTAACTTCAAACAAGTGTTTATTAACCAACTATATGAATTTTAGTTTAATTTAGTGAAGTGTAACCGAGACTTTTGGGGAAAGAGCTATACAGTGATTTTTAATTCCAGAAACGGTTAGAAGGATGTGAAAAATATTTTTCTTTTTTTTACTTAATGTTGGTAGTAATGACATTTTACATCTGCCAGTTTAAGGTTATATTAGTATTGTAGCTTTAAAATTAGAAAATATAGCACAAAACGGTGCTGTCGATGAAAGCAATTTGACTATTTTAAAAGGAGGAAAACTTTATCTTCAATGTCACATTTAAGTGATTCTGTCAAAATTGTACAGGGTGAGTCAAGTTTTAACCGTCGCGGCCATAATACCTATTAAAAATTGAGGGAAAGGTATACATGTTACATCAGTTGAACTTTGCACTTTGGATTAGTGCTACAAATTTGCCAAATTATTTTTATTTGAAGCCAAAAATTTCGATGTTAGGTTTTTATTTCGAAATTTGTCAAATTATTCGTAGCATTAATATATGCAATTTAACTCGTAATTTTTTTTGAGTTAAATCAAATTTAAGATAAAGCAGGAAAAATGCTTTTATTTATGACTTTTCAACAATGCATAATGCGGTTTACCACCCTAAAAATTGTTTTTCATGGACGAGACAGTTTTTCACTTTTCGCCAGACTTGCATTCTTAAGTTAAGTTTAGTGACCGTCATAAATAAACCCTCAAGTACCCTACATCAATACCATTGTCCGGTAAATTGGTCAACGTATATCGTATATGATTTAAAAAAAATACCTTCTAATACGGAAATGGGTTTATTTAATAAACGCAAATTACTAAAATTGTTTCAATTACATTAAATTGTATGAAAATATTTTACTGTTCGTACATCAAAAAAAAACTAATAAATTGAACAACTAGTAATTGAGATAAAGACAAAATTTTACTCAATCAAAAATGTTTTTTTCTTGCTTCTGCGTTCCTTATAAAATTACTCATTCAATTTATGAGAATTGACAACTTGCCTCACCCTGTATAAACGAGCACAAAAAAGGTTTTTAACGAAGCCAACCCAAACTGTTCATTAAATCGATGAAAAGTTGGCCGCACTTGTTTTCATTAAATTTCGCACAACAGGGCTTTTCTAGAGCTTTATCCGCTGTATTGAATAAATAAAAGACTGTATACCTATGCGAAGTTAATTCCAGCATTTTTCGAATTCAATACGTTGTTTTCAGTTTCAATTGCTTGACCGCAGTTCGGCGCACCATTTCGACAGTATGAAAGTCAGCGAAACACGGATTCGCCGTGGAAATAATTCGACCGCTGTGTTGCGATGGTGGGACTAGTTCGAAAGGCTTCAAATGAAATCAGAGTTAGTTGAGTATCCATTTTTGTTGTGAGTGGACCTCGTTGAGATTCAGCCATAGTATTTCAAAAGCGTAGTTTTACATAAATCAGCCGGATTAGAAGCGATTAAAAAAATCTTTTTTATTTTAATGAAATTTACTTAGCTCAGTTATGTAACGCGCAAGTCAAGTTTAAGCGTCGCTAAGTACAAAACATGCTCAGCGCCATCTTTGAGATTAATTAATAAGTAACAATAATTTTCATTCAAATTTGGTTAGGTTAAGTTTAAGATCTCTATCTCTGTCAACCTTAGGGCAAATCGATTTTTAATTGCACCATCGTGTTCCTCGCAAAACAAATACATAAGTTTTCATGTTTATACGACGCTCTAAGCAAGAAAGCAAAAAAAAGGTTTTCCATGGGTTGGCTTTTTTCACTCATTTTTTTTTCTTTTTTTTCTTTTTTTTTTCTTTTTGCCTGTTTTTTTCCTTATTAGGGTAACTTTTCCTGCTGGAAACGATGGAACAAGAATCAGTTGAATTGCTTCAGTATTAACGGAGCTACGGCCATTTCGTCCACTTTTATGTCTTCATTGTTGACGTTTACTTCTCTAATTCTGCCAATCTTAGAGCAAATCGATTTTTAATTGCACCATCGTATTCCTCGCAAAAAAATACATAAGTTTTCATGTTTATACGACGCTCTAAGCAAGAAAGCAAAAAAAAGGTTTTCCATGGGTTGGCTTTTTTCACTCACTTTGTTTTTTTTTTCTTCTTTTTGCCTGTTTTTTCCTTACTAGGGTAACTTTTCCTGCTGGAAACGATGGAACAAGAATCAGTTGAATTGCTTCAGTATTAACGGAGCTACGGCCATTTCGTTCACTTTTAGTTCTTCATTGTTGACGTTTACTTCTCTATCTCTGTCAATCTTAGGGCAAATCGATTTTTAATTGCACCATCGTGTTCCTCGCAAAAAATACATAAGTTTTCATGTTTATACGACGCTCTAAGCAAGAAAGCAAAAAAAGGTTTTCCATGCGTTGGCTTTTTTCACTCACTTTTTTTTTCTTTTTTCTTTTTTCTTTTTGCCTGTTTTTTCCTTACTAGGGTAACTTTTCCTGCTGGAAACGATGGAACAAGAATCAGTTGAATTGCTTCAGTATTAACGGAGCTACGGCCATTTCGTCCACTTTTAGTTCTTCATTGTTGACGTTTACTTCTCTATGTCTGCCAATCTTAGAGCAAATCGATTTTTAATTGCACCATCGTGTTCCTCGCAAAAAAATACATAAGTTTTCATGTTTATATGACGCTCTACGCAAGAAAGAAAAAAAAGGGTTTTTTTGGTTTGGCTTTTTTCTCTCTTTTTTTTTCTTTCTTTTTTAACATTGCAATTGTTTATTTAGAATAGGCAAATAATCACAACATAACCTCAACAGTGTAAAGAATCCACATTTTCAGGTAAAATGTTTTGTTTTCAAATGATTACAACAAGGGTTGAATGTTAAGAGTCGGTTTTCCTAGGTAAAACCACGCAAATTGCAGTGCACATATTTATAAAGTGTTTTTTTTTTTGACTTACCCCACATCCACATTTTCATAAAGTGTAAAAATTTGTTGTTTTCAAATGTTTACAACAAGGGTTGAATCTTTAGAGTCGGTTTCTGACTCAGAATGTGATTTTTCTGGCCGAGAATCGATTTTTTTGACTCAGATTGTGACTTTTCTAACCCAAAATCGATTTTTCTGTCTCAGAACCTGCTTTTTCTGACTCAAAATCTGATTTTTCTGATTCAGAATCGAATCGTTTGACTCAGAATCGAATTTGTTGACTCTGAATTTGCCTTTTGCCACTCAGAATCGATTTTTCTGACTGAGAATCTGCTCTTTCTGTTTCTCAATGTGATTTTTCTTACTCAGAATTTTTTTGTTTGTTTCAGAATCTGCTTTTCTGACTCAAAACCTGAATTTCCTTGCTCAGAATCGTTTTTTTTTACTCTGAATTGCTCTAAACCCGTGTGCGTGCGACAAAATGCCTCTTATTAAACTCGTATCATAATACACTAATTTTTAAATTCGGTTCGTTTTACGGGCGTCATTACGGCTCATTAAAAAGTTTCCCGCTTTGCTACAGACGTCTACAAAAATTTATGGCCGCCGGTCGAACGCACCGCAGACTTGCCTTTAATTGCTCATTTTTAACAAACGTCCAAAGTTAAAAAATTAACTTGAAAGGACACTGAAAAAAGTCCACCCTTCGCATTAAAACCGGCGACCGCGTTAGCGGCGAATTATCGATACCGCAATCAACCCTGCCAATTTCCCGCCGCCGCATATGACCCATAAACGACGCCGTAATAGCCGTCTTTATTAAATGGATACTCATATTTATGTCTCGCATTCTTGCCTTATTGCGAATTCCTCAAGTATCATTTGCGGGTAATGAAGTGGCGACTGCTCCTTTTAACCGCCTCCCTCCGAGCGACCGAGACTTTTCGTTAAATCGCAAACATTTATTCTGTGTGTTGCAGGCACCAAAAGGGCGCGAATCAGCATAGAAGATTGCGCCCAAGACGACTCGGATTCGGACAACGAGGACATAAAACCGAATCGTCGACAGGCTTCGCCGATTTCGTCCCAACCGCCTGTTGCCATAGCGTCGACGCCGTCGCCGGAAGCGCCGACGAGTCCCGATCCCGACCTGGACGTGGAGGACGAGTCGCAGAACGAGGCGCCGGAAAACCTGTCGCTGAAAAAGTCGTCGTCGGCGAGTCCCGAAACGCCGCCCCAGAGCCACAACTTCGCCCCTTATCAGCCGTTTCCGCACTTTTCGCCCTTTCAGCCGCAGTATCCGCCGCACAGATCCCCCATCGACATCCTTTTGAGAGTGTTTCCGGGGAGGCGGCGGTGCGACGTCGAAACCATCCTGCAGAGGTTTGTCTCTCAAATTTTTCAGCTTCACTTTCCCACAATTATAAGAATTGCCGCTTCAATTTGATGTTTGTCACTTGGACTGCATATTTGCCACTTGGACATCAAATTTGCCACTTGAATTTTGAATATCTGTCAGTTGCACTTGATGTCAGAAACTTGGACTTCATATTTGTCACTGCGATTTTATAACTGTCACTAGAACTTCATCTCGACACTTGGACTTAACTTAACTTAATGTTTTTCATTACAACTTCATAAGTGTCACTAGGACTTCACACTCTACACTTGAACTTAACATTGTGTTTTAATATTAGAAACTTGAACTTAATATTTGTTACTTTGACTAAATATTTTCTTTTAATATTAATATATTAATTTAATATTTGTTACTTGGACTTAATGTTGGCAATTTTAATTAATATTTTCTATTGTCATTTCATAACTATCACTAGGACTTTATTTCGACCCTTGGACTTATCGTTTTTATTTAAGATTAGTCACTTAAACTTAATATTTGTCACTTACAATTTGTTTCCCTTATTTCCCATAACAATATTCTTTAAAAATTTTTCACTTACTACAAATTTTACTTCACAAACATTTTAAAAAACATTTAAAAAAACCCATTTTAAAAAAAATTTGTTAATTACACATTATTACATTTTAAAAACACATTTTAAAATGTAATAATATGTAATTGACAATTTTTTTAAAAAGTCGGTTTTTTTAAATGTTTGTGAAGTAAAATTTGTAGTACGTGAAAAATTTTCAAAGAATATTGTTCTGGGAAAAAAGGAAAACAAATTGTAAATAAAAATTATTACATAACAAGGGAAACTTGATTTAAATAAAATTAATATTTGTCACTTGTACTTAAGGTTTTTCATTACAATTTCATAAGTGTCACTAGGACATCATACTCGGCACTTGAACTTAACTTTTTTTTAAATATTAACAACTTGGACTTAATATTTGTTACTTTGACTACATATTTTCTTTTAATATTAATATATTAATTTAATATTTGTCACTTGGACTTAATATTTGTTACTTTCACTACATATTTTCTTTTAATATTAATATATTAATTTAATATTTGTCACTTGGACTTAATATTTGTTACTTTTTATTCATATTTTCTATTGCGATTTTATAACCATCACTAGAACTTGATCTCGACACTTATATTTAACATTCTTATTTAATATTAGTCACTTAAACTAAATATTTGTCACTTGAGGAGTTAAAATGAAAACCGTGTTCGATGCTTCTTCATACATTTGAAAAAATTCAATTTTTTCTCTAATGTGTACGCACAAATATTTCGCAGGCACATTATATTGATGCCAAAGAACTTTTTAAATTTTTTACAAAAAAAAAGAACTAAAATTCTGTACGCATTAAAGAAAAAATTGAATATCTTAAAATGTATGAAAAGGCATTTAACACGATTTTCCATTGCAACTCCTCACTTGTACTTAATGTTTTTCATTACAACTTCATAAGTGTCACTAGGACTTCACACTCTGTACTTGAACTTAATATTTGTTACGTTGACTAAATATTTTCTTTTAATATTAATATATTAATTTAAAATCTGTCACTTTGACCTAATATTTGTTAATTTTGATTGATATTTTCTATTGCCATTTTATAACTGTCACTAGGACTTCATCTCGACACTTGGACTTAACATTTTTATTTAATATTAGTCACGTAAACTTAATATTTGTCACTTGTACCTAATGTTTTTCATTAATACTTCTTAAGTGTCACTAGGACTTCATACTCGGCACTTAAACTTAACTTTTTTTTTAATATTAGCAACTTCGACTTAATATTTGTTACTTTGACTAAATATTTTCTTTTGATATTCATATACTAATTTAATATTTGTCACTGGGACTTAACAATGGAAATTTTAACTAATATTTTCTATTACAATTTCACAACTATCACTAGGACTACATCTGGACACATGGACTTAACATTTTCTTTTAGTATTAACAACTTGGATTTAATATTTGCTACTATTGGTTGACATTTTCTATTGTGATTTCATACTTGTCACTAGGACTTCATACTCGACACTAGGACTTAATATTTTCAATTTAAATTAGCAACTTGGACTTAACATTTGTCACTTGGACTTGATATTTCTACATGTGTCATCATTACGACTTCATATTTATTTAATTTAAGTGGCTAAGTCGCAAAGTGGCGAATAAAGAACCCAAGGGAAAAACAGCAAAACCGTTTTCTCAGCTCATATCAACAGTATCATGACTAACATCACCAAGTTCTCTCAATTCCAGATGTAAAGGCGACATTCTCCAAGCAATGGAGATGATGGTCAGCGGCGCGCAGGAGGACCTCCCATCGCCATCGGCATTTTCCCCGCTGGGGCCACCCACGAACTTCCACAGATACAGTCCGTCGCGGCGCTTCCTGTCCGCCCCGTACGCCGGAACCGGCTACCTATCAACCGTAATACGTCCGCCGCCGGAATATGGACTTCCAATGGTAGGTCCGGTGCACGACATGTACTCAAGCGAAAAAACGACCACGTCCTCCCCTGGTTCCAACACGGGTTCCGACAAGACCTCCTATTCAGAATAAAAAATTAAGAGTCCCTCGAACGAAGAAGGAAGATAAAATAGAGATCGGTCGAAATTTCGCAGTCGAACAATCACATCAAAATTTAATTATAAAATACATATGAATCAATTTCCATCCCCTGTGTTTGATTTCATGGAGAGTCCCCTCCGCATTGAATACATGAAGCCAGTTATTAGGTCTCTATTGTTGGCCTGTAGCGACCAGATCATATAAATTATATTGTAAACAGTGGCGTGTGCTGAGTTTTATTGTCTACGTTAAACTGTGGTTATTTCAGATCAATGGGTTACCTTGGTTCGTCTTGTCAACTTCTGTACATAACTTGTATAAAAAATAGAGATAGCTTTATAATTATCGCCAAAATGTAAATGTAGCGTTCAAATCAGCTGTAGATAATTAGATTAGCGAAAACTCTGTATTGTTGTTGTATACGAAAATGACTATAGAATTGAAATTAAAATAAATGATGACAAGATCAGTGTTTGATTCAACCGAATTTTTGACCTAATAGGTTAAGCAACAGAGCAAAATAAATAATAAATAATAATTTAACATACTGGAAACCGACTGTGCGATTTTGTCAAAGACAGTTAGTAGATGAATTCTGCATAATTTTCAATTCGAGAATCATAATTTTTAATTTTAATACTTACAATAGTTTCCTTATTCCATAACAATATTTTTTTAAATTTTCCACTTACTACAAATTTATCACACACAAACATTTTAAAAACACATTTTATTTATTTTTTTAAACATTGTCAATTACACACATTAAACATTTTAAAAAACACATTTTAAACAGAGTCAAACATTAATCATTGTGTTTGACTCTTTTTAAAATGTGTTTTTTAAAATGTTTAATGTGTGTAATTGACAATGTTAAAAAAAATGTGTTTTTAAAATGTTTGTGTGTGATAAATTTGTAGTAAATGGAAAATTAAAAAAAATATTGTTATGGAATAAGGAAACTATTGTAAGTACTAAAACAATTATACATAACAAGGGAAACTTGAGTTAAATAAAAATTTTAATTTGTTATAAACAATTTTCAACAAAAAATCACGTTTTTTTTAAGTTTCTTGCTTGTAAAATTGAAACTAATAAAGCAATCTTAATGATGTGAATAGAGGAATTGTAGAGAATTAAAGGATCACGATACACAAAAAAAATCTTTTTAAATTATTATTTGATGTTAAATTATTGTAGTCAGAACTATTAAAAACTATTTGGTAAAAATTCAATGTAAAAAAAAATTGTTTTAGAAGATATTAAGACATTTAGAATTGCCGTGTGACGTCACAGGGCTACACCCAAGCGACCGGCTTATCTTTTACTTGCAAAACTACTCGCTTCGCACAATGATTTATCTACCTAAAAATAATATTTTTAATGCTTAATTTAAATGAGACTGTGTAAATGTTTGCGCTAAAGACGATAAAAGAATCAGAATTTGGATACAGTGTTTAGTTTTTTTTTTAAGAAAAAAAATTTAAAAAAAAACAGCGCCGACTGAGCATTCCGTTCGTATTTTATCTAATTGTGCGTAAAGTTTGGCTAAAGAGATTCTGCGTTTATGACTGTGCCTTTTTCCGTCCATAAAAATAGGTAAGTCGTAATAATCAACATTTTTATAAATTTCTTGATGATTAGAAATAAATATGAGTTAAGCATTAAACCTCTGCTAATAATTAGGTAGGTGTGTGGGATTATTGATTAACTTAGGTACTTGATGAATTTTGTATAAGTGCATTTTGTATGACCTTTTTCGCTCGTCGTACGGTCCTGAAGTATCCACGAAAATATTTTTTAAAGCAACGAGATTGTGGCACCCTGCGTGAACCCTCATCATCATCAGTAAAAGTTGATTGCGATTTAAAGTCGTAAATGCAGAATAACTCAGAGTTATTTGCAACAGTAACCACAAGAACATCGCCGACCAGTTTTTGGGTGCAGTGAACCAACGGGACATCGTTTTCCTAGTAAAGAAAAATCGCCGAAACGATTTGCAGTTTGGTCAGAATTTTGTAAAAGGAAATCATTTCAACCAGGACAAAATACAAGAATTTGCAATAAAATTTTAGAAAGTGATTCAGACGAATCGTTTGTTCGAAGAAAAAAAATTCTAGCAAATTCAAAAGAACCTTATTTATGAAAAAGTGCTGTACCATCAGTCATATTGGCTCAAAAAAAAAAAATCTCGTACGTCAAGGACCTCTAACGTAATCCAGACAAACCATCCAACCGAAATAGACAATCTATTTATTAATCAGGATAATGAAAACAAAAAATGTGAAATTGGTATTCAGTGTGAATTAGGTAAAGAAACTATAAAAAACAAAGTCGACCGAAACTTTTGCGCTTCATTTCAAAATGTCCCTTTTTACGTCTGCTAATTTACATTCAGTAACTTAATAAACGTGTACATAGTGTCGTTCATTTACTTAACTCAAACAAATTATCTAATGCGGTAGAAATAACTTAAGGCTGGGAAACCCAACCTCAAAAAATGCAGAGTTTAAAGAAGCTCAGTTAAGCTTAGAAAGTACTTATCAATGTATAATTTGCGAAGCAACAGTTGTAAACATAATGTTACCGCATCTAATGATATATTTGCTTTGGTGAAGAAGTTTTCAAAAATTAACCTCCGAAAGTGCAATTCTCGCAAAAATGTAGTAGTGGGGGTTTTTTACTGAAATCTTTAGAGTTACGAAATATTTTACAATGCACTTTACAGCACTTATAGAAAATATTTTTTTTATTGCGAGAAAGTTGATAGCTTAAGAAGAAAAAAATTGGCAACAATTATTTTTGCCAGTAAACTCAGTTCAGCTCAAGAAGTAAGTTATATTGTAGAAATTCCTTCGGGGTACTTATACTAAACATATAGTAGTACAATATGACATGTTTTTTTATGATAACATGGTGAATATCTTTGAAAAAAAATCTAAAAGTTGTGGTACGAAATACAGTATTATTTGATCGCGTTTTTTATTGCTTTCCGAACACAACATCGTCAACAAATTACATAAAAATGTTCCTTTAGCACCTAAGAAATAGTTTCCGTAAACCAAATTGGATAAATGTCTAAATTTGACATTTTCGGGGAAAAGTTGTTTTTCCATAAGATTTTAGTCAAATAGTTCGTCCTTTTACTCACAGATGTCCTGTCAAATCTGTACCTTTTTGATTGACGGCATGGATAGAATAATTTGTATTAAAATGCACACTTGATATAGTGCAAATTGTTAGGATATAACCATATTCGCACACGTAAGGATATAAAACTCTAAAAATTTATAAAAATACACACTTGATAATGCAAAATATCCATGTTCGCACGCGTAAGGATATGAAACATTTTCGAGCCTACTAAATTTTACAATATATATTAGCTTCGAATAGCATCGTAGGAAAAATTGTTTGAAGCATCTATTCACAAAAAATTACAAAAAAAAAAACAGTAAATAATGCAGCAATCGCATTGACTGATTTTACCGCCGTTATCGCCGCAGACAATAATATAAATAATGTTTATCAAATTATAAGCGTATAAAAATGGGGATAAAGATTACTCTTTGCATAATTGAAAATGTGTTTGCAGCCTGTTACGGGATTAATTATGGCAGGTACATCTATGAAAACACAAAATTGGCAAAGAATTAACAAAAATTATAGACTAATTTTTTTTCCGACTGAGTTTACCATCGTTATCGCCGCAGACCATAATATAAATAATATTTATCAAATTACGAGCGTATGAAAAACGCGCAACTCTTTTTTTTTGTTCTTTCTCCGTTCAATACTTAAGTTTAAAACCTTATTAGTTAGGATACCTCTTTGGTTGCCTAAACATTTTTTATTTTAAGGGGCAAAATTGGTGCCCCCTGAGCGGAAGAATTGTGCATTACTTAGCAGTTCCCGGACCTTAATAGCGTGTAAAAATGGTACGAATCATCGCGCCGTGTCATCGCATTTAATATATTTAAAAAAAAACTAGACACTATATTAAAATTTTAGTTGCACTGTCGTCTTCAGTACAAAAAAAACAGTCTAAATACTCGTAACAAAATTTCGAAAATATTGCTTAAAAGTAGGTAAATTATGATCGTGTGAAGCGAGCAATTGTTGCATGTATAAGATAGGGCGCTGCGCTGAGCTCGGCCCAGTGACGTCACGCGCCTATTTTAAATTTACTATAACTCATTAAATAACCTGAGCGGAAACAAAATACATATACCATTTTTCTTACAATTAAGCGTACTTTTAAATTAAACGAACTACTCGACCACTTTCGCATGCTCGACCATTTTTACTCATATTCACAACAGTTTTTCAGCTATTTTGCTGCATTTTATGGAAAAACCAAAATACACGTTTTGTTCCTGTGCACGTCTAGTTTCCAATTCTATTTTTAAAATTTAAATCCGACAATTACAGCAGCATCCAGCCCTCCGTGAAAATATCGCAAAAAAAATATGAAATGGAGATTGTGCAAAAACTTTTAGTCCGTCAGAGTCGGGGTTTTGCACACATAAAGTGCACATAAAGTGCACATAATTAGCTACCTTTGTGCAAAGTTTCAATTCTTAAAATTAAAAAATGGCAAAATTGTGAATTTTTTAACAAAACACTAAATTTTCCTGATTTTCCGAATTTTCTCCGGTTCTAATTATCCGATCGGGCCAATCGACCCCTCATTCTCTTCGTAATTTAATTCTCTACAATTCGTCTATTGACATCATTAAGATTGCTTAATTAGTTTCCATTTTACAAGCAAAAAACTAAAAAAAACGCGATTTTTTGTTGAATTTTTTTTTAAACAAATTAAAAATTATGATTCTCGAGTTGGAAATTGTGCAGAATTCAAACTGTCTGTGACAAAATCGCACAGTCGGTTTCCAGATAGTATTTATATGAATCGCAGGGCGTCGTGACTTGCGGAGAAACAACAACTGTCATTCATATAAATTGAGGGAATTTTTTTTGACACAAAACATGAAAACCGAACCAGAAGCGCCTCAAACAATGGGACAGAGATGCTGGGGCGCCAGGACGACAAAGGAACGCGTCCTCATAGTCATGGTGGTGGTGAACATAATCGTGGCGATGGCGCTCGTCGCCGTGCTCGCGGTCCTCTTCGTCAACAACCCGGCCTGCAATAGATAATCTAAAAGTAAGAATTCCTGCATTAAATTCCGCCAACCGCTTTACAATCGAATTTCAGATAAAGTGAGAAAGAATACTTTTAAGCCCAAGAAATTAATTCTAGGAGTAAATCAAGTGCAGAATATTGAAATAAATTTTAAAATGTAAGCAGAAATAAATTTTTTTGAATGACGATGACGTTTTAATGAAAAATCTCCGCGCGAGGAAATTGTCTCAATCGAACGTTTTCGCCAAGGACGAAGCTTTAATAACGTGTGTGTTCCGTTACGAAGGTTTAATATTGTTTGCTTTCGAGCGCAACTGGGAGGAGGTGAGTTGGTATTTCGACTTGAAAACAGGACCGTATTGAAACGATTGGGAATTCGAATTTTTAATCTGGGAGCAAAACAAAAAAATTAGGTTATAAAGCTGCCACACACTGCCAGTCTTTGCTTAAATCAGACTAATAACTTTAAATCTGAACGTGAAAAATGCCATGCGCTGTCAATTGAAGACTAATTAGTTCTAACTGTAAAATTGATAGTATGTTGAAGTTTCTAGCAATATTAACTAGTCTTCTAATAATAAGACCCATGGAGAAATAAACTCTTCTTTTCGATGTCCTATTTTGTTGATTGCTGTCAGCAAATTGGTTCAGTTTTTAAAAAATTATTTCAGTTAGTTCTTGAAGTCAGCATTAGCAAAGTATATAGGATAACAACCAATATTCTAAAAATAAAATTCAGTAGTTCTACTACGTCAATTGCTTTAAAAAAAATTATTTCAGCTAGTTGTGAACTCAGAATTGGCAATCTATATAGCAATGATAACAACCAATATTCTAAAAATCAAATTCAGTAGTTCTATTACGTCTCCTACTTTTTTTTTGTCATTTCTTATTTTTTTCCTGAAGGTAATGATTAAATAATACTCTTTAGTGAAGTTAACACGTTCTAAATAAATTTTGTTAATGAATTATTACATGTAAATGTTTAAATTTTGAAAAACGTGACGTCACTAGAATTTTTAAACCTGATTCGTTCATTTCTCAGCGCCGGAAAAGTAAGAAACTGCAATACCGGTATTCTTAGTCGTGTCGTTCATTCGTTCGTTCAATGGTCGATTCGTTCAAACACGAATCCAAACGATTTTTAGTTTGGACAACTACCTTAAATATAGTGAACATGGCGCCATCTGCGCCGATGGGAGGTACGAAAATCTTCTGACGTCACAAATCCCCTCCACAATTGTTTAATATTGAATTATTTAAATTTTATAAAAGAATGAGCTAAATAAACCTGCGTACATAGTCTACTTGGGGGTAAGGCATCTATTTTTGGCATTAGTTAACATACATGAGAATACCCCATTGCTTTTAAAAAATCATTTCAGTTAGTTCTGAAGTCAGAATTGTCAATGTATACAACGTGTCCCGGAAATAATGTCACTAATTTTAACCCGTAGTAGAACTCCTCAAAACAAACATTTTTTCTATGTACCATTTTTTCGAAATAGACCACCGAAGTAGGCGGTCCTTATTAGGGCGGTAAATTCGAAAGCGAGTCTATCGGTACTGCAATTTCTATTGTGTTACGATGTTTTTCATTTATAAGTATCTTAATCGAAATATTTAAAGGAAAACGTCATGGCACAACAAATTACTGTTATCAATATAACAGACTATTGTTTTAAATTGTCTCAAAATAGAACTTTTATTTGAATTTGAAATTTGCAAGTAAACGTATGTCGTAGCATCAGGTAGGTAAGCGCAACTCCCGTCAGAGCCGATGTAAAAAAGTCGGTATAAAGTAAGCATGAAATCATTGAAATGCTGTATGCACTACGTTGCATAGGAATAAAAAGAGATAGCATGATTAAGCTCCTCCTCCAAGTGACCTTCACTTCGGTAGTCTATTGCAATTTTGTTTTGGCATTTTATCCTCCCTGAAATTGACGAGGAGCGTTGATTTGATAAATCACTAACGGTGATCGTGAATTTTAGTTTTTGCTGACTGCATAAAAAATTATCATTCATTGGATATTCAAGGTATGTGCGTTTTATAATAAATAATTTTGTTACTCACTTATTTAAACCACCCGCCGCACATCTAATCTTTGTTATTGTGACTTGTAATTGCTTGTAACAATTATTTTGAACATATCATTTTTGGTAGTAAAACTTTGGCAAGGACTCGAAATTATTTCATTTATGTATTACCATAGCATTTTTCAATTTGCATTCCAGAACTTTACAATAACAGCAACGGTCAAATTAATGAGTTGCTGCGTCGACAGAACTAAAAAGCAGGGAATATTTTCTTGCATTGGTTTTTTGTTCTACGCTTATCGGTGTTTAACATTCAGCATTATTATACATAGGCGGGTAACGAAATAAGAGTCAAATCTGTCAACAAATTTAACTTGTTAATCAAAATGTTTACACCAAAAAGTTATTTAAAAAAGTTCTTGGAATTGAGGAGTTCTATCACTGGTTAAAATTAATGACATTATTTCTGGGACACATTGTATAGCAATGATAATAACAAAAACTCAGTAGTTCTATTATGTCAATTGCTTTTAAAAAATCATTTCAGTTAGTTCTGAAGTCAGAATTGGCAATGTATATAGCAATGATAAAAACCAATCTTCTAAAAATAAAACTCAGTAACGTCAAATTCTTTCAGAAAATCGTTTAAGTTAATACTGAACAATTTAATATGAAGAAAGAACTGATTTTAGCAACATTGACAATCAATCTTAACGCGAATTAATTTAGAATAAATTGGCACTGATTGGGAAGTGAAGAAATTCCTCTTCAGAATTTGACAACAACCTACAAAATAAACCCTTTGTGCCCTTCAATGAGGTGGCGACTTAAAGCGATTCGACCGCTTGGTACAAAAGTATTTATTTAAAAAATATTTAGATGAGAAATTCGTAGAAAGAAAATACAAACGTTTCAAACCGTGTTCAAACAGACTGCCTTGATATTTCTTGACCCTTTTAGTCGAAACCCCCGGAAACTAAAATTAATATTAACATAAGGAGGCTGAAAGCACAAGAAAAAAAAAACATCCAAATTAACTTTTTTATCGGCGCTCATTATAAGACAAATAAAAGCTACGGGTATTACGTAACAGAGTTTTTTTTCTCGTGTAATGTCAGCCTTCGAATCGAATAAAAAATTTACAATAGAACGGCAAACAGATAAATAATTATTTAACCCATTTCAAAACGTGTATCCCGGCCGACCAGAAAAAACCAAATAAAAAAACTCATCGTTCTTATTTATTAATTGTGGTTCAGCCAGGCGGACAAACACGGATAAATGATTTCATATAGTTGCGGCGATATTATCATCATGTGTGTATGTTTATCATTATTGAATATGAATATGACTATTGAATTGCGCACCCCAACTGAATCCTATCTGATCAAGTTTGAGGAGGATATGTGTTTTATATCATTGTTCCTGCAGGTTAATTTTAAATTGTCTGTATTTTATTCGCCCGGGCAAGAGATAACGATCGCACACATGCGAACCCGTTGAATCGTTAACGTGCACCCAAAGAAATAATCAGTCTAATAGTAAAAAATGCGTATTTGCAGCTGATTTATTTATGTTTAAGTTTTTAAATTGTCAAAAAGTGCACTTTATTAACTACTACCAATTCTTATAAATCTATTTATTTTTTAGAAATAAACTATCTACTACTTTTGACTTTGTTTTGGTATTATTTGAAAACAAATATGTTTTCAATTCATGCAAACAAAAATTTATTAAGTATAACAATGGGTATTTGTTTATAATAATTAAGGTTTTTTATGTCTAATGCATACTATTTGGTACTAATTCATTGCTAGTGAAAGAAAATACATTTCTACATTTTTATCAAAAATAAATACAGTCAACCCTCCTATAACGCGGTACTCTCAGAATGCGGTTTCCATATAACGCGGAGCTGAAATTGCGACAGCCCTCCTATAACGCGGTACTCTTTCCATACGGTTTCCATAGAACGCGCTACGAATTAGCCTGGTTTGTATGGTTAAATCCGAGTTTCTTTTAGCGCGGTTTCCATATAGCGCGGCAAGCACTCACCGCGTTATAGGAGGGTTTACTGTACTCATTAGTTGAAAAGGTAAGTTGTCTAAGATAAAAAAATGCTTATTTTACAATTGAACCGGATGTTTGCATTAACAGCTAAATAATTTCTTTGCGTTATTCGGTAGTGTTGAGAAGTGCATTAAAATAATAATATGAAACACGCCATCATTTTTAAAAAAGGTATAATCGTTCAAGTAAATCGGGACGATATATGGTGAACCAGTTTTTGGAAAGGTTGTTAATGTATTGCACACTGGTGACAAACAAATGTATTTAATATACAGAGCTTTCGGAAAGTATGGAATAAATTCGATAAAATATTTTAGAAGAATTTTCACAAAAAATCCTCGGACCGGTCAACTTTAGTTTTTAAAACTGTATCTTTTTTAATTTTTATAATTTTACGATCGTCTTTTGTTTTCGCACTATGACGTCATCATCAATTTTTTTAAATGGCACCCCATATTTATGATGGCGAATTTGGATGCAGCACATTTTTCTGAGTACGAATATGCCAAATTCGTATGACCTTGAAAAGGAAAGTTTTCGAAATAATCAGTTCTAAAATTTCGAAAATGTATGGTAAAATTATTAGAGTAGACCAATAATAATATCATCAAGGAAGCGCTGGAAACTGTTACCTAAACGGTCTTATGCAGCCACGGCGGCTGCTTGACTGAGCACGGACGTTGTAGCTGGCCATGTTTTACTGTTGCCACGGGCAAATAAAATAAATAGAAACGTCACCTTTTTTTACAAAGGGAATGACCAGACGTGTTTTACATTTTATTCCGTATTTTATTTGTGTTTACATGTGAGTTATTATTTAATGTTTCAATGAGTTTGTAACAAAACAAAAGACGAAACATCAACAAAATTTATTGGGAAAACGCTCGAATCCGTCAAATTTTATTTTTAGCGGCGTATTTTTTGAAATAGGATTGGTACAAACTGAATGATTACAACAAAAAAAAATAAAGAAAACGGTTTAGCTATCTCAAAATACTAAATTTAAGTAATGATTAAATTCAAAAAACAACTAAATTAAAATATTGCGCACTGTTGATTTCTTGACAGCAGCCAATGCGATCAATAAATTCTTTTTGAACATTGCCAATAACTTCAGGAGGGATTTGTCGTATCTCATATGACGAATTGTTGCTTTAAATCTTCTAAATTCTCTAACCTACTAACGTACACTTTACTTTTTAAGCATAACCCCACAGAAAGTAAACAAAGGTTGTCAAATCTGGTGATCCCTCTTTTGTTTCCAACGCTTCCTTGATGACATTACGATAGGTCTACTCTAATAAATTTACCATACATTTTCGAAACTTTAGGACTGATTATTTCGAAAACTTTCCTCTTCAAGGTCATATGAATTTTGCCATATTCCTACTCAGAAAAATGTGCTGCATCCAAATTCGCCATCATAAATATGGGGTGCCATTTAAAAAAATTGATGATGACGTCATAGTGCGAAAACAAAAGACAATCGTAAAATTATGAATATTAAAAAAGATGCAGTTTTAAAAACTAAAGTTGACCGGTCCGAGGATTTTTTGTGAAAATTCTTCTAAAACGTTTTATCGAATTTATTCCATACTTTACGAAAGCACTGTATAAAACAATTGTTTGTTATGGTATTGATAAAGATTTTGAAGCATATGAAGTGACTGATGATGATTTTTCCACTTTGTAAACAAATTATTGACATTAAAAATATTTGTTGCACTTTTCCCACAAATATTCATTTAATCGGCGATGGACGTAAATTTATTTCCTGCATGAACCAAGAATATTAATAGGTATCTATAACGACAGCAACTGTATTATTTAGACATTTTACAAACATTTCTAATACTTTTCACATTGAATGATCCTCTAATATTTTTTTTATTATTTATAGGTATAAGTTTTGTTTCATGTTTATTTTATTTAATTGTATTTTAAATGTTTTTATTCATTTTAAATAAAAAATTTCAGTTTAACATGAGATTACTATTAAAAATCCAATTTATAAAATATTTATTAATAAATAATGAAGGGTTTATAGTAAATATTTCCCGCATATTATTTGTTATTATTAATATGCTAATTTAATTGTTAACTGAAATTCATTAGTAAAAAACAACTTATATTAAAATGATATAATTAATTAATAAATCTTGGTTGTATTATTATTTACTATTATTAAACGTATATTTAATGTTAACAAATATTTATGAGAGAATATTTATTAATAAGAAATATTTATTTGATTTTAATATACATTTATTTTTTATTAATAAACAACAATTCCTCCAAAATAGAGCAAATTAAGATTGAATAATACATTTATTTGGTGTAACTATACGTGTGTTAACTATTACCAAATTCTTTTTTGTTTTTAATAATTGCTTACTTTATTATAAATAACAATGTGTTGTAAATTAAGCTAATTGAAATCATATCAATAAACTGTCAGTTAATCGTAAATAAACATCAATATTTGTTAACAGTTAACGAAGTTGCCTTGTTATTAACGAATTTTTTACTTCTTTTCTCTCTGTGTGGCTCTCACAGCCTAATAACCGGCACGTGTGTGCGTGAAACCGTTTTAAATTTTAGAAAAACGCGCGCGCCCTTAACGTTTTTCTCCCGATTCTGTTAAGTAGCCGATCGCTTTATGAGACTGTATGTGACAGACATTGTGTGTCCAACCCTCTTTATCTTCCGCTGCGATCGCACCCCCTGATTTGCGGCCGCGCACTTGGAATTAAATTACATTTATAACCGGTCGCCCTCAAAACTGACGTCATGCTATTTGTTACAAAATCATTGTGACATACGTTCTCCAGTTAATGACACTCAAAAATTAATTATTGCTCGTGTTTCCCCCCGTTAAGTCGATTCCCACTCGGAGAGGTAAATATTATTGGAAAATTTTATGTTCTTTGTGAAACTAATAACAGAAATTTTATTAAAAAAAATACACACCTCCTAGTCGCTTTTATGTGTTTGATTTGTAGTAAGTAATCAATACATGGTCTACCTATGTGTAGAGATGATTTACATAAAGTGGAGTACAGGATTTGGAAGGGTGCACCGAACCGTAACGCACCTCTAATAAACTTGGGGTATACACGGAATATACATGTAATCACAAACAGGATCCATTATTTTCGACATTTTAATTAGAAATTTCATCAGTACTTGCGATTCGTTGAATGTAATTTTACAAAAGAAAACATTCGGATTAATCGCAGCAGTTTTCATTGAAGAATTGGAAGTTTTTTTATGTAAATGTCACTTAAGGAAAGACAGTCACCAATTAGAACACTATAAAAATTAGGACATTTTTCCAGATGGACTTCTTCCCCATTTGTATTTAAGATTCCAAAATCATCAAATACCAACAGAGTACAAATAATAATTTAATTTTAAAACTAGACAATTCAGCAATTATCTTTAATCTTTATGATAAATTCGAACAGCAAGTATTTAAATCCAAAATAAAATATTAAATTCAAGTGGTAAATATTAATTGCAAGTTGCAAATATTAAATCCAGGCGGCGACAATCTGAAAATCAAGTGACAAATATCAAGTCAAAGTGACAAGTATGAAATTGAAGTAGAAAATATTAAACCCATGCGGCGACAATTTGCAAACTATGTGGTAAATATTAACACCAAGCGACAAGTGTTAAATTCAACCGGAAAATATTAAATCTAAACGATGATAATCTAAAAACCAAGTGGCAAGTATTTAGTCAAAGTGACAAGTATAAATTTTAAGCAGAAAATATTAAATTCAAGCGGCGACAGTCTGAAAACCAAGTGGCAAATATTCAGAAGTATTAAATTCAAGCCAAAAATAAGAAATTCAAGCGAAAATAATTTGAAAACCAAGTAGCAAATAATTAAGTCAAAGTGACAAGTACGAAATTCAAGTAGTAAATATTAAATCCAAACGACGACAATCTGAAAACTATGTGATAAATATTAAGACGAAGCGAAAAGTGTTAAATTCGACCGGAAAATATTAAATCTAAACGATGACAATCTAAAAACCAAGTGGCAAATATGTAGTCAAAGTGACAAGTATAAATTTCAAGCAGAAAATATTAAATCCAGGCGGCGACAGTCTGAAAACCAAGTGGCAAATATTCAGAAGTATTAAATTCAAGCGAAAAATATTAAATTCAAGCAACGATACTTTGAAAACAAGTGGCAAATATTAAGTCAAAGTGACAAGTACGAAATTCAAGTAGTAAATATTAAATCCAAACGATGACAATCTGAAAACTATGTGATAAATATTAAACGAAGCAAAAAGTGTTAAATTCGACCGGAAAATATTAAATCTAAACGATGATAATCTAAAAACCAAGTGGCAAATATTCAGAAGTATTAAATTCAAGCGAAAAATATTAAATTCAAGCAACGATACTTTGAAAACAAGTGGCAAATATTAAGTCAAAGTGACAAGTACGAAATTCAAGTAGTAAATATTAAATCCAAACGATGACAATCTGAAAACTATGTGATAAATATTAAACGAAGCAAAAAGTGTTAAATTCGACCGGAAAATATTAAATCTAAACGATGATAATCTAAAAACCAAGTGGCAAATATTCAGAAGTATTAAATTCAAGCGAAAAATATTAAATTCAAGCAACGATACTTTGAAAACAAGTGGCAAATATTAAGTCAAAGTGACAAGTACGAAATTCAAGTAGTAAATATTAAATCCAAACGATGACAATCTGAAAACTATGTGATAAATATTAAACGAAGCAAAAAGTGTTAAATTCGACCGGAAAATATTAAATCTAAACGATGATAATCTAAAAACCAAGTGGCAAATATGTAGTCAAAGTGACAAGTATAAATTTCAAGCAGAAAATATTAAATTCAAACGGCGACAATCTGAAAACCAAGTGGCAAATATTCAGAAGTATTAAATTCAAGCGAAAAATATCAAATTCAAGCGACGATACTTTGAAAACAAGTGGCAAATATTAAATCAAAGTGACAAGTACGAAATTCAAGTAGAAAATATTAAAACCAAGCGACGATAGTTTGAAAAGCAAGTGTCAAATAATTAAGTCAAAGTGACAAATATTAAATCCCAAGTGAAAAATATTAAATCCAAGTGACAAATATTAAGTCAAAGTGACAAGTATGAAATTCAACTAGAAAATATTAAATCCAAGCGACGATACTTTGAAAACCAAGTGGCAAATATTAAGTCAAAGTGACAAATATGAAATCCCAAGTGAAAAATATTAAATCCAAGTGACATCTCACATCTCAAATGGCAAATATTAAATCCCAAATGGCAAATATCAAATCCAAGTGACACATACAAATAAAAAATATTAAATCTGAGAGACAAATATTAAATATCAAATGGCAAATATTATTCTAAGTGGCAAAGATTAAATCCCAAATGGCAAATATCAAATCCAAGTGACAAATACTAAATTTCAAATGGCAAGTATTTATTCCCAAGTGGCAATACAATATAATATTAGATCCAAATGGAATTTCAATCGTTTTATTTTTTTGATTGGTAAATAAGCTGCAACATTTCGACTTGTAACATAACGAACTTCTTTCCAATGCACCGAAAGCACACCGATTCGATAAGTTCATGTGTGAAGTTGATTCAAGCGATGTTCAAGTAAAAAATAACAAAAACAACAGGTGGTAAATGCGTGACAATATTTAGTTACTCAAATAACGACCGGACCAACTAATGGCTTAGTCAACACATTCATATGTCCACTGTGTCCCCACTAAAAGTTTTGATACTTTTTACTCCTCTGTACAAACAATTAATTTAAAAAAAAAAAAAAACGTTCCGACACCCGCTCCCCTCGACAAGAACCCAATTCAATTTTCATAATCCGCCTTAACAATTAATTTAATGCAGGCCGCGCTAACCGCAGATTAATTGAAACTATTTAATGTCACCGGCAGGCGGAACTTTAAACGTTTGACGGGCGCGAGTCCGGTTTAAAGGAGCGTGTGTTCCGGATTAAACTTTCCGGGTTAATTTTCGACTGTATAACAAAACGCAAATTCGGAATCGCCACCAACCGGTTCGCGTGTACGAAACACTACAATAATCATTGCACAGAGAGGGTTTTGGGGAAACAAAGGGCATAATGGTCCTGTGAAGTGACGTGTATAACAACATTGACAGTCTATGACGTGTCAAGTCAACCTGTGTATAGGTTGTCAGCTCAATATGGTCTTTGTTTCGCGATAAGTGATAATAACCATCGGTCATCTGCATATCAAAGCGCGGAACTTGTGTCTGACACTTTAGTGCACATACAGAGAGAAAAGAAGTGCAAAATTTGTTAATGACGAGGCAACTTCGTTAACTATTAACAAATATTGATTGATATTTTTGGCCCAACAAATGTTTATTTACGATTAACTGACAGTTTATTAATACGATTTCAATTAGCTTAATTTACTTCCAACACATTGTTATTTATAATAAAGTAAGCAATTATTAAAAACAAAAAAGAATTTGGTAATAGTTAAAACACGTTTAGTTACACCAAATAAATGTATTATTCAGTCTTAATTTGCTTTATTTTGGAGGAATTGTTGTTTATTAATAAAAAATAAATTTATATTAAAATCAAATAAATATTTGTTATTAATAAATATTCTCTCATAAATATTTGTTAACATTAAATATACGTTTAATAATAGCAAATAATAATACAACCAAGATTTATTAATTATTTATATCATTTTAATATAAGTTGTTTTTTACTAATTAATTTCAGTTAACAATTAAATTAGCATACTAATAATAATAAATAATATGCGGGAAATACTTACTATAAACCCTTCATTATTTATTAATAAATATTTTATAAATTGGATTTTTAATAATAATCTCATATTTAACTGAAATTTTTTATTTAAAATGAATAAAAATATTTAGAATACAATTAAATAAAATAAACATGAAACAAAACTTATACCTATAAATAATAAAAAAAATATTCGAGGATCATTCAATGTGAAATGTATTAGAAATGTTTGTAAAATGTCTAAATAATACACTTACTGTCATTATAGATACCTATTAATATTCTTGGTTCAGGCAGGAAATAAATTTACATCCATCACAGATTCAATGAATAATTGTGGGAAAACTGCAACAAATATTTTTAATGTCAATAATTCGTTTAGAAGTGGAAAAATCATCATCAGTTACTTCATATGCTTCAATAACATAACAAACAATTGTTCTATACAGTACTTTCGTAAAGTATGGAATAAATTCGATAAAACATTTTAGAAGAACTTTAGTTTTTAAAACTGCATCATTTTTAATATTCATAATTTTACGATCGTCTTTTGTTTTCGCACTACGACGTCATCATCAATTTTTTTAAATATCACCCCATACTTTTGATCGCGAATTTGGATGCAGCACATTTTTCTGAGTAGGAATATGTCAAAATTCATATGACCTTGAAGAGGAAAATTTTCGAATAGTATATTAAAATACAAGTAGCAGAAGGCATCTATTCAAGCACGAATTTGAAATTCCGAAACGAACCGCAAGGCGAGTGGAGGAACAAATGAGTGCTTGAAGGACCTTCTGCTACGAGTGTTTTATACTGTTTTTTCTATTTTGTAGCTTTATATCATTTTATAAACTATAAAATAAAAATTTTAAATCTAGGGAATTTCGTGGTGATTGCTGACATTTTTGTGGCGTAATTATAGGCGGTTGTGAAAAAATTTAATTTCAAACGTCAGTTTTTTTTTATTTTCACGTTTAATGTTTAAAAATAAATGCTGAAGAAGGTTTATCACTAACGCCGCCGAAAATTAGGCAAATTGCACAAAAGACGTTAGAAAATTTACTACCGTTATAGGCAACATCAATGTTCATCAAAATACTGTGTCCGATCAGAATTTACATGGTGTCACTATAAATTCCCAAGATACATCACATGTAACTGCAAGTGTGTATAATAATTGTACTTTCCACGGTAATAATTTAGATTAAGCTTCTTTTTCATTGTTATTTATTAATTTGCTTTGTTTTTTGACGTGTCAGTTGACGTTGACAGTTCAACGCTACCAGGCTACCAACATCAAAACAGTAAATTTTCCTACTCTATTCTAGCACGCCAGCGACTTATTAAAGCACTCAAATGACGTCATTTGGGTGCTTAAATGGACTTATTTTAAACGCAAAATAGAAAAATAATATTAGAGGATCATTCAATGTGAAATGTATTAGAAATGTTTGTAAAATGTCTAAATAATACAGTTGCTGTCGTTATAGATACCTATTAATATTCTTGGTTCATGCAGGAAATAAATTTACGTCCATCGCCGATTAAATGAATATTTGTGGGAAAAGTGCAACAAATATTTTTAATGTCAATAATTTGTTTACAAAGTGGAAAAATCATCATCAGTCACTTCATATGCTTCAAAATCTTTATCAATACCATAACAAACAATTGTTTTATACAGTGCTTTCGTAAAGTATGGAATAAATTCGATAAAACGTTTTAGAAGAATTTTCACAAAAAATCCTCGGACCGGTCAACTTTAGTTTTTAAAACTGCATCTTTTTTAATATTCATAATTTTACGATTGTCTTTTGTTTTCGCACTATGACGTCATCATCAATTTTTTTAAATGGCACCCCATATTTATGATGGCGAATTTGGATGCAGCACATTTTTCTGAGTAGGAATATGTCAAAATTCATATGACCTTGAAGAGGAAAATTTTCGAAACAATCAGTCCTAAAGTTTCGAAAATGTATGGTAAATTTATTAGAGTAGACCTATCGTAATGTCATCAAGGAAGCGTTGGAAACAAAAGAGGGATCACCAGATTTGACAACCTTTGATTACTTCTTGTGGGGTTATACTTAAAAAGTAAAGTGTACGTTTAGTAGGTTAGAGAATTTAGAAGATTTAAAGCAACAATTCGTCATATGAGATACGACAAATCCCTCCTGAAGTTATTGGCAATGTTCAAAAAGAATTTATTGATCGCATTGGCTGCTGTCAAGAAATCAACAGTGCGCAATATTTTAATTTAGCTGTTTTTTGAATTTAATCATTACTTAAATTTACTATTTTGGGATAGCTAAACCGTTTTCTTTATGTTTTTTTTTGTAATCATTCAGTTTGTACCAATCTTATTTAAAAAAATACGCTACCAAAAATAAAATTTGACGGATTCGAGCGTTTTCCCAATAAAATTTATTGATGTCAAAACCGTCTTTTGTTTCCAGCGCTTCCTTGATGATATTATTATTGGTCTACTCTAATAATTTTACCATACATTTTCGAAATTTTAGGACTGATTATTTCGAAAACTTTCCTTTTCAAGGTCCTATGAATTTGACATGTTCCTACTCAGAAAAATGTGCTGCATCCAAATTCGCCATCATAAATATGGGGTGCAATTTAAAAAAATTGACGAAGCGAAAAGTGTTAAATTCGACCAGAAAATATTAAATCTAAACGATGATAATCTAAAAACCAAGTGGCAAATATGTAGTCAAAGTGACAAGTATAAATTTCAAGCAGAAAATATTAAATTCAAGCGGCGACAATCTGAAAACCAAGTGGCAAATATTCAGAAGTATTAAATTCAAGCGAAAAATATTAAATTCAAGCGACGACGCTTTGAAAACAAGTGGCAAATATTAAGTCAAAGTGACAAGAACGAAATTCAAGTAGTAAATATTAAATCCAAACGACGACAATCTGAAAACCAAGTGGCAAATATTCAGAAGTATTAAATTCAAGCGAAAAATATTAAATTCAAGCGACGATACTTTGAAAACAAGTGGCAAAGATTAAGTCAAGGTGACAAGTGCGAAATTCAAATAGAAAATATTAAATCCAAGCGACGATACTTTGAAAACAAGTGGCAAATATTAAGTCAAAGTGACAAATATTAAATCCCAAGTGAAAAATATTAAATCCAAGTGACATCTCACATCTCAAATGGCACATATTAAATCCCAAATTGCAAATATCATTGGTCTTTTGTTTCCAGCGCTTCCTTGATGATATTATTATTGGTCTACTCTAATAATTTTACCATACATTTTCGAAATTTTAGGACTGATTATTTCGAAAACTTTCCTTTTCAAAGTCATATGAATTTGACATGTTCCTACTCAGAAAAATGTGCTGCATCCAAATTCGCCATCATAAATATGGGGTGCAATTTAAAAAAATTGACGATGACGTCATAGTGCGAAAACAAAAGACGATCGTAAAATTATAAATATTAAAAAAGATACAGTTTTAAAAACTAAAGTTGACAGGTCCGAGGATTTTTTGTGAAAATTCTTCCAAAATGTTTTATCGAATTTATTCCATACTTTACGAAAGCTCTGTATATTAAATACATTTGTTTGTCACAAGTGTGCAATACATTAACAACCTTTTCAAAAACTGTTTCACCATATATGTCCCGATTTACTTGAACGATTATACTTTTTTTAAAAATGATGGCGTTTTCCATATTACTATTTTAATGCACTTCTCAACACTACCGAATAACGCAAAGAAATGATTTGGCTGTTAATGCAAACATCCCGTTCAATTAAAAAATGTAAAATAAGCATTTTTTATCTTAGACAACTTACCTTTTCAACAAATGAGTATTTATTTTTGATAAAAATGTAAAAATGTATTTTCTTTCACTAACAATGAATTAGTACCAAATAGTCATTACACATAAAAAACCTTAATTATTATAAACAAATACCCATTGTTATACTTAATAAATTTTTGTTTGCATGAATTGAGAACATATTTGTTTTCAAATAATATATTGATTTCAAACAAAGTCGAAAGTAATAAATAGTTTATTTCTAAAAAATAAATTGATTTATTAGAATTGGTAGTAATTAATAAAGTGTACTTTTTGACAATTTAAATACTTATGATTTATGCGCGTTTTTTTACTATTAGACTGACTATTTCTTTCTGTGCAGTTTGGCTTAATTTACAATTACCCACTTTGGACGCGCGATAATTCGGAAATGTGTTCAGATCGAACTTTTCAATTTAAGAATTTAATTATGAAAAATCAGCAGAGGAGTCTGGAGGACTACTCAAAAAGAGAATACTAATAGTATTTCAATTAACTTTTCTCGTCTCTGAAGAAGTTGTGAAAGAGTGTCTGGCGTGCGGCTGACATGGCCAAGATATCATTTCCAATTTTATACCCGTGATTCAATAAAGTCTCAACACCATCGGCAACCCTTATATAAATAGAATTTGCGCTGCCAGTGGTGGGGCGAGGGAATTATTCCGATTTTTCGCAACCGCGCTCGCCTCTCAAGCGCAACAACGCGCGCGCTAATTTCCACACTAATTCGCCCGGTATAATCAGAACTTAACTGTTTTCGTTGGTTGAGAGTGTGTGGAAAGATTCAGCGCGGACTTGACGCTTCCGGCGCTGCTGTTCGAGATGTTACGGTATAACGGAAATCTCGGCGTTCACAGTGGAGAACGGATATGGAAATGCCACAGAAAAATAATTGGTTTATCAACTCGCTAACACAAGATCTTGGTTCTATACAGAATGGACCGACAATAAAAAAATCTTTTGTTTCATCCCTTAATTTATATTAATAATAAGTAGTATGCATAAAGTGTTCAGTTGCTTTTAAAAAGTTACCACTTGGTTTTCATATTTGTCGCTTGGATTTCATCATCGCCACTTGCATCTAGTATTTGCCACTTGGATTTTATATTTGCTGTTTGGATTTAATATTTGCCGTTTGAGATGTGAGATGTGACTTAGATTTAGTATTTTTCGTTTGGGATTTAGTATTTGTCACTTGGATTTAATATTTTTCTCTTGGGATTTAATATTTGCCACTTGGAATTAATATTTGCAATTTTGTATTTAATAATAGTGATTTGGATTTAATATTGCCGCTTGGGAATAAATATTTGCTATTTGAAATTTAATATTCGCCACTTGGATTTGATATTTGCTACTTGGATTTGATATTTGTCACTCGGGATTTAATGTTTGACACTTGGGAATTAATATTTGCCACTTGGAATTAATATTTGGAATTTTGTATTTAATAACAGTGATTTGGATTTAATATTATTGTATTGCCGCTTGGGAATAAATATTTGCTATTTGAAATTTAATATTCGCCACTTGGATTTGACATTTGCTACTTGGATTTGATATTTGTCACTCGGGATTTAATGTTTGACACTTGGGAATTAATATTTGATGCTTGGGAATTAATATTTGCTATTTGAAATTTAGTACTCGCCACCTGGATTTGATATTTGCCATTTGGGATTTAATCTTTGCCACTTGGAATAATATTTGCCGTTTGATAATTAATATTTGTCATTTGGGATTTAATATATTTGTCCCTTGGGAAGTAATATTTGCTATTTGAGATTTAATATTAGCCAAATGGATTTGATATTTGATATTTAAGATTTAATATTTGTCACTTGTGAATTAATGTTTGCTATTTGAGATGCCATATTTGCCAATTTTTGCTATTTAGGATTTAAAATTTGTCTCTTGGGATTTAATATTTGCCAATTGGATTTGATATTACCAATTTACAATTTAAAATTTGTCACTAGGATTTATTATTTGTCACTTGAATTTGTCACTTGGGAATTAATATTTGCTATTTGAGATGTAATATTTGCAAACTGCGTTTAATAGTTGGCATTTCGTCACCCTAATTATCAAACCTCGTAACTCCACTTTTGTTCAAAAATGAGATTTTGGTGTCATCTATTAGAAAAAAAATTAATTGTAATAATATAAAATTACTTGATTTTATAATCATTGGAAAACTACAAAAAATTTAATTGATAGCGACTTGCATGAATTGTTTGAGATGTTTTTTGTGTTTCTTGTAAATTTTACAATTTTGGAGTTACGGGGTTTGATAATTATGGCACCAATTTAAGATTTAAAAATTTTCTCTTGGGATTTAACATTTGCCAATTGGATTTACAATTTAAAATTTGTCACTTGCATTTATTATTTGCAACTTGAATTTAATATTTGTCACTTGGGAATTAATATTTGCTATTTTAAATTTAATATTCGCCACTTGGATTTGATATTTGCCATTTGGAATATAATCTTTGCCACTTAGAATAACATTTGCCATTTGATATTTAATATTTGTCTCTTAGATTTAATATTTGCCAGTTGGGATTTAATATTTGCCACTTGGAATTAATATTTGACACTTGAGTTTTAACATTTGCCATTTATTACTTGGTATTAATATTTACCATTCAAGTTGATCATAAAGTTGAAAGATAATTTTACAGTTGAGCAGTTTTAGGTTCGTTTAGTGTTGCTTTTATGCTCAAAGCCCGAAAACGGCCACTGAGCGAATAAATCGCACAGAATGCGTTGTACGACTCGATATAATAATAATATCTTAATAAAAATTATTAAAAATAAAAAAATAAAACAAAATAAGTTAGTCTAATTAATCCTGTGATTTTTAGAATTAAAATTTCGCTAATAATTACAAAATAAAATCTTGGTAATTTTCAATAATTGTTTTCCCTGGCATCGCTGGATTTTAAAATAAAAATATTGTGTTGGATTCGTGCGATTTATTCAGTCTAACATTGTCTTCAACTTGTTCTTGGCGATTTGTTGACATTTGATGATGATCACGAAGTGGTAAGTGGCAAGCAATAAATCCAAGCGACAAATGAGAATAAATTCTTAATTTCTTAATTTCAACAACAGCAATCAATAAATTGCCAAATATGAAAGGGGATAAAACAAACTCCGTTGCGTCACACTGTACAGACTGGAAGGTAGTTTTAAAATTTATCACAATACACCCCATTTTCCACTCTCTTAATTTTCGTCTAGCCTCTTTTATTTCCAGCCCATTGCGAAATTTCTTTTAAAACAGTTTTCAAAACTTTATACCTCGGTTCTGAAAGGAAGACAAAGGGGACTATCTAAGTTTTCAATTGAGATATAAAATATGAATTACCCGTTTTATATCCACCTACTTGATAGCAGCTAAATTTCTAGAAAATAAGAAAGAACCGCACGCTCGCAGTTCAAGTTCCGTCGAAAATTCGATTCAAAAATCGTCTTCTTATTTACGAGGGTCGAGTGCGCGCATCTGTTATCCCTTTATTTGTGGGTCAAATCACCCTTTTCAGACGGGGTGTGTTGCAAATTGTCGACATTTTTGTGTCTGACTGCGTTTTATGGCCCGGCCACGCTTCGAACCCGATCACTTTTCTATAACTTTTTTGATTCAGCGATTCAACAGGCCCAGACTAGGAAAAATTCCCCCCGAATTTCAAACAATCTCGACGATTTCAATTTAGCAAAACGCAAAATCGGTAATTTTCAAATTTTTGAAAGATTATCGAGTGGCGAAATTGGTTATATATTTTATTGAATGCTTTCCATCCTTATTATGCATGGCTTATTAAGGATGCTACATTTTTATAAGTTATATAAGAAACAATATAACATAAATACATAAACTTAATAAATACCAAATTAAGGTGGGTTTGGTAGGTCTAGAAGTGAGGTTAGAATTATTGAATTTTCAATCCAAGTTAATTTAAAATGTACAGTGCAGATAAGCTTCAAAAGGTAGAAATCGCAAACCACTGGCATGAAGGTATGATGACATATACTTTTCATAATTTATTATGTTATATTAAAATATTTTCAAGCGATTTTGTTCATTACAAAAATTTCTCAAGTATGTCTCCTCATTCGGTATTAAGTAGGCTGCAGTGTAACACTGAATAAATGTTTCTTAAAGTTGTAATATTTAAATTAACTTGGATTGAAAATTCAATAATTCTAACCTCACTTCTAGACCTACCAAACCCACCTTAACATAACTTAAAATTTAATTTGAATTAACATTTAAGTTAAAACTAGAAACAACATAACTATAAGAACATTTGATAATAAATTATAATTTTAATTTTATTTCCTAATATCGTGACAAAAGATTTGGAAGGCTTCAAAATTATCGCTATTCATTAATTTATAATAAACCCCATCAAATTTTAACTTATTTTGAGGTTCTCTATATTTAACACAATTGTTAATTCCATGATGAATGTCATCAGTCACACTACAAATTTCACAAAGAGGAGTTGGTTTTATTTTAAATCGAAAGAGATATGCATTCAATTTCCCATGACCCGTTATGAATTGTGTTATGTAAAAATCCGGTTGAAATGTAATATTTTGTGTTCTGTGATTAACTGTAGGAAAAAATAATTTTGTGATAGCTTTGTTTGTATTTATCCAAATTGTGTTCCACTCTTCATTCATTATTTTTTTCAAATTTTGTTTTATTGTAGTGTACATTTATCAAATGAAATGATACGATGAGAATTGATTATTAAAAATTATAAATTTAACAAATTCATTTTAATTTCATCATTTATTTTTTGAACATGAAATTTTAAAATGATTGATGAAGAATTTTTTATAATATGAAGGGATTGCTTGATGTTTTGAATTTGTTGGTTTGTTGAGTATATGTTTTTTAGTTTTTTAATCGTTCCAAAGTAATTTAATATAATTGTAAATGAATGATTATTGTATTGTTTAATGTGTTAATATGTTAAAATTTCATTTAGTATGTATAAAATTTGAGTGTTTGTGTAATGTATTTTATATTGTTTTTTATATTTTATTGTGTTATTGTAGTACAGTGCGAATAATGCCCCTGATGAATGAACTGTCTTGATAAACGATATATAAAAAATGTAATCCGTTGTAATTTCTAAAGAAGTTATTATTGTGTTTCTAAAATCTTTTATTTCGTAATAATTTATATCTTTTTCTATTTGATTTAGGTTTAATTTCATTATATCCAAGTAAGGTTGTATCAATAATTTGTTCGTATTTTTTTTTATAGACTGTATGGTTGCTAATTTCTTTATTCTAATCTGTATTGGCTTAATACCAGCAATAATGTTCAATGCATTACTTGATACTGTTCTATATGATTTGGTAATCCTTTTACAAAAATTCCTTTGAATGGTTTCAAAAATGTTTAAATTATATTACATCCGTATGTCAGAATGGGAACTATTGCTCCATTATATATTAATACCAGAGATCTAGAATTAATGCCATATTTATTTTTCGCAAATTGTAATTGATTTTTGATTTTAAGTATAAAAAATGTTCATGGAATCGCAATTTGGAGTCGAATATTATTCCTAAATACTTAAATTGGTTGAAAAGTGGGGGAAAGATTCGGTACGGTCCTGCGTCGTCAAAGATTTTCGAGTATTGTAAGAACAGTGACACAAGCTTTGGGCGTGTTTCTTAACACTTTTATATCGAGAGGGACGAAAATGTAAATATATTCTCCTCGGCGGAATTCTTTATATCATATTGCAGCGACTTTTTTATTGCCTTTTCGGTCTTTAAAAATGTCATTTGTATTTAAATGGGCCAGGAATGGCATAATTGCATTATAATTGAGAAAGCTTTTAGAATAAATTATTTTTTAATTTTGTTAAGACCTCGCTTGCGAATTGCCATTCCGAACCGACCGCATTACCGGAAATGCGCACTTCAAAATGTCGTACACATCTTTTTAAATTATGTCACTGCAACAAATTCTATACATTCATAATTTTATGGTTGAACGATTGGTTCATTTTTATGTGAAAAAGGAGCAAAATTACCTACAAATTGATATTAGTGATTATTATTGCAATTGCTTATATATTTACATTTACCTTAATTAACGGTGCCTTGTTAGTATCAATATATTATTGTATTTAGATAGTTATTGTGAATTTAAACATGGAAGATCTTTAAAATTTGTTAGTATTTGACACTCAAAATTTTTTTAAATCTAGTATATAATAGCTATTAGTAGTTGACATAGAAATGAAACAATTTTTTATGCTAATTAGAAAAAAATTTAATCCACAACATACAAAGAACTAAATATAAACATAATAAGAGGGACTATTATTCTAAACCATCAACTTCAATGGATGTCAGAAAAATAATCACTTTTGTTCTTGGTTTTTTGTTTTCAAATGATTACAACAAGGGTTGACTTTTAAGAGTCGGTTTGCCTAGGTGAAACCATGCAAATTGCAGTGCACATATTCATAAAGTGTGCTCAGGTCAATTTTTTTTTTTTGTACTTATGTTAGAATCCACAATTTCAAAAAGTTTTCTCAGGTAAAATTTTTTGTTTTCAAATGATTACAACAAGGGTTGAATCTTAAAAGTCGGTTTTCCTAGGTAAAACCATGCAAATTGCAGTGCACATTTTCATCAACTCTGATCAGGTCAATTTTCTGCACATATTCATAATTTTTTTTTTTTTTTAACAGTGCAATTGTTTATTTAGAAGAGGTAAATAATCACAACACAACCTCAACAGCGTAAAAATTTTAAAAATATTCCCGAAAGAGAAACACGAAAAGATAACCCAGTTTGGTTAGGTTAGGTTAGGTTTAAGATTACTATCTCTGTCAATCTTAGAGCAAATCGATTTTTAATTGCACCATCCTCGCAAAAAAAATTCATGTTTATATGACGCTCTAAGCAAGAAAGAAAAAAAAGTGTTTTCCTTGGTTTGGCTTTTTTCTCTCACTTTTTTTTTCTTTTTGCCTTTTTTTTTCCTTACTAGGATAACTTTTCATGCCGGAAACGATGAAAATTTTTCTGCTCAAATTATTTTTTTAATGTTTATGGCATAACTTAATACTACACTTGGAAAGGCTATAATTTATTAAAAATAGAATAGAAATATAGAATTTTTCCGATGATCGTTGATTTACGGACCGGTTTAGTGAATAGGAAATCGTGCATTAATGACCCTCATTAATGAATGATTTTTCATTAATGCACGATTTCGGTAACTAGGCAACCAAAAATATTTTAAGGTATTTCTAATATTTCAATGTAAACACGAAGCTAGATGTCAAAAAAGGGATCTTCTCCGATTAGCTCCTGATGATTTTTAATCAACTGTTACATACTATTTAGTGTTGAAAGCGGATAAGTCACTGAGATGACGCCTTGCAACAATAAAATTGTGATTGCATTTACTGGTTCTTAACCTCACTTTTTTATATTGATAATCCAAAAAAGTTGTTGCAAAAACAATAGGACCGGTTTGCAGGTAAGTAAACATTTTCCTTCGTAAATAGGAGGTAGACATTGCTTTCATTTACTTGTAGGTGCAATATGAACTATTACGAGAAACTTTTATTAGAAGATCGGAACAAAATATTTGATACATTTTATAAAAAATTTAACAAAAAAACAGAACAGTTATATATTTACAAGGTCAAATTAATGTAACTTCCATTAAACAAGATGTAATGTCCAAAATAAAGTTAATATAGCTGAAAACAACATAAAAATACAACACATTTAATTAATAACTAATTATTTGCATTGTGCTTAGTAATATTATTTATGTTTAAGTTCATAATAGTGCAGCTAGTAAAATTGATCGTAGGTGCAGATTGATTATCAGTTCGATGATATTCTGAATTTAAATTTAAATTTACATCATTAGATATTAAATTGTGTGCATCTGAATTGGTTGAGCATTGGGGAGTTTGTATGAAGTTGTTTGAAAGGATTTTTTCAGCTATATTAACCTTATTTTGGATTGAATTTTCTATGTATCCTTCTGCCACAGCAGTGGATTTCCAACCACCATGTCGTTTAATGGCTGCAAAGTCTGCACCAGCATCGGAAAGTATTGAAGCAGAAGAACGTAGAAAGCAATGCCCAGTGTAGAGATGCGGTTGTTCTAGTTTTAAAAAGACTGCTATTTGCGATGGTAATTTGGAAAATGTATTAACTCCAACAGGCTGTGTTGAACACTTATTATTTTTGAAAAAAACAAAAAATCGTTTGTGTGGTGTATGTGATGGTCTCAATGAGATGTAGGCTCTAATCAATTTTAAAAGCGTCGATTAGTTTTTGTTTTTGATGCCCTAATTGTGATTAAAAATTTTGAATTTAAATCTTGTACATCGTTAATTTCTAATGTTAATAATTCATTCTTTCTTAGTGCGCCAGCCACTCCAAAAATTAGAGCAACCTTGGGAATACAAATATAATTTATTATGTTTAATAGTTTTAACTTGTAGATTTACCTACCTTGATCATTAAAAAGAGGCTGTTAGGTGCATCGGAAATAAATTTTTGCACTTGTTTTTTTTCAATTACCCGTGACTTTTTTGGCACGTAACCTTCTTTTTGCCGTTTGATATACAGGATTAGTTTAGTATATTTGCCAATGTCGATGTTTTCTTTGACGTTTAATGTGGCTTTCAGCATTGAAAATTTTGGCCATAAGCTGCCTATTAAGCCTCTTTCTACTATACTGCAGAAATATGCCAACAGAACCGTTTCTGAATAGTGCACTGCCCGCTTTTCTTTACACCATGAAACAAATTCATCATAGGTCTTCTCGTAAATTGTTCTGCTTTTTGCGGGAAGCAAACTCAGACTTGCAGTCTTCGCCGTCTCTACTATTTCGGGGGGAGTCAATTCCATATCGTTAAATATTTATATTTCAAATTAACGTCCAAATAAAAAGTCACACTGTTGCAGCAATAAAAGTCTTGACTTTTACTGTTAAGTGAAAACAAACCTTTATTCTAACAAGTATCAACGTAAAGAGTTTGCCTTCACAAATAAAATGCAAAATTCAATCCTCAATTAACTTCAAGTTCTATGTGATAGGCATTAAATGTTTATATCTTTTGAATTGTTAATTTTATTTTTTTCGGTTGACATTCAGAATTGGCATTTGAATATTAATTTAAAATTCATGGCATGCTTGATTCAAATATCTGTCAATTTAAAATTGCATTGTATGACAAAATGAAAATAAAATATACCAATAAGCACTACAAATTGAATTAATTACTTACTTTATGTTTGGTAATACTATTTATATAAAAGTTAGCAACAATAAAATAAGTAAACTTTATAAAAAGTTCAGTTTTGTAAGTCATGGCACCGTTGATTTGATTAATTTGATTTGTTAATTTAAACTGCGTGGCATGCTTGATTTCAATATCTATTGAAATTTTTTACACGGAAAAAATTACATTCTCTTCAATTTCATAACTTTCGATCACCGGAAAAATAGTGTAACCAACTTTTGCGTTAATCGGCGATTAATAATCTCGACAACAATTAACGTGCTCGCTACGCTCACACGTTAAACTGTCTCGATTATTAATCGCTCTCATTAACGCACTTGTTGGTTAAATAACTATTCTTTTGCGAAGTCATATTAATGTCCCAAAAAAGGTGGAAGGTTAATGGGTTAATAATCTATGCTATATGGTTTAGCAGTCCTGCATAATAATGCTTAACATGTGATATAGTACGCTCAGTAAAAATTTCAGTTAACATTCTTGGGAGTGCTAAATTAAATTGATTATTACAATACCAATATATTTAAAACAGCAATATATTTCCTAATATACAGTGCATTCGTAAAGTATGGAATAAATTCGATAAAACATTTTAGAAGAAATTTCACAGAAAATCCTCCGAACGGTCAACTTTAGTTTTTAAAACTGCATCTTTTCTAATATTTATAATTTTACGATCGTCTTTTGTTTTCGCACTATGACGTCATCATCAATTTTTTTAAATGGCACCCCATACTTTTGATCGCGAATTTGGATGCAGCACATTTTTCTGAGTAGGAATATGTCAAAATTCATATGACCTTGAAGAGGAAAATTTTCGAAATAATCAGTCCTAAAGTTTCGAAAATGTATTGGTAAATTTATTAGAGTAGACCTATCATAATGTCATCAAGGAAGCGTTTGGAAACAAAAGAGGGATCACCAGATTTGACAACCTTTGATTACTTTTTTTGGGGTTATGCTTAAAAAGTAAAGTGTACGTTTAGTAGGTTAGAGAATTTAGAAGATTTAAAGCAACAATTCGTCATGAGATACGACAAATCCCTCCTGAAGTTATTGGCAATGTTCAAAAATAATTTATTGATCGCATTGGCTGCTGTCAAGAAATCAACAGTGCGCAATATTTTAATTTAGTTGTTTTTTGAATTTAATCATTACTTAAATTTAGTATTTTGATATAGCTAAACCGTTTTCTTTATTTTTTTTTTTGTAATTCAGTTTGTACCAATCCTATTTCAAAAAATACGCTACTAAAAATAAAATTTGACGAGCGTTTTCCCAATAAATTTTGTTGATGTCAAAACCGTCTTTTGTTTCCAGCGCTTCCTTGATGATATTATTACTAGTCTACTCTAATAATTTTACCATACATTTTCGAAATTTTAGGACTGATTATTTCGAAAACTTTCCTTTCCAAGGTCATACAAATTTGGCATATTCGTACTCAGAAAAATGTGCTGCATCCAAATTCGCCATCAAAAATATGGGATGCAATTTAAAACAAAATGATGATGGCGTCATAGTGCGAAAACAAAAGACGATCGTAAAATTATAAATATTAAAAAAGCGCAGTTTTAAAAACTAAAGTTGACAGGTCCGAGGATTTTCTGTGAAAATTCTTCTAAAATGTTTTATTGAATTTATTCCATACTTTACGAAAGCACGGTATAAATATTGCACCTTGAACATTTCAAATTACTGTCCATATATGAAATAAAAATTATATCATAATTATATTATTTTTGACTATCTATATATCTCAGTCCTGGAAATAATAAAAACTGAAGTAGGCACAACAAAAAATACAAAAAGCCCCATTTGATGAAAGAAAAAGCGACGTATCATATTAACAACCGGAAGAGGAACGTTAAATTTCAATTACACACATAAGTTTCCTTCGTTTCTTTCATTCGGGACCAATTTCCTTTCTCTGCCGAATCTTTAAAGTCGAGTATACCTTTTCAGTAGCAAACGTTTGATATACTAGTGATCCCCATTCAGCCGTAATGGTTCATAATGGAGCTGTATATTGTCACAGCATGTGTGTTTAAGCCTCCCACTGGTTTTTTTCTTTGTTTAAATTATTCTAAAGCGTACGCGCAATCTGCCCACCTCCTGATTAAGTTTTATTCAATGCGGAGCAGTAGCTTCGCGCAAAAAAACGGTTCTCTAGTATTATTATTTAGGCAATTGTTGTTCAAATTGTGATATTTTATTGTTCGCACGACCCTTTGTCCTCCTATTTTACTATAGATTAGTCAAAATCCCTGATTTAAAACAATGTCGGAGAAGTCGGCTCTGTGGGGGTGAAACCGGGGCATTCAGGCCCCGTTTTATTATTCAATTGAACACTTTGGAAAGACGAAATTAAAGTGTAGGAATCGCCGGTCTTTAGGTTCTGGGATAACGAGATACTTGTATAGATTTCGGATTCGCAACGCAAGGGCCTCTTGAACCTCCACAGATAACATGTGGACGATCTCTCGATCGAATTGTGGGCCTTATCGGACGCTGTTATACGACTGCACACACAAAAGTTGTCTTTTTTCGGGGAAAAGTACACAAAACGGTTAGGATTATAATGTGCGTTTTCATTCCATGTCGAGTGGAAGTGCATCATCTCGTACCGCCGATTTAACTTTATTGGTCGTCGCACAAAGGATTTATTTTTTTTAATTTATCTTTTTGAGGGGCGACTCTTCAGATGTTTGCTTTTGATAAAAAAAAAAATTTTTCCACTTGGAACAATTTCAACGAGAATTTATGACTAATTCGAGTGGTTAGAAATCCAAGTGACACATATTAATGCTAAATGGCGAATATTAAATCCCAAATGACAAATTTTAAATCCTAAATGTCAGATATTAAAACACAAATTGGCTGATATTAAATCTCGAATAGCAAAAATTAATTCCCAAGTGACAAATATTAAATTCAAGTGGTAAATACTAAATCCCAAGTGCCAAATATTGAGTCCAAGTGACAAGTACTAATTGTCAATGACAAATATTCAATCCAAAGTGGCAAGTATTAAATTCAAATGACAAATTTTAAATTGTAATTGTAATTGTAATTGGCAAATATTAAATCCCACGAGACAAATATTAAATCCTAAATGCCAAATATCAAATCGAATTAGCAAATATTACATCTCAAATAGCAAATATTAATTCCCAATTGACAAACATTAATTTCAAGTGATAAATACTAAATCCCACGTGACAAATAATAAATCCTAAATGCCAAATGTCAAATCCAATCGGCAAATATTACATCTCAAATAGCAAATATTAATTCACAAGTGACAAATAGTAATTTCAAGTCATAAATACTAAATCCCAAGTAACAATAAATTCAAGTGTCAAATTTTAAATTGTAAATGTCGAAATATCAAATTCAATTGGCAAATATTGAATCCCAAGACACAAATTTTAAATCATAAATGCCAAATATTAAATCCAATCGGCGAATATTACATCTCAAATAGCAAATATTAATTCACAGGTGATAAATATTAAATTCAAGTGGTAAATAGTAAATCCCAAGTGCCAAATATTGAGTCCAAGTGACAAGTACTAATTGTCAATGACAAATATTCAATCTAAAGTGACAAGTATTAAATTCAAATGACAAATTTTAAATTGTAATTGTAATTGGCAAATATTAAATCCCACGAGACAAATATTAAATCCTAAATGCCAAATATCAAATCGAATTAGCAAATATTACATCTCAAATAGCAAATATTAATTCCCAATTGACAAACATTAATTTCAAGTGATAAATACTAAATCCCACGTGACAAATAATAAATCCTAAATTCCAAATGTCAAATCCAATCGGTAAATATTACATTTCAAATAGCAAATATTAATTCACAAGTGACAAATAGTAATTTCAAGTCATAAATACTAAATCCCAAGTAACAATAAATTCAAGTGTCAAATTTTAAATTGTAAATGTCGAAATATCAAATTCAATTGGCAAATATTGAATCCCAAGACACAAATTTTAAATCATAAATGCCAAATATTAAATCCAATCGGCGAATATTACATCTCAAATAGCAAATATTAATTCACAGGTGATAAATATTAAATTCAAGTGGTAAATAGTAAATCCCAAGTGCCAAATATTGAGTCCAAGTGACAAGTACTAATTGTCAATGACAAATATTCAATCTAAAGTGACAAGTATTAAATTCAAATGACAAATTTTAAATTGTAATTGTAATTGGCAAATATTAAATCCCACGAGACAAATATTAAATCCTAAATGCCAAATATCAAATCGAATTAGCAAATATTACATCTCAAATAGCAAATATTAATTCCCAATTGACAAACATTAATTTCAAGTGATAAATACTAAATCCCACGTGACAAATAATAAATCCTAAATTCCAAATGTCAAATCCAATCGGTAAATATTACATTTCAAATAGCAAATATTAATTCACAAGTGACAAATAGTAATTTCAAGTCATAAATACTAAATCCCAAGTAACAATAAATTCAAGTGTCAAATTTTAAATTGTAAATGTCGAAATATCAAATTCAATTGGCAAATATTGAATCCCAAGACACAAATTTTAAATCATAAATGCCAAATATTAAATCCAATCGGCGAATATTACATCTCAAATAGCAAATATTAATTCACAGGTGATAAATATTAAATTCAAGTGGTAAATAGTAAATCCCAAGTGCCAAATATTGAGTCCAAGTGACAAGTACTAATTGTCAATGACAAATATTCAATCTAAAGTGACAAGTATTAAATTCAAATGACAAATTTTAAATTGTAATTGTAATTGGCAAATATTAAATCCCACGAGACAAATATTAAATCCTAAATGCCAAATATCAAATCGAATTAGCAAATATTACATCTCAAATAGCAAATATTAATTCCCAATTGACAAACATTAATTTCAAGTGATAAATACTAAATCCCACGTGACAAATAATAAATCCTAAATTCCAAATGTCAAATCCAATCGGTAAATATTACATTTCAAATAGCAAATATTAATTCACAAGTGACAAATAGTAATTTCAAGTCATAAATACTAAATCCCAAGTAACAATAAATTCAAGTGTCAAATTTTAAATTGTAAATGTCGAAATATCAAATTCAATTGGCAAATATTGAATCCCAAGACACAAATTTTAAATCATAAATGCCAAATATTAAATCCAATCGGCGAATATTACATCTCAAATAGCAAATATTAATTCCCAAGTGACAAATATTAAATCCAAGTGGCAAATTTTAAATTGTAAATGTCAAATATCAAATCCAATCGACGAATATTACATCTCAAATAGCAAATATTAATCCCCAAGTGACAAATATTAAATCCAAGTGGCAAATTTTAAATTGTAAATGTCAAATATCAAATCCAATTGGCAAATATTAAATCCTAAATGCCAAATATTAAATCCGAAATGCCAAATATCAATTTTAAATGTCGAAATATCAAATCCAATTGGCAAATATTAAATCCTAAATGCCAAATATTAAATCCGAAATGCCAAATATCAATTTTAAATGTCGAAATATCAAATCCAATTGGCAAATATTGAATCCCAAGACACAAATTTTAAATCATAAATGCCAAATATTAAATCCAATCGGCGAATATTACATCTCAAATAGCAAATATTAATCCCCAAGTGACAAATATTAAATCCAAGTGGCAAATTTTAAATTGTAATGGTCAAATATCAAATCCAATTGGCAAATATTAAATCCTAAATGCCAAATATTAAATCCGAAATGCCAAATATCAAATTCAATTGGCAAATATTACATCTGAAACAGCAAATAATAATTCCCAAGTGACAAATATTAATTTCGGGTGATAAATACTAAATCCCAAGTAACAATAAATTCAAGTGTCAAATTTTAAATTGTAAATGTCAAAATATCAAATGCAAATATTGAATCCCAAGAGACAAATTTTAAATCCTAAACGCCAAATATTAAATCCAATTGACAAATATTACATCTCAAATACCAAATATTAATTCCCAAGTGACAAATGTTAATTTCAAGTGATAAATACTAAATCCCAAGTGACGAAGAATAAATTCAAGTGACAAATGTTAATTTCAAGCGATAAATACTAAATCCCAAGTGACGAAGAATAAATTCAAGTGACAAATGTTAATTTCAAGCGATAAATACTAAATCCCAAGTGACGAAGAATAAATTCTTAAGTGGCAAATATTAAATCCAGGTGGCAAACGTCAAATTGAACAATTTTCCAAGAAGAGCCCATTTTTCCAGCGAACAATCTGTGTCCCGCAAAACGAATTTCGCGCTGCAGCAAAAAAAATTCTCACACACAAAGAATCAAATAAACATTTTATACACAACAATCAGTAACATTATCCCTAATTTGTTTATTCCGAGTTTTATTTTGCAGAATAAAAAGACCTATCACAGGGGCATTCAACGACTGTTAGACATTGCGAGACGTTTCAATAAAAGTATTAAATAACACATTACAGCTACACGTGGTTCTTTACAAAACTGCCATCCACCAACCATTATAGGTACGACCCAATTGTCTGCCCACAAGCACACAGTTAAGAAAGCAAACCGCACGACGACGACGATATTTCAATCCTTTCACATTTTCAAACAGAAACTCTTTTCCGATGACAAAGAAATTAATAAAATTCTCATTACGAGGGCCGTATCGAGTTTCAGTAAGTATATCTACCTATATGAGAGAGTAGGTACCTTTATTTAAAACCTCTTCTAAGACTATATATCATGTTCCTTGAAAAATAATGACGAGAATTGTATTGTTTTTTTTTCTGTTCTTTTACTTCCTCGCGTGGGAACTTCCAATGGCCGGCGATTTTCGAAACAACTGCAAAATTGCAGTCGCAGCGACGCGCGCGGATTCTTTCCGGAAAACTTCGTAATTGCTCTCTTGGAATATAAGTTCTCGACTTCAAACAGTCTGTTTCAAATGTCTTTCGCAGATGCTTCAGCAGAAACAAGCGTTGCCAAGCGACTTCTCTCTAAAGATTGTGATAAAAGCTCCGCCGGACCAAGAGCTGAAATTCTAAAATCGGCGAGCAGCGTCGCGCGCGGCCCAAATCGGCACCAACTAAAACAGTAGCGCCCGTTCTCGCCGCTCTCCGCCATTGATTGCAAAAATTAAAAAAAAGGCCTCCCCGAAAACGCACTTCACTGAAGAAACACACCAAGTGACACACAGGGAGCGAGAAACGCAATGAATTCGAGCGTTAAGGCGCAGAAGGGGGAGGGGGGGCGCGTGTTAAAACAATTTCCAAGCCACCTTTGATGCGAGAAAATAATTTGCCTCAAGTTACAGAACACATTTCACGGTGGCTGGACGGCGCCTTTCGCCGTTAACTGCGCGGAAACTTGTTCACTGCATGTGGTAATGATGTTACTGATACACAAGGAGGGGCGGCGCAATTCGGAAATAGTATATTATTACATGAGCAAGTAAAGAAGGTTTTTATCCATGAAAATGAAGTTTGTTGCACGAGCCGAAGGCGAGTGCACGTAATCATTTGAGTGCGAGTATAATACTATACTTTATCTACGATCATCCATACAAAATAATAAAACAAATTCTTAGTTCAATTGGTTGGTTTACATTGTCCAAAGAGATGAAGATGAATATTTTTCTACAAGCATCACACAATAACTTAATACAATATTTTCAGAAAAGGAAGTAGTATTTTTCTCTGCTCGCCATTTTAAAAAAAGTTTCATAAACACATTAATATTTGTGCCGTGATTTTTGTGGTAGAAATTTTTTTATTGCAGTCGTTGTGATATTGCGACATTTGATTTTCTTCTTCCAACATTTTAAATTTTTCGTTCACGAAAAACTGCTTCACAAATCACGAATTTCACTATTATTATACTTTGGTACGTTTTGCTGTCAAATACTTTAGTTTTGTTTGGTTATGTTGTTGCAATTAATGCACACTGTTACCAACGTGACAATGTTGTAAAATAAAAATCCCAATATTTTTAATTTTCATTGGTCGAAGTCCCGATGGATAAGAATTCTGTCAATTTTAACCAATAAGAAGCTCCCTTTAATTTATCCGTGGATAAAATGACAATTTAGAGTAGAGATTTCACATCAATAATGTTTATCTACGATCATTATATAATATAAACATTATTGATGTGAAACCTCTACTCTAAATTGTCATTTTATCCATCGATAAATTAAAGAGAGCATCCTATTGGTTCCCAGCCATGGGTAAAATTGACAGAATTTTTATCCATCGGGACTTCGACCAATGAAAATTAAAAATATTGGGATTTTTATTTTACAACATTGCCACGTTGGTAACAGTTTGCATTAATTGCAACAACATAACCAAGCAAAACTAAAGCAATTGACAGCAAAACGTACCCAAGTGTGTTAATAATAAAATTCGTGGTTTGTGAAGCAGTTTTTTGTGACCGCAAGTTTAAAATGTTGGACGAAGAAAATGAAATGTCTTGTACGCCCCCTGACATTCGCAATATCGCAACGACTGCAATAGAAAATCTTCTACCACAAAAATCACGGCACAAATATGAATCTGTTTATGAAACTTTTTTAAAGTGGCGAACAGAGAAAAATACTACTTCCTTTTCTGAAAATGTTGTGTTAAGTTATTTTGTGATGCTTGCAGAAAAATATTCATCTTCTTCTCTTTGGAGTTACTATTCAATGCTTAAGAGTACCTTAATCATTCATCACGATATACATATTGAAAATTATAAAAAACTTCAAGCATTTTTGAAACGCAAATCATTCATTGTGACATTAATCTTGTCAAGAATCCACCTTTTAGTTTCAATAATTGTTCAAACTTTACGATTAACATTTACAATAAAAATGACAATGTAAACTAACTGTCATAGTATTACGTTCAAAAATAAAAAAATATTTAATTAAGAATTTGTTTTATTATTTTGTATGGATGATCGTAGATAAAGTATAGTATTATACTCGCAAGTAAAGGTTTTTATCCACTCAAATGATTACATGCACTCGCCTTCGGCTCGTGCAGCAAACTTCATTTTCATGGATAAAAACCTTCTTTACTTGCTCATGTAATAATATACTATTATATTATGTAATGATCGTAGATAAAGGAATTTTCGTGCCAGAAAAATAATACGGGGACCGCCCAAAAGTGAAACAAGTTTGGGAACAATGTTGTAACAGAAACGAGCCCGCGGTGTTGGGTTACTGTCATTGCGCTGAATGGCTAGATTTGATGACTGTCATGGCCTGTAATTTGTCAAGGAGCTAATCCGATGATTGTATGGGCTGTCACAAGTATCACTACTCTATTAGGATATGGTTACAAACTTACGTTGCGATCTGATATTGCAAAAAAATTTAATGTTGTACAGAGACGGCTTTGCAATTTATTTTTCTATCACTACTAATAAAAATGATCAAATTGTACTGAATAAGTGTGTTCTTACGCACGCTGTGTGTTATAAAGTAAAATCAAACAGTGTAAAGTGTACAACTCTAATTGTAAAACAATTAAGCCTTCGTCAAATTACGCACTCGTGCGTAACTATTTTGAATCGTGCGTAATATGTATCTTACAACTCTCGGTTTGTAATATGCTCTTCCTATTTATTAATTCATATTACAAACCAGAAAAAGGATTAAGAATGAGATCACTTCCACATGTTACAGTAAATAATACAAATTTCACTAGGTTTTAAAAATGAGCACTTGAATTTAATATTTGCTTCTTGATTCTTAATATTTTTATTATTTATATATTTATTATTATTTGGATTTGATAGTTGCCAATTGTATTTAATATTTACGAATTGTATATAATATTTTCCAGTTGGGATTGAATATTTGCCATTTGGGATTTAATATCTGTTACTTGTATATGATATTTGACACTTGGAATTTAATATTTTCACTTGGGATGTAATATTTGTTACTTGGATTTGATATTGACACTTTGTATTTGTATTTACCGCTTGAGATTTAATATCTGTCACCTTTATTTAATATTTGACATTTTGAATTGAATATCTTCACTTGAAATTTAATATTTATCACTTGGCATTTAATACTGTCACTTGTATTTAATATTTGACACTTGGGAATTAATAATTGCCAATTGGATTTGATATTTGCCATTTACAATTTAAAATTTGTCACTTGGATTTTATTATTTGTCACTTGGATTTATTATTTGTCACTTGAATTTAATATTTATCACTTGGGAATTAATATTTGCTATTTGATATTTAATAATTGTTTCTTAGATTTAATACTTGCCATTTGGAATTTAATATTTGGTATTTATGATTTAAAATTTGTCTCTTGGGATTTAATATTTGCCTATTGGATTTGATATTAGACATTTACAATTTAAAAGTTGTCACTTGGATTTATTATTTGTCACTTGAATTTAATAATTATCACTTGGGAATTAATATTTGCTATTTGAGATGTAATATTTGCCAATTGCATTTAATATTTGGCATTTAGGATTTAATATTTGTCACCTGGAATTTAATTGGATTTGATATTTGACATTTACAATTCAAAATTTGTCACTTGAATTTATAATTTGCACTTGGGAATTAATATTCGATATTTGAGATGTAATATTTGCCAATTGCATTTAATATTTGGCATTTAGGATTCAATATTTGTCACCTGGAATTTAATTGGATTTGATATTTGACATTTACAATTCAAAATTTGTCACTTGAATTTATGATTTGCACTTGGGAATTAATATTCGATATTTGAGATGTATTTAAACATTTTCCATTGGATATTTAATATTTTCACTTGGGATTTAATATTTGTAGATTGGATTGGATATTTACCAATTGTATTTGATATTTTCCAGTTGGGATTGAATATTTGTCACCTGGAAGTGATATTTATCAATTGTATTTATGCTAATTTGTTTTAATATTTGTCACTTGGGATTTAATATTTTCACTTGAATTTCAGATTTTTGCCATTGCACTGAAAAAATACTATTTTCTTGCAAACGTCAATTATTTTTTCAGAGATGCGAGAAAAATAAAAACGATCAAGTTTAAAAACGGATTAGATCCGAAGTGGTCGAGATTGTGAATGAAAACAGAATGCTTCACGTGGTTCACCACAACAATTTTACAAATAATGAGATCAATTAAGAGAGCCCGTGCATGTAAACGGAATCCATATTATACCCGATCGCAATTATATTTTGATGACGGATTTTCATTTTAAACGACATCGTAGCGCATTGAAAGAACAAAAATGTCGCGCGTCACGAGCAGCGCGATTTGCGCGCTCACCGGAAAAAAATATCTAAAAAAATTAAATCCGAAAACCGGCGATTAATCCGCTCCGAGGGTTAATTAATTAATTCGCGTGTGGGTTGCAGCCTTTAATGCACACAACGTGTGTGCGCCCTTGCCGTCGCACACAATGCGCCAAATGAAAATTGTTGCTCTTGCCTCGCGCTTTGATCTCAACTCGTTAATTTTATGTTCTTCTTTTGTGTGTCGACGTTTTAAATTAAATTTTTAAAACACCAAGCGACGAAACGAGATTTTAAACAAGAAATACTAAATTCGTCTTAATTAAAATAAAACTGCCCCTCTTTCTGATAAGTGCCCGCAATTAACGTTTCTTATGGAGGCTCGAATAACTCTGTACCATTAGAGGGATGAAAGTCTCTCGAACTTCGTGGTTTGCATTTGAAATGGTACTTTCTTATCTATCAGTCAGATATTGGCGTGAATGTTCAATGTAAGGAATGCGAGGGTATGGCAAGGGTGGATTACAATTTTCAATTCAATTCTAAGACGCCAACATCTCCAGATATTGCAATATCAAAGGTCTATCGAGGAATTTCGAGAACTACAACAATGCCTTAAATATTTTGTATTTAAAAACCCAACTGCATTTATTTAAAGGAAAAAAAATTAATTCAGAATTAAATAGATAAATACAGTAAAAGCATAATTAAGGTAAACGCAGTAGTACTTGGCACCGTGTTAGTAGTTGACAATCTCGATTTTAAAAGTTCAAAATAGGGAATTAAAAAATATTTCTAACATTCTGTGAACGCCAGAACTAACTAGGGACATCTATGAGGCGACTGTCCAATTTTGGAATCATTCTGGCTCACAACCGCAGTTTGACGCCATTTTTGTGTTGCATGGTCGCATCCAGTTTATTTGTCGTGACTTAATATAAGTGATAAGAAGGTAAGTTTATAAAAAAATTTCTTTCTAAATTAAACTGTACATGATTGTGATTGTAATTGTGTTATTTTGATGTGCAGATATAGGAGAAGTTAATGTTATTTAAAAAAAAACGAATTTTAACCTCTAAATGAGGAATAAGCTTGGTCTCAAACACTAAAACAAGAGACCTAAGTTTTCTAGTAACTCACAATGATGTCAACTTCGAGTGTTAATTAAGCACAGACTCTTGATTTTAATACTTTTTCTACTGCACTTTTTCATTATTTAAAAAAAATCATTTCCTCCATCAATAATATTGCTCTAGGTTCATTGGATCTACTAGTTGACACTAATTTACTAGAATTTTAGGATGTCATCTACTGAAGCATGAAAAGTAGAGAAGATACCAGCAGGTGTAACATCAAAAAAATGGCAAGGCTACCATGAAAATAAAGAGGATAAAAAGCTACGTTTACTAGAGGAAAAAAAGAAAAGAGCTGAAGAGAGGCAGAAGAAAAAATAAGGGAATGATATTTTGAAAAAAGAAAAGCTGGAGCAACGCAAAAAACAGAAGACTATTGAGAAGAAACGAAAGCCATCTACGAGGAAACGAAAATATTCCTCAAGTACTGATGATGAGTCGTGGGTTGAATCTGGAAGTAGTATAGATGACTTACCTTCTGAAGAACAGAATGATGAAGAGCCTAAATATATATTAGTCAAATTCCCCGGCAGTGTAAAGATATAATTTTTATAAAATTGAACCAAATATTGAGAAAATTGACAAACCCTAAAATTATTATTGCTGGAGAGAGACTTAAATACCAATTTCTGACACTCATTGAAGTTGGTTGAAAATAATAGTCCCTCTTATCATGTTTATATTTAGTTCTTTGCATATTGTGGATTAAAATTCTTTCTAATTAGCATAAAAAATTGTTTCATTTCCATGTCAATTACTAATAGTTATATATGTCAACTACTAGATTTTTAAAATTTTTGAGTCAAATACTAACAAATTTTAAAGATTTAAAAAAAATTCCTTTAAAAAAAACTGTATTTCCATTTTTAAAACACTTCATTTTATATCATTTACAAGGAAATAAATTACAGAACTATACTACATTATCTAAAAAAAAATTAAAATATAGATATAAAAGCAAAAAACCTTTTTTCCTCCATTATAATGTCAACTACTAGTGCGTTTACCTTAATTAATTGATAAGTTAATTATTGAATTATGAAAATTAAATTTAAAAAATAATGGCCAATTAAAACCAACCGCTACCTACCGGAAAAATAACGAATCATATCAGTATTGACAGTTTAAGGTTATATTTATGTAATTTTCTCCAAAAAAGTATTTTTATAAGTATTATAAGTTTAAGAATGCGACAATTTAAGATCCCCAATCAGAACATGAAAAACCTATCGACGTTTAAAAAACAGGTTAGGCAAATTTCCCGCGATTTTAACCAGACGAAAACAATATTGTTGGAATTTAGGTTGAAGGCATCTTGAAGAAGATCAACAGATTCGACGAAGCCGACAAAAACGAGGCCCTCACTTACTTAAAGCAGTGCATCGACGGCGACGCGACTTCGTCGAACTGCAACGAAGCCGCCTCCGACAGTAGTCCGCCTCGCGTACTTAAAACCCGCTCGAAAGCGCCTCGAAAGCCTTTCAAGAGGAAAAAACTAGACGCCAAAGTGAAATGCAAGATCTGCTTCGCCGCCAAGAACAAGCTGGCTTTGTTCAAGCATTTAGAAACGCACGTCGGGACGCCGGTGACTTGCATGCGCTGCAAGCGTTCGTTCAACAATCGGGCCTCGTTCGATTGGCATCTGAAACGCTTGTGTCGGAAGAACAGAATCGCTGTCGAGACTAACTATAAATGCATTGAGTGTCCCAGGGTGGTTACAACTGGGGAATTTGATTTAATTTGCCTTAATTGATTATTTTTAGGAATTTAAGGTTAAAAGACATCTTGATAAACATGTGGAAGGTCATAAAAGGAATAATTGTTCGTACTGTGACGTGGTTATTACTAATCGGAAGCATTTGGTGCGCCACATGTTGGAAAATCATTCGATTAAGATGCAGAAAACTCCATATAAATGCGAACATTGCGAAAAGAGGTAAATTGGGCTTTACATTTTTCAAAAAATAATAACGGGTTAGTTAAATAAGAGTTACTTCTGAAATTTATTTAAATGCAACTCAAAATACAAATATCATCAATAACTTGTTTCTTTAGTTTACTTACAAATTCGTTTCCTTTTTTCACAACAATATTTTAAAATTATTTTTTTCCACTTTTTTACAAATCACAACATTTTAAAAACACACTTTAAAACAACGTCAAATACACAATTACATTTAAAAAAACACATTTTTTAAAAAGTCAACACAATGATTAACCATTTTAAATAATTTTAAAATAATTTTAAAATCTTGTTATGAAAAAAGGAAACGAATTTGTAAATAAACAATTTTACATAACAAGGGAAACCTGATTTAAATAAATTGTTTCTTTAGCTTTAAAAAATAACACATGTAAACTACGATTGCTTTGCCTGACAGAAATTTGTTGACTTAAAAAAATTCAGAGGATTAGAAATTAAAATTTTTAAATAATTTCAAATGAATTAAAAACGTTCAGATTGCAGTATGTTCCATCATTTATCAAGTTTTCAAAACAAATTCAACAATACGGTAGCCGCAATGAACAACATTGTAACTAGCAAAATGTAATTTTTCAGGAGAGCGTTTTAAAGATTCTACATCTTTTCTTTTCCTTTTTCTTGAGGAGATAATTCTTTTTTGAGTTTGAAATTGATGGATACTCATTTATTTTAACTCATATAACATCACTGTATAATTTATTTTGAGAAAATTATTGATTTAATGAATTTACCAGCGTTTACCATTGTTCATAGAAGTAATGTTTGCAGTTATATCATTGTAACTTCGCTTACAATTATTTTGCACCCAGAATTTTTATCGAATAAGATTATAAAGTGTTTTACAACTGATTTACTTTTTGAAATTTGTTGTAATAATATTGTAAACTCCAATACATTGCAACTTTTTAGACTGCTTATAACAATAATTATAATAAAATACGATATAATATTGTAGTAGTATTACTGATAACGGGGAATCATTTTTATTAATATTCAAATCTTTGGAAATATCTGAAGAACAACAAAATCTTATTAGTTACACCACCTTGAAATTTTCAGAAAATCAATTTTTCCTTTTCGGCTAAATTTATTGTTTATACTTTACAGGATATTTTAAGCGTTTAACCATTTGAAAGTTCAAATTATTTTCGAAGTTCTAGCAATTTGAAGTGAGCGCAGCAAAGTACGGCCGCATCTCGGGTACTTTGTTCAAACTGTTGTTCAAGATATCTGGAAATTTACTCAACCGATTTTGATAAAACTTACACCACGTATTCTTTATATTATCTAAAATGTAGCATAGGACTTTTATGATTTTAATAGCTGCATCAAAAAAAAATTATATTTATACTCATTTTTCCTAGCGCCAAGGTGGTGCTTTAGGCAGTTGTCTGAGTTAAAATAACGAGGTTACATTGAACCAATGCAATAATTAATAAGTCTTACTTACCGTGATTTTGTTACAACTCCAAAATTTTCCTTCCACGTGAAGACATGACAATATTGTTTTACTAACAATATAATTCACTCGTATTTACAAAATACTAATAAAATCAAACTACCGTGTTTCGATGTTACCGAATGTTAAGCGGGAAACAACATTGTAAGTGTGCGTAGTCGTCGTTTAGTCCGATAACCATTGATGCAAGAACATTGTAAGTCAATAAATCGTAAAGGAATCCAAAGAATAACATTGTAAGAATCATTAACATTCCTATGAAAGGGCGTAAAAGAATGTATTATCTCGGCAACAACATTGTAAGCTTTGGTACAATTTTATTTAAGTAAATTTGTTAGTTCTTGGAAAGGTAAAGTATGTTACAATTTTTAGGTCACGCATTAAATTTCAGTAAAATTCTTTACCATGTTTTATCTGTTGGTAAGTACGTTATTGCAGATACAATGAGATAAAAATTGATTTTTTTTATAATAAAACAAAAAATAAAAAATAATTTGAATTTACTAAATCATGTAAATCACACTCAAGATATCAAATGTGAAAAAAGTGAAAATCGACAAATTGTCAGGTACAATGTTGTTAATTGCGGCTTGGTTTCTGAATTTTTTTAAGTCAACAAATTTCCGTCAGGCAAAGCAATTGTTGATTACATGTTTTATTTTTTAAAGCTAAAGAAACAAGTTATAGATGATATTTGTATTTTGGGTTGCATTTAAACAAATTCCAGTCGTGACTAATCCGGTATAATTCGTAAGGTTTGTGAAACAACGCTCGTTGCATCACCACATGCGCCACCACGTCCCGAACAAGCTGGTTTGTCCCGAATGCGGGCACGTCAGTGAAACCCAAGACGATTTTTCTCAACATAAATTGAGCCACGATTTGAAAAAGCCTTGGAAATGCACAAAATGTAACGATCTGTTCTCAAGAAAACAGCAATATTTGTATCACATGAAGGTACGTAACAATCTTACCTTGCACACTGTGGTGAAGGACGGTTTTGCAGAGGCACGATCGCTACAAATGTGTCACATGCGACGAGACGTTCGCTTCGAAGCTCCGTATTTATCAGCACAAGCAGCAGGGGCACGAGACGGAAGGATTGGAAATTCCAGTATTGCATTGTCCTCAATGCCCGAAAGTTTTTTATCGTCCATTAACTTTACAGACGCACATGAAAAAGCACACCGGTGAGTGAGTTTCCAAAATGATCGGTTCTAACCTAAAAAGTGGCACTTTTCGTGATTTTTTTTCACATTGTGTTGAGCTGGAATGTGTGGGATTACTTACGACGTAAGAATAACATTTTTATATTAGATAACGACTGTTTTTTTGATGATGTAAAAAAATTGTTTGAAAGAACGTCACTTTTGAATCACTGAAATGCCAACCTAACGCGAGAGAAGTCGCCATTTTTATGAAATTCGCGGCAAAGATGTACAGGATGAGTCAAGTTTTACGGCTGCAAGTATAATACCTATTAAAAATTCAGTTGAAGTTTACACTTTCAATTACAGCTGCAAATTTTCCAAATTATTTTTATTTGAAGCCAAAAAAGTAAAACTAGTTTTGGATAAGATTTCGATAATTGGTTTTTTATTTCAAAATTTGTCAAATTATTACTTTTAACGAGAACGGTTGATAATACGAAAAAATACATCAAATAAAAATTGTAGATAATTTTATGGTCTACAAATTATATAATCACCTTAAATGAGATATGACGCATAGAAAATTAGAAAATTGCCAAAAACAGCTTTTCGTTATCTTTGACTTTCAATATCTTGTGACGCGGACACGAAATTATACGAGACTTTTCAGCCAGTCTTCAGAGTACGTCAAAACAAAGGTTTATTGGAGAAATACACCTTTCTCACTTTCATTCCCAAGTTGAATCCTTATTTTACTGTGTACTAGTAACTAATTTCTTTACAGGTGATAAAACAGTTTTTAACTGTAAACAGTGCGAAAAGACTTTTTCTACCTCCCAACAGTATTACAAGCATTGTTTAACGATAACGCACGATAGAATTAGCACAGAGACAAACCAATTAATTTGCGAAAATTGTGGAAAGCAATTTAAAAAAAAGTACCTGCTCGATCAGCACATTCAAAGGATTCACAACGAAAAACGACAAACAATTTCGTGCAACTATTGCGAATATAAAACTTACAACCGAACCAACATGGACCGCCACCTCTCCCTGCATCTGACGCACGAAAAGCAATTCATTTGCGAACAGTGCGGGAAAGATTTTTTAAATCTCGGCACTCTAAAAGACCACGTATCTTACATGCACCTGGAGGTAAGCCTTACCAACTTAATTGATTTAATTTTCTTGCGTTTTATCAAGGTATCTAAACTGTGTTAGGTATGCTAGAACCGGATAGTGACACAGTGCATGAATCGAGCCTTGTTCCAAACTTCGCTTGCGAGCGTAAAGTTTAAAGGTAATTTGCAGCCCTTAAAAAATATAATAAAACCATCTAGAACTATTTATTTATTTTTTTTAATTACAATACATTGTAATTTTTTAAAATTTATTAGGTGCTTGACGGTCAGTGCGCTTTCTTTTACCATATTTAATTTTTTGTTGCTGCAGCTGGGTATTTAAAAAATTTATTTTGATGAATATGCGCTGACTTGCAAAAGCTCTTATAATAATGAGATCAACATTGCATTTTTGAGAAAGTTTTGTTGCTAATTTTAAATTAATTCCGACATACTTAAAATTGGTTTCAATATATTTACAAAATAAGTGTTCCAGTAATCGAACCTGCACCATGAATTTTTCTGACGGTTGAATTAATCCACCAAAAGATAAGTGACGAGTCCACATTATTTTTAAAGGAACGGTTAGCATGATCAATTTTTTTATTTTGTTCCTCTACATAAGTGTGCAATCCTAATTCTGAATTGGTGGATTTTAATTTCTTGGCAATCCAAACCAGCTAAGTATTCCAGTCCTGCTTCGACTTGATTAATTTGTGCACTTGAATGACTCGAGGAAGATTTTGAACTTGAATCTGTATCACTTTTTGGACCTTCAGAGCTGGGAATTGCCAGTTCAATTCCACTGCGTTTTAACACCTTACCAACAATATAATTTTCGTCATCAGTTCTTTCAACAGTGGTTCTGTTGTTTTGAACAATATCGGTTTTACCTACAATAATTATTCGCAACCGATTCAGTGCAAGAGGTGTAGAGTGGTCGTTTAATCCTCCTCAAGTGCTGATCTGTGAAAATAAGTTTTCCTACGCATCCTGATTTAATTTATGCGTTAATTGAAATCAGTTTTTAATTCGATGAACATTTGTTGCAAAGATTTGATGCTCAAACAAATTCCATTTTGAAAATTCAACAACCGACTTGATTTGTTGATACGCCTCATACGAAAAATTGTTTCAAATGCTTTGAAAAAATGAGTCCCATCTTTCTGAGACACATTTTTGCACAATCCTGCAGCACAAGTTGAAGGATGTTTTTCACAATAAATTAAAATTTGTAAGAAAATTTGTAGATATAATAAACGACTCGTACTGAAACAACTAAAATGCAGACTGTTTCACAGAAGAAATTTGAAATATTTGCAAAAGATCACAAATGGACCCTGCAATTGACCTTTTTGGAAATTTGTGTGACACATGTTGAACATCTGAGAAATCACGGTTTTCTTAAACTCAGTCGACAAAATGTGCACAAAATTTTAAAATCTAAGAGCACATTTAAAAACATCTCATTGTATCTATAGGGTTTTCCAATAAGAGGTGTTATTTTGAATAGCCCGTTATTTCGGTAGATGTCACTTTTGGAGCTGTAATTTTTTGACATTTGACAAGTAGAAACTACGCCATTAATAAAAATGGAACGATACACGCTTCAACAACGCATTGAAATTATTAAAATTCACTATAAAAATGGTGAAAATTTGGCAGAGACGGTTCGTAAAACTCGAACATGTTTGGGTCGTCGTGAAGCACCTTGTCGGACCGCAATACAGAAATTGGTGGAAAAATTCGAGCTGTTGGGACAAGTTAGTGATGTGAAGAATAAAACCCGTGCACGTCGCTCAAGAACAGCCGAGAATATTGCTGCTGTAGCCGAAAGTGTTGAAGAAAACCCAGGTTTGTCCATTCCTCGTCGTTCTTTGGAATTAGACATTCCAAAAACGTCATTACACCGTATTTTGCATAAAGATTTGGGTCTTAAGGCTTATAAAGTTCAGTTAACACAAGAACTCAAGCCGGCCGATCATCAACAACGTCGTATCTTTGCCGATTGGGTCCTTGAAATGCATGAAAATGATCCGGAATTCCATCGAAAAATCATCTTGAGTGATGAGGCCCATTTCCACCTGGGTGGCTTCGTCAACAAGCAAAATTGTCGCATCTGGGGCTCAGAAAACCCAAGAGTTATTGTTGAAAAGCCTCTCTATCCTCAACGTGTGACTGTTTGGTGCGGTTTATGGTCCGGCGGGGTCATTGGACCCAAAAATGTTCGAGTTTTACGAACCGTCTCTGCCAAATTTTCACCATTTTTATAGTGAATTTTAATAATTTCAATGCGTTGTTGAAGCGTGTATCGTTCCATTTTTATTAATGGCGTAGTTTCTACTTGTCAAATGTCAAAAAATTACAGCTCCAAAAGTGACATCTACCGAAATAACGGGCTATTCAAAATAACACCTCTTATTGGAAAACCCTATACATCAAATCGAAAATTTTAATTTAATTTTTCTAAATTCCAATTCGCTAAATTTTAATTCACGCCTAATCAATTATCAATATCAAACAAATCATATAAATTTTCAATGGTCCATATTTAAGTACCTAGATATACCTTTGATAATTATAGTTGATTCTTTCACCTCAATCATAGTATAGAAATTACTTATCATTAACAAAACAATTGAATACAATATTTTTTCAGTCCAATCAAAACTTTTATTGTGTTAATAACATTAGTAATTATTGTTTAAAACTTTGCCTTTCTTTAAACTTGTAAAAAATAAATTTTTAATAAATAGTGGATAAATCTTTATTATTTTAATACAAATTCAAGTTATTGTAAACGTCATTCAACACAGATAACTCTGAATAATTTTATAAAATGGAAAAATATTACATAGAAATATAGAAATTAAAAATAAAATTAAACGTTGATTCAGTGACGTAGCGGCACTGCATTCCCCACTCATCCAGACACTGCGATTGAAAGAAACGAGCATACCTAATACAGTTTAGATACCTCATGTTTTATTTTATATCATTATCAACTTAATTGATTTAATTTTCTCGTTTTTGCAGCAAAAGCAATTTAAATGCGACAAATGCGAAAAAACATTCAAGAGAAATTCAGAATTGGTCCGACACGTAGCCACACACTCCGACGTCCGTCCGCACGTCTGCGAGGCTTGCGGCTCATGCTTCAAGCGCAGCACGCACTTGAAGCGGCACGAACGGTCCGTGCACAAGGCGGTCCCCACCACGAGGAGGGTCCAACGGCTGAAAAAAGACAGTTCCGGCGCTCTTGTGCCGGTCCAAATCGAAACCAAGTCGCCGCCCAAGGGGGGCAAAAAACCCGAGAAACCCAAGAACAACAGCGAACAAATTTACGCAGTGATCGATCAGTATTACTCGGTTTCCGACAGCAATGCCGGAGATATGATCGCCTTGAATCAGGGCGCCTACTCCCAGGAAGAGTTGTGGAACAACGAAATCAATTTGTCGAATGCTGATTCGCACATCTTGACTCCTGGCCCTTCTTTAGAGCCCCAGGGGAGCGAGCTGCAAGCGCTCAGTATTGTGGACCAGTTGGTGAATTCTTTCATGCCGTCCAAGGATATCAATATGGCTCAGAACACCCTCTACGGGGACTATAACGGTTCAGAACTTGACTTCTGTGATTTGGCTGCGCAACAGGTTACAACGGATTGCGATAATGTGTTGACGACGACCGAACGGATATTGCAGGGACAAGAAAGGGAAGTCGTTATCATAAATTCTTTAAATAATTACATGCAAGATTATCATTACATGCAACAGTAAGAATTTGTTGTATGAACTTGTTTTTGGTTTAAAAATTAACGCCCGAACAGGCAACACATTTTACATCTCAAAATTAACGTCTCAGAGTTAACTATAGTCCGTTTTTGAGTCAAGATGAGCGTTAGAAGGCTGCGAAATAATTTTATTTTTAGTTTGTTTCGGTAGTAATTGACATTTCTAATCAAAGATAAGAAATGCAGTGTAATATGGCCATTTTGAAAGAAACTTGTTTTCAATATGAGATATTCTGAAACAAGTCAAAATTGTACAGGTTAACCACTCATTACTGCCAACACAAATGAAATACAACAATAATTGCAAAAAATGGACTATACAGGTTGTATTATATTAAGTGTCCACCATTGGTAACTTTGTTATTATTGAAGTTACAAAGTCGGTTAAATTAGCAAAGAATTGGTGTTTTTTCCGACTTTGTAGCTCCAATAATAACAAAGTTACCAATGGTGGACACTTAATTTAATATTGTTATTAAAATTTATCATCCTAACAAGGATTCTGCAAGGCATTGTAATTGCATATATTAATACTGCCTACTTATAAAAAGACAGTACCGATAAAGGTCATTAAATGACTGTCATCAGTATTTTTTACTTTTCTCAAATATACGGTGTATTTTTTAATTCCAGAAACGGTTACAAGACTTTGAAATATTTTTTTATTTTATGTTGGTAGTAATCAGTACTTAATAGCACAATCTACACTACTTGACAGAACCGTTTTATGCCAATTTTCAAATATCAAAGTTACATTATTAATATAACCTTAAACTAACTAAAATTTTGTTTAGTCAGTCTCTGGAATTAAAAGAAGCTGTTTTCGTCAATTTTTGTACATACTTATTTGGAAATGCTCATTTATATTAGTAGTTATTTCAACAACAATAAACCAAAGTGCATATTTTTATTTTTCAAGATAATCAAAACACCTCACATAAAATAACAAATTTATAAAAAAAAGTTCCCTTCCATCAGCCTTCGTAACAACAATGAAATTTATAATTTCACCGCGCCATTCGCCGATAGCCTTAAAACCATGTTAACAGCAACTTATTTAATTAGAACAATATAAAATTAACAATTTACATAAATTTAAACCGGTAAGCGGCGAAACCGACCAATCCAACAGCCAAACTCGCTCCCAAAGTGGCCCAGACAAATAACTAAAATTAAAATCGTAACCGACTGTCGAAAAATAAAATGCTGCCAACTTACTTGATTCGAAGATTCTTTCAATCGCTTGATCGGTTTCGGTCCACTGTTGAACATCCTTCTGGCAAGTTCACGTTCGGACACCTTCTGCTTCTGAATTAACGCATTTAAGGCACCCATTTCCTTCTGTATGTCCGCATTATTCGGCGAAGCCTCGTCGGCCTTTTGCAGACATTTCAAAGACGACATCAAATCATTTTTGTGCCTCAACACCTAAACAATTCAATTTATTATACTATATATTTTTTTCAGTTTATGTTGGCAGTATATTTTACAACTGACAACTCACTACAACCAACATAAATTAAACAAAACAAAAAATTAATAAACTAACCTTGGCTTTTCTGAACAATGCTTTGACATTACTAGGTTGGCAACGTAAAACTGTTTGCAACGACTGCAGAGCAGCCTCATGCAAATCCATTTTAATTTGAGCAGCTGCCATGTTATTGTAAACACTAATTCGGTTCTCGAGAATAACTTGAAGGAGGGCATCGCTCAATTCCTCCTGGCCTTCCGGTTGTGGGTCTCTGATTCCACCTTCCACTTCGTCTAAAAAGTCTAAGGCTCTCCTGTAGCATTGTATGGCTAGTTGGTTTTCGCCACGGCCGTACCACCAATTGCCACGTTCACGTTTCTTGTTTCTAAAATAAGCTATTAGTCAGGGAACATTAGAAAGCAATAAAAGCAAATTGCAACAATCTTTAGGGTGGCACAGCCTTAAATAATTCTGTAGATATAAAGGTTATGTTATTAAGCCAACATAAATGAATTAAAAAAATAATTTCAGAGCCTTCCACAAAATAGTTCTTGCAAAACTAGAATAGAATTTACCCATAAATTTTTCGTTGAGTGATGTTGAGACTTTCAGCATCGATCTCCGAATCAACTGAGAGCAATTCAACTTCATAAAGAACCGAACAGTCTGGGGGCACAAGCGAATCGAGGCCCTTGGAACCAAATGCCAATCTCGGTTCGATTTTCAATTTACATTTCTCTCCAACGTTCATTAGCCCTATGGCCACATCCAAGCCTTGCACAACCTGTTCAGGAAGTTTAAATGTTTACGCTGTAAACCGTTTCCAACACTTACTTCACAATCACCGAGTTGGAATTCAAAATCATCACATTTCTCAACCAATTTGCCATCCTCCAACGTGCAGTGATAATTAATCTTACACATTTGCGAACGTTGGGGCCTACTGTGCGGCTTACCTTCTTTAACGAGCTTCTTCATCAAACTACCACTGCCTAAGAGGTCTTCCCATTCGCTTTCCTCTTTTGGTAAGGGACATGGTTCCTCGGGTTTAGGTTCCCCTGAGTTCTCATTCAGAACTTCGTCTGAGGGGCCATTGAGTGAAGGAATGTTTGTGAGCTCGTCAGTGGTTTTCAAGTCATTATCAACAGAACCTAGATTTGTTTCTGGCGCTTGGTTCTCATTCATAATGCTCGCTAGAATTATTTAGGTTAACGAAATGAAATCGATTTGGAAACACTTACATTAATTTTGATTGGAAATGTCAGAAAATATGTAATTCAAAAAACATAAACTGAGCAACTGGAAAAAAAAACAACTAACCTATCCGCCATGCGAAATTCTAGGGATTTTGGTGCGATTTGCTGAATCTGCGGGGAAATGTCATGCAAATCTAAATAAAATTTAAAAGTATTATTACACAGTCAAATTTATTCACGAATTTTTCCTTGAATTTCTTGATGCATTTGCAGGATTAAATATTTATTTGCGATTGTTCAGTTATGCCAATCATGAAATGGTGACTTTTGCTTATCATCAACTTGTTAGTGGTTGTCGTTTGTTTTCTATTCATTTTTCATGCTACCAGAGATTATCGACGGTTTTGCAGGGTTCAAAATCCGCCCAAAACTTTAAATTCCCAGCCTAATATTTACAAAAGTGACATTTGTTAAAACTTCACTAGATAGTGAGTTGGCAGTATTGATTCTTAATTTTCTAAATGTCAAAAAAGCGATTAGTTTTGAATAAGTTTCAACGTTGATAGTGTCTTTAATATTGAGCGTTGATTTCAACATAAAAAAAATATGGGCCATAAATTTGTAGAATTGTTTTTTTTTATTTCTCATCAATTTTTGTTTTTTTTATATTTATTTATAATTCATTTATAATTGCCAACAACATACTCATTGTAAATATTATTTGTTCTGTTATTATCACACCATTTTTTGAATAATGAGTTGCAGATTTTGCAGGTAATAAATTGTTTATTACCATAATTCTATAATTCGTTTTGTAGTAACAAATTAATTATTTTGAAAAGAAAACAAAAAGTCATTTTGATTTTAAATTTGAAAATCAAGTATGCAGTGACAGGTAAGTAACAAACAAAAAATTAAATCCTCAGTTACTTTGGTTGGCTAATTAATAATAATTTTTTACTTTTAAATTTGTCGACATAAAAGATTACTTTTCAAACTTTCGTGGGTGTCACCACATGTCACTCACGTAACGAAAGTTGGCACTAATTTTTGCACTAAAATATAACCAGAATTCCCTAAAAACTGGTGGCCTTGAGAAAATTCACAATTTTGTAAACAAGCAAAAAAAATTCAAGGTGACAAAATTCACAAATTCATTTGACTGTGTAAAAACGTCATAAATGGAGGTTTGTTGTCAACATTGATTGAATCTGTTTTTATACTATTTCTTGTGCAGAAATCAGAAGAAATGATTCATGACGTTTGCCAATTGTGCCATTTAGCCTACTTTAACACTAGCGACCCACTCAAACATGAATTGCAACATTTCAATCAGAGCTGTAAAGACTACAAATGTTTAATTTGTAGCAAATTACTGCACAATGCCGGGGATATTTTACTGCATTATTCGGCAAACCATCCCATAGTGAAACACATCAGTTGTACAATTTGTACAGATAAATTTGAAAATGGAATAAAGTTGAGGAGTCACTTGAGGTAATCGCATGAATGTAACTCCAAATCAGTTAATTTATAAGTATTCTTTTTAAATTAACTGAGCTTGTCAATATTTTAACCTCAAATTTTATGGCTAAATAAATATTAATGTTTACATACATTCTGCCTCGATGATTTTGCCAATTTTAACTGTTTTTAGGCCGTATTGTTTCTTTAATCTCGGTGCTTTGACTTTGTAAAACGAGCACAAATTGTGCTGATTAATGCCCGGTTGAATTAATTTCAATTCAATGCCTCAGTTACTATGGTTACCATTGTTGCAACAATAGTAACCATGGTAACGTCATTTTAGCGACCGGGCATTAATTAACATCTTGTGACATGTTGATAATGAGATGTTATATTGATGATTGTTTTAGATCACACCATGAATATCGTTCTAGCCTTTGTCGGCATTGCCATAAATATTTTAAGACTGTCCACAAACTGCACCACCATCAAGAGAATGCATGCGACAAGAAAACGATAAGGACACAATTAAAGGAACGAAATTTGAATATTAATCATTTATATTATTGTGAGATTTGCGAGAAAAAATTCAGTTCGGTTGCACTGCTAATGATTCACAATCAACTGCACAATGCCAGCTACAAATGTAAAGTTTGCAAAGAAAGGTTCTCGAAAAGGCTACATTTATCTCAACACATGCAAATACACAGAATCAAGCGCGACTACATTTGTACAATTTGCGGAGAGTCATTTAAAAGTAAGAAGATTTTATTCGAACACGGCCTAATTCATGATGACAATTCCGAGTATTCGTGTTACGTCTGCAGTAAAACCTTCCAACTGCGCAACATATTGAAAGAGCACTTGCGAACGCACGTTCCGAACGAACGATTCGAATGCAAACAGTGCAACAAAAGGTTCAAACATTCCCTGCAATTGAAGGTGCACTTGAATTCGCACAAGACCGAGAAGACTTTCGCCTGCAACATTTGTGCCAAACGCTTTACAACCAAAGGAAATTGCAACAATCACGAAAAACGTCACAAGAATTTGTAACTTGATTAGATTGACACTGAAGTGATAAATAAATTGCTCAATTTGGTTCTAATTGGGTTCCTTAACCTCACTTTTTTTGTCCGCGTTGGCGATCTGTGATTAGTTAAGAAAAGTTGTCGTGGCCGAATAGTGGGGCGAAGCGTGGTTCCCTTTGTCTCGGTGTCTTTCGTTGAGGCATTCTCTGTGTAAATTAGTGATTTATTTGCGATTTTGTGGTTGCGGTTAGGTTAGAATTCGTCGCAAAATGGGGCGAAAAGTGATGCTTCCCGTTTTGCTGATTTCCCTGTGCGTTTTTTACTGTGCGGCCGATGACAAAAAGGGTCCGAAAGTAACAGACAAGGTAATTGCACCACTTGTGATTAATTTCGATTAACCATTAACAGCCGCTATGTTAAAAAATTGGAAAAAATTATATTTATCCAGTATTATACAGGGAACGCCAGCCAATTGGAATAAATTCATTATCTGAATTGTGTGCATATTGAAAAAAAATCCTGAAATCCTGTAATCCTGTAAAGTGAAAATTTCATCCCTAACCTCAACCCCCTTCGAGTGACAGTTGCAACCCCCAAATTTTTAAATAGGAAAGGGGGGGGGCTTGTGATACCTCATTTGAAAGGTCTCTTCATGTTCTATACAAAAATGATGTGGTTTAAAAATGTATTCCAAAAATGAAGAGTAAAAAAAATTAATCTGTTTAATGACATTCGTTACGACACACTAAAAAAATCAAAAATTAATAGCGTTTGGTTCTTTGATACTGAGAAGGCAAGCAAAAACAATTGAAATGCTCATAGTGACATAAAAACTTATCAACATTTTTCGTTAGTTGACAGTGTTTTTATTTTGTTTGAAACGCCAATTGATATATTTTTTATTGCATTACATTACTAAGAAGGAAACGCTATTAATTTTTGATTTTTTAATGTTTTGCAGCGAATTTCGTTAAACAGATTAATTTTTTTACTCTTCATTTTTGGAATACATTTTTAAACCACAGCAGTTTTGAATAGAGCATGAAGAGACCTTTCAAGTGTGTGTGTGTGTTGTTGGGAACATTTTTTTCAATGTCTGCGTTAATTTCTTCTTCAGATTTGCTGCCAAATCGTTTTAGTTCACTTGCCATAATTAAACTTTGGAAAACTTCCCAATAACAGCAGAAAAACGCTTTTACAAAAATATTTTTTTCAAAACTTTTTCGACAGTTTAGGATATTGAATTGTAATCTATTCGATACTTTAAAACAATTTTCAACTTTGGTCCACAAAAAGGTTTAAATACTTTCATCAGAACAAAAGTTAACACAGGGTATAATTTTTACCATACAATTCCCTATGGCAACAGTTAAAAAAAACGTATTGTATAACAATTCATTTGAATGATTATAATTATTATCATTTCTTTACGATTTTTTAAAAATATCATAATTTTTACCTACAAACCATGCTTGTTTTGTTACGGATATCACTCACTGTACAGGGTGTTCAATGTTCAAGTAATGACTTGTGTCCCCCCCAAAATTGAGCTTTAATTGAAAGCTATGTATTTTAAATTTGGTGCACGTATGACTCTGGTATAAGGCTAGAAATTTCCGGTTTTAAATTTTAATTGTCGGCGTTAGTTTTCGAGAAAAAAAATGAAAATTTCGTCAAATTTCACTTTTCAGGATCAGTATTATTGAGACAAAGATGTCCAAAGTAAAAAAGAAAATCCAAAAGCTGTAATTAGCCTAAAATTCCCTTATATGCGAATCTTATCAGTAAATGTGATGATTTATGACTGTAAAAATCGTCAGGACTCTCCGTAAAGTTAAGTACGATTTAAATTTATGACATTGTAAAAATGTGTGACTGTCGAGTGGAAACCAGTCGAAGTGAACATCAGGAGCGCACCTAAATCGAACCTTTTTACATTCTTGTAGATTTCTAAGATTTTTGTAAGTCCCCTAATAAATTACGATTATGAAAACGAACATGATTTAAAGTATGGATGTTGAATTATTTTTTTTAAGTCAAAGAGGACTTATTACATTTTGAATTAATGTTTGAGTTCAAAGATGAATGCGAAAGATTTTGAATAACGGGCTGATAATGAGTATCGAACTGAATGATTTCGGAACTCGTTCGAGACAAACTTTGTCGTCCCCGTAAATTTGGAAATTAGTTTCACGGATTATTGTCGTCGTAGGGTGCTGGTCGAGTCTTTCGTGAGAATCTGTTCAATAGCAAGTCTCATCCATAAATATTTAATGACTTTATTGCTAAAGTTGCTTCGGAATTACATTTTTCAATAGTAAACGTAGTCGTAAAAATCGACTGTCAGTTATAAACGTACGGTGGATGTATTACTTTTGTTATCAGTTCAACTTCAGCTTTTGAAGAATAACTTCGTCCAAAAAGTTTCTATGTGTGTGTTTAATTTGTGTATGATTTAATTACTTTTCATTTATAATGCCGGTTACCTTTACCTTCAAAGAAAAGACTGATATGATATTAATTTATGGAGAAACACGGCAAAATTCTGTTCAAGCTGCTCAAATTTACGCCCAACGTTTTCCGCGAAGAATTCCGCCAGAAAGAAAAATATTTCAAAAGCTTGTTGATTCCTTGAAACAAAACTGAAATTTAAAGGGCAAAGAAAAAACGACAGTGAATCCCACGGTCACGCATGAAGTCAATCAAGCTGCAGTTTTAAATATCGCCGATAATAATCAGTAGGGAGGATATTAAAAAAGCACAAATATCATCCTTACCACATAGAATTACATCAGCAACTGCATGATCGAGATTTCGAAAGCCGCGTAAATTTTTGTCAATGGGCTAAAATAACTCAACATCCATACTTTAAATCATGTTCGTTTTCATAATCGTAATTTATTACTTAACTTTGCGGATATATCTTGACGATCTTTACAGCCATAAATCATTACATTTACTGTTAATATTCGAATATAAGGGAATTTTAGGCTAATTACAGTTTTTTGATTTTCTTTTTTACTTTGGACATCTTTGTCTCAATAATACTGATCCTGAAAAGTGAAAATTGACGAAATTAAGAAATAGTATTTTGATAAAAAATCAGTTTTTATTTTTTTATACCAGAGTCATACGTGCACCAAATTTCAAATACATAGCTTTCAATTAAAACTCAATTTTGGGGGGGGGGGGCACAAGTAATGGGACACCTGTATCAACAAAAACCCTACATGCATGATTATTCCTCATCATTTGAAACTGTATTAAAAGAATTAACAAGCAATTATTAAGTTGATGAAAATAAAAGACAAATTATTACAAATTATTTTAGGTAATGTTGCGTTTAGACGTTGGCTGTAAATGGGTTAATTGATTGATTTCGATTAATTTCGCAGGTTTGGTTCGACATCAAGATAGGCGACGAAGACGCCGGCCGGATTGTGATCGGCGTCTTCGGAAAAACCGTCCCCAAAACCGCCAAGAATTTCGTAGAGCTGGCCAAGAAGCCCCAAGGCGAAGGCTACAAAGGCAGCAAGTTCCATCGCGTCATCAAGGACTTCATGATCCAAGGGGGCGACTTCACCAAGGGTGACGGCACCGGCGGCAGAAGCATCTACGGCGACCGCTTCGAGGACGAGAACTTCAAGCTGAAGCATTACGGCGCCGGGTGGATGTCGATGGCGAACGCCGGAAAAGACACCAACGGGTCCCAGTTCTTCATCACGACCAAGCAGACCTCCTGGTTGGACGGGCGACACGTCGTGTTTGGAAAGATCCTCAGCGGGATGAGTGTTGTGAGGAAGGTTGAAGCCAGCGGGACGGATTCCCGCGACCGTCCCTCTCAGGATGTGATTATCGCCGACTGTGGGGCTGAAACTGTCGATGAACCGTTTTCGGTGGCCAAGACCGACGCCACTGATTGAAGTGGGTGAAGTTCTTCGTCGAAGAGTGTCAACTAATGCTTGATTAATTTCGCGTTTGAAATACTCAGGAATTAATGAAGTTTAGCTGTAGTTTCAAATTTTGTACTAATTCATTTTTTCAATAAAACACTCTTGTTTGATTGTAGATCGTTTTTAAACCAGGAAGAGCGTTTGAAGGCTGAACTAATTTTTTTTTAGGTTTTGTTGGTAGTTATGCGCATTTGACAGTTTAACGGCGTTCCACATAACAATCTACTTTTAAATTCCGAAATTCCTGCTTATGCCTTCAGTTTTCAAAATTTTGTATTACATTTTTTTGTACTCTTATATTAGACTTTTTTATTTTGAGCTGACGCCTAGCTGTTTTAAACAACGCAATCGTTTTTGATTTATTCTATGTTCTTTAGATCAAGAACCAAAATTGAAGTAGCTAATTATTGCCGATTTCTGAGCTACGTAAAAAAGATTTACAACGTCGCAGCAGGTAATTATGGTTTCCCAGCAGGGATACTTTAACAGCAATAATATCCGAAATACTTTTAAAGCCACGTTTCGTTTTTAAACAGTATATTTGAAATAATTTATAGTAAAGACTTTTTTCAAAACAAGCTTTTATTAAAACGTAGTAGAAATTTAAAACTAATTTTGATATTGTCCTAAATGATTAAAAATAAAGACACATTTTAATAAAAGGTTGTTTTATTGAAAAAGTTTTTTTACTATAAATTATTTTTTAGTTTTGGACAATTTTAATCGTAATTATCTACATTAACTTTTCAACTCTTAAGATCGTATTAATTTTAAAAATCGCTTGTGAAGACTTTAAATAAATAAATGAGAATAAGCTTAAATTATAATTTCTTTCCAAAAAAATTGTTTGACTTTTTTATCCCACATTAATTTAAAAAAATAACCTAAAACTGCAATTTTCTGTAAAAAAAAAACACTACCCGTTAAGGGGTTATGTAAAAAAAATGTGAAATTGAATTTAAAAATTAAGCTTAAATTGTAATTTTTAAATTAATTAAGCTGCAGGGTTAACGACTTGTTATTGTTAATGGGATCTAATTTTTGGCTTGTTAGTAAGAAATATATTCGTACGCCAACTTGATTTTTTTGTAGGTACATCATTATACGTAAAATGGGAAGCTAATTTCCAAAATATCAATTTGGCGTTTGGTCAAGTCGTGCATAACGCGGTCCAATTTTCTGTAAACATAAACTGTGCCTTAAGGGGTTAATCTTTTGCTCGTTGTGTTTAATTTAGTAATAAATATTTAGTCCATTCCTATACGAAATTCACCATCAGTTCAGAATTTTGAACTGTTCGAAATATTCACGAAAATAACGTTTTTTTAAATGAAATGCCCTATATTGTTTTGCATATTTCGAAGGATGTTTAATTCCGAGTAAAAAAGTCTTAATGCACTAGTAATATTCAATTAACTACCAAGAAGTTACAAGCAATTGAAGTTGTTATTTCAATTAACTACAACAAAAACACGTTGGGATAGGGTGCGAAGCAGCGATATGAGACAAGAAGAGAAAAGAAGGAGATACTGGCGCGACCGTGTAAAGAGGATGAACTGGTATAGAATAGCACACCTCACTAATGACAGAAAACCAGCAGTGGGAAGACCGCCTAGTGACACAGAAGGATTGTTTAGACTAAAGACAACCTTCGAAAAATGAACAAACCATTAGGTCGCTTTGAAGCAGAAGAAGAAGCAATATTCTAGCAATGTTGCAACAATCATTATAGACACAAACCTGCGTCATTTCTGCCCTTTATAATTTTAATATCTAATCATTTCGCATGCAATTTAGTTGGATTACGTAGTTATATAGAGGATGCAAAAGTAAAAATAGAGCAACTTAAAATGAATTCTAATGACAATCTTTATAATGAAATTTTCATTGATTATAAAAACGTTACTGCAGAAGGTTTGTTAAAGCAGATATTATTATTGTATGTAAAACAAGATTATGAAATTGATGACGCATTAAAAGAAGTATTAGGGGAAAAATTAAAATTCCAAGCAGTAATGAATAGACTTCTAGCAAAAAAGCATTTAGAGGATAAAAAGTATCCTACTGAAGATATACGTTTCATATTAGGTATTGAAAAGATAGATACAAATGAGGAATTGCAAGATTTGACATCAGAAATTTATAAATGTGGCGGTATTAAATTACTGAATACAATTTGGTCAAATTTAATAAATCATGTAGGCCAGAAAAAAGTTATGGTAGAACTAGAATTAATGCTTGAATTATTTGATCAATCATCAGAAATTTTGGAATTATTAAATAAATTTGATGCGTCATATATAAAACATATCGGTGCTATTGAAAATAAACACCACAAAGACATAGATAATGCATTAAAAAATGATTCCGCGAAAACAATTATTAACAGTCAAGATGGTAAATATGGTTCACCACTACACTTGGCTGTTAAAGAAGGCTATTTAGATATTGTAAAATTGCTGTTAGACAACGGAGCAGATCCTAATATTCAAACTCTTTTTGGAAGAACTCCTCTACAATTAGCTGAAGAGCGACTTCATCGAAATCCACAGATTTATCAGAAAATTATAGATATTTTTAGTCGACAACAAGAAAATCGTCCGATAAATCAAGTACTTGCTGAGGAATGTTTACTAAGCACAAGTCATAAAAGAAGGAAAATAACATAAATCGAAAATGGATGTTTATTCACATGGAATGATGTGGATATGAATTTAAGGCTGATAAAGAGATGTATTGCCTTATGGAATGATTTGACCATCACGAATTATTCTAAGGAACTTTTGTTATACAGGCTCATTCCTAAAAAACGTTCCACGCTCTAACTTAGTTATTTATTGCCTGACTTCAGAAAAAAAAAGAATATAATTAATTAGTCGAGTAAGTACTGCAAGAAGGTATTAATTTGGATTTTTTCCTACATTAACTTCAATGTGAAGCGACAGTCAACTGTTTTTTTTTCAAATGGCAATGTATACATTTTTTTATTTTTTGTGGTAGAAATTTTTTTTCTAAATCCAATGATATCTAATAACTTTTAGTAATATTAAGAAGAAAAAAATTTTTTTTATCAAAATAAGTCGGGGTTCTAATAAAAAAATTCAAAATGCCTTGAAAAACAATAAGATCATCACATGATAAATGGTAAACAAAAGTTGACTGTCGCTTCACATTGAAGTTAATGTGGGAAAAATCAAAATTAATACATTCATATTTTTTTTTTCCGAAATCGGGCATAAATAACTGAGTTAGAGCGTGGGATGCTTTTTAGGAAACACCCTTTATATTATAATATTACATATTATTATTGTTATATTTATATTATTCTTTACAATAATTTAAAAATATTGATTTACATTGTGTGTATCAGAAGTTTTTTTTTAAGTATACATAACCGATATTGGAAAATTGAAGTCAGAATTGTTTTAACTCTATTTTTTTTTATATTATGCCAAACTAAAAAAAATTCTTTTTTGTTTACTTTACTTAGATACTTTGAGTCACGTTAAAAGAAATCTTCCTGGTAGGTATATTATATTTATGTGTATATAGTTTTTAATTGTGTAATATCGATGCAAGTAGAAAAGTATAAATAAAATCAACTTTAAACATATTGCTGTTTGGTTTTAGTTGAGTGTTTTGTAAAGTCACAGAAGAGAAAACAATCAGGGTGTCAACTAAATGTCGGCATCTTCGACATTTATAAGATCTAAGCGACCGTTTTCATAAGGTCCATATGACAGCCGAATTGAAAAAGCACCCAAGGGGAGTCTAAAGACAGGACCGAACTTATTCCACCACTGCAAAATGTTAACTTTATTATTGAGTAAAAATAGTTTAATTTGACGAAGTGTCAAAGTGCATTAATTGTGACAGTGAACTTGAAAAACTAGCCTGCTAAAGTGTATTTTTATGCTACTGTTTTTGAAAATTTTGTAAGTGAACTAACCACAAATTCTAAAATATTTGCAAATTAATAAACAATTTGATCCCACAAAAAAGGACAATGAAAATGTAAATGCTACCCTCACAAACAATAAACGCAAATTCCATGAAGAATGAAAGAAACAAAATATCGAAAAAACACAGGAGCACAAACCCTAATAAAAAAACAACAGAGATGACATAAAATTAGAACTCTAACCAATTAAAATTTCTAATTGTCAATATTTGACAGTTGTGTACTTTTTTTGTTTCACTTTTATTTTTATTCGCTGTCCACTGTGCGGTCACATAAGTTAAAAAATAAATATTAAAAACAAACTTTTTTAACCAGAAACGCTACATTGACGGAAAAGTAATCTTCACAAAGTTCTTTTATAATAAATTTCAGTTTTTTCTAACGATAGATGTTGAATAATAACATTTTTATGTCCCAACTTTGAGAATCTCGTCCAGACGCAGGAAGCATGTTACGACATTTTTATATTACGATTTTCGGCTAAGAATTTTTAGAGGAATATCGTTACGAGCAGTTCTTTCGCCGATTCATACACACCCTGTATACAAAACCTTGGGCAATTTCTGCACTTTATAGTTCCTGTTCGATATCACACAAATTTGAATACGTTATCGTCACTCCCCTTTCTGAGAACCACGCAGAGAATGCCAAATTTGGACGCCTTATCAACAATCTTTATCTTTGGCTTCCCCTCATATTGCACGTTACTTAAGTAAACGTTTAAGCTTCGCGTACCCACGCTACGCATCGAAAACTTTAGACCTGTGTAGTAATTTTAATTAGCAAAAAGTAAGTGTTTGTTGGAAAGATATCCAACTTTCTCTAATCGCTCTTTTTCCGTTTTGGATTCGATTAGAAAGAGTACATCAGTGGTGTTGCAGCTTAAATTACCTGCCCAAAAAAGGTACACGTACTAATTTAATTATATCCTCACTTAAAGAATTAAGTATTAATTAAGGCATCATCTTTCCAAAAACATCCATACAAATTGTAAAATGGTAATGTGTGTTTTTCGATCTGTTATAAATCTGTAAAGTGCTTTTTGTTTCAGTTATGATCACGTTGAAATTCTTGAGAATACCTAGATGATTGACTGATTTTTAGACAGTTTACGACTGCTTCATAAATGTAATTGCGATTTCTGCATTTTAGTTTATAAAGATACGATAATTGTCACATGATTTTATTTGGATCAATTTAAATCGATACTATCGACATTTTTCTGCAGGCCTAGTATAACCTAGTGAAACCAGTACACCTTAGAAGTGTAGGAATTACGGCTCTGTTAAACGAGGAAATGTGAGTGGTTTGTCGTTTAGAATCTCTTTGTGTGTCTGACCTGAAATTTTTTCCAGAGCCAACGTTAATCAGGAAATCGGGATAGTAAACATGCCGAAGGTAAAACATCTAAAAAAAAAAAGGACGAATTTGCAAGCAGTTCAGCCAAAGGAGGAAGGACAGGATACGGAACAAGCTCAAAGGTTAGATAGTGATGATGAAAGAGATAAAAATAGAGAATTATTTTCTGCTATACATAAAAGTAATTTGGACGAAGTTGTAGGGCTGTTGTATTCAGGGGTAAAGGTTAATATTATTGATGCAAATAATAAAAATAATACACCTTTACACTACGCCATCGAAAAAGGTAATAAACAAATAGTTGAGAAGTTACTGCTTCAAAAGGGGATTAATGTTAATGCTGAGAATAGTGCAGGTGATACCCCTTTACATATAGCAACCCGCAAAGGCAATAAAGAACTTGTGCAATTACTAAACAACGCTAAACAACCTAGTACATCTAAAAAAAAAAAAGAGCAACAAATGCAGCAAAAAAGATCAAGATTGACTAAACCAACAGCACAAGTTTCTACAGGTGTAACAACACCACTTGATGAAATTAGTCAACCAAAAGAAACCGATCAATGTCATTCTAAATTATCATGCGCCTTACATGGCAATATCTATCAATTGAAGTTATTAATGATATTTTTTAAGCGAGGATTAGCCGCAGAGTATTCTTTTCGTTTAGCTACTGAATGGGATGCAGCTGAATCATTTGATGACTTAGTTTTCCAATTCACCGACAGTAACAAGAAAGACGTATATTATTTCTTGCAAGCTAAGCATAAGCAGGATGAATTAAAAAAAATTTCTGTTGGTGATTTACTTTCAGAAAAAGATGACTTCAGTCTGAAAAAATACTTTATTTCGTATCGAAAAATCAAACAAAAACCAAAATTCAACAAATATGAATTAAAAGACTTTGTTATTTGTACAAATATTGACTTACATGATCATTTGCAAAATAATTTTGAAAGTGTGCAAGGTGAAGATAAGATTCTAGATATAAAAGTACAAAATGAGATGAAACAGCCTAAGCGCTTAAAATTCAAAATTCATGATTCTCTTCTAGAACGATGGTTAACTTCTATATTCCACGAGGCTTCAGACATAAAAATGTTAGCAAAAAAGTTAGCTATTTGTGTTTGGATTGATAATAATAAGGGTGGAGATTTAACGGATGGGCATTTCAAGAAATACCATGTAGCATTAGCAGAAAAAGTACTTAAAACTGAAGATAAACGTCAAACATTTAAAAGTGATTTTATAAACTCTGAAGTATCCGAAGAAGTAAAAAAATTTCGAAAAACCTTGTTTGACGAAAGTAATGAATTATTATTTAAAGAAAAGTTAAAAAAAGAGGGTCCTAAGATCTATGACACTGCAGATTTAGAAAATAATGAGCTTTTTAGGAATTACCATTTATCAACTGAAGTAATTAATACTAAAACTAAAACATTTGAAAATGATTTTATAAAAGGCAGCCCCAAATTAAATGAAGATGTAAAAAAATTTCGAAAACTTTTGCTCGACAAAAATAAATTATCAGAGAGTGATTTTAAAAAGAAGTTGCAAGAAAAGAGCTTTCAAATATCTGATACGTTTGGAGACGTGCTAAAGATAAAAGAAACACCTTCAGTAATTATTACTGAATATAAACCTTTTGTCAACATGATTGTTCCATTGATAGAGAAGCAAATTACAGATGGTATTATTCACAAAGTTCCAGAACATCCTATTATGAAGCAATTAGTTGGACATGTATTCGTAGAAGCAAAAGTCAAGACAATAAAATTTAGACGGTGGTTTATGAATGACGAGAATTTACATAAAAATCTGGAAGATTTTAGGAAAGCATTAAAAACAAATCTGTCCGCTAAAAAAATACAGTTTAGTCAGCTTTATCAGTGCGAATTTAAATATGATACTCACATCTGCACAGAAGAAGATTATGAAAAGCTTATGAATAATGAAGACCCTTACGTTTTACCAAATGATTACGAAAAGATGATGAGTAACGAAATAAACGAATTTCTAGAAAAACTAGTATTCGCAGTGAATCAGCCTAATGAATGTGAATTAGGCAAGATCATTGAAGCTGAAATGGGTGAAGGTATTAATTTATTTGATGGTAAATTCGCAGCAAGTAACTTTCAAGAATACATGTTAGATTGGATGAAAGCAAAGGAAGGATGCTTTCTTACTCATATTGATGGTGAAAATTTTTTTAAAGAAGCGAAGCAAAAAATTTCTAAGTTGGTAGTGATTGGTCCTACTGAAGACTACCACGCAAAGGTTAAAGATATTGGCATTCTCTATAGTGAAGATCGAACAGAAGAATTACGGAGCTTTTTAAACTCAAACGATAAACAAATTTTTAATTTAATTATTTCAGACACTATGTTGGGTTCAATTAAGGTACATCAAACTATAAAAAGTATTACTGAGAAGTATCAAAAGGATGATAGCCACATTTTTATGTGTTTAAGCTCTGTCTTGCGTATACAACATCGTGTGATATCAACTTTTAAGTCAAGTACGACAAATAACTTATTAGCAATTGTGTGTGACCCCGTGGAAAAAGATACAAAGAAATTATATCATCACTTGCGCGCAATAATAGACTCTAATAAAAATAAAAAGATTGTTCTCATTACTCAAATAGATAACGGTTTTGCTAAACAATTTAAAGATAATTTACCTGATAAATATGAAGAAAAGAAAGATGAAAATCATAGCTTCATTGATCTTACTATTGAATCGCGAAAAAAACTATCAAATGAAAAAAAGGTTATATTTCAAGGAGATGAAGTGAATTTAGGTACATTAATAGATGATAAGTCAGAAGATCTAATAGATGCAGAAATATTATCTAAACTTGTTAACAATGAGGAAATAGCGATAGGTAAAAAACCTGATGATGTCAAGGATTATTATATTGACCGAATATTTAATCGTCACATAATAAAGATTAATGAAGGTTTTAAGAAGGAGTTTAAGTTTTTTGTTATTGATAAGGATAACGTTACTGAATCAAATCTTCAACAAGATCAAGATATAGTGTTAATTTCTGATTTACCTGAAGATTTTAAAAAATTATGTAACAAATACCAAGAGTATAATATTCATTGGCTCACAATGAAAATAAAAAAAAGACAGGAAGAGTTTACATGGCAACAATTTCGTGGTGTTCTATCTAAATTACGCAACCGTGCAGTTACGAAAGAACAAAGCATTCAGGAAGATAAGCCAGATGAAGTGAAAGAATTTACATGGCAACAATCTCGCGGTGTTTTATCTAAATTACGCGACTTTGTAGATACAAAAGAACAAAGCATTCAGGAATATAAACCAGATGAAGTAACAGACAAATTAGTCATTATTGCTGGTGAACCTGGTATGGGCAAGTCTACTCTATTGAGTCGTCTCAAATCTGATTCTTCTTTATGGGTTGTAAGAATTAACTTAGTAGATCAATCAAATCAATTGAGTAAATGGAAGGATAATTCAACAAAAATTTCTGAATCAGAAACTGCAAAATTTCTATACGGGGCTATGGATTTTCAGATCTTTAGAGAAAATGAAGAAGAAGAGAAAGATAAAATGATAATTAATATCCTCGAGCTTGTAGAGAACAATAAAGAACAAACATTGATCAAAGGGTTGAATCGGTTCGAAGTAAGATTATTTTATAATTTCTTTAAGAATGGTAAGATCGCCTTGATGTTTGATGGATTTGACGAGATTTCTCCAGATTATAACAGTCAAGTTATTGAGTTACTGGAGTTCTTGAAAGGCACTAATACAGAAAAGATCTGGATTACTATTCGTCCTTATAATATACTAATCGAACTAGAAGATAAATTAGGTACGTTTTCATATGCACTAAAGCCACTTATTACGGAAGAGCAAAAGAGTTTTTTAAACAAATTCTGGGGAAAAAAATTAGAACTTAGTGAATTGGATGAACAACGCTTCAAGATTTTTATTGATGAATTGTTACATCAGTTTTCTAAATCTATAAATGATCCAGAGAGGACGTTTGTTGGTATACCTCTGCACATATACATGATTGCTGAAGTTTTTTCGGACGAGTTTAAAAAATTTTATTCCTCTGGCAATCAAACGCTTTCTGATAAATATAAAAATGCTCTCAGTGAGAAGTTGAATTTAGTCACGCTCTATGAGGATTTTTTTGATACCAAACTGTATGAAGAACTAAAGAAAGAAAATTCTGAGTTTGATAAAAGTAAACCACGGACCAAAAGACTTTTTACAGAAACGCGTGACAAATTTATAAAGGATCATAAAAAGTTAGCTGTTTATGCATTGTTTGAAAAAGATAAACTAGAAAAGGTACTGTCAGAACAGGAAATAAAAGAAGTTCATGCTTTAGTAGATAACATAAATAAAGGAGAAGAAAAGACAGGAATTATTGATAGAATTATTAATGGTAAGCCTAACTTTACTCACCGTACTTTTGCTGAATATCTTGCTGCAAAGTACCTTTGGGATAAATTTAAATCGATTGAATCTGAGGAATTCGAAAAAGACTTTGTTGATGCTATTATAATTAATAATCTAATTGACGAAGATATGATACAAATTTGTAAGTTTTGTCAATTAGTAACACAAGAAGATCTAGAAAACAATGCCGTTTTCTCTAATAAGGAGAGTAAGCTTGAAACGCTATTTATAAAACTTGTTAGTAAAACACACGTTCGTGGTCCTTTTGAATTTAAGAATAGTAAACAATCTACTAAACTGCTATTGAAAATAATTGAGTTTTCTTTGTTAGAGGAAAACGAACAAAAATTTATTAAGAATGTTCAAGGTCTAGAAATGTGTAAAAAGGTGGCATTATTATCAGTATCTGCTGAGATGGGGTACATAAAACTTGCTAAATACTTAATATTTGGTACAAACGATTTAAAGGAGTATCTTAGTCGTGATGAATGGAGCTTCAGCCCTTTATGGTTTGCAGTTAAAAATGATCACTTCGATATTATAAAATTGCTGTTAGATAACAAAGTAAATCTTGGTATTCAAGATGAATGGAAAAGAACTCCTCTACACTTAGAACGCCACTTAGAAATTATAAACTTGCTGTTAGACAACGGAGCAGATCCTAACATTCAAGACGATTGTAAAAGAACTCCTCTATACTTAGCTGCTGAAAATGGCCACTTAGGTATTGTTAAATTGCTGTTAGACAACAAAGCCGATCCTAATATTCAAGAGCAAAAGAATCAAATTCCTCTACACTTAGCTGCTGAAAAAGGCCACTTAGATATTGTAAAATTGCTGTTAGCTCAAGGAGTAGATCCTAATATTCAAGATGATCGTAAAAGAACTCCTTTACACTTAGCTGCCGAAAAGGGCCACTTAGATATTATAAAATTGCTGTTAGCTCAAGGAGTAGATCCTAATATTCAAGATTATTGGAAAAGAACTCCTCTAGAACTAGTTGAAGATCAACCTCAACAAAATCCACAGATTAATCAGGAAATTATAAATGTTCTTAAATCTATACAACAAGAAAATCGCCCGATAAGTCAAGTAGTTGCTGAAGAATGTTTACCAAGCACGAGTCATAAAAGCGGCAAAAAATAAACCGAAAATGGATGTTTATTCATATGGCAAGATGTGGATGAATTTAAGGAAGAGAAAGAAATGAACTGCCTTGTTGAATGATTTGACCATCACGAATTGTTCTAAAGAACTTTTATTATATAATTTTATTACATATAATGTTGTTATTATTTTATTGCAATAATTTAAGAATATCCAGGATTTTTTTTTAAGTAAACGGCCGATATTGTAAAATTCAAGTCAAAATTGTTTTAACCATATTTTTATTATATTATGCAAAACTAAGAAAAAAATGTTCCTTCTTGTTTACTCTATACTTTTCTAAAAAATGAATCAATGCATTTTAAATAAAGGTCACTACCAGGTTTTTTTTCAACTAATTTGCCATCCGTTTTATTCAAAAAGAAGCATTCACGTCTTCATACATTTCTGACTAAAACAATTCGTTGACGCATTTTTTTATGAAAATGCATACAGGATTAGCACATAAAGTTAGGTACTTTAAGTCACGTACCGATGTATACTTTAAAAGAAATCTCCCTGGTATATTATATTTATGTGTATAGAGTTTTTAACTATGTAATATCGGTGCAAGTACAAAAGTATTTTAATTAAAATCAGCTTCAAATAAACCGCTGTTTGATTTTAGTTCAAAGTGTTCTATAAAACCACAGATAAAAAAAAACAGATATAAAATCACAGCGGCCATTTTCGTAGGGTACATATCACAGCCGGATTGAAATAAAACCTAAAGGCCCTGCTTCTTGGGATCTGCGAATAATTGAAAAACAGATGCAAGGTATTTTTGTTCGCCTTAAATTTGAAGAAAGCCTTGCATCATCAACTTATGTAGAATGTAATAATCTACCTCGCTCGTAAAATCAAAATTTGAAAACTTGATCTGATTAAAGTATATTAATTAAAATGTCAAAATATCATTTACAAGTTTTCTCAATCATCGGTTACAGCAGAATTTTTTGCTTTAGTTCATGTTAAAAATTGAACAAAAAGCTACCTCGCTGAGGTCTAATTTTTCCTTCAACGTTGATTTAAATGAAAAAAATCAATCAAACATTTTGCTCTCAGAGTCAAGAAGATTTACAACGTGCTTCTTTGAGTATTATCGGTTCTTGGAATCCATGACGGATAGTTGAAGACGGTAAGGTTCGATTTTGTGTACCTGAGCTGACAATAGTATTACCTACTGACTAGAAAAAAATACGCTTCATAAAAACAAACTTTGGGGTGTTATTTAAAATGTCTGATGTAAATTAATAGATTTACATTTTTAAATTTAAATATTTCCATTTAAAATATCATTTTCCAAATTACATATTTTTTAACCAGAAGACTTATTTTCGTTTTTTCTGAAGTTTACAGCACTAATTATTGCTATTCAGAACCGCAAAACATGACGAAACAGACACTGCATTTGCGGACTTAATTTGTATATTTGGCGATTTTTTTTACTTTACTGCAGTAATTGCGTAAAATATGGTTCCTACATTCAATTTTTTTCACATAAAACTGAAACAATCGTTTAAAAAAAAAATCATCGAACTCGTACATTTTAATTTAATAAAAATAAGTACTCGGTTTATATAAAATCCAATTTCCAATCATTTGTTTTCTAGTAACGACTTTGTCGGCATTTTATTTTAACACATTAGTGTCGGGTATTCATTATCTGCACATTAAATTTTTAGGGGAGCGTCGCTTTAAAGGAGTAACAATGTATTACTGATACCGTATAAATCTTTCGTTCCTAGAAATTATGATACGATACAGGAGTGGTCGATTGGAGGAGTTTTACTGTATATAGACTCGAAATAATTGTAAATTTGTCTAATGTAGGTATTTATTAACAAAAAAAATGTTGACAATGTTTTCCCTATATCGACACACGTGTGCGACAGAGCACACCTGATCCTGTTTCGAAGCATATTAAGCACTCATTACAGCCAACATAATTTAAATAAAACGACGATTTCATAACCTTCTAGCGTTCCTGGTTAAAAAATCGGCCATTTTTATTTACTTCCAAAATCGGGCGGGTTTGTAATGTGTTTGTGACCAGACAACGTTCGCAACATCAAAGCTGCATAAATCCACCTGGCGTTTTTAAAAGACTCCCAAATTAAATTGTTCTTGTCATCGTGTAACGTTGCTTCCATTTGTTCACATCTAGGAAATCCATGGAGGATGGTCCAATTCGAATCGGCGTTTTTAAGATCCTCCAAGGTAATCTTCACCTTGTTATCGCTATTCCTCGTGGTGACAACAACATTAGCCCCATTTAACGCTTCAATGGCGCTTTTACATTCTTGCACTTGGGTTTTGGTGACGTGGCTCTCCTTTTTCGCGATTGGCAGCACTGCAGGCGACATTGGTTGGTTCTTGCAGGCACAGTAATAATGAATATTCAACCCTAGGCGAGGGGCTATGCATAAATAAGTGTTAACCAAAGGACAAGGGGCCCCAATCCAAGCTACAGTTAAATTTTTCAGGCGGTTGTAATGCGCCTGGAGAGTCATCATGTGCGCCAGGGCGCTAACCAGAACGTATTTGTAACTAAAAGCGCAAATTATGGGGATTTTGCTGGCTTTGGCCAACTCCTCCATTTTCAGTTGGTATCTCGATTGGACAATGGCCAAATCTGAAGTCACCGACAGAAACTTTTCCATGTCAGTTAAGTAAGGATGTTCGTCCCAACTTGGGTCGATTATCACAGTTAAGTTTGCTTGCAACAACGTTGCAGCGTTCGCAGCCGCGGATTGGACGGTTAAGTTAGGTTGGTGCATCATTAGGGTTAAGTTGGCGCCTTTGAGGTTAGTGACTTGGAAGTTTTTTGCAGTTAAAGCGCGCAAATCAAACGCTGTCCAAAAGATGGATTTCATTTCTAGTTCGGAGAAATCTAGCGGTTTTACAAAACTGCGGCCAGTCAAATTCAAGTCTAACGTTGAACAGTTTCTGATCGAAATTAGGAATTTGAATTTTCGCGGCAGGAGTTTTGACAGATTGAATGACATTGTGAAAACTTACTTTTAAATTAAATTAGCTTCAACGTTGGTAAGAATGGACGTTTTTAAAATTGCAAATCTCTCTTGCGCGAACGACCAGTGCACATTGCAGGTGTTTACTTAAAGTGTAGTTTGTGATTTTAAAATTTGACACTAACTTACTAGACTTAATATTTCAAATTTATTAATTAAAATTAACATGCATATAATAACAAAGTAAAATAACATAACATATGTAACAACTAGAATAAATGAAATAACTCATTAAGAGAAAAAGAAAGAGGGGCTGTACCAAGAACACTAGCAACGTTGCCTCTCTGTATAGCCAAACTTATTCGTTGCTTCAAATATGTTTTGGCTTGAGGAATTCCAGTTGTTTGAACAATACGCCTCCCCAAATCTTCACGGAGAGAAAGGGCAGCACTCCAAGGACCCAAAGTTTCCACAGCGAAGGCGACGAAAAAATAATCATCAGAAATTGACTTATATTTTTTTTCCCTAAGATTTTCTGCCAAGTGTGCAGCAGATCTTGCAGAAAATGAAGAATCAGTCAAATGAGAAGGGGCAAGTGTAACCGTACAAGTAAAATTCCAAACTAAGGATTTACCTACTTTCCATGGAATAACTGTAATACCATCTGGACGTTTGCCATCATCCCTCAGAATATTAGGTTCAAGGATACAAGGGATGTTGGCAGAAGAGAAAGCATGTTTAATAATGTCATCAATACAGCTGTGACGATAGAGTCTACCAACACTTTTAATGCACGATAAACCATGATGACCCAACGAGTCTACAGAAGAACCGCACGAGCAGATATGAGGATGACAGAAATTGATGCCCAATCTAAGTGAAATTGCAATTTGTAAAAGGTTTTTTATAAAAGAGTACCTAATTTACAAGATGGAAGAGCTTCAAGCCAAGCTCCAGATTCAAGTTCAGATCCAGCTAATAAGATAGCTTTTTGTGTGATATTTGAGGAAGATAATAAATTTTGAAATATTTTCTCACAGATAGGTAAGTCCCAATTTTTTTGAATAGAAATCTCTTTTGGAAGTAAAGACGAATTAGAAATTTTCTTCCAATAATCAACAGCCTCGTTAAGGGATGTAATTTCAAAATTAGAAAAACTAGAAGGTAGAATGGACATAATAAGTTCAGAATTAGAAAATATAAAAGACAAAAAGGCAGGCGAGGAAATATCAATTATAGACCTTATACCTAATCCACCAAAACGGATTGGTAATTTGGCTTCGATCTTATTGTAAATTTAATATTCAAAATTTTTTCCAAAGAAGAAATAACAATATTATCCAATTCAAGACACTCATTTTTAAATTTCCAAAAAGGACAACATCTAAGATTATAAGTGAAATTAGGTATCCAAAAACAATGGCGGAGTAAAAATAAACTAACATGAGGATTAATGAATGTAGGAATTGCTGTATCGAAAATAGGACAACCAAGAATAAGAAGGTCTTCAACATATTATAATACTCAAAAATCATAATAATAATGGTCTATTTGTGTTGCGTGCCTTTTTATAAATCAAAAAGTTCCGATAAATCAATATCATTACATGCATTCACTAAACACAGGAGACTGCAAAAAGTATAACAAGAGACACACGCAAAAGCAAGTGGAATAAAAGACCATTTACAGTTAATCAATATTTCAAAATATTTTGAGCAATTTTATTGGCAGCCTTAAATAATTCATGGTAGAATTTCCTTTGACAAGTTGATTATTTTCATTGATAGGCGTCATACTTAGCATTTGGTGTGAGAACCGAGTTTTTTAGTACTTTACACCCAGAGGTACAAATTCTTCATTATTGGTCTTTTCATAACTTAATAAAAGGTATGAAAATTCAATCCTTTCTTTTATTTCCGCAAGTGACCGACTGATGTTCTCAATATCTTGTTCAGATGGCTCCAAAACCCCCTTGCAAGCATTATACAGTGAACAAGAAATTGGGCGCTTCCTTTTTAATTTGATTTCAGGTTTTTCAAAGACCTATTTAAAATATTTTCATTTTCTATTGCTTCACCCCGAGGTTTGTGCCATTGTTGAGGGAGTTCCATACAAGTTGGTTCTCGTGGAATTTCCTTATATTCTTTCAATCCAAAATGATTAGGAGTATCTTCTTCTTTAGGTGCCATTAGGCGATTTTTATTTTTGAAACCGCTGATCTAAATAACTGGTTGTTTAGCCATGAGTTTCCTCTCCTTCCTACGGATCTTCTTCCCTTAATTTTTCCCTGTACAATGACCTGAAGTAGCTGATACCTTTTTCCTCTCATAATGTGTCTCATATATAACAATTTTCATCTTTTAATTGTCAATATCACTTCCTTTTCCTTATTCATTCGTCGCATCACTTCTACATTAGTTATTCTCTCTACCCACGATATTCTCAACATTCTTCGATACATCCATAACTCAAACGCCTGCAGTCTGTTCACATCGGTCTTCTTCGACCTCTATGCTTCCATTCCGTAGTATAGTATTGACAGTACGTAGCATCTCACCATTAAGGGTATAACCTAACGCCATTATCGCAGAGTATAAAGCTGAGTTTATGTGGAGCTTTGCTTCCTTTCTTTATAGCATTTTGTTCTAAGTGTTAGCAAATTTTCTTCTTCCCATCATCAAATGTCATGAACAATACCTTCACTAAAATAAGCATACGCTTGCTTAAACTATGTATTCTGTACCCCTTTCGAAGTCACAAATGTCTCAACTACACTAAAATTAAGGTTTTTAAATTTTTGTAACAATTCGTGCCACATAATTTCAAAATTTAAACAAGTTCATCAATTCCGATGCGCAGTGCAACTGCGCACGATTCTGTCTCTTACTTTTGAAAAGGTCCATTAAAGAAATTTGATAATCCGGACTTGGAGAAAACTTGATTTGTTCAGATTAGTGAAGTCCAACTCAAAAACTTGTACCGAGTGATTTTTTTCTGCAAAACAAAACGTAGAACGTATACACATAACGTAATCAACGTTTCTAACAGGAGACAGTCACAAGTGTCAAGTAAAGAAAGTCATGGCGGACGTGAAATTTTAAAAATCACCCGGCATATTGAGAAAAGATGCTATATTTGCATTGAATCGTGACAACTTCCTTAATCATAAAAAGACAGCCATTAAATTTTAATTGCGAATTAGTGGCGCAATGGATTATTTATTCAAAGTTAATGAAGTAGGATGAGTTACATTTTTCGCAGGTAAACACTTAATTTGCGTCATTTTCTCGCGAGAATTGCGAAATAAAATTTTTGTTTTTAACTACCGACATAAATAACGCCTGATAATAAATTTTCATAAGTAACTAAATGGGTAATCCAAGAATTATTTTCGTCGACTAAAGACTTGGTAAACTGATAACATCGGGTTATATAAATGAGTTTGTAATCGTCGCACTTGTTGTGTTGGCACAAAATGAAAATCGTTTTGCTGTTCGTTCTCCTGGTTTTGGGTGCAAGTGCATTACCTTCGCCGAATCAGGACCTTGCCCGAGGTAATTAAAATTTCGATCGATGGTTAATCTCTTGAAATTGTCTTTTAGATCCGCAGGCAGGTTTCCAAAGATTAAATTGCCCCTTAATGCCGTGGATGTGTCGACTGCGTTGCAAAATGCACGGAAAAAAGGGAGGATTTTGCCAAAATCACACTTGCGTTTGTAAAAAATGATTTTTTTGATGTGAAATAAAGATTTTCGTATCGTCGAAAGTTTGTGCAAAACTTTGTGAATGCATTCGCCAATAAGTAACCCTCGAGGTTAATCAAAATGTTAACCTCCAGTCTCCCTTAAATCTGGTCTCGAATCGCGCTTTCTAATTTGTTGCTGCATTGATAGCCGTTTCGCAAATTTGCATATTGAAAATAGAAATGGTAAATGGACATAAAAATAGGAAATGATTAGGAGTATCTTCTTCTTTAGGTGGCCATTAGGCGATTTTTATTTTTGAAACCGCTGATCTAAATAATTGGTTGTTTAGCCATGAGTTTCCTCTCCTTCCTACCGGTCTTCTTCCCTTCATTTTCCCCTGTACAATGACCTGAAGTAGCTGATACCTTTTTCCTCTCATGTGTCCCATATATAACAATTTTGATCTTTTAATTATCAACATCACTTCCTTTTCCTTATTCATTCATCGCATCACTTCTACATTAGTTATTCTCTCTACCCACGATATTCTCAACATTCTTCGATACATCCATAACTCAAACGCCTGCAGTCTGTTCACATCAGTCTTCTTCAACCTCTATGCTTCCATTCCATAGTATAGTATTGACAGTATCTCACCATTAACGGTTTAACCTAACGCCATTATCACAGAGTATAAAGCTGAGTTTATGTGGAGCTTCGCTTCCTTTCTGCAATTTATAGCATTTTGCTCCAACTGTTAGCACATTTTCTTCTTCCCAGCATCAAATGTCATGAACAAAACCTTCACTAAAATAAGCATACGCTCGTTTAAACGGAGTATTCTGTGCCCCTTTCGAAGTCACAAATGTCTCAACTACACTAAAATTAAAGTTTTCAAATTTTTGTAACAATTCGTGCCACATAATTTCAAAATTTAAATAAGTCATCAATTTGACAGCACCTCCGATGCGCAGTGAGTGCAACTGCGCATGATTCTGTCTCTTACTTTTGAAAAGGTCCATTGAAAGTAATCAAGTTTAAAGTAGCCCTCGGACAATGTTGTAAGGGCCAATTTTCAAAAAGTAGACGAAAATTAACCTTGGTGTGTGAATGGTAAATTTAAAATTAATCTTTTTTAAAAGTTGATTAAAAAGAAAACAGTAATCGCTTGCTGATATTGAATTGATTAATTAGAAATCGCAAGTTTTCCATATTATTTTTTATAACAGTTACAATTAAAAAAATATTATTTACCAATATGTACATAAAATACTGTGTTGAGTCTTCCTCATCTCCCAACATTAATGTTCTCTGAAATTAATTATTGCTTAAGTTTGCGACTCCATGCACTTCCAAGCATGATTCTAAAAAAAAATAAATTCATTAAAACGCAAACAACAGAATATTTAAATGGCCATACATCGATTTCCTTCACTAGAAAAAATTCGCCACAAATTGGACACTCAGTCTTCTTCCCAACTGAAACTTTAGACGAAGAACTCGAAGGCACTTGCTCGTCGCCATTGTCCTGCTTGCTCGCCCTTTCAAGTCCTTCTAAAACGAACCTTCAAAGTACCAGCGTCATATTTATAGGACAGGCGATGTAACATTTTTTTTTAACCATTAAAATTTGTTCAAATTTTACACAACTTTTACAGTAATTAGTTAATACATCACTTTATTGTTGTGTATTTTTTTCGTGTCAGTTTTGTTATAGTTTATGAACAAAAAAATATTGAACTTGGAATAGTTTTCTTTGATGTGCATCAATGTAATAATTTACGAATATTTGTTGCAAGCTGACAGTTTTTTTTTTAATTTATTACATTATATTGGTTGAAAAAGGTTTGTCTCATCTAATTAGTAAAGTGTTTAGACTATACATCTACAAAATTTAATTTAACCGATTTTGTAGCTCCAATAATAACAAAGTTACCAATGGTGGACAATTAATATAATGCAACCTGTATAGGGTGAGTTAAGTTTTACTGCCCGTGGCAAAATAGGCCTTTAAAATAATTTGTTAATTCTTATAAATTGGAGTAATTTTATATTATTAAGGTACATAGGAACCAAGAATAATAATTTGGAACTTGCGAGTCAACTCGAAATTTAAACCAATCAAATTACCGTTCTCCTTCTTCGTCGAGTGCAACGCCCTTCGTCTCGACGGAGGAACAATCCTCCTGGGGACCACTTCCGCAGCTTGCTTGAACTCCACATCGCTCTCATCAGAAATCACGTTCTCATCATCGACGGCATCCAAGGTTTTCCTGAACCTCTCCATTTCCGCCTCTTCCTTTTTCTTCTTCTCCTCCTGCTCTTTCAAGTTGTCGAACATCTTCTCGCACCGCGAGCTCGGCTCTCGGAACAATTTCGATCTCTTCATAATTTCCTGGTTCGACAGCGTCTTCAGCCTTTTCGTGGACAGAGCGGGTTTCGGTTTTTTCGGGGCCTCCTCCGGGGGGCTCTCCGGGTCGTCGAAGTAGTTTTTGCGCTTTATCTGCCTTCCGGATCGCGTTATTTGGAAGTCCTCGTCCGGGTCTTTCTCGGGCTCGAAAAGATCTTCCTGGGAGTTTGTTTCCATTTGCGCCATTTGTACCGTATGCGCCATTTGTGGAGAGCTTGGTTTGTCGGGTTCCGATTTGAGTTCTTGTTTGGGCGGTCCGAACCAAATTTTCGCCTTAACTAAAGGTTTGAGGCTGCTTAAGCGTCTCTCCTCGTTGAAGGCTAGCCTATGTGCTTTCATGTGAAATTCAGTGACGATTTTGAATCGCTCCTTGAAATTATACTTTTTTAATTCAGATCTAGAAAGAATAATAACAATAGATTTTACGATGGGCAAAGAAAACAAAATAAGGATAAATTCTGGGAAGATTTAGGAAGGGCAGCAGATAGTAGCAAAGGAGAACTATACTACCCTGCTTAGGAAGAAGGCAGTAACTACAAAAATATGAAATTTGAGATATGGGTACCATTGGATTTGTCTACATCTTTACAGGGGAAAAAAAGCAGTAAAAGTTATTTGTACGTAATTTATAAGGCAAAAGCAGTTACTGCCTTTTCAATTTTGACTAATATTACAAGGTAAAAAGGCAGTATCTACACAGTCAAGCGCTCAGCTACTACTTTCTAGCCAGCGTAGTGCTCGATAAGTTTGTGCAATTACTGCCTGTGATGGTTACTGCTTTATTATTAATAATATTTTATTAACTATCACCGATTGTGAAAATTATTTATTTGCTTTAATCAGTGTATTTTGATACCCGGTTTCTGAAAGCGACGTTAATTTATATCTCCAATTATTATCATGGTTACTATTCTTGCAACAATGGTAGTCATGGTATTGTATTGTAGTATTTCAGTTGTAGCTTAGTTAATACCAAAGAAAATAACAGTATTCCACCAGAAATGCTGCAACTTGTGTATACTGCTTTATTGAGTATTACTTAATTTAATTATTTGCCATCTTTCATAGGAATGTTAATGATTCTTACAATGTTATTCTTCAAATTCCTTTAAGATTTATTGACTTACAATGTTCTTGCAATGGTTCTTGCACTAAACGACGACTACGCACACTTACAATGTTGTTTTCCGCTTAAAATTCAGTAACATTGAAACACGGTAGTTTGATTTTATTAGTATTTTGTGAATACGAGTGAATTATATTGTTAGTAAAACAATATTGTCATGTCTTCACGAGGAAGGACAATTTTGGAGTTGCTACAAAATCAACACGGTAAGTAAGACTTGTTAATTATTGCATTGGTTCAACCTAACCTCGTTATTTTAACTCAGACAACCGCCTAAGCACCACTTTGGCGCTCGGAAAAATGAGTATAAATATAATTTTTTTCTGACGCAGCTATTAAAATCATAAAAGTCCTATGCTACATTTTAGATAATATAAAGAATGCGTGGTATAAGTTTTATCAAAATCGGTTGAGTAAATTTCCAGATATCTTGAACAACAGTTTGAACAAAGTACCCGAGATGCGGCCGTAGTTTGCTGCGCTCACTTCAAATTGCTAGAACTCCGAAAATAACTTGAATTTTCAAGTTAAACGCTTAAAATATCCTGCAAAGTATAAACAATAAATCTAGCCGAAAAGGAAAAATTGATTTTTTGAAAATCTCAAGGTGGTGTAACTAATAATATTTGTTGTTCTTAAGATATTTCTGAAGATTGGAATATTAATAAAAATGATTCCCCGTTATCAGTAATACTACTACAATATTATATCGTATTTTATTATAATTATTTTTATAAGCAGTCTAAAAAGTTGTAATGTATTGGAGCTTACAATATTATTGCAACAAATTTCAAAAAGTAAATGAGTTGTAAAACACTTTATAATCTTATTCGATAAAAATTCTGTGTGCAAAATAATTGTAAGCGAAGTTACAATGGTATAACTGCAAAGATTACTTCTAGGAACAATGGTAAACGCTGGTAAATCCGTGAAATCAATAATTTTCTCAAAATAAATTATACAGTGATGTTATATGAGTTAAAATAAATGAGTATACATCAATTTCAAACCCAAAAAAGAATTATCTCCTCAAGAAAAAGGAAAATAAAATATGTAGAATCTTTAAAACGCTCTTCTGAAAAATTACGTTTTGCTAGTTACAATGTTGTTCATTGTGGCTACCGATGTTTTATTTTTGAAAGCTAAAGAAACAAGTTATTGATGATATTTGTATTTTGGGTTGCATTTAAACAAATTTCAGAAGTAACTCTTACGTGACTAACCCGGAATTATAAGTAAGGAGGGTTCAGAATAAATAAAAAAAAAAAATTCAGACCTGCAATAAATCGGCACTATTGAAGTTTTGACCGGGTGTTTGACATGTTTCAAAGGTTTGTGAGTCGTCGGTGGGCATCTGGAAACGTCGATGGAGTCATAATCTTCCGGAGAGAGGGTCAAAATTTCATCTTTCAAAATCGCTTTAGCTTTTGCTTTTGCCGGAGATGCTTCCGTGACGCGTTTCTTGCTCATCCATTCTTTAGCGACAAACTTGGTCCTAACTACTTTGCCCTCATTCATGAAGGAAATGTCGACCGAGTCTACGCTTTGCGAGGATCCCTTGCTCTCTCTCAAAGCCTTGTAAACATCCAGTTTGCTTTCGGCGCTCATATTTTCGTCGTCGACTCCGGCATCTGCAAACACAAACTGCTGAACGCAGGAACCGATTGGAATTAAGACGTACCTCTCAAGCTTCTCGTTATTTCGTCAATGTTTGGTTGCGAATCGTTCATCGTTGACGATTTTATCGTTATTTAAAAGAATCTACCAACTTTCTCAACCTTGACATAACCTAAAATAACACTGAAATAACGCCAAACTAAAATGCGCAAATCGATCGGCGCCACCTGCAGTTCGATAGGTGAAACGCTGCGCGAAACATTTCTGTTAGTTTTATCATTTTCCTGGAGTTTATCGGCTTTTCCTTTTTATCAATTTATTGAATTAAATTAGAACAATTTGAAGAGTTTGCGGGGAAAACCGGTTATATCCAATTTTCTGTGCATCTTTAAATGGTGAATTTATTATACAGATTGGTAAAAAGTGTGGAAACGGTTAAGTACAGGTAGCCCTCGGTTTACGCCGCAGTTCCGTTCTTACAAAAGTCGGCGCAAATCGAATCGGCGTAAAAAGAACCCATATTTACATAAGTCAAAAAGAAGCAAATTATTTTATTTATTAATACAATTTAATTCAAAATACATACCTGTCCCCCGATTTACACGGAAGATTGTTTTTTTATAGGCAAAACCGTGTAAATCGAAAACAACGTCATTTATTTAACATAATTTTTTTAATAAGATATTATGAAAAATTAAAATAACAGTTCATTCATAAAATAACAAATATACAGTGCGAACCAGTCAAATCAAATAAATTAAGTATCTCAATTATTTTGCATATTTATAAAAAATCCCGTTTATGACATGATATCCTGCAAAGTAAAAATTTCATCCCTAACCTCAACTCCCTTCGAGTGACAGTTTCAACCCCCAAATTTTTAAATAAGAAGTAGGGGCTTGTGATACCTCATTTGAAAGGTCTCTTCATGTTTCATTAAAAACTGCTATGGTTTAAAATTTTATTGCGAAAAAAATTGTAAAAATGCTACAAAAAATAATTGTTCGCTAACCAGTAAATATGAAGTTTAAAAAATTCTGATTAGTAAAAATACAATGATGTACACTTTTCCACTGGCACAAATTTACTGCAGTGATTTACGTGAATACGTAGGAAGTTTTATTGTGCATACAAAACGGGGAATCACCAATATGTATAACCAAATGAACGGAGTTTAAAAATGATTATAGAAATATGTAATCATCTGAAATATTCATTTTTACCATTTTATTTTGAATTCGTTATTTTAAAAACCGTGTAAAAGCGAAATCGTGTAAAAAAGTATCGTGTAAATCGGGGGATAGGTGTATTATAAATTTAATTTTTAAAATGTATTTGAAGATAAAATGAAGTGAAATGTTTTTATTAAACAATATTAACAAAAACAAATGAAATTTCAAAGTTTCGGAACTCTTACATTTTTTGGAAAAAAGAATTCACAACGCCGCGGCTCAACACTGAAACGAAAATCAGTCTAACATAGGAAGAATCGGTGAATTACCCAATTATGTACACGGCGAAACAATGAATTCCACAGCGGCGTTATTGTGAATCGGCGTAAATTGAACCGGCGTAAATCGAGGGCTACCTGTATTTTCAAAACGGTTTATCACACCTCTTCGAAATTTGGAGTGTAGTTAGAAGTATTTAAATTCATGTGAGATTTTTTCAATTTTACACCGTCATTTGCTTTTGAGATAAAAGGCTAACTTGATTTTTTTGAATGGTCAAATTTATTAAATTAAAAATGTGCAAATTGCAGTGCACATTTTCATCAACTTTGCTTTTGTTTTTTTTTCTTTTTTTTTTGACTTATGTTAGAATCCACATTTTCATAAAGTCAGGTAAAATATTTTCCATTTTCTCGTTTTCAAATGATTACAACAAGGGTTGAATCTTAAGAGTCGGTTTTCCTAGGTAAAACCGTGCAAATTGCAGTGCACATTTTCATCAACTTTGCTTTTGTTTTTTTTTCTTTTTTTTTTGACTTATGTTAAAATCCACATTTTCATAAAGTCAGGTAAAATATTTTCCATTTTCTCGTTTTCAAATGATTACAACAAGGGTTGAATCTTAAGAGTCGGTTTTCCTAGGTAAAACCGTGCAAATTGCAGTGCACATTTTCATCAACTTTGCTTTTGTTTTTTTTTCTTTTTTTTTTGACTTATGTTAAAATCCACATTTTCATAAAGTCAGGTAAAATATTTTCCATTTTCTCGTTTTCAAATGATTACAACAAGGGTTGAATCTTAAGAGTCGGTTTTCCTAGGTAAAACCGTGCAAATTGCAGTGCACATTTTCATCAACTTTGCTTTTGTTTTTTTTTCTTTTTTTTTTGACTTATGTTAAAATCCACATTTTCATAAAGTCAGGTAAAATATTTTCCATTTTCTCGTTTTCAAATGATTACAACAAGGGTTGAATCTTAAGAGTCGGTTTTCCTAGGTAAAACCGTGCAAATTGCAGTGCACATTTTCATCAACTTTGCTTTTGTTTTTTTTTCTTTTTTTTTTGACTTATGTTAGAATCCACATTTTCATAAAGTCAGGTAAAATATTTTCCATTTTCTCGTTTTCAAATGATTACAACAAGGGTTGAATCTTAAGAGTCGGTTTTCCTAGGTAAAACCGTGCAAATTGCAGTGCACATTTTCATCAACTTTGCTTTTGTTTTTTTTTCTTTTTTTTTTGACTTATGTTAAAATCCACATTTTCATAAAGTCAGGTAAAATATTTTCCATTTTCTCGTTTTCAAATGATTACAACAAGGGTTGAATCTTAAGAGTCGGTTTTCCTAGGTAAAACCGTGCAAATTGCAGTGCACATTTTCATCAACTTTGCTTTTGTTTTTTTTTCTTTTTTTTTTGACTTATGTTAGAATCCACATTTTCATAAAGTCAGGTAAAATATTTTCCATTTTCTCGTTTTCAAATGATTACAACAAGGGTTGAATCTTAAGAGTCGGTTTTCCTAGGTAAAACCGTGCAAATTGCAGTGCACATTTTCATCAACTTTGCTTTTGTTTTTTTTTCTTTTTTTTTTGACTAATGTTAAAATCCACATTTTCATAAAGTCAGGTAAAATATTTTCCATTTTCTCGTTTTCAAATGATTACAACAAGGGTTGAATCTTAAGAGTCGGTTTTCCTAGGTAAAACCGTGCAAATTGCAGTGCACATTTTCATCAACTTTGCTTTTGTTTTTTTTTCTTTTTTTTTTGACTTATGTTAGAATCCACATTTTCATAAAGTCAGGTAAAATATTTTCCATTTTCTCGTTTTCAAATGATTACAACAAGGGTTGAATCTTAAGAGTCGGTTTTCCTAGGTAAAACCGTGCAAATTGCAGTGCACATTTTCATCAACTTTGCTTTTGTTTTTTTTTCTTTTTTTTTTGACTTATGTTAGAATCCACATTTTCATAAAGTCAGGTAAAATATTTTCCATTTTCTCGTTTTCAAATGATTACAACAAGGGTTGAATCTTAAGAGTCGGTTTTCCTAGGTAAAACCGTGCAAATTGCAGTGCACATTTTCATCAACTTTGCTTTTGTTTTTTTTTCTTTTTTTTTTGACTTATGTTAAAATCCACATTTTCATAAAGTCAGGTAAAATATTTTCCATTTTCTCGTTTTCAAATGATTACAACAAGGGTTGAATCTTAAGAGTCGGTTTTCCTAGGTAAAACCGTGCAAATTGCAGTGCACATTTTCATCAACTTTGCTTTTGTTTTTTTTTCTTTTTTTTTTGACTTATGTTAAAATCCACATTTTCATAAAGTCAGGTAAAATATTTTCCATTTTCTCGTTTTCAAATGATTACAACAAGGGTTGAATCTTAAGAGTCGGTTTTCCTAGGTAAAACCGTGCAAATTGCAGTGCACATTTTCATCAACTTTGCTTTTGTTTTTTTTTCTTTTTTTTTTGACTTATGTTAAAATCCACATTTTCATAAAGTCAGGTAAAATATTTTCCATTTTCTCGTTTTCAAATGATTACAACAAGGGTTGAATCTTAAGAGTCGGTTTTCCTAGGTAAAACCGTGCAAATTGCAGTGCACATTTTCATCAACTTTGCTTTTGTTTTTTTTTCTTTTTTTTTTGACTTATGTTAGAATCCACATTTTCATAAAGTCAGGTAAAATATTTTCCATTTTCTCGTTTTCAAATGATTACAACAAGGGTTGAATCTTAAGAGTCGGTTTTCCTAGGTAAAACCGTGCAAATTGCAGTGCACATTTTCATCAACTTTGCTTTTGTTTTTTTTTCTTTTTTTTTTGACTTATGTTAAAATCCACATTTTCATAAAGTCAGGTAAAATATTTTCCATTTTCTCGTTTTCAAATGATTACAACAAGGGTTGAATCTTAAGAGTCGGTTTTCCTAGGTAAAACCGTGCAAATTGCAGTGCACATTTTCATCAACTTTGCTTTTGTTTTTTTTTCTTTTTTTTTTGACTTATGTTAGAATCCACATTTTCATAAAGTCAGGTAAAATATTTTCCATTTTCTCGTTTTCAAATGATTACAACAAGGGTTGAATCTTAAGAGTCGGTTTTCCTAGGTAAAACCGTGCAAATTGCAGTGCACATTTTCATCAACTTTGCTTTTGTTTTTTTTTCTTTTTTTTTTGACTTATGTTAGAATCCACATTTTCATAAAGTCAGGTAAAATATTTTCCATTTTCTCGTTTTCAAATGATTACAACAAGGGTTGAATCTTAAGAGTCGGTTTTCCTAGGTAAAACCATGCAAATTGCAGTGCACATTTTCATCAACTTTGCTTTTGTTTTTTTTTCTTTTTTTTTTGACTTATGTTAGAATCCACATTTTCATAAAGTCAGGTAAAATATTTTCCATTTTCTCGTTTTCAAATGATTACAACAAGGGTTGAATCTTAAGAGTCGGTTTTCCTAGGTAAAACCGTGCAAATTGCAGTGCACATTTTCATCAACTTTGCTTTTGTTTTTTTTTCTTTTTTTTTGACTTATGTTAGAATCCACATTTTCATAAAGTCAGGTAAAATATTTTCCATTTTCTCGTTTTCAAATGATTACAACAAGGGTTGAATCTTAAGAGTCGGTTTTCCTAGGTAAAACCATGCAAATTGCAGTGCACATTTTCATCAACTTTGCTTTTGTTTTTTTTCCTTTTTTTTTGACTTATGTTAGAATCCACATTTTCATAAAGTCAGGTAAAATATTTTCCATTTTCTCGTTTTCAAATGATTACAACAAGGGTTGAATCTTAAGAGTCGGTTTTCCTAGGTAAAACCATGCAAATTGCAGTGCACATTTTCATCAACTTTGCTTTTGTTTTTTTTCCTTTTTTTTTGACTTATGTTAGAATCCACATTTTCATAAAGTCAGGTAAAATATTTTCCATTTTCTCGTTTTCAAATGATTACAACAAGGGTTGAATCTTAAGAGTCGGTTTTCCTAGGTAAAACCATGCAAATTGCAGTGCACATTTTAATCAACTTTGCTTTTGTTTTTTTTTCTTTTTTTTTTGACTTATGTTAGAATCCACATTTTCATAAAGTCAGGTAAAATATTTTCCATTTTCTCGTTTTCAAATGATTACAACAAGGGTTGAATCTTAAGAGTCGGTTTTCCTAGGTAAAACCGTGCAAATTGCAGTGCACATTTTCATCAACTTTGCTTTTGTTTTTTTTTCTTTTTTTTTGACTTATGTTAGAATCCACATTTTCATAAAGTCAGGTAAAATATTTTCCATTTTCTCGTTTTCAAATGATTACAACAAGGGTTGAATCTTAAGAGTCGGTTTTCCTAGGTAAAACCATGCAAATTGCAGTGCACATTTTCATCAACTTTGCTTTTGTTTTTTTTCCTTTTTTTTTGACTTATGTTAGAATCCACATTTTCATAAAGTCAGGTAAAATATTTTCCATTTTCTCGTTTTCAAATGATTACAACAAGGGTTGAATCTTAAGAGTCGGTTTTCCTAGGTAAAACCATGCAAATTGCAGTGCACATTTTCATCAACTTTGCTTTTGTTTTTTTTCCTTTTTTTTTGACTTATGTTAGAATCCACATTTTCATAAAGTCAGGTAAAATATTTTCCATTTTCTCGTTTTCAAATGATTACAACAAGGGTTGAATCTTAAGAGTCGGTTTTCCTAGGTAAAACCATGCAAATTGCAGTGCACATTTTCATCAACTTTGCTTTTGTTTTTTTTTCTTTTTTTTTGACTTATGTTAGAATCCACATTTTCATAAAGTCAGGTAAAATATTTTCCATTTTCTCGTTTTCAAATGATTACAACAAGGGTTGAATCTTAAGAGTCGGTTTTCCTAGGTAAAACCATGCAAATTGCAGTGCACATTTTTATCAACTTTTTTTTTTCATAAAGTGTGTTAAGGGGGGGATGCGACAAAGATTAGGTCAGTTGTTTGCCACAACCAATCCGATTGCAAGTTTGTGGCGCGCGTTTTTGAATTCAATCGAACAGTGAAAAAATTGGAAATTAATTACAGCAACGTTAGCTTTATGTCGATGAACGCGCAGATTCGTGTAATTTCCTATTTCCCACGCACGATTTTGTGCTTAGCGATTTAATGTATCGCGTTTTTTGTGATATTTGAATTAACCTATGCAGATATTTGTAAATATTTTACAGCTCGATTTCCGCTGCTGAATATTTTATTAGTGCGACCGGATATTTCATTTCCTAACCAAATTAAATACTGAAATGGAAATTGTTCGCGTTCGAACGCACAACTGATTGAATGTTAAAATTGGCGTTGCAATGTACGAGAATTTGAATCGCAAAAATTTGAAAAAGATCCGAAAAATAGTCGTCGAGACTTACTCGGATTTCGCCGAAAACACCAGCATCCACGGAATTAAGTACACAGTTTACAAGAAAGCGACGATTTTCGAGAAGTAAGTTAAATTTTAAAAAAATTTCAAAATTGAGGGATTTAATTCAGACTGCTGTGGGCGATTCTGGTGCTGATCAGCGTCGTCGGGGCGCTGTTTCTGCTGAGTTTGTTTTGGGAAAGATACACAAGCAATCCGACACGCACCAACATTTTGACGACCACTGCGCCGACGACTGTGATACCGTTTCCTGCGGTCACCATTTGCAACGAAAATAAAATGTTGGAGTCCAAATTGCGGCCGTTCGTTCAAAAATTGTACGTATCATTAATGCTGAATGACCCTGTACAATGGCAACTTGTGGTACAATAAAACAGGTGCTCTGCAATTTGCTCATATAATCAGGGTCGTGTTTTTATTTTTAAACTTACCTATTTTTTGTAGATTAGATCGAACCTGCGGTCTTTCTTAGTGGCAAATTTATCAATGATCTTTTTATTAAAATTTTTAATTTCGGACATAAATTTCTTTTCAATAGAAAGCATGGACAAGGCTGTTAAGGGGGCCACTTGAGAAGCAAGATTCACAAGATGGCGCCACAGTAGTAAATGGTGTCAATTTTGTAAAATGCTTTTTTCATTAATAAGCTTTTTTATATAAAAAACTAGTGGCGGATATAAAAGATAAAAAATGATCTAGGTATAGACATAAATTTGCCATGGAAAATGTTGAGAAAAGTATTTATTCAAAAATGTCAAACTTTCAAAAAGTAAAGAAAATTTTGCTGATCACACCCTGGAAGCATTAATCATAAGTATGCTCGTACATTATCTAATCACATTTGTCAGTATTTAAGTCAAAAAGCATCGGAAACTGTGACATTTTTGAATAAATACTTTTCATAAGTTTTTCCATGGCAAATTTATGTCTATACCTAGATCTTTTTTTATCTTTTACATCCACCACTATTTTTTTTTATAAAAAAGCTTGTTAATGAAAAAATCTTTTACAAAATTGACACTTTTTACTACGGTGGCGCCATCTTGTGAATCTTGCTTCTCAAGTGGCCCTCTTAACCCTGAAATTGTATCGATGCGTAAAGTTTACGCATTGCTTGCATACAATAAGCGGCGATTTTAGTTCATATATCGGTAGCCGCAATGAACAACATTGTAACCAGCAAAACGTAATTTTTTAGGAGAGCGTTTTAAAGATTCTACACCTTTTCTTTACCTTTTTCTTGAGAAGATAATTCTTTTTTGGGTTTGAAATTGGATACTCATTTATTTTAACTCATATAACATCACTGTATAATTTATTTTGAAAAAATTATTGATTTAACAGATTTACCAGCGTTTACCATTGTTTATAGAAGTAATGTTTGCAGTTATACCATTGTAACTTCGCTTACAATTATTTTGCACACATAATTTTTATCGAATAAGATTATAAAGTGTTTTACAACTCATTTACTTTTTGAAATTTGTTGTAATAATATTGTAAGCTCCAATACATTGCAACTTTTTAGACTGCTTATAAAAATAATTATAATAAAATACGATATAATATTGTAGTAGTATTACTGATAACGGGGAATCATTTTTATTAATATTCGAATTTTCGTTAATATCTGAAGAACAACAAAATCTTATTAGTTACACCACCTTGAGATTTTCAGAAAATCAATTTTTCCTTTTCGGCAAGATTTATTGTTTATACTTTGCAGGATATTTTAAGCGTTTAACCATTTGAAAGTTCAAATTATTTTCGGAGTTATAGCAATTTGAATTGAGCACAGCAAAGTACAGCCGCATCTCGGGTACTTTGTTCAAACTGGTGTTCAAGATATCTGGAAATTTACTCAACCGAGTTTGATAAAACTTATACCACGTATTCTTTATATTATCTAAAATGTAGCATAGAACTTTTATGATTTTAGTAGCTGCGTCAAAAAAATTATATTTATACTCATTTTTCCGAACGCCAAGGTGGTGCTTTAGGCGGTTGTTCGAGTTAAAATAACGAGGTTAGGTTGAACCAATACAATAATTAACAAGTCTTACTTACCGTGTTGATTTTCTAGCAGCTCCAAAATTTTCCTTCCACGTGAAGACATGACAATATTGTTTCACTAACAATATAATTCACGCGTATTCACAAAATACAAATAAAATCAAACTACCGTGTTTCGATGTTAACGAATTTGAAACGGGAAACAACATTGTAATGCGTAGTCGTCGTTTAGTCCGATAACCATTGATGCAAGAACATTGTAAGTCAATAAATCTTAAAGAAATCCGAAGAATAACATTGTAAGAATCATTAACATTCCTATGAAAGAGCGTAAAAGAATGTATTATCCCGGCAACAACATTGTAAGCTTTGGTACAATTTTATTTAAGTAAATTTGTTAGTTCTTGGAAAGGTAAAGTATGTTACAATTTTTAGGCCACTCATTAAATTTCAGTAAAATTCTTTACCATGTTTTATCTGTTGATAAGTACGTTATTGCAGATACAATGAGATAAAAATTAATTTTTTTGTAATAAAACAAAAAATAAAAAATAATTTGAGTTTACTAAATCATGTAAATCACACCCAAGATATCAAATGTGAAAAAAAGTGAAAATCGACAAATTGTTTGTTACAATGTTGTTAATTGCTGCTACCGATATTTTGAATCGTATTGAGTTACCGATAAGTAGCTGACAACGCGCTATAAACCAGTGCCTATCAAACAGGGCGCTAACCGCGAATACAATTTATTTCCAGTCAGCTCTGGCGGGTTAAATGCGGCGTTTGGAATTTTTGCCATCACTGTTTCGGATGTATAATATAAATAAATAAATGCAAAATCAGCAGATTGGAGATTGGATGTTGATTGTTACTAATATTGCTAACTCCATTGAATTGTGACTTTTGGAGTTTTCATGCTTTTTTATTTTTTCACTCAAGTGTACTAAATCAGTCACTCATACCTGTGTTCATGCTTTATCTCCACCAAAAAGCAAACATGGAAAGCAAAAAAGAGCATTTTCTTGTTGCAGCCACAAATCCAGTCATTCCTTGCATAAATTGCTTTGTTGAACTGACGTTTATATGGTTTTCCACGACTAATACCGCTTGTTTCAATAATAATGTCCGGCAGCGGTCGACCTTTATTTTTCAAATCTATTTTTTCTTCGTAACTATACTTAACAAATCGCTTAAAGTTAAGCAAATTGTCCACAACATCCATTGTCAAAAAAAACCTAATACAATACACGAACGCGAAAGTATAAACTCAAAGTTTACAACGACAAAGTCACAAAGCGAAAAACCGCACGTAACAACGTCCGAAATCTGAAACAGAACTGCATAAAATGCAGCACATAAAGAGCATTAAACTAGCGAAAGAGTGTGGGTATGTGCAGGACGCGAGGGGGATAGCGGGGGTGTCTCAAGCAGTTCTGTGCACTGCCTCGTCCTCGAGTTGTTGCGATTAACAAAATAAAATTCTGTGACGAAATTCAATTTTTTCAATGTTACGACCCTGAATATTACCAATTTTTTTAAGGTATTTGGGAAATGTTAGCTCGGAAGCGGTTCGAACCAAGTTGCCCCAAATTTTGGCGTACATATACGACCGCGAATACAACATCGACGACCTGAAATATCTGCAAGACCTGTTCGAAGCAAACGACTTCGTCAACGTCCATTCTGTGATGAAGCGACTGTCGCAGAATTGCAACGAGATGTTGGTGAGATGCAGATGGAACAATCAGATCGTGGATTGTCGGCAGTTGTTCACTTCGGCCGCGATTCGAGATGGTCTGTGCTGTTCGTTTAATGCTAAACTTAAGTAAGTCCCACAAGGCAAATGGTACGAGGCTAATTAATTTTGTTAGTTCTAAAGAGATCGATAATTACACCTATTCCTTCGGACTTCAGATGGGGCTGTCGGTTGTGATCGACCCGATGAAGCAGGAAGTGCAGCATTCACGTTTACATTCGCTGGGGGTAAAGGTGATGACGAGCAGATTAAGCGATATTTTGTATTGATTCCGTTTCGGGTTGATTATATGAGCGTTTAAACTCAGTGATATGAATAATTTGACAAATAATTTCACTCGGGTTTCGGACTCGTGAAATTTTTTTTTTGATGTTTTGTGTTTCAACTTATGCGATTATCGATAGCGACGATTCCAACATATTATTAAAATACATTTTCAAAATTTAATCAATCATTGTTATTATTTGATGTAAGTTTAGTTACTGAGCGTATTTGTCAATTTTTTATCTTTCTTGGGTAATTGGCTGTTTTAATAAGGCCACTTTCAAATGTCATGAGTATTAAAGCTTTGTCGAAAGGAAAACGAAAGTGAGTGTTTTTCTTTCAAAAACATAAAAAGTTTTTGTTAAATAATTGATAAGCGATTGTTTTGAAAACAGGTTATTATCCACGACCCCAAGGATTATCCGGGAATTCACAGTATCAAGAAAATCGTGGGCTACGGAAAACAAACGTTTTTTAGTGTTTTGGGAACGCAAATCGTCTGCAGTGATGAAGTGCGCGCACTAACAATAGACCAAAGGGGTTGCGTTTTCGAGGATGAGAGGTCTTTACGATATTTTTCGGAATATCGAGACACCAACTGCTTCATAGAATGCGTTGCGCTGGGAATATTCGAATATTGTCAGTGCGTACCCTATTATTTTGATTTTCCAGGTGAGATATTTTTACTGAATAACAATTTATACTTTCTGAATCACAATTTATTTACATTTTCTGAATTACGTTTGATTTTTTTTGAAACACAATTTACTAATTTCAATTACAATTTATACTCTCTGAATTACAAATAACTAATCTGAATTACAATTTATACTTCTTGAATTACAATTCATACTTTCTGAATTATAATTTGTACTTATTTAATTACAATTTATTCTTTATTAATTCCAATGTATGCTTTCTGGGCTATAAATTGTATTTTCTGGGTTACAGTTTATACTTTCTGAATTATAACTAAATACCCTTAACTACAATTTATACTTTATGAATAACAATTTTTACTTTCTTAATTACAATGTATATTTTCTGAATTACATTTGGCTTTTTTAAACATAATTGACTAATTTAAATTACAATTTATACTCTCTGAATTACAAATAACTAATCTGAATTACAATTTATACTTTCTGAATTATAATTTGTACTTCTTTAATTACAATTTATTCCTTCTTAATTACAATTTATACTTTCTGGGCTATAATTTATATTTTCTGTGTTACAATTTATACTCTCTGAATTATAACTAAATACCCTTAACTACAATTTATACTTTATGAATAACAATTTTTACTTTCTTAATTACAATTTATATTTTCTGAATTACATTTGGCTTTTTTAAATGTAATTGACTAATTTCAAGTACAATTTATATACCCTCTGCATTACAATTGATACTTTTTGAATTACAATTGGACCCCCTTATGCAGAAAGGAACCAACCTACATTTTGTTTGTTTTGTATTGAACCTAATACATTATAAGCATTGAGTTCAGTATCCATAACGAACGAAAGAAGTTTGGTCCCTTTCTGCATAAGGGAGTCCAATTTATACACTCTGAATTACAATTTATACTTTTTTGAATCACAATTTATGCTTATTGAATTACAATTTATACTTTTTGAATTACAATTTATACTTTTTAAATTGCAATTTAAACTTTTAAAATGACAATTTATACTTTTTGAATTACAATTGATACTTTTTGAATTACAATTTATACTTTTTGAATTACAATTTATACTTTTTGAATTACAATTTATACTTTTTGAATTACAATTTATAATTTCTGAATTATAACTAAATATCCTTAACTACAATTTATTCTTTCTGAATTACAATTTATACAACCGACTAATTTAAATTACAGTTTTTAATTTCTGAAGTACAATTAACTAACTGAATTACAAATATACATTTTTTGGAAAGTTGTAAATTTGATTTTTATATTTTAGGAAAGGCAGTCTGTAACTATTCCAAAATACCCTGCATACGCGAATTTCGCAGTAAGTTTATTTTTGTAAAATTTAAATATAATTACCTTAACGAGAAGAGTTAAATCTCAGTCAAATTAACTAAAAAGAATGCAAAATCGAACAAACTGCAATAACACTAAAAAACCCGTTGCAGATATGAACTTGTGCGATTGTCCCAATCAATGCGATGACACCTTTTACACAGTTTTATCAACCGGCATTGCATATATCGGCGATTACGAATTTTCAACATCTTCATTTCTGTAAGTGACGCCGTGGATGAAAAGCACAGATCAGAATTTCGGTTTCTAGGAACGGACTGAACAACACCAACGACAACATATTGATTCACGTCTACTTCGGAAGTGAGTCGCAAACGATCTTACGTCGTGACGTTATTACATCCATGGTGTACCTTTTGTGTAAGTCTCGAAGTACTCACTTTTCGTTGTAATAACATCAATTTTGCTTTAATTTATTATTTGCAACTTGGACTTCATTCTCGCCACTTGTCACTTGATTTTGGACTGCCACTTGGACTTGGTATTATTAATTATATTAAGTCCAAGTGGCAAGTTAGAAGTCCAATCCGTAATGATTTTAGCACTGCCACTAGGACTTGATATTATTAATTATGTTAAGTCCAAGTGGTAATTAAGCAGTCTAATCCGAAATTATTTCAACATTGCCACTTGGACTTGATATTATTAATTATATTCAGTCCAAGTGGCAAGTAAGAAGTTAAATCCATAATTTCTGCACTGCCACTAGGACTTCATATTATTAATTACATTAAGTCCAAATTGCAAATAAGAAATCCAATCAGTAATGATTTCAACAATGCTACTTGGACTTGATATTATTAGTTATATTAAGTCCAAGTGGCAAGTAAGAAGTCCAATCCATAATTTCAGCACGCCATTAGGACTTCATCTTATTAATTACATTAAGTCCAAGTGGCAAGTAAGAAGTCCAATCCGAAATAATGATAAATTTAAGTGGCAAGTAATAAGTCCAGTTTGTGATAATAAAATTTTTTTTCAGCTTCGTTCGGTGGGGTTTTCAGCTTGTTTCTAGGCTGCAGTTTTGTGAGCGGCGCAGAGATAATTTATTACTTATTCATAAGATTCCCGATCAAGCTGAAGATATTTAATGGAGTCGACACAAGCGGAAACAAGAGGGATAAATTTAGAAATAAAGCTGTTAACCAGACAAGAACCGAGCGATATGGTAATGGACGGTATCAGAATGGCATCGCCGTAATTTATGGCAATAACGTGTTCCTCCCATGAGAAAAGTCAGAATTGTTAAATAAATCTCTCGAAAAGTATATTTGCGTGTAAAATACAAGTCACAATTAAACCAACTTGTCCGGCGTCGTTTCCCAATATTCGCAACAGTTCGCGCGCACCGCGTAATCGCACTGCTTCGTCTGGTCGTTAAATAACAAAGTGGCGGCGCAATTGGAGACGGCTCCGCGGCCGTCCCAGCAGTCCACGAACGTCTTGCAGTCTTCGGGGTTCGCCGTCGGCCCCCGGAAATTCGCGGGGCACGAAACTTCGCTTAATTCCTGCGTGCGGTCCATCGACGGCCTGTGGACGCATTTCAGCTGCTGGGAATCGAATGTGAAGGCGTCGGGACACGTCAGAGCGTCGATGCCGTCTTCATTAATGCGGAAGAACCCGTTTGGGTGGTCCAAGTCGGCCCTTTGCCACGGAAAATATTCCGGCGATCCTTCGAACGCGCGAAACGAACAGGAAACCAGCACAAAAAGATTTACTGGAAAAAAGTAATAAAGCGAAATTGTATTCAGCCTGCGGCGCAATACTTACCGAACGTTGCGAATCTGTACATTTTATTAAATTTTAGGCGCAGTATAAACAAATGGTTCGCAACTTTTGTCAGTAATTACAAACGTATCTTATCGTTATCGCAAGATATTGATAAGAGCTGCTGCTTGTATTAACGGAAATTAATTTATTGTTATATTTATTGAAAATTGAAGCATTCCGTTCTTTTTTTCATATTAAAAAAACATAATTACAAATTCAGGGGCTTTACAAAGATAAAATATAACATGAAAACCTTCACGACCAACTCGGTGATGGTAAACTCGGTGACGTCAACTCGGCGATGGCAAATTCCGTAGCGCTAACTCGGTGACGACAATAACCCGACGATGACTTACTTGGCGATAGCAAACTTGGTGATAATAAACTCGGTGATGGTAAACTTGTCGAAAACACAATGAAGCTTTTTTTGGAACTAAACATAAATATAATTACTAATTAAGGGGCATTCTGAATATAAAGTATAACACAATAAAAACCACATAACCAACTCGGTGATGATCAACTCGGCGATGGCAAACCTTTCAACGTTAACTCGATTTTGGTAAATCCGGAGACGCTAACTTGGTGACGACATACTCGGTGATTGTAAACTCAGTGATGGTGGCTGCTAATTGGGCGACTAATAACGCGGCGAAAATGTAATGAAGTTTTTTCATATTAAATATAGTACTTACAAATTCAGGAACTTTATGAAGTTAAATTATAATATAAAAACACCTTCACTATCAACTTGGCGATGGCAAACCTTGTAGCGCTAACTTAGTGATGATCAACTCGACGATGGTAAACTTTACGACTAACAACTCGACGAAAACGTAATGAAGTTTTTACATATTAAAGATAAATATAATTACAAATTCAGAGACTTTATGAATTATAACATAAAATCCTCGGCCAACTCGCCGATGGTCAATTCGGTGATGACAAACCCTGTAGCGCTAACTCGGTGATAATAAACTCGGCGATGGTAAACTTGGCGACTAACAACTCGACGAAAACGCAATGATTTTTTTTTGTATTAAACATAAATATAATTACTAATGAAGGGGCATTTTGAACATAAAGCATAACACAAAAAAACGCACAACCAACTCGGGGATAATCAACTCGGTGATGACAAAACTATCAACGCTAACTCGGTTTTGGTAAATCTGAAAACGCTAACTTGGCGATGACATACTCAGTGATTGTAAACTCGGCGGTGATGGCTGCTAATTGGGCGACTAATAACGCGGCGAAAACGTAATGAAGTATTTTTATATTAAAGATAAATATAACTACAAATTCAGAGACTTTATGAAGATAAATTATAACATAAAAACCTTCTCGACCAACTCGGCGATGGTATGGTCAACTCGATGATAATAAACTCGGCGATAGTAAACTTGGCGACTAACAACTCGACGAAAACGCAATGAATTTTTTTTCGTATTAAACATAAATATAATTATTAATTAAGGGGCATTTAGAACATAAAGCATAACCCAAAAAAAACGCACAACCAACTCGGCAATGATCAACTCGGTGATGACAAAAGTATCAACGCTAACTCGGTAAATCTGAAGATGCTAACTTGGCGATGACATGCTCAGTGATTGTAAACTCGGCGATGGTGGCTGTTAATTGGGCGACTAATGACGCGGTGAAAACGTATTGTAGTTTGTTTATATTAATTGGTAAACACAATTACTAATTAAGAGGCATTTTGAACATAAACATAAACAACTCGGCGATGGTCAACTCGGTGACGCCAACTCGGCGATGACAAGCCTATTAGCGCTAACTCGGTGATGGTAAATCCGGAAATGTTTATTAGGAGATGGGTAAACTTGGTGATGGTAAACTTGGTGACTGCTAACTGGGCGACTGAACAACTCGGCGAAAATGCAAGGAAGTTGATTCTAACTTATATTTTGGTGAGATATCGTTACAAAATGAAAACTGATGAATTTATTACCGAAAGCGGTGAGAATAATCAGTGCGTGTCGCATGACTTGTTTAAAGGGGGGAGCATGCGATTATAATAAATAAGAGTGCACCGGACAGCTTGAAGAATTGGAATCAAACACGGCATTTTTGTGTGAATTGACCCGACCGAGATCACAGGGCTAAATTGAGGGAAGAAAATTACCGGAAGTAAAATTATTCTGCATTACAAAGGTGTTTCGGTGATTCCTGCGAATTCGCCGAGGGGACTCGTAAATTCAATTTAAATGTCAACAGGAGTGAAAAATAGATACGCGCGTGACCTGCCCCACCGGAAATTCTAAACCCTTAAATGTATGCCTTCCTTTGTGCTTACTTTTAATGCGGAACTTGAGGAAGTTAAACGATCACTTTCTTAATGAATAAATATAAGCGCGATTTTGGCCATAAAAAGCGCCAACAGATAAGGTTCGAGTTATTAGCGGTTTTATTGCTTGTTTATTTCACCCGGCGAGGGTTGGATGTATTGCGAATGCGAGACATTGTTCTGTGCGGCGTTATAAAAATTACCATATTTATTTTTATTATTTTCTTTACTGGCTGTAATTAAAAGTGGACATAAAATTCAGCCACAATGTAAAGTTTTAGTTCACTTGATTCAGTCTTCGCGGTCGTTTTTTTCTTCAACTGATTGGATTGAAGAACAAAAATTAGATGAAACAGAAATATGTTTGTTTTAGTTACTTACAATCGTTTTCCTTTTTCCATAACAACATTTTTTAAATTTTTTTCACTTACTACATATTTAACACTTCACAAACATTTTAAAGAACACATTTAAAAAAAGTCAACACAATGATTAAAATGTGCTTTTTATGGACGTTCATTGTACGTACATTCATGTACTTTTAAATCGATCGGTCCGTAAACGAATTTGAAAAAAAATTTGAAACTTTAACTAAAAGCATTATTAAACTCAGGTATTTTACTGATGATGAAAACGAAACGCACGTAACATTAAGATAAAATAGGTGCGTTTAAAATACCTTAATTAACTTTAATAATTTATATTCTTAATTTTTAATTTGTGAAATAAATGACAAACACGGCTTCTGTGTGATGTAATTTTTAACAACTTTTAACAATTTTTTGATAATTTTTAATGTGTTTAATGTATGTGACAAAGTGTTAAATATGTTAAATGTATTCAATCTTAAATGATGGAAATAATAACTAAATGTAAATAATAACTAAACTCAGTACTTTATAACTTTATGCCTTTGACTTTCTGAAGAATACGGTGTTTTGATATACAAATTGGATACAAATTTATAAATACAATACCGTAGAATGGGGCGAAAGTGATTTCTGGGAATTAAATTGATAACTAAATCAATTGCAAACTTTTTTAAATTTAGTGCTTATCCTACCGCCCTTGTATTTAGCACTTCGAATTTACAGGTAAATAGGTGGATTGATGATCGCACTTGGTTTCAGATCAAAATATTTGGTTAATTGTAATTATAATTCAGTTTAACTCTACTTTTATGGTAGTCCAGTCAATTTATACACAAAAAACGCCCAACCTTGCAGAGGTCAGTGTACAAATTGACTGGGCTCATATAAAAGGACTTTAACTTTTGTATAAACGGGCCATCTGTACAGTTACTCTTTTCAATACATATCTTAAATTTTATTACGGTTTGTTTGGAATGTATTCTTTGTCACATCGGTTGGGGCAAAGAATTACCGTCTTTGCAGTAACTTATATACAGGTCAATATTCTGGCCATTTGGTTTTAACGGAAATGAATTGTTCGGTCCCACTGGCGCCGATTTCATCACAATACCGAGATATTTTTTTTCAAAGACATTTGGTTTTACTTAACTTTGAGTGAAGCGCATCGTTCGTTGCACTTTACCCAAAGTTAACAGTTCGTTGCAATTTGACGTTATCATTAACCAATTTTTCATGTGAAATGTGTGTAGTTGAATTTCGTTGCGACTCGTCCGTGAAACCCTTCAACGAATCGAAGTAAGTAAAAATGACAATGTATTTAAGTTATTTTCTTACTATTTTTTTAATTGTTTTAGGTAACTCACTTTACCGATTAGGATAGTTTATTATAAATTTACAAAACAAATCCCAAGCCCGCTTTATAATACTTGATAATAATGTACCTAAATCGTATTATTCAAGGACCGAGAGAATAAGTGTAATTGCAGCTGATTATATTGGTAAGTTAAAATGATTTTAAAGAAGTTGTGTAATATTTTCTTTTTTTAGAAAGTGTCAAGTTAAGTAAATTTATTCGAAAATGGTGGATAAGGACCGGTGTTGCTTTGAAATGATTTTTTTTCAATGTTTCTAGTTGTTTAATTAGTTAATAATTAATTAAATTCTGTATGGTAATTATTTTTGAATATTCATATTTTTAAGGTTAAGATTTTAGTTATTTAGTTAATAGTTAAAGTTAAATAGGTAAAGTTGTTCACTGCAAATTATTTTTGAATTTACAAATTTCTTTGTACGTATTTTTTAAAAATAAGTTTCATGTTATTTAATGTGTTAATGGTTAGTTTTAATTGTTAAAGTTCGTTATTGTAACAATTTTTGAATTTACAAATTTCTTTATACGTATTTAAAAAAAATAAGTTTCATGCTATTTAATGTGTTAATGGTTAGTTTTAATTGTTAAAGTTCGTTATTGTAACAATTTTTGAATTTACAAATTTTTTGAAGGTTATTTATTTTCGAATATATGCTTTTTCCATTTTTAATTTATTTATTTTTTAATCCCACAACGTTTATAAGTACGTCCATTAATGTCCATAATTCGGGTCCAAATGGACATACATAAGACGTCCAATGAACATCCAAAACGAATCCGTTTCCAATCCCAAAGACGTCCAATAAGCGTTTGTCGATGGACGTCCAGGAACCGGCACGATATGGACGTACATTGAACGTTCGAAAAGATCCCAAATGTAGCCCCAAAAACGTCCACAAACTGTCGTCCAGATGTACGTCCAATTTAGTCTCAAATTGGACGTACATTGGACGTACAGTGATCCGTTTGTGTACGTCCAATGTACGTCCATTGGATGTACATGTGTTACGTGGGAAGGAAAACTTGATTTAAATAGAATTAGAAATTTGTTTATTTTCAGGTAATGCAAGGAAAGTGCGATTCGACATCGACCGCAATTCGGGAAATTATTAATTTCCTCCCGTTTTCTACTTTGTTTGATAAAGGGGCGATCAAGAATTATTTGCGAGGAAATAGAAAGGAATGAATAATACAGCCGTTAAATTTATCGAAACTGCGTGAATGTGTTAATTAAATCTGAGCTCTGCTGCACTTGGAAGGCCGGTAACGTTGGATCTTTGCACAGGTAATTTGCCATTTGTGATTTTAATTAGTTACGGTAGGAAAAATAAATTGTTTGAGACGATCGATAACGCTGGTAGTATTCTAATGAGCAATTTGTGTCGCAAAATCCACGAAAAACAATTTTCAGAAAAACAATTTTTGTTGATTGCCCCAAGATATTTTTATGCTCTCGGTTCGATTTGACTGTGGGAAGTTCAATAGCAGAAGTTTACAAAACTTAAAAAAACTTAAAAACATTTTTCTCCAAGAGTTGTAAGAAAAATATTACGCACGAGTGCGTAATTGTTCTATAACTAGAATAGCGAATATTTTATTAATTTTTTTGACTTATGTTAGAATCCACATTTTCTCAAAGTGTGCTCGGGTAAAATTTTTTTCCATTTCCTTGTTTTCAAATGATTACAATAAGGGTTGAATCTTAAGAGTCGGTTTTCCTAGGTAAAACCAAGCAAATTGCAGTGCACATATTCATAAAGTGTGCTGAGACCAATGATTTTTTTTTCGACTTATGTTACAATTCACATTTTTTTTGATTTTTGACTTTTGTTAGGATCCACATTTTCATAAAGTTAAATTTTTTTTCCATTTCCTTGTTTTCAAATGATTACAACAAGGGTTGAATCTTAAGAGTCGGTTTTCCTAGGTAAAACCAAGCAAATTGCAGTGCATATATTCATAAAGTGTGCTGAGAGCAATGTTTTTTTTTTCGACTTATGTTACAATTCACATTTTTTTTGATTTTTGACTTTTGTTAGGATCCACATTTTCATAAAGTTAAATTTTTTTTCCATTTCCTTGTTTTCAAATGATTACAACAAGGGTTGAATCTTAAGAGTCGGTTTTCCTAGGTAAAACCAAGCAAATTGCAGTGCATATATTCATAAAGTGTGCTGAGACCAATGTTTTTTTTTTCGACTTATGTTACAATTCACATTTTTTTTGATTTTTGACTTTTGTTAGGATCCACATTTTCATAAAGTTAAATTTTTTTTCCATTTCCTTGTTTTCAAATGATTACAACAAGGGTTGAATCTTAAGAGTCGGTTTTCCTAGGTAAAACCAAGCAAATTGCAGTGCATATATTCATAAAGTGTGCTGAGACCAATGTTTTTTTTTTCGACTTATGTTACAATTCACATTTTTTTTGATTTTTGACTTTTGTTAGGATCCACATTTTCATAAAGTTAAATTTTTTTTCCATTTCCTTGTTTTCAAATGATTACAACAAGGGTTGAATCTTAAGAGTCGGTTTTCCTAGGTAAAACCAAGCAAATTGCAGTGCATATATTCATAAAGTGTGCTGAGACCAATGTTTTTTTTTTTCGACTTATGTTACAATTCACATTTTTTTTTGATTTTTGACTTTTGTTAGGATCCACATTTTCATAAAGTTAAATTTTTTTTCCATTTCCTTGTTTTCAAATGATTACAACAAGGGTTGAATCTTAAGAGTCGGTTTTCCTAGGTAAAACCAAGCAAATTGCAGTGCATATATTCATAAAGTGTGCTGAGACCAATGTTTTTTTTTCGACTTATGTTACAATTCACATTTTTTTTGATTTTTGACTTTTGTTAGAATCCACATTTTCATAAAGTTAAATTTTTTTTCCATTTCCTTGTTTTCAAATGATTACAACAAGGGTTGAATCTTAAGAGTCGGTTTTCCTAGGTAAAACCAAGCAAATTGCAGTGCATATATTCATAAAGTGTGCTGAGACCAATGTTTTTTTTTTCGACTTATGTTACAATTCACATTTTTTTTGATTTTTGACTTTTGTTAGGATCCACATTTTCATAAAGTTAAATTTTTTTTCCATTTCCTTGTTTTCAAATGATTACAACAAGGGTTGAATCTTAAGAGTCGGTTTTCCTAGGTAAAACCAAGCAAATTGCAGTGCATATATTCATAAAGTGTGCTGAGACCAATGTTTTTTTTTTCGACTTATGTTACAATTCACATTTTTTTTGATTTTTGACTTTTGTTAGGATCCACATTTTCATAAAGTTAAATTTTTTTTCCATTTCCTTGTTTTCAAATGATTACAACAAGGGTTGAATCTTAAGAGTCGGTTTTCCTAGGTAAAACCAAGCAAATTGCAGTGCATATATTCATAAAGTGTGCTGAGACCAATGTTTTTTTTTTCGACTTATGTTACAATTCACATTTTTTTTGATTTTTGACTTTTGTTAGGATCCACATTTTCATAAAGTTAAATTTTTTTTCCATTTCCTTGTTTTCAAATGATTACAACAAGGGTTGAATCTTAAGAGTCGGTTTTCCTAGGTAAAACCAAGCAAATTGCAGTGCATATATTCATAAAGTGTGCTGAGACCAATGTTTTTTTTTTCGACTTATGTTACAATTCACATTTTTTTTTGATTTTTGACTTTTGTTAGGATCCACATTTTCATAAAGTTAAATTTTTTTTCCATTTCCTTGTTTTCAAATGATTACAACAAGGGTTGAATCTTAAGAGTCGGTTTTCCTAGGTAAAACCAAGCAAATTGCAGTGCATATATTCATAAAGTGTGCTGAGACCAATGTTTTTTTTTTCGACTTATGTTACAATTCACATTTTTTTTGATTTTTGACTTTTGTTAGGATCCACATTTTCATAAAGTTAAATTTTTTTTCCATTTCCTTGTTTTCAAATGATTACAACAAGGGTTGAATCTTAAGAGTCGGTTTTCCTAGGTAAAACCAAGCAAATTGCAGTGCATATATTCATAAAGTGTGCTGAGACCAATGTTTTTTTTTTCGACTTATGTTACAATTCACATTTTTTTTGATTTTTGACTTTTGTTAGGATCCACATTTTCATAAAGTTAAATTTTTTTTCCATTTCCTTGTTTTCAAATGATTACAACAAGGGTTGAATCTTAAGAGTCGGTTTTCCTAGGTAAAACCAAGCAAATTGCAGTGCATATATTCATAAAGTGTGCTGAGACCAATGTTTTTTTTTTTCGACTTATGTTACAATTCACATTTTTTTTGATTTTTGACTTTTGTTAGGATCCACATTTTCATAAAGTTAAATTTTTTTTCCATTTCCTTGTTTTCAAATGATTACAACAAGGGTTGAATCTTAAGAGTCGGTTTTCCTAGGTAAAACCAAGCAAATTGCAGTGCATATATTCATAAAGTGTGCTGAGAGCAATGTTTTTTTTTTCGACTTATGTTACAATTCACATTGTTTTTGATTTTTGACTTTTGTTAGGATCCACATTTTCATAAAGTTAAATTTTTTTTCCATTTCCTTGTTTTCAAATGATTACAACAAGGGTTGAATCTTAAGAGTCGGTTTTCCTAGGTAAAACCAAGCAAATTGCAGTGCATATATTCATAAAGTGTGCTGAGACCAATGTTTTTTTTTTCGACTTATGTTACAATTCACATTTTTTTTGATTTTTGACTTTTGTTAGGATCCACATTTTCATAAAGTTAAATTTTTTTTCCATTTCCTTGTTTTCAAATGATTACAACAAGGGTTGAATCTTAAGAGTCGGTTTTCCTAGGTAAAACCAAGCAAATTGCAGTGCATATATTCATAAAGTGTGCTGAGACCAATGTTTTTTTTTTCGACTTATGTTACAATTCACATTTTTTTTGATTTTTGACTTTTGTTAGGATCCACATTTTCATAAAGTTAAATTTTTTTTCCATTTCCTTGTTTTCAAATGATTACAACAAGGGTTGAATCTTAAGAGTCGGTTTTCCTAGGTAAAACCAAGCAAATTGCAGTGCATATATACATAAAGTGTGCTGAGACCAATGTTTTTTTTTTCGACTTATGTTACAATTCACATTTTTTTTGATTTTTGACTTTTGTTAGGATCCACATTTTCATAAAGTTAAATTTTTTTTCCATTTCCTTGTTTTCAAATGATTACAACAAGGGTTGAATCTTAAGAGTCGGTTTTCCTAGGTAAAACCAAGCAAATTGCAGTGCATATATTCATAAAGTGTGCTGAGACCAATGTTTTTTTTTTCGACTTATGTTACAATTCACATTTTTTTTGATTTTTGACTTTTGTTAGGATCCACATTTTCATAAAGTTAAATTTTTTTTCCATTTCCTTGTTTTCAAATGATTACAACAAGGGTTGAATCTTAAGAGTCGGTTTTCCTAGGTAAAACCAAGCAAATTGCAGTGCATATATTCATAAAGTGTGCTGAGACCAATGTTTTTTTTTTCGACTTATGTTACAATTCACATTTTTTTTGATTTTTGACTTTTGTTAGGATCCACATTTTCATAAAGTTAAATTTTTTTTCCATTTCCTTGTTTTCAAATGATTACAACAAGGGTTGAATCTTAAGAGTCGGTTTTCCTAGGTAAAACCAAGCAAATTGCAGTGCATATATTCATAAAGTGTGCTGAGACCAATGTTTTTTTTTTCGACTTATGTTACAATTCACATTTTTTTTGATTTTTGACTTTTGTTAGGATCCACATTTTCATAAAGTTAAATTTTTTTTCCATTTCCTTGTTTTCAAATGATTACAACAAGGGTTGAATCTTAAGAGTCGGTTTTCCTAGGTAAAACCAAGCAAATTGCAGTGCATATATTCATAAAGTGTGCTGAGACCAATGTTTTTTTTTTCGACTTATGTTACAATTCACATTTTTTTTGATTTTTGACTTTTGTTAGGATCCACATTTTCATAAAGTTAAATTTTTTTTCCATTTCCTTGTTTTCAAATGATTACAACAAGGGTTGAATCTTAAGAGTCGGTTTTCCTAGGTAAAACCAAGCAAATTGCAGTGCATATATTCATAAAGTGTGCTGAGACCAATGTTTTTTTTTTCGACTTATGTTACAATTCACATTTTTTTTGATTTTTGACTTTTGTTAGGATCCACATTTTCATAAAGTTAAATTTTTTTTCCATTTCCTTGTTTTCAAATGATTACAACAAGGGTTGAATCTTAAGAGTCGGTTTTCCTAGGTAAAACCAAGCAAATTGCAGTGCATATATTCATAAAGTGTGCTGAGACCAATGTTTTTTTTTTCGACTTATGTTACAATTCACATTTTTTTTGATTTTTGACTTTTGTTAGGATCCACATTTTCATAAAGTTAAATTTTTTTTCCATTTCCTTGTTTTCAAATGATTACAACAAGGGTTGAATCTTAAGAGTCGGTTTTCCTAGGTAAAACCAAGCAAATTGCAGTGCATATATTCATAAAGTGTGCTGAGACCAATGTTTTTTTTTTCGACTTATGTTACAATTCACATTTTTTTTGATTTTTGACTTTTGTTAGGATCCACATTTTCATAAAGTTAAATTTTTTTTCCATTTCCTTGTTTTCAAATGATTACAACAAGGGTTGAATCTTAAGAGTCGGTTTTCCTAGGTAAAACCAAGCAAATTGCAGTGCATATATTCATAAAGTGTGCTGAGACCAATGTTTTTTTTTTCGACTTATGTTACAATTCACATTTTTTTTGATTTTTGACTTTTGTTAGGATCCACATTTTCATAAAGTTAAATTTTTTTTCCATTTCCTTGTTTTCAAATGATTACAACAAGGGTTGAATCTTAAGAGTCGGTTTTCCTAGGTAAAACCAAGCAAATTGCAGTGCATATATTCATAAAGTGTGCTGAGACCAATGTTTTTTTTTTCGACTTATGTTACAATTCACATTTTTTTTGATTTTTGACTTTTGTTAGGATCCACATTTTCATAAAGTTAAATTTTTTTTCCATTTCCTTGTTTTCAAATGATTACAACAAGGGTTGAATCTTAAGAGTCGGTTTTCCTAGGTAAAACCAAGCAAATTGCAGTGCATATATTCATAAAGTGTGCTGAGACCAATGTTTTTTTTTTCGACTTATGTTACAATTCACATTTTTTTTGATTTTTGACTTTTGTTAGGATCCACATTTTCATAAAGTTAAATTTTTTTTCCATTTCCTTGTTTTCAAATGATTACAACAAGGGTTGAATCTTAAGAGTCGGTTTTCCTAGGTAAAACCAAGCAAATTGCAGTGCATATATTCATAAAGTGTGCTGAGACCAATGTTTTTTTTTTCGACTTATGTTACAATTCACATTTTTTTTGATTTTTGACTTTTGTTAGGATCCACATTTTCATAAAGTTAAATTTTTTTTCCATTTCCTTGTTTTCAAATGATTACAACAAGGGTTGAATCTTAAGAGTCGGTTTTCCTAGGTAAAACCAAGCAAATTGCAGTGCATATATTCATAAAGTGTGCTGAGACCAATGTTTTTTTTTTCGACTTATGTTACAATTCACATTTTTTTTGATTTTTGACTTTTGTTAGGATCCACATTTTCATAAAGTTAAATTTTTTTTCCATTTCCTTGTTTTCAAATGATTACAACAAGGGTTGAATCTTAAGAGTCGGTTTTCCTAGGTAAAACCAAGCAAATTGCAGTGCATATATTCATAAAGTGTGCTGAGACCAATGTTTTTTTTTTCGACTTATGTTACAATTCACATTTTTTTTGATTTTTGACTTTTGTTAGGATCCACATTTTCATAAAGTTAAATTTTTTTTCCATTTCCTTGTTTTCAAATGATTACAACAAGGGTTGAATCTTAAGAGTCGGTTTTCCTAGGTAAAACCAAGCAAATTGCAGTGCATATATTCATAAAGTGTGCTGAGACCAATGTTTTTTTTTTCGACTTATGTTACAATTCACATTTTTTTTGATTTTTGACTTTTGTTAGGATCCACATTTTCATAAAGTTAAATTTTTTTTCCATTTCCTTGTTTTCAAATGATTACAACAAGGGTTGAATCTTAAGAGTCGGTTTTCCTAGGTAAAACCAAGCAAATTGCAGTGCATATATACATAAAGTGTGCTGAGACCAATGTTTTTTTTTTCGACTTATGTTACAATTCACATTTTTTTTGATTTTTGACTTTTGTTAGGATCCACATTTTCATAAAGTTAAATTTTTTTTCCATTTCCTTGTTTTCAAATGATTACAACAAGGGTTGAATCTTAAGAGTCGGTTTTCCTAGGTAAAACCAAGCAAATTGCAGTGCATATATTCATAAAGTGTGCTGAGACCAATGTTTTTTTTTTCGACTTATGTTACAATTCACATTTTTTTTGATTTTTGACTTTTGTTAGGATCCACATTTTCATAAAGTTAAATTTTTTTTCCATTTCCTTGTTTTCAAATGATTACAACAAGGGTTGAATCTTAAGAGTCGGTTTTCCTAGGTAAAACCAAGCAAATTGCAGTGCATATATTCATAAAGTGTGCTGAGACCAATGTTTTTTTTTTCGACTTATGTTACAATTCACATTTTTTTTTGATTTTTGACTTTTGTTAGGATCCACATTTTCATAAAGTTAAATTTTTTTTCCATTTCCTTGTTTTCAAATGATTACAACAAGGGTTGAATCTTAAGAGTCGGTTTTCCTAGGTAAAACCAAGCAAATTGCAGTGCATATATTCATAAAGTGTGCTGAGACCAATGTTTTTTTTTTCGACTTATGTTACAATTCACATTTTTTTTGATTTTTGACTTTTGTTAGGATCCACATTTTCATAAAGTTAAATTTTTTTTCCATTTCCTTGTTTTCAAATGATTACAACAAGGGTTGAATCTTAAGAGTCGGTTTTCCTAGGTAAAACCAAGCAAATTGCAGTGCATATATTCATAAAGTGTGCTGAGACCAATGTTTTTTTTTTCGACTTATGTTACAATTCACATTTTTTTTGATTTTTGACTTTTGTTAGGATCCACATTTTCATAAAGTTAAATTTTTTTTCCATTTCCTTGTTTTCAAATGATTACAACAAGGGTTGAATCTTAAGAGTCGGTTTTCCTAGGTAAAACCAAGCAAATTGCAGTGCATATATTCATAAAGTGTGCTGAGACCAATGTTTTTTTTTTCGACTTATGTTACAATTCACATTTTTTTTGATTTTTGACTTTTGTTAGGATCCACATTTTCATAAAGTTAAATTTTTTTTCCATTTCCTTGTTTTCAAATGATTACAACAAGGGTTGAATCTTAAGAGTCGGTTTTCCTAGGTAAAACCATGCAAATGCAATGCACATTTTCATCAAGTGTGCTCAGGTCAATTTTTTTTCCGACTTATGTTAGAATCCCGTTCATTAAAAAAGTTGGTTTTAAGCTTTAAAAACTAAAAAAATTTGAACAATTGGTGGAGTAAAGTTACGACTGAATGGCTTTATTAGATTCATGCGAATTTAGTGTCGTTATCAAATGGAGCGCATTCCGCCAGAACAGCGAAGAGATGATAAATGTCGTAGGAAAAGCGGAAACTAATATATCCGTGAATGATTTCCTTCCGTGCGCATTTTATGCATGTGAAATGAGGCGTTCTAACGCCGGAGCCGTTACGGGGCATTATTGCCCCATTAAAAACATAAACAAAGCTTCTATTTTCCGCATTTAAGCGGCGGCGCACTTCATAAAAATGAGAGTCCCCTTCATTGAAACTTCACGACTCAATAAACCATTCAGCGGCTGTTAATCATTTTTTAAAAGTTTAAAAGCTCTAATATGGAAAGTTCCGCGCGCGAAAAGTTAATCTCGCCGCGACAAGCTTTTTAGCGGTTCATAATAACTTACAAATTACCGCGATATTAACAATTTTGGCGCTTGATATAAATTAGCCGCGACGAGGAGACAAACACCGCGCTTGGAATTACCAAGCCGCAACAAGGTGAGCCGCCAAGGTGGGCCATTAATCTGAGTGGCGCTGTATTTGCGCAAATGAGTTATTCGCGATAATAAATTCCGGGCGAATTTTTTATTTTATTGAATGCTTTCCATCCTTATTATGCATGGCTTATTAAGGATGCTACAATTTTAAAATTATATAAGAAACAGTATAACATAAATACATAAACTTAATAAATACCAAATTAAGGTGGGTTTGGTAGGTCTAGAAGTGAGGTTAGAATTATCGAATTTTCAATCCAAGTTAATTTAAAATGTACAGTGCAGATAAGCTTCAAAAGGTAGAAATCGCAAACCACTGGCATGAAGGTATGATGACATATACTTTTCATAATTTATTATGTTATATTAAAATATTTTCAATTTGCTCATTACAAAAATTTCTCAAGTATGTCTCCTCATTCGGTATTAAGTAGGCTGCAGTGTAACACTGAATAAATGTTTCTTAAAGTTGTAATATTTAAATTAACTTGGATTGAAAATTCAATAATTCTAACCTCACTTCTAGACCTACCAAACCCACCTTAACATAACTTAAAATTTAATTTGAATTAACATTTCAGTTAAAACTATAAACAACATAACTATAAGAACATTTGATAATAAATTGTAATTTTAATTTTATTTCATAATATCGTCACAAAAGATTTGGAAGGCTTCAAAATTATCGCTATTCATTAATTTATAATAAACCCCATCAAATTTTAACTTATTTTGAGGTTCTCTATATTTAACACCATTGTTAATCCTATGATGAATGCCATCAGTTACACAACAAATTTCACAAGGAGGAGTTGGTTTTATTTTAAATCGAAATTTCCCATGACCCGTTATGAATTGTGTTATATAGAAATCTGGTTGAAATGTAATATCTTGTGTTCTGTGATTAACTGTAGGAAAAAATAATTTTGTGATAAATGCTTTGTTTGTATTTATCCAAATTGTGTTCCACTCTTCATTCATTATTTTTTTCAAATTTTGTTTTATTGTAGTGTACATTTATCAAATGAAATGATACGATGAGAATTGATTATTAAAAATGATAAATTTAACAAACTAATTTTAATTTCATCCTTTATTTTTTGAACATGAAATTTTAAAATGATTGATGAAGAATTTTTTATAATATGAAGGGATTACTTGATGTTCTGAATTTGTTGGTTTGTTGAGTATATGTTTTTTAGTTTTTTAATCGTTCCAAAGTAATTTAATATAATTGTAAATGAATGATTATTGTATTGTTTAATGTGTTAATATGTTAAAATTTCATTTAGTATGTATAAAATTTGAGTGTTTGTGTAATGTATTTTATATTGTTTTTTATATTTTATTGTGTTATTGTAGTACAGTGCGAATAATACCCCTGATGAATGAACTGTCTTGGTAAACGATATGTAAAGAATGTAATCCGTTGTAATTTCTAAAGAAGTTATTATTGTGTTTCTAAAATCTTTTATTTCGTAATAATTTATATCTTTTTCTATTTGATTTAGGTTTAATTTCATTATATCCAAGTAAGGTTGTATCAATAATTTGTTCGTATTTTTTTTTATAGACTGTATGGTTGCTAATTTCTTTATTCTAATCTGTATTGGCTTAATACCAGCAATAATGTTCAATGCATTACTTGATACTGTTCTATATGATTTGGTAATCCTTTTACAAAAATTCCTTTGAATGGTTTTAAGAATGTTTAAATTATATTTACTATTTATAGCATGGTTCCATACTATACATCCGTATGTGACAATGGGAACTATTGCTCCATTATATATTAACACCAGAGATCTAGAATTAATGCCATATTTATTTTTCGCAAATTGTAATAATTTTTGTGTAAAAGGGTTGATTCTTGGTTTTAAGTATAAAAAATGTTCATGGAATCGCAATTTGGAGTCGAATATTATTCCTAAATACTTAAATTTGGGTAAAATTTCCAAGATAATTTCAAATGAGTTATTCGCGATAATAAATTCCGGCGAATTTTTGAAGCGGTTCGGCGTATCGAATGCGGTTCATGACAACAGGCCATTGATCATTTTGCCCAAATAAAAAAAGATTGGAAACGTGTTTATTGGCATGTAATTTTTTCGGGTCGTGGTTGCTTTTCTTATGAGATGGGTTTTCGTGGGTAATTTGTTTCAAATCAAAAAAGTTGAATTAATTTTCAATGCGAAATTCTAAATGACTAAAAGGGTCATTCGGGGAATTTTAATAATTCATTTTGTTGGAGCCATTACGCTGATGTTCTACAGCGAACCTTGTCTCGCGGTGGGGCTTCAAGAGCATAACTTAATTATTGCTTTTACAGTTTGGGAATCTTCAGACGGTTTGCGAAAATGAATTCGGCCACCCGCAGACACAAAGTAAACGATTACTTTTTAATTTTAGACAAACACTCGATAAGATAGCAGCGTTAATTAAAAAACGAGTTTCAGAGTTTAGCTTATTTTAATTTAGTTAATTTTAGTTATCAGAATAAACTGTCAAAAGACAATGAATAATAGTTTTCGACTAACTCATTGTTTAGAGAATTTTGTAACTGGTTAGGGTAATTTTGATCTTGTTGGGTAAAGTAACAAGTTCAAAATAGTAAGATTACAAATGCGACAAGGGTAATAACCATTGAAAAATATCAGAATGGACTGTTGGGAGGCATTGGGTAACAGTTTACGACCATCACATTGTTTAGAGAATTTTGGAAATGGTTTGGGTTAATTTTCAACTTGATGGGTAAAGCTACAAGTTCAAAATCATCAGATTACAAATGAGGCAAGGGTAATATTACCATTGAAAAATATCAGAATGGACTGTTGGAAGGCATTAGGTAAGAGTTTTCGACAATCACATTGTTTAGAGAATTTTGGAAATGGTTGGAGCAATTTGGGGTAATTTTGAACTTGTTGGGCAAAGCAAGAAGTTCAAAATCATCACATTACAAGTTACCATTGAAAAATATCAGAATGGACTGTTGGAAGGCATTAGGTAAGAGTTTTCGACAATCACATTGCTTAGAGAATTTTGGAAATGGTTGGAGCAATTTGGGGTAATTTTGAACTTGTTGGGCAAAGCAAGAAGTTCAAAATCATCACATTACAAGTTACCATTGAAAAATATCAGAATGGACTGTTGGAAGGCATTAGGTAAGAGTTTTCGACAATCACATTGTTTAGAGAATTTTGGAAATGGTTGGAGCAATTTGGGGTAATTTTGAACTTGTTGGGCAAAGCAAGAAGTTCAAAATCATCACATTACAAGTTACCATTGAAAAATATCAGAATGGACTGTTGGAAGGCATTAGGTAAGAGTTTTCGACAATCACATTGTTTAGAGAATTTTGGAAATGGTTGGAGCAATTTGGGGTAATTTTGAACTTGTTGGGCAAAGCAAGAAGTTCAAAATCATCACATTACAAGTTACCATTGAAAAATATCAGAATGGACTGTTGGAAGGCATTAGGTAAGAGTTTTCGACAATCACATTGTTTAGAGAATTTTGGAAATGGTTGGAGCAATTTGGGGTAATTTTGAACTTGTTGGGCAAAGCAAGAAGTTCAAAATCATCACATTACAAGTTACCATTGAAAAATATCAGAATGGACTGTTGGAAGGCATTAGGTAAGAGTTTTCGACAATCACATTGTTTAGAGAATTTTGGAAATGGTTGGAGCAATTTGGGGTAATTTTGAACTTGTTGGGCAAAGCAAGAAGTTCAAAATCATCACATTACAAGTTACCATTGAAAAATATCAGAATGGACTGTTGGAAGGCATTAGGTAAGAGTTTTTGACCATCACATTGTTTAGAGAATTTTGGAAATGGTTGGAGCAATTTGGGGTAATTTTTAACTTGTTGGGCAAAGCAAGAAGTTCAAAATCATCACATTACAAATTACCATTGAAAAATATCAGAATGGACTGTTGGAAGGCATTGGGTAACAGTTTACGACCATCACATTGTTTAGAGAATTTTGGAAATGGTTTGGGTTAATTTTCAACTTGATGGGTAAAGCTACAAGTTCAAAATCATCAGATTACAAATGCGGCAAGGGTAATTACCATTGAAAAACATCAGAATGGACTGTTGGAAGGCATTGGGTAACAGTTTTCGATCATTACTGTTTAGAGACTTTTAAAAATGGTTGGTACAACTTGGGGTAATGTAAAAAATTCGTAATCATCGAGTAATGTAAACACCATTAAGAAATATCAGATTAGACGATGAAAGAGACCTGTTGAAGAGATTTTGGTTGATGTTTCATTATAAGCAATTATAAACAGCAGTGAATCTTCTTGTCTTCCTAATCAAATTATTAACTCTTAATTAAGTTAAAATGGAGAAGATTGCTGTTTTATTGGACCATCTTTGAGGAAATGAATTTGCAAATACTGTAGATATAGGTCAACTGTTTAAACGAATCACATGTAAACTAAGTTCAGACGAATTAACTCATCTAACGCCGGAGTCGCTTGTTATGCCGGCAGTTTCACATACCGTCTATTTTCTTAACATTGACTATACAATTTAAATATCCCCAAGTTCAATTAAAAAAGCAATAAGTCAATCCTTGATAATACAAATCATTTGAAATTTAGGTCAATTAAGAAATTTAAAAATGTGATTGTTGAAGTTTCGGTTTGGAATTTAGTTATTAAAATGTATTCGATAGAAGAAAAATTAATATTGTGAATTAATTAATTAATTAAATGCCATTTGTTTAAGAAATGCTGTGAAAGGATTTTTTGTTTCCAACTTTTCATGTTAAAATCAGCAAAAAAAGAAAATTGTCGATTTAAAGTGACATAAAAATTGCAACGCGATTTTAATGTCACTGGGTATAGTTACATATTGACTCCCTAATTAGACCTTAAATTACATGTTGGCATACAAATTAATTTCGATATTCATATTTGCGTAGGACGGAATGTGGCACAATAATTTCGTTTGGAAATCAAGCGTCGATTGAAGCTTTTTCAAAACCCCTAATAAATGGGACGCCCAAAATTAAGCGGACGTTTCTTTGCAGCAATTTTATTCTGCAAGTTTTCAACACACATAAAATTTATGTGATCATCCGCCGGGACATGGATTATTAAATTGTTACCGTGTGGTTACATAGTTGCTGTTGCTGTACACAGTAAATTATGCTGCAATATGTTTTATAAGTTGTGCTCCTTATATTTAGTTACCAAGTTTGTTCAGAAATTCGCCACAACGCTCTCCATAATTTATCTCATGATAAAAACTTGATTGCATTCAGTTGTGTTGTAATTGCACTCTTCGTCGAAAATGTAAATGGGTTCAGTGGAGCGTTTGAAATTTCCCGGGTTGGTAAACAATCATCGACAAAATCAGATTGACTTGTACAAATTTCAAGAGGATGTTTCCGACGGAAATCAATGTTAAACAAGTTTCTTGAAAGTTGCAGAACTGTACGGGATGGAACAAAACAAACAATTTGGTGGCGAACGGAAACTTGTTGTGTATTTTAGAGTAAGGGTCGTCAATGGCATCAGAAGACAGTTAATTACTAGTTTCACTTACAAGACTAATCGGAGCTTCAAATTGTCACATGTCGTGGGACGCTAGTTTCCCCAAATCGACAGATAATTAAATTGTCAGTTTACTATATTTCAATTTGAATTATCAGTCACGAAAACGAAAGTATTTCAAAGACAACGCAAGGATTAAAGACGCTTGCGAAAGCACAGCGACATGAAAGAGACAACTTTCCGTTTACTAAATTAACTTTTTCTTGATGTGTCACTTTCAAAGTCAAACTCGTCGCACGCAAATTACTCCCTTTCAGAACGTTGTCCGAAAATCTGCTGAAAATATTAATTCGCGCCTATTTTCAAATACTATGAGTAACAATCAATCCACTAAATTTAGTCGAGTTCGCCATACTGAAAAAGTATGTGAAGATGTTGAGAATGCGAGTGGCCTCGGGGGAAAAGCGAAATGATGTTGAGAAAAAGAAACGGTTGTATAGATTTTTTGTACCTCCTCGGTGATCAAAAATAAGAAAACGCCTTCAATAAATTATTGCGCTGTTGTATGAACTTTATTTTGCCGCTGAAGAAGTGAGCGGAATTGTAGATGATGTGAGAGAATTCTTCTGGGGATATCGCAAGTGCAGACAAATTCACACGTGCTTCCCAGATGCTTACAAAGTTGTTGAGATTTTTTTTTATTCCAGCAGTTTATTGTTATGTGATGCTGCTTAACCCTTTGGGTGCGAAACGTCTATTCTGACAATTCTGAATGGTAATTGCTCTTGTCGAATTCGTAATTTGACGTTTTTGAATGTCTAACTTTACCGTACAACTTGAAAATCATCCTGAGTTACCCTCAACAACTTCAAAATTTCTCCATACCATGTGATCGCCAAAAATTATTATGCAACGTCTTCCTACAGTCTATTCTGACATTTCTGGATACTAATTGTCCTTGTTAAATTCGTAATTTGACGATTTTCAATGTCCAACTTTACCTTTCACTTGAAAATCATCCTGAGTTACCATCAACAATTTCACAATATCTCCATCCAATGTGATGGCCAAAAACTATTATACATTGTCTTTCTACAGTCTATTCTGAAAATTCTGAATGGTAATTATCCTTGTTGAATTCCTAAATTTGACGTTTTTGAATGTCTAACTTTACTCTACAACTTGAAAATCATCCTGATTTACCTTCAACAACTTCAATATTTCTCCATTCAATGTGATGGCCAAAAATTATTATGCAACGTCTTGCTACAGTCTATTCTGGCATTTCTGGATAGTAATTGTCCTTGTTGAATTCGTAATTTGACGATTTTTAATGTCCACCTTTACCTTTCAACTTGAAAATCATCCCGAGTTACCCCTAACAACTTCCAAATTTTCTCCACAGAATATGATGGTCAAAAACTATTATACATTGCCTTTCTACAGTCTATTCTGAAAATTCTGAATGGTAATTATCCTTGTTGAATTGGTAATTTGACGTTTTTGAATGTCTAACTTTACCCTACAACTTGAAAATCATCTTGAGTTACCGTCAACAACTTCAAAATTTCTGCATACAATGTGATGACCAAAAATTATTATGCAACGCTTTCCTACAGTCTATTCTGGCATTTCTGGATAGTAATTGTCCTTGTTGAATTCGTCATTTGACGATTTTAAATGTCCACGTTTACCTTTCACTTGAAAATCATCCTGAGTTACCCCCAACAACTTCAAAATTTCTCCATACAATGTGATGGCCAAAAATTATTATGCAATGTGTTCCTACAATCTATTCTGGCATTTCTAGATAATAATTACCCTTGTCAAATTCCTAATTTGACGATTTTAAACGTCTAACTTTACTCTTCAACTTGAAAATCATCCTGAGTTACCATTAACAACTTCAAAATTTCTCCACAGAATATGATGGTCAATAACTATTATACATTGTCTTTTTACAGTTTATTCTGAAAATTTTGAAAGGTAATTATCCTTTTCGAATTCGTAATTTGACGATTTTAAATGTCCAACTTTACCTTTCACTTGGAAATCATCCTGAGTTACCCTCAACAACTTCACAATATCTCCATCCAACGTGATGGCCAAAAAATTTTATACATTGATAATTATCCTTGTCGAATTCGTAATTTGACGTTTTTGAATGTCTAACTTTACCCTACAACTTGAAAATCATCTTGAGTTACCGTCAACAACTTCAAAATTTCTGCATACAATGTGATGACCAAAAATTATTATGCAACGCCTTCCTACAGTCTATTCTGGCATTTCTGGATAGTAATTGTCCTTGTTGAATTCGTCATTTGACGATTTTAAATGTCCACGTTTACCTTTCACTTGAAAATCATCCTGAGTTACCCCCAACAACTTCAAAATTTCTCCATACAATGTGATGGCCAAAAATTATTATGCAATGTGTTCCTACAATCTATTCTGGCATTTCTAGATAATAATTACCCTTGTCAAATTCCTAATTTGACGATTTTAAACGTCTAACTTTACTCTTCAACTTGAAAATCATCCTGAGTTACCATTAACAACTTCAAAATTTCTCCACAGAATATGATGGTCAATAACTATTATACATTGTCTTTTTACAGTTTATTCTGAAAATTTTGAAAGGTAATTATCCTTTTCGAATTCGTAATTTGACGATTTTAAATGTCCAACTTTACCTTTCACTTGGAAATCATCCTGAGTTACCCTCAACAACTTCACAATATCTCCATCCAACGTGATGGCCAAAAAATTTTATACATTGATAATTATCCTTGTCGAATTCGTAATTTGACGTTTTTGAATGTCTAACTTTACCCTACAACTTGAAAATCATCTTGAGTTACCGTCAACAACTTCAAAATTTCTGCATACAATGTGATGACCAAAAATTATTATGCAACGCCTTCCTACAGTCTATTCTGGCATTTCTGGATAGTAATTGTCCTTGTTGAATTCGTCATTTGACGATTTTAAATGTCCACGTTTACCTTTCACTTGAAAATCATCCTGAGTTACCCCCAACAACTTCAAAATTTCTCCATACAATGTGATGGCCAAAAATTATTATGCAATGTGTTCCTACAATCTATTCTGGCATTTCTAGATAATAATTACCCTTGTCAAATTCCTAATTTGACGATTTTAAACGTCTAACTTTACTCTTCAACTTGAAAATCATCCTGAGTTACCATTAACAACTTCAAAATTTCTCCACAGAATATGATGGTCAATAACTATTATACATTGTCTTTTTACAGTTTATTCTGAAAATTTTGAAAGGTAATTATCCTTTTCGAATTCGTAATTTGACGATTTTAAATGTCCAACTTTACCTTTCACTTGGAAATCATCCTGAGTTACCCTCAACAACTTCACAATATCTCCATCCAACGTGATGGCCAAAAAATTTTATACATTGATAATTATCCTTGTCGAATTCGTAATTTGACGTTTTTGAATGTCTAACTTTACCCTACAACTTGAAAATCATCTTGAGTTACCGTCAACAACTTCAAAATTTCTGCATACAATGTGATGACCAAAAATTATTATGCAACGCCTTCCTACAGTCTATTCTGGCATTTCTGGATAGTAATTGTCCTTGTTGAATTCGTCATTTGACGATTTTAAATGTCCACGTTTACCTTTCACTTGAAAATCATCCTGAGTTACCCCCAACAACTTCAAAATTTCTCCATACAATGTGATGGCCAAAAATTATTATGCAATGTCTATTCTGACATTTCTGGATAGTAGTTACCCTTGTCGAATTAATAATTTGACGATTTTAAATGTCTAACTTTACCTTTCAACTTGAAAATCATCCTGAGTTACCCTCAACAACTTCACGATTTCTCCACAGAATATGATGGTCAAGAACTATCATACAATCTCTTCCTACAGTTAATTCTGACAATTCTGAATGGTAATTGCGCTTGTCAAATTGGTAATTTTACAATTTTGAATGTCTAACTTTACCCTACAACTTTAAAATCATCTTGAATTACTGCTAAGAACTTCAAAATTAATCCATAGAATATGATGATCAAAAACTATCATGGAATGTTTCCTACAGTGTATTTTGACATTACCTTCATGGAATTCGTAATTTGACTATTTTGTATATCTAGTTTACCCTACAACTTCCAGATCATTTTGAGTTACCCGAAACTTCAAAATTTCTCCATGCAATGTGATGGTGAAAAGCTATTTTCGATTCATGACGTGTCTTATTTAGGGAAGAATGAAAAAAACTTAACGTCGCATTTCACTTTCAGGCAGGTTTGACGCCCAAGTGAGTTATGGATTAAGCTGCAGCTATGAGCGCAGAATAAGTTTGTATTTTACCGCTTTTTTAGTATCGCAACGATCCAATCAAGCGTTTACTGGCAGCCCCTTAGCTTTTATATTAGATTCCTAAAAATGTTTTTCCGTTCTTTCTCCGGTAATAAAACCAACTTTTACAAAAACGTGCGCGTTATCTTATCGGCTGCGAAGACTCTATATGGGGAGTTCGTTCTTCGATCCTCTAACAAAAGGAACAATTAATATCCCGGGGGTAGATTACGCGCCAGATATTTAGATGCCTAAAGGGGGGCCGATAACGAGCCTCGATACCGCGCGGGGTTTGACGACACGCACGACCCGAATATCTGTCTCAGCAATTTACTAATAATTATTGCCACTACGCCGGTCCGCATCGATTAGTGTGTGTTATAACTTTCTCGGAGATTATCCGACCGAAAAGATAAAAACTAATCCATCAAATGCGAGTAAAAAATTAAACCGACCCGGGAAAAAATTCGTACGATGCAAAACCGCCGACGGATTATTAGCAAGTTGACGTTATAATTAAAGTTTGTTCGCAAACAATGAGCCTAGGCACGCAGGAATTTATTGCAACCCTTTGTATCGATGTGTGTTTCCCATTCCGGCGCATGCCAATCTGAATTATTTTTTAGCCGCACTACGAAACAAAATTGCATTTCATATCAGTGGCGGCTCGTGGTACAATAAAACAAGTGTTCTGCAATTTGCATCTCATACAAACAGGATCGTGTTTTTATTTAAGGGGGTATTCTAGTGTAGAAATTTGAATAAAACAATTTTTTTTCCTCATATTTTCAAAGCTTAACCTTTCAAGAATATGTCTTTAAAAGGATTTGTCAAAATTGTAATTATTTCCTGAGATATAGCTATTTTACTGGGCGTAATTTTACCCGAAACTTTAAACGCGTTTTTCTCGAAACTACTTTTTTCAAAAAGTTTGTCATGATTTTTCAAGTTCTACTTAACCGATTTACTTGGAATTTGGTGTGAGTCTTCTCTATATATGTCTCTATCGTACTAACTATGATTTATAACAAATTAAATTTTTTTACTATTTTTAAAAAATTCAGAAAAGTCAAAAAAATATTAAAAAATTTTATTATTTTTTCGGACATCCGCAATTTAGCGAAAAAAATTTTTTTTCAGTTTTTTTTAGTTAGTACGATAGCAGCATTTATCTAGATAAATAATCTTTTTTATTTTTTTGTTTCACATCATTTGGAGGGTTGCAATCGTGACAGACTTGGCGCGCCATTTGTTTCCAACCCCCACTTTAACAGCTTCTAACATTTTGAGTTTTCAATTTTTTCACTTTTTTATTTTTTTATGTATTGTTAAAACATGAATAAATATCTTATTAAAAAATGGATAGTAAAAATATTTTTGTTTTTTATTTATAGCACGCGAAAAAACACCTCAAATTCATACCTCAAGACTAGAATACTCCCTTAAACTTACCTATTTTTTGTAGATCAGATCGATCCTGCGGTCTTTCTTAGTGGCAAATTTATCAATTACCTTTTCATTGAAATTTTTAATTTCGGACGTAAATTTCTTTTCAATAGAAAGCAAGAACAAGGCTGTTAACACTGAAATTGTATCGATGCGTAAAATTTACGCATTGCTTGCAAACAATAAGCGGCGACTTTAGTTGATATATTTTGAATCGTATTGGGTTACCGATAAGTAGCTGATAACGCGCTATAAACCAGTGCCTATCAAACAGGGCGTTAACCGCGAATAAAATTTATTTCGAGTCAGCTCTAGCGGTTTAAATGCGGCGTTTGGAATTTTTCCTATCACTGTTTCGGATGTATAATATAAATAAATAAATGCAACATCAGCAGATTGGAGATTGGATGTTGATTGTTTCTAATATTGCTAACTCCATTGAATTGTGAAGATAACTTTTGGAGTTTTCATGCTTTTTTATTTTTTCACTCAAGTTTACCAAATCAGTCACTCCTACTTGTGTCTATGCTTTATCTCCACCAAAAAGGAAACATGGAAAGCAAAAAAGAGCATTTTTCTTGGTGCAGCCACAAATCCAGTTATTCCTTACATAAATTTCTTTGCTAAACTGACGTTTATATGGTTTTCCACGACTAATACCGCTTGTTTCAATAATAATGTCCGACAGCGGTCGACCTTTATTTTTCAAATCTATTTTTTCTTCATAACTATACTACACAAATCGCTTGAAGTTAATGAAATTGTACACAACATCCATTGTCAAAAAAAAACACTAATACAAAGCCACAAAGCGAAAAACCGCACGTAACAAACGTTCGAAATCTGGAACGAAATTGACGAAAATTAAAATGAATGCATTTGAAGATAAATTTCTACGAGCGTTGCAAATATCTGTTTGAAAAACAGCACACATAGCAACATAAAGAACAAATAAGTTTTGGTAGGTGCTGCACGCGAGGGTGATAGGGGGGGGGGGTCCTCAACGAGCACAGTACTCAATGGCCCAGTGTAAAAACAATGTGGGAGTTGTTGCGATTAAGAAAATAAAATTCTGTGACGAAATTCAATTTTTTCAATATTACATTTTATAAATTAAATACAAACGAAGTTAATTTTTTTGGCGTTAATTTTTTGGCAGTTCTGCAGCTCTGCAGCACTTATGTACGAGCCGCCACTGTTTCATATCAAATTAAAATATTCATGCGCGCAAAAAGTAGTCAATACACACTAGTGAGTTGGGTTGCAGCAATAATTCAAAACAGTTTCTTCTACGGTCACTACTGATATTAATCAATATTGTGCTTACGCAAGCCGTGTGTTATGGAGTAAAATCGCACAGTTAGGGACTTTCATCAACGTTGTGTTGGTAGCGTAATGGACAGTCACAGTGACAGTTCGATTTACCCAAGTAACAATGTAGCTGTATAATTCCTAGTTAACAGAATTGTTATGTTTTATTACTGCTATATTGTTGGTTGAGTAAAAGTTGCGGATAACACCATTTTGTTGCCTGAAACTAACGACGTCGTTTCCACATTTTTATGTGACTAACTTAGCAGATCATTATCGTGAAAAAACATTTTTTTTCAAAATTCATCTTCGGCATGATTTTTCCCTTTTTCTCGCTTTTTATTCATAACTACAACAGTACAAAGTAACTAATGACACAATTTGAAAATTTGAGGTTACAATTTCTGTGGCGCCATCTACTGTCACCATGAAAATATATAATTCAGGTGGTAAACTGCCCACGAACTAGTTACACAATATGAAGTGTCTGATATTGAAATCACTTCACTTATACAGCTCTATTGTCATATAACGGTAGCTTGCGGTACAAAAATGTTTTATTAGCGTAAGACCTCAACATGCGACACCTGAACTATCGCCATTTTGAAGAATAATCACAAAATTCCAAAACTTTAAACATCGACAATATTAAGAATGTTCTTGATGTTTTAGAAATGCTGTATAAACGTTTACATAACTGAATTCTTTTATAAGACTGCATTCATTTTGGCTTTATAACTGCTGTAAGACTGTTCCATAAATGTTTTATAAGATTTGCTGTGTAAACGTTCTCTCGACTTTTATAAAACTGATAATTATTGCAACCTTTTCAGTTCAATAAACCGCACTGCACTTGGTTAAAAGGGGTGGAATTTTCGAAAATTTCGCCGATGGAAAACAAATCCAATTACATTTACGTGTGTTTGCTTGCCAGATATTAAAAAGCTTCAAAGAACTCTGACCCAATTCTATGAAAAAACAAGTAGAACTTCAAATAAAAGCGAATATCTTTTGATGTGAATTCCGAACATTCAAATTTAAAAACTGGTAATAAAATTTAAATATTGCATCGCTCGGTAGATCAGCAAATTACATCTCTCGCATATTTGCAATCGGCTCACGTATGCTTTTTTAATTAGTTGCATATAGAGTGAGGACAAAAGCATTGTAAACGACCCAATCTACTTTCGCACATGTCTGGCAGTTTTTAGCGCGATATCATCGGCGCTGGAATTTATAATTTAACCCACTTACAACATCAACTTCATAATTCTCACATTCGTCACACGAGTTTCTAAGTTTTGCTAAAAAACGAGTAAATTTTACAATTTATCTAAATGGAAATCAATACACGTAGAGTTAAACAGCAAAAGGACAACACGTCACGTGATGGACGAGTTCAATTTGTTTTTTCAGGGGAGTCCACTGAGATAAATAGATAGTCAAAAATAATATAATTATAATTAACTTAAATATAATTTATAATTCATATATGGACAGCAATTTGGAATGTTAAAGGTGAAATGTTTATATATTAGGAAATATATTGTTGTTTTAAATATATTGGTATTGTAATAATCATATATATTTAATTTAGCACTTCCAAGAATGTTAACTGAATAATGGAATTTTTATTGAACGTAATATACCACATTTTAAGCATTATTATGCAGGACCATATAGCATAGATTAGTAATTTAAATATCTTGCAAGATCTACTTAACAAGAGATTATAGCTGGATGTAACGGTACATATTTTAATTTTTGTTATATAACATTGCTGAACCAAATACTACAGGTTCTTAAAAATATATTTGCATGTAATTTTTAAATATCTTTATTTTGTAAAGATTAGTAACAAAAATAGTTGCATAATATAATTTACATCGTATAAATTTCTTTAAATAGAAAAACACAAATTTTAAAAATAACAAGAACATTAAACTAAAATAACATTTATAAAACACAAACTAAAACGAAACTCGTAAGTTTTAAAAATTTGAACTTTATACTATAATAACATTACATTAAAAATTATAAAACAAAATTTTTTTGGGAGGTGGTTTCAAAAATACATCATTTAAAATTTCATCTACTTCACTGTCTTCATATGTCACCGTAGAAGCTGTTGATGTGAAACTACTCTCTCATGGAGTATTACACTGCGTTTGTGACAAAAAAATCAGAATTAGATAATTATAGGTACAAAACAAATAGCTACATATAGAAAAGTTGTTTTTTAAGTATGAATAAAATTTCAAAATAAATTTAACAATTGAGAAACCCGTCAATTGGAGATCAAAGCACCTTAAAACGTGTATCTAATTAAGTAATTTAAAATGGAAGCGCTGGGATCTGATATGGTTGATACTTCAATTATCAAGGCTCCCTCTTCTTTTAAAAACAAAAATTAATGTGTCAATGATTTTTTCCAAAAAGTTTTTATTTTTAATTATTTTTGATTATTAATAATTTTTTAAAATTTTTTTTAAAATTTTTTTATTTTTTTTTTAACAGTGCAATTGTTTATTTAGAACAGGTAAATAATCACAACATAACCTCAACAGTGTAAAAATTCTAAAATATCCCCGAAAGAGAAACACGAAAAGATAAACCCAGTTTGGTTAGGTTTAAGATTTCTATATCTGTCAATCTTAGAGCAAATCGATTTTTAATTGCACCATCGTGTTCCTCGCGAAAAATACATAAGTTTTCATGTTTATATGACGCTCTAAGCAAGAAAGAAAAATAAGTGTTTTCCTTGGTTTGGCTTTTTTCTCTCACTTTTTTTCTCTTTCTTTTTTTTTCTTTTTTTTTCCGTACTAGGATAACTTTTCCTGCCAGAAACGATGGAATAAGAATCATTTGAGTTGCTCCAGTATTAACGGAGCTACGGCCATTTTCTCGATTTATAGTTTTCTATCTCTGTCAATCTTAGAGCAAATCGATTTTTAATCGGACCATAAACAGTTTTGTCAGATCTGACAGTTTAATTTGGAGTTTTTTTTTAATACTATATTACATTTCGAGAGTTGTAAGAGACATATTACACACGAGGTCGTAATAAATTACATTTTTTTTTTTTTACAAAGCTTGGCCTAATATGAGTCACCAACTCACCAATGAGTTGATAAAATATTGTTTAGTTGCAAGAAACATACATCTTGGATATTTCCAAGAATAATCTTGAATTGTGACGTTTCATATAAATATAGTTTTTGTTGACAGACGAAAATGCAAATAGTAATATAACAGATATTTTAAACAGCCATGCTGTCGTAACAAATATCCATAATAGCGAATAGGTGTTATTTTAAAACTAATCATTTTTAACACAACAATCTTCCATGTTTCAATTCACAATAACTATCTAAATAAAATAATATATTAATGCTAACAAAGCAGCGTTGATTAAGGTAAATGTAAATTACAGTGCTTTCGGAAAGTATGGAATAAATTCGATAAAACATTTTAGAAGAATTTTCACAAAAAATCCTCGCACCGGTCAACTTTAGTTTTTAAAACTGCATCTTTTTTAATATTCATAATTTTACGATCGTCTTTTGTTTTCGCACTATGACGTCATCATCAATTTTTTTAAATGGCACTCCATATTTTTGATCGCGAATTTGGATGCAGCACATTTTTCTGAGTACGAATATGCCAAATTCGTATGACCTTGAAAAGGAAAGTTTTCGAAATAATCAGTGCTAAAATTTCGAAAATGTATGGTAAAATTATTAGAGTAGACCAATAATAATATCATCAAGGAAGCGCTGGAAACAAAAGACGAAACATCAACAAAATTTATTGGGAAAACGCTCGAATCCGTCAAATTTTATTTTTAGCGGCGTATTTTTTGAAATAGGATTGGTACAAACTGAACGATTACAACAAAAAAAAAATAAAGAAAACGGTTTAGCTATCTCAAAATACTAAATTTAAGTAATGATTAAATTCAAAAAACAACTAAATTAAAATATTGCGCACTGTTGATTTCTTGACAGCAGCCAATGCGATCAATAAATTATTTTTGAACATTGCCAATAACTTCAGGAGGGATTTGTCGTATCTCATATGACGAATTGTTGCTTTAAATCTTCTAAATTCTCTAACCTACTAACGTACACTTTACTTTTTAAGCATAATCCCACAAAAAGTAATCAAAGGTTGTCAAATCTGGTGATCCCTCTTTTGTTTCCAACGCTTCCTTGATAAATTTACCAATACATTTTCGAAACTTTAGGACTGATTATTTCGAAAACTTTCCTCTTCAAGGTCATACGAATTCCTACTCAGAAAAATGTGCTGCATCCAAATTCGCGATCAAAAGTATGGGGTGCTATTTAATAAAATTGATGATGACGTCATAGTGAGAAAACAAAAGACGTTCGTAAAATTATAAATATTAAAAAAGATGCAGTTCTAAAAACTAAAGTTGACCGGTCCGAGGATTTTTTGTGAAAATTCTTCTAAAATGTTTTATCGAATTTATTCCATACTTTACGAAAGCACTGTATAATCGATTGCAATAACAATCACTAATATCTGTTTGTAGCAATTTATTTATCTCAGTGTGACATTTCATATTTTACGTTGGTTAGTTTATTAACTGGCGAAAGAAGCTTCAGGTAATTACCCAAGTTTTATAAAGCAACCTGTCGTTATAACTTTATTAACAAGAGTTTGCAGCAAACTTACTACTTGATACTTTTTCCGCAGTAAATTAATCGATAGTGCCAACGTAAATGATTTTAACGAGCAAATCCGACAATAGATTTCGAATTAATTTCAGTCACTAGTACCGTAAGCCACCCACAGAATGCGATATACCCGGCTGCAACTAGTGATAAATCTTGCGAAAGTTGTGACATTAGGCTTACCAGTTTGTGATGGAACAGTGACGCGCATCACTCATATCACGCATTCTAACACACACAGGACTGGATTACGCGCGATCCCACCGAGTTAAATATCTTATAAAAGTAATTTTCTCCCGCATTCCATCTCTGCATGAAAAGGAGTGCGTATATCATACTGGCTGCATTCATCACCGCTGTGTTCGCCGCGATTCCATTCATCATATCTCCAGCTGACGCTCGCCGCGAAGCGGCGCGCTTCATAACTTGGGTTTGTTTTTCTCGTCAATTTATCCGCGCGCGGAACAACACTTTAAAATTAGGTCCTGAAATTTAATCTCGGAGGAGGGATCTTGCGTTTTCTCGCGACTGCACGAAAGTTGCGCTCATAATCGACGCTGCAGCCGCACCTGGGCTCATCGAGACTTTTAAATCAGGGAAGTTTAGTGTTAGATGGATTTTTAGAACTGCGACGAAATTAGCAATACAATTTAGCCAGCGAATAACGAATTTTGCCACTTGGATTTAATATTTATCACTTCATAACGCCAAAGTGGCAAAAGTGGCAATTGTTAAGTCCAAATGATAAGTTTTAGGTCTAAGCAACGAATTAGTATTAAATCCAAGTGGCACTTTCAAAAAAATTCCACCTAAGAGTTTATGAAAAATGTCTGTCTTGAATTTAAAACGGATTAATTTTAGCAGATAAAATCAAGCAAATTACGGTTTTGGTTTAAGAATAGGAATTCCTCTTTTGTGGTACCTTATTGGGGATATTGTTTGGAGGGAGCGCTAAGTACAGCTGTGCGGATACAGTTGAACGGAATGTTGTAAATTGCTGAATGAACGACATTTTTTCGGCGAAGAGCCGTTTAAAGCTTTACTGACAAAAGATAAATTATTTTAGAATTTCTTAAAAGAAAATGCATATTACGGTGTGCAATTCCTGTATTTTTATTGTAAAGTGAATTTTCAGCAGCTTACATAATTAGTGAATGTTTAATTGCGAAGAAATGGGATATATTACAAGTGGTTTAATGTGCCGAGATGAAGATGTTAATTTAATGCAATATTAATAAATATCGATCAACGAAATGATCAGCTTCAAAGACCATTTCTAAAAATGGTACTGAAATTATGGGGATTTTCTGATTCTTTGTGTGATAAATTCGCATGTAAGTAAATTTGTTGTAATTATAATTTTTCTCACACTTTTACCTTACCGAATGAATTTTTTAAAAGTTTTTTCAATGTAATAACTATTAAATAAATTGTTTTTTAGTTTATTTGCGTCGAAACGAAAAGTAAGAAAAAATATAAAAAAGAAGGAACATGCGAACCAGTTGCTTCGATAACAGAAATTATAGTAACCAGGAAGGTAAAGAAATAATTTTGATTTTCTTTTATACATTTAGTGTTATATCTATCTTATAACAAATTTTACTTTTTAGCGGATGTAGAATTCTTTGTAAGAATTTAACAAAACCAAGCGTGGCTGAAGTACGCGGATTTGCGGAAAGGAAATCTGAATAAAATGGAATGACACCACGAATTATTGTTTATAGACGAATTGTCATTATTGAAGCATTCAAACTGGTCTATATTGGTAAATATTTATAATAATATATCCATGGTGCAATGTAAGCATTTTGTTTCTTTGTTTTTAGATTGATGTAGATTTTGACCAATTATTTCTTGAGAGAAAAACAATTTATTTGTGTGGCGGCCAAAATTCATTGAGAAGGCTAATGACTTCCAAGAACTTCCATTTCGTATACTTACATCTGTTACCAAATGATAATGTGGTTCTTAAACCGAAAATGTATTTTTAAACAGGATGTGATGTGATGTTAAATTTTCACCTACTAATAAAAATATGAATGAGAAATAACTTTATATTATAAAATTCCTTCAATTCAAGCATTACATTCTACAATTCATAAAAATTAGAAAAAAAATATTGTATTTACAAGTTCTTATTGAATATAATAAGAAGGCCATCTTCAATTTTTAAATAAGAAAACACATTATTAAGAACATTCTTCAGTAATTAAATAAAAGTTCTTGAAATCAACATGATCTATTCTTAAATGTAAAACTTGTAACAGTTCTTAAAATTAGAGCGACCCATTCTTGAATTGGTCACGAAGAATCAACGTTCTTGAAATTAAGAATGACCAATTCTTGGGTCAAAATTAAGAACTCGCAATTTTAAATTTAAGCCCGAATTTTCTTACCTATAAGAATTTTTTTTCCGAGTTCAAGTGTCAAATCGAAGTGATCATTTTTAAAACCAACTGAATAAAAAATTGCGCCAGTTTTATTGACGATGTCAGAATGGCAATCGATGTAGAAATTAATGAAAGAAAAATTAATTAAAACCAATGCCCTAATTAAAATTAATTGTAGCCATACATTTTAGCCTTCTTTGCACTGCAAGGGGCGAATCAGGAAAAGCTCTCCTCCTTTATTAATTTAATATTTGATTAACGTTTATTGGAGCCTTTAGATCGGCAAAAAAAACGCTTTTGTAATTTCATACGAAAAAATGTTAAACCGAATTTCTAATTAAAATTGAACGGTTAAGCAATTAATTAATTAAAACGGATTCCTTTCATTCGTAATGGCAACATGTGCAGTGTCATTCAGCTGTGCAGCTCGTCCGAAATGAACATTGCATTATTGAAGAGACAAAACATGTCAGGTGTTAATAATTCATATTTACAACCTTGTTCAGGTGATTCCGCCGCAGTAATAATATATAACAGTTACAATCATTTTAATCAATCCGCAATTTTCAAAAATCCCGCCAGAATTTGTTATTTGAAGTTGGAAATGCCTTTTTTTAATGGATGCCACTGTTTGTTAGGAGTGAAATTGGAGAAGCAAATTATACTGGAATATTTCTAGTAAGTAGTTTCTGGCGACAAATTTGAATTTTATCATTTTTAACGCTTGTACAATGTACAACATAAATGTAATTTATGAAATTAACAAATATGGAATGCAAATCAAAGCGGATGTTTCGAAAATATGGCGACTAGCCATTTTCCAGAATTTAATTAGTGTAAAACCGGTTTTGAGGCAGCCAATCATAGGCCTACCTTTTGCACAATTTTTAATCTCTTAAATACAGCCGAGTTTAAAGAACTGGGATTTTTGTTTTCATTATTTTTACCTTAAAAAGCGGTTTGCGCCAAAACTATAATTGTGGCGTCTAAGGTAACTAAAAATGCGACAAACAAAAGAACTAAAAAGGAAAAAAAGATGAAAATGTTTCCAGAGACTTGTTCTCCTTTTCAAAATCAAAATATGATTGCTCCAAGTCAAGAATTTGTAATTAAGAGTGAAATTGGAAAACCAAATTACACTGGAATATTTCTAGTAAGTAGTTTCTGGCGACAAATTTGAATTTTATCATTTTTAACGCTTGTACAATGTACAACATAAATGTAATTTATGAAATTAACAAATATGGAATGCAAATCAAAGCGGATGTTTCGAAAATATGGTGACTAGCCATTTTCCAGAATTTAATTAGTGTAAAACCGGTTTTGAAGCAGCCAATCATAGGCCTACCTTTTGCACAATTTTTAATCTCTTAAATACAGCCGAGTTTAAAGAACTGGGATTTTTGTTTTCATTATTTTTACCTTAAAAAGCGGTTTGCGCCAAAACTATAATTGTGGCGTCTAAGGTAACTAAAAATGCGACAAACAAAAGAACTAAAAAGGAAAAAAAGATGAAAATGTTTCCAGAGACTTGTTCTCCTTTTCAAAATCAAAATATGATTGCTCCAAGTCAAGAATTTGTAATTAAGAGTGAAATTGGAAAACCAAATTACACTGGAATATTTCTAGTAAGTAGTTTCTGGCGACAAATTTGAATTTTATCATTTTTAACGCTTGTACAATGTACAACATAAATGTAATTTATGAAATTAACAAATATGGAATGCAAATCAAAGCGGATGTTTCGAAAATATGGCGACTAGCCATTTTCCAGAATTTAATTAGTGTAAAACCGGTTTTGAGGCAGCCAATCATAGGCCTAGCTTTTGCACAATTTTTAATCTCTTAAATACAGACAAGTTTAAAGAACTGGGGCTTTTGTTTTCATTATTTTTACCTTAAAAAGCGGTTTGCGCCAAAACTATAATTGTGGCGTCTAAGGTAACTAAAAATGCGACAAACAAAAGAACTAAAAAGGAAAAAAAGATGAAAATGTTTCCAGAGACTTGTTCTCCTTTTCAAAATCAAAATATGATTGCTCCAAGTCAAGAATTTGTAATTAAGAGTGAAATTGGAAAACCAAATTACACTGGAATATTTCTAGTAAGTAGTTTCTGGCGACAAATTTGAATTTTATCATTTTTAACGCTTGTACAATGTACAACATAAATGTAATTTATGAAATTAACAAATATGGAATGCAAATCAAAGCGGATGTTTCGAAAATATGGCGACTAGCCATTTTCCAGAATTTAATTAGTGTAAAACCGGTTTTGAGGCAGCCAATCATAGGCCTACCTTTTGCACAATTTTTAATCTCTTAAATACAGCCGAGTTTAAAGAACTGGGATTTTTGTTTTCATTATTTTTACCTTAAAAAGCGGTTTGCGCCAAAACTATAATTGTGGCGTCTAAGGTAACTAAAAATGCGACAAACAAAAGAACTAAAAAGGAAAAAAAGATGAAAATGTTTCCAGAGACTTGTTCTCCTTTTCAAAATCAAAATATGATTGCTCCAAGTCAAGAATTTGTAATTAAGAGTGAAATTGGAAAACCAAATTACACTGGAATATTTCTAGTAAGTAGTTTCTGGCGACAAATTTGAATTTTATCATTTTTAACGCTTGTACAATGTACAACATAAATGTAATTTATGAAATTAACAAATATGGAATGCAAATCAAAGCGGATGTTTCGAAAATATGGCGACTAGCCATTTTCCAGAATTTAATTAGTGTAAAACCGGTTTTGAGGCAGCCAATCATAGGCCTACCTTTTGCACAATTTTTAATCTCTTAAATACAGCCGAGTTTAAAGAACTGGGGCTTTTGTTTTCATTATTTTTACCTTAAAAAGCGGTTTGCGCCAAAACTATAATTGTGGCGTCTAAGGTAACTAAAAATGCGACAAACAAAAGAACTAAAAAGGAAAAAAAGATGAAAATGTTTCCAGAGACTTGTTCTCCTTTTCAAAATCAAAATATGATTGCTCCAAGTCAAGAATTTGTAATTAAGAGTGAAATTGGAAAACCAAATTACACTGGAATATTTCTAGTAAGTAGTTTCTGGCGACAAATTTGAATTTTATCATTTTTAACGCTTGTACAATGTACAACATAAATGTAATTTATGAAATTAACAAATATGGAATGCAAATCGAAGCGGATGTTTCGATAATATGGCGACTATCCATTTTCCAGAATTTAATTAGTGTAAAACCGGTTTTGAGGCAGCCAATCATAGGCCTACCTTTTGCACAATTTTTAATCTCTTAAATACAGCCGAGTTTAAAGAACTGGGGCTTTTGTTTTCATTATTTTTACCTTAAAAAGCGGTTTGCGCCAAAACTATAATTGTGGCGTCTAAGGTAACTAAAAATGCGACAAACAAAAGAACTAAAAAGGAAAAAAAGATGAAAATGTTTCCAGAGACTTGTTCTCCTTTTCAAAATCAAAATATGATTGCTCCAAGTCAAGAATTTGTAATTAAGAGTGAAATTGGAAAACCAAATTACACTGGAATATTTCTAGTAAGTAGTTTCTGGCGACAAATTTGAATTTTATCATTTTTAACGCTTGTACAATGTACAACATAAATGTAATTTATGAAATTAACAAATATGGAATGCAAATCAAAGCGGATGTTTCGAAAATATGGTGACTAGCCATTTTCCAGAATTTAATTAGTGTAAAACCGGTTTTGAGGCAGCCAATCATAGGCCTACCTTTTGCACAATTTTTAATCTCTTAAATACAGCCGAGTTTAAAGAACTGGGATTTTTGTTTTCATTATTTTTACCTTAAAAAGCGGTTTGCGCCAAAACTATAATTGTGGCGTCTAAGGTAACTAAAAATGCGACAAACAAAAGAACTAAAAAGGAAAAAAAGATGAAAATGTTTCCAGAGACTTGTTCTCCTTTTCAAAATCAAAATATGATTGCTCCAAGTCAAGAATTTGTAATTAAGAGTGAAATTGGAAAACCAAATTACACTGGAATATTTCTAGTAAGTAGTTTCTGGCGACAAATTTGAATTTTATCATTTTTAACGCTTGTACAATGTACAACATAAATGTAATTTATGAAATTAACAAATATGGAATGCAAATCAAAGCGGATGTTTCGAAAATATGGCGACTAGCCATTTTCCAGAATTTAATTAGTGTAAAACCGGTTTTGAGGCAGCCAATCATAGGCCTACCTTTTGCACAATTTTTAATCTCTTAAATACAGCCGAGTTTAAAGAACTGGGGCTTTTGTTTTCATTATTTTTACCTTAAAAAGCGGTTTGCGCCAAAACTATAATTGTGGCGTCTAAGGTAACTAAAAATGCGACAAACAAAAGAACTAAAAAGGAAAAAAAGATGAAAATGTTTCCAGAGACTTGTTCTCCTTTTCAAAATCAAAATATGATTGCTCCAAGTCAAGAATTTGTAATTAAGAGTGAAATTGGAAAACCAAATTACACTGGAATATTTCTAGTAAGTAGTTTCTGGCGACAAATTTGAATTTTATCATTTTTAACGCTTGTACAATGTACAACATAAATGTAATTTATGAAATTAACAAATATGGAATGCAAATCAAAGCGGATGTTTCGAAAATATGGCGACTAGCCATTTTCCAGAATTTAATTAGTGTAAAACCGGTTTTGAGGCAGCCAATCATAGGCCTACCTTTTGCACAATTTTTAATCTCTTAAATACAGCCGAGTTTAAAGAACTGGGGCTTTTGTTTTCATTATTTTTACCTTAAAAAGCGGTTTGCGCCAAAACTATAATTGTGGCGTCTAAGGTAACTAAAAATGCGACAAACAAAAGAACTAAAAAGGAAAAAAAGATGAAAATGTTTCCAGAGACTTGTTCTCCTTTTCAAAATCAAAATATGATTGCTCCAAGTCAAGAATTTGTAATTAAGAGTGAAATTGGAAAACCAAATTACACTGGAATATTTCTAGTAAGTAGTTTCTGGCGACAAATTTGAATTTTATCATTTTTAACGCTTGTACAATGTACAACATAAATGTAATTTATGAAATTAACAAATATGGAATGCAAATCAAAGCGGATGTTTCGAAAATATGGTGACTAGCCATTTTCCAGAATTTAATTAGTGTAAAACCGGTTTTGAAGCAGCCAATCATAGGCCTACCTTTTGCACAATTTTTAATCTCTTAAATACAGCCGAGTTTAAAGAACTGGGATTTTTGTTTTCATTATTTTTACCTTAAAAAGCGGTTTGCGCCAAAACTATAATTGTGGCGTCTAAGGTAACTAAAAATGCGACAAACAAAAGAACTAAAAAGGAAAAAAAGATGAAAATGTTTCCAGAGACTTGTTCTCCTTTTCAAAATCAAACTATGATTGCTCCAAATCAAGAATTTGTAATTAGGAGTGAAATTGGAAAACCAAATTACACTGGAATATTTCTAGTAAGTAGTTTCTGGCGACAAATTTGAATTTTATCATTTTTAACGCTTGTACAATGTACAACATAAATGCAATTTATGAAATTAACAAATATGGAATGCAAATAAAAGCGGATATTTCAATAATATGGCGACTATCCATTTTCCAGAATTTAATTAGTGTAAAACCGGTTTTCAGGCAGCCAATCATAGGCCTAGCTATTGCACAATTTTTAATCTCTGAAATACAGACAAGTTTAAAGAACTGGGGCTTTTGTTTTCATTATTTTTACCTTAAAAAGCGATTCGATCCAAAATTGTGGCGTCTAAGGTAACTAAAAATGCGACAAACAAAAGAACTGAGAGTGAAAAAAAGATAAAATTGTTTCCAGGGACTTGTTCTCCTTTTCAAAATCAAAATATGATTGCTCCAAGTCAAGAATTTGTAATTAGGAGTGAAATTGGAAAACCAAATTACACTGGAATATTTCTAGTAAGTAGTTTCTGGCGACAAATTTGAATTTTATCATTTTTAACGCTTGTACAATGTACAACATAAATGTAATTTATGAAATTAACAAATATGGAATGCAAATCGAAGCGGATGTTTCGATAATATGGCAACTATCCATTTTCCAGAATTTAATTAGTGTAAAACCGGTTTTGAGGCAGCCAATCATAGGCCTACCTTTTGGCGCGTATCTTTGAATCACTCTAAATTAAAAAATTAAGTAGTGACGAAAAAACAAATTATGGAGATTTTGATTTAGTTAAGTTAGAGATTGAGAAGATGGCGCGCATGTTGCATACAAGGTACGTCCATTTGTTTCAATGTTTTAATTATAAGTTTTCATAAAAACGACTTTTGCCCCGTTTTGAGCTTCGTATCAATTCGTAATGAAGATCTTGAATAAAAAATTCAGAGCACGCTTTCCAATTTGTTACGTTGCGTTTGTATACAAGGGACAAGTAATAAATATATCCGCATATTATTTCGTTTTTTCCCGTTCTTCCGGTTGTCTCAACGAAATTCGTCTCGCAATAACACGAAACAGCTTCCAGACGAAGACTACTTTCGGCTGTAATAACAGAATTGGGTAATATCCAAAGTTATAATCTGTTTCCTAGACCGGATAGACAGTTCCGTCAGTACGTTTGTGCTAACTGTTTCGTTTCAGTTTATGAATTTAATCCCCAGACCGAAAGCCCCCATCAATTGTGACCGATAATTGATGTTTCAGCGCTGCTTTTATTTATCAACGCATTCAATGCGAATTCGCTTTGATTGATTTTTATTAGAATCGATTTGACTTCGCGGTAATGTTTTTGCACTGAGATAAAAGTGAGCTTCTCGTGCGTTCATAAATCTTTATCTCGCAAAGAAAGTTTCGAGTTTCGGAAATAAAGTAGTCGACACTTCTCTAGATAGGTTTTTATGAACCAGTAAAACGGCAGTAAATGAAGCGACTTTTTAAAAATGAACTAAACAGGGCGGAGATCATCAGCTGTTAAGTTGGAAGTTTGCCGCGTTAATGTCGGCTCATTTCTATTAACCTGGCGAGGAATTGAGGAAGATGTGTCGCCCGGGGGCGATGGAGACTATTACAGCAATTGCAATACGCAAGCGACCGCACAAGACAAACCCGGTAATAAATTAAGCGGCAGACGAGGGTGCAATAAGGTAAACATATTACGCTGTCACAACGTTTTGTGTTTGGACCTCGTTTGTCACTGGTAACTGCTGCTATCGCAACCGCATCTGCAAGAAATTGATCTTTAACCCGAAAACGTTAAAAACTAGAAACCAGCCATTAAGAACAGTGTCTCATTAAAATGTGAATTATTTACGGTAATTTTTTAGAGTGGCACACGAGGGCCGATTACGTTGTTTCTATGATGTTTCTAATTTAATATTTGATATTTGGACTTAATACTTGCCAGTTGAATTTACTTTATGATGTTTGAACCTAATACTTGCCACCTGAATTTAATATTTCGACTTAATATTTGCCACTTGAATTTAATATTTGATATTTGGACTTAATACTTGCCAGTTGAATTTACTTTATGATGTTTGAACCTAATACTTGCCACCTGAATTTAATATCTGGACTTAATATTTGCCACTTGAATTTAATATTTGATATTTGGACTTAATAGTCGCCACATGAATTTAATGTTTGATATTTGAACCTAATACTTGCCACCTGAATTTAATATTTCGACTTAATATTTGCCACTTGAATTTAATATTTGATATTTGGACTTAATACTTGCCAGTTGAATTTACTTTATGATGTTTGAACCTATTACTTGCCACCTGAATTTAATATCTGGACTTAATATTTGCCACTTGAATTTAATATTTGATATTTGGACTTAATAGTCGCCAGTTGAATTTACTGTTTGATGTTTGAACCTAATACTTGCCACCTGAATTTAATATTTGGACTTAACGCTTGCCACTTGAATTTTATATTTGATATTTGAGCAGTTGGAAATGAAAACCGTGTTAAATGCCTTTTCATACATTTCAAGATGTTCAATTTTTTCTCTAATGCGTACGGAATTTTGGTTCAATAATTTTGTAAAAAAATTAAGAATGTTCTTTGGCATCAATATAATGTGCCTGCGAAATATTTGTGCGTACGCATTAGAGAAAAAATTGAATATTTTAAAATGGATGAAAAAGCATTGAACACGATTTTCATTTCAACTCCTCATTTGGACTTAATACTTACCACTTGAATTTAATATTTGATATTTGGACTGCATACTTCTACCTTGAATATTCGATATTTGAATTTAATACTTACCACTTGAAGTTAATATTTGGACTTAATACTTGGCACTTGAATTTCATATTTGATATTTGGACTTAATATTTGCCACTTGGATTTAATATTTGATATTTGAACTTAATACTTGCCGCTTGAATTTAATATTTGGACTTGATACTTGCCACTGCAATTTAATATTTGTTATTTGGTTGTCATTCGAATTTATCATAAAGATGGAAGAAAAATATGCAAATGAGTTGATTTAGGCTGCGGCTTTAGATTCGTCCAGCGTTATCATTAAACTGACATTTGAAGTAGCAAATATTAACTCAAAGTGGCAAATCCTACTGCGATTTCATCAAATCTTTTTGTAATTTGTTTATCGATTTGTTGGAGAAGTTCTTTTTCATGTTTAGCTAATGTTAATTGATTTGTTGGGGCCGTTGAAATTTATAATTGAAAGCTTTAAATTGCGCGCGTTAAACAATTACCGTTTTCTCCAAATGGTAGTTAGGTACTGCCGGAACTTATTATCGCTGCCTATTAATCAAAAAATTCCGTGCTAACACCGTCGTTCGTAAAATGTGCAGGAAACATTCCTCGCAAAAAAATTGTAGAAATCTTTGGTATGTTGCAGCCATAAATTACCGGAAACATAGAAAGGTTTTTTTCAAGCGAGCCTTTTTATTGCTTTCCCCGGACCAAATCACTGCAATTAGCAATTTTGTTTTCCCATCCATTTCCGTAAAATTGCTTGACAGAACGGTTTTTGAATTAGCAGTACAAAACTAAAGTTCAATCCATTAAACCAAGCTTTGTAGTGCAGATGCAAAGCATAACCGCCAACTCGTTTATGTAAAAGCGATTTCGAGTGATGAGGTTGTTGCCTATTTACATACCGTCTCTTTTTTAATATTGAACATACAATAATCGCTAGTAATACTATAAGAGCTTTGAATTTATCGATTAATTTACGATTTGTTGCGTAGCAACTTAAAAGAGTGTAAATTTGATGAATATTAAAAAGGCGACAGCGAGTTGGAGTGTTTTTATCATCAAATTAAAATAAAGTCAATCAGTGAGAGTACGATTGGTTGCATACATTAACTGATTGTTTTTATTTTATTTTTTAATTTAACACAGGGATATTTACATCGTATGTTCAATATTATATAAAACTGCTGAAACAAAATTTTGTTTTAATTGAAATTTCAACTTTCATCTCAACCGGGAAGCTACATCTAATGTCGGTCGGCCGAGATCGTTGCCTCTATAATTCATGAAAGCTCGATATATCGGTTACTTGCCGCGTTCGTACATGGGATGTTGGTCATTATTGAGACAAATGTCGTCGAAAAGTATCCTGAAAAATAAATATTTTCTCCGGCGAACACGTCGACGAACTCTGCGAAATTGTTTACTTTTTTAAAAAACAAACTCAGTCCCGTCTGGAACTTAACTTTGTCCTTCCAATCTTGATCAGAGCCGAACAGGAAGCTCGATCTGTACAAGTTTTTCGTTAACAGATGTTCTGATAAAAGCTAAGGAAGTTGGAATGGATGTATCATGTTTGGGAAAATCCAATTTCGAACTTATTACTTATCTGCTGACTACACTTAAATCCGCCGTGATTTAATGAAAATATTTAATAAATTGTTTACCGATATCGCAGTGCATTATCCGAAAGGGCAAGAAAGAGGGATGCTTTGATCGCATGTTTTGCGAATTATGTTTGCATAAAATTCAACTGCTTCCGAGATGGATTAAACACCGCCCATCTGCTATAATTTCAGGTTTCGGTGGAGGGTAGAGATCATTAACAATAATTCGTTCGAAAAACCCACGCTCTGCTCTCGTTACTCATTTTACAAAGTATTTCTTGTTAATCTAAAACAGCCACTTGAATTTAACATTTGCCACTTCATAACCTTCATCAAATATCAGCAAAGCGCCAAGAGCAATTATTAAGCATTTAAGAAATTAGTTTCAATATCAAATATTAAATTCAAGTGGTAAGTATGCAGTCCAAATATCAAATATAAAATTCAAGTGGCAAGGATTAAGTCCAAATATTAAATTCAAGTGACAAGTATTAAGTCTAAATAACAAATATTAAATTCAAGTGACAAGTATTAAGTCCAAATATCAAATATTAAACTCAAGTGGCAATATTCAGTCTAATTATTAAATACTGAATTCAAGTGGGAAGTAATCAGTCCAAATATTAAATTCAAGTGATAAGTATTAAGTCTAAATAACAAATATAAAATTCAAGTGACAATATTCAGTCTAATTATTAAATATTGAATTCAAGTGGGAAGTAATAAGTCCAAATATTAAATTCAAGTGATAAGTATTAAGTCTAAATAAAAATATTAAATTCAAGTGGTAATATTCAGTCCCATTGTGAAATATTGAGTCCAAGTGGCAAATAATAAGTCCAAATATCAAGTTCAAGTGACAAGTATTTAGTATTGATGTGTTTTTACTACTTTCGTCGCTTGTCAAGTTTCATTTCGGTCCAAGTAGTGACGGAGGTAAACATCATGATCTAAATTCCCTTGCTGCAGTACTAATTAGAGAAGCTGCAGTTCTGTCGCCATCGCACTTAGGCTATTAAAAGTCCATTATAAACCCCAATAGAATCTTGCCGAACTAAAGTGATTTAACTTTGCACGAGATTTCTAACGCGCTATTGACACGAAGCGCTCGTCTTATTTCTTTGGGAAGAAGCTCATTTTTCGAAATTGAAATTTCAGCGGCACGCGAAGATAAATATTTAGCAACAATTCAGTGTCGACGTGTGCTAAAAGTTGTAATTTAATGTCGGTCACAAGTTTAGGAATTTGCCCTAATTAGATACAATAGCCCCAGGTGAACGAAGTGTGGAGGCGTTGTTAGTCTAGAGTTTCAGATAATTGCTTTATGTTTCAAGTTGTAGCGTTTACCCATTAGAGCAATGGTTGACAATAATGCACCATTTCATGCTTCGATTTCGGCGCGTTAATCTCGCACGGAAGCTTTCAGACAAAAGGGCCTTTAACTGCCTTTATTCAACAAATTCGATTTCTTCTAAACAAAGCTGTCACTGAGTTCTTTATCTCTCGCAATCTGGCCGCTATCCACTCATACAACGACTGAGAGACGCCTTTAAAACGAAATTATTGAAAGAGGAGAACTTTGGTAGTGGCGCCTTTTTAAATCGGGCGAAATGAAGTGGACTGCAAAATAAACAGCTCTCAATTTAATGGCGTTGCAAATTAAGAACACTCAACCGAATAATGCATTAATTTGTCGCTTGAGGCGTGGTGTGTATGCTATTTTTTCAACTGCACTATTCGTTTATTTATTTTCAACTTAAAATGAAAGTTGACTTTCGGTTCTAGTGCAGGAAAATGACTTTTTCTGACCTGTTGATGTTATTGTTAGTAAAAATAGCACTTTATTTTAGTTTGTTTTATTTTTGTAGCTGGAAAATTATCAGGTTAACTAATTTCAGCGACTTTGCATTAAATATTAATTTAAAAATAGCAGTGTTATTTACACCGTTCGTAAATTATACGGTTTCCTTAACAAGATGTTAAGTCACGTTACGGTATTATTTATAGTCGGTAAAAGAGTTCTCTGATATGCGCTTATAAATTGTTTGCCCTAATGAATAAATATAATAAATACTGTTTACGAGCAGGTAAGTACCTCGAGACATGCAATCGATAAAGGTAATCTGTGAATTTTTCCGTTTCGTGCTTGATGCGGAAGTTAATAAAAATCAGATTGTATTTGATATTTATATAATTTCGGAACCATTAATCATCATGCATCATCTCAAATTGTAACATCTGAAAAATAATAAGTAGTTTCGTGAAATTGTATGTTTTTTTTATTAGGTTCCCTAGTAGCAAAGAAATATTTTTAAAATACTTTTTTTGAGTATTTAAAAAATATTTTAATGACATATTTGTTTATATTTTAAAAATATTTTTTAAAAATGTTTAAAAAATATTAAAGAGATTAAAAAAATATTTTTAAGAAATATTATTTAAGTAAATGTTTTTTAGAAATATTTCTAAAATATTAACAAAAGTGTCATCAAAATATTTTTTTTAAATATTTTTAAGAAATATTTTTTTAATGCTTTGAAAAACTATTTTCTAAATGTTTTGAGGAAAATTTTTTTTTTAAAGTTTTATTTGATACAAAATCTAATATTTTTTGAACATAAAGAATTTTTTTATGTAAACCTAATATTTTATGAAATGCGAATCCTAGTACCACACAATATTTATGTAGTATTTATAAGATATTTATTTTCTAATATTTCTAATATTTTTAAAATATTTTAAAAATATATTTAAATAATATTTCTTGAAAATCTTTTTTAATCTTTTTAAGAAATATTTTTTAAATGATTTGAAGTAATATTTTTTAAATGTTTTTTTAAAGATGTTTCTAAAATATAAACAAATATAAACAAAATATTCTTATTCAAAAAAAATATTTAACAAATATTTCTTTGCTACTAGGGATAAATCTAATATTTTTTGAATATAGAAAAATAAATATTATTTTCTTTCCGTAAATCTAATATTTTTTGAATATGCAAATATAAATATTTTTTTCTTGATATAAATCTAATATTTCGTGATTGCACAAAGATAAATATTTTTTTCGTTACGTAAACCTAATATTTTTGGAATATGCAAAAATAAATATTTTTTTCTTGATATAAATCTAATATTTTTTGAATGTACAAAAAGAAATATTTTTTTTTATTATGTAAATATAATATTTTTTAAATATGCATAAATAAATATTTTTTAAATATATCTTAAAAATATTTTAAAAACATTAGAAATATTCGAAAAGATTCGAATATTTTTTAAATATTTTATAAATATTTAATAAATATTGTATGCGACTAGGGTTGTATTTGGATATTTCCGCGATTAGTAGAAGGTACTGTTTAGAGAGCGAAAACAGCTTAGTTAGTTACTTACTCATTCGATATGTAATCTTGTGGTTCAATACAATCTCGAAGACAATGTGAATGTTCAGGAATGTTCATGGAAAAGGTAACAAATGTTGAAATTAATTTAAACTGCTCCAAGATTAATGAATCTGTGCTTTCGCGACCTTGAGCTTTTGTGCGATTCTAAAGGAAAGAATAGCAAAAGTTGTTAACACTTTTTTATTGTGTTTGCTAAATTTGCTTCATCCCGTTGTAATTTGCGACCTATCTCGGTTTTTGTATCAGCTGAGATAAAACAATATAAATGAGTCCTGGCAGGAAAGGTAATATTTGAACAAGTTGCAGAGTAATTAAGACTATGAATATAAATCTCGAGAGTATTGCCATTTAGCAAGCCAGTAAAGGGAATTTGCTTACTAAGGAAAATGGGCAGAAATAAATTCCGCCTTTAATCGCTTATGAGCAAGAGAAACGGGGAACGTTTTAATTATATTCCGACGACTTTTTTAATATCGACGCCGAAAAGGGAAATCGGAGATTTGGCTGTATTTTTTTTGTGTGTTGTCGAAGTGGCGCGGTAGCCACCGTAATATGCAAATTAAAACCGGCGATTTTGTCTCGCGAAAACATTCAAATAGATTCCATCCTTGAACCCGATCTGGCGGCCGCAAATAAGGATATCAAACTGAAATTTATTTAAACTTTGCGAATACTAATAAGTTTCCGGGGGACATCAATGTCTTCGGGAGAAGCCGCCGAGTCGTAACGTCGTTTATCAAACTCATCGAGCACTCAACGAATTTGTTTCAGTGTAACCTGCAGCCGCTAGGGGGCTGTGCGTTTCCGGTTGCTTTTGATTTAACAAAACTCAAAACAAGCTGTTTTTCTTCAACAATACCCGGAAATGGTCAATAATTCCGACATTGTTGGTTCTTCCATAAAAGTATGCGATTTTATTCAAAAACCAACAATATCTGGAAATTGTTAGCAATTCGTTCTTGAATTAAGTCACATACTTTTATTAAAGAATCAAAAATATCCGGAAATGGTTAGAAAACAGGATGTTGTTGGTTCTTGAATTAAATGACATATCTTTAAGATTCAAGAACCAACAGTATCCGGAAATTGTTAGCAATTCGTTCTTGAATTAAGTCACATACTTTTATTAAAGAATCAAAAATATCCGGAAATGGTTAGAAAACAGGATGTTGTTGGTTCTTGAATTAAATGACATATCTTTAAGATTCAAGAACCAACAATATCCGGAAATTGTTAGCAATTCTGGTTCTTGAATTAAATGACATAGTTTTATTAAAGAATCAAGAATATCCAGAAATGGTGAGAAAACAAAATGTTGTTAGTTCTTGAATAAAATCACATATCTTTAAGATTCAAGAACCAACAATATTCGGCAATTGTTAGCAATTCGAATATTGTTGGGTTTTTAATTAAGTCACAGGTATTTTTATTAAAGAATCAACAATATCCGGAAATGGTTAGTAAACAGGATATTGTTGGTTCTTGAATAAAATCACATATCTTTAAGATTCAAGAATAAACAATGTCTGGAAATTATTAGCAATTCGGATATTGTTGGTTCCTCAATTCAGTCACATACTTTTATTAAAGAATCAAGAATATCCGGAAATGGTTAGTAATCAGGTTGGTTGGTTGGTTCTGGAATAAAATTTCATATCTTTAAGATTCAAGAACTAAAAATATCCAGAAATGGTTAGAAAACAGGATGTTGTTGGTTCTTGAATTAAATGACATATCTTTAAGATTCAAGAACCAACAATATCCGGAAATTGTTAGCAATTCTGGTTCTTGAATTAAATGACATAGTTTTATTAAAGAATCAAGAATATCCAGAAATGGTGAGAAAACAAAATGTTGTTAGTTCTTGAATAAAATCACATATCTTTAAGATTCAAGAACCAACAATATTCGGCAATTGTTAGCAATTCGAATATTGTTGGGTTTTTAATTAAGTCACAGGTATTTTTATTAAAGAATCAACAATATCCGGAAATGGTTAGTAAACAGGATATTGTTGGTTCTTGAATAAAATCACATATCTTTAAGATTCAAGAATAAACAATGTCTGGAAATTATTAGCAATTCGGATATTGTTGGTTCCTCAATTCAGTCACATACTTTTATTAAAGAATCAAGAATATCCGGAAATGGTTAGAAAACAGGATGTTGTTAGTTCTTGAATAAAATCACATATCTTTAAGATTCAAGAACCAACAATATTCGGAAATTGTTAGTAATTCGAATATTGTTGGGTTTTGAATTAAGTCCAGGTATTTTTATTAAAGAATCAACAATATCCGGAAATGGTTAGAAAACTTGGTTCTTGAATTAAATGACATATCTTTAAGATTCAAGAATAAACAATATCCGGTAATTGTTAGCAATTCGGATATTGTTGGTTCTTGAATTAAGTCATATACTTTTATTAAAGAATCAAGAATATCCGGAAATGGTTAGTAATCAGGTTGGTTGGTTGGTTCTGGAATAAAATTTCATATCTTTAAGATTCAAGAACTAAAAATATCCAGAAATGGTTAGAAAACAGGATGTTGTTGGTTCTTGAATTAAATGACATATCTTTAAGATTCAAGAATAAACAATATCCGGAAATTGTTAGCAATTCGGATATTGTTGGTTCTTGAATTAAGAATATTCAGAAATGGTTAGTAAACAGGATGTTGTTAGTTCTTGAATAAAAACACATATCTTTAAGATTCAAGAACCAACAATATTCGGAAATTGTTAGCAATTCGAATATTGTTGGGTTTTGAATTAAGTCACAGGTATTTTTATTAAAGAATCAACAATATTCGGAAATGATTAGTAAACAGGATATTGTTGGTTCTTGAATAAAATGACATATCTTTAAGATTCAAGAACCAACAATATCCGGAAATTGTTAGCAATTCGGATATTGTTGGTTCTTGAATTCATCAGTCACATACTTTTATTAAAAAATCAAGAATATCCGGAAATGGTTAGTAATCCGGATATTGTTGGTTCTGGAATAAAGGTAGATGGATGGCGGCATATATTTTTTTCGAGAATAATTTCTGTAACTCAAACTAAAACCTTCAATCTTTGTGGTATCGTTGGAGCCATGTATTTGCATAATTTGGAGACATTTACAGCAACTGCACTAAATATTAATTTTCCACGTTATGCAAATACAGCAATTTGCATCTGAAACTAAAATTTTCAACAAAAGCTATTTACAGCGTATTAATCTGATCTGATCGAACAATTTTCCTGAAAAAGTACGATAACGGCTTGAAAGGTCATTTTGCACTTTAAAGCGATGGAGAAGTTTGATAAACTTATGATTGATAATAAAATGTTTTTCAGTTCTACAAATTAAAGCTTGGTAGCGTGGGAGTCGCAGAAAGGTCATCGAATAAAGCGCTTTCAGACATAAATTTCAGCGTTTTCTTATCTCGAGCCACAAATTCACAAAATTAAATTAAATTAAGCGCTTGAAACTATAACAATGTGATCGATGTTAGGTGAAAATTTGCGCAAGTAAAAGTAGGTAAGTGTCAATTAGCTCACTTCCGACACTTTAAAACACTGCTTCGCCGCAATTTCGCTGGTTTAAAGCTCCCGGGAGTTCCTGTTCGAAAACTCTTTTGGCTCTCGATTCCTGTAATGCCTCAAGTACTGTTCTTATCCGGAATTAAAAATAGAGCCGGTTCTTTAACGCTTTCCACCGAAATCGGTTATTTTTTTATAGGAAAAATGGCGTTTTTACAAACTGATCGCTAATCATTAATGATTAACTCAATCGGTGACGAATCAACTGAGTTTGGCTAATCGGACCACATCAAAAATTAAGCTCCTCGTTTGCCCAATCGCTGTATTATTAAAGCTTAGGGTACATATTTATCGACGGCACAAAACGGCGATTAAATATACATTTTGAAGCCATTGAATGAAAGTGTTGGGTTGTTGCTCATCAAATAAATTAGGTGCGACTCATTGCAAATTCTTAACCGATTTGCGACGTCGCAACTCTGACTTGAAATCGGGTTCTTAGTGTCCATAGTGCCAGCGATGGCTGTGCTTGTTTGCTCAATTGGAAGTAAATGCAAAAATTCAGATTAAACGTTCAATTAAGTCGTTAAAGCGCTGCAAATGCGGACATTATTAATTTAGAATTACTGTTTCACTTTTTTAAACAGGCCATTTCAGTCGCCGCACAGCTGGAGCTTGTAACGCAAATGTAAATCACTGATGGACCTTAATAAAGAGAAAAACGCAGACCGCAATATAAATTTCAAATCCATGGAGCAATAAAGAAGGATAAACAAAAGGCTGAAAATAAACTGTTGGCATTGTTGTGCTGAGATGAGCTTTTTTAAGAAAACACCGAACTGAATATTGTTCTGTTCTTTAGTTAAAAAAAGCATTTGCGGTTAGGAGGGACATCAAGATTACAGTTTATGCGCCCTTTTTCAGCAAGTTTTACTAGTTTCATTAAAAAAATTAATTAGAGTTTGATAAAAAAGTTGGAGATTATTCTGGTGTTCAGATTTTAACTAGCTGACTTTTCTGTTTGTGCGTTTTTCATGAATTGAACTGAAACATTAAACATTATTGGAAATGCCGACAGAATAGGGAATATTATTTTCATTAAAGGAACATATGTGCATTTTTGCAGAAATATGTTGTCAGAGAGAGGATTTTAAAATTGATCAAATTAAATTGCAGCTGGAACAGCGTTATTAAATTTCAACAGTATTGCATCCATACTTTTTTATAACAGTTAAATATTATATTTTAATTGTAGTGCTATCAAATTAAGCCAATAGACAAGGAAAAGTGTTGAAAATTAAATAAATTATTATTCGAATATAAATCATATTAAATTCAGGTATTACAATATTAAATTCGAATATTATATGAATCAATTTGAATATTATAAGATTAAATTCAATGTTATATTATTACATTCGAATATTATAATAACCAATTTGAATATCATTATATTATATGCGAATATTATAATAACCCATTGATTCATTCTCTTTACTTTCTTCAAATCTAAGTAAAATGAATCCTCATATTGGTTTATTTTTACTCCGCCATTGTTTTTGGATACCTAAATTCACTTATAATCTTAGATGTTGTTCTTTATTGGAAATTTAAAAATGAGTGTCTTGAATTAGATAATATTGTTATTTCTCCTTTCGAAAAAATTTTGAATATTAAATTTACAATAAGATCTTGGACTCGAAGCCAAATTAAAAATCCGTTTTGGTGGATTAGGTATAAGGTCTATAATTGATATTTCCTCGTCTGCCTTTTTTTCTTCTATATTTTCTAATTCTGAACTTATTATGTTCATTATACCTTCTAGTTTTTCTAATTTTGAAATTACATCCCTTAACGAGGCTGTTGATTATTGGAAGGAAATTTCTAATTCGTCTTTACTTCCAAAAGAGCTTTCTATTCAAAGAAATTGGGACTTACCTATCTGTGAGAAAATATTTCAAAATTTATTATCTTCCTCAAATATCACACAAAAAGCTATCTTATTAGCTGGATCTGAACTTGAATCTGGAGCTTGGCTTGAAGCTCTTCCATCTTGTAAATTAGGTACTCTTTTAGAAAAAAACTTTTTACAAATTGCAATTTCACTTAGATTGGGCAATTTCTGTTATCCTCATATCTGCTCGTGCGGTTCTTCTGTAAACTCGTTGGGTCATCATGGTTTATCGTGCATTAAAAGTTGAAGTTTACACTTTCGACTAGTGCTACAAGTTTTCCAAATCATTTTTATTTGAAGCCAAAAAAGTAAAACAAAGAGTTTCGGGTAAAATTCCCATGTTCGCTTTTTTATTTAAAAATTTGTCGAATTATTCGTAGCATTGTTAATTGCAATTTGATTCGTTAAATAATTATTACTTTTTGAGTTAAATCAAATTTAACATAAAGCACGAAAAATACTTTTATCTATGACTTTCCAACAATGGATAATACGGTCTACCACGTAACAATACCTGATGATCGACCCATAAAACTGAAGGGGACGGCGTTTTAGTTGTTGCCAGACCCGTATTCTGGAATTTGTGAGAAAAATAAAATAAGTTTTTAATAAGTAAATATTAAGTTTATTTTATAAAAGATGCTCAAAGTGATGCCCCATTACCCATAAATTAAAAGCATTTCAAGCTTCTCCTCGACTGAGTAATGAAATAGTATGATTATACCTGAACTAAACACAAATGTTTACTATTCCACAAAACAAAGTTTTAATTTTCACTCTTTACCAACGATGTTTAAGTGTTGGAAGATTTGTTGCGAATGTGAATGTTCCTTTATTCACAAAGTGACCTAGGGTTGTGACCAGGGTTTTTAAACTTTGGGTGAATTAAGCAATTTATTTTATGGGAAGGTTCAATAACCGATAGGTATATTGACTTTGCAGACGGCAAAATTAAAACACAAAATTGTAGACAGATATACTAACAAAAATTAGAAGCTGGTAAGCGATTTTCTTATCAAGTTTAAAATCTAATATTGCAAAAATTATTTTTTATTATGATTATAATTACCGTGTAGCTGTTAGTTACGATATTGTGAACTTTTAAAGAAATAGCGAAGACCCTTATTCCGATTCTGTAAAATGTAACGTTGTACTTTTTAACTTAACTTTATGACTGTCATAAATAATCAGCCAAGTACCCAAAACCAATACCATTGTTAGGTGAATTGGTCAGCTTATGTCGTAAATCATTTAAAAAAATACCCTCTAATACGGAAATGGCTTTATTTAATGAACGCAAATTAGTAAAATTATTTCAATTAGACTAAATTGTGTGAAAATATTTTACTGTTCGTACATAAAAAAACTAATAAATTGAGCAATTAGTAGTTGAAAGAAAGCCAAAATTTTACCTGATTAAAAAAAAAGATTTTTTCTTGGTTTTTATGTACCTTAATAATATAAAGTTACTCATGCAATTTATGAGAATTGACAAATTATTTTAAAGACCTATTTTGCCCTGTATATAGAAATAATTATAAATTTTTAAGTAAATTTGCCCATCAAATATTGTGATATTAAATTCGCATGTAATAACCAACGTATACAGACACGGAAGGGGGGGGGCATGTTTCATATGTGATAAAAATAATGTATTATTCTTTTGATTCGTGACTGATGCCGCGGGCCGCATGAAATAATATTTGGGGCCGCGGGCCGCACTTTGTGCACGACTGTTTCAGATTATAAAGTGACGATTATATAACAAGCGGCAAATAGAGCAAACATCAAGAAAAATCCGTGAACAAATTATAGGTTCCACGGCGAGGCTTGAAAGGGTTCCGGCCTGAATAGCAATTAAGGAAAGGCAAATCCTCGAAGCACAAACCGTAACCACCGCAATAATTAAATTAAAAGAGAATCGAGCTGCAGCCGGAAAGCGTAAAAAGTAACTGCAATCTCACAAGGTAGATGCCGTAAAACATATATCGCCGGCATAAAAAGGTGACAGAATTGGATGACCTGAAAGGATAACCTGAAAAAATGCGTTAACGTTCGCCGAGTCTCGAAAAAAGTTTTTTTTTTAACAAAGAAACAAAGAGTTTTCTTTCTTTTAATTGTCTTTCGAAATGTTAACGAAGCGAACTTTTCAGAATAAAAGTGACGGTATTACAGATTAAATTTCAAGTTTTTCAAAGCCGATTTCATATTTTTTAAGAACAAAGTGAAATTCATTAAACAAATCAGTACAACCGTTGTCGCCGGACCATAAACAGTTTTATCAAATCTGACAGTTTGATTTGGGGGTTTCTTAATAGTTATTTATGTACCAAGTCAGTAAGGTGATGCTTTATCGAACTAGTCTGAGATTATGAGCCGAGCGAGCGAAGCGAGCTCGGCGAGTAACTGACGATTTAGTAAATTCAAATTGTTTTTTAATTTTTGTTTTATTATTAAAAACAAAATAATTTTTATCTCATTGTATCTGCAATAACGTACTTACCAACAGATAAAACATGGTAAAGAATTTTACTGAAATTTAATGCGTGACCTAAAAATTGTAACATACTTTACCTTTCCAAGAACTAACAAATTTACTTAAATAAAATTGTACCAAAGCTTACAATGTTGATGCCGGGATAATACATTTTTTTTACGCTCTTTCATAGGAATGTTAATGATTCTTACAATGTTATTCTTCGGATTTCTTTAAGATTTATTGACTTACAATGTTCTTGCGTCAATTGGACTAAACGAGGACTACGCACACTTACAATGTTGTTTCCCGCTTAAAATTCGGTAACATCGAAACACTGTAGTTTGATTTTATTAGTATTTTGTGAATACGAGTGAATTATATTGTTAGTAAAATAGTATTGTCATGTCTTCACGTGGAAGGAAAATTTTGGAGTTGCTACAAAATCAACACGCTAAGTAAGACTTATTAATTATTGTATTGGTTCAACCTAACCTCGTTATTTTAACTCGGAAAACCGCCTAAGGCACCACCTTGGCGTTCGGAAAATTGGGTATAAATATAATTTTTGTTTGACGCAGCTATTAAAATCATAAAAGTCCTATGCTACATTTTAGATAATATAAAAATACGTGGCATAAGTTTTATCAAAATCTGTTGAGTAAATTTCCAGATATCTTGAACACCAGTTTGAACAAAGTACCCGAGATGCGGCCGTACTTTGCTGTGCCCAATTCAAATTGCCAGAACTCCGAAAATAATTTGAACTTTCAAATGGTTAAACGCTTAAAATATTCTGCAGAGTATAAACAATAAATCTAGCTGAAAAGGAAAAATTGATTTTCTGAAAATCTTAAGGTGGTGTAACTAATAAAATTTTGTTGTTCTTCAGATATTTCCGAAGATTCGAATATTAATAAAAACGATTCCCCGTTATCAGTAATACTACTACAATATTATATCGTATTTTTTTATAATAAGCAGTTTAAAAAGTTGCAATGTATTGGAGCTTACAATATTATTAGAACAAATTTCAAAAAGTAAATGAGTTGTATAACACTTTACAATCTTATTCGATAAAAATTCTGGATGCAAAATAATTGTAAGCGAAGTTACAACGGTATAACTGCAAACATTACGATTTCTGTTTAATGTCATTCAGTTATGGCTATTTTGATAAATACTTGCGCCAGGTAAAATGCTTGATTTGTACAGTAGGATAAAGTGTTTGTTTTCTTTTTCAAAAAGCACTATGGTATATTACATATCGAGAGTTGTAAGAGACATATTACGCACGAGTCAAAAAATTTACGCACGAGTGCGAAATTATACCAGGTCGTAATAAATTACGCTACCAACACAATGTTGATAAAAATCCCTAATTGTGTGATTTTATTCTACAACACACGGATAAGCTTACTCAGTGTATTGCACAATTGCGTTTATTTTCAGTAGTTGTAGAAAAAATACATAAAACACTTTTAAGATTAAAACGAAACTGGCAAAAAATAAATTGAAAAAAATCCGGGATGAGCAGTTTCAGGCAAACAAATATTTTTCTATTATTATTAATTAACTGATTGTCTTACCGAATTATATAATATAATATTATTTCGGATTTTTCATTTTTGAAATTTTTATTTGATACAAAATGTAATATCTAAGCTTAGTCAGTGTACAATTGTGTTTATTTTCAGCAGTTGTAGAAAAAATACATAAAACACTTTTAAGATTAAAACGAAACTGGCAAAAAATAAATTGAAAAAAAATCCGGGATGAGCAGTTTCAGGCAAACAAATATTTTTCTATTATTATTAATTAACTGATTGTTTTACCGAATTATATAATATAATACTATTTCGGATTTTTAATTTTTGAAATTGTTATTTGACACAAAATGTAATATGCAAGCTTACTCAGGGTATTGTACAATTGCGTTTATTTTCAGCAGTTGTAGAAAAAATACATAAAACACTTTTAAGATTAAAACGAAACCGGCGAAAAATAAATTGAAAAAAAAATCCGGGATGAGCAGTTTCAGGCAAACAAATATTTTCCATTATTATTAATTACCTGATTGTTTTACCGAATTATATAATATAATACTATTTCGGATTTTTAATTTTTGAAATTGTTATTTGACACAAAATGTAATATGCAAGCTTACTCAGGGTATTGTACAATTGCGTTTATTTTCAGCAGTTGTAGAAAAAATACATAAAACACTTTTAAGATTAAAACGAAACTGGCAAAAAATAAATTGAAAAAAAAATCCGGGATGAGCAGTTTCAGGCAAACAAATATTTTCCATTATTATTAATTACCTGATTGTTTTACCGAATTATATAATATAATACTATTTCGGATTTTTAATTTTTGAAATTGTTATTTGACACAAAATGTAATATGCAAGCTTACTCAGTGTATTGTACAATTGCGTTTATTTTCAGCAGTTGTAGAAAAAATACATAAAACACTTTTAAGATTAAAACGAAACTGGCGAAAAATAAATTGAAAAAAAAATCCGGGATGAGCAGTTTCAGGCAAACAAATATTTTTCAATATCTTTTGTATTCCAGAATTGGAAGTTTCATTCAATCCTGAATGGAATCAAATCGCTAATCCCTTAATAGCATTTTCAGCCATTTCATTTCGGCCAGTTTCAATTTTTTCCTCGAATTTGAATCAGCAGCGTCTCAGAATCAGAACCGCATTGTTATTAATTGTGTAATTATATGTGAGAAGTCGGCGAAGGTCCCGACTAGTGGGCGAGCGGTAGTACGACGGTAGCGCAGGTCCGGGCGGCGTCGCGGCGCATGGCGTCGACCCGGGAGCCAGTGTAGTACCGCATCGCGACTCGAACCCTCCGCGATCTGGTTCCGAGACGCGTTTTAAACCACGCCGACAAGTAAATTAATTTCGGAAAAAAAACTAAAAAAAAAAGAAGTTATTTGTGAACGGAAAGTACTTGCGCACAAGTTACAAGTGACGAGTTGGCTCGCAACGTTTTGACGGTTAGTATTTTCGAACTTTTTGAACGCATGGCACAATAATTCGCCAATATTTACCAAGGGATTACCTTGCACGCAAACAGCTATAAATTAATTAACTGCTTTCACCAAACATGTCGTTTCTGAAAGTAAACAAGAAAACAATCAGTTCCGTTCGAATTTGAGCCAATCGCTTTTTAATTTTAATTGTTGAAATTTTGTTCAAGGTTCCCCTCGTCCGTGCCACGTCCGGCTGTGTATCGCAACAGACATATGAGATTAAGGGATTTAATCGCCAGTTTCAGTGATGTGTGTAAAGACTTGTGTGGACTGTAGTGTTTGAACATGGTTACACCTCAAGGATTTTTCATTAAAGTCGCGATACTAATCGTGATCGCTTCCACAGGTTGGTTCCCTTTGGTGTGAGAATTTGCATTAGGGATTGTTTCTAAATAGTTGATCGTTATCAATCATAAACGGGAAGGGTTCGCCGAAGCCATCAAAACTTGCGATTTAGGTCATTATGAATTATTTCACGTTAAGATGTAACCTGCGTCATAATTGACAAATACCGGTTTCGGGTACCGGTGCGGTTGGATGCGGACCGACTCTCCTGTTTAGGTAATGCGTTGCTGATTAATAACGGCTGAATGGGTTCGATGGGAATGCAGTCCTGAATGTGGCGGTTCAAGTGGACGAACGCGATTCAAATTGATCTCCATTGATTAATTTCGTTTTTCATGAAAATTAGGAAAAGTTGTCTGCAATTCGGTTGTTAACATCTCGGATAAATTAAGGGAATAATCGAGTTTAATTTTCCAGTGCGGAATTTAAAGTGTTTTTGAGCTTGCAGTAAAGTTTCCGGCGTTATGTTACCCACCTAAAATTGTTTGTTTGATGGTATCCATAAAAGTTCTTGCAGTTTGGAACTTTTAGTTGAAAATAGTTGTAAATTTCAGTTGAGGAGCAGACTTTCAAATTGCATGTTGTCCATTTTTACAAATTTTCAGGAGAAGCAAAATACTGTTACAGACTAACTAATCGCGAGAAAAAATGCTGCTTAGTATAATAATAATGTCATCAGGTGTAAATATCGTTATCACTAGTTTTGGTACAAGGAAGTCAAAACACAACTGAAAAAATCCAAAAAGCTTTTGGACATCAAGCACTTTGTTTGGGTTGGTTGGACAAAATACGATTTGAATGTCGCCAAGTCAAATAAACAAAACAAAACTATGGTATTGTCTGGAATTTTAATAATAAAACAGTGATATAACGAAGAAAAAGCTGCTATATTAATACCAAGAACAACCTTAAGTTAAAATAAATTTCATGTTATTAAAAAAAATTGTTTCCATTAAACTTTTTAAATAAATTCATTATCATCATTTTCAGCGCATTCACACACTTCGTCAGCCTCTTCTTGCTTTTGAAGATCTTCATTTTTACTGTTCGCTGCAACAGCTGTTTCAAAAATTTCAGTCATCCATTTTAATTCCGGGTCTGTCTCGTACCATTCGTCTCCAGATAACGTGACAAGTAATTTTTTTAAACTATCAAGTTTTTTTTGTTTGATTTGATGTCCTAGAGGTACTTCAGAAAGTACGATTTGATCCAAACGCTTACGAGGTTTTAGCAGAGTTTGAAATGTTTTTGTTGGATCATCGGATCGATATAAGACTTCAGATTTCATCACTACTCCTGAAGTCGGCCTCTTTTTAATGATTATTCTCTTACTTGAGCTAATTCCTATAACTTTTTTTAAATAACCTGATGCATTTTTAATATTCACTAATGACCAGTCAGTTCCAAGCTTTCTGATTTCTCCCACTTTTGAGTAAATTTCCCAATATTTTTCAGGAGTTTTTATAACCGCATGGCGTCTTAACATTTTTTCCACCCTCCCAAAAATTCTATCTGCAGGGAGATATGAATGTCCACGCACCGGAAATGTTACCTCTATTTTCTTAATCGTTTCTGGAGCGCAGGTATGTAGCCACAACATGAGCATATGGATAATAAAACTGTTTTTATTTTGCCCTCCGCATCCATCAGAAAAGAGACGAAGAGTGTCTATATTAGGTGGAAAATTGATCTTTTTTAGAAAATGAAGTAGTGCTGAAGATATTTCTGTGGCTCCCCTGGCAGCTTGATGCTCCATCCATGAATAAAATACTGGATCTTTACAGGTTGTAGATGTAATACAAAAAAAGTAAAAGGACAGCTGCTGTGCATAAAATGCATCCTGTATAGGTACCTTTGGTAGAATCTGAATTTGCTGCAGGTCAAAACAAAATGAAATTGAGTTAGGCAATTCTTCCTTCATTAATTTATGGAACTGGGAGGCTCTAAATTTGTGAACTGTTAACTGGGTTATTAATTGGTTTTTATTGATATTATCCTTGGCATTACTGATTTGTGTGCTTGTTCTAACACAATAATTACATACGTCTGTAGCCGGGTTACCAAAACCTATGTTAAAGTTATTGCTAAATATCCTGCTAAAGTATTTGTAATTAACTTTTTTGTCTTCGGTCACTTTTGCATTGTACAAATTCCAAAGCTTAGCAATACTGTATTCGGCGGATAAGTATATTCTTCTTGATTTCCGACGACCATAATGGCTTTCTTTACCTTTTAATTGAGTAATGAACCTTTTCACCTCCGTGAATTTCTCAATATTTTTTTGGGACTTTCTATCACCACCTCTTGTTTCAACAAGTTGAGATCCTATAGTTATTTTTTTGCATATTGTATTTATGCGTCTTTGCGAAACACTAAACAGAGCTCTAAACACTTTCTGGCACACCTGGTTTTTACTACCTTTTATAAATACCTGGGAAAGATGAGAAATCAAGAGTAAAATACTATTGTTGACAAACACTTTCAAATGGCTACTTACAAAATAATTAACAGCAAAATTATGAGCTCTTCCATCTTCTTTCCGACTTCGTTTCCGCTTTGGTTTTTTAATTTCCATATAGCTTGCAAGCATGTTGTCTTGCGTAATTTTGCTTGGATTTTCAAAAAAAGTTTTACGAATTTTTAGCATATCTTCTTTTAATATTTCTTGGCAATCTAAGTTACTATTATTATGCTTACAAACTATGTTGAAATTATCCAAGTTAATGTCCAAATTTGAATATCTTTAAAATTAACAGCAATACATTAATAACATTTTTAAAATTTTTAACCTTAAAATTACCTTATTTCTTTTTTTCTTTCACGCGATGTTGTAGACCTTTTTCTTTTTCTACTACCTCTGTCGATGCTATCACCAACAATATGTTCACCTTCTAGAACTTCCATTTAAAACAATAAACAACTTGTATTGTTAATAATGTATCCACAGCACAACACGAAATGAACGAATATACCATCACAACGCATTTTGTCCATTGTTTTTGGACAAAATGCACTTTGAAAGTATAACGAGACTGGACTAAATTCCGTTTGTTTGTCTAGCTGGTTTTTCCCCTTTAATAAAACGAAAATTTAATGCAGATTAACCGTCCAAGTGCTTATAAAAAAGCAGCATTTTGACCTTACGAATACAGTGCCACCTTTTTCTCAAATATGGAAAAAATGGACAAAATGCAATTTGAAAGTCTGCTCCTCAGTTAGTTTGCAAATTTATCGGTTGGATTTGATATTTGCAGATGGACTTCATACTCGCCACTTGGACTTATTGTGCCACCTGGATTTGATATTTGATATTTCGATTTTATACTTACCATTCGAATATTTATAATATTTCCACAATAATTTAAAAAGAGCAACAATTTGAAAACAAATTATAATTTTTCAAAATAGTACAAAAAGCAAAATAACAAATAGGTATAATTAAAATAACCAAAATAATAATAATAATAATAGATTGTAATCTTTTTTGACCAATGTACCAAACATGGAACAATCTCAGGTAGTGGTTCAGTCAAAATCACATCATTAGTTGATAATATCATAGTTGAATCTTGGTTTATAATATTATTACTTTCTAATAACACAGCCGTTTCTTCTATCAACATTTCATCATTTTCGTTAGTTAAAAAAATTATATTATTTTGCAAAACTAAAACTAGGTCTTTTACAAAGAATTTAGAAGTTCGAAATTATTCGGAGTTTGAACGTCTACTAGAAAATTGAAGCTACTTGATTCAGTCTTATCGTTTGGTACAGTCATTTGCTCACAATTATTTGGCGTTTGAATATCTACTGAGAGATTGGAACTACTTGTTTCAGTCTCATCATTTGGTACAGTCATTTCTAAGTCGCAGTTTTTGTTTTTTGACAGGTTGTGTTCCTGTAGCATAGTGAATATTTTTTTCGTCCTGGAATTCATCCTTCTGAAAAGATCAAAATGGTATAAGCGCCAAAACTAAAACCGCGATTATCTGACAGATATATTATCTAACTTATTAAATTAGGCAATTTTAGTTCCAAATAAATTAAAGTATAATTTCTGCTTGTAAAAATTGTAAGTTAGCTTCTAAATATTACAAATTGTTTGTTTAATTATACTAATGTATTTGCATGGGAAAATGTCGCTTATACCAATCTAATATTTTTATAGAAAAATTGACATAAATGCCAAATATTTAATTAAGATTTTGAAGACGAAAACAAAAATAACAATGAAAACAAAAATATTTAAGAAGTTTACTGTTCTAGAAATGGGAAAATATAAAAATTTTAGTATTTCTCTACTTACATTTATGAAATTACACTGTGTTTATGTGCTGTACTATTCTTATGAGAATTTATGTCTTACCAATTTACGCATATGTGGTAATATGGCGTTTTTGCAAACTTAAAATCTAAATAACTATTTACTATATTTTTTGTCGCTTATACCATTTAACATTCTCTTTGAAGTGATACCAATATCTCAAATTCGAATTTTTGGCATTTATGTCTTTTTTATGGTATAAATCCGTCGCTTTATCAATGGACTTCATACTTGCCACTTGGACTTAATATTTTTGCCAGTTGGATTTAATACTTGATATTTGGACTTTGCACTTGTCATTTGATTTATCAAATTCAACTTCACTTGCTATATTGTTCTTGCCACTTTATGGACATGAAGTGGCACATTAAAGTTTATTGAAATTCTCCAACTAAAAATTATTCATCTTATCACTTAAATTTGGACTTAATATTTGCCACATTTGAATAACAACTTTTTTGCAAACCACACTTGCGGCAAATCGCCTGATTGTTAAGCAATCTCATCACGATTTAACTTTTCCACAATTACATCAGATTTTGCGGTAAGTGCAGAAAAGTTTTTTGCAAGATTGTCCGCCAAAGTTAAAAACAGCCAGTCAATAAAAACTTATTCGCGCCGTCTTGTTGTTTTCGACGGCATTTAGTGACTCATTAAATTCTAATTGCTTTTTAATTAACTCCGCACTCTTTCTTTCCATTAAGAGAACGAAAAAATATCATTTCCGAGATATTTACAATTAGCGCAGAGAGAGATGCTTTATGCATATCAACTTTAATTTCAAATTAAAAGGAAAACGCTTTTCGCGTTTTATTCGAAGAGGAGAGGAGAGTAACGACCGAAAAGATTCTTCAGAAAATTAAAGTGGCTGTAGATAAAATGTCTTGATTTCGCGTCCTGCAGACAGGGGAGTTGTAAGAATAATAAACCTTCATCTATATTCATGAAACGTCTTCCGTGGTCTCTCATGTCCACAACCCGAGGGGCTACGCACACTGTTATAACGAACAAAAGTTCCGTTTCAGACACCTAAACACGGATATTGAACTTTTTAACAATGTGTACTTATTTCTCGAGCTTGCAGTCGACGCGGCGCGTTTATGATGAAAGTATGCGGAACCGCGGGTTCAATAATTTCATTCCTGTGCGTTGTGTGAGAGTAAGTGATCAATCAATCGGCAGCAGATTTTAGAGAATAGAACTTTTTAGTCACTTGGGTTTAAAAACTGTCATTTAAACTTAATATTTGCCACTTGGACTTCATACTCGCCACTTGGACTTCATACGTTCCACTTAGATTTAATATTTGCCACTTGGACTTAATATTTTTTACAATGATTTCACGTTACTTAGATTTAATTCTCGCCATTTGGACTTAAAAGTCGTCACCTGGACTTAATACTCGCCACTTGGACTTAATATTAACTGAAATCAAAAATTACGTTTTAAAAGTGGATTATTTTAAATTTATGGTTGGTGACTGTTTGATAATTCGATAATTTCATTCCCGTGCGTTGTGTATAAGCAAGTGATCAACCAATCGGTAGCAGATTTTAGAGAATAAAGTTTTTTATTTACTTGGGTTTAAAAACTATCATTTAAATTTGATATTTGTCACTTGGACTTCATACGCGCCATTTGCATTTAATATTTGTCACTTGGATATAATATTTGTCACTTAGACTTAATATTTTTACAATGACTTCACGCCACTTGGATTTAATTCTTGCCATTTGGACTTAAAAGTCGCCACTTTGACTTAATATTAACTGAAATCAAAATTACGTTTTGAAAGTGGATTATTTTAAATTTATGGTTGGTGACTGTTTGATAATTCGATAATTTCATTCCCGTGCGTTGTGTATAAGTAAGTGATCAACCAATCGGTAGCAGATTTTAGAGAATAAAGCTTTTTAGTCACTTAGGTTTTTAAAAACCATCATTTAAATTTGATATTTGTCACTTGGACTTCATACTCGCCACTAGCATTTAATATTTGTCACTTGCATTTAATATTTGTCACTAGGATTTAATATTTGTCACTTGGACTTAATATTATTACAATGACTTCACGCAACTTGGATTTAATTTTCGCCACTTGGATTTAAAAGTCGCCACCTGGACTTAATACTCACCACTTGGACTTAATATTAACTGAAATCAAAATTACGTTTTGAAAGTAGATTATTTTAAATTTATGTTTGGCGACTGTTTGAGGATAAATTTCCAAGAAGTTAGTTACGCAGGTAACTACGATATTGTCCGTTCAGATAATTTTATCTCGGAAGGCAATAAAAGCAAGCATTTCTTTACGAAATGATTTAATTATTAATTAATTAAAATAATGAGATAGCTAACAAATTCTCTGAGGTAGTCGAAAAACAGCTAACGTTCTAACTTAAACTAAATGCACATTCCTGTTAGTGCATCTAATTTCAGTGAATTATTTACTCATCGGAAAACAGCTTTTATGCGCGATAATTTACATTATAAATGCGCCTCTTGAAATAATATCTTGAATGAGAATATGGCTGATGAATATTAAACAAAGATTTGTAATTAATATTTTCGTTTATAAAACAGTGGTTCCAACCAAATATGAGTTGACCCTTGAATTAACCATCAAATTAAGAATTTAAAAAAAAAAACAATAACTAGAAAGTCCCGGGTTCGAACCTCAGTTACGACGTCGGTATCTGGCTCAGTCACCATTTGATAAAAAAATGACTCACCGACCAGTGGACGCTTGAAAACATGTAACGTGGGAACAAATAATCTTAAAAATCCCATTAAAAATTGAAAATAGCTGCAGAGCTTATGTAGGGCGGACGCACATACCAACCCCGATGAATATTTAATCCAAATCGTACTTATAACTTTCAGTTTGAATAACAACGGTTCTTACAGAGCCAGTCAAAGGAAAATGCTCTTAAATTTTCTTTCAGGAGCTTAAATTCTGTTTTAATTCTATAATCAATACTTGAGAGGCCTCTGTGACTGTTTGGGGAGATTAAAACTTAAGAATTTTAAAATCGACGAAAAAACGCCTACAAGTTAGAGTCACGTGTGTCTGATCTAATAAAGGTCATCAGTGTCGCGTAATTGTAAACCGGCGCATTGTGGTCACGTACTTCGGTGACTCGACTCCCTCGAGGACAACGTAGCTTTAGGGTCGTGGCTCATGCTGATCATTAGAGCTTTCGCCAGGTGGGACGCAATGCCCAGATTAGTTCAAAGGCACTACAAAATTTGCTAACGTCGGTTTAATCATAATTTTTTCGGGCGCTTAAGCCGAATAGGGAAATTCGAAAAGATGGTCCAATTTCGGCGCGCTTAAGGAAGATTACGCTGAAGCTTCCACCGTGAGAGCTGGCTGAATTTTCACTTAACTCTGCCCGTCAATTATGCGCTCCTTTATGAGGCACCGAAATTATGTGAGATTAATTGAGGCAAAAATGGCCACATCAATGTTTACTGAAACTATTTTTTTGATTAAAGTTTCGCAATAACATCAATCGATTTTATTATCAAAGTTTTCCGTTGTTTCCAGTGATGAATTTACACAGAGAGAAAAGAAGGGGAAAATTTGTTAATAACAAGGTCACTTCGTTAATTATTAGCAAATATTGATTGATATTTGGCCCAACATATGTTTATTTACCATTGGCTGACAGTTTATTAATAGGATTTCAATTAGCTTCATTTACTACTAACACATTGTTATTTATAATAAAGTAAGCAATTATTAAAAACAGAAAAGAATTTGGTAATAGTTAACACAAGTTTAGTTACACCAAATAAATGTATTATTCAGTCTTAATTTGCTTTATTTTGGAGGAATAGTTGTTTATTAATAAAAAATAAATGTATATTAAAATCAAATAAATATTTGTTATTAATAAATATTTTCTCATTAATATTTGTTAACATTAAATATACATTTAATAATAGTAAATAATAATACAACCAAGATTTATTAATTATTTATATCATTTTAATATAAGTTGTTTTTTACTAATGAATTTCAGTTAACAATTAAATTAGCATATTGATAATAACAAATAATATGTGGGAAATATTTACTATAAACCCTTCATTATTTATTCATAAATATTTTATAAATTGGATTTTTAATAATAATCTCATATTGAACTGAAATTTTTTATTTAAAATGAATAAAAATATTTAAAATACAATGAAATAAAATAAACATGAAACAAAACTTATACCTATAAATTTAAAAAATATATATTAGAGGATCATTCAATGTGAAATGTATTAGAAATGCTTATAAAATGTCTAAATAATACAGTTGGTGTCGTTATAGATACCTATTAATATTCTTGGTTCATTCAGGAAATAAATTTACGTCCATCGCCGATTAAATGAATATTTGTGGGAAAAGTGCAACAAATATTTTTAATGTCAATAATTTGTTTAGAAGTGGAAAAATCATCATCAGTCACTTTATATGCTTAAAATTTTTTATCAATATCATAACAAACAATTGTTTTATATATTAAATACATTTGTTTGTCAGCAGTGTACAATACATTAACAACCTTTCCAAAAACTGGTTCACCCTATACATCCCGAATTACTTGAACGATTATACCATTTTTAAAAATGATGGCGTGTTTCATATTATTATTTTAATGCACTTCTCAACACTACTGAATAACGCAAAGAAATGATTTGGCTGTTAATGCAAACATTCGGTTCAATTGTAAAATAATCATTTTTTTATCTTAGACAACTTACCTTTTCAACAAATGAGTATTTATTTTTGATAAAAATGTACAAATGTATTTTCTTTCACTAACAATGAATTAGTACCAAATAGTCATTACACATAAAAAAACTTTAATTATTATAAACAAATACCCATTGTTATACTTAATAAATTTTTGTTTGCATGAATTGAGAACATATTTGTTTTCAAATAATATGTTGATCTCAAACAAAGTCGAAAGTAATAGATAGTTTATTTCTAAAAAATAAATTGATATATAAGAATTGGTAGTAGTTAATAAAGTGTACTTTTTGACAATTTAAATACTTAAACATAAATAAATCAGTTGCAAATGCGCGTTTTTTTACTATTAGACTGACTATTTCTTTCAGTGCAGAACACAAGTTTCTGCGACTTGTCAAATCTGAACTATTCATTTGGCGATATTTATTTTCATTTTGATTTTAAATTTAGGCCATTTTTTATCGATTTTGTTCCATTGACACAAGTGTCGACATCAATGTCAAGTATAATTTAGTTCAAATTTCGGCGACACAAGTGTCGACATTAATTTCAATCACGAATGAAAAAGATTCCAGAATGACACTAATCGTTTTTGAGAAATGAAACTTGGAAATTTCGAAACGGCTGTTTTAAATTCAGAGAGAAACAAACTTATTTTTGTAGCAATAAATTCAGCACGAGCCTGGAGGCTGCTTTAAAAATAGCGGTTACATATTTGAAATTGTTTCAGAATTGAAAATTGCTCTCTTATAAATTGCACGCATATGACGTTCAGAACCGCTAAGTGGCGGTGAGATAAAATTTTCCCGCACAGTGTCGTAAAATGCAGCCCTCCATTATCGCCGAAGCAAGTCGGTATTTATTCAAATGTTTGCCTTATATCTCCGATACAATATTCGCGCTTCGGAGCTTACCCGGAGATAAGTCGGCGATAATGGGCATTAATGATGTGTTGAAATCTCGGGATAAATTTGCTCGCGTCTGAGCAGCCATAACCGCTTATGAATTGTGTCACTTGAATCTTGGTTAAAGTTAGATTAAAGAACATCGGCCCAGATAATTTAATTTGAACCAATGGCGCTTAAACAGACGAATGTTTGTGTAATGAGTCGATTTGTTGCACGAAAGCTACACAGAAATTGTTTCGACACTAGTTGCCGACACTTTATCAAAAAAATTTTATATGGGAAAAACTTTCATCTATGGTTTCTTTGAAAATCTAAATCTGCCAAAAGTTTGTGCATGTTTAGAAAGTCAAAATGAACTACTCGGATTCTGCAAGCGATTTTTGGTTTCAGAGAAAATGGAATTTAACGAAATTTCAAAAACTGAAATAAATCATGATTTTAAAATGAAAATTATTTTTGACGAAAATTGGGTAACATTAGTTAGATATTCAGTAGATGCGATGCCAATTATGAAATCAGATCAGTCTCTTTAACATTGTAACTAGCAAAACGTAATTTTTCAGAAGAGCGTTTTAAAGATTCTACATCTTTTCTTTTCTGTTTTCTTGAAGAGGTCATTCTTTTTTGGGTTTGAAATTGATGGATACTCATTTATTTTAACTCATATAACTTCACTGTATAATTTATTTTGAGAAAATTATTGATTTCACGGATTTACCAGCGTTTACCATTGTTCATAGAAGTAATGTTTGCAGTTATACCATTGTAACTTCGCTTACAATTATTTTGCACACAGAATTTTTATCGAATAAGATTATAAAGTCTTTTACAACTTTACTTTTTGAAATTTGTTGTAATAATATTGTAAGCTCCAATACATTGCAACTTTTTAGACTGATTATAACAATAATTATAATAAAATACGATATAATATTTTAGTAGTATTACTGATAACGGGGAATCATTTTTATTAATATTCGAATCTTCGGAAATATCTGAAGAACAACAAAATCTTTTTAGTTACATCACCTTGAGATTTTCAGAAAATCAATTTTTTTTCGGCTAGATTTATTGTTTATACTTTGCAGGATATTTTAAGCGTTTAACCGTTTGAAAGTTCAAATTATTTTCGGAGTTCCAGCAATTTGAAGTGAGCATAGCAAAGTACGGCCGCATCTTGGGTACTTTGTTCAAACTGGTGTTCAAGATATCTGGAAATTTACTCAACCGATTTTGATAAAACTTGTACCACGTATTCTTTATATTATCTAAAATGTAGCATAGGACTTTTATGATTTTAATAGCTGCGTCAAAAACGCATTTTAAGTTTTAGCTTGTTTTCTAATTTACTCAAAATACATATAACTTAACAATTTATGTGAATAAATACAAAAAAAGTGTATTTTTCTTTTAAACGCACCAGAAAGTTATAATAATATCATCGTCATATTTTATACAAATTCGTGAGTAGTCATGAATACTTAACAGTATGAGTTAATCCTAGATTAATTTCAGTGTAACAATTGTTGAAGTTATATCATCGATTGTTTTGTATTTAAATTATTGCTAAGTGTGGTCCAAATATTTGGTTATTAAAGATTCCACACCACACATTCGTATTGATTCCGTGCTTCTATTTGAAAATCTGAATTTTCATCTGCTCATCAACGGCCATTCTGCGAGTTTACATCTCCATTGGAAGGAACTGTTCGCAAAATTTGCAGCTGGTGTTCTTCGTCAGTGATCCAATGACCATGTGGATGTTTAAATTTATTTGCAATGGTTCCCGTACTTTTAAATTTTGAATAAATTTGTCCAACTGTTGTATGCGAGATATTTTTACCAGGATGTCGGTGATTAAAAATTAATTAGCTCTGTCTCTCTCGACGTTTCATATTTGTCACCTACAATTAAAACAATTTCAATTTTCTCACTTTTACTTAATCGGGTTTTAATGATCTTTCTATAAATCTGCTAAATAAGTATGCAAATTATAAGATAATTGAAGTTTATGACAAGTTTTCGCAAGTGCGTGCAAACATGATGTTTATTAAATTTTAAGAAAGAACTTATTTCATGCAAATTGTGTTTGTATTTTTCCATAAGTCCCTCACAAATGGCCGACTCCCCAACAACGTTAGTGCAACCTAAATACCGTAGAATTTAGTGCGCGCTGGCCATAACTAATTATTCACTCCTGCAAACAATCGTCGCAAATTTCATGAAACCAAAATTATTTTTGTGTTTCGCCATCTCCACCAATCCTTTATGTTTCAAGGCCCACTTTTTGCCAGATGTGTTGCCTAAATTGAATCACCCTGTACGTTAATGACTAGGATACTATTCGCACTAGAATTACAATTAGTTTTAACTAATTCATTTTAATGTTCCAACATAAACAACGCACCTTTCAGAATTTATGTAAATAGTCTCCAACCCAAAACACAAAAAACAGCTTTAGCTAAACAACATGCAGAGATTTGCTCATTTGGAACGCTCTTAACGTACGTTTAAAAATAGCGAGGGTCGAAGGACGATTATCATCATTGCGAATGTAACGTCGATACATTTCCGTTTACCCTAAACGAACACGGGATAATGAAAGAAATAAAATTTCGTGCGCGTGACGCTCATCATTGTTTATAAACGGAATAAAATTCTCAGCCCGTCCGCAATTCATTCTAGCGAACGCCCTTTGCAGCTTTATGGACTCGAAAGGAGGGCGAGGTCCGTAAAAGGAGACAATAAAAAAATTAATACCTGCGACAGAGGGCACTAAAAGCGATAATGGCCCTTGTTCGAATTCTGTCGACTTATATTTTCAGTTAAGTAAAAACAATGCCCCGCGAAGGCAATAAAGCCTAACGAGATACATTTTTGGGGCAATCACATCGGTAGCTGAAATTAACAACCTTGTAACTGACAATTTTTCGATTTTCACTTTTTTCACGTTTGATATCTTGACTGTGATTTACATGATTTAGTAAACTCAAATTATTTTTTATTTTTTGTTTTATTATAAAAAAAATCAATTTTTATCTCATTGCATCTGCAATAACGTACTTACCAACAGATAAAACATGGTAAAGAATTTTACTGAAATTAATGCTTAATACTTTACCTTTCCAAGAACTAACAAATTTACAAAAATAAAATTGTACCAAAGCTTATAATGTTGTTGCTGGAATAATACATTCTTTTACGCTCTTTCATAGGAATGTTAATGATTCTTACAATGTTATTCTTCGGATTTCTTTAAGATTTATTGACTTACAATGTTCTTGCATAAATGGTTTTCGGACTAAACGACGACTACGCATTACAATGTTGTTTCCCGCTTAAAATTCGGTAACATCGAAACAAGGTAGTTTGATTTTATTCGTATTTTGTAAATATGAGTGAATTATATTGTTAGTAAAGCAATATTGTCATGTCTTCACGTGGAAGGAAAATTTTGGAGTTGCTACAAAATCAACACGGTAAGTAAGACTTGTTAATTACTGCATTGGTTCAACCTAACCTCGTTATTTTAACTCAAACAACCGCCTAAGACACCACCTTGGCGCTTGGAAAAATGAGTATAAATATAATTTTTTTTTGACTCGGCTATTAAAATCATAAAAGTCCTATGCTACATTTTAGATAATATAAAGAATACGTGGTGTAAGTTTTATCAAAATCGGTTGAGTTAATTTCCAGATATCTTGAACACCAGTTTGAACAAACTTCCCGAGATGCGGCCGTACTTTGCTGTGCTCACTTCAAATTGCTATAACTCCGAAAATAATTTGAACTTTAAAATGGTTAAACGCTTAAAATATCCTGCAAAGTATAAACAATAAATCTAGCCGAAAAGGAAAAATTGATTTTCTGAAAATCTCAAGGTGGTGTAACTAATAAGATTTTGTTCTTCAGATATTTCCGAAGATTCGAATATTAATAAAAATGATTCCCCGTTATCAGTAATATTATATTATATCGTATTTTATTATAATTATTGTTATAAGCAGTCTAAAAAGTTGCAATGTATTGGAGCTTAAAATATGATTACAACAAATTTCAAAAATGAAAGTTGTAAAACACTTTATAATCTTATTCGTTAAAACTTCTGGGTGCAAAATAATTGTAAGCGAAGTTACAATGGTATAACTACAAACATTACTTCTATGAACAATGGTAAACGCTGGTAAATCCGTTAAATCAATAATTGTCTCAAAATAAATTATACAGTGATGTTATATGAGTTAAAATAAATGAGTATCCATCAATTTCAACCCAAAAAAGAATTATTTCCTCAAGAAAACGGAAAAGAAAAGATGTAGAATCTTTAAAACACTCTCTTGAAAGATTACGTTTTGCTAGTTACAATGTTGTTCATTGCTGCTACCGACATTTTCTGCCTAGCGTGCTGTTTGCGCCCCAAACCGTCCCTATCGCGGTATTTACAGTTGACAACGCTTGAAATTCCGCATTATTGCAGATAGTTCCGATTTGCGCCGGGACGGCGTAATTTAACCGGAAGAAAAACTCACTCATAAGAGCCCTTGAACGAGCAGAATCCAAAAAAATTAAAAATTTCATCAACTTCCAGCAATCGTGACTGGACCAGGCGCGCCTCTTACCAGATTCGTACCGGGACTTTTTAAATTTTCTCAGAAAGTTTAACAATCGAAATTAATTTGGAAAACATGTTTCTCATAACTTTCGGTGCCTTGTAATAACAAAAAAGTTTCTCCGAGAAAGTTCTAAATCAATTAGCTCGGATGGAAAAAAATTGGGACGTATCGATTTTGACGCAGTTACACTGAAGATTTTCCAAGCCTCAATTTTGGACGAGGAACCGTGCAAAAATGAAGTGTAATCGTTATTTCCGCTTGATTATCAGCCGGTTCGAACGGTCAAGGAATAATTGGTATGCAAAACGAGTCAGACGGGCATCATCCGGATTTAAATATTAACATCCGGTCGCAAGGATATCCGTGTATGTTGTGGTTGTATAATCCTACCTTCGGAATTAGCTTTAGGATATTTTGGGTGAAGCGAGGTGAAGAGTATTGGTTTTCGGCATTTATACGAAACTCGACTGCGAATGAATACTAATTTCATTTCTAGAGACTTTGAATTTCCAATCTGATATTTTTGAGAATTTATCGAATTATCAGTGAAAATTATCATTTTTAGAGTGGTTAGAAACGCTGTATTAATCGCTCGAGTGGGACACGAGGGCCGATTACGTCGTTTCTAAAATAAAAATCAAGTTATAATAGAAATAAATTCATTGATAAGTATTTGTCACGAAATTAAATCTATCAATTAAAAAAAAAATTTTTTTTTAATATCGTTTTTTTAATTTTTTAATTTTAATTTTAATTTTAATTTTTTTTTGCAATCAGAATAGTATTACATCCTTTGTTATACAGTGCCAGCCATATTGTTCGCACCATATGGGAAAAACTTTCATCTGCGATTTTTTAAAAAATCTAAATCTGCCAAGAGTTTTATTGACATAAATTGTTAAGTTACATGTATTTTGAGTAAATTAAAAAACAAGCTGAAACTTAAAATGTGGTTTTTCGTGATAAAAAGGCTTTGCACCACAAATGTAAAATAACATGACAAAATTTCTTTTGAAACTAAAAATTTCATTTGCAATATCAGATTGTACCAGTTTAGTTCATTTTTTCAAGACAAAAGTAAACAAACTAACTATACTTAAATTTGAAATTGTAAGAAAAAGTTGAAATTTGAAAAATAACAATTTTTTGGACATCTGTTGAAGAAACTCATCTGATTTCATAATTGGCGTCGCATCTACTGAATATCTAACTAATATTACCCAAATTTCGTCAGAAATAATTTTCATTTTAAAATTATAATTTATTTTCAGTTTTTGAAGTTTCGATAAATTCAATTTTCTCTGAAACCAAAAATCGCTTGCACAATCCGAATAGTCCATTTTGGGTTTTTGAACATTCACAAACTTTTGGCAGATTTAGATTTTTTTAAAAATCCAAGATGACAGTTTTTCCCATATGGTGCGAACAATATCGCGGTCACTGTATAAAAAAAATATTGGAGTGCCGTTGACAGTGAGACACCCTGTATAAAATAATTAGATTGTTAATTGTCAATCAATTGCAGAACAATAAACTTGCAGAAATCAATTTAATTGCATTGGAATGCTAACTAACTAATACTAACTAATAATCAACCGATAACTTGAATTGTGCAAATGGTCGAAATGTACACTTCCAGATGCATTAAATGACACGGCGATTTACTGCGTCTTAAAACCGACTCGTAAACCTCAATATAAAAGTCAATTTTTATCCCCACAATCTTCATATTGCGTAATTTTAATGGCCACTAAAGCACAGTGGATCTTTGTAATGCGAAATCCATGCCGCCCTTAATTAGGTTGTATAAATTTTATGCGACGTTGTTAAAAATTCTAAAAAGTTCGTTTTTATAAAATCCAATCTGCCGTCGCGGCCCCTTGTAACTTTTTACGTCCATTTTATAATCGCAGTGATCAATTTGCAACCTAAAAACTTTGAAACCGTTTTTTTAATAAAGGACAAAGATTAAAACAATTAATCAGTTTGAAATTCGCGGCGCAAAAAAATCAGTTTCGATTATTCGAATAAGGCAAGAAAAATTTAGTTTAATTAAAATGTTCGGCGTCTAACAAGATGCTGGAAAAGTTTTTTTGGCTGTAAGGGAGGATTACAAAAACAGCTAGTTGGTGTCTTATCGTCTAATTCGACTCATCCACCTTCTTTCTCCATCGATTTCGGCGAACAAGTTGTCTGATTTTTAATAAACGCTTATTCGATGAACAAACACTTGAAACGGCACAGGGGAAGTTTCATTGTTCCAGTTTAAGGATGCACACAAGTGGCGTTCAGCGGGTAACAAACAGTGATTTGCTTTGTGGTTCCGCACATTGGAGGTTTAAAACCACTAGAAATTTCACAATGCAAACGCTGTTGTTTCCCAAACTGATAATTACTGTTGAAAACGCTGATAAGTTGATGATTGACCCAGTTTTCCTTAAGTAAAAAATTATTGCCATTATCATTCCCCTATAAAAGCAAAAATTTGCATGGTAATCGCAATTATACGAATTTAGTACATTTCTGAAAAGTGAGCGTTCCAGAAGCCATCATAAACGAAACCGCGAGTGTAGCTTCAAATCGGTTGCAAAAAAAAAAAATCTGCAGCAAGATACAAGCGAGAGTACGTCGATTTCAAAAATTGGCTGACCGGTTGTTAATTTTTAACCGGTTAGCAACGTTGTTGACATTTCTTAGCACTATTCACTGACGGGAAACAATTCCAATAAATGACGTTTACAAATGAGCAAGCAATTTTACTTATTCGACATTTTTAAGATGTTGGATGGGTTCAGATGTCTGAATCGCAGCAATTATTCTCGTCTTGAGGCCGTGAAAAGTGAATTGTTTCGGTTGATGAGATAAAAGTTCGCCGAAATGAAAATTGTTTGCATGGAACGTAATTAATTATGAGGGAAGCCCAAAAATTAAATGCGATTACTTGACTTGTTGCTTGTTCGGGAACAAAAAGTCGAGAATAAAATGACGGGGATTTCCTTTTATTCCCGGCAAAAACTGACCAAACGGCGCCGCAGAGAACATCACTCATTTTTTTGCAGTCACTGTGACGATTTAGTTTGAGTTAATTGTTTTTTTTTCTAACGAAAGCAGCTTTTTTCAACTTCAACTTTCAACGTATTTTATTGTGCAATTTAATCGAAACGTTGCAACTACCCTGTAGGGAAATTATGTGTTTCAATCGCCTATGCAAGAAAAATGAAGGCTGGCAATTTCGACTGTCTGAAGTTAGTAACGCAATTAATTGGTGCAAGCAAAACTCTTCGTCAAAAATGTTTTACCACCACTAACTAGAAAATCGTTACAAGTGTTGGGGTAACTTTAAAGATGCAAATGCTCTCAACGCGACAATAAGAAAATAGGTTTAATTAATAACTGTAAATTTTGGCAAATTGTATAAAAGGTAAACGTAGTGAAATAGAGCGCTGGCTGCTTACTGCATCTAAGGCGCACAAAATTTAACCCTATCACGAATTTAATTACGGATTCTACCCCAACAAAATTTACTATAGAAATTGCGCCTAGCTCTATTTACAAAGGCGTTATTAGTTTTGTTTTATTCATAATGCTTCGGCGAGTTAATTAAACCTGAATTGCCGAAAAACTTACAATTCGATTTTAACTGTGAAACTTTGTGGTTGTGTGTTTTAAGGTGGAAAAAAATTCCTAATGCAAAAATTCAAAAAAATAATGGCACATGTCGCAAATGACATATAATTCAAAATAATTCTGAAATAAAACAAAAAAAATACATAAGTTTTCATTTTTATATGACTCTCTGACCAAAAAAAAAATTATGCAAATTGCAGTGAACATTTTCATAAAGTATGCTCGAGTAATTTTTTTTCTTTTTTAACAGTGCAATTGAATATTTAGAACAGGTAAATCATGACAACATAACCTCAACATTATTAAGAAAGAAAATTTATTGAAATTAACAACCAACCCAATTTTCTTAAATTCGGAAATTATCGTTTCTAAGCCTTACCACCTAAAAAAACATCATCCAAGTACCATATATTTAATTCTGAATTAAAATTCTTAATAATTGTATTTTTTTCATAGGACATTCAGTGCAGACAGCACCGGGAACTGTCAATTAATCACCTTCTTCAATTAGTTGGTCGTTGTAATAATGCTAAATGCTCTCTTCACATTCGTTTGCACACACGTTTCCGCCAGGCAATAATTTAATGAGAATCCGAATGTGTAACAACTGTTAAACAGGGTCAAGTTGGTTATTTTTGTAATCGCTTACGATGTTATTACACGGAGAAGTGCTTACAAGAGTACAATTAAAAAGAATTTGAAATGTTGGTTTACAAGTGGAAACGGCCTCGGGGCCGTTTAATGCTGACGCCGCAACATTGAAATAACATTATTCCTAGAATTTAAAAATAATTGTTTTCTTATTTCCGAGGTATTTATGTTTGCTTAAAAATACAGTTTGCAGGAAAATTTTCGTTTTGTGCTTGGGAGGAACGATAGGCAATCGCAGCTTGTGGTATCTACCAGTGAAACCAAAAGGAAAAAATGTCTTCTTGTCTCATAAATCTGTTCAGCCCGCTGATATGTGTAATGTATGGCCACAAAAACCACAAAAAAAAATGTTTGATTTTATTCAAGTTTTCTAAAATTTGTGACTAACTTGAAATAAATTAATGGCGGATATCACAATATACAGAAAACTAATTTTAAATAGGCAACACATATTACATCCCCAAGATCGCTTTTCATTAATAACTGTATAATAATAAATTTCACAATTGGCAGTATTTTTTAATTCGAAATGTAAAATGTGTTGTGGTGTTAAAATGGTAAGTCGTTCATTTTTAAAATGAATCATTTTATTTAGGTTTTTCTAAAATTTATTACTAACTTGAAATAAATTAATGGTGGATATCACGATATACAGAAAACTCATTTTAAATAGGCAACACATATTACATCCCCAAGATCACTTTTCATTAATAACTGTATAATAATAAATTTCACAATTGGCAGTATTTTTTAATTCGAAATGTAAAATGTGTTGTGGTGTTAAAATGGTAAGTCGTTCATTTTTAAAATGAATCATTTTATTTAGGTTTTTCTAAAATTTATTACTAACTTGAAATAAATTAATGGTGGATATCACGATATACAGAAAACTCATTTTAAATAGGCAACACATATTACATCCCCAAGATCGCTTTTCATTAATAACTGTTTAATAATAAATTTCACAATTGGCAGTATTTTTTAATTCGAAATGTAAAATGTGTTGTGGTGTTAAAATGGTAAGTCGTTCATTTTTAAAATGAATCATTTTATTTAGGTTTTTCTAAAATTTATTACTAACTTGAAATAAATTAATGGTGGATATCACGATATACAGAAAACTCATTTTAAATAGGCAACACATATTACATCCCCAAGATCGCTTTTCATTAATAACTGTTTAATAATAAATTTCACAATTGGCAGTATTTTTTAATTCGAAATGTAAAATGTGTTGTGGTGTTAAAATGGTAAGTCGTTCATTTTTAAAATGAATCATTTTATTTAGGTTTTTCTAAAATTTATTACTAACTTGAAATAAATTAATGGTGGATATCACGATATACAGAAAACTCATTTTAAATAGGCAACACATATTACATCCCCAAGATCGCTTTTCATTAATAACTGTTTAATAATAAATTTCACAATTGGCAGTATTTTTTAATTCGAAATGTAAAATGTGTTGTGGTGTTAAAATGGTAAGTCGTTCATTTTTAAAATGAATCATTTTATTTAGGTTTTTCTAAAATTTATTACTAACTTGAAATAAATTAATGGTGGATATCACGATATACAGAAAACTCATTTTAAATAGGCAACACATATTACATCCCCAAGATCGCTTTTCATTAATAACTGTTTAATAATAAATTTCACAATTGGCAGTATTTTTTAATTCGAAATGTAAAATGTGTTGTGGTGTTAAAATGGTAAGTCGTTCATTTTTAAAATGAATCATTTTATTTAGGTTTTTCTAAAATTTATTACTAACTTGAAATAAATTAATGGTGGATATCACGATATACAGAAAACTCATTTTAAATAGGCAACACATATTACATCCCCAAGATCGCTTTTCATTAATAACTGTATAATAATAAATTTCACAATTGGCAGTATTTTTTAATTCGAAATGTAAAATGTGTTGTGGTGTTAAAATGGTAAGTCGTTCATTTTTAAAATGAATCATTTTATTTAGGTTTTTCTAAAATTTATTACTAACTTGAAATAAATTAATGGTGGATATCACGATATACAGAAAACTCATTTTAAATAGGCAACACATATTACATCCCCAAGATCACTTTTCATTAATAACTGTATAATAATAAATTTCACAATTGGCAGTATTTTTTAATTCGAAATGTAAAATGTGTTGTGGTGTTAAAATGGTAAGTCGTTCATTTTTAAAATGAATCATTTTATTTAGGTTTTTCTAAAATTTATTACTAACTTGAAATAAATTAATGGTGGATATCACGATATACAGAAAACTCATTTTAAATAGGCAACACATATTACATCCCCAAGATCGCTTTTCATTAATAACTGTATAATAATAAATTTCACAATTGGCAGTATTTTTTAATTCGAAATGTAAAATGTGTTGTGGTGTTAAAATGGTAAGTCGTTCATTTTTAAAATGAATCATTTTATTTAGGTTTTTCTAAAATTTATTACTAACTTGAAATAAATTAATGGTGGATATCACGATATACAGAAAACTCATTTTAAATAGGCAACACATATTACATCCCCAAGATCACTTTTCATTAATAACTGTATAATAATAAATTTCACAATTGGCAGTATTTTTTAATTCGAAATGTAAAATGTGTTGTGGTGTTAAAATGGTAAGTCGTTCATTTTTAAAATGAATCATTTTATTTAGGTTTTTCTAAAATTTATTACTAACTTGAAATAAATTAATGGTGGATATCACGATATACAGAAAACTCATTTTAAATAGGCAACACATATTACATCCCCAAGATCGCTTTTCATTAATAACTGTATAATAATAAATTTCACAATTGGCAGTATTTTTTAATTCGAAATGTAAAATGTGTTGTGGTGTTAAAATGGTAAGTCGTTCATTTTTAAAATGAATCATTTTATTTAGGTTTTTCTAAAATTTATTACTAACTTGAAATAAATTAATGGTGGATATCACGATATACAGAAAACTCATTTTAAATAGGCAACACATATTACATCCCCAAGATCACTTTTCATTAATAACTGTATAATAATAAATTTCACAATTGGCAGTATTTTTTAATTCGAAATGTAAAATGTGTTGTGGTGTTAAAATGGTAAGTCGTTCATTTTTAAAATGAATCATTTTATTTAGGTTTTTCTAAAATTTATTACTAACTTGAAATAAATTAATGGTGGATATCACGATATACAGAAAACTCATTTTAAATAGGCAACACATATTACATCCCCAAGATCGCTTTTCATTAATAACTGTATAATAATAAATTTCACAATTGGCAGTATTTTTTAATTCGAAATGTAAAATGTGTTGTGGTGTTAAAATGGTAAGTCGTTCATTTTTAAAATGAATCATTTTATTTAGGTTTTTCTAAAATTTATTACTAACTTGAAATAAATTAATGGTGGATATCACGATATACAGAAAACTCATTTTAAATAGGCAACACATATTACATCCCCAAGATCACTTTTCATTAATAACTGTATAATAATAAATTTCACAATTGGCAGTATTTTTTAATTCGAAATGTAAAATGTGTTGTGGTGTTAAAATGGTAAGTCGTTCATTTTTAAAATGAATCATTTTATTTAGGTTTTTCTAAAATTTATTACTAACTTGAAATAAATTAATGGTGGATATCACGATATACAGAAAACTCATTTTAAATAGGCAACACATATTACATCCCCAAGATCGCTTTTCATTAATAACTGTATAATAATAAATTTCACAATTGGCAGTATTTTTTAATTCGAAATGTAAAATGTGTTGTGGTGTTAAAATGGTAAGTCGTTCATTTTTAAAATGAATCATTTTATTTAGGTTTTTCTAAAATTTATTACTAACTTGAAATAAATTAATGGTGGATATCACGATATACAGAAAACTCATTTTAAATAGGCAACACATATTACATCCCCAAGATCACTTTTCATTAATAACTGTATAATAATAAATTTCACAATTGGCAGTATTTTTTAATTCGAAATGTAAAATGTGTTGTGGTGTTAAAATGGTAAGTCGTTCATTTTTAAAATGAATCATTTTATTTAGGTTTTTCTAAAATTTATTACTAACTTGAAATAAATTAATGGTGGATATCACGATATACAGAAAACTCATTTTAAATAGGCAACACATATTACATCCCCAAGATCGCTTTTCATTAATAACTGTATAATAATAAATTTCACAATTGGCAGTATTTTTTAATTCGAAATGTAAAATGTGTTGTGGTGTTAAAATGGTAAGTCGTTCATTTTTAAAATGAATCATTTTATTTAGGTTTTTCTAAAATTTATTACTAACTTGAAATAAATTAATGGTGGATATCACGATATACAGAAAACTCATTTTAAATAGGCAACACATATTACATCCCCAAGATCACTTTTCATTAATAACTGTATAATAATAAATTTCACAATTGGCAGTATTTTTTAATTCGAAATGTAAAATGTGTTGTGGTGTTAAAATGGTAAGTCGTTCATTTTTAAAATGAATCATTTTATTTAGGTTTTTCTAAAATTTATTACTAACTTGAAATAAATTAATGGTGGATATCACGATATACAGAAAACTCATTTTAAATAGGCAACACATATTACATCCCCAAGATCGCTTTTCATTAATAACTGTATAATAATAAATTTCACAATTGGCAGTATTTTTTAATTCGAAATGTAAAATGTGTTGTGGTGTTAAAATGGTAAGTCGTTCATTTTTAAAATGAATCATTTTATTTAGGTTTTTCTAAAATTTATTACTAACTTGAAATAAATTAATGGTGGATATCACGATATACAGAAAACTCATTTTAAATAGGCAACACATATTACATCCCCAAGATCACTTTTCATTAATAACTGTATAATAATAAATTTCACAATTGGCAGTATTTTTTAATTCGAAATGTAAAATGTGTTGTGGTGTTAAAATGGTAAGTCGTTCATTTTTAAAATGAATCATTTTATTTAGGTTTTTCTAAAATTTATTACTAACTTGAAATAAATTAATGGTGGATATCACGATATACAGAAAACTCATTTTAAATAGGCAACACATATTACATCCCCAAGATCGCTTTTCATTAATAACTGTATAATAATAAATTTCACAATTGGCAGTATTTTTTAATTCGAAATGTAAAATGTGTTGTGGTGTTAAAATGGTAAGTCGTTCATTTTTAAAATGAATCATTTTATTTAGGTTTTTCTAAAATTTATTACTAACTTGAAATAAATTAATGGTGGATATCACGATATACAGAAAACTCATTTTAAATAGGCAACACATATTACATCCCCAAGATCACTTTTCATTAATAACTGTATAATAATAAATTTCACAATTGGCAGTATTTTTTAATTCGAAATGTAAAATGTGTTGTGGTGTTAAAATGGTAAGTCGTTCATTTTTAAAATGAATCATTTTATTTAGGTTTTTCTAAAATTTATTACTAACTTGAAATAAATTAATGGTGGATATCACGATATACAGAAAACTCATTTTAAATAGGCAACACATATTACATCCCCAAGATCGCTTTTCATTAATAACTGTATAATAATAAATTTCACAATTGGCAGTATTTTTTAATTCGAAATGTAAAATGTGTTGTGGTGTTAAAATGGTAAGTCGTTCATTTTTAAAATGAATCATTTTATTTAGGTTTTTCTAAAATTTATTACTAACTTGAAATAAATTAATGGTGGATATCACGATATACAGAAAACTCATTTTAAATAGGCAACACATATTACATCCCCAAGATCACTTTTCATTAATAACTGTATAATAATAAATTTCACAATTGGCAGTATTTTTTAATTCGAAATGTAAAATGTGTTGTGGTGTTAAAATGGTAAGTCGTTCATTTTTAAAATGAATCATTTTATTTAGGTTTTTCTAAAATTTATTACTAACTTGAAATAAATTAATGGTGGATATCACGATATACAGAAAACTCATTTTAAATAGGCAACACATATTACATCCCCAAGATCGCTTTTCATTAATAACTGTTTAATAATAAATTTCACAATTGGCAGTATTTTTTAATTCGAAATGTAAAATGTGTTGTGGTGTTAAAATGGTAAGTCGTTCATTTTTAAAATGAATCATTTTATTTAGGTTTTTCTAAAATTTATTACTAACTTGAAATAAATTAATGGTGGATATCACGATATACAGAAAACTCATTTTAAATAGGCAACACATATTACATCCCCAAGATCGCTTTTCATTAATAACTGTATAATAATAAATTTCACAATTGGCAGTATTTTTTAATTCGAAATGTAAAATGTGTTGTGGTGTTAAAATGGTAAGTCGTTCATTTTTAAAATGAATCATTTTATTTAGGTTTTTCTAAAATTTATTACTAACTTGAAATAAATTAATGGTGGATATCACGATATACAGAAAACTCATTTTAAATAGGCAACACATATTACATCCCCAAGATCGCTTTTCATTAATAACTGTATAATAATAAATTTCACAATTGGCAGTATTTTTTAATTCGAAATGTAAAATGTGTTGTGGTGTTAAAATGGTAAGTCGTTCATTTTTAAAATGAATCATTTTATTTAGGTTTTTCTAAAATTTATTACTAACTTGAAATAAATTAATGGTGGATATCACGATGTACAGAAAACTCATTTTAAATAGGCAACACATATTACATCCCCAAGATCGCTTTTCATTAATAACTGTTTAATAATAAATTTCACAATTGGCAGTATTTTTTAATTCGAAATGTAAAATGTGTTGTGGTGTTAAAATGGTAAGTCGTTCATTTTTAAAATGAATCATTTTATTTAGGTTTTTCTAAAATTTATTACTAACTTGAAATAAATTAATGGTGGATATCACGATATACAGAAAACTCATTTTAAATAGGCAACACATATTACATCCCCAAGATCGCTTTTCATTAATAACTGTTTAATAATAAATTTCACAATTGGCAGTATTTTTTAATTCGAAATGTAAAATGTGTTGTGGTGTTAAAATGGTAAGTCGTTCATTTTTAAAATGAATCATTTTATTTAGGTTTTTCTAAAATTTATTACTAACTTGAAATAAATTAATGGTGGATATCACGATATACAGAAAACTCATTTTAAATAGGCAACACATATTACATCCCCAAGATCGCTTTTCATTAATAACTGTTTAATAATAAATTTCACAATTGGCAGTATTTTTTAATTCGAAATGTAAAATGTGTTGTGGTGTTAAAATGGTAAGTCGTTCATTTTTAAAATGAATCATTTTATTTAGGTTTTTCTAAAATTTATTACTAACTTGAAATAAATTAATGGTGGATATCACGATATACAGAAAACTCATTTTAAATAGGCAACACATATTACATCCCCAAGATCGCTTTTCATTAATAACTGTTTAATAATAAATTTCACAATTGGCAGTATTTTTTAATTCGAAATGTAAAATGTGTTGTGGTGTTAAAATGGTAAGTCGTTCATTTTTAAAATGAATCATTTTATTTAGGTTTTTCTAAAATTTATTACTAACTTGAAATAAATTAATGGTGGATATCACGATATACAGAAAACTCATTTTAAATAGGCAACACATATTACATCCCCAAGATCGCTTTTCATTAATAACTGTATAATAATAAATTTCACAATTGGCAGTATTTTTTAATTCGAAATGTAAAATGTGTTGTGGTGTTAAAATGGTAAGTCGTTCATTTTTAAAATGAATCATTTTATTTAGGTTTTTCTAAAATTTATTACTAACTTGAAATAAATTAATGGTGGATATCACGATATACAGAAAACTCATTTTAAATAGGCAACACATATTACATCCCCAAGATCGCTTTTCATTAATAACTGTTTAATAATAAATTTCACAATTGGCAGTATTTTTTAATTCGAAATGTAAAATGTGTTGTGGTGTTAAAATGGTAAGTCGTTCATTTTTAAAATGAATCATTTTATTTAGGTTTTTCTAAAATTTATTACTAACTTGAAATAAATTAATGGTGGATATCACGATATACAGAAAACTCATTTTAAATAGGCAACACATATTACATCCCCAAGATCGCTTTTCATTAATAACTGTTTAATAATAAATTTCACAATTGGCAGTATTTTTTAATTCGAAATGTAAAATGTGTTGTGGTGTTAAAATGGTAAGTCGTTCATTTTTAAAATGAATCATTTTATTTAGGTTTTTCTAAAATTTATTACTAACTTGAAATAAATTAATGGTGGATATCACGATATACAGAAAACTCATTTTAAATAGGCAACACATATTACATCCCCAAGATCGCTTTTCATTAATAACTGTATAATAATAAATTTCACAATTGGCAGTATTTTTTAATTCGAAATGTAAAATGTGTTGTGGTGTTAAAATGGTAAGTCGTTCATTTTTAAAATGAATCATTTTATTTAGGTTTTTCTAAAATTTATTACTAACTTGAAATAAATTAATGGTGGATATCACGATATACAGAAAACTCATTTTAAATAGGCAACACATATTACATCCCCAAGATCGCTTTTCATTAATAACTGTATAATAATAAATTTCACAATTGGCAGTATTTTTTAATTCGAAATGTAAAATGTGTTGTGGTGTTAAAATGGTAAGTCGTTCATTTTTAAAATGAATCATTTTATTTAGGTTTTTCTAAAATTTATTACTAACTTGAAATAAATTAATGGTGGATATCACGATATACAGAAAACTCATTTTAAATAGGCAACACATATTACATCCCCAAGATCGCTTTTCATTAATAACTGTATAATAATAAATTTCACAATTGGCAGTATTTTTTAATTCGAAATGTAAAATGTGTTGTGGTGTTAAAATGGTAAGTCGCTCATTTTTAAAATGAATTATTTTATTTAGGCTTTTCTAAAATTTATTACTAACTTGAAATAAATTAATGGCGGATATCACAATATACAGCAGCCCCTTTTTAAATAGGCAACACATATTACATCCCCAAGACCACTTTTCATAATAATATTGCACTGCATAATAATAAATTTCACAATTGGCAGTATTTTTTAAATCGAGATCTAAAATGTGTTGTGTGTGTTAAAATGGCTGGCGAGTCATTCATTTTTAAAACGAATCTCGCGGATTGAGAACATTAAATTAAAGCTCGCTACTTTTCGCAGTTTTCTTATTTTACCTTCCTAAAGCAATGTAAACGTATTTAATAAACTTACATTTAATTATACAACAAGAACACTGCAAAGTTCTCGGCCGTAAGTAAATAAGCAGCCGAGATTTGTATTCACAACTTAAACGTTTGCGGAATCGTTTGGGCAATGAACCAGTTTTATTTCTCTGGCAGAGATTCCGTGGCAATATTGAACGCCTTCTATTATTGTCGTCTTGATTGGAGGTTGGTAATATGACGCTTGCTAGTTTGTTGGCGGGTGATTTAAATAATTTTTTGGCGCAGTCGGCAGGATTTTTTCTGGCGCAACGTTCGTTTTCTTTTGTAGAAGTGCGTTTTAGTTTTAGTTCAAACATTTTTTAACTTTACAGCAGTTCAAAATTTCTTTAACCTTACTTAACCTAAAATTTCTATTGTTTATGCAATTTGCAGTTTTATCACTATCATTATTTTTTTATATAAAACTTTATAATACAATACGAAATGACAATTTAATGGATTATTAAAAATGAATTTATATCGATAAGTGGTTTTTTTGAAAAAATTAATTATGTAAAAAATATGAATGTGGTTAGGAATCTTTTTTAAATAAAACTTTATAATACAATATACACGAAATTACAATTTAATGGATAATTAAAAATTAATTTATGCCAATATAATAAATTTTTTAAATTTTTTAAAATTTTTATTTATTTTTTTTTAATCCTCAGGGAATCAAAAATGGAATGGGGTTGATTTAATGTATTTATTGAGGTTGAGTTCAATTTATTCCTAAGTAAGGTAGAATTTAAGTGCTTTATTTTTAGGATTTAGGGGGTTTTCTAAGGGCCTAAATTTTTTTTGTTTAAAATTATGTAGAATCATGAAAGTAAATAATTACTTGTTTTACTCTATCAAAGTAATCCTTTTTCAGGCACTTCATTAAAACTTTATTTTAGAATAGCTATAAAATTTTATTTTTGGAAGTGGGAAAACCTAGATAAAATTTTTTTTTAACTATTTTGATTTATTTTTATTGCAACCCAAAATTTCTTTAAAGGTTATTAAACAGTTAAAAAAAAAGTTCAGTGCTTAATGAAAAATTAAGAAGAACGTTTTCTTGAATTTTTGCGATTGTTTCTAACGCACGATCGATAATTGCGCCTTGCAACTTAATTCGCACGATAGTGCGCTTCGTGATTTCGTAATTGTATTACTAAAAACGAGATTGTACCAACAGAGGCAGTTTCACTAATCCGGCTAATGACTTGAAAGCGTTTTATAGTACCTTTTAATGTTCGTCGACTAAGAGGGCTTTATAGGTACTTTGCTTAACTTTTTACATAAATGCCCCGCTATTTGGAAACGATTAAGCGAACATCTTTGATTAACTTTTGTTGTCGCGTTCTGAAAAGGTTCTGAGCGGCGCTTTTATTACCGGCCGCCGTGGTATAAAAAGCCCTCGCTAGTTTTAAACAAGTTTCGGTAAAATTAAAGTGTTCTATTGTGAGGCTATAAAAGGGTTTTACAACTCATAAAGTTTTATTGTAACAGCTCGAGTTTCGAATGATTACCAATTCTGAGGTAATCCTTCGATGATTGGAGTTTAATTTTTGAATCACTTTCTCTCTCTGTCCTTTCGCCAAATGAAACCGACGTAATTACGTGTTACCAGCAATTTCGATTGCAGCGCTCCGATAAGATAAATCATATTTATGTCGTTAGTTCGATTCTGATTACAGAGCTTAACCACCGATATTGGAATTTGGTGTATCATTGTGATATTGAATTTAAATTAGTTTCCATTAAATACAGTTAAATTTGGTAATTATTTAAGAAGAATCATTTACTTAATGATATACAAATATATATATACAAATATATATAGTCCGCCACCTACCGGGATTTGATGATACAACAATTATGAGAACCTTTCCCTTAAGTTGATAAAAAAAATCTGAAAAAAATTCCACATGTCGCAAGTGACATATAATACACATTTCTTAAATTAACTTTAGATTTAGTGAGAGAGAAAAAAGAGAGGAAAAATTTTTTCGTGCTTCCACGTTTTGGTTGGCGTACTGGCTATGATATTTGGCTGTACTTTTACGTTAAACGAACTTTTTCGAACTGGTTTGGACTTGGAAGTTCACTGGAATTGAATTCACTTGTTGGTTGAAATAGATTTCACAGAAAGTAAATTACTCTCAGACAAGGATTCTAATTTGGAATTTAAATTTTGTCGCACTTTTTGCACGAATTTGAGAACAAACAATTTTTTCGCTTAATTTAAAGTCGCGTCTGAAGAGGCTCAGAACTTTCCCCGCCGGAGCGGAATCCGCTTGGAAAAGAATATTAAGAGCGTTACCCCGTTTTTCTGAAATGTTGGACAGGCGATGATAAAACGAAAACGAGTAAGAAGATGAATTATCGCCGACATGAGACAAAAACTAAGTTTATTTTCATTACTTCAACTGAGCGTCCCGGGAGAAATTTACTGCAGCTGAAAGCCCCAGAAAAATAACGAAACAAGCAAAGCCCCATTTCAACGAGGAATTAAAATAATATCAAAAAATTATGTCGTGCTATATATTTTACTCTTTTTGCGCTTGTTTCTTATTCGCATCTTGTGCAGTCAAACGACCGTGAAGACGGAAAAAGGTTATTAATTATTGCGTTCAAATGTCATTTTCTTGGAGCTGCATTGTAAATTTTCTCGTTGGCTTGGGAAATGCGGAACGCTTTTTATGAAATTGTGTTCTCTTCATCTCAGAATATTTAATTCGGTATTTGTTGTGTTTGCATCAATTGCGTGCAATAATAATAATATCAATTTGCTACTGGATATTAATATTTGGCACTTGAATTTAATATTCCCCACTTGAAGAATATAATATTTGCCACTTAAATTTAATATTCTCTACTTGAAGAATATAATATTTACCATTTGAATTTAATATTCCCCCCTTGAAGAATATAATATTTACCACTTGAATTTAATATTTTCTACTTGAAATTAATGTTGTGCATTTGAGATTGTTATTTGTCACTTCAATTTAATATTCTTCACTTAAAGAATATAATATTTACCACTTGAATTTTATAGTTTTCACTTGAAATTCATATTTTTCACTTGAAATTAATATTTGCCACTTGTATTTAATATTTACCATTTGAATTTAATGTTTTCCTCTTGAAATTATTATTTGTCACTGGAAATTAATTTTTGCCACTTGAATTTAATGTTTACCACTTGAAGAATTTAATATCTACCACTTGAATTTAATATTTTCAACTTGAAGTTAATATTTTGCAGTTGAAATTAATATTTGCCACTTGAATTTAATATTTCTACTTGAAGAATATATATTTACCATTTGAATTTAATATTTTCCCCTTGAAGAATGTCATATTTACCACTTGAATTTAATATTTTCTACTTGAAATTAATATTGCGCACTTAAAATTGATATTTGTCACTTCAATTTAATAGTCTCCACTTGAAGAGTATAATATTTACCATTTGAATTTTATAGTTTCCACTTGAAATTAATATTTTGCACTTGAAATTAATATTTGCCACTTGAATTTAATATTTATACTTGAAGAATATATATTTACCATTTGAATTTAATATTTTCCCCTTGAAGAGTATAATATTTACCACTTGAGTTTAATATTTTCTACTTGAAATTAATATTGTGCACTTGAAGTTGATTTTGTCACTTCAATTTAATAGTCTCCACTTGAAGAGTATAATATTTACCACTTGAATTTTATAGTTTCCACTTGAAATTAATATTTTGCAGTTGAAATTAATATTTGCCTCTTGAATTTAATATTTCTACTTGAAGAATATATATTTACCATTTGAATTTAATATTTTCCCCTTGAAGAGTATAATATTTACCACTTGAGTTTAATATTTTCTACTTGAAATTAACATTGTGCACTTGAAGTTGATTTTGTCACTTCAATTTAATAGTCTCCACTTGAAGAGTATAATATTTACCACTTGAATTTTATAGTTTCCACTTGAAATAAATATTTTGCAGTTGAAATTAATATTTGCCACTTGAATTTAATATTTGTACTTGAAGAATATATATTTACCATTTGAATTTAATATTTTCCCCTTGAAGAATGTCATATTTACCACTTGAATTTAATATTTTCTACTTGAAATTAATATTGTGCACTTAAAATTGATATTTGTCACTTCAATTTAATAGTCTCCACTTGAAGAGTATAATATTTACCACTTGAATTTTATAGTTTCCACTTGAAATTAATATTTTGCACTTGAAATTAATATTTGCCACTTGAATTTAATATTTCTACTTGAAGAATATATATTTACCATTTGAATTTAATATTTTCCCCTTGAAGAGTATAATATTTACCACTTGAGTTTAATATTTTCTACTTGAAATTAATATTGTGCACTAGAAGTTGATTTTGTCACTTCAATTTAATAGTCTCCACTTGAAGAATATAATATTTACCACTTGAATTTAATATTTTCTACTTGAAATTAATATTGTGCACTTAAAATTGATATTTGTCACTTCAATTTAATAGTCTCCACTTGAGGAGTATAATATTTACCACTTGAATTTTATAGTTTCCACTTGAAATTAATATTTTTCACTTGACATTAATATTTGCCACTTGTATTCAATATTTACCACTTGAATTTAATGTTTTCCACTTGAAATTATTATTCGTCACTGGAATTTAATTTTTGCCATTTGAATTTAACGTTTACCACTTGAAGAATATAATATCTACCACTTGAAATTAATATTTTCCACTTGAAATTAATATTTTGCACTTGAAATTACTATTTGCCACTTGAATGTAATATTCCCACTTGAAGAATATAATATTTACTATTACAATTTAATATTCCTCAATTGGAGAATGTAATGTTTACCACTTGAATTTAATATTCCCAACTTGAAGAATATAATATGCACCACTTGAATTTTTTTCCCACTTGAATTTAATATTAATTTTCGTTAAAATTCAGCTGTTTTACTTTATGTTTCTTTGTTGAATCATTCTTGGCGTTTTCTTGATGTAATTTTTGTTCAAGTGGAACATTTCCCAATTAGGAATTAGCGACAACGATTTTGAAACGTTAAACCCCGTTGTGAAATTGCGGAATTTGCGCTATTTTCGGGTAAGTTGTTTGGCGCAAAAACAATTCACTTGGCGAAGGAAGATTTTCGAACCAAGTGGAAATTGTGACACAGAGGGGAATTAACTCAAGTGCGGAAACGCTTTGTAATTTTCGACTTGATAAAGACTTGGACTGCCTATGACATGTTTAATTTGTACAAAAGGTGTATTCAAAGCTGAACGCATTAAGAGAAAATCCTGCCGCTTTCATGCCTTCAATACTCCACGACATTCCGCGAGTTCCCCGAGTTTAAAGATATTATCCGCAAGTTTGCGGAATTTAATGAGAGGGCTTCCCTTTCAGACCTTCCCCAATTTTCTGGTAAATAAACGTCCAGTTTATTGCGCAACAAGGTACCGACCGAAACTTGCTTATAAAAAGTCTGGATTCCAAATTTATTCCCTTCAGATTTTGCCTGATCATCTAATCGATTCCGACCGGATTCCAGCTGTTCTAAATTAAATATTTCCTAATATCCGGATCTCGTTCGTTTTAATGGTCATCATTCTGGGCATCTGGAATCTCCGGAGGACCACTTTATTAACGCAGTAGTTCATCGCCTTACTTCCTTTTAATAAGAAGATATTGCAAGGATGGAATAAAAAATAAAATAAAAAAAAAGTTTTCAGCTTAGCGCTGAAATGTCTAGCCTCTTCATGGCCAATGTTAATCAGCTTCTGCGTCGCAGTTTCGAAGTATCACAACTCCCTTTATGGCTTCTGCTGCTTGATTAGACGTTTTTGTTAAGAATTTTATGAGCCTGTCATTTCTGATACAACATTTAGTAAACACAGCAAATTCATCATAAATTTGAGATTGTATTTTTCTGTAGAAGTCAATTTCAGTCGAGTTTACGCTTTTTATTTATGGCAAAATAATTTTCTTGGAGCTTTTCATTTCAAGCAACATTTAATTTCGTTAATGTAAAATAACGTTTCATTAGCGCAGGGTAATTTAAACTGGGTTTATTAATTTTTATGATTGGAGTGCAATTTACAAAGGGGCTTTATTTTTAGAAATTCAATCCAATAAAACCTTACGGTTAGAATTACAACATTTTTAATAACAAAAATTAATAAATAGTACATTAAAAATTACGCACGAGTCAGGAAAGTTACGCACGGGTGCGTAATTTGATGAGTTGTTTTACAACTTGATACAAAAATGTTTCATTAGTTTCATGATTTGAATTACCTAACCTAAAAATCAAAATGTTTTCAGTTTTTTATAGAAAGTAAGCAAACAATTAAGTATTTTATAAATCTATTAGAAATTTTATTTACTTTTTGAACTGGGTGTCAGAATTAAACCGAACTGTCACTGTCACTGTCAATTATACTACCAACACAATGTCGATAAAAGTCCATAACTATGCGATTTTAAGATTGTAAGTAGCAAAACGTAATTTTTCAGGAGAGCGTTTTAAAGATTCTACATCTTTTCTTTTCCTTTTTCTTGAGGAAATAATTCTTTTTTGGGTTTGAAATTGGATACTCATTTATTTTAACTCATATAACATCAGTGTATAATTTATTTGAGAAAATTATTGATTTAACGGATTTACCAACGTTTACCATTGTTCATAGAAGTAATGTTTGCAGTTATACCATTGTAACTTCGCTTACAATTATTTTGCACACAGAATTTTTATCGAATAAGATTATAAAGTGTTTTACAACTTTACTTTTTGAAATTTGTTGCAATAATATTGTAAACTCCAATACATTGCAACTTTTTAGACTGCTTATAACAATAATTATAATAAAATACGATATAATATTGTAGTAGTATTACTGATAACGGGGAATCATTTTTATTAATATTCGAATCTTCGGAAATATCTGAAGAACAACAAAATCTTATTAGTTACACCACCTTGAGATTTTCAGAGAATCAATTTTTCCATTTCGGCTAGATTTATTGTTTTATACTTTGCAGGATATTTTAAGCGTTTAACCATTTGAAAGTTCAAATTATTTTCGGAGTTCTAGCAATTTGAAATGAGCACAGCAAAGTACGGCCGCATCTCGGGTACTTTGTTCAAACTGGTGTTCAAGACACCTGGAAATTAACTCAACCGATTTTGATAAAACTTACACCACGTATTCTTTATAATATCTAAAATGTAGCATAGGACTTTTATGATTTTAATAGCTGCGTCAAAAAAAAAAAATTATAATCATTTTCCGAGCGCCAAGGTGGTGTCTTAGGCGGTTGTCCGAGTTAAAATAACGAGGTTAGGTTGAACCAATGCAATAATTAACAAGTCTTACTTACCGTCTTGATTTTGTAGCAACTCCAAAATTTTCCTTCCACGTGAAGACATGACAATATTGTTTTATTAACAATATAATTCACTCGTATTCACAAAATACTAATGAAATCAAACTACCGTGTTTCGATGTTACCGAATTTTAAACGAGAAACAACATTGTAAGTTTGCGTAGTCGTCGTTTAGTCCGATAACCATTGATGCAAGAACATTGTAAGTCAATAAATCTTAAAGGAATCCGAAGAATAACATTGTAAGAATCATTAACATTCCTATGAAAGAGCGTAAAAGAATGTATTATTCCGGCAACAACATTGTAAGCTTTGGTACAATTGTATTTAAGTAAATTTGTTAGTTCTTGGAAAGGTAAAGTATGTTACAATTTTTAGGTCACGCATTAAGTTTCTGTAAAATTCTTTACAATGTTTTGTCTGTTGGTAAGTACGTTATTGCAGATGCAATGAGAGAAAAATTGTTTTTTTTTTATAATAAAACAAAAAAATAAAAAATAATTTGAGTTTACTAAATCATGTAAATCATACCCAAGATATTAAATGTGAAAAAAGTGAAAATCGACAAATTGTCAGTTATAATGTTGTTAATTGCGGCTATCGATAAGGATTCGCTTGCTTGGTTTATTGCTTGAAAAATATTTTAATAACAATGAAAATAAAGAAATTGCACGTCACAAAAGTTACTGAAAGCCAGTTATTGCTACAAATGTCTACTTTGTAATCCCCAACATTCAAAATGTTGATTCGAAACTCTCTGAGAAATTGAGAGCGTTTTGTACTTACGCATTGCAGATACCTGATTGTGAACATCAGCGATATGGATCGCTTTGTTGTTTTTTTATGTTCAAACCGAATGCACCCATTATTTAGTTAACCACCCCAATGAAGCCAATTTGAACTCGTAAAAAAATGTGTAAAAAAAATCCCCAGTCCGGTTATTTCCGTCATTAAGGGTGTTCTCTCGTCCTGCTGCATAATTAGCCATCTCTGCTGTAACAAAGTTGCGGTTGAACCGTGTTGTTTGAACGCTTCAAAAATGTGTACCATATTTAAAATTTTTATTAAATTGATTAATAAATTGTTTAAACATGTTATGAAAGCAACATTACACACTAGTGAGTGTTGGTTTATCATATCACCACTAGTGAATTTTACTTTCTAATTTTCAGGTAAGTTACCAGTTGCTCGACTACTTGAAACAAGGTCACCTTTTCATTCATTATAAAATTTGACACAATTTTGGTGCATTTATTGAATATGCACTTAAAAATGAGTATAACGCGCTGGATCTTGTTGAAATTAATTTACACAGGAAACGTAAGAAAAATTTACCTACGCTGCTGACTAAAATTAACTAACAGGACAATACCCTTGCTACTTGCGCAACTAACATTGGAAATTCACTTCGATCCAGATTGACCAATGGCAGCACGGTATTTTATTTGGTAGCCATGTTAACATTATTAGTTGATTGTTGACGGTTGTGTTTTTTTCTAATTACAAACTCGTTGCATGATATGCCACTAGAGGGCCTTTTAAATGCTGAGGAGTTGGCCTTGTAAAATTATCTCAAAGTGATTAAGTAATTAATGCCGCAGCTGTTTTATATTTACCCCGTTAATGCAATTTGAGATTAAATGAATTTTTTTTAGAATTACCTTTTCCAGCTAGGGGTAATTCGAGAAGAGAAGATACCGCGGAAGCCATCCCTGCAATAATTACTTAATTAAACCGCGCGAAACAGGCTGTTAATAACGCCAAAAATTGCTCGAAATTGTGCGATATTAACTCGTTTTGATTCATGCGAACACGAACATCTCAAGATGTGAAGGAACACCGGAGATAACGACAACGCTAGTGCGCTAATCCATCATCGTCTTTGGTAGATATCACGAATTCGCGCGCGCACTTCCGCTCGATTCAACGCGGAGAAATTAGAAAATATTTTCCGTTTCCGCGGCGGCGATAAAATTGAAAAGTTGTTATTAAAAAAGTAAATAAATGTTGCTGCGAGCAATCAAAATAGAGCACGTATTGTGAATAAATCGTGCGTTCATAACGCGATTTCCAGTTTTACGTCGCTATTGGAAATAAATTATTATACGCTTATTGGCGCGCACTGGCAATGTCACGAATATTTCGAACATAACTGTAAAAATGGATTTTTTAGACTCCAAGGGACTGATACTTTCCCCATTAATGTTTTTGCATATTGGAAAGGCTATTTTAGTTACAAATGGGAAACGTAATCGGCCCTCGCGTCTCACTTTATTGGAAAAAATACCCGGTATAGTGTATTTTAGGAGCTGGAAAAGGTGATTATTAAAAAAAATTTCTTTAATCCTAAATTACATTAACGGGGTAAATATAAAACAGCTGCGGCATTAATTACTTAAGCACTTTGAGATAATTTTACAAGGCCAACTCTTCAGCATTTAAAAGGCCCTCTAGTGGCATATTATACAACGATTTTGTAATTAAAAAAAAACAACCGTCAACAATCAACTACTCATGTTGACATGGCTACCAAATAAAATACCGTGCTGACATTGGTCAATCTGTATCAAAATGAATTTCCAAGGCGTTAGTTGCCCCGGTAGCAAGGGTATTGTCTTTTCAGATAGTTTTAGTCAGGAGTGCAGGTAAATTTTTCTTACGTTTCCTGTGTAAACTAATTTCAGATAGTCGAACAATTGGTAACTTATCTGATCAACTCACTAGTGTGTAATGTTGCTTTCATGACATGTTTAAACAATTGTTTAATTCGTCTTTACTTCCAAAAGAGCTTTCTATTCAAAGAAATTGGAACTTACCTATCTGTGAGAAAATATTTCAAAATTTATTATCTTAACAACGGGAATTCCTCAAGGCTAAACATATTTGAAGCAACGAATAAGTTTGGCTATACAGAGAGGCAACGTTGCTAGTGTTCTTGATATTTCTTCTTCTCTTAATGAGTTATTTTATTCTAATTATTACTTATGTTATGTTATTTTATGTTATCGTTAAGCAAATGTACCTATATTACTGTTATTTATTTAAATTTTAGTATAATAATAGTAAATGACCCACTAAATCTAATTACACATTAAACTTATCACCTCATGTCGTCGGAAAATTCCACAGGAAAAAACAAAATGGCCGGGTGGCCCAGAACCGCCACTGCCTATCTACGTATTAAAATGCAAGACACTCTCAATATGAAAAAACGAATTTAATTTAATTTTTTAATAGCTGCAGGAGAATGACGTGCTGAAATAATTTGGTGTTCATGAACGGACGTTGTGTAATGTTTTTGTAACTCATGATCAATCAGGATCAGCGTTGGGCGCTCATGTTTAATTCTTGAATTTATTCGACAAAAAGATATCAATATAAAAATCATCCGGTGATTGATTGCCACTTAGATGGGAATTGCAGACGCGGCATTCGACTAATTCACACCCGGAATGAAAAATCTGTTCGGATCCGGAAAAATAAGTTTAGCAACAGTTTTCGGAAAAAATCCAAACGCAGGCAGATTGTAATTGAGAATTGACGGTTTGTCAATAAGAGGAAGCCTTCCGAGTTCCATTATCGCGTATCGTCTCAAATTCAACTGCCTTTCGCCATATCACTCTCGAAACTAAGCAAACTGAATTGTGGGGCGAGGTTATCGGATTTATAATACCTACCGCGAATTTGGGTTCTATTCATTTTATTGCTCAATTCGTGAAAGTGGAAATTTTTTTTATGAGTTGTTAAATTAGCTGAATATTTTATTGCCAGCTGACCGCAATGCGATGTTTTACAAGTGGCGCTGCTATAAACCTCAATTTTCGCTAATTTCTTTAATTACAAGCTTTAATGTTAACGTTCAAGTTTATTGTGATTGGTGTAATAAAGCATCGTTTTACTGAAAAGTGAAATTGAAACGAAACTGAAACAATTGTGCAAATGGAGAGTTGTAAGAAACATATTACGCACGGGTGCGTAATTTGATCAGGGCGTAATTGTTTTACAATTTTAGCAACGGTATGTAGAGATGTTTAATCGGACTACTTAAGCCAAAAAAATCAAAATGACGTCGATTCTTTATTAATCAAAATTGTAAATGATAATTCGGTAGACGCAATTAACAACATTGTAACTGATTTTCACTTTTTTCACATTTGATATCTTGGGTGTGATTTACATGATTTAGTACACTCAAATTATTTTTTATTTTTTGTTTTATTATAAAAAAATTAATTTTTATCTCATTGTAGCTGCAATAACGTACTTACCAACAGATAAAACATGGTAAAGAATTTTACTGAAATTTAATTCGTGGCCTAAAAATTGTAACAACCCTTTCCAAGAACTAACAAATTTACTTAAATAAAATTGTACCAAAGCTTGCAATGTTGTTGCCGGGATAATACATTCTTTTACGCTCTTTCATAGGAATGCTAATGATTCTTACAATGTTTTTCCTCGGATTCCTTTAAGATTTATTGACTTACAATGTTCTTGCATCAATGGTTATCGGACTAAACGACGACTACGCAAACTTACAATGTTGTTTCTCGTTTAAAATTCGGTAACATCGAAACACGGTAGTTTGATTTCATTAGTATTTTGTGAATACGAGTGAATTATATTGTTAATAAAACAATATTGTCATGTCTTCACGTGGAAGGAAAATTTTGGAGTTGCTACAAAATCAAGACGGTAAGTAAGACTTGTTAATTATTGCATTGGTTCAACCTAACCTCGTTATTTTAACTCGGACAACCGCCTAAGGTACCACCTTGGCGCTCGGAAAAATGAGTATAAATATAATTTTTTTTGACGCAGCTATTAAAATCATAAAAGTCCTATGCTACATTTTAGATAATATAAAGAATACGTGGTATAAGTTTTATCAAAATCGGTTGAGTAAATTTCCAGATATCTTGAACACCAGTTTGAACAAGGTAGCCGAGATGCGGCCGTACTTTGCTGTGCTCACTTCAAATTGCTATAACTCCGAAAATAATTTGAACTTTCAAATGGTTAAAAGCCTAAAATATCCTGCAAAGTATAAACAATAAATCTAGCCGAAAAGGAAAAATTGATTTTTTGAAAATCTCAAGGTGGTGTAACTAATAAAATTTTTTTGTTCTTCAGATATTTCCGAAGATTCGAATATTATTAAAAATGATTCCCCGTTATCAGTAATACTACTACAATATTATATCGTATTTTATTATAATTATTGTTATAAGCAGTCTAAAAAGTTGCAATGTATTGGAGCTTACAATATTATTACAACAAATTTCAAAAAGTAAAGTTGTAAAACACTTTATAATCTTATTCGATAAAAATTCTGGGTGCAAAATAATTGTAAGCGAAGTTACAATGGTATAACTGCAAACATTACTTCTATGAACAATGGTAAACGCTGGTAAATCCGTTAAATCAATAATTTTCTCAAAATAAATTATACAGTGATGTTATGTGAGTTAAAATAAATGAGTATCCATCAATTTCAAACCTAAAAAAGAATTATCTCCTCAAGAAAAAGGAGAACATAAGATGTAGAATCTTTAAAACGCCCTCCTGAAAAATTACGTTTTGCTAGTTACATTGATTAATTACATTGATAAATAATTTTCCTTAAAATATTTTTCCAATATACTTTATTCATATTAATGAAATATTTTCCTTAAAATATTTTATTCGCATTAATAAAATATTTAAATATCCAGAAAAGATTAAATATTTTATCGATACTTTTAAAATATGAAGAAAATATTTCTTCATAAATTCTTAGGTGGCATTTTTAGAGTTTAAGGAGTTAGAGAAAGTGATTTTTAATTGAGGCGACGGCCGGGTACGGAAAACACTGTTGTTGCCCTAACATACCTAACGGACATAAAATTTAAAAGTGCGGAATCGATTGGATTTTTTATGTAACTGGAGCTCGGATGTAACCTGGCTTTTGGTCAGCAACGAAGCGCATAATCTGCGTTTTGTGTCGCCGACCGGGATCCCGCAGCAAACGACGGTACCTACCGCACACGTTAAGGTAATTGATTTTCAAACGGGTCAAAACTGTTCAGATTGGCCGCACCTACAGCGCAAATTGGGGAGGGTTAATCACTTGATCAGTGATTGCGCACTCAGAAAAAAAATCCCATAGGCAAGAAAATGCGGGCTTAAATTTAAAATTGCGCGTTCTTAATTTTGGCCCAAGAATTGGTCATTCTTGAGTTTTAAGAATGTTCATTCTTGTTGCCAAATTTAAGAATTGAAGAATGTTTATTCTACTTGTCAAATTCATCTATTGTCAGTTACATTTTAAACGCCCCTTCGATAAAAAAAATATCTGCCATAAAGCAATAAACAACATTCCATCCAATTGTATCCTAAAAAACGTTCCACAAGAATTAACGTGCTAAATGTTAGAAGCGGATTCTTAACAAATTCTAAGGTGGCATTTTTTTGAGTGCAAGATCTCAATGGCGGTTTAAAATTACCAAAAAAAGGGAGCCAGGGAATTTGATTTTCGCGATAAATCTCTCGCCCAAGTGCTGAACTCATTGTTCGGATTCGGTGCATTAAAGCCACTTGAAATAGTCTGGCTTACTATTTTACTGAGAATTGGTTAGCGGAAACTAAGACAGCAATAAATCGGCCATGAATATATCACGGCCGCGAAAATTTCCAGTTCGTTGAATTTTTTTTTTTTTTTGTTGAAATTAGATTCTAAAAACGCAATTTATTTCGTTAAAACTCCCAAGATGTATTTATGGGTCATTCAAAAGGAGATTAACTCGGCAATTTTAGGAAGAGCATCGGATTATAGTTGAGATTACGCCGTAAAGATTCTATCTGGGGAAATGTCATAAGTAGCAGAAACGGAAGTAAATTTGCCGTATTAAATGATTCTTTTATACATTTTCAGGTATCAGGGGATTTAGGCGGACGCAGTTTCCGCTGAATTAGTGCACAAAAAGGAATCATCTGAATTCAAGCATCCTCCTTATTATAGTGAAATGCTTTTCTACTACTGAAAATGATCAAACGTATCCTTACGCACGGCGTGTGTTATGAAATAAAATCGCAATTAGGGACTTATCATTATGCTGCTGAGATTGGATGTTGATTGTTCTTAATATTGCTAACTCCATTGAATTGTGAAGACTTTTGGAGTTTTCATGCTTTTTTATTTTTTTACTCAAATGTGTTAAATCAGTCACTCCAACTTGTGTCCATGCTTTATCTTCACCAAAAAGCAAACATGGAAAGCAAAAAAGAGCATTTTTCTTGTTGCAGCTACAACTTTATTTGTTGAACTGACGTTTATATGATTTTCCACAACTAATACCGCTTGTTTCAATAATAATGTCCGGAAGCGGTCGACCTTTATTTTTCAAATCCAATTTTTTTCCGTAATTATACTTCACAAATCGCTTATAGTTAATCAAATTGTCCGAATGAATTTTTTAAAAGCTTTTGCAATGTAGTTTATTTCCGTCGGATCGAAAAGTAAGAAGAGATATAAAAAGGGACATGCGAACCAGTTGCTTCGATAACAGAAATTATAGTAACGAGGAAGGTAAAGAAATAATTTTGATTTTCTTTTATACATTTAGTGTTATTTATCTATCTTATAACAAATTTTACTTTTTAGCGGATGTAGAGTTCTTCGTAAGAATTTAACAAAATTCAAGCATGTCTGAAGTACGCGGATTTACGGAAAGGAAATCTGCATAAAATGGAATGACACCAAGAATTATTGTTTATAGACGAATGGTCATTATTGAAGCATTCAAATTGGTCTATATTGGAAAATTTTTGTAATAATATAACCATGGTACAATGTAAGCATTTTGTTTCTTTGTTTTTAGTTTGATGTAGATTTTGGTCAATTATTTCTTGAGAGAAAAACAATTTATTTGTGTGGCGAACTTCCATTTCATATACTTACATCTGTTACCAAATGATAATGTGATTCTTAAACCGAAAATGTATTTTTAAACAGGATGCGATGTGATGTTAAATTTTCACCTACTAATAAAAATATTTATGAGAAATAACTTTATATTCTAAAATTCCTTCAATTCAAGCATTCCACTCTACAATTCATAAAAATTAGAAAAAAATTATTGCATTTACAAGTGCTTATTTAATATAATAAGAAGGCCATCTTCAATTCTTAAATAAGAAAACACATTATTAAGAACATTGTTAAGTAATTAAATAAAAGTTCTTGAAATCAACATGACTTATTATTAATTGTAAAACTTATAAAAGTTCTTAAAATTAGAGCGACCCTTTCTTGAATTTGTCACGAAGAATCAACGTTCTTGAAATTAATAATGACCCTTCCTTAAATTTGACAAATAGAATAAACATTCTTGAAATCAAGCATGACCCACTTAAATTTAACAACAAGAATGAACATTTTTCAAACTCAATTCTTCGGCCAAAAATTTTTTTTTATTGTTAAATTTTCTTACCTATAAGAATTTTTTTCTGAGTGAGTTTGTACAGTTTCAGCGGAGAATCGCTTTCCGAATCGTTATTTTTTAATCCAATTTAGAGGCTGAAAATTGGATCACCAAAATTGTTGTTACATTCGTATAGAAAATTACACGGCAGACACTATTCCTGATGGCGCGAGATAATCATCTGAAATATTGATTTAGATTCGCAGGGTTTCTTGCAATAAAAAATTCCATGAATTCGAAAAGCGAATTTCCATTTTTATTCACTTTTTCTGTTATTGATGCAAATCTTTCCCCTTTCGCAATTCATTTAATTCCAGACGACGATACCCAATCGGAAATAAATAAAACTGAAATAAACTCCCTAGTTGAGTTATGGAAATAAGAAAGTCACTTGTGCAATATTGCCTCACTTTTCTAATAGTTTTCTGAAAGTTCTGTCATTAAATTTGTTATTTTCTGCAAGATAATGAACCGTGCGAGTCAACAGGTTTTTTAAAAGTAATTTTAAATCGAACAGAAAACACTGGAAATTAAAAGTTTTCCAACAGATAAGTCAAAAACTTTGCTGGAAATAAAGTAAACTTTTTTTCTCGCACATCGTCGCTGTTGTACTATTAGTAAATCATTAGGCGATAATGGTTAATGTTTCAGGAACCGTAATTTCAGGTATGAAAAGTTCCCTCTGAAAGAACCTCCGAAAATAATGAATATTTCATTCGGAATATATTTTTTTGTTTTAATAATCTTCGCTTCGTTTCGTCGCTCTAATAAAATATTCAAGCAGTGAAGGCAGTCGAGACATTTGAATTTCGTAACACAAACAAACCTTAAGATTAACTTGACAAGTAATATTGGACGCAGGAACATTCCAACTGATAATATTCTTCGCAGGAAGTCGAAATAATCGCCGAATTAAAGAATCATTAGGAGGCTGATTTTCTGAGCTGCCGTTGCTGAATCGGTGACGTCATTCGCTATTATTATTTGGACTTCATTTGGACTTGGTTTTTACAATTTTAAGGGATACTATGAAAAGAGGGTTTGTTTGTTCGATCGGTTTTTGTGTCGGTTTAGTAATTGAAAACTGAAACAACAAAAACAAATTGTAGAAACATCCATTATTGAATTGTCTGTAACAAATGTTTGCCATTTGTTGGAAAACTAACCTAAAGCTGCGAAATTAATGAGTGCAACGAGGAAAGGCACACAAAATAAGTATCGCAACATAAACCAAAATAAATGATTGCATTTTATCTTTGTTGTGCTAATCATTTTGTGGCACACATTAATTTTCTGCATTCAGGTTAGTTTTCAGGCAATTGGCTTGTTGAAAGCATTTTATAATCTCTTACGACATTCATTTATGTTTTAAGTGATGGAATGAATATTTATTACCTCAATTATTGCTTTTCTTCTTCTGCTTTTTTATTTTCTTACAAGATGCAAAATTAATTGCACCGAAGTTTCTTTAAGCAGGTCAGTGCCGACCCACTTCAGGTTTTCATCCTTAAAAAAGGAAGAGATTAATCACTGAATTTCCCCTTTGCCAAATAATTTTGCAAGACACTTTTCAAGATTCAACATTAATGAGCATAAATCATGAGACTTTATGTAATTGTTTGTGGAAATTACTACTTGAATTTAATATTCGGTACTTGAATTTAATATTCTCCACTGGAATTTAATATTCGCCACTTGAATTTACCTAATATTCGCCACTGGAATCTAGTTTCCCCACTTGAATTTAATATTTACCACTTGAATTTGCCAAATATTCGCCACTTGAATCTAATATTCGCAACTTGAATTTAATATTCGCAACTTGAAATTAATATTCTCCACTGAAATTTAAAATTCGCCACTTGAATTTATCTAACAGTCACCACTGTAATCTAATTTCCCCACTTGAAATTAATATTTTCCAGTTGAATTTGATATTTGCCACTTGAATTTAACAAATATTCGCCACTTGAATCTAATATTCGCAACTTGAATTTAATATTCGCAACTTAAAAATAATATTCTCCAATGGAATTTAAAATTCGCCACTTGAATTTATCTAACATTCACCACTATAATCTAATTTTCCCACTTGAAATTAATATTTTCTACTTGAATTTAATATTTGCCACTTGAATTTAACAAAAATTCGCCACTTGAATGTAATATTCGCAACTTGAATTTAATATTCGCAACTTAAAAATAATATTCTCCAATGGAATTTAAAATTCGCCTCTTGAATTTATCTAACAGTCACCACTGTAATCTAATTTCCCCACTTGAAATTAATATTTTCCAGTTGAATATGATATTTGCCACTTGAATTTAACAAATATTCGCCACTTGAATCTAATATTCGCAACTTGAATTTAATATTCGCAACTTAAAAATAATATTCTCCAATGGAATTTAAAATTCGCCACTTGAATTTATCTAACATTCACCACTATAATCTAATTTTCCCACTTGAAATTAATATTTTCTACTTGAATTTAATATTTGCCACTTGAATTTAACAAAAATTCGCCACTTGAATGTAATATTCGCAACTTGAATTTAATATTCGCAACTTAAAAATAATATTCTCCAATGGAATTTAAAATTCGCCTCTTGAATTTATCTAACAGTCACCACTGTAATCTAATTTCCCCACTTGAAATTAATATTTTCCAGTTGAATATGATATTTGCCACTTGAATTTAACAAATATTCGCCACTTGAATCTAATATTCGCAACTTGAATTTAATATTCGCAACTTAAAAATAATATTCTCCAATGGAATTTAAAATTCGCCACTTGAATTTATCTAACATTCACCACTATAATCTAATTTTCCCACTTGAAATTAATATTTTCTACTTGAATTTAATATTTGCCACTTGAATTTAACAAAAATTCGCCACTTGAATCTAATATTCGCAACTTGAATTTAATATTCGCAACTTAAAAATAATATTCTCCAATGGAATTTAAAATTCGCCTCTTGAATTTATCTAACAGTCACCACTGTAATCTAATTTCCCCACTTGAAATTAATATTTTCCAGTTGAATATGATATTTGCCACTTGAATTTAACAAATATTCGCCACTTGAATCTAATATTCGCAACTTGAATTTAATATTCGCAACTTAAAAATAATATTCTCCAATGGAATTTAAAATTCGCCACTTGAATTTATCTAACATTCACCACTATAATCTAATTTTCCCACTTGAAATTAATATTTTTTACTTGAATTTAATATTTGCCACTTGAATTTAACAAAAATTCGCCACTTGAATCTAATATTCGCAACTTGAATTTAATATTCGCAACTTAAAATTAATATTCTCCACTGGAATTTAAAATTCGCCACTTGAATTTATCTAACATTCACCACTGTAATCTAATTTTCCCACTGGAAATTAATATATGCCACTTGAATTTATCTAATATTCGTCACTTGAATCTAATATTCGCCACTTGAAATTAATATTTGCAACTTGAAATTAATATTCTTCATTGGAATTTACTATCCGCCACTTGAATTTACCTAATATTCACCACTGGGATCTAATATTCGCCACTTGAAAGTATACTTGCCACTTGAATTTAACATTCGCCACTGGAATTTACTATCCGCCACTTGAATTTATCTAATATTCACCACTGGTATCTAATATTCGCCACTTGAAAGAATACTTGCCACTTGAATTTAATATTCGTCACTTAAATTTACCTAATATTCGCCACTAGAATATAATATTTGCCACTTGAAATTAATATTCGCCACTTGAATGTAATATTTAATATTTTGTTTTAATTCTTTCAATTCAAATTTATCATTTGCTGATATTTGAGTGGAGAATTGGAGAGTGGGCTTGCAATTTTCTTTCCCATTTGTTAGGTTCTTTATTCGTGTAAACAGAAACCACATTACCGTAAAGAAATCTACACCGTCTCCATGAGAGTATCGGCATTAAATACCGCCCAGGCGTCGGGCGCGAAAGACTCCTCTGAAAACAGTAATAAAATTCGAAATCTCAATTTCGCCGTCTTCGAAAATAGAGCATTAAATTCTCGCATAAATTTTTTACAAGCTTTGTTTAGTTTTAAAGCGCAAAGCAACCTTTGTCGAGCTGATGCACGTTCCGGCGTCGCACCGAATTTATCGCGCTTTACCTAAAATCGCCGCTATTTTTCATTACGCGCCGGAAAAAATAAATTGGAAAATAAAAAATTTACGCTGTCTCTCAGGTTCAACCGGGATGCCGGCGCAATTTCGTCAAATTCTTGCGGGCAGTTTCGATATCTCGAACGATTTTAGCGATTTTAGCGAAAAGTTTTAAAAGCCCGCGCGTAATTGTCGCGAGATTATCATATTTTCGAGTTTGGGGAGTTTTAAGACCGGCGGAACCTCACTCGGGAAGATTGCTTCGCAGCGAACTTTTCAGATGCACAAAAACGTTTCCGGAAAATTTAATGCGGAATAATCCCACTTCACCGGTAAATTTAAATTTGTGTCTGCACGCTACAAACTCCGAAGTTCGTCACTTATAATTTGCTGAAAATTATTAATATTGCATCAACAATAAAGTAACTAAGCGTATTCTTACGCACTCCGTGCGTTATGGAGTAAAATCGCACAGTTAGGGACTTTCATCAACATTGTGTTGGTAGAGCAAGTGACAGTGACAATGACAGTACACAACTCTACTTGTAAAACAATTACGCACTCGTGCGTAACTTTTTTGACTCGTGTGTAATATCGTTCATAGCGCTCGTCTTCATTTTTAATTTCGTTTTGAATTTCTATATTTCTATGTAATATTTTTACATTTTATAAAATTATTCAGAGTTACCTGCGTTGAACAACGTTTACAATAACTTGAATTTGTATTAAAATAATAAAGATTTATCTACTATTTATTAAAAATTTATTTTTTACAAGTTTAAAGAAGGGCAAAGTTTTAAACAATTATTACTAATGTTATTAACACAATAAAAGTTTTGATTGGACTGAAAAAATATTGTAGTCAATTTTTTTGTTAATGATAAGTAATTTCTATACTGATTGAGGTGAAAGGATCAACTATAATTACCTAAATATGGACTATTGAAAATTTATATGATTTGTTTGATATTGATAATTAATTAGGCGTGAATTAAAATTTAGTGAATTGGAATTTAGAAAAATTAAATTCAAATTTTCGATTTGATGCAGATACAATGAGATGTTTTTAAATGTGCTCTTAGATTTTAAACTTTTGTGCACATTTTGTCTACTGAGTTCAAGAAAACCGTGATTTCTTAGATGTTCAACATGTGTCATATAAATTTCCAAAAAGGTCAATTGCAGGGTCCGTTTGTGAACTTGCAAATATTTCAAAATTCTTCTGTGAAACAGTCTGCATTTTAGTTGTTTCAGTACCATATATCTACAAATTTTCTTACAAATTTTAATTTACTGTGGAAAACATTCTTCAACTTGTGTTGTAGGATTGTGCAAAAATGTGTCTCAGAAAGATGGAAACATTAATTTTTTCAAAGCATTTGAAACAATTTTTCATATGAGGCGTATCAACAAATCAAGTCGGTTGTTGAATTTTCAAAATGAAATTCTTTTGAGCATCAAATCTTTGCAACAAATGTTCAACGAATTAAAAACTGATTTCAATTAACGCATAAATTAAATCAGGATGCGTTGGAAAACTTATTTTCACAGATCAGGACTCGAGGAGGATTAAACGACCTCTCTACACCTCTTGCACTGAATCGGTTGCGAATAATTATTTTAGGTAAAACCGATTTGTTCAGAACAACACAAACACTGTTGAAAGAACTGATGACGAAAATTATATTGTTGGTAAGGTGTTGAGACGCAGTGGAATTAAACTGGCAATTTCCAACTGTGAAGATCCAGAAAATGACACAGATTCAAGTTCAAAATTTTCCTCGAGTCATTCAAGTGCACAAATTAATCAAGTCGAATCAGGACTGGAATACTTGGCTGGTTGGATTGACAAGAAATTAAAATCCAAACTACGTTACATTACAAACTACATTATATTTACAACATTCAATTTTTACATTTAACACAAACATTTTAAAAAACTTTTGAAGACACTTCAAAACCTTTTAAAAAACTATTTGAGTTGTTGTCATTACATTACATTATGTGCACTTCTTTTATTTTATTTCCTAGAACTTCTAAATTTTTTTATTTTAAAATATTAAGTAAGTTTTCGTTACCATCTTCAGTGAAATTAAGACGACTATAATTTGGTTCTATTTTAGGTATGTTGGAATTTATTTATCTTATTAGCTATTTATGTTATTTTTATTTCCTTTTATTTTATTTAACAGTTTAAACATTACATCTTTCATTGTTTGTTCATTTATTACCGGTTGTTGCTGTTTATGTTTGTAAATATATTCATTCTTACTCCTTTTTTATGATTTTTTCCACTTTTAAAGTGTCTGTAATAGGCCCATAGTGGTGCTTTTCTTGCTGTAGGTGTTTCGTGTAATTAGACGTTGTATTGTTTTTATTAATGTGCTCTTTATGTCGCGTGTGGAAACTTCTGCCTGTTTGGCCAATATACTTTTTATTGCATGTATTACATTTCAGCGAATATATCCCGTTGCTTTTGTATATGTCTTCTGTTTCAGTTGTGGTTATTAGAATTTTTTGCAATTGATTATTTGTTTTTAGTGCTATTTTTAAATTTTGATTTTTGAATATTTTTGTTATTTTATTTGTTTCATGTCCGTAATAATTGAATTTTACCCAACTTCCTTCTTTATACTTATTGTCATTTTGTAAACTTTGGTCCGTGTTTTTGTTTATGCTTTTATGTCTAGTTCTGTTAAATTGAATTTATTGATTAATTTGTATATAGTTTTTATATTATATCCATTGTTGACGGCAATTTGTGTAATCGTTTCTAGTTCTTTATCGAAGTTATGTTTATTATTAATAAATTTTAAAAAAGTACAATGAATTGTAATTAAAAAAAATAAATAAATAGTTCTAGATTTTATTATATTTTTAATTTTTTTTTTGATTCATTCATTCATTGATTTTTTGATTTTTGATTTGTCACTATACGGTTCTAGCATACCTCATACAGTTTAGATACCTTGTGAAAACCGAAAAAATTGCTGACATTATTCCTGTTGTTTGCCCTGCGTTGTTCCTGTTAACGCAGGTGCCTGATGGGTTCTTTGTTTGACGGGGCCGACCTATTAATTTTCTCCGAAACTTTAAAGGACTCAACGCAAAACTTTGGGCTGATTGTTCTTCGAAATTAAGATTTGCATAACCATTGATTCGGGACCCCTGTCAGAGTAAAGTGGGTCAAAAGTAAAGAGGGTAGGAAGCGTTATGAATATATTTTTAGGAATTTGATTTAGATTTCATGCGACTGCCTGTAAACCGACGTTAATTCGGAATTGGTCGATTCGCCGACACAACAGTGCGCCGCATTCCTTGCAATAAATGCACGTTTCAGTTTAACCCACTTTTCGATTGAAACACGTGGCAATTTAACCGGACAACAAATGAATTGGTGAAGCTGAAATTCTGCGAGTTTGGAATATTTTCATTTGAATTTCGCCAGACGAAACATTTTCAATTTAAACTAAAATAACTACCCAATTAAAACTTCAATTCGATTGGTAAGTGCGTGGAAACTAATGATGAGATTTTTTCGAGCCGCTTCGTTATTAATGTTTGAAGTTTCAATATCCGCCAAATTATACTTTTAATGGTTTTTTGAAGGTTGTTACAGGTTATTGCATTTTATTAAACTCTTGTCGATTTTAATAGTTGTAAAAGCAATGTTAGACACATGCAGAAAAAAAATTCTTGTAGGTAAGAAAATTTGGGCTTAAATTTATAATTCTTCTTAATTTTGACCCAAGAATTGGTCATTCTTGAGTTTCAAGAATGTTTATTCTATTTGTCAAATTTAAGAACGGGTCAATCTTAATTTCTAGAACGTTGATTCTTCGTGACAAATTCAAGAAAGCGTCGCTTTAATTTAAAGAACTTTTATAAATTTTACATTTAATAATAGGTCAAGTTGATTTCAAGAACTTTTATTTAATTACTTAAGAATGTTCTTAATTAATGTATTTTCTTATTTAAGAATTGAAGATTGCCTTCTTATTATATTAAATAAGCGCATGTAAATAGAATAATTTCTTTCTAATTTTTATGAATTGCAGAGTGAAATGCTTGAATTGAACGAATTTTAGAATATAAAGTTATTTCTCATACATATTTTTATTAGTAGGTGAAAATTTAACATCACATCACATCCTGTTTAAAAATACATTTTCAGTTTAAGAACCACATTATCATTTGGTAACAGAAGTAAGTATATGAAATGGGAGTTCGTCGAAGTCATTAGCCTTCTCAATGAATTTTGGCCGCCACTCAAATAAATTGTTTTTCTCTCAAGAAATAATTGGCAAAAATCTACATCAATCTAAAAACAAAGAAACAAAATGTTTACATTGCACCATGGATATATTATTATAAAAATTTACCAATATAGACCAGTTTGAACTTAAACTTGTAAATACAATTTTTTTTTCTCATTTTTATGAATTGCAGAGTGAAATGCTTGAATTGAACGAATTTTAGAATATAAAGTTATTTCTCATACATATTTTTATTAGTAGGTGAAAATTTAACATCACATCCTGTTTAAAAATACATTTTCAGTTTAAGAACCACATTATCATTTGGTAACAGAAGTAAGTATATGAAATGGAAGTTCGTCGAAGTCATTAGCCTTCTCAATGAATTTTGGCCGCCACACAAATAAATTGTTTTTCTCTCAAGAAATAATTGGCCAAAATCTGCATCAATCTAAAAACAACGACACAAAATTTTTACATTGCACCATGGATATATTATTATAAAAATTTACCAATATAGACTAGTTTGAATGCTTCAATAATGACCATTTATCTATAAACAATAATTCTTGGTGTCATTCCTTTTTATGCAGATTTTCTTTCCGCAAATCCGCGTACTTCAGTCACGCTTGTATTTTGTTAAATTCGTACAAATAACTCCATATTCGCTAAAAAGTAAAATTTGTTATAAGATAGATATAACACTGAATGTATACAAGAAAATCAAAATTATTTCTGTACCTTTTTCGTTACTATAATTTCTGTTATCGAAGCAACTGGTTCGAATGTCCCTTCCTTTTTATATCTTTTCTTACTTTTCATTTCATTTAAGAATACATTTAAGAATAGGTCATGTTGATGTCACGAACTTTTCTTTAATTACTTAAGAATGTTCTTAATAATGTGTTTTCTAATTTAAAAAATGTCGATGACCTTCTTATTATATTCAATAAGAACTTGTAAATGCAATAAATTTTTTCTAATTTTTATGAATTGTAGAATGGAATGCTTGAATTGAAGAAATTTTAGAATATAAAATTATTTCTCATACATATTTTTATTAGTAGGTGAAAATTTAACATCACATCACATCCTGTTTAAAAATACATTTTCGGTTTACGAACCACATTATCATTTGGTAACAGAAGTAAGTATATGAAATGGAAGTTCGTCGAAGTCATTAGCCTTTTCAATGAATTTTGGTCGCCACATAAATAAATTCTTTTTCTCAAGAAATAATTGGCCTAAATCTACATTAATCTAAAAACAAAGAAACAACATGTTTACATTGTACCATGGATATATTATTACAAAAATTTTCCAATATAGACCAGTTTGAATGCTTCAATAATGACCATTTATCTATAAACAATAATTCTTGGTGTTATTCCATTTTATGCAGATTTTCTTTCCTCAAATCCGCGTACTTCAGTCATGTTTGGTTTTGTTAAATTCTTACAAAGAACTCCACATTCGCGAAAAAGTAAAATTTGTTATAAGATAGATAAGTAACACTAAATGTATAAAAGAAAATCAAAATTATTTCTTTACCTTCGTCGTTACTATTAATTCTGTTACAGAAGCAACTGGTTTGCATGTCCCTTCCTTTTTATATTTCTTCTTACTTTTCGTTCCGACGGAAATAAACTAAAAAATAATTTTTTTAATCGCTATTACACTGAAAAAACTTTAAAAAAATTCATTCGGTAAGCTAATAAAATAAAATAAAATTATAATTACAACAAATTTACTTACATGCGAATTTATAACAAACAGAATCAGAAAAGCTCCATAATTTCAGTACCATTTTTAGAAATGGTCTTTGAAACTGATTATTTTATTGATCGACGTTTATTAATATTGCATTGAATTAACATCTTCATCTCGGCACATTAAACCACTTGTAATATTTCCCATTTCTTCACAATTAAACATTCACTAATTATGTAAGGTACTAAAAATTTATTTTACAATAAAAATACAGAAAATGTATTTTCTTACTGCAAACCGAGTTAAGTCTGATGGTTTGGAGGTAATTTGAACGAAATTTTAAAGTAATTTTTCTATTGTCAGTAAACAGTCCTTTGCAGAAAAATGTCGGTCATAAAGCAATTTACAACTAGTAACTTTTAGTTTACAGAAACTTTCATAGAATTTTTTTCTATTGTTTAGTTAAGGTGTCAGTTGTTTGACTAGCTGAAAAGAATTTGTAAGCAAGGTGACGTTTTTATTCATCATAAAATTTGACGCCCAAATAAAGTTATTGAAAAAAAACGACACACATTAGGCAATATTTGAGGAGAAAAATTTACTTCTATTATCTAAATGGACAATACCCTTGCTATTTGCGTAACTAACTTCTTGATTCTCGATTCAAATAGTTGCCAACGTAAAAACGAATTATGTTACTAAATATTACTCTTGTAAATCTTGAAAACTTCTACAATATAGTAAACAACAAATTTTGAATAAGCGAAGGGTAATTACAGGGTCTTAGGTAATCGAGTTAACGAATGGCCGAAAGTTCGGAGTGGCGCCATTAAAGAAGTTTCGTAAGAAACCTCGCATTATCGCTTGTGATCGCTGGAAGCCAAAAGCAAGTTACAGCCCCATTGCGACCCTTTATAAAATACTGGGCCGTAGAAACATTGATATACGACGCGAAAATAGACCGGTAGGCGTTTTGGTTCTATTTCAAGCCAACAAAACACACAAGGCCCGTCGTGTAACCTAAGTTCGAGAAAACAACGCGCGCGGTTTTTTTATTCTCCGAAACTGTACAAAAAGACGGCAAAGTAAGTTATCCATCCATGAGGAGAGTTTAAAAAACAACTTCTCAGTTTTTAGTATCTTAGGGTTAGAAATAAAATTTATCACGGCGGAGCTTTTGCTTGAACCGCTGATATACGACGGAGGGTAGATTCGACTGGTGAAACGAAATTTCTATCTTGGGACGGTGTCTTTGTAAATTTTGTACGTCGTAATGGAAGTAACCACCGCATTCGGTCATTAAGTATTCAGATTTAATTTCCCTGCGTCCCGAACCAAAACTTCGACTTTGCACAATAGCGTTGTTTGCTTCTCATTAAACAATTATGGCGTCGGTTCTTTCTCCGCGCGCCACTTAAAATCTGAACGTCAAAGAACTTCAAACAAGTTCGAATTGGAACCAATAAGTCCAAAACACGAATATTAATATTCAAGTGGCTAATTATGATGTATCAAGGTGGCAAATATTACATCCAAGTGCCGAATAAACAAATCGGAAAGAAAATGAAACAAACTAAATATAATGATAATTTCAAATGGTAACAACGAAGTCCAAATGGCAAATTTTAAGGCTAAGTGGCAGTGGTGAAATCATAGTGAAAAATATTAAGTCCAAGTGACTAATCGGTAGCCGCAATGAATAACATTGTAACTAGCAAAACGTAATATTTTGGAGAGCGTTTTAAAGATTCTACATCTTTTCTTTTCCGTTTTCTTGAGGAGATAATTCTTTTTGGGTTTGAAATTGGATACTCATTTATTTTAACTCACACTGTATAATTTATTTTGAGAAAATTATTGATTTAACGGATTTACCAGCGTTTACCATTGTTCATAGAAGTAATCTTTGCAGTTATACCATTGTAACTTTGCTTACAATTATTTTGCACACAGAATTTTTATCGAATAAGATTATAAAGTTTTTTACAACTTTAACTTTTGAAATTTGTTGCAATAATATTGTAAGCTCCAATACATTGCAAATTTTAGACAGCTTATAACAAAATTATAATAAAATACGATATAATATTGTAGTAGTATTACTGATAACGGGGAATCATTTTTATTAATATTCAAATCTTTGGAAATATCTGAAGAACAACAAAATCTTATTAGTTACACCACCTTGAGATTTTCAGAAAATCAATTTTTCCTTTTCGGCTAAATTTATTGTTTATACTTTGCGGGATAATTTAAGCGTTTAACCATTGGAAAGTTCAAATTATTTTCGAAGTTTTAGCAATTTTAAGTGAGCACAGCAAAGTACTGCCGCATCTCGGGTAATTTGTTCAAACTGTTGTTCAAGATATCTGGAAATTTACTCAACCGATTTTGATAAAACTTATACCACGTATTCTTTATATTATCTAAAATGTAGCATAGGACTTTTATGATTTTAATAGCTGCGTCAAAAAAAAATTATATTTATACTCATTTTTCCGAGCGCCAAGATGGTGCCTTAGGCGGTTGTCCGAGTTAAAATAACGAGGTTAGGTTGAATCAATGCAATAATTAACAAGTCTTACTTAAAGTGTTGATTTTGTAGCAACTCCAAAATTTTTCTTCCACGTGAAGACATGACAATATTGTTTCACTAACGATATAATTCACTCGTATTCACAAAATACTAATAAAATCAAACTACCGCGTTTCGATATTACCGAATTTTAAGCGGGAAACAACATTGTAAGTTTGCGTAGTCGTCGTTTAGTCCGATAACCATTGATGCAAGAACATTGTAAGTCAATAAATCGTAAAGGAATCCAAAGAATAGCATTGTAAGAATCATTAACATTCCTATGAAAGATCGTAAAAGAATGTATTATCCCGGCAACAACATTGTAAGCTTTGGTACAATTTTATTTAAGTAAATTTGTTAGTTCTTGGAAAGGTAAAGTATGTTACAATTTTTAGGTCACGCATTAAATTTCAGTAAAATTCTTTACCATGTTTTATCTGTTGGTAAGTACGCTTTTGCAGATACAATAAAATAAAAATTGTTTTTTATAATAAAACAAAAAATAATTTGAGATTACTAAATCATGTAAATCACACCCAAGATATCAAATGTGAAAAAAGTGAAAATCGACAAATTGTCAGTTACAATGTTGTTAATTGCATCTACCGAAATATTAATATTCAAGTTGTTATGATGTATCAAAGTGGCAAATATTACATCCAAGTACCGCATAAGCAAATATTGATATTCAAGTTATTATGATGTATCAAAGTGGCTAATATTGTATCCAAGCGCCGAATATTAAATTCAAGTGATAATATTCTGATATTGAAAATTTGCTGTAGATTTTTCGTGCGCGATCAGAAAATGAGCAGAAAAGCTGTTTTTTGTGACTTTTGTTGAGCAGCACAATGCGAGGTCAATTATTGCGAGTCGTTAGTCATCGACTTAGGAGACGTTCTCGCTGAACTGATTTTACAAAATAAATTTTATCGTGGAAGTGTTTCGACCTTTCTAGAAACGAAGGGGTTAACTTGGATCGCAGTAGTAATCACGAATGAAATATAAACTGTACTTTAACTTCGTAAACACTGTAAATGTAACTAAGCTTGGAAATACTAACGAATTACAAACTGTTACAACCGCGGTTTGAATGGCTTGAACATTTATTAATTTTAATATGATCACAAGAATAAAATTTAAATTCAAACTTCTATTAACTATTTTTAATCAAACAAATGGAAAATGAGACTTGAAAATTTTAAATTTTCTATTTTCATTTTCTATTTCGTTTTCTATGTCTATTATTATCATTTACATTTTCCATTTGCCATTTCCGTTTTCCATTTTCAATTTTTCATTTTTTCATTTTCATTTTCCAAATCCATTTACCATTTTCATTTTCCATTTACACGTTCCATTTTCAATTTTCTATTTCCATTTTCCATATACATTTACCATTTCCATTTTCAATTCTCCATTTCCATTTTCCATATCTATTTACCATTTCCATTTATGTTTTTAATTTTCTATTTTCAATTTTCTATTTCCATTTTCCATATATACTTACCATTTTCATTTTCCATTTACATGTTCCATTTTCAATTTTCTATTTCCATTTTCCATATACATTTACCATTTCCATTTTCAATTCTCCATTTCTATTTGCCATATCTATTTACCATTTCCATTTATGTTTTTAATTTTCCATTTTCAATTTTCTATTTCCATTTTCCATATACATTTACCATTTCTATTTTCAATTCTCCATTTCCATTTTTCATATCTATTTACCATTTCCATTTATGTTTTCCATTTCCCATTTTCAATTTTTCATTTTCATTTTCCACATTCATTTACCATAAAATAGGTAAATCAAACTTTTTAAAAATGTAATGAATGCAAAGTCGTCCCTAGAACTTTACTAGGGAGGTATAATTTACTGAGGGCTGTTTACGGAGGGTTCATTTACAGATTTCTGAAAAAGTTTACATAGGCAACCCTATCAGCACATAAATGCAAACAAAGAAACAGCGTTAAGATCACAATCAAACGAATTATTTCAAGGCATTTATTTATTAGATTTATTTACTTACTCGTCGTGCGTAACTTTTTTGACCCGTGCGTAATAGGTTTCTTACAACAACTCAGAACAAAAACCTAACCACGCTTTTACAATTAGTGCTTTAGTCCATCAATAATAATTTAATTCATGAAAACAAGGGCCCTCAAGAAGACTCTTATCATCAAAGCATAATTAATTACAGCACTGCGAAACAAGTTTATACAAGTTTTACAGGCTCAAATTTCGGCGAGCTTTGTATCAATTGAACGTGATTCTTCAACGTCCCTTACATATTCATTTCATAACTTTATCATGGAATCCGAACGCAAACATTCGACGTTTGTTGTATAAATTAAACAACAAATTTTAATCGAGAAATTCTTGCTTGAAGACAATGCGAATTAAAAACGCAGAAACCAAAACAGCAATCCGATTTTAAAAATCGATTGGAATGCTTATTATTCCGTCACTAACGCAATTTGCCCGACTTGATAAAATTTCATTAAAAACTTCAATATGTAACCTCTTAATTCATTAGTATGCTAAATTTTATTAGCAAAAAGGTCGATTCATAAATTATTCATGGCTCAGTCACAAAAACCGCATCGAATTTTTTTTTTCGAAAAAGTCGCCTATGAAGGCTTTTTGTCGACCGGCCGGATTCTTGGCAACAATTTGCAGCCATTTTTTGAGATTAAAAACTGGAGAACAGCGACGCTTGATTAAAAAGGTTCTGTCGGGAAAACTATTAAAACCGCGTCGTATTACTTCAAATATGTCTCGACGTTCCGGAGGGAGAAAAAACGAAAATTATTTTTTTCGCGAACAGGGTTTGGCTATTAAACTTGCATTAAATGGCCATTTTGGAATCTATTAATTCGGCCATTTTTTATAACGTGGAATCGATTGTTTATTATCATTTTGTTTTCGGCGAGTTTTGTCTAAATTTGGACGTATTTTCCACTTAGACTTAATATTCGCCACTTTAAAATAATGGCGGAAACAATCAAGTCCAACTGACAGGTGTCGAGTTCAAGTGGCAAAGATTAAGTGCAGGTGGCGAATAAGTTGAAGTGGCAAATATTAAATTTCATTGTTTTTAGTGCAATTTAGGTTATTTATTATAATGGCAAAGAAAATTTGTTCTGTATAAAATAATTTGTTCTAAGAACGAATATATTTTTTTTTCCGAACAGGGTTTGGCTATTAAACTTACATTAAATGGCCATTTTGGAATCTATTAATTCGGCGCTTCTTTTATAACGTGGAATCGATTGTTTCTTAACAATTTGATTTCGGCGAGGTTTGTTTAAATTCGGACTTATTCGACACTTGGACTTAATATTCGCCACTTTAAAATAATGGCGGAAACAATCAAGTTCAACTCACAGGTGTCAAGTTCAAGTGGCAAAAATTAAGTGCAGGTGGCGAATAAGTCCAAGTGGCAAATATTTAATTTGATTGTTTTTAGAAACAAGTGCAATTCAGGTTATTTATTATAATGGCGAAGAAAATTTGTTCTGTATAAAATAATTTGTTCTAAGAACGAAAATAATTTTTTTCACGAACAGGGTTTTACTATTAAACTTACGTTAAATGGCCATTTTGGAATCTATTAATTTAGACATTTTTTATAACGCGGAATCGATTGTTTATTCACATTTTGTTTCTGGGAAGGTTTGCCTAAATTTGGACTTATTAGCCACTTGGACTTAATGTTCGCCACTTTAAAATAATGGCGAAAACAATCAAGTCCAACTAACAGGTGTCAAGTTCAAGTGGCTAATATTTAGTGCAGGTGGGGAATAAGTCCAAGTGGCAAATATTAAATTTGGTTATTTTTAGAAACAAGTGCAATTTAGGTTATTTATTATAATGGCGAAGAAAATTTGTTCTGTATAAAATAATTTGTTCTAAGAACAAAAATAATTTTTTCCCGAACAGGGTTTGGCTATTAAACTTACATTAAATGGTCATTTTGGAATCTTTTAATTCGGCCCTTTTTATAACGTGGAATCGATTGTTTATTAACATTTTGTTTTTGGGAAGGTTTGTCTAAATTTGGACTTATTTGCCACTTGGACTGAATGTTCGCCACTTTAAAATAATGGCGGAAACAATCAAGTCCAGCTGACGTGTCAAGTTCAAGTGTCTAATATTTAGTGCAGGTGGCGAATAAGTCCAAGTAGCAAATATTAAATTTGATTGTTTTTAGAAACAAGTGCAATTTAGGTTATTTATTATAATGGAGAAGAAAATTGGTTCTGTACAAAATAATTTGTTCTGTTTCACAATTAGTTGAAATGCTTGGAACTTGGTGTTTAAGTTTTCCGTTGTACTGTCTAGACTTAATCAATTTTGTTGAATGTAGGTTAAATTCAGTGTTTACTTAATTCAAGGATCTCTCAAGATTATTCAAATGCAGTAGTAACGCACAGTTGCGTTCATCAAATCGATTTGTCCGAAGACTTAACGCTCAGTTTATCTGCAAAAATTGTCTGAAACTCCTAAATTTGGAATAAAATTTGTTGAAGCGGTGCATTGACATTGATATGTACACCGAATATCGATTATCGCAACATGAAATTTGAAAAATGTTCCAATCATTTGCATGCAAATCGAACTTGATGTTTAATTTGTTAAATGTTATGTTGGCCGATCAGTTTGATAGCAAAGTAATAATTACGTGCCTTTACATTAATGTTAAACCAGCTATTATTTTTGAACTCGCAATTCGTTTATTTTAACAACATTGACTGAATTGGCTTAGTTTTCAGTCACTGGACTTTAATATTTGTCTCTTGGACTTTATATTATTATTAATATTAATATTTGACAGTTCCATTTAAGATTCGTCACTTATATTTAAAAAACTTGCCACTTAGATTTAATATTTTCCATTATTATTGCATTACTGTCACTTGGATTTAAAACTTGCCACTTAGATTAGGACTTGCAACTTCGTTTAAATATTTTTCATTGTGTTGCCTCTTAGAGTTAAAACTTTCCACTTTGATTTAAGACATCGCCACTTGGATTCGATATTTTTCATTGTGTTTCCACTTAGATTTAAAACTTACCATTTAGATTTAGAACTTGTCACTTGCTTAAATATTTTTCATTGTGTTAACACTTAGATTTAAAACTTGCCACTTTGATTTAACACTTGAATTCAATATCTTCCATTGTGTTTCCACTTAGATTTAAAACTTACCATTTAGATTTAGGACTTGTCACTTGGCTTAAATATTTTTCATTGTGTTAACACTTAGATTTAAAATCTGCCACTTAGATTTAAGACTTGCCACTTGAATTCAATATTTTTCATTGTGTTGCCACTTGGATTTAAGACTTACCATTTCGATTCAATATTTTTCATTGTGTTGCCACTTAGATTTAAAGCTTGCACAGTGAAAGTGACGAATTAAATCTAAGTGGCATAATTTCCAAATTTCTTTTGCCTTTAACAGCATTATAATGTTAGTCAAGCAATAAAATATCGAATCAGGTCTGTGAAAGATAAATTCGGATTTGCAAATATCGCAGGATAACGCAGAGGGAGCTCAATAACAGAATGTTACAAAGCCGACTCTCGCGCAAAATCCCATTCAAAAAAAATATGCAGAACGAAGCTAATCACATTTTTTATTTCAGGATGGAGCCGTCCAAAAGCAAGTGCAGATATGGATAATCCGGATATAGCTGAAAACGAAACAGATTTCGAGCCTTTGGTTATAAATAGGGGTCCATATTTCGATAAAACCGTCTCCAAGAACGTAACAGCCCTCGTCGGCAAAACCGCTTACCTCAACTGCAGAGTGCGAAACTTAGGCAACAGGACGGTAAGGCAAAAATTAATTATTTTTCTTCGACCACATTAATTTATTGCCTGTACAAAATTGATCATTTTCGATAGTCAAAAAAGTTACGCACGAGTCAAAAAAATTACGCACTTGTTTTACAACTAGTGTTGTGCACCGTATTTTTTCTTCGACCACATTAACTTATTGCTTGTACAACGTTGACCATTTTCGATAGTAAAACAAGTTACGCACGAGTCAAGAAAGTTACGCACGAGTTAAGAAAGTTACCAACGAGTCAAAAAAATTGCGCACTTATTTTACAACTACTGTTGTGCACCGTATTTTTTCATCGACCACCTTAACTTATTGCTTGTACAACATTGACCATTTTCGATAGTCAAACAAGTTACGCACGAGTCAAGAAAGTTACGCACGAGTCAAAAAAATTACGCACGAGTCAAGAAAATTACGCATGGGTCAAAAAAATTACGCACGCGTCAAAAAAAGTTACGCACAAAAAATTTAAAATTTCACGTCCATTCTTTTCCTGACGAAGGTAGCTTGCCGTTTCGTTATCCGACCTCCCTTTCCCCAATAACAAGGATGATAGTTATCGTCGAAAATCCCAAAGGTTCGATACTCGAGCGTAAACAATACTTTATCTTTGCATCGCGAACACGGTTAAATTTGATAAAAGTACGGCGGCTTAATGGCGGGCCGTAATTCTTTCGAAACGGCGTCTGGCCCATTTCACCTTCCTCTTATGAAACGCCAGGTGCTGAAAACGCAACGGCGAAAAAATGAAGAAAAGTCCCTCGGCCGTTTCGGTTGATTTGTCGGCTTTTAAGGTTTAATCATTTGGCCGTTTGAAGCAATAAATGAGCGACATTTTCACTGTTTAAATATGACCGCGAGTCAATATCGGAAAGCCGTAACTCATTTTTTCCCGTTTTTCGGCGGCCGCGAAGATACTCGAGTGCCCTTTGGTAATTACAATGTGACGGTTTGTGATTTACCGGCGGAAGCGCTTCGCGGGATTGGCGATTTTTTAATTTTCCACACACTGGAAATCGTCGCGAAAAGTAACCGGAATGAACAGGATGGTAATTTAAAATTTATAATATGCTCGTGTTTCTGGCGCTTTCTGCGAGAAATCGCGATGATTTATGTGCTGATTATAAAACTGAATATATATTCGTTTATGGGAATAATCTCGGGCACAACAGTGAACTGCGACCTTTTAAATCACGTACGAAAGTGAGACTCACACGGAAAGTTGCTCGTGAACGTGCCATTAATTTTTCACACTTGTTTTGCGCTTTGTTTCAAGATGCGCTTGTTTGTACAGGAAAAAATGGCAAAATTGCGTGGATGGCTTAATCAATTTTTTTAGATGACATTTTGCATGCATATCATCATCCCTACAAATTGCATTTCGTACTGGAAATGAACCTTTTAGTCCCTTTGGAACGCATATATCCCATCCCATGTTTTAAATTTATTTTGGAAGGATATGTCAGTTAGTTACAGAACAAATATATTGTAGTCAAAAAAGCACAAACAACTGTAATCAAAAGTGTGTAACTTCAGCTTCAGTTAAAATAAAAAACAATTGGATTTGTAATTGCCACTTTACAATCACCAAACATAACCAAATAGTGAATTCAAGTGGTATTTGTCAAATTGTAGTCAAAAATATTAAATCCCAGTGACAAGTATTAAATTCAAGAGGAGATATTAAAAACAAGTGTTGACTGTGAAGTCCAAATTAATAGTCCAACTAACATTTGTCAAATCGTAATGAAAAATATTAAGTCCTAGTGACAAGTATTAAATTCAAGTGACGATATTAAGAAACACGTGTTAAGTATGAAGTCCAAATAAAAAGTCCAACTGGCATTTGCCAAATCATAATGAAAAATATTAAGTTCGACTGACAAATATTAAATTCAAGTGACGATATTAAAAACAAGTGTCAAGTATGAAATTCAAATAAAAAGTCCAACTGGCATTTGTCAAACAATAGTGAAAAATGTTAAGTCCGAGTAACAAATATTAAATTCAAGTGGAGATATTAAAAAACAAGTGTTGAGTGTGAAGTCCAAATTAATAGTCCAACCAGCATTTGTCAAATCGTAATGAAAAATATTAAGTCCTAGTGAAAAGTATTAAATTCAAGTGACGATATTAAGAAACACGTGTTAAGTATGAAGTCCAAATAAAAAGTCCAACTGGCATTTGTCAAATCATAATGAAAAATATTAAGTTCGACTGACAAATATTAAATTCAAGTGACGATATTAAAAACAAGTGTCAAGTATGAAATTCAAATAAAAAGTCCAACTGGCATTTGTCAAACAATAGTGAAAAATGTTAAGTCCGAGTAACAAATATTAAATTCAAGTGGAGATATTAAAAAACAAGTGTTGAGTGTGAAGTCCAAATTAATAGTCCAACCAGCATTTGTCAAATCGTAATGAAAAATATTAAGTCCTAGTGACAAGTATTAAATTCAAGTGACGATATTAAGAAACACGTGTTAAGTATGAAGTCCAAATAAAAAGTCCAACTGGCATTTGCCAAATCATAATGAAAAATATTAAGTTCGACTGACAAATATTAAATTCAAGTGAAGATATTAAAAACAAGTGTCAAGTATGAAATTCAAATAAAAAGTCCAACTGGCATTTGTCAAACAATAGTGAAAAATGTTAAGTCCGAGTAACAAATATTAAATTCATGTGGAGATATTAAAAAACAAGTGTTGAGTGTGAAGTTCAAATGAATAGTCCAACTGACATTCGTCAAATCATAATGAAACATATTAAGTCCGACTGATAAGCATTCAATTCAAGTGGAGATATTAAAATACAAGTGGCGAGTATGAAGTCTAACTGAAAAGTCCAACTGGCATTTGTCAAATCATAGTAAAAATATTAAGTCCTAGTGGCAAGTATTAAATTCAAGAGGAAATATTAAAAACAAGTGTTGCCTGTGAAGTCCAAATTAATAGTCCAACTAGCATTTGTCAAATCGTAATGAAAAATATTAAGTCCTAGTGACAAGTATTAAATTCAAGTGACGATATTAAGAAACACGTGTTAAGTATGAAGTCCAAATAAAAAGTCCAACTGGCATTTGTCAAATCATAATGAAAAATATTAAGTTCGACTGACAAATATTAAATTCAAGTGACGATATTAAAAACAAGTGTCAAGTATGAAATTCAAATAAAAAGTCCAACTGGCATTTGTCAAATCATAATGAAAAATATTAAGTTCGACTGACAAATATTAAATTCAAGTGACGATATTAAAAACAAGTGTCAAGTATGAAATTCAAATAAAAAGTCCAACTGGCATTTGTCAAACAATAGTGAAAAATATTAAGTCCGAGTAACAAATATTAAATTCAAGTGGACATATTAAAAAACAAGTGTTGAGTGTGAAGTTCAAATGAGGAGTCCAACTGACATTTGTCAAATTATAATGAAAAATATTAAGTCCTAGTGACAAGTATTAACTTCAAGTGAAGATATTAAGAAGCAAGTATTGAGAATGAAGTTCAAATGAAAAGTTCAACTGGCATTTGTGTCGAGTATGAAGACTAAATAAAAAGTCCAACCGGCATTTGTCAAACCATAGTGAAAAATATTAAGGCCTAGTGACAAAGATTAAATTCAAGTGGAGATATTAGAAAACAAGTGTCGAGTATGAAGTCCAAATGAATAGTCCAACTGGCATTTGTCAAATCATAATGAAAAATATTAAATCTTAGTGACAAATATTAAATTCAAGTGACGATATTAAAACACAAATGCCGAGTATGAAGTCTAACTGAAAAGTCCAACTGGCATTTGTCAAATCATAGTAAAAATATTAAGTCCTAGTGACAAGTATTAAATTCAAGTGACGATATTAAGAAACAAGTGTCAAATATGAAGTCTAAATAAAAAGTCCAACTGGCATTTGTCAAACCATCGTGAAAAATATTAAGTCCGAGTGACAAATATTAAATTCAAGTGGAGATATTAAAAAACAAGTGTTGAGTGTGAAGTTCAAATGAATAGTCCAACTGACATTCGTCAAATCATAATGAAACATATTAAGTCCGACTGATAAGCATTCAATTCAAGTGGAGATATTAAAATACAAGTGGCGAGTATGAAGTCTAACTGAAAAGTCCAACTGGCACTTGTCAAATCATAGTAAAAATATTAAGTCCTAGTGACAAGTATTAAATTGAAGTGACGATATTAAGAAACAAGTGTCAAATATGAAGTCTAAATAAAAAAGTATAACTGGCATTTGTCAAACCATCGTGAAAAATATTAAGTCCGAGTGACAAATATTAAATTCAAGTGGAGATATTAAAAAACAAGTGTTAAATATAAAGTCTAAATGAAAAGTCCAACTGGCATTTGTCAAACCGTAGTGAAAAACACCAAGTCCTAGTGACAATTATTAAATTCAAGTGGCGATATTAAAACCAAGTGTCGAAAATGAAGTCCTAATGAAAAATATTAATTTCATGAGACTGAAATTAAGAATTTCTCCTAGCAAAAAGGTTTGTTTTTAAATTCTTTCAAACGACTCGATTAAATAAAGGCCCAGCAGCCGCCGACAAAATAATCTGTTTTAAATTGAATTGAAAGATAATTCCTTGCCTCGAAAAGAAGTTTTAAACCATTTCGGCAAACGGGACAAACAACCTTGAAGCATTACTTCCACATCTCGCATAAAATTTAACTAAACAACAACAAAATCGTGTTTTCTCGGCCGCACTTTAATCGCAAAAGGAGAAATAATTTTAACTTGCGGCGCGCGTCTGAATGCAGATTTTTCGGGCCTCCGTTAATTGAACGTTCATTAATCACAAACAATTTCACAGTCAATTTTACCTCTGCTAATTACCTTCTCTTTGATCCCGAATCAATAATCAATCATAAACTAACGGGCTGCCTTACGCAATCAACTATTTGCGCCACACGATTCGTAATTAAGTTACGCACTTAGGTTCGGGAAACCTTTGGTCAAGTGCGCAGGCTTTTTACGGGAACTTTGATTAACATTGGTCGGCAAACAGACACAGGCTGTTAATCTGCGGTGGCACCGGCTGTCATCTAAAGCCCCACGAACAACAAACAGAACTGGAACGCAAACAAAAGGGGTGCAAATTATTTGCTGATTTTTTTGTTATTCGATTTATTTATTTATTTATTAAACCATTACAATGTCTCAAAAAGGCATCCTATAGAGGCAAATACAATTGCCTGTACAATAGGGAATGGCACTTAAAAACTAAACTAAAACTACAACTCAAAATTATATTATAAATCAAAATTATATTATAAATTACAAATTATATACGAGATCATTTCATAGAACACTTAAAATCTAACCTAAAACTACAACTCGAAATTATATTATAAATTATATTATAAATTATAAATTATAAATCATATAAATATATAAATAGACATTAATAGACAAAACATGACAGCAAATATTTTGTCAATTCCAACTTAAAATGTGATTCAAGATGTACTTTGTAATTATAAAATTGTAATATATATCAGTGACGCACTTTTAGAATGTAAAATGGAAAAATGGAAAAAAAAAGGAACAAAAATTGCAAGTAACAATTAATAATTAGGCAGTTGGCTTTAATATTGGCCACTCTAACTTAAAAGTTGCCACTATGATTTCGCTGCCACTGGATTAAAAAATTCTAAATTAAAAAAATCCGAAAATAATACCAACCTTATAGCATATATTATGCAATGAGCATTTAATGATAGCTATTAACACACGAGGATGAGAATTACGATACGACTGTAGGCGAGTGTCGTAATGAATATGGGTGGCTTAATAGCCATTAAATGTAAGTTGCATACACTATTTTTTCTACGACCAGTCATAATTTTAAGAAACAAGCGTTTTATTTTTAAAATGTATTAAATGTATTAAACTTGTAAAAAAAACACAAACATATCGATACCTCAGTTCTATAATGTAACAAATCAAAAATTCAAGTTTTGAGATAATCACATTTAAAAAAAAATAATAGTCTTCTTGACTTTATTATAACTTTTTTGTGCTAAGGAATTTACGGATAATAATTGGCATAGTTAATAATTCATTTATGATTGCCTTAATAACACTTACACTTCTGAAAATTTACAAAAAAAAATTGAGTTGTTGCACTATTGAACTTTGCACAAAATTTCGTTTTGTGGGTCATCTAGAAACGAATTTTGAAAATTGACTTGTAACTCTTTTGAATTGAATAAAATACACTTTTTCCTGTTGAATGATGTGCTTAACGCAAAAATGAGTTTTTTTAGTTGTTACAACATAGAACTGAGGTATCGATATCTGAAAATTAATTAATTAACAAAAAAAAGGAAATTTTACAATTATTCTTTTCGATTCATAGTTATATTACTGATGTAATTATTAAAATGCAGCTGCGGCACTTTTGTAGTAATATTGATGGATGTTATTGTTGATGTTGATGCAGCAATATTTAGTAAATTGTTGGTTTGGCTGCATTCAATTGAATTTTTAAATATTAGTAATGTTGCATTTCCATTGGTTATCAATTTGTAACTTAATGAAAATTTTATATCTTAATGGGTATCATTAAGGTGCGACTTGCAACTGCCTAATAAATCGATTAAAGAAGTATGGGCGTAGAAAAAGTCGGTTTTTATAACCGAAATTTTATTACAATTTATGATTACCCGGAGCTTTATTAAAGACCCGCTGTCAATCATTGGTATTAAACTTTTGTTGAATAAATTTAAGGGATGAAAGTTTGAAATTGCTTCACTGGAATGGAATTTAGGAAATGTTAACTCTGATTTTTATTGCCTGTCAATTATCTGGTCGTATCTAAAATATGCATCTGCATTCGTCCATTCTGAGGAAGTGCAGTGGAAAGTTTAATTCATTGCCTTTTTAAATTGAAAAAGTTTCCATTCGTTTAAGCGCTTTTTATTGCGACGATTGTAGAATAAATTGCGACTCATTTTCAATATTTGATTAAGAAAATTTTCCACTTCTTTGTCACTTTCGTAAAAGACTGGTTCCATAGCGTTAAGTTAATTTTTGACCTAATTCATGCATGATTTAAAAAAAAAAAACTGTTGATTCAACAGAGAATTGGAATTTGGATATAAAAAGAAAATGATTTAAAAAAGTAAGTAAATTTTAGTTTTCAGTGTAATATAGTATATATGAAAACTGTTTTTCCGTAGATGGAATTTATCTTTGCTATTATGGGAGCTTGTAGAAGCCACAAGCTACACAAGTTGGAATTTAAAGATATTAATGATTTTACATCAACCCTTTTAGTGGCAATTAAAAATACAAAAGCAAAAACTACACGAAAATTCACAGTTACGGGAAAGTATTATGAAATATGCAAACAGTACATGAATCTTCCTCCAAAAAATTGTATTACCCCATCCTTTTTTATTAATTACATAAACCGAAAATGCACCATACAAAACGTAGGAATAAATAAATTTGGGAACATTGGGAAAAAAATTGCCGCTTACTGAAATCTTCAGGATCCCAATTTATACACCGGACACTGTTTTCGTCGTAGTTCTGCTACAATATTGGTTGATGCTGGTGATGATATTACCTCACTAAAACGTCACGGTGGGTGGAAATCCACGCCACTGGCCGAAAGTTATATTGACGAATCAATTCAAAATAAAATCAACGTAGCCGATCAAATTTTGAATTCAATTGAATCCAGCCAAACCAACAATTTACTAAATATTGCTGCATCAACATCAACAATAACATCCACCAATATTAATACAAAAGTGCCGCAGCTGCATTTTAATAATTGCACCATCAATAATATAACTATAAATCAAAACGAATAATTGTGAAATTTCCTTTTTTTGGTAATTAATTAATTTTCACACATCGATACCTCAGTTCTAGGTTGTAACAACTAAAAAAACTCATTTTTGTGTTAAGCACATCATTCAAAAAGAAAAAGTGCATTTTATTCAATTCAAAAGAGTTACAAGTCAATTTTCAAAATTCGTTTGTAAAAGACCCACAAAACGAATTTTGTGCAAAGTTCAATAGTGTGACAACTCAATTTTTTCTTGTAAATTTTCATAAGTGTAAGTGTTATTAAGGCAATCATAAATGAGTAATTATTAAGTATGCCAATTATTATCCGCAATTTCCTTAGCACAAAAAAGTTATAGTAAAGTCAAGAAAACTATTATTTGTTTTTAAATGCGATTATCTCAAAACTTGAATTTTTGACTTGTTACATTATTGAACTGAGGTATCGATATGTTTGCGTTTTTTTACAAGTTGAATACATTTAATACATTTTGAAAATAAATCGCTACTTTTTTAAAATTATGACTGGTCGTAGAAAAAATAGTGTATGCAACTCACATTTAATGGCTATTACGACACTCATATTCATATTAATAGCTATCATTAAATACTCATTGCATAATATACTATTATTTCCTCGCCGCACATAATTAGCGACCGCTTGAAAAAATAAAAAAACCCTCGAGCTGAGATATCAATGTACATCAAGAGAAACAAACGTTATCCCTGTGATCCCGGGTGAATGTAGAAAAACCACTCCCGGGCCGTATTCTCTCTTCTACGAGCTACACTTTAGAGTCCTTTCCACTCTTATTCCTCGTCCCAGTTTCTGTGTGCCATTCCCGGCACACCTCCTGCCAAACCCTTATCATCATGTGATAAAGATACAGCCTCCGGCACTGACGTCGTTTGCTGTCTTGTTTCCAACATACCTGCCTTTAAAACTAAAAGTTGGCGCAAGATTTCTAGACATTTTTCGCCTGCACTCATAATTGAGTCCCACCTGGGGATTCTTTATTTCGTTAACGGTTTATCCGACAGTTATGTGCGTTTCCGGCTCGTAAAGATGTCGCGACGGAGTGTTTGTTGATTTAAATTCGCCAAAAACCAGCAATGCCGGCTTTTATTGCGGTTTTGGAAAAAGTGAAACACCCAACCGCAATGAAAATGACATAAAATTGAAGTTTAGGCCATACTTAACGGGACGGCGCGGCACGACACGGTTTTTGACGTTTTTATTATGATTTGTGTGAGTAATCGGGAGCAGTTTGATTCACCGACTTTGCTCCACCGAGTTTCACTCGCGGAATTTTACTCACCGAGTTTAATTAATCTTTTTTATTTCGCCAAGTTTTAAAGATTTTATGATAAAAATGAAACAACAAATAATTATTGATAGGATTGAGAAAACTGTAAAATGTTGATTGACTTTGTTGCCTTAATCGCAATTGAAATTTTGTCAAACGGTCTGTAATTCATTTTTATGCATACAATTTTTTAAAGACTCAAAAGACAGCTTACACTTTATAGTTCCCAGTTTATGTACAAGTTTAGTTTAGTTTTAGTTGTTTCTTTGCTGTGATGTCTGACCTTTGTATCACCGAGTTAACCATCACCAAGTTTGATTCACTTATTTTGGGTCACCGAATTTGTACCATCGACTTTGCATAGCCGAATTTGAATTATTGACTCTGCTTCACTATAAACGCTGAATTACACTACATTTTCATACTTTCAAATTTCATGTTTAAATTAGTTTCAATTTGTCCCTTCACTGACCATCACCGAGTTTGATTTACCTATTTTGCGTTACCGAATTTGAATCATTGACTTTGTATCGCCAAGTTTTAATTACCGACCCTGCATCGCCGAGTTTGATTCACCGGCCTTACATCATCGAGTTTCAATCACGGGATTTTACTCACCGAGTTTAATTAATCATTTTTATTTCTCCGAGTTTAATAACATTTTCATTGAAATAAGTTTATGATAAAAATGAAACAACAAATAATTATTGAACGGACTTAGAAAACTGTGAAATGTTGATTTACTTTGGCATCTTAATCGCAATTGAAATTTTGTCAATCGGTCTGTAATTCAATTTTATGACTTTATGCACACAATTTTTTAAAGATCTAAATGACAGCTTACAATTTATAGTTCCCATTTTATGCACATTAAATGACAAGTTCAGTTTAGTTTCAGTTGTTTCTTTGCTATGATTTCTGACCTTTGTATCACCGATTTAACCATCACCAAGTTTGATTCACTTATTTTGGGTCACCGAGTTTGAACCATCGACTTTGCATCGCCGAATTTGAATTATCGACTCTGCTTCGCCGAGTTTCATTCACGGGATTTTACTCACCGAGTTAAATTAATCATTTTTCTTTCGCCGAGTTTAATAACATTTTCATTGAAATAAGTTTATGATAAAAATGAAACAACAAATAATTATTGAACGGACTTAGAAAACTGTGAAATGTTGATTTACTTTGGCATCTTAATCGCAATTGAAATTTTGTCAATCGGTCTGTAATTCAATTTTATACATACAATTTTTTAAAGACTCAAAAGACAGCTTACAATTTATAGTTCCCATTTTATGCACATTAAATGACAAGTTCAGTTTAGTTTCAGTTGTTTCTTTGCTATGATTTCTGACCTTTGTATCACCGATTTAACCATCACCAAGTTTGATTCACTTATTTTGGGTCACCGAGTTTGAACCATCGACTTTGCATCGCCGAATTTGAATTATCGACTCTGCTTCGCCGAGTTTCATTCACGGGATTTTACTCACCGAGTTAAATTAATCATTTTTCTTTCGCCGAGTTTAATAACATTTTCATTGAAATAAGTTTATGATAAAAATGAAACAACAAATAATTATTGAACGGACTAAGAAAACTGTGAAATGTTGATTTACTTTGACAAACGGTCTGTAATTTAATTTTATGCATACAATTTTTTAAAGACCCAACTTACAATTTATAGTTTATAGTATTAAATTACAAGTTCAGTTTAGTTTCAGTTGTTTCTTTGCTGTGATTTCTGACCTTTGTATCACCGAGTTAACCATCACCGAGTTTGATTAAGCTTATTTGCGTCACCGAGTTTGATCACCTATTTTGCATTACCTAATTTGAATCGACGACTTTTCAGTGGCTTTGCATCACCGAGCTTCGTTCACCGAATTATGGTCGCCGAGTTTGATTAATCAATTTCAGAGCATACATTTTAAATATTGGTGACCTTAGAAAACTATCAAAGATTGATTTACTTTGTCGTCTAAATTTCAAGTGAAATTTTTGTCGGTAATCGAATTTAGTGTACCCTTTGTGAATACTTAATTGCCACGTTAGTGTTTCATTTCGTGCTGTTTCACCCGTAGAGCAAATATACGAAAAGTTAATCTTAGAAATTACCAGGTGAGAAAATAAACAGCGTCGGCGTACATCCCTAAGCTAACAAAAGCTGGAACACAAAGCTCTGATAATTAAGGGTTAATTATCTGTAGAATGTATTTATACCATTCTTGTCGGATACACATAATTACTTGCAATTCAAGCTTGATTTGTCACACTCCTAAGTAATTTAAATTTAAATTCGGAGCAACTGCATGGAGGGCTTCCGGGCGCATCCGCATCGATTGCAGAAATTGTTAAATTTACTTTATGGATCACGGACTGCCATCAAATGTGTTTACGGCGTATTACTTTATTTTATTTCGCTCCAGTTCCGCGCCTTCGCCGAACCAGTCGTCGTTTTTTAGAACGTGTGATGATTAACGCTTGCACAACGCTGAACCCAGGTCAAACACGACGCTTGGACGTTCATGAAAATAATTCAACTAAGGTCGGCGTCATACTTAACGAAACGGCGCGGCACGGCACGATTTTTGACGTAAATTAACATTTCATAGTTTTCTCAATCCTATCAATAATTATTTGTTGTTTCATTTTTATCATAAACTTATTTCAATGAAAATGTTATTAAACTCGGAGAAAGAAAAATGATTAATTCAACTCGGTGAGTAAAATCCCGTGAATGAAACTCGGTGAAGCAGAGTCGATAATTCAAATTCGGCGATGCAAAGTCGATGGTTCAAACTCGGTGGCCCCAAATAATTGAATCAAACTTGGTGATGGTTAACTCGGTGATACAAAGGTCAGAAATCACAACAAAGAAACAACTGAAACTAAACTAGACTTGTAATTTAATATGCATAAACTGGGAACTATAAATTGTAAGCTGTCATTTAGATCCTTAAAAAATTGTGTGCATAAAGTCATAAAATTGAATTACAGACCATTTGACAAAATTTCATTTGCGATTAAGACGCCAAAGTAAATCAACATTGCACAGTTTTTTCAGTCCAATCAATAATTATTTGTTGCTTCATTTTTATCATAAACTTATTTCAATGAATTTGTTATAAAACTCGGGGAAATAAAAATGATTAATTAAACTCGGTGAGTAAAATCCCGTGATTGAAACTCGGTGATGTAAGGCCGGTGAATCAAACTCGACGATGCAGAATCGGTAATCAAAACTTGGCGATACAAAGTCAATGATTCAAACTCGGTAACGCAAAATAGGTAAATCTAACTCGGTGATGGTCAGTGAAGGGACAAATTGAAACTAATTTAAACATGAAATTTGAAAGTATGAAAATGTAGTGTAATTCAGCGTTTGTAGCAAGAATGCACAAGCTGGGAACGAAAAATTGCGAGCTGTCGGTTTGGGTTTTTAATAAATTGTGCACATGTCACAGTTGACATTCACGAATTCATAAAATTCATTGAAGTTACTCGCTCAGCCGAGGAAACTGAATTTCACGAATTCTTCAAAGTAAATTTTAGTTGCCACACTGTTGTATGTGTTATTTAATAACCATATTCCCCAATCTCTAAGCAAATGTTGAAAGTGCAGGTCAAAATTATTAGCCCCGATGTGCAACAATTGTTTCAGCCCATTAATCAAACAGCACAACAATACGCTGAAACTCCATCTAGAATTTCAGCGCTTATTTTCAGCTTAAATTCCTCGCAGCAAGATTCTGTGAACGATAAGAATTTCGAAAGAAATAGTCAGTTTAATAGTAAAAAAACGCGCTGATTTATTTATGTTTAAGTATTTAAATTGTCAAAAAGTACACTTTATTAACTATTCTTATAAATCAATTTATTTTTTAGAAATAAACTATTTATTACTTTCGACTTTGTTTGAAATCAACATATTATTTGAAGACAAATATGTTCTCAATTCATGCAAACAAAAATTTATTAAGTATAACAATGGGTATTTGTTTATAATAATTAAGGTTTTTTATGTGCAATGACTATTTGGTACTAATTCATTGTTAGTGAAAGAAAATACATTTGTACATTTTTATCAAAAATAAATACTCATTTGTTGAAAAGGTAATTTGTTTAAGATAAAAAATGCTTATTTTACAATTGAACCGGATGTTTGCATTAACAGCCAAATCATTTCTTTGCGTTATTCGGTAGTGTTGAGAAGTGCATTAAAATAATAATATGGAACATCATTTTAAAAAAAGGTATAATCGTTCAAATAAATCGGGACATATAGGGTGAACCAGTTTTTGGAAAGGTTGTTAATGTATTGCACACTGGTAACAAACAAATGTATTTGATATATAAAACAATTGTATGGTATTGATAAAGATTTTGAAGCATATGAAGTGACTGATGATGATTTTTCCACTTCTAAACGAATTATTGACATTAAAAATATTTGTTGGACTTTTCCTACACATCATTTAATCGGTGATGGACGTAAATTTATTACCTGCATGAAACAAGAATATTAATAGGCATCTATAACGACAGCAACTGTATTATTTAGACATTTTACAAACATTTTTAATACATTTCGCATTGAGTGATCCTCTAATATTTTTTTAATTATTTATAGGTATAAGTTTTGTTTCATGTTTATTTTATTTTATTGTATTTTAAATATTTTTATTCATTTTAAATAAAAAATTTCAGTTTAATATGAGATTATTATTAAAAATCCAATTTATAAAATATTTATTAATAAATAATGAAGGGTTTATAGCAAATATTTCCCGCATATTATTTGTTATTATTAATATGCTAATTTAATTGTTAACTGAAATTCATTAGTAAAAAACAACTTACATTAAAATGATATAAATAATTAATAAATCTTGGTTGAATTATTATTTACTATTATTAAACGTATATTTAATGTTAACAAATATTTATGAGAGAATATTTATTAACAACAAATATTTATTTGATTTTAATATGCATTTATTTTTTATTAATAAACAACTATTCCTCCAAAATAAAGCAAATTAAGACTGAATAACACATTTATTTGGTGTAACTAAACGTGTGTTAACTATTACCAAATTCTTTTTTGTTTTTAATAATTGCTTACTTTATTATAAATAACAATGTGTCAGAAGTAAATTAAGCTAATTGAAATCGTATCAATAAACTGTCAGTTAATCGTAAATAAACATTTGTTGGGCCAAATATCAATCAATATTTGTTAATAGTTAACGAAGTTGCCTTGTTGTTAACAAATTTTTCACTTTTTTTCTCTCTGCGTGTAGAAACTTGAACGTTTTTAAAAACCGCCCCTCCTTTATGAATGTGAAACACTAAAAAAGTTATAAGACTGGAATTTCAAATATGACCAGAAATTATGCGCACTTTCTAAAGAACCGGACTCGCGGAAAATGGACCAAAAAACGCATTCCCGTCACGTAACTTTCTCTCCCTCAGTGAAAAAACTTCCCTCTGAAATGTGTGATTTTTGGGATTGCAGGTAACATGGATCCGACACCGAGATCTGCATCTTTTAACGGTGGGACGGGTGACTTACACCTCGGATCAGAGGTTCACGACCATTCACAACCCCATGACGGAGGATTGGACGCTTCAAGTTAGATATCCGCAGAGAAGGGACTCTGACGTTTACGAATGCCAGGTTGGCACGACGCCGCCGATTGGCAGCGCCATGACGTTATCTGTGGTCGGTAAGTCTCGTTTCGCTGCTGAAATTACGGCGCACCTTTCCACTGTGGATATGTTATTAGGAGGTTCTGTTATTGATGTATGGAAATGCAGAAGTACAGGTGATCCGAGACGGCCTTTGCATGCAGATCGATTTTTTAAACCGCCCCAAATTCAATTTGTCTTCGGCATTAAATCCATCTGTGTTTGATTAACATATTCGATGCCAGTTTTGATTGAGTTTTGCTTTGTTCTTTTTATTTGTTTGGGCGACTTTTTAAAAAGTTCCAATTTCGACGCCATGCTTAAGTAATTGATTTCGAAGTTATTGATCTCATCAAATATTCTCGAAAATATGAAGATGTTCTTTAGAATATTCTTTATTAATGTATAAGTATAAGTATAATTATTCTTTAATGGAAATGTTATTGAATCCTCAGTAGGTTGTCAACAAGGTGACCCTCTCGGTCCTGCAATTATTAGTTTATCTATTCATCAAATTAAGAAAATTAAATTAAATTCGATTTTTCATATTAAGAGTGTCTTACATTTTAATAAGTAGATAGGCAGTGGCGGTTCTGGGCCACCCTGCCATTTTGTTTTTTCCTGTGGAATTTTCTGACGTCATGAGGTGATAAGTTTAATGTGTAATTAGATTTAGTGGGTCATTTACTATTATTATACTAAAATTTAAATAAATAACAGTAATATAGATACATTTGTTAACGATAACATAAAATGACATAAGTAATAACTAGAATAAATCAAATAACTCATTAAGAGAAGAAGAAAGCGGGGCTGTACCAAGAACACTAGCAACGTTGCCTCTCTGTATACCCAAACTTATTCGTTGCTTCAAATATGTTTTGGCTTGAGGAATTCCCGTTGTTTGAACAATACGCCTCTCCAAATCTTCAAGGAGAGAAAGGACATCAGCACTCCAAGGACCCAAAGTTTCCACAGCGAAGGCGACGAAAAAATAATCATCAAAAATTGCCTTATATATTTTTTTCTTAAGATTTTCTGCCAAGTGTGCAACAGATCTTGCAGAAAATGAAGAATCAGTCAAATGAAAAGGGGCAAGTGTAACCGTACAAGTAAAATTTCAAACTAAAGATTTACCTACTTTCCATGGAATAACTGTAATACCATCTGGATGTTTGCCATCATCCCTGAGAATACTAGGTTCAAGGATACAAGGGATGTTGGCAGAAGAGAAAGCACGTTTAATAATGTCATTAATACAGCTGTGACGAGAGAATCTACCAGCACTTTTAACCCACGATAAACCATGATGAACCAACTAGTCTACAGAAGAACCGCACGAGCAGATATGAAGATGACAGAAATTGCCCAATCTAAGTGAAATTGCAATTTGTAAAAAGTTTTTTTTCTAAAAGAGTACCTAATTTACAAGATGGAAGAGCTTCAAGCCAAGCTCCAGATTCAAGTTCAGATCCAGCTAATAAGATAGCTTTTTGTGTGATATTTGAGGAAGATAATAAATTTTGAAATATTTTCTCACAGATAGTTAAGTCCCAATTTCTTTGAATTGAAATCTCTTTTGGAAGTAAAGACGAATTATAAATTTCCTTCCAATAATCAACAGCCTCGTTAAGGGATGTAATTTCAAAATTAGAAAAACTAGAAGGTAGAATGGACATAATAAGATCAGAATTAGAAAATATAGAAGACAAAAAGGCAGGCGAGGAAATATCAATTATAGACCTTATACCTAATCCACCAAAATGGATTGGTAATTTGCCTTGAGCCCAAAATCTTATTGTGAATTTAATATTCAAAATTTTTTCCAAAGAAGAAATAACAATATTATGCAATTTAAGACACTCATTTTTAAATTTCCAAAAAGGACAACATCTGAGATTAGAAGTGAAATTAGGTATCCAAAAACAATGGCGGAGTAAAAATAAACTAATATGAGGATTAATTTTACATAGATTTGAAAGTAAAGAGAATGAATCATTTTTTTTAGAAATGAATGGAGGAATTGCTGCATCGAAAATAGGACAACCAAGAATAAAAAGATCTTCACCATTACACACGTGAATACAAGGGCTAATAATTCGAATCTCTCAAAAATTGAAGACTTGTCTAATTCCGAAACATTATTGAGGAAGAAAATTTCGCGTTTATTGAAATTAACAACCAGGCCAATTTTCCTAAATTCGGAAATTATCGTTTCTAAGTCTTGTAAGACATCCAAAGCCTTACTACCTAAAGAACCATCATCTAAGTCCCAAACATTCAATTTCAAGTGCCAAATATTAAATCTCATTGGACAATTTTTAAGTCCAAGTGGCGAGAGTGAAGTCCAAGCGGCAAATTTTACAAACGAAGCTACAATTTTTAAAAACAATTGGAATTTGTGAAGTTGGGTGCTTTGTCGATTACCAACAGCCAGTCCCGCAATTTGAATAACAGGATTATGATCCGTTATTAATAATGACGACGAGTGGCGACTGCCGCATGGCTATTACCGACGCGGCGACGTAATTCGGATGCGGGATCCGGCACATATGGCTGATCCGGATCGTTACAATCTATTACACGAGGAACCTCCCTGTTGTTTGCCTCATTACATTTAAACTGCACGCCACCCGACATCAAATCTTTTCAAATAAGGCTGTTTGTTCGAAAAGCTCACCAACTTTACATACGAAACGATTCGAAACTTTTTAATAAGACCCTTACTTGAAGGGTTTTTCGGCGCGAAACGATATCGAAAAATAACGAGAAATCCGCAAATTCGTTTTTGATCCACTCAAGAAATTTCGCGAAACAATTAAACTTGTGTTTAAGTGAATGGCGGCCGAGTCGCGCCTCATTAGAAATAACAGTTCCAACGACAAAAGATCTCTGTGTGAATTTTGAAATTGATGGATACTCATTTATTGTAACTCATATCACATCACTGTATAATTTATTTTGAGAAAATTTATTGATTTAACGGATTTACCAGCGTTTACCATTGCCCATAGAAGGAATGTTTGCAGTTATACCATTGTAACTTCGCTTACAATTATTTTGCACCCAGAATTTTTAACGAATAAGATTATAAAGTGTTTTACAACTCATTTACTTTTTGAAATTTGTTGTAGTAATATTGTAAGCTCCAATACATTGCAACTTTTTAGACTGTTCATAACAATAATTATAATAAAATACGATATAATATTTTAGTAGTATTACTGATAAAACGAGGAAACATTTGTATTAATATTCGAATCTTCGGAAATATCTGCAGAACAACAAAATCTTATTAGTTACACCAGCTTGAGATTTTCAGAAAATCAATTTTTCCTTTTCGGCTAGATTTATTGTTTATACTTTGCAGGATATTTTAAGCGTTTAACCATTTGAAAGTTCAAATTATTTTCGGAGTTCTAGCAATTTGAATTGAGCACAGCAAAGTACGGCCGCATCTCGGGTACTTTGTTCAAACTGGTGTTCAAGATATCTGGAAATTTATTCAACCGATTTTGATAAAACTTATACCACGTATTCTTTATATTATCTAAAATGTAGCATAGGACTCTTATGATTTTAATAGCTGCGTCAAAAAAAATTATATTTATACTCATTTTTCCGAGAGCCAAGGTGGTGCCTTAGGCAGTTGTCAGAGTTAAAATAACGAGGTTAGGTTGAACCAATGAAATAATTAACAAGTCTTACTTACCGTGTTGCTTTTGTAGCAACTCCAAAATTTTCCTTCCACTTGAAGACATGACAATATTGTTTTACTAACAATATAATTCACTCGTATTCACAACATACTAATAAAATCAAACTACCGTGTTTCGATGTTACCGAATTTTAAGCGGGAAACAACATTGTAGTGCGTAGTCGTCGTTTAGTCCGATAACCATTGATGCAAGAACATTGTAAGTCACTAAATCTTAGAGGAATCCGAAGAATAACATTGTAAGAATCATTAACATTCCTATGAAAGAGCGTAAAAGAATAAACAACATTGCATGCTTTGGTACAATTTTATTTAAGTAAATTTGTTAGTTCTTGGAAAGGTAAAGTATGTTACAATTTTAGGTCACGCATTAAATTTCAGTAAAATTCTTTACCATGATTGATCTGTTGGTAAGTAAGTTATTGCAGATACAATGAGATAAAAATTGATTTTTTTTATAATAAAACAAAAAATAAAAAATTATTTGGGTTTACTAAATCATGTAAATCACACCCAAGATATCAAATGTGAAAAAAGTGAAATTCGAAAAATTATCAGTTACAATGTTGTTAATTGCGCCTACCGAATTAAATTTCGTGTTTAAGTGAATGGCGGCCAAGTCGCGCCTCATTAGAAATAGCGGTTCCAGCGACAAAAGATCTCTGTGTGAATTGCAAGTGTTGCGATTTGTTTAGCGAGTTCATTCCGCGAGAAAAAAGCCGCGCGGAACGAAAGGGTTCCATAACTCAATTCTGATCCTGCTTAAGAAAACGGCGAGGGATTATTATTCTTGCGGCTCATTAATTTTTTCGCTCTCGAAATTAAATCGCAATTTGCGTATTTTAATTAAAAGAACAGAAAGGACGCCTGAAAAAATAAACGACAAAGTGGCATAATGAATCGGGTCCGACATAAAGAGATCCTCGTTAATAAACAAGACTCTCCTAGATAATTAGAATTCTTTTGAGAGCGCGATCGCCTTACTGATTAATTTTCCGTTGCAACCGAGTCTTTTCGCCGATTCCGCCTAATCGATTTCGCTGCAGGAAGACGAGGATAAGATTGACTTCGCCAGCGTTGAAATGCGGCCAAAAAAACAATTTGTTGCGTTTTTGGTATCTCAAATTAAAAACAGTTGTAGGTAACAAAGAGCGCTACAATTTTCGATTTTTCAGTTGACAAATGATGGCTGGTTTAAAGCGGACGCAAGAACATCGAGTCCAAATAAATGACAAAACAACAAAAATAATAACGGACATTATATTCTGGTAGCCATTTGGAGATGAAAATGTTTATCTGGAACACACATTGCTCCGCACAATAGACGAGCACAACTCAAACGAATTTATCATCGTACTTGAGTCAAGTAATCTTCAATCGATGCTTTCTTTCTTTTTCTTCGCTTGGTATTGACTCAGGAAAACTGGAATAGTGTAAAACGAGCAAAAGAAACTGTTACTGTAATCGCTTTCCTTCGGACAAAATTTCCAAGCGGTTAGCAACCATCATATGTGAAGGATAATGAAATTGAGGTGGTAGAATAACGTCATTGTTTAACAGCACGGAATTTTATTATGACTAGCTCATCTTCTATTTCTTTAAAAATCTAAATCTGCCAAAAGTTTGTGCATGTTCAAAAACCCAAAATGGACTACTCGGATTCTGCAAGGTTTCTATGTTTAAATTAAAATAAATCCTCTCCACATGGACTTCATTTTTGTCACTTGGACTTTACACTCGCCACTTGGACTTAAAATTTGTCCACGGAGATTTAATATTTGGCACTTGAACTTCATACTCGCTACTTGGACTTAAAATTTACTCAATGGAATTTATTACTTGCCACTTAGACTTAATATTTGCCGCTTGTCATTCAAATTTATCATAAAGGTGGAAGGTGATTTGTTGATACTTAATGATAGATAATAAATAAAAATTGGATTAGTTATAATAAGTTTCTATGTTTAAATTAAAATAAATCGTCTCCACATGGACTTCATTTTTGTCACTTGGACTTTACACTCGCCACTTGGACTTAAAATTTATCCACTGAGATTTAATATTTGGCACTTGAACTTCATACTCGCCACTTGGACTTAAAATTTACTCAATGGAATTTATTACTTGCCACTTAGACTTAATATTTGCCGCTTGTCATTCACATTTATCATAAAGGTGGAAGGTGATTTGTTGATACTTAATGATGGATAATAAATAAAAATTGGATTAGTTATAATAAGTTTCTATGTTTAAATTAAAATAAATCCTCTCCACATGGACTTCATTTTTGTCACTTGGACTTTACACTCGCCACTTGGACTTAAAATTTGTCCACGGAGATTTAATATTTGGCACTTGAACTTCATACTCGCTACTTGGACTTAAAATTTACTCAATGGAATTTATTACTTGCCACTTAGACTTAATATTTGCCGCTTGTCATTCAAATTTATCATAAAGGTGGAAGGTGATTTGTTGATACTTAATGATAGATAATAAATAACAATTTGATTAATTATATTAAGGTTTCTATGTTTAAATTAAAATAAATCGTCTCCACACGGACTTCATTTTTGTCACTTGGACTTCACACTCGCCACTTGGACTTAAAATTTATCCACTGAGATTTAATATTTGGCACTTGAACTTCATACTCGCTACTTTTTTTTGGGAATTGAAAAAAAACCTTTAAGCACAAGTTGTTCGAGAATTTAATTTTGAGCTAAATATCAAAATACTAACATTACCTAAAATAATGACGTTGCAAGTTCAATAGCACCGGGTATATTTATGATTGTGGAAACACGTAAAATTGTGAAATTCGCATCTCGACGTTATTCCGATATTTGCATGAACCGACTTTGTGTGTTTGACATCCTTTTACAGAAAAATTAAATTACTGTTTACCATCGGATCCGACTTCTTCCAAGAAATTTCGACATATGATCCAATTGTAACTGAAAGGGAAGTCAACTGCGCTTAACCACACTCCAGAAAGCAAAGGTATTTTATTTTTATTTTGTTCGTTTCCGAGACATCCACTCGATCGTCACTGTTATCGACAGCTCGAATATCGTTTCACAAACATTTATTGCTACAAGATCTTCAACAGTTAAAAATTCCAGCGAATAAAGCTCCGTAATTAATCGCCGCTCCTTTTTGTTGGGACAATCAAAAATAAAAAAGTTTCCGAAACAATGGACATTAATTTCGCCGTCTAATAAAGTCAGAGGTCAGACATTGTGGAATAAGTCGCAACAGCCGTGCGTTCATTATTCAGAAATGAATGAATATGCGAAAAGAAACATAATTAAGGGACTCTGCTGCGTTTGTGCGACGAGCGAAAGTAAAGTTTGTTTTTGCTGAATTAGCTCTGATTGCATTTCCATACATAAAACTTCTGCTGGGAAATATGTTTATCATTTTCTTGTTATTTTTGTTTTCGCGTTTTTTGCACGGCAAACTTTCGTGGCTCTATCAAAGCGTTTCGCTCATTTCCGTCCCATGCCACAGGCGTCCCTAATTTAAAAATCTTTATCTGAAATGTTTACTGCGTTCAACCATTGTTTAACATAAAGTTGTATGCGTAGTTATTATTACTAAATATATTTTTAACGTTGAATTTAGCAAAAAACTTTTATTTTGTTTTAAAAGTGTTCACAAAGCCCCTACCGCACATTCTCCAACATAATCTTCTTTCAGCACAGATTCAAAACTTAAATAGTATAAGTTATGAAACAAAAGTAACCTAATTTACAGCCTTTTCAACCTAAGTGATTAATAAAATCGCTCCCATCGAATTTCGATCAAAAAACAACTCAAATAAAAAACAGTAATACAACTTGCACAAAAGCTCGCAACCGAAAGAAAAACTAAAACGAAACTCATTGAGTAGTTCCAGTTAGATTCGTTAAAGTTGAAGAAGCTTGAGCAGAAGATACGCAAAAACTTGAAACTCCATCTGGTATTTCATACTTATTTAGGCGGCTAGGTACACTAGAACTTCTTCGGCAAACTTTAAACACCACCAAAGGGACGTTCCAAGTTCTGAACTTTTTCTCGACAAACTCGGCGCTCGGCGTATAATTAATCATTAGCGGCGAATTCAAAATACTTCTGTAATGCAAACGCAACCAGTTTAATTCAAATAATTTATTGATTTGTTATTTGGTCAGTTATCATCAAATTACCTTCCATTTTCTGAAAATATTTGTTCACCTCTTGGGGTACGGTGGAGTGGGGACAACGGCATCTGAGGGCTCGCCCCCTCTCCACCTCCAAAACTGCTAGATTAGTCTTGCAAATGTAGCGAACTCAATAAGTCAATAAAAATAACGCTAACATTTTGGTCCTTCGATCCACAAGCATAATCAACCGAACCACGATTCATTCAAAGCAACATTCATAATCGTCGAAATTACCCGTGTGTAAGAAAAATCATCAAAGCATCACAAATCGTGCGAAATCATCGGAAGCGAGCCATCAACGCCAACATCATCGCGAGGGAATCATCAAACTCAAGGGTGTTAAAGGTCAGACCTATATTATCCATTCATTACCTAACTTCGTCAATTCCTTTTAATTAATTCACTTCGAGAACCATGCCGAAAAGGGATGATCTTGTTGATTTGAAGCTGGATAGACGTAACGTAAAAAGTGCTATCACACGACTTCAAAACGGTTTAGATAGTTCGAAAGCAAATAATTTTCAATTGCAAACGAATTTAGAAACGGTAACGGACTTATTTAAACAATTTAACAAAATTCAGACAGACATTGAACGGTTTCAGTTGAACGATACATCGGCCGACGAGACGGCCTTGGAGGCCGAAGCCGACAAAGAACGCGGCAAAATAGAAACGCAATATCGGGCGATTGTAAGCAAAATAAAAACATTCTTGAGCGAAAATTTGCCAGCTGCTTCCGCTTCTAAAGAAGCAGACACTGCAGGTACTATAATTAATATTACAAATAACGGGCACGACAGAGAACCGTCAAATAGCGTAATATTAAAACCCTTACCTTTAGCAACGTTCTCCGGTAAACACAGCGATTGGTTTACGTTTTACGAGTCATTTTATTGTTTGGTAGGAAAGGATACGAGCATATCTAACATTCGCAAATTTCACTACCTTAAGGGTTGCTTAAAAGATGAAGCTCTTAGGGCGATAGAATCACTATCGGTGTCGAGTGATAATTATGACAACGCAATCGCATTATTAAAAAAGAGATTTGAAAATAAACGGCTAATTGTACAAGATCACGTCTCCAATATCTTGAATTTTGCTCCAATCTTAAAATCGTCACACACACAGCTACGCGAATTAATTGATAACGTAAATAACAACATCGCAGCATTAAAAGCATTAAAAATCGAAGTCCAATACTGGGACGCATTGTTAATACCAATTATTTTAGAGAAATTGGATTATTCTTCAAAAAAAGAGTGGCAGGCCACTTTGGAAAAAGAAGTTCCCACATATACAAAATTTGATGAATTTTTAGAAAAACGATATCAGGTATTGGAAGCATTGAGCAATATAAGGCCCAATGATAGTCCAGCAAATAATCAGTCAAAAGACAGTAAATTTCATTCAAAAAACGGAAATAAGTATTCAAAACCAAATACCTTTGCGAAACCTAATAAATTCACTTCAAATGTTATTTCATCAAACAAGTGCTTTATATGTAAAAAAGAGCATAATGTCTTTCAGTGTGAAGAATTTCTAGCATTAAGTATAGCCGAAAGAATTCAACATGTAAATTCATTAAAACTGTGTAGAAATTGTTTGCGAAACAATCACGAAGCGAACAGATGCAGGTCAGCCAGTGTATGCAAAGAGTGTGGCAAAAGGCATCACACTTTATTGCACGTGTTTGAATTTGTACCTAACGCCAACCCTGGAACGTCCTCTAGTACTTTATTAGTAGCTCAAACCAATCAGGTACTTTTTTCAACGGTTGTACTTCTAATCAGAGATTATCAAGGAAATTATTGCAAATGTCGAGCGGTACTTGACCAATGTTCTGAGGTTTCGTTAATAACTGAAAAAATGTGTAGAAATTTGAAACTAGGCACATATTGTACTAGTACTTCAATTACGGGTGTTAATGTAACAGAGAGTCTGACAAATCAGGGTTGTAAAATCAATATCAAATCAAGAGTAGGTGAATTTGAGACTAAACTAGAATGCTTTGTTTTGTCAAAAATTACGCGGCCGACTCCTGCTATATCATTCGATAAAAGTCCGATCGAGATACCTTCGGGTGTTGTATTGGCGGATCCAAATTTTAACATCTCTGCAGATATCGATCTGTTAATAGGAGCGCGATTATATTGGCAATTATTAATTGGAGCTCCAGTTCAGATACAAAAGAATCAACCATACCTACAACAAACGCAACTGGGTTGGATTGTAAGCGGAAACTTTGATTTTAAAAATTCTATTTCAAAATTTAGTTGCAATTTGATTCGTAATCCCGAAACTTATTTGGAAAACCAGGTAGCAAAATTTTGGCAAATGGAGGATTTAGGCGAAGAAAACAATGTAGAGAAGGCAGAGGAACAAGCATGCGAAGAGCATTTTCGAAAAAACACGGTTAGAGCGGTATCGGGTAAATTCATTGTAAAACTACCTTTCCGAGAAACTGTCGATTTGGGAAAGTCCCGTGCATCAGCACTAAGCCGTTTTATCTTCCAGGAAAAAAGGTTCGAAAAGGACAATAAATTGAGAAATGAGTATCTCCCTAAAGAGCGGTTGCAACCTTTACGACCGTTTTTAATTTGCGGTGTAGACTATGCCGGACCATTCCTTATAAAAACAAACAAATTGCGTAACGCAAAGAAAGTCAAAGCTTATATCGCTCTCTTTGTCTGTTTCTCGACTAAGGCCGTTCATGTTGAGTTAGTAGGAGATCTAACTACTGACAGTTTTTTAGGAGCTTTCAAACGGCTAATATCGCGTAGAGGACATGTAGTAGAAATGTTTTCCGACAACGGTTCCAATTTTGTAGGAGCTGAGCGCGAATTTTTCAAATCGGAAAAATTTCAAGACAAATTATTAACGCATTTTTCAAACGTAAACACTAAATTCAGCTTCATACCAGCAAGATCACCGCATTTTGGCGGACTTTGGGAACGTTCAATTCAAAGCGTTAAGCATCATCTAAAAAGAATATTAGGCGATGCTTACCTTACATACGAGGAATTTAATACTTTGATCATTCGGATTGAAGCTTGTTTAAATTCACGACCCTTAACCCCCTTGTCCCAAGATCCTAACGACCTTCAAGCATTGACACCTGGACATTTTATCATTGGAGCCTCTCTTACTGCACCTGTTGAAAGCGACGTTACCGGCATCCAGTTGAATCGCTTGTCTAGATGGCAACGAGTTCAGCAGCTCCAGCAGCATTTCTGGAAACGATGGCAACGGGAATACCTAACCCAACTACAGACACGTCCTCGAGGTCAACAATCGGCTCAACCCAACGTCACAGTTGGAACATTGGTGGTCTTGGTTGAGGAAAATACCTCACCTCTGCATTGGCGTCTCGGGCGAGTCATCGAGGTGCACCCTGGCAGTGATGGTCTCGTGCGGGTAGTGTCCGTTAAAACAGATACTGGTGTTTTTAAGCGCGCAGTTAGAAAGATTTGTATAATTCCAACAGAAAAGGAGTAACTGCACTTTAATTTTTTTTTTTTCTCTTCTTTTCGTCCTTTGTATTTCTTAGTTATTTTTTGTTGTGTATATGCCTAAACTTTAGAATCATTATGTTTTGAAGTACACTGTGTACATTGACTTCAAGGGGGGAGAATGTTCACCTCTTGGGGTACGGTGGAGTGGGGACAACGGCATCTGAGGGCTCGCCCCCTCTCCACCTCCAAAACTGCTAGATTAGTCTTGCAAATGTAGCGAACTCAATAAGTCAATAAAAATAACGCTAACAATATTAATTGCAAGGGGCAAGTTTTAAATCCCAGTGGGCAAATTTTAAGTCCAAGTGGCGAGTAAGAGGTCTAAGTGACAAAATTAAAGTCTATGTGGCGATGCTTTATGTTAATTTAAACGTAGAAACTATAATATAGTTAATGCAATTGTTATTTATCACTTATCATTAAATATCAACAAATCACCTTCCACTTTTATGATAAATTCGAATGACAAGTGGCAAATATTAAGTCCCAGAGGGCAAATTTTAAGTTCAAGTGACGAGTAATAAGTCCAAATGGCAAAAATAAAGTCTATTTTAATTTAAACGTAGAAACCTTAGTATGATTAATCCAATTGTTATTTATCACTTATCATTAAATATCAACAAATCACTTTCCACCTTTATGATAAATTCGAATGACAAGTGGCAAATTTTAAGTCCAAGTGGCGAGTAAGAAGTCCAAATGGCAAAAATGAAGAATCTATTTTAATTTAAGCATAGAAACCTTAATATAAAACAGAACCATGAAACTATTTGACGACTAAAAATTATGTCCAAACGTCTGATCGTTCAAGAAACGACAAAATGCACAACTAAATTCCCCGCTCATACGTACGAAAAGGCTGAGAAACGTCAAGGAAATCCAGAAAAAAATCTGAAAAACGAAAAAAATGTCATAGTTTCGCGAGGACAATAATTGTTTTCTAAAAACTGCGTCCAAGGTGTTCTGCTGATTTCTAGCCTCAAGAGACACCAATGCCAGTGTCTCCGTTTGTCCTGATAGGATTGTAGAGGCAATTTCCACGAATGTCCTTTGAGGATGTTGCGCTGATTTTCTACACGACGAACACATTCAAAGGGATCCTGGCGCATTGTACCTCTGTCTCCTGAAATTAATCTTAATTCGTCCTTGAACTAAACGGTTTTCAATAGTCACATCATTTCGGTTACTTCGCTTGATTACAGCGTTTCTGATACAATAAAGCCGAAAATAGCAAATTCATCAATTTATTATTATGAGAGCCACGAAGAAATTCCTGCGAAAACAGGCTTGAATTTAATCGCCCTTTGTTTTATTAAATTTTCGCAATGGTGAATCTAGAATTTTCGAGTGTTATTGTATCATGAATAGGTCAGCTTGAGCGGTATTCCCCGGCATCCTGAGGGAGTTAATTTTCCCAGTAAAACAATACGCTTTCGTAAACATTTACTTTTCTCGCCGCGCACCTATTGACGGCGAACAATGGGCGAAATTCGGCAAACCGTAATAAAATCAGGGAATGAATGACGGAAGATTGATATTATGGAATTTTTCCCTCCCTCGTTCCACGCAATTAGGCCGCGAAAATCTTCTATTGTCTGTTTTTGATAGATTGTTTACCTCTCCTGACGTTCATAAACAACTCGAAAAATTGATTAATTAAATTTAATGCCGAAATAATTGGGTTGAGCGATTTTTCGACTCGCTCAACATCACAATATTATTATTACAGTTTTATTTGATAACTTTGTACTTTGCAAAAGGATCGGTTATTTTTTTATTTCTTTTCAGTTGGTGATTATTTTTTTCCCACTGAAAATGATCGATATTGTACAAAAATAAACTAAGTGAGCGAATCCTTACGCACGCCGTGTGTTATAAAGTAAAATCGCATACTTAGGAACTTTTATCAACATTGTGTTGGTAGTGCAATTGCCAGTGATGGTGACAGTTAGGTTTAATTCTGACACCTAGTTCAAAAAGTAAATAAAATCTCTTAAAAAGATTAAAGAAATATTATTGCTGATTTTTATTTTTTGAAATTTTTTAATTTTTTTGATAAAAAATGAAATATTCCTTGAATATAAAGAATTTTTTTATGTAAACCTAATATTCTATGAATATGCAGAAACAATTTTTTTTTAAATTAAATCTAATATTTCTTGAATGTACAAAAATTAATATTTTTTTCTTTATGTAAAACTAATATTTTCTGAATATCGAAAAATAAATTTTTTATTCTTGATATAAATCTAATATTTCTTGAATGTACAAAAATAAATATTTTTTTCTTGATATAAATATAATATTTCTTGAATGCACAGAAATAAATATTTTTTTCCTTATGTAATTCTAATATTTTTTAAATATGCAAAAATAAATATTTTTTAAATATATTAAAAATATTCTAAAACATTCGACCATTCGCACGACTATGTTTATTGATTTTTCAAGGAATTTTCCATTTTCTCGAACGGCCGTTTTCAGTACCTTCCTAATTTATTGTCTAAATGTTAATGGAGCAATATCAGAGTTGCAGATACGTTATTTTTGCTTTTTTGCATATTGCGGAGTGACACTCTGCAGCGACTATTGACGTCTTAGGCAAATCTTTGTGTACATTTCGACATTTTCGGTTTACAACAGCCTAAGGTAAATCTGTAATAATCATTTTCGATACAAGTGCACTGTCCAATAATTTTCAAAGTGTGTGGTTGCTTGTTTCAAGCACGAAGTTGTGTGATGGAAAAGCTGCGTACGTTTTTTCATATTAAAAAAAAACATTAATTTATTGTAAATTTTGAAGTTGTTTGACAAATCGTCAAGTTAATATTGGTTTGTTCAATATCCACTTTTTGGGGATATAGGGTTATAAATGTCGCAGACGGATTGTAGAATCCGCTACAATACAAACCGGCTAGCCGCATTATAAAACGGCTCGGTTTTGTAAATCGGCTGGTTAACGTTTAGGCGGCTTGTAATACGGCTAAACGTTGGTCAGCCTTACTGTAACGACGTCTCGCGTTCTTCAATGCAACAAAATGATGGGTCGCCGTTTTATAAAACGGCGAAAAGGGACTTTATATAAAGAAAACCTTTTCTTGTAGCTATGACAAATATAAAGTCATAATTATAAGAAAAAGGTTTAACTCAATATAAAAGGTTTTTTTAATAAAATGTCTAACAATTCTTCCTTTATCAAACAGACTGAGTTATTCAGCGATTCATAAAACACCTAAAATTTTCAGTCAAATTGTAAAAATTCTCTGTTCATTCTATATTTTACAATCTTCCCAATCATTTAGAAAACGACTGAATTATGGCATAACAACTTAATAATACACTTGGAAAGGCTATAATTTATTACCAATTTTAACTTAAAACTTCAAAAAAATATAGAATTTTCTTTTGCGGAATCATACTCCGCAGCGACTACTAACTACTAACTGACAATTTGTTGATTTTAACTTTTTTACATTTGATATCTTGGGTGTGATTTACATGATTTAGTAAACTCAAATTATTTTTTATTTTTTGTTTTATTATAAAAAAATCAATTTTTATCTCATTGCATCTGCAATAACGTACTTACCAACAGATAAAACATGGTAAAGAATTTTACTGAAATTTAATGAGTGACCTAAAAATTGTGACATACTTTTTACCTTTCCAATAACTAACAAATTTACTTAAATAAAATTGTACCAAAGCTTACAATGTTGTTGCCGGGATAATACATTCTGTTACGCTCTTTCATAGGAATGTTAATGATTCTTACAATGTTATTCTTCGGATTCCTTTAAGATTTATTGACATACAATGTTCTTGCATCAATGGTTATCGAACTAAACGACGACTACGCACACTTACAATGTTGTTTCCCGTTTAAAATTCTGTAACATCGAAACACGGTAGTTTGATTTTATTAGTATTTTGTGAATACGAAATTATATTGTTATTAAAACAATATTATCGCGTCTTCACGTGGAAGGACAATTTTGGAGTTCCTACAAAATCAACACGGTAAGTAAGACTTGTTAATTATTGCATTGGTTCAACCTAACCTCGTTATTTTAACTCGGACAACCGCCTAAGGTACCATCTTGGCGCTCGGAAAAAAGAGTCTAAATATAATTTTTTTTGACGCAGCTATTAAAATCATAAAAGTCCTATGTTACATTTAGATAATATAAAGAATACGTGGTAGAAGTTTTATCAAAATCGGTTGAGTAAATTTCCAGATATCTTGAATACCAGTTTGAGCAAAGTACCCGAGATGCGGCCGTACATTGCTGCGCTCACTTCAAATTGCTAGAACTCCGAAAATAATTTGAACTTTCAAATGGTGAAACGCTTAAAATATTCTGCAAAGTATAAACAATAAATCTAGCCGAAAAGGAAAAATTGATTTTCTGAAAATCTCAAGGTGGTGTAACTAATAAGATTCTGTTGTTCTTCAGATATTTCCGAAGATTCGAATATTAATAAAAATGATTCCCCGTTATCAGTAATACTACTACAATATTATATCGTATTTTATTATAATTATTATTATAAGCAGTTTAAAAAGTTGCAATGTATTGGAGCTTACAATATTATTACAACAAATTTCAAAAAGTAAAGTTGTAAAACACTTTATAATCTTATTCGATAAAAATTTTGGGTGCAAAATAATTGTAAACGAAGTTACAATGTATAACTGCAAACATTACTTCTATGAACAATGGTAAACGCTGGTAAATCCGTGAAATCAATAATTTTCTCAAAATAAATTATACAGTGTGAGTTAAAATAAATGAGTATCCAATTTCAAACCTAAAAAAGAATTATCTCCTCAAGAAATAGGAAAAGAAAAGATGTAGAATCTTTAAAACGCTTTCCTGAAAAATTATGTTTTGCTAGTTACAATGTTGTTCATTGCGACTACTGGAAAGTTAAGTAAATATTGTGTGCCACTACGGATTATGTTGGTAGTATAATTGACAGTGACAATGACAGTTACAGTTTGAATTAATTTTAAGACACCAAATTACGTCCTGGTGCGTAATTTTTTTGCCTCGTGCGTAACACATTTCTCCCAACTCTCGGTGTGTAATATTGTAGTTTCGAAGGGCGTAATTCAAGTGCCATTAGCGAGCAAATTGACAAGAAATAACCAGCTTTATGAAGCACATATCTTCATAGCGAGCGTCAGCTGGGGAAATGATGAATGGAAACTCGGAAAACGGGGACCGTGATGAATATAGCGCAGCTCCGCAATATACGCACTGTCACTTACGCACGGGGCAGAACCGCCTCGCAGGCACAGTCCGACCTCGAGGGCCGACATCTAAATGCAAATGTCGCAAAATCCCTCATAACTTGCATAATAAAACAATTTTCGCCCTAATTATTTACTTACAAACACATCGGAATCCTTGAATTACGAGCAGCGATTTCGCCGGTTTTAAATTGCAATTAGGGGGTAATTTACGACGCCTCACTCCGTGTGTCGTCTTCGGTGACTGGGTTCTCTTGACGAAATCGATCTGAGCGATTTGCGTCGCGCGCTCCTTTAAGATTCGCAAAATTGCGTTTGATTCAAATTCGGTAAACGATGACGGATGTAGTCAGCATTTTTATGGCGGCCGCGGAACCGTCACAAAATTATAGAGATAGGTCGGAGAGAACGGAAGGGCGATCTACCCTTTTAGCCAAAACGATCTGAATTTTTTGTACATTTCACCAAATTTACTGAATGCAGACACTAGCGAAACTTTGCGAAGGTAAACAAAAAGGGTCGCTCTATTTCCCTCTCGAAAGGTGAAAGGACTTCCAACAATTAATCTTATTGCTTCAACGTTTCAATTTTCTGCAAATTTAGTGCAAAAATTCCAAATATAACACATAAATTTCGATTGGACTTCGTACTGTCCACTTGGACTTAATATCAGCCAATTTTACTTGCCACTTAGACTTAATATTTGCCACTTGCACTTCATATTCACCAATTGGACTTAATAATTGCCACTTGAACTTAATATTTGTCAGTTGGACTTCATCCTCGCTACTTGGACTTAATGTTAGCCAATTTAACTTAATATTTTTCACGTGGGGTTCATACTCGCCACATGGACTTAATATTTGCCACTCGGATTTCATATTCGCCAATTGGACTTAATAATTGCCTCTTGAACTTAATATTTGTCAGTTGGACTTCATCCTCGCTACTTGGACTTAATGTTAGCCAATTTAACTTAATATTTTTCACGTGGGCTTCATACTCGCCACATGGACTTAATATTTGCCACTCGGATTTCATATTCGCCAATTGGACTTAATAATTGCCACTTGTACTTACTATGTAAATTTATGTAAATCTAATATTTTCTGAATATGGAAAAACAAATATTTTTTTCTCGATATAAATATAATATTTCTTGAATGCACAAAAATAAATATTTTTTTTATGTAAATCTAATATTTTCTGATTATGGAAAAATACATTTTTTTTCTTGATATAAATCTAATAGTTCTTGAATGTACAAAAATAAATATTTTTTTTTATGTAAATCTAATATTTTCTGAATATGGAAAATTTTTTTTCCTTGATATAAATCTAATATTTCTTGAATATACAAAAGTAAATATTTTTCTCTTTATGCAAATTTAATATTTCTTGAATGTACAAAAATAAATATTTGTTTCTTTATGTGAATCTAATATTTCTGGAATGTACAAAAATAAATATTTTTTTTTTATATAAATATAATATTTTCTGAGTATGGAAAAATAAATATGTTTTTCTTGATATAAATCTAATATTTCTTGAATGTACAAAAATAAATACTTTTTTCTTTATATAAATCTAATATTTTCTGAATATGGACAAATAAATTATTTTTTCGTGATATAAATCTACTATTTCTTGAATATACAAAAGTAAATATTTCTTTCTTGATATAAATCTAATATTTCTTGAATGTACAAAAATAAATATTTTTTCCTTTATGTAAATTTAATATTTTTTAACATACAAAAATAAATATTTTTTAATTATGTTTTAAAAATATTTTAAAAATATTAAAAATATTCTAAAACATTCGAATATTAAGTAAATATTGTGTGCTACTAGGGATTGTGTTGGTAGCGCAATTGACTGTGGCAACGACAGTGACAGTTTGATTTAATTTTAAGACCCCGAATTACGCCCTCGTGCGTAATTTTTTAGACTCGTACGTAATACATTTCTTCCAACTCTCGCTTTGCCACTTGGACTTGAAATGTTTTCCACTTGGACTTTATACTTGCCACTTGAACTTAATTTTTGCCACTTGGACTTCATCCTCGCTACTTGGACTTAATATTAGCCAATTTTACTTACTATTTTCCACGTGGGCTTCATACTCGCCACTTGGACTTAATATTTTGGCACTTGGACTTGATATTCGCCACTTGGACTTTATATTAGCCAATTTTACTTGCCACTTGGACTCAATATTCTTCACATGGGCTTCATACCCGTCAGTTGGATTTTAAATTTTTCCATTTGGACTTTATATTTGCCAATTGGACTTAAAAATTGCCATGTGGACTTGATAATTGCCATTTGGACTTAATATTAGCAAATTTGACTTAATATTTTCCACACGGGCTTCATACTTTCCACTTGGACTAAATATTTGCCACTTGGACTTAACATTTGGCACTTTGTTTATTTTATGTTGCCATTTTTTATTAAAATTCAACAAGATCATTTTCAGCTTCATGAAACACGGCAAATAAAGTGAAATACAGAGAGGAACAAATTGTGCCATCGATTTTATTTTTATTTTGTGTCTCCTGGGCTGTTATGCAAATCGCGAGGTACGACAACAAACTAATTACAATTCCGCTTTATTTGAAAAAACGAATTTGCATTTCAAAAATGTATAATTCCACCTGCGGGCGCGCAAATTTCCGCAAAATAGCGCAGACTCACAAAGCGACAAATTAATGTCTCAATTAAAACCGAAAATTAATCTTAATCTTACACAAATAGAACCACAAAATCTTTCGCGTTTATTTGAGTTTTAATTAATTTCAAGGAAGCTTCCGACTGGAAAGTGTGTCAAAGAATCGCGTTGCAGCTGATATACCTCATAATTTTTATTCAAATTTTCCCCTTATTGCGCATTGAAATTTTACCTTCTAATTTCAGAGCCGGTGACGGATATGCTTGGAGGGCCTGAGATGTATATTAACAAAGGCAGCACGATGAACCTGACGTGCATAGTCCACCACAGCCCCGAGCCGCCCCCGTCTATTTATTGGACCCATAATTCCGAGGTAAGTCGAATCATAAATTACAAGCAAGCTTAAAGTGACCTACATATCGATGCACTTTATTAAACCATAAAGTGGTGCTTTATCGGCCATATTAGTTGAAGAGGCTGCGGCAAGATACAATGAAGATGTGATGGCTTTTACGAAGCGTCGACAGCTCTAAATTTGTTTGTACAGCCGTCGCCAATGTATAAAAGGGCCAAACCAGTCCTATCTATATCTCGAAACAGTTTCTAAACAATCCTGTGAGTCGAAGATGTTTTTTGTTTGTTTTTGTTGGAAGTAAACTAAATGCAAACAAAATATGAAAAAAAATTCACAAGTTCAAAAATTAATTAGTTCAACGACGGTTTTCTCTTCCAAATGAAAAGAGAAAAGATTTAGTGCCATCTATAGTTCATTTATTAATTCGAGAAGCAAATTCAAATAAGGTAAGTGTCCCAAATTCAGACAACTTTAGTAATTTTTGTTACATTTTATACAATAAAAGGTATACCTATACAGAAATCTTCGTCGGGTATTTTTTTTTTAACTATTAATGGTTTCCGATGATATCTAACCATTGATTTCAGTTAAATGTTTATGGCAACTAATATGATTAATAGTTTTGTCAAGTGCTGTCAATATTACCTAATTCAGACATAAGAAATAAAATTTGTTCCAAATTCAGACAGGTAGTGAACCTAATTCCGACAGTGATCGTAAATCAGTTACATTAGGAGAACATTATTCCAACAAATGCAAAAGAATGCCTTTTAATTTTTTTATTAAATATACGGTATAAAATAGAACAGTAAAATATAAAAATTACATTAATTTAATTGAAATTAAACAAATTAAACGCAATACTTTTTTAACTCTTTGAGTTTGTTTTAAGTTTATCGCAAAAACTTAAAAATAAAAAAATATTAGACCCGTATTTCAACAACAAATTGTTATATCTCAATGTCTGAATTGCGAAACACTATGTTAATGTGTACCTAATTCCGACATCATGTAAATATTAATAATTTAGTGGTAAAAATGACAATACACTATGTTAAAATGAAAATTTAAAGCCTTTTTATTGAGCCTAAACAAAAATTATCCGTATGTTTTTAATTATTTGAATCTCACAGCAAAGTAAAAAGTGGTCTAAATCTGCTTACCTTATAAGAAAAGTTTCGCATTTAAACACAATATACAATTCACAAAACGTGGCTAACTTCTAGGTTACACCAAACCTACACCGCTAAATGTAAAACAGGAAACGGCTCTTGAAATGAAAAATATAATGTTGCCTTGGGTCAAAAGATGTCTCAACAATTTTTTTAATATTGTAGTTTTCTTATTTTAAACAAATAAATAGAACAATGTCTGAATTTAGGCCAGTGTCTGAATTTGGGACACCTACCTTAGATCCTGCCAAAAGGTAGATGTGTGATTGGCTCTTGGAAAGCTTGTTTTACACTGATGAAATTATGGAAAATGGGCAGTCGCCATATTGCCGAAACAGCTGATTGTAGCTGTGTGTTTCATTAAATTAAAGAAGTTCTTATAAGAACTGAGTGGCTTCAGTTTTGTACTTTTACTTCGTTTGGCTTCATTTATATTTTTTTCCATTTTTGGTTCTATTACAAACATATTGTTCGCACGTGTTGTGTCCACTTTACGAAAGTTTGTGCTGTCATTGCAATCGGGCCAGATGACGACACAACCACAACAGAAAGTGACTGTGACGACAATGAGTTTGAATTATTTGATTAATAAATGTAGTGTTTTTTGTTTGTTTTTGTTGGAAGTAAACTAAATACAAACAAAATCTGAAAAAAATTCCACAAGTTCAAAAATGAATTGGTGCAATGACGGTTTTGTCTCCCAAATGGAAAGAGAAAAGATTTAGTTGCATCTAGTGTCAGAGAGAAATTACCTTTCTTTTTTTTAATTCCTTAACCTAACCGAACCTAACCTAATAAATACCTTTGAAAATTACTATTGGCTCAAATTGCTTGTTAGACACAGAAAAGCAAAAACAAAAAATGGCGCAGTCAGCAGGATAGTCTTTGTGTTGTTAGGTTATAGATTATTTTTCCAATAGAATTTTGCTGTGATACTATTTTTTCTGCGAGTATAATACAACGAGTGGAATCTTGCCTATCGGCAATCGCATGAGTTGGGACACGAAACATGTTGCCAATAATTAATTTCACGAGTCTGAAAGACGAGTGATATTATTTGACATGTTGAGTGCATCAACCCATGCGATTATCAATAGCCAGGATCCCACGAATTGTATTTGTCAGATTATATCACTCAGAGTGGTGTAATCACTTAAATACAGTCAATTCACATTCATATAATGTGATGTTATTTATGATATGATTGAAGAGGTGCCCTTGCTTGCAAGTTCGCTTCAGGTGGTTGAATAGTTGGTATTATGGTAAGCAAAAGTTCATTTTGTGTGATTTTGAGCCACTGTTATGGGGGAGTTTACTTGCAGGAGTTGGATAAAACGCAATAAAATGTACTTTATGAAAACGAGAGTTGAAATTGTGAGATAAAACGCCAAGTCTATAAAGCGCAAGGTTAAAAAGCTGCAAGTGCTTCGACAGTGTTCCTTTGAGGCTTGTAAGTTCCAAATAAAAATATTCTACAGAAGACACTAAAAACTTTCCAACTGACGATGAAAAGAGATCGTTGTTTTCATAAGCTTTTTATTAATTATGAAAACTTTCCTGCAAAACACTACAATAATATTAATAAATAAAATTAAAATGTTGTTTCAACAGTTTAATTAAGCGACACATTTGAGCAAGTTGTTTATTTTATTCCGAGCGTTCAAAAGGGTGCAATTTAGGACACATTTTTTGCGCCGCTGCGCGCGGCAGCTGTCACTGATAGCGATCCAAAAAATATAAAACATATCCGTAACATAAAGTTTTGACAACAGGTCCAAAAAAACCTATCGAGCGAACGTTCGCCCTTTAACCGGCACTAAATAATGCCAATTTCTCTATAAAAATCTCGGTTATTTATTGCGCCGCTACAACGCTGAGTAAATATTGAAGGACATCATTAATATTTGCACTGTTGTTTTGTGAAGGACGATACCGCGTGCGAAATGATGGATTTTTTTCAAATTCTAAAATATCGCGCCAAAATGTTGATCTACGATTGGCTGAAAGCAAGCCGGTTTTACACTGATTAAATTATGGAAAATAGGCAGTCGCCATATTGTCGAAACAGCTTTCACGTCATAATAGCTAATTTTCGTCAATTACATTTATATAAATGATAAAAACAGTTCTTATCAGATTTTTGTATTTTAATTGTGCATTCTATTACAGACAGTTCTTATCAGCTGGTGTTTTTCCCATTGCACAAATGGCACTAAATAATGCCAATTTCTCTATAAAATTTGGTTATTTATTGCGCCGCTACAACGCTGAGTAAATATTAAAGGACATCATCAATATTTGCACTGTTGTTTTGTGAAGGACGATAATGCGTGCGAAATGATGGATTTTTTTCAAGTTCAAAAATATCGCGCCAAAATGTTGATCTACGATTGGCTGAAAGCGAGCCGGTTTTACACTGATTAAATTATGGAAAATAGGCAATCGCCATATTGTCGAAACAGCTTTCACGTCATAACAGCTAATTTTCGTCAATTACATTTATATAAGTGATAAAAACAGTTCTTATCAGATTTTTGTGTTTTAATTGTGCATTCTATTACAAACAGTTCTTATTAACTGGTGTTCTCCCCATTCTACAAATGTTAAAAATACTAAAATTCAAATTTGCCCCCAAAAACTACTCGTCAGAAATTTTCCAGTGTAATTTGTTCTCGAATTAAAAAACAGATCTAAAAATCAAGACGAAACAAAAATTGCAACAGCTGGCTATATTAATTTTACAGACCCTTTCAATTTACAATTGTATTATTTCAAATCTCTATAAGTTAATTAAACCTCGAAACCAAAGCGGAATCGCTGCTTTCACTGGAGGCAAATTTAAAAGGTTTAATCTTTCGTTTTCCCATTTTCTTAATGGTACCTAAATGGTATTAGTTTTCGACCGGGAGATAAATATAATAAATCACTTTTATGAACAAATTAATTGCAAGGTTCATCGACATTTCCCCGAAACTGTCAACATTCGTCACAAAAAAAAAACACACAAATAAATAAAACCTTTTCAATCTTGCCTGAAACTTTTGCCGGCCTCCCGGAATTCTAAGCAGGAATTTGTGCATTTCTCGTGTATTTCTTCTGGAAGTTCAGGTTTCCTTAACGGCTCGAGGTCGCAGGACGATGATACATTGCGCCACTTATGCGATGTTATATGGGGCCTGTTTTTGCAAGATATGAGCCATTATGTGTGTCTGCGAGTAATTCCAAGACGAGACGCCATGTCAACCAATATTGCGCGGTCCATATAAAAGCTTGTCCTATTAAGCTGAGTTATCGGCGATATTATAAACTTAATGGGCGCTTCTAATGATTTAAAGATTTCCTTTTTCTGCGCGAATCAACGATGGGTTTTGCGCAGACGGTTTGCTGGTACTTCATTACTAGCAGGCAACAATAGTTCATAACTTCCCGGCGAACAAGATTAATGTTTTATGTAGTGGTTGGATCGTCTCTTCTGAAAGCTGAGTAAATTAATCACGCTATGCTCAGACGATCTCGACGAGCCCCATTGTGTCACAGATACAAGATTATAATACAACTTGACCTTTGCGATTTCACTCGACTCATTAAGCTGCGTTTATATATTTTGTGAACTCCAAGGCTTGTAAACATACACTGAAAAAAATGCTACCTAAGAATTTTTTAAAAACCCGCTTTTTACATTAAGACTGTTAAAAAGATTTTGTTCAAGGGTTCTATAATACAATTGTACGGAATGTTGTAAATTGCTTTATGACTTTCTGCAAAGGACTGTTTACTGACAATAGATAAATGACTTTAGAATTTCTTACAAATTTAGTTGAAATACCAAACTCGGCTTTTACTAAGAAAATACATTTTAATAAAATTAATAAAAATGATTCCCTAACAAGATACATTTTTGGGGTAATCACATCGGTAGCCGCAATTAACAACATTGTAGCTGACAATTTGTCGATTTTCATTTTTTTCACATTTGATATCTTGGGTGTGATTTACATGATTTAGTAAACTCAAATTATTTTTTATTTTTTGTTTTATTATAAAAAAAATCTATTTTTATCTCATTGTATCTGCCACAACGTACTTACCAACAGATAAAACATGGAAAAGAATTTTACTGAAATTTAATGCGTTACCTAAAAATTGTAACTTTACCTTTCCAAGAACTAACAAATTTACTTAAATAAAATTGTACCAAAGTTTACAATGTTGTTGACGGAATAATACATTCTTTTATGATCTTTCATGGGAATGTTAATGATTCTTACAATGTTATTCTTCGGATTCCTTTAAGATTTATTGACTTACAATGTTCTTGCGTCAATTGGACTAAACGAGGACTACGCACACTTACAATGTTGTTTCCCGCTTAAAATTCGGTAACATCGAAACACGCTAGTTTGATTTTATTAGTATTTTGTGAATACGAGTGAATTATATTGTAAATAAAACAATATTGTCATGTCTTTACGTGGAAGGAAAATTTTGGAGTTGCTACAAAATCAAGACGATAAGTAAGACTTATTAATTATTGCATTGGTTCAACCTAACCTCGTTATTTTAACTCCGACAACCGCCTAAGGCACCGCCTTGGCGCTCGGAAAAATGAGTATAAATATAAGTTTTTTTTGAAGCAGCTATTAAAATCATAAAAGTCCTATGCTACATTTTAGATAATATAAAGAATACGTGGTATAAGTTCTATCAAAATCGGTTGAGTAAATTTCCAGATATCTTGATCCCAGTTTGAACAAAGTACCCGAGATGCGGCCGTACTTTGCTGCGCTCAATTCAAATTGCTGGAACTCTGAAAATAATCGGAACTTTGAAATGGTTAAACGCTTACAATATCCTGCAAAGTATAAACAATAAATCTAGCCGAAAAGGAAAAATTGATTTTCTGAAAATCTCAAGGTGGTGTAACTAATAAGATTTTGTTGTTCCTCAGATATTTCCGAAGGTTCGAATATTAATAAAAATGATTCCCCGTTATCAGTAATACAACTACAATATTATATCGTATTTTATTATAATTATTGTTATAAGTAGTCTAAAAAGTTGCAATGTATTGGAGCTTACAATATTATTACAACAAATTTCAACAAGTAAATGAGTTGTAAAACCCTTTATAATCTTATTCGATAAAAATTCTGGGTGCAAAATAATTGTAAGCGAAGTTACAATGGTATAACTGGAAACATTACTTCTATGAAAAATGGTAAACGCTGGTAAATCCGTTGAATCAATAATTTTCTCAAAATAAATTATACAGTGATGTTATATGAGTTAAAATAAATGAGTATCCATCAATTTCAAACCCAAAAAAGAATTATCTCGTCAACAAAAAGGGAAAAGAAAAGATGTAGAATTTTAAAACGCTCTCCTGAAAAATTTTGCTAGTTACAATGTTGTTCATTGCGGCTACCAATGTATTTTGATTCAATTAGAAAATGAGCTGAAATTTAAAATGTGGTTTTTCGTGATAAAAAAAGCTTTGCACCAAAAATGTAAAATAACATGACAGAATTTCTGTTGAAATTAAAAATTTCATTTGTAATATTAGATTGTACCAGTTTAGTTCATTTTTTTAAGGCAAAAATATACAAATTAAATGAAGTCCAAATGGCAAAGATTAAGTCCAAGTGACCAATATGAAGTCGAAGTGGCAAAGATTAGTTCCAAATGGCTAGTATGTAGTGCAAGTGGCAAATTAAAATTGAAGTAATGCTTGTTATAAGCAAGAGAATTTTTTTTTCATAAGCAACAATTCGTGTAACAAATTGAACCCAAACATTGATGGATTGAATCGATGTAACTGATTCGAAATGATGGATGGCGCGATTACCGTTGCTCGAATTCGCGATAAGGGGCGCTGTACCGATTTAGTGCCTCCAACAACTATTAACAGTCATTTCGATTTCGCAACTAATTTTACATATTCATAGTTGTAGAAAAATTGATTGGGCCAATTTAAGAGCTCGGAAAGGCTTCATTTCGGCGCTTTCATGGTCGAATTAGGCACGCAACGATTTGTCCCAGGAGCGATTCATCTTAATAAAGAATATAAAAAGGCTGGACTGAAATATTATTTGTAGCTTCCCTGAAAGGCTGATACTTTTATACTTGTGTAAGTTTCTAAGCCTTCTCTTAGTCTGTCGAGAGGCAATCCATATTTTTGATTTATGGCCCCTCCGCCGTCGAATGGTACTTTCCATCTCGCGAGATTTCATGTTTTACATCGAGAAAAATCGCCGGATAAATACGATGTTAATAAAATGTTCGTCGGTTCGATTTCATCCAGTTAGAGTGGTTGATGTGGAAGAAAATCGTGACGAATGAATGGCGGACAGTCGTAACAAATGGAGCGTTTAAGCACTCGGTGTGTCGCCCACCTTTTTAAATTAACGAAAACATTCTTGGAACATCTCGACTCATCACATTCCGCAATTAAAATGTTTGAAAATTTTGAACTGAAACGAATATTAATTGGCTGAACTTCGTGGAGAGGTGAGGCTTTCTTTTCATTGCTGGGAAATGCGAGATTATAAATTACGGCGCACATAAAGCGGTCTTGTTGTCACAATGTAATGATATTTTTTCCTTTCGCGCTTTCGCTGAAGTTGATTGCAGAGTTGTTTCGCTTGTAATCTCCATCTTCGCGGAAAATTGCTGATATGTTACCTGGTAATATTTTATTGGTTGACTAGGCCTTTTTCATTTTCGGTGTTTTATAAAACTTTTTAAATGAATCAAATTTGCCACTTGGTTTTATTATTTTATGCCGATCGCTGCTTAGTTTTACTGCATGAGTAGCAAGTCTTAAACAGTTTTGTGAAGAGGCTGATGTTGAATATAAAAAGCTTCTCGGTTATTCAAAAGTGAGATGGCTCTCTTTTCTTGATGAGATAATTCTTTTTTGGGTTTGAAATTGATGGATACTCATTTATTTTAACTCATATAACATCACTGTATAATTGATTTTGAGAAAATTATTGTTTTAACAGATTTACCAGCGTTTACCATTGTTCATAGAAGTAATGTTTGCAGTTATACCATTGTAATTTCGCTTACAATTATTTTGCACCCAGAATTTTTATCGAATAAGATTATAAAGTGTTTTACAACTCATTTACTTTTTGAAATTTGTTGTAATAATATTGTAAGTTCCAATACATTGCAACTTTTTAGACTGCTTATAGCAATAATTATAATAAAATACGATATAATATTGTAGTAGTATTACTGATAACGGGGAATCATTTTTATTAATATTCGAATCTTCGGAAATATCTGAAGAACAACAAAATCTTATTAGTTACATCTTGAGACTTTCAGAAAATCAATTTTTCCTTTTCGGCTAGATTTATTGTTTATACTTTGCAGGATATTTTAAGCGTTTAACCATTTGAAAGTTCAATTTATTTTCGGAGTTGTAGCAATTTGAAGTGAGCACAGCAAAGTACGGCCGCAACTTGGGTACTTTGTTCAAACTGGTGTTCAAAATATCTGGAAATTTACTCAACCGATTTAGATACAACTTATACCACGTATGTTTTATATTATCTAAAATGTAGCATAGGACTTTTATGATTTTAATAGCTGCGTCAAAAAAAAATTATATTTATACTCATTTTTCCGAACGCCAAGCTGGTGCTTTAGGCGGTTGTCAGAGTTAAAATAACGATGTCAGGTTGAACCAATGTAATAATTAATAGGTTTTACTTACCGTGTTGATTTTGTAGCAACTCCCAATCACCATATGCAATGAAAATTCATATGCACTCCTTTTGTATAAAAAATAGTTGATCACCTTAATATTGGTCACTTAGACTTAATCTTCGCCAGCTGCATTTTATCTTTGCCACTTGGACTTCATATTGATCACTTGGACTTAATATTTGCTTTTAATGAGAATTATACAAAGACGAGTATAAAACACCATTCTAGTGAAGAGGTTAAATATCTGTCAGTGTCTTTCAATGCGTACGTTCCCGAAATACATTTATGCTTCAGAGAACTTAATTTATTAACTAATCTAACGCTCTGCTACACCAACTTAACTGTAACTAAACTCATGAGGTTCTGTGTTAAAGATCTCATTCTGTTACCTTTGTCACTGTTTTTATTATTTTGATGCACAGTTGGAATTTATTAAATTAATCTGCACTTGAGTTTCAGGTTACCTGAAAATTTTCAACCTAATTCCTCTTTGATGCATAATTCGCCCGCGACACAAATTGATGTAAGCCCCTGCGACAGCTCAACCCCGATCCAATAGCATTCCGTCTCTTGTATTTAATTCAATAAATGAAATAAAACTAATTTCGAGTGTATTTATGTACTTGAAACATTTCGAATCGCATAAATACATGTCGGAAGTTATGATTTAGTGGTTTTTCGGTGAACAACAGAAAGCCCCTGTGCGCTATCCCACGCACAATCTCATTACTCTCCATGGCATTATGATATCTACACTAAATACATTTGGGACTTCGCAAAACCTTTTAACCAACGCCACAGGCGATGCTGCTAAATGCAGATCAATTTTTACTAATTTTACTAAAAGTATTAAATACCGGCTGTTTTTTTAAGAAAATAAAGTCAATCGGTAGTACGGTGGCGTATGCAACCAATCGTACTTCTTTTTTTATTTATAAATTGGCATAAATATTAACTTTTTTTTTAAATTGAACGCATTTACATTGTATGTTGGATGGTAAAAAAGAGGGGGTGGAGTAGAGCGCTGTTTTGCTGTGATCTGGTTTTCTTCTACAAGAAGTGTTGATCTCCGGAAAAGGTTCCATTAACCTACATATTAGGAGATAGTTTAGTTGGGAATTGCGCTCACGTATCTCACCTTGTAAACGTTTCAGCGAATAGAAAATAACATTATCTCGCACTAACCATTAGACTTTGATAGGTTAGATCATATTTCCTGATAAGTATTAGATATTCAAATTCCCTAAACGACACGTCATAGAGCACTTCATTAACATTTTGACACCGCAATCACACAGTACTGAACGGTTAATGCCCCAATTTGAATGTGCAACATTCTGCAAATGATTGAACTGAAATTTCTCTCTTAAGCTCATTGAATTCGCGTTGCTTTTGCAATTAACTTGCTTCGTTTACAACAAATATTACTAAATTAACGAGCCATTTCACAATCATCGTCATAATATCGACAATGCAACAAGAACAATTTGCAACAAACAGTATGTTGACTTTTTAACAAGCCAATTAAAAGATTTTCATTTTTAATTCTGATGGGCTCAGGTGAACGGTGAACTAACTGGGAAGCACCATCTACAAAGCAACACCAGAGCGTATTTTTATCACAACATAACCTCGACAGTGTAAAAATTCTAAAAATATCCCCGAAAGAGAAACACGAAAAGATAAACCCAGTTTGGTTAGATTAGGTTAAGTTTAAGATTTCTATCTCTGTCGATCTTAGAGCAAATCGATTTTTAATTGGACCATCGTATTCCTCGCAAAAAAAATACATAAGTTTTCAAGTTTATATGACGCTCTAAGCAAAAAAGAAAAAAAAGTTAACCAGTTTAACCATTTTAATAGTTCAAATTATTTTCGGAGTGAGCGCAGCAAAGTACGGCCGTATCGCGGGTACTTTGTTCAAACTGGTGTTCAAGATATCTGGAAATTTACTCAACCGATTTTGATAAAACTTATACCACGTATTCTTTATGTTATCTAAAATGTAGCATAGGACTTTTATGATTTTAATAGCTGCGTCAAAAAACAAAAATATTTATACTCATTTTTCCAAGCGCAAAGGTGTTGCCTTAGGCGGTTGTCTGAGTTAAAATAACGAGGTTAGGTTGAACCAATGCAATAATTAACAAGTCTTACTTACCGTCTTGATTTTGTAGCAACTTCAAAATTGTCCTTCCACGTGAAGACGCGACAATATTGTTTTACTAACGATATAATTTCGTATTCACAAAATACTAATAAAATCAAACTACCGTGTTTCGATGTTACCGAATTTTAAGCGGGAAACAACATTGTAAGTGTGCGTAGTCGTCGTTTAGTCTGCTAACCATTGATGCAAGAACATTGTAAGTCAATAAATCTTAAAGGAATCCGAAGAATAACATTGTAAGAATCATTAACATTCCTATGAAAGAGCGTAAAAGAATGTATTATCTCGGCAACAACATTGTAAGCTTTGGTATAATTTTATTTAAGCAAATTTGTTAGTCTTGGAAAGGTAAAGTATGTTACAATTTTTAGGTCACGAACTAAATTTCAGTAAAATTCTTTACCATGTTTTATCTGTTGGTAAATACGTTATTGCAGATACAATGAGATAAAAATTAATTTTTTTATAATAAAACAAAAAATAAAAAATAATTTGAGTTTACTAAATCCCAAGATATCAAATATGGAAAAAAGTGAAAATCGACAATTTGTCAGTTACAATCTTGTTAATTGCGACTACCGATTAATTAAAGAAGAAATTCAGAGTTATTAATCCCAGCAAACCATTTTAGATTTACACATAACATTTACGTATCTTCTAGAGAACATTGTTATAATGCTTTACTAACATCACTGCTACATTAGTGATACCAAAATGGTTACAGCAAATATACATTTCAATAGTTATGTAAGATTTATATCAGTTTGTTCTTTTTATATCACTAGTACATAAAATATTGCTGACGAAGTGATATAATTACGATATGACTTATTTATGTAAAATATGTGTTACAAGTTATACGTCCTTGTTATATTACTATTGATACTTCATGGATATGTACCGGTTACATTCTATTTGTACGTAAATGCTAGGTTACATTGTAACATTACAAGAACATAATTTTTAATGTTGGAAGTAGTTATTTTGTTACATTATATTGTAATTACGTTACAATTGTTATAAAAAAATATTTTTTTTTATATTTATGGAGAATATAATATTAATATCGACCATTTCAAGGCCTTCAAAGGATTCAGAAATGTAATTAATTTAAAATTAATTTACAACAGTTTTTTATAGAAACCGCTTCTGCATACGACCAGAATTAAGTCGTACAATTACCTATTACAATAGAAATGTACTCTTATTTCATTGGTGTGTATCGTTCAGACGATGAATGTTTATTTTTAGTATCAAAAATATTTTAGCTTTCTTCAAGAATCGTGTAACTTAAATGTAAGAAATGCAAAGTCGAGGTTATTATATTTTTACGCCAAAAAAATTTAAAATTTAAAATTGGAAACACGGATATAACTTGGAGTTAATTAATTCTATTTGCACTTCTATTTACATTTAAATAATTTTAAGTATAAATTGCCCTTACACCCTATGTAAATCAAAAGGGATATTAAATATAAATAAAATAGAATTATTGTTATCCTTTCTTTCTAGTTATTGACGAATTGTTTCATTGTGTCACACTATCCATTAAATAAGGACAATAAACAATTTCCAAACAAATTGTAAGATTTTGGAATTCAAAGAGAAGGTCGGTCGGTTCTATTGAAACCAGATGTTCGAAAGATGGTCAAGGGGTCCCAACGAGTTTTTGAACAAAAGTCACCGTAAAATTTCAATTCTATACAACAGTTAAAACTACGCTCTTCCTGTTTTCTGTAAACATTCTAAAGTAGGTCAAAAAATTGGTTTTACTAGAATTTTTTATATCTGTGCGCAATTTTTACAGTTGAAAGTAATAATTATGTTACTATTTCACTTTTCATAACAGAGTTGTTAAACTAAACTGAACTATAGTGAACCAAAAAAAAAACTTTAAAATATTGATGGAAACTTAATTTTTTAAAATAGTTAGAGGACCACCACGTATTTAAAGCAATATTATTAAAATAATATTAGGAATTCCCCATATTTATAATTTCTTTCGAAATGCTACTTGAAATATTAAATTTGAAGTGAACCGTATGTCGTATCGGCATTAGACTCAATTTAACAATATTGTACCCAGCCACCCTACATTATCTGACCTTTTTGTAAAAATATTCTACCTGACTGCTGCCTGGCCTGCATCAGTGTATGTACAGCATTTGTTTAGTTAAAACGCTTGAATGGTTTCCTTTAGGTAAGTTTAGTAAAATATGCCTAAAATTATTTTAAAATTAATATAAAATTGTTTTGACTACAGATTAATCCAAGAATACGAGAAAGGAACTCTAATATCGCTAGAATTTGCAAACTGGTTGTTACAGACCAGTTCACAGTGCAACGTTTTAAGATTGGAAGTGCAACAACGCCAACAAATTTCATGCGGATACATATAATAGTTTTGGCAAATTACATACAAATAAGACCACAGTTGTGAGTGTGATGTGAGGTTGCATTTTTATTCAGGTAATTGATTTGTCATAAAAAAATTAAATCAGTATTGTTTGTAATTATTGTAGATAAATATGAACTTTGAAATTGAGATAATTCCATTGTAAGCCTCACAATTACAGAGAAAATTAAAAATATTAAATTGTATACATTTCTTACATCAGAGTTAGTAATGATACATGCTGCACTATCTATACTGATTTAAAATTATTAAAATAAAAATTCAAAATATGAAACTTGCAACAATGATTTTATTTAGTTTTCGTAATGGTTTGCGATCGTAGCCCTGTTATATTAATAGACATTTATATGCAATTTGAAAGAAATATGTGCATTTATAATGAATTCGAGAAAATTAAGATTCGGCCTGTATAACAAAATTATAGTAATTTTAAGTATTGTATATTTCTAATTTTCAAAATTGATTCCAGAAATAACACTGCCAACGTTTAATGAAAGACTGCCAAATTACTCCTTATTTCAGCGATATCAGGTATCTAAATATTCAAAATATTTTATTTAAGTCTACTCTTCATTTCTAAAAATTTTTACAATTTGTTTAAACTAGCGTAACATATATTTGTCACTAATCATTGTAAAATTATGTAAAAAATATATTATGAAATTGTAAATAAATAAATTGTGTTATAAAATTTGTATTATTTTCCTACAGTTGACTACATAACATAATTGTAACAAAAATATGTTAAATATATATTGCAACGTTATGTAAATGCAATATTTCAACGTTTATGTCGCTAAGATACTTTCATCGTTACATGCATGTAACATAAATGGAACAAAAGTTATATTTTTGCTACGTACCAGATCTGTTCACAACGTAGCACGACGACGTTACATTTATAGCGCGTACTACATAACATGCATATATCACAGTTACATAAATGTTACATCAATATTTTTACATTTATATAAAAGGACGGGACATTGTATGGTACATGTAACCTACATGTATGTTACTTGTTACATAACTGTATACATTCAAAGTACGGATGTTATATAAAATCTACGTTAATGTTATAAGTTGTGGTTTGCTGGGATGGTTGCATATTAATGAATAACACCTTGTTATGGTTACAATATGCACTTACCCCAAAAGTTCACACTTGCCCCAATTGACTTTAGTGAACTAATTGTTTGTTTGTTTTCCAGGAAATCAACTACGATTCTCCGCGCGGGGGAGTCAGCGTCATCACCGAAAAGGGGGAGCTAACAGTCAGTTACCTGCTGGTGCAACGAGCCAGAGGATCAGATTCCGGAAAATACACTTGTAACCCCTCGAACGCGAACCCCAAAACAGTCATCGTGCACGTTTTAAACGGTAAGAATAAGCCGCACGTTTTAAGCCACAATTCACCCGGCACTTTGCATAAGAGGATTTGCGCGTTTAAAAATTTAATGAAGTACCTGTTCACAATATTTTCGGTGTAACGCAAACAACACAACGCGCGGTTCAGGTGCGGCCGTCGCGTTTTTGGCGCCGCTTTATTATTTATTCAGCGAAATAATGAAAATTAATCGCTCGCGGAAATTGAGGCCCAGTTTTACCTGGCGCATTCGCGTTTACGGTAATCTATTTCCTTATCGGGACACATTCGGTGACACAAAGCACTTTCGCTTTAAAAATAGGGATTCTATTTTGAGTCTTCCAGCACTAAAGTTGTTTTTGTAGCGTGACAAAGCGCGTGTCATCGGCGCACAATGGGCCGCGTCAAGGAATAAGAAAGGGCGTCTGAGAACATGTTTAAATCGATCAAATGAGGGCTCTTCTCTTCCAGCTAAATCTCGCCGTTTAAGATCCGCATTTATATGCCTTGGGAAAGCGACTCGAAATTTAACTTCGCCGAGAAAAGGAAGGAACCGAAGATATCGCCGCCGCATTGCACCGACGCTGCGCTATCTTGCCGTGTCGTGTTGTAATTTGCATGAAAAAGTGCACCAGATGCACTCGATGTTGGTTGCTTTGAGGCGGCCTTTGCGACTGAATCGAAACGTGCAATAAATAAGTTTTCGGTGTCATTTCCAAACACAGAACAGCGTCTTAATGGAAAATTGTGTATTCAAAAGTTCACCTACCTACATTTTTCTTTCACAAATACTTTTATTTCCATTTTTATTAGTTATATCTGTTTTGGAATTAATTTATTATGTAATGTATGTACATAATAAGACAAAGAAAATGTAATCGACGGTTGGGCAGTTGGTTTTACAATGACGATCGTTGGGTTGCCTACTAATTTACGTGCAAAGTTCTTCATTACCGAATGCACTGATTTGAAAGCACATCTTTATATATTGGAAAGAACATGTTTATATGTTAGAAAGATCATCTTTATATGTTGGAAAGAACGTTTTTTTAATATTCGAAAGAACATCTTTTTACAGTATCCGCCATATTGTTCGCACCATATGAGAAAAACTTTCAACTTCGATTTCTTTAAAAATCTAAATCTGCCTAAAGTTTGTTTATGTTCAAAAACCAAAAAAAGACTGCTCGGATTGTGCAAACGATTTTTGGTTTCAGAGAAAATGGAATTTATCGAAACTTCAACAACAGAAAAAAATCATAATTTTAAAATGAAAATTATTTTTGACGAAATTTGGGTAACATTAGTTGGATATTCAGTAGATACGATGCCAATTATGAAATCAGATGAGCTTCTTCAACCGATGTCCAAAAGAATTGTTATTTTTCACATTTTAACTTTCTTTTACAATTTTCACGTGTAATTTTGAATTTTAATTATTTCAAATCTAAATATAGTTAGTTTATTTATTTTTGTCTAAAAAAAATTAACTAAACTAGTACAATCTAAATTACAAACGAAATTTTTAATTTCAAAAGAAATTCTGTCACGATGTCTGTATAATCTGGCTGCAACAACTGCATTTTTGTGACGCTCATCGTAGATTATGATCATGTTTAAATTGTCAGTTGGACCAGTTATTTTTATCAGGAGTTTCCAAAGATATGAAACTTAAATATATGTTTATTTTAGCTAGTATGTTATGATTTTTTAATATTCGTTTGCGTTTATTGGGCGTAGGTCTCGGGAAGTTCCATGAAACACGGTGTTTATTACACTCAAAAAAAAAACACAAGCAATTGTGTCAAAAATCTGTAACTGTAGCTTCAGTTGAAATAAAAATTAATTGGTTTTAGTATTTGCCACTTTACAATCACCAATCATTACCAAATATTGAATTCAAGTGGCAAGTACTTTAAGTCCAAGTGGCATTTGCCAAATCATTGTGAAAAATATCAAATCCGAGTGACAAGTATTAAATTGAAGTCCAAATAAAAAATATTAATTTGATGAGATAATCACTGAAATCAAGAATTTTTCCTAGCAAAAAAGGTTTCTTTTTGAAATTCTTTCAAATGATTTGATTAAATAAAGGCAAATGTTGAAATGTTTTGTCGGTTAGGGTAACGATGCCTGTATAATCTGGCTGCAACAACTGCATTTTTGTGACACTTTTGTCACTTTGACCGTTATTTTTATCAGGTGTTTCCAAAAATATATGTTTAGTTTAACTAGCATGTCGTGATTTTTTAGTATTAGGTTGCGTGCATTGGGCCTACGTGAATCACTGCGTATTCAAAATCCGACGTCTGGCGATGCACCAAGTCAGAAACCGAGGAAAAACACCCAATTTTGAATAAGAGTCTTGTTTGTGCAGACTACCCCGCCAACGCCGTTGTAAAACTAGTTGCAAAGCCCCCGAACGTCGGTTTCGCTTTTTTTGACTTATTGAGTACATCAAGTTAGTTTGTTCTTTTAGTTTATCAAATATGAATGAAACTAAAATCAATTTGCAACAGTTCAATCTGAAACCAACGTTTTGAATTTCCAAAAGCACCAAAATTATTAAAGCAACATACGCCAATTCTTCATTTATTAATAGATAAACTTTAATTTTTTTCAAAAGCTTCAAATTGTAGGATTTTAATCAACTAATTCGGAAAGTTTAAAGTTTTTGAATAATTTGATTTTTAATCAATCTGGATGTTGTCCCTTTTGGAAATTTAAAAATGAGTGTCTTGAATTGGATCATATTGTTATTTCTTCTTTGGAAAAAATTTTGAATATTAAATTTACAATAAGATCGAAGCCAAATTACCAATCCGTTTTGGTGGATTAGGTATAAGGTCTATAATTGATATTTCCTCGCCTGCCTTTTTGTCTTCTATATTTTCTAATTCTGAACTTATTATGTCCATTCTACCTTCTAGTTTTTCTAATTTTGAAATTACATCCCTTAACGAGGCTGTTGATTATTGGAAGGAAATTTCTAATTCGTCTTTACTTCCAATAGAGCTTTCTATTCAAAGAAATTGGAACTTACCTATCTGTGAGAAAATATTTCAAAATTTATTATCTTCCTCAAATATCACACAAAAAGCTATTTTATTAGCTGGATCTGAACTTGAATCTTGGCTTGAAGCTCTTCCATCTTGTAAATTAGGTACTCTTTTAGAAAAAAACTTTTTACAAATTGCAATTTCACTTAGATTGGGCGTCAATTTCTGTCATCCTCATATCTGCTCGTACGGTTCTTCTGTAGACTCGTTGGGTCATCATGGTTTATCGTGCATTAAAAGTGCTGGTAGACTCTCTCGTCACAGCTGTATTAATGACATTATTAAACGTGTTTTCTCTTCTGCCAACATCCCTTGTATCCTTGAACCTAGTATTCTGAGGGATGATGGCAAACGTCCAGATGGTATTACAGTTATTCCATGGAAAGTAGGTAAATCTTTAGTTTGGGATTTTACTTGTACGGTTACACTTGCCCCTTCTCATTTGACTGCTTCTTCACTTTCTGCAAGATCTGCTGCACACTTGGCAGAAAATGTTAAGAAAAAAAAAAATAAGTCAATTTCTGATGATTATTTTTTCGTCGCCTTCCCTGTGGAAACTTTGTGTCCTTGGAGTGCTGCTCTTTCTCTCCTTGAAGATTTGGGGAGGCGTATTGTTGAAACAACGGGAATTCCTCAATGTTTACTTACAAATTTGGTTCCTTTGTTCATAACAATATTTTAAAAAAAATTTTTTACACTTATTACAATCACAACATTTTAAACCTTCTTTAAAACATCGTCAAACACATATTACATTTTAAAAACATATTTTAAAAAGTCACACACAATGATTAAACTGAAATTTTTATTTTTTCCAGTTTCGTGCATCCATCCTCAGTAATCATTGCATACTAATTTAAATTTCATTGTCCCCAACTTTGATGGAATCCGTTTTTTACATTTAGTTATTTTTATTTTTAACTTTATATATCAACTTGAATATCGCGTCGTTATTCGTATAAATTTGTTCATTTAATATTTCCTCATCCTTTTTGATTTTATATATATATATATATATAGTGTTTCAGCGATATTCATTTTGGTTCCTTTTGGTATTACTTTCTCAACCTTCATAACGTCTTGTATAGGACCATGCATATGTCCTTCCGTAATTAGATGTTTGGTATAATTAGATGTTTCATTTCTCTTGTTAATATGTTCTTTATACCTTGTATGAAAGCTTCTGCCAGTTTGTCCCACGTATTTCCGTTTGCAAGTATTGCATTTTAATGAGTAAATACCATTTAAACTGTATACATCTCTTTGCTCTAAGCTAGTTTTTAGGGCCGTTTCTATTTTATTATTTGTTTCATATGCAACCTTAATATTTTCTTTCTGAAAAATCTTTGCAAGTTTATAAGTCTCAGGTCCAATGTAGTTAAATTTAACCCATCGGTTACTGTTATTGTCTATTCCATCTGTTCCATTAATCTTTTTACTTCTATTATACTTGAATTTATTTATGACTTTGTAAATCACTTTACTATCATAACCATTTTCAACTGCAATCTGTTTAATGATGCTAAGCTCTTTTCCAAAATTCAAACTACTCATCGGTATGTTATATAACCTATGTATTAAGTGATGAAATGCTGCCATTTTATGTATATATGGATGGTTAGATTCGGCTTGTATTATTTGATTAGTATGTGTTGGTTTGCGATATATATTATACTCCAATCTTTCGTATTTTTTAGTAATAGTTAAATCAAGAAAATTTATAGCGTTGTTTATTTCCATTTCCATGGTAAACTTAATTTTAGAATGAATATTGTTTAGGTATTGTAAAATCTGATTTGGGTCTGCATATTCTGTGACAACGAATGTGTCATCTACATATCGAAACCATTTTTTAATTTTGTATTTTTCCTCAAGCACATCCATGATTTTTTCTTCCATGTGTTGTAAGAAGATCTCGGACATAATCCCTGATAGTGGTGACCCCATCGCTAGTCCATCTTTTTGTCGGTAAAATTTATTATTAAACTGAAAATAGTTCTGAAAATTTACTTTTAAATAACAAATGAAATTTAAATTTAAAATAAAACTTTATTTTAAAACACAAAATCTCATAACATAACACCAAATACTATAGTTAAATATATAAATAAGAATTAATTATAAAACTTTATTAATATTTTTTTATACAAAACTTTATAGTTAATACATAAGAAATAACAATTTAGTAAATAATTAGGGGTGATTTATATCAATAAGTAGATTTTTTAAAAAATTAATTATATAAAAAATATTAATGAAGTTATAAACCCTTCCTCAATTCCTCAAGCCAAAACATATTTGAAGCAACGAATAAGTTTGGCTATACAGAGAGGCAACGTTGCTAGTGTTATTGGTTCTTCTTCTCTTAATGAGTTATTTTATTTATTCTAGTTATTACTTATGTTATTTTATGTTATCGTTAAGCAAATGTACCTATTTTACACATTATATTTATAAGTATTAAATAGGTGTAGAAAAAAAATTAAAAGATAATTTAACATTATTTTCAAATTGATTCACATTGTGCTATTTAATGAATAATGCCAAGTCAATAATAATAATTACGAATTCAAAATACTAAATAAATAGTTTTTTGAGATTTTTAAAAATATATTATCTGAATGAAATTAAAATCAATTTGCAACAGTTCAATCTGAAACCAATTCTTCATTTATTAATAGATAAACTTTAATTTTTTTCGAAAGCTTCAAATCGTGGAATTTTAATCAACTAATTCAGAAATGAAGCATTAACGTTTTTGAATGATTTGAATTTAACCAATCTTCAAGAAATAGTAATTTTGTTTCAGAACGGCAGTTCTGTGACTGTCTTGACGCTTTTTGAATTCTTATTCGAAATTCTGATTGCGGATCAAGCTCCAAATCGGAACAGAAGGAGAAGAATTTCCTCGCAAACAGACGCACATATCCGGACTCGGCGGAACACTGCAAATGGAGCGAATCCGCGACCTTTGCCCTTCGAGTCATAAAATTTAAGAATTTCCTCCTAGTTTGGAAATGTGCGGAACGCAATATTCAACACACTGTAACATCAACGGACGTGTCGCCATAAATTAGATTTATCTCAACCGCATGCAAGCTTTAAAATGAGGATTTATATTCCTTTTGCGTATTTACGAGTAGTTCCGGGATAATTTCCCAGGTGAACGTTTCGGCGTCGAAAACTTCCCTTAAATCACAGATTTGGAAAAGTAAAAACACTAACGGCGCGCCGATCGGCCCAATAAAAGCGTCAAGAGGGGGTAATTTAAATTTATTGTGGAGACTCATGTATGTACCTGTTTAGGTTGCAGATAAGGATTTGCGAGTCTGTAATTAACACCGCCCAGAATTCAGCAATTAGCATGCTAATGCGCGCCGGCGAATTTTACGTTCCGGGTTGCAATAGGTAGCATGTAAGTGAAGTTCGGGAAGTGTGCAATAATAATAACATAAACAAACTCGAAAGTAATTTCGTTTTAAATTCTTAATTTAATTACTATAGTTTTGCACGGAGCTAACGCTAACTCGGGGTTGTGAACCTAAAGTTGTCTAATGAAAAGTTCTTACTTGCAGGAACATCTCGAAATTAACTCATAAAAGTAAAAGTTAATGAAATATTAACGTTTTATGTATCAAACTTTTTCTCGGGGGAACTCCGATATTCAAAAAAAACTCGAAATTTAATCAATTTGTAAAAACACAAAGATAATATTCACTTCAAAGAAATAAGTAACGAATTTAGTTTTCCAAATCTGATTTTATAAATTTTCAAAAATATTCTTTTCCGGAATGAGGTAAACTGTTTTTACATTCCTCACTAGTGAAGGAAATGATTTACTTTATTCACTTGTGCGTTTATTAGAATAGTTATTTTAGAACTGGTTGCTATTTACATTATTTACAAATTATTGGGTTTTGGAACCAATTTAAAATTAATAAATTTAATAAATAATAGTTTTACAAAAATGCCAGGATCGCAACTGAAAATTAGAGTCAAGTATTCTAAGTTACTCTGATAGTGCAGCAATTAAGAAAAAATCCGTAAATACTTACTGGATTACAGAATCAAGTTGAAATTAATAAATTTGATCAACAATTGTTCTACAAAGGTGTCAGAATTTTTTCAGTCATATACACCAATATGGATTTTCAGAATCGTAACTGAAAGTTGGAGTCAAGTGTTCGAAGTTACTTTGATAGTGCAGCAATTAAGAAAAAATCTGTAAATAATTACTGGATAGCAGAATCAACTTGAAATTAGTAAATTTGATAAGCAACAATTCTACAAAATTTCCAGTATATTTTCAGCTGGTTACACTAATGCGGATTTCCAGAATTCCACCTGAAAATTGGAGTAAGGTGTTCGAAGTGACTCTGTTAATACAACAATTTAAAAAAAAACTGTAAATAATTAATGGATGAGGGAATCAAGCTGAAATTAATAAATTTGATAAACAATTGTTCTACAAAGAGGTTAGAATTTTTGCAGTCATATACACTAATATGGATGTTCAGAATCGTAACTGAAAGTTGGAGTCAAGCGTTACTTTGATAGTGCAACAATTAAGAAAAAATCTGTAAATAATTACTGGATAGCAGAATCAACTTGAAATTAGTAAATTTGATAAACAACAGTTCTACAAAGTTGCCAGTATATTTTCAGTTGGATACACCAATGCGGATTTCCAGAATTCTAGCTGAAAATTGGTGTTCGAAGTTACTCTATTAATACAACAATTAAAAAAAAACTGTAAATAATTTATAGATGAGGGAATCAAGCGGAAATTAATAAATTTGATAAAAAATAGTTCTACAAAGATGTCGAATTTTTTTCAGTCGGATGCACAAATACGAACTTTCAGAAATACAGTTGAAAGTTACAGAGGATTATTCTAAGCGCTCTGATAAAGCAACAATTAAAAAATCAGTAAATACTTACTGGATTACAGAATCAAGTTGAAATTAATAAATTTGATCAACAATTGTTCTACAAAGGTGTCAGAATTTTTTCAGTCATATACACCAATATGGATTTTCAGAATCGTAACTGAAAGTTGGAGTCAAGTGTTCGAAGTTACTTTGATAGTGCAGCAATTAAGAAAAAATCTGTAAATAATTACTGGATAGCAGAATCAACTTGAAATTAGTAAATTTGATAAGCAACAATTCTACAAAATTTCCAGTATATTTTCAGCTGGTTACACTAATGCGGATTTCCAGAATTCCACCTGAAAATTGGAGTAAGGTGTTCGAAGTTACTCTGTTAATACAACAATTTAAAAAAAAAACTGTAAATAATTAATGGATGAGGGAATCAAGCTGAAATTAATAAATTTGATAAACAATTGTTCTACAAAGAGGTTAGAATTTTTGCAGTCATATACACTAATATGGATGTTCAGAATCGTAACTGAAAGTTGGAGTCAAGCGTTACTTTGATAGTGCAACAATTAAGAAAAAATCTGTAAATAATTACTGGATAGCAGAATCAACTTGAAATTAGTAAATTTGATAAGCAACAATTCTACAAAATTTCCAGTATATTTTCAGCTGGTTACACTAATGCGGATTTCCAGAATTCCACCTGAAAATTGGAGTAAGGTGTTCGAAGTTACTCTGTTAATACAACAATTTAAAAAAAAAACTGTAAATAATTAATGGATGAGGGAATCAAGCTGAAATTAATAAATTTGATAAACAATTGTTCTACAAAGAGGTTAGAATTTTTGCAGTCATATACACTAATATGGATGTTCAGAATCGTAACTGAAAGTTGGAGTCAAGCGTTACTTTGATAGTGCAACAATTAAGAAAAAATCTGTAAATAATTACTGGATAGCAGAATCAACTTGAAATTAGTAAATTTGATAAACAACAGTTCTACAAAGTTGCCAGTATATTTTCAGTTGGATACACCAATGCGGATTTCCAGAATTCCAGCTGAAAGTTGGTGTTCGAAGTTACTCTATTAATACAACAATTAAAAAAAAACTGTAAATAATTTATAGATGAGGGAATCAAGCGGAAATTAATAAATTTGATAAAAAATAGTTCTACAAAGATGTCGAATTTTTTTCAGTCGGATGCACAAATACGAACTTTCAGAAATACAGTTGAAAGTTACAGAGGATTATTCTAAGCACTCTGATAAAGCAACAATTAAAAAATCAGTAAATACTTACTGGATTACAGAATCAAGTTGAAATTAATAAATTTGATCAACAATTGTTCTACAAAGGTGTCAGAATTTTTTCAGTCATATACACCAATATGGATTTTCAGAATCGTAACTGAAAGTTGGAGTCAAATGTTCGAAGTTACTTTGATAGTGCAGCAATTAAGAAAAAATCTGTAAATAATTACTGGATAGCAGAATCAACTTGAAATTAGTAAATTTGATAAGCAACAATTCTACAAAATTTCCAGTATATTTTCAGCTGGTTACACTAATGCGGATTTCCAGAATTCCACCTGAAAATTGGAGTAAGGTGTTCGAAGTTACTCTGTTAATACAACAATTAAAAAAAAAAACTGTAAATAATTAATGGATGAGGGAATCAAGCTGAAATTAATAAATTTGATAAACAATTGTTCTACAAAGAGGTTAGAATTTTTGCAGTCATATACACTAATATGGATGTTCAGAATCGTAACTGAAAGTTGGAGTCAAGCGTTACTTTGATAGTGCAACAATTAAGAAAAAATCTGTAAATAATTACTGGATAGCAGAATCAACTTGAAATTAGTAAATTTGATAAACAACAGTTCTACAAAGTTGCCAGTATATTTTCAGTTGGATACACCAATGCGGATTTCCAGAATTCCAGCTGAAAATTGGTGTTCGAAGTTACTCTATTAATACAACAATTAAAAAAAAACTGTAAATAATTTATAGATGAGGGAATCAAGCGGAAATTAATAAATTTGATAAAAAATAGTTCTACAAAGATGTCGAATTTTTTTCAGTCGGATGCACAAATACGAACTTTCAGAAATACAGTTGAAAGTTACAGAGGATTATTCTAAGCGCTCTGATAAAGCAACAATTAAAAAATCAGTAAATAATTACTGGATAAGGGAAACAATTTGAAATTTATAAATTTGATAACCAAGAACGTCAGATTTTTTTTAGTCATATACATCAATATAGATTTTCAGAATTGTAACTGAAAGTTGGAGTCAAGTTAGCTTGATAGTGCAACAATTAAAAAGAAACCTGTAAGTAATTACTGGATAGCAGAATCAACTTGAAATTAGTAACTTTTATCAACAACAGCTCTACAAAGTTTCCAGCATTTGTTCAGTTGGATACAGCAATGCGAATTTCCAGAACCTCGACTGAAAATTGGAGTAGTGTTTGAAGTTACTCTGTTAGTGCAATTAAAAAAATCTGTAAATAATTAATGAATGAGGGAATCAAGCTGAAATTAATAAATTTGATAAACAATCGTTCTGCAAAGATGCCAAAAAAATTATGAATATGAATTTTCAGAATCGCAGCTGAAAATTGCAATGAATTATTCCAAGTCGCTCTGATAACACAATAATTCAAAAAAAATTTAAGTAATCACTGGATGGGGGAATCAACTTGCAATTAACAAATTCGTTTTACAAAGATGCCGGAATTTTTTCAGGTGGATACACAAATAGGAATTTTCAAAATCGTAGCTGAAAGTTGCAGTGGATTATTCTAAGTCGGTCTAATAATGCAACAATTAAAAAAATCTGTAAATAGTAATTATTGAATAAGAAAACCAATTTGCAATTGATAAATTTGTTAAACAATGGTTCTACAAAGTTGTCGGAATTTTTTCAGGTGGATATACAAATAGGAATTTTCAAAAAATCGCAGCTGAAAGTTGCAGTGAAGTCGCTCTGATAATACAATAATTTTAAAACAATCTGTAAATAATCACTGGATGGGGAAATCAACTTGCAATTGATAAATTTCATAAGCATTGGTTCTACAAAGATGTCGGAATTTTTTCAGTCAAATACACCGATACGGATTTTGAGAATCGCAACTGAAAGTTAAAGTGGATTGTTCAAGATCACCGAGTGCATTATTCCGTGATGTAATTAGAAAGACCATGGATGATTGAATTGCGATGTGTGTATGTATGTAACAAGATTAGTTGTGTTGCATAACAAGCTGGTGGAATAAAAATCGTGACGTATCGTGACAACTCATATTGTGACTCACAAAAATAGATTCAGACTCAGAACAATCATATTCTGACTCAGACAAATCATATTATGACCCTATTGATATACTACTATTTTGTGCAAGATAATTATTTATTGCAGTCGACAATTTATAATGTACAAGTATTACATTAATTTAGTCAACGACTGGAAAAATCTTCAATAAATTTTAAAGAAGAAGAGGCTGAATTTATTTAATAAAACCACACAATCGACCGTCCGCAGTTTTTGATCTGCAGTAAGCCGGCACTTAGGAACTGCATTAAGATGAGTAGTTCAGGACGAATACTGATCGTCTTCCCAATTGAGAATATCGACGAGGTGTTCTATTACTCAACGAGTCGAAAGTATAAACTCTTTCTCGACGTTGGTTGCAGCTAAAAGTCGTTTTGGCGTCGTTAATCTTGGAAACTAAAATTTGAGCTTCAGAATAAATTTGCGAGTTTCGCCCAGTTTTAAAGGACCGTCGTCCCAGTTTCCCACTTGTTCGCGTCAAATCCCCTGACGCGGTCCGATTTTATCTTGGTGACAGCGTCCTGTAAAATCGGATCGATGGTTATGAAATTAAAGACATATTCGTGGGATTGTGAGGCACGCAAGAGCGCATTTTCAATTGCGCTAAGCCGTCTTACCTGACCCCACAAAATTACTAGCCACGAATTTAAACGGTATTATGTGTTTTGGGTCGATCCGTTATCTGCTGGGATTATACAAGCGGAGATATTTAGAAAGTTAAGTTGCGAATTAACCTACACCGAAAGTAGATGAAACGAATTTGCAAGTTAAATTCGAATCGTCATAGGAAAAAATTCGCCTAATTTTTCATCCCTGATTGATGAGATTTCGGCGTTCCTTTTTATCTGCAGTGCGGAATGTCATAGAAAACCGCCCCTATGTGATTTTATTAAAGCAGATCGAATCGGTTTAACAGATAAAAGTAACAACGGCGGGGCTTTTAATAATCGTCGAAATTTGTCCGCCGATTGTATCGCTCGAGGGTCGAGCTTTTATTTTTAACCCGAGAATCGATGGGCTTTTCGAAACTGCCACTTCGTTCGATTTTAATGAAACGGGTCTCCGGTTTAATATTCGCGAGTTTGGGGCGACTTTTCCGGGACGAAAAGGAATATCCATGTAAATTTCGCAATCCAATTCTATCTGCGAAATCGTCTGGACGATCGAAGACAAATCGTATGAGGTGCCGACGGTCGATAGCGACTGATGGCACCAGACATGTAGGTGGACTTCCTATTTATCGCCAGGGCACTCAAAGGTACAAATCGTTCCTATTTATTGTGGGCGGCATTTTTGGTGAAGTTGCAGAAAAACATTCCTTCACAATAGATACACATCAAAATCGCTACAAAAAATACAAGGAAATAGTATCATCGGATGATAATAGTGCATTACAACACTAGTGAGAAAAGACATACATTACAAGACGAGGACAAAAATGACTGAAAAAATTCTAACATCTATTAGTTATTAAATTTATTAATTTCAAGTTAATTCCCTAATCAATTAATTATTTACAATTTTTTTTAATTGTTACATTATCAAATTACTGGTGACCTTGAAGCTTTTAAGAAACCCATAAACCTAATTACTCATTAGGCTAATGACATCATTAACCTAATTACACATGAATCACTGATGGATTAAACTGACATCAATTTGATATCAAAGTGTCCCCGAAACCCCATTGCTATACTACTCAAAATAATAATAGGACCTACGCTGGTGCAGAGTCAATTTCACATTACCGATAAGTATCAGGACTAACTCAGTGACGACCCTGCAACACACAATTAAATCTGTAATATGGCCTACTAGTGCAGAGCAAATAAACAGTATTACTGATAAAAATCAGGACATGCACAGTGCTTATGAGGTGGTTTTAAATTTATTGTAAGGTTTGTTCGTTCTCAAGTTAAACTTATTTCAAAAGAGTATTTGCACAAACTTTTAGAAAGTCGTCGATTTAATACAACCGGCGTCTTAAATAAATAAAGCAAGATTTGAACAGTTTTAGTCAACAATCAGTAAATCGAACTCCGACGCCAACGTTTGATTCAAGTTCACCGCCTGCAGGGACACGAGAAGTGTTTTATATCCACTCTGGGGTTTCTGCTGAGTACACCGGGATCAATGTACTTACTTCATCCCAAACCTCAATTTGGTTAGTGGCCTGTAGGTGCGATCAATGCGGAATACAAAAAGAAAATCAATGTTTAATATTAACTACAGTCCATTTTTAAACCGGGATGAGCTTTATAATGTCATGAAATTATTGATTTATTTAATTTATGTTGGCAGTAATGAGTGCTTAATAACATAGCCTACCAATTTGAACAAACTCATTTAAATGTTACAGAATATTTAATATTGAAGGCAGCTTTTCTCATCGAAAGTGTATTTTGAAATGACCATATTGTTTTTCTTGCACATTTCCTAATTTTGAAGTGACATTATTAATATAACCACAAACTGTCATATATTAGTGCATTACTACCAACATAAACTTAGAACAAAATTATTTCACAGCCTTGATTTAAAACCAGACTACAGCCTTAATGTTTCCTAAATTAAATTTGGTTAGTGGCCTACAAGTGCGATCAATGAGGAATACAAAAAAGAAAATGCAATTTACAATGATTAACATTAACTACAGTCCATTTTTAAACCGGGATGAGCTTTATAATGTCATGAAATTATTGATTTATTTAATTTATGTTGGCAGTAATGAGTGCTTAATAACATAGCCTACCAATTTGAACAAACTCATTTAAATGTTACAGAATATTTAATATTGAAGGCAGCTTTTCTCATCGAAAGTGTATTTTGAAATGACCATATTGTTTTTCTTGCACATTTCCTAATTTTGAAGTGACATTATTAATATAACCACAAACTGTCATATATTAGTGCATTACTACCAACATAAACTTAGAACAAAATTATTTCACAGCCTTGATTTAAAACCAGACTACAGCCTTAATGTTTCCTAAATTAAATTTGGTTAGTGGCCTACAAGTGCGATCAATGAGGAATACAAAAAAGAAAATGCAATTTACAATGATTAACATTAACTACAGTCCATTTTTAAACCGGGATGAGCTTTATAATGTCATGAAATTATTGATTTATTTAATTTATGTTGGCAGTAATGAGTGCTTAATAACATAGCCTACCAATTTGAACAAACTCATTTAAATGTTACAGAATATTTAATATTGAAGGCAGCTTTTCTCATCGAAAGTGTATTTTGAAATGACCATATTGTTTTTCTTGCACATTTCCTAATTTTGAAGTGACATTATTAATATAACCACAAACTGTCATATATTAGTGCATTACTACCAACATAAACTTAGAACAAAATTATTTCACAGCCTTGATTTAAAACCAGACTACAGCCTTAATGTTTCCTAAATTAAATTTGGTTAGTGGCCTACAAGTGCGATCAATGAGGAATACAAAAAAGAAAATGCAATTTACAATGATTAATATTAACTACAGTCCATTTTTAAACCGGGATGAGCTTTATAATGTCATGAAATTATTGATTGATTTAATTTATGTTGGCAGTAATGAGTGCATAATAACATAGCCTACCAATTTGAACAAACTCATTTAAGTGTTACAGAATATTTAATATTGAAGACAGCTTTCCTCAACGAAAGTTTATTTTGAAATGGCCATATTGTTTTCTTACACATTTCCTAATTTTGAAGTGACATTATTAATATAACCATAAACTGTCATGTATCAGTGCATTACTACCAACATAAACTTAAATCAAAATTATTTCACAGCCTTGATTTAAAAACAGACTACAGCCTCAATGCTTCCTAAATTGAATTTGGTTAGTGACCTGTAGTGCGATCAATGCAAAATACAAAAAAAAAGTTTGATATTAACTACAGTCCATTTTTAAAACGGGATGAGTGTTACAATGTCATGATATTATTGATTTATTTAATTTATGTTGGCAGTAATGAGTGTATATTAACATACCCTACCAATTTGGACAAACTTATTTAAATATTACAGAATATTTAATATTGAAGACAGTTTTCCTCATCGAAAGTGTATTTTGAAATGGCCATATTGTTTTCTTGCACATTTCCTAATTTTGAAGTGACATTATTAATATAACCATAAACTGTCATGTATCAGTGCATTACTACCAACATAAACTTAAATCAAAATTATTTCACAGCCTTGATTTAAAAACAGACTACAGCCTCAATGCTTCCTAAATTGAATTTGGTGAGTGACCTGTAGTGGGATCAATGCAAAATACAAAAAAAAGTTTGATATTAACTACAGTCCATTTTTAAAACGGGATGAGTGTTACAATGTCATGAAATTATTGATTTATTTAATTTATGTTGGCAGTAATGAGTGTATATTAACATACCCTACCAATTTGGACAAACTTATTTAAATATTACAGAATATTTAATATTGAAGACAGTTTTCCTCATCGAAAGTGTATTTTGAAATGGCCATATTGTTTTCTTGCACATTTCCTAATTTTGAAGTGACATTATTAATATAACCATAAACTGTCATGTATCAGTGCATTACTACCAACATAAACTTAAATCAAAATTATTTCACAGCCTTGATTTAAAAACAGACTACAGCCTCAATGCTTCCTAAATTGAATTTGGTGAGTGACCTGTAGTGGGATCAATGCAAAATACAAAAAAAAAGTTTGATATTAACTACAGTCCATTTTTAAAACGGGATGAGTGTTACAATGTCATGAAATTATTGATTTATTTAATTTATGTTGGCAGTAATGAGTGCTTAATAACATAGCCTACCAATTTGGACAAACTCATTTAAATGTTACAGAATATTTAATATTGAAGACAGCTTTCCTCATCGAAAGTTTATTCTGAAATGGCCATATTGTTTTCTTGCACATTTCCTAATTTTGAAGTGACATTATTAATATAACCACAAACTGTCATATATCAGTGCATTACTACCAACATAAACGTAAACAAAATTATTTCACAGCCTTGATTTAAAAACAGCCTCAATGCCTCCTAAATTGAATAACACAGCCAGTGACAGCAACACAGTTGCACGAGATGGTGCATTCTGTTCGCGTTGAATAATAATGCTCGAAACTGTAAATTGGATCACTGCATTGCTTTGTCTTCCAAGATTTAGTTGTTGCCAAAGCGATTTCGCTTCGAAGATCGGTTGATTGTGTGATGGAAATTTCCAATAGGATTAAATGTTCTTTTAGATTAAAATGAATGTCCTTCTAATTTAAAATTTCCGAGAATTAATGCATCATTTTTTTGTATTGAAGATTTCAAGAGAAGTAAAGGCCCAGTTGGGAAAACTTAAGTAAGCGATTTGTTACTACGAACGATTTATATTCCTCTCTCGGAATATTTTTCCTTTCACGTCCGAGCAAAAGGAAATCTTACTTAAACCACCTTATACGATTAGTAGTTTGATACATGAGAAATTGTAAATTGTAAAGATCGAATATGCAAATTTGGTTCCATTTGTCGATTCTTGCGAGAAAATCTAATGAGAACTTAAATTTAATATTAAGATGATTGTGGGTTTTACGATGTCGTTAAATTAGTGCTCAAACATAACGTTTCATCTCATTCAATTTAAAAGCGAGCGCCTTACTGTTTAAGAACAGGCAACCCATTCTACGTCGCACACAAGCCTCATGAAAATGTAATATGTGTTGCCTACCTTTAAAATTAGAGAGAAACAAATAGGGAAATTTCCAAAGCCCTCTGGAAAGCGTTGAATCGAGAATGCACAGTAATCTCATTTAGATCATAATTAATATCTTTGGCGCACAAACGAACAAACTTCCTATCAACAGGACTAATCAGCGATTCGATCGTTTGTTGTCGTCAGTAGGAAAGACGAGTCTTTTCGGCATTAGTGGTCATTCACATGAGATATTATCAAAGTAAGCTCTGCGAAGCTTTAATTGGATATAACGTGGTTAATTTGCGCTTTGTTCTCTTGCGGTTGCTTTAGGCAAGGGGACCCTGTAGAGGGTATGAGCATTTAATGTCTAGGAAACTAAGTTATTGTTTCATTCATCAACTGGAGGGTCTACTCATATCAAAGAGTTAAATGCTCTCCGCGTTATGTAAATCAGACCAAATAACACACAGGGCGATTCAGAACGCGGTCACTGGGTGTTCTTGTGAACGAACCTTAAAAAAAAAATTGTTAAACATCATTTCTATATATTATTCGCATCATATGGGAAAAATTTTCATCTTCGATTTCTTTAAAAATCTACATTTGGCAAAAGTTTGTGCCCAAAAAGGACTACTCGGATTGTGCAAGCGATTTTTGGTTTTTGAGAAAATGGAATTTATCGAAATTCAAAAACTGAAAAAAATCATAATTTTAAAATGAAAATTATTTTTGATGAAATTTTTGTAAGAATAGTTAGATATTCTTTAACTTTTTCATTTTATTTACCTTATGTGAACATATAATTATATATATAAGTAAGTAAACTTACTTTTTAATTATATACATAAGTAAGTAAACTTACTTTTTGTGTGTCCTTTGTTTTCCACATACTTATTTAATTATTTAACTTAAATGAATGAATTTAAGTCATGTCATGTTTTTAACACTTTAAAAACGTTTCATTGTTATTTAACATTTTAAAAAGTTTTGTCACACATTATTAAACACAAATACATTTAATACAAACAACAATTATTTAAAAAAACATCGATACTATAACTGTTTAATTATTGAAACAGTTTTCGCGTTATTGCTTCATCAGTAGTAATCGATCCACTGTCTACGTTTCTGTATATTTTTTGACTTATATCTTTTCCCCTTTCAATTTCGACTTATCTGTTCATTTTATTTATGTTATTTTTGTTTTTTATTTTTACGCTATTTTATACTTTAACCTTATTTATTAATTTTAGTAACATATCGTCTTTAACGCTTAATTGTTCGTTTATAAGTTGTATTTTATTTTTATTTTTGTAAATATGTATGTTTTCTGCTATGTTCATTCTAACCCCTTTCTGCATTATTTTTTCAATCTTCATTGTTCCTTCAATTGTTCCATGTTGGTGTTTTTTTTTTGGTACAAATGTTTTGTGTGGTTAGATATTGTGTTATTTTTATTGATGTGTTCTTTATAACGTGTGTAGAAACTTCTGCCAGTCTGGCCTACATACTTTTTGTAACATGTATTACATTTAATCGAGTATATCCCATTCAAATTACATTTATCGTCTGTTTCAATTTTTGGTTTGAAAAATTTATCTAATTTATTATTAGTTGTTAATCTTATTTTTAAATCTTGCTTTTTGAAAATTTTTGTTAATTTATTCCTTTCGTGACCATTCATTCATTCAAGTCAAATAATTAAATAAGTATGTGGAAAACAAACGACACACAAAAGGTAAGTTTACTTACTTATGTATATAGTTAGATATTCAGTAGATGCGATGCCAATTATGAAATCAGATGAGTTTCTTTAACCAAAGTTAAAAAAAATTGTTGTTTTTCAAATTTCAACCTTCTCTTACAATTTTCACGTGTAAACTTGGATTTTAATTATTTCCAATCTCAGTATAGTTAGTTTATTTATTATTGTCTTAAAAAATGAACTAAACTAGTACAATCTAAATTACAAATGAAATACACTTTTCCTGTATTTATTCACATAAATTGTTAACTTACATATATTTTGAGCAAATTAGAAAACAAGCTGAAACTTAATGTGGTTTTTCATGATAAAAAGGCTTTGCACCAAAAATGTAAAATAACATGACAAAATTTCTTTTGAAATTAAAAATCTCATTTGTAATATTAGATTGTACCAGGTTAGTTCATTTTTTTAAGACAAAAATAAACAAATCAACTATACTTAGATTTGAAATAATTAAAATTCAAGATTACACGTGGAAATTGTAAGAGAAAGTTGCAATTTGAAAAATAACAATTTTTTGGACATCTGTTGTAGAAACTCATCTGATTTCATAATTAGCATCGCATCTACTGAATATGTAACTAATGTTACCCAAATTTCGTCGAAAATAATTTTTATTTTAAAATTATGATTTTTTCAGTTTTTGAAGTTTCGCTAAATTCCATTTTCTCTGAAACCAAAAATCGTTTGCACAATCTGAGCAGTCCATTTTGGGTTTTTGAACATGTATAAACTTTTGGCAGATTTAAATTTTTAAAGAAATCGAAGATGAAAGTTTTTCCCATATGGTGCGAACAATATGGCGGACACTGTATACCGGGCTTTTTTTTAACATTCAAAATACAATGTAAATATATCAGTTAACTAAAAAATGTCGGAATTTTGTCATTTTTTGGACGACAAAAATCAGGCACCTTTGTGCTGTCTGAGATTTTAAATTAAAGTCAATTAGTCAATGTATGGTTGCATATGCAACCAACCGTACTCTCTTTTTATTTCTAAATTGGCATAACTGTCAAATTATTTGTATTGTCAAGGATTGCTGGGATATACACTACACATATTGACTGATTGACTTTATTTTTTTATAATATTGAACAAAAACAAAAAAATAGGATAAACATTTATGAAATCAATAAAATTCCTTGTAACAAAAATGCAATGCAGAAGTTTTTAATCTGAATGTAGAGCACAAAAGTCGCGCCCCTATAAAACCCGTGTCGACAATAACCGTATCAGTCAGTGCGAGTTGACTAAATTGAATATTTTTGTTTCAGGGGAGCATCCTGCTGCTATGCAGCATGGAGGGCAACTGCGCCTCGAATATCCCTTATCGGTGTGGTTTCTCAGCGTGTTTGTGGCCCTAATGGGACAATAAAACCTTCATGTCGTTATTAGAGTGTGAAACATAAAAAGAAGAAAAGAAAAACTGTACCGGCGCAAATGAAAATTGTATATAAGTAGTGGAAATGTGCTAATTTTAAAACAAACTCAATGTTTATGTAACACAAATCACCGAACTCCCACCTAATAACAAGAAATTGAAATCCATTCAGAAAATAGTTATTAACAAAGTTTTGCATGTGATAACAGTTGCTTTGTATGCATACATGCAATCTAAAACGGTACATATGGAAATTAGAAAATTATCTGCTGCGGCTGACAGTGAAACTACCAAACAACGTTATTAATTATAATTAACTGTACAGATACTGGATTATACATAAACCTTACTTGGACATAAAACTTTGTAGGTAATAAACCTTCACACAACACTGGACACGAAATTCCAAATACAAATTTAAGTAAAACGTAGGGCGTAACTTGAGCCAATGGCGTTGATTTGTTTATATACGATTGGTCAAAATTTTTAATCTAAGCCATACGTTTTTAACAAGCAGTGAAATTTAAAAATATCCCTGTAACATAAATATTGCCGACATTGCTTGCAAATTCTTTGTGCCTCTAATATTTATCAAACCAGAACTTCAGAATCTCATACTTTAGTTTTCCTTTTGGAGAATGTTCAGCAAACTCTATAAGAAACTTATACTTTGCTTCAAAGGCTTTAATTTCCACTGCATGTTAACAAGACAAGCGTTGAGTAATTAAATATTTCACTTGCTCAAGTTGCTTTTTTTGTTTATTGGAACGTGCAGCTCAAGAAATTTAACATTCCACTAGTCGCACCTTTTTCTATATTTTTTTGAAATTTTAATTTAAAATTAGTAATAAATTATAGCTTTTCAAGTGTATTATTAAGTTGGTATGCCATAAACATAAAAAAACAGAACAGAAAAATTTTCAAAAAACTTTAATGAATACTACAACACAAAATTTTAATAATTTTACTAGATATTGTACAAAATACTGAAAACTTTTAATTTTACTGGTTCTCTTGTGGACCATTCAACAAGCTAATTTTAACTTAAACTTTAACTTAAACTTTGGTGCACATGTCGCAACCATATTGTAGAATCCGTCGGAATATGAAGCGACTAGCCACTTTACAAAGCAGCTCTGTTTTGTAAAACGGCTGATTAACGTTTAGGCAGATTGTTTAGCCGGAATGTTGACTATGTGTAATGTAGGGCGACAATCAGCCATATTGTAGATGTCGGCGGCGAATTGTAAATTCAGTCGTTTTCTAAATGATTGGGGAGATTGGAAAATATAGAATGAACAGAGAATTTTTACAATTTGACTGAAAATTTTAGGCGTTTTATGAATCGCTGAATAACTCAGTCCGTTTGATAAAGAAAGAATTGTTAGACATTTTATTAAAAAAAACCTTTTATATTGAGTTAAACCTGTTTCTTGTAGTTATGACTTTATATTTGTCATAGATACAAGGAAAGGTTTTCTTTATATAAAGTCCCTTTTCGCCGTTTTATAAAACGGCGACCCGCCATTTTGTTGCATTGGAGAAAGCGAAACGTCGTTACAGTAAGGCTGACCAACGTTTAGCCGTATTACAACCCGCCTAAACGTTAACCAGCCGATTTACAAAACCGAGCCGTTTTATAATGCGGCTAGCCGGTTTGTATTGTAGCGGATTCTACAATCCGTCTGCGACATCTATAACCCAACATCCCCAAAAAGGGGATATTGAACTACTACTTTTAAATTTTCAGGAAAGAATCAGTAACGAAATGGGAAAATCCAATTTCTTGTTATTGGGCGAGTTTGAATGTTATTTTTTTAACTCGCGTATCGATTTAAAAACAGTGTTATTAATATCACTCCGTTCTGCTCCATGCGCTCCATCCTGACAGATTCTCCAAGTTTCTCGCGAAATGTGGGCGAAGTTTCTCGCACTGCGAAATGAATTCAACGAACCTCATCCTCAAAAAACGATTAAAACAAGTTTGTAATATAAAATGTTGTGTTAGCTATTTAAAATAGTGTGAGCGAACAGATGGTGCTCAAGAAAAAGTATAAAATGTTTGTCGCACCAATAGGAATACTACTAAGTGTACTCTTTCTCCTCAGATAAATTTCGTTTCGTTATGTCTAGGATAGTTTTGGTTGTAATTACACAAAAGGACGATTTTGCTCACTCAACAAAATTAACGTTTCTTGCACACATCAGATGCGCATATTTTTTTCTATGAGATAGTTAATATAAGTATAAATACTTTATCGATGTTATGTAAGGATCGTTGTGTTGCAGACTCATTGTCCTAATTTTCACAAGAATTTCTTTCACATGCCTCATTTCACGGCGATACGTAGTGACGTAACGTGGAACTTCAATTTCCATTGGTTATTATAAAATTGGGGCGTTACTCGCACTCGCTTACTCGCATGGGCGGAGAGAGATCGTGAAATAAAGTATCGAGTGACAGAAATTTCTTACTTTGCGACGAAATACTTTTAATTACCAAACTTTAGTACAATAAGTCCCCGCCTAACGTCGCCGTTTCGTTTAACGTCGAAATTCTTGGAGACAATAACACAAATCTCTTCTTTCGTCACAAAAACTAAAAAGAACGCTTCGTTTTACGTCGTTGCAACGTTAAGCGAGGACTGACTGTACAATGCACACAATTCGCCGGATCAAAGCTGCAAACCTTTTTCGGTGAATGTAAACAAGGTAAACGAAACTGTGTTTGTGAAAAAATTTGTGTGCGAAAGTCGATACATCGAATGTCAACGTTTGGTGTTGTAAGGTTCCGCGAAATGAAGTTGGAACTTTGTAAACATTACTTTGTTGTGTGTTGCGCTATTGAGATTTTTCAGGCGTTTTTCTCTTGTGTGTGTGAAAACCGGTAGCTCCGATTTTACCATTTTTGTATGCAAAATTCGAGAGACGAGGATTGAATTAAAAGTAACGTCAATACCTTGTTTCTGGGCAATTCCACGCTAAGAATTTCTCAAGGTAAAAGGAAAATGTTTCAAAAAAATTATAAAGCTGTCAAATTACGCATGAGTGCGTAATTTTTTTAGTTTTTTTAGCTTGATTTCAAGAATGTTTTTTCTATTTGTCAAATTTAAGAACGGGCCATTCTTAATTTGTAGAACGTTGATTCTTAGTGACAAATTCAAGAATGGGTCACTCTAATTTTAAGAACTTTTATAATTTTACATTTAAAAATAGGTCAAGTTGATTTCAAAAACTTTTATTTAATTACTTAACAATGTTCTTAATAATATGTTTTCTTATTTAAGAATTGAAGATGGCCTTCTTATTATATTCAATAAGAACTTGTAAATACAATAACTTTTTTCTAATTTATATGAATTGTAGAGTGGAATTATTGAATTGAAGGAATTTTAGAATATAAAGTTATTTCTCATACATATTTTTATTAGTAGGTGAAAATTTAACATCACATCACATCCTGTTTAAAAATACATTTTCAGTTTAAAAATCACATTATCATTTGGTAACAGATGTAAGTATATGAAATGGAAGTTCGTCGAGGTCATTAGCCTTCTCAATGAATTTTGGCCGCCACACAAATAAATTGTTTTTCTCTCAAGAAATAATTGGCCAAAATCTACATCAATCTAAAAACAAAGAAACAAAATGCTTACATTGTACCATGGATATATTATTATAAAAATTTACCAATATAGACCAGTTTGAATGCTTCAATAATGACCATTTATCTATAAACAATAATTCTTGGTGTCATTTCATTTCATGCAGATTTCCTTTCCGCAAATCCGCATACTTCAGCCACACTTGGTTTTGTTAAATTCTTACAAAGAACTCTACATTCGCTAAAAAGTAAAATTTGTTGTAAGATAGATATAACACTAAATTTATAAAAGAAAATCAAAATTATTTCTTTGTCTTCGTCGTTACTATTAATTCGGTTATAGAAGCAACTGGTTCGCATGTCTCTTCCTTTTTATATCTCTTCTGACTTTTCGTTCCGACGGAAATAAACTAAAAAACAAATTGTTTAATAAACACATTGAAAAAACGTTTAAAAAATTCATTCGCTAAGCCAAAAGTGTGGGAAAAATTATAATCACAACAAATTTACTTACATGCGAATTTATCACATACAGAATCAGAAAATCCCCATAATTTCAGTACCATTTTTAGAAATGGTCTTTGAAGCTGATCATTTTGTTGATCGACATTTATTAATATTGTGAATTAACATCTTCATCTCGGCACATTAAACCACTTGTAATATTTCTAATTTCTTCACAATTCACAATTCACTAATTATGTAAGTTACTAAAAATTCACTTTACAATAAAAATACAGAAAATGCACACCGTAATATGTACTTTCTTACTACAAGCCGAGTTTGGTGTAATGTTTTTCAACTAAATTTGTAAAAAATTCTGAAGTAATTTATCTATTGTCATCAAAATTTTACAGCTCTTCGCCGAAAAATTGTCGGGTACGAAACAATTTACAACTATATCCAAATAATACTCCCAGTGAAATCACCACAAAATAAGAATTCCCGTTCTTAAACTAAAACGGTAATTTGCTTGGTTTAATATTATACCAAACTCAAGACCAGCATTCTTCATAAAATCTTAGACGGCATTTTTTTGAGTGTAATATACTATTATAATGAATTTTCTTTGCGTGGGATTGCCAAAACAATGCGTCAAATGTTTTCAATGTCTGCATTCACCGCACAAACAAGAGTCAGAAAAAACGAAAACTTTCCGAATGTACAAATATAAAACACCCACAATGAAAATGATTAATTCGAAGATTGCACGTGAATATTCCCAATTTATAATTATTGTTAAATTAAGTGTCACGATTGATTGATTAATTACAGCTGTCAAATGAGGGCACTTTATGGCCGATGCTGGTCGCAATAAAGTGCCGCAGTTTATCAGGATTATGCCACACTGGTAGTACAGGACAAAACTGCTGAATTTAGTTGCGTTTTAAGAATGTCGCTGATAATACCTCAACGGTACAATTTATTTTCCTGTCCAATTAAGAACTTTGTTAAAAATGTAATAATGAGATTTGAAATAAAGTATTTAAAAGATGATGAGACTTTTAATGAGAGTTGTTCACAATTGTGAATTTACATTGCAGGAGAGAAGAAGGGATCTTAACTGCTGCATCCGTCGTGGCGCCGATGCATCCACTACTTTTTTTTATTCGATATGAAAATTGATTAAAAAATGTTTGGTAAATATGTGCGTGGGGAAAAGGTCGACGAAAAATAAAAATTTAATATCAGGCGACATTCGTTGATTTCACGGTTATTAATTTAAAATTAAAACATTTAATCGATTTTTTTTTTTTTTTTGGTTGTGATAATAAATAATAAATAATTATTTCTCATACCTCTTTTATTAGTAGGTGAAAATTTAACATCACATCACATCCTGTTTAAAAATACATTTTCAGTTTAAGAACCACATTATCATTTGGTAACAGATGTACACTCGGCCAAGATGAAAATGTCCCTGTTGTAAAACGACCCCTCATTAGGTGATTATTAGCTAAATGGTCCTGTCATAAATCAATGGTATTGTAGAGAACTTGAACTGTTTGTAAAAATATCATTTCTAGACTAAAGAGAACAAATCTTTTAAAATGTTTGATATAAAATAATAGATTTAAATTTATAACATTTAAATATTTCTAGTCTTCTTTTATAATATGAAACATCAACACCATTTTTTTAAAGAGGACAACAAACTTTTTTATTATTTCTGCGATAATCACCAGCCGGTAAAGAAACGCATTAAATTCATATTTCTGATTAATATAAATTGATTATTCTTAATATTTTCTATAATATCCGTTATTTTCAATACAATCAGCCAATCACCCTGGCAAGCTATTTGACAGATGTTTGAAAATCGAAACGACTTCCAAACTTGGTGAAAATGTATGGTTAATTTCTGCTGCGTCCTTTGTGCTAAGGAATTTGAAAATTATAATTGCCATACTTAATTATGAATTTATGATTGACTTAACAACACTTAGGGCCAGTTGCAGAAACGAAGTTAACAAAGGCGTCAGCTAACAGAGCGTTAACTTCGTTTTTTCAACTGGTCCTTACACTTTTGAAAATTTCCACAAAAAAGAGTTGTTACACAATTGAACTTTGCCCAAAATTTCGTTTTGTGGTTTGGCGAATTTTGAATCGAAATGTTACTCTTTTGAATTGAATAAAATACACTTTTTGCTGTTGATTATTGCGCTTAATACAAAAATGACTTTTTTAAACTTGTTACACTATAGAAATGAGGTATCGATACATAAAAGTACTTGAGAAACTGATGTAAAAAATATAATCCTTACAACAAAAAGAAAAGTGGCGCTAAAACAATCTTAAAACATGAAGTGAAAAATGTTTTAGTGCGATCAAAATTTATAAAAATTTGGAGAAAAATAGATTGAAGCCATAATTAACCTCTTCTTGTTCATCAGAATCTTAAAGAACACAAAAAACACAAACTTAGTTACCAAAAAAACGAACAATTTTGAAACCAACGAAATACTTTCAAATACTGTTTCAGACAACTAAAGAGACCATCGAATATTCAAATTATTTTCAAATAAATAATAAATTACGCCCTCGTGCGTAATGTTTCTTACAACTTTTGGATTGTAACGTACTATTCTTTCAAGTGTCCCTTTATATGTGCTGTGCTAACAGCAAAAGCAATTCCTTTTCATACATCGACTAAATTTATTTAAAATTTTGAAAATTTTCTGGGTGCGGTTGGGAGTTTCAAGAGCCAGAGAGAATTGAATTTTATGGTATCGTAAACTTAATCAGCGATTTAGTCTCAGTGGAACATTAAAATCATTTAAGTGCGGCCGTAATAAAACCGTTACCGACCCGACTGGTTATCAGGACTGCAGCCAGCGGAAAGGGCCATGAAACGTTCAGATTGTAAAAGGACCAGTCGCAGCAATTATCTAACCGTAAACAGTGCTCTGTGTTATCAGGACAATTCCTGGTTTGTATTATCGCAATCCAAACAATCTATTTCATCAAACCCGCCTATTGTTGTGGTGTTTTGATTAGTGCTCGTTACCGCCCTCGTAATTACAGACAAACCAAAATTGTTTACGAAAATACAGTTCGAAAACAAAACTGCACTTGGTTTAAAAAAATATTATTTGGACTTCGAAACACCACTTGGTTTTGTTATTTGCCAGTTGGACTTTTTTTTCGTCACTTGGACTTTTTTTTCGTCACTTGGACTTCCTTTTCGCCACTTAGATTTAATATTTGATATTTGAACTTATCATAAAAATAAGTAACTTTAGGTTTTAGTTGTTGGCACTGTATTTCTATGCAGACATTATTGCGAATTTAAGCGGCTCATTTAATAAAAATAAAATTCAATTCATTTTATAGCCTTCGCCAAAACACATTGGTAATTATTCATCATCTCTCAACAAGCCATAAATTTCCAACTTCCGGTGAGTGAGTTATTGTTTTTATTTAGGAGAATCGAACCGATTTTTCGCTGAATAATTATTTTACAACCCCGACTGTCTTAGGGGGAAAATCGAGGGATTAAATATCATAAACCTAAGAAACCTGCAGAAAAATGACTGCCATTTCGGAAACGCGATGGCTGTTACGTTCAAATAGATGGACTTAGCAATTTTGCATTTTAATTGGAATGATTTTTCAACTAAATTGAATCCGTGCTATTTATTTTGATGAAATAAAATGAGCCGCTTCCGTGCACCACCTTATCGAACCGAAATTAAGATGAAACGGAAAATTATTCGCGCCGGGATTATTTGTTCGTTATAGAAAGAAAATTGTTCGCCATATTTAAATTATGAAGAATCGTCCAATTTTGATGAATAATTCCAACAATTTGAACGCTAAAACCTTGCAGTCTCATTAATATTCTGCGGGCTTTCTCGATTTCGCTGAATTTAATTCCGGTGCAGCAACGAAACGGTTATTTGTTTTGTTGTTTTGCTTTTTTAAGAAAGACTTAATTTTATTTAACGATTTAATTAGGCGCCGCAAGTTGGCCGGTGGCATGCAACACAGGCAATAAAACGGTGTAAAAGCGAGGTCGCAACCTAGACCGTTGCACGGCGGTTGGCCGCAGTTACCGACCCTCCCCTATAACAAGGGAAACTGAAACTCAGTTATTAACTCATATTATATTTATACAACGTGGCGAACCAGTTATATTTCAAATACTTCTAGTTCATTTTTTAAATATCGCGCCAAATTGTACATATATGATTGGCTGCCAGCAAGCCGGTTTTAAACTAATTCAATTATGTGATTTTAACTATACGTCTGGGCAGTTTTATTTATTTATGTAAGTAATAAAAACAGTTGAGTTTTTTTTGTTCTATTGCAAACAGCTTTTATTATTTATTTTTAAAATGCCGCATCATTATTAACGTAGCGTGCAACATCTCATTTCCGCGTTTACTTGCTGTACCTTATTGTTAAAAAACACGCCACCAACATAAAATGTTCATTAAGCGGAACGTAATTAACTTCATACCACATTCAAAATGCGCATCTCACCTAATTTTTATTCCATGCGGCTATTTATACTCTCGCAATGATTTAGTTCGTTTGTAAATTCAATATTAAAGTAAATAATCTGACGTTATTTTCCATAAGTGCGAGTCAGATTTTATAATGAATGAAAAGGTGACCTTGCTTGCAGATCAAGAAAAATAGAAAATTGCCCCAATCAGAAAACAGAAATGTCACTCTGTAATATAAAATGAGAACTTGAAAAAATTGTAGAACATGCAAACGTCCATATGCATTATTCATTCTCGCGGGGGCAGAAGAAAATGTAGATTAACTCACCTCACCTGGATACGCCTTCGGCATATCAATCGTCCCCGAAAACAATTCAATAAGACCACCGCTTGCAACTCTTTCAGAATAACGCAAATCAATTTAAAACTTTTTGAAGCCCCCTTTAATTTGATGACCTTTAACCGCATGAACCAGTTCTTTTGTTGTCAGTTCTTCATTCGTAAAATAATCTAAGCTTTTAATATTTTTGGATTAAGGACCGGGAACTGCTAAGTAATGCACAATTCTTCCGCTCAGGGGGCACCAATTTTGCCCCTTAAAATAAAAAATGTTTAGGCAAACAAAGAGGTATCCTAACTAATAAGGTTTGAAACTTAAGTATTGAACAGAGAAAGAACAAAAAAAAGAGTTGCGCGTTTTTCATACGCTCGTAACTTGATAAATATTATTTATATTATGGTCTGCGGCGATAACGACGGTAAACTCAGTCGGAAAAAATTTAGTCTATAATTTTTTGATAATTCTTTGCCAATTTTGTGTTTTCATAGATGTACCTGCTATAATTAATCCCGTAACAAGCTGCAAACACATTTTCAATTATGCAAAAAGTAATCTTTATCCCCATTTTTATACTCTCATAATTTGATAAATATTATTTATATTATTGTCTGCGGCGATAACGGCGGTAAAATCACTCAATGCGATTGTTGTTTTTTTTGTAATTTTTTGTGAATAAATGCTTCAAACAATTTTTCCTACGATGCTATTCGAAACTAATATATATTGTACAATTTAGTAGGCTCGAAAATGTTTCATATCCTTACGCGTGCAAACATGGATATTTTGCATTATCAAGTGTGTATTTTTATAAATTTTTAGAGTTTTATATCCTTACGTGTGCGAATATGGTTATATCGTAACAATTTGCACTATATCAAGTGTGCATTTTAATACAAATGATTCTATCCATGCCGTCAATCAAAAAGGTACAGATTTTACAGGACATCTGTGAGTAAAGGACGAACTATTTGACTAAAATCTTATGGGAAAACAACTTTTTCCCGAAAATGTAAAATTTAGACATTTATCCAATTTGGTTTACGAAAACTATTTCTTAGGTGCTAAAGGAACATGTTTATGTAATTTGTTGACGATGTTGTGTTCGGAAAGCAATAAAAAACGCGATCAAATAATACTGTATTTCGTACCACAATTTTTAGATTTTTTTTCAAAAATATTCACCATGTTATCATAAAAAAACATGTCATATTATACTACTATATGTTTAGTATAAGTACCCCGAAGGAATTTCTACAATATAACTTACTTCTTGAGCTGAACTGAGTTTACTGGCACACTGAATGTTCAAAAAAATATTGTGGCCAATTTTTTTCTTCTTAACTTATCAACTTTCTGGCAATAAAAAAATTATTTTCTTACAAGGCAATATATTCTCTATAAGTGCTGTAAAGTGCATTGCAAAATATTTCGTAACTCTAAAGATTTCAGTAAAAAACCCCCACTACTACATTTTTGCGAGAATTGCACTTTCGGAGGTTAATTTTTAAAAACTAGGCACTCCTTCACCAAAGCAAATAAATCATTAGATGCGGTAACATTATATTTACAACTGTTGCTTCGCAAATTATATATTGATAAGTACTTTCTAAGCGATACTGAGTTTCTTAAAACTCTGCATTTTTTGAGGTTGGGTTCCCCAGCCTTAAGCGCGAAATTAACAATAAAATCCCTCCAGGTGCCGCTGTCGGGTTTCTAATTTTTCCATTAAAAAATTGGAGTGTGAAAGTTTTTGTACGTAGTTTTCCTGAATTATTGTGTAATCGCAGTTCGTTTTACTCAACGCTTGGTGAACTCCCTGGCAATCTTGGTTTAGCGAGAACGTCTCGATAAATGTATAATATTTACAAGATTCCTCGCCGAGTTGTGCAGGTGCGAGGCGTGCGGTGTACAAGTGTACGAAATAATCCCAGTGGCACAATAAAACCGGCTTAATGATAGAACTCTTCCACGTGTATGAACTAAACTTTTCTGAAATTTTCATGAAACAATTCTCGCGCAAGAAGCAGACACCGCGTTTCATTTTATTTAAACAAGTGGCGCAGAACGCCACGCAACGCCTGGTGTGGAGATGAAATTACACTTTCTGTAATTTAGGTACCTCTCATTTATTATTTTTATGTATCATTTAATTAAAGTTTTACCAACGGGAAAAAGAGAAAAATGGGAAACCGCTGCATTCCGAGTGGAACTTCACAATGGAACACTTAACGTTAATTATTAAAAACTCTAATTCGTCTGCATTTTAAATTCGCCCAGGAAACAATTTTTCGTTTCAACTAACCTATCGATCAGACTTGTAAATACCCCTTCCAATTCGCCCGTTTCTGGTAATTTATTTTAAATAACTACCAACTCATTTGTTGGATAGACTGATTAAATTTTCACTTGAATAACTTCTTTGCCACTTGAACATAATATTTGTACAATTTCATCTTCATGATATAATATTAAGTTCAAGTGTCACATATTCAATGCGACTGGTTTGTATTAAGAGGAGTTCCTACCTAAAGTGTCCTTGAAATTTCTGGTAGAGCTTTAAAACTGTCAAAGTGAGGGTGCAATGATCACCAATAATGGCAATATTTGCATGCGACCGGGTCTTGAAAATATCTACCTGCTGAAAGCTCTTTTGACGAAATAAGTCTCTCACAAACATCTTGAAATTTCAGTAAAGCGATCATATAAACTGAGAAAAAAGTTGGAAAAGAAATTATTGAAAAAAAAATAAAGCAACCATTCTATAAATCTTAATCTATTGAGTTTTAAAAACATCCAAGGGCGAGTTACTTTTTAAATTCAATTTCCCATTTTCCTACATAATATTTTAATATACAGGGTGTTTCTTATCAAGGTAATGACGTAGGGTTATTGAGAATATGATTGCAATTCTTGAATCTTTACAGTATTGAAACACATTTTCTGACAATGTTTTGAGTATATCTCTAATATAAAACCGAATTTTTCAAAATTAATGTATGAAGTGTTGACCAGATAAATGCTTCTTGCGCTTACATTCAAAAAATACATTTTTATGCTCTTAACTGTGTGAAATCGCCATTTGTATGTACGGAGGGGAAACGTTTTGAACCAAATAAATACAAATAAAATTAGGTTTTATTAAGATTTTAACATTGTTTTTAAAGTAAATGGCCATTATCACATAAACAAACGGCACGATTGGTGGTATCAAATTCAAAATCGAATGCATTTTATTTGTTTGGGCCGAAAATGGAAAATCTAAAATCGAATATATCCAACGCGATACAGATTTTGGAAAAATCACATGAAGAAAAAATTAAAAATTTCTTATTGAAAATATTTGATACCAGAACTGCTAGATAGCAGACGATTTAGAAAAATGCCTATTCGAGATGTATATTTGTCATTTTTTTAATAGAGACATTTACTTGTTTATATTGTTTTGATTTAATTTTTAGTGGTTCCTAAACATTCTGCTTGTTCACCATATTTACTATTATATGGAATTATCGCACATCTTTTCAATAAACCAATAAATTTGCTTGGTTTAATGACTGACAAATTCATGTGGCGTCGTCATTCATAATGAAAATGTCAAAGATTTAGTTGCTTAAAATAGTTTTAAGTAGGTCCCACTTCGAGCACACGGTGAAAGCGGTTCAGTTGCAAATTATAGTTTTTATAGTCTCATTTTGACAATTAAAAGCCCTATCAGCATCATGACGAAAAAATATTAGTTGCTATTTAAAAAAATAGACAATGGCGTCATTACTTTGACAAGAACTCTGTGCATGATGTAAAATTAAATTCAAAAATTGCCCTGTTTTTGGATTTTGATTAAAACTCAACAGTTACAGATTTACCGAATTGTTGCGTTGCGCCATTTAAATACTTATAGTTCAGTCAAATAAGGTGCAATAAGGATTCAACTTCCGAATGAAAGCGATGAAGCTTTATTTTTGCATAATTCGTTTTGATGTTCTGAACACTGGTTGAAAAGTCTCATGTAATCTCGTGTCCGCGTCAGAAGATATTGAAGGTCACGAAAACTGGTCGATCAGGCGGAAAAATGCATGAAATAAAAGTTGTAGATAATTTTATGGCCTACAAATTATATAATCACGTTAAATGACATGTCAGGCACAGAAAATAAGATAATTGCGAAAAACCGCAAAATAATTAGAATATTTACAGCCGGTTTTCAAAAACGTTTTTAGAAATAAAGTTAAATTAAAATGGTGGGAGAAAAAAATCATTTTTCAAGCTCTGAGATATTTAACAGAAATCGCATTAACAATGCTTCATTATAATTTTTTTTAAACTTTTATGATCAAAAAATTAAATTTCTAATCGGTCCGTTCGATTGCAAATTAGTTTCTCTTTCAAATGATGTAACTTAAATATAAATATCTCAATTAGCTAGCTATTGTTATAGTCGCAACACTTTACATTGAAAATCCCATAAGAACATTCCGTAGGAACTCATCTTAAGTCCAAGTGGCAAACATCCAACGTGGCTTGTTTATATTAAGTCCAAGTGACAAATATTAAGTCCAAGTGGCAAATATCTGATGTGGCTTGTTTATATTAAGTCCAAGTGGCCAAGGGACAAAACAAGTTTAATTCTTGAGTTGGGTGCTATAATAAATGTAATCCCTTTGCGCGGCTTTAATTATCCGGTGATTAAATTGAAATTGATATTGAATAAAGGACGAAATTATCTAGGACACGTTCCAACGTGGATAGTTATACAGGAATTAGTGTAATCGATGACAGAATATTGGTTAACAGGATCAGCAAAGCCTCGGGCTCTTTAATGTAGGTGACATCATCACTCAACGGGCTTTTGTTCATGCGATACCGCCGACCGCCGACACGAAGCTCCATGACAAATACCTGTAAAACGCGACAGGTACACGACACCGTTTTTCGTCTTCACCGAATGTCGCCAATTTCAGGCTGAATTTAAAGTCGCGTGCACCTGAATAAACTCTTCCAAATGAACGGTAAACTAATTAAGATTCTCAAGTTGCGAGACACTTTGAACAAATTTGGTCTCTGCCTTGGTCCCTGGGGGTCGTCTCAGTAGATTGGTATCTGCTGTCACGTATTAGCAGTTGTCTCCGACGGTTGGCTATTAATTGTCTCTGCGGATCCTCTTATGCCGATACGCTCGTACAGGCGACTTCTTTATTGACGCACTCGAAATCCCCGAATTGGAACACATAATCCAGAATTGCATTGTTTTGTGACAAGTATATAAATTAAAGTTTTTCTTCGCCGAAATGATTAATGGCCGTTCGGTGAATGCAAGATTCGAAAATAAAGTGCGTAGCACATTCGATAAATATAAATTAGGACGTGCTTTTATAATTGATTGTGGAGCTTTAACCATTAATAAAGGGCTCCTATTGATTAACTTTATTGTCGTATCGCGATTATTAAATTCGTACAGAAAATTCCGCATTGTGGGGAATTTTATATCCGAGTTTATTAATAAACCGGCCGCCTCATAAAAGATTATCAAAACCTAGATAGCAATTTTCATTAATTTCTACTTAATTCTAAAAAATATCCTCATAATTTAATATTTACCACTTGAACTTCATATTCACCACTTTCGACTTAATATTTACCCCTTGAACTTCATACTCGCCACTTTGAACTCAATGCTTGCCAATAAAACTTCATATTCACCACTTTGCTCTTCATACTGGCCACTTGAACTTCATACTTACCACTTTGGTGTTAATATATGCCACTTGAACTTTATGTTCATCATTTTGGAATTTTTATTTGCCATTTGAACTTCAAACTCGTTACTTTGTACTTAATATTTGATACTTAAACTTCATACTGGACACCTTGTCACTTCAACATCATATTCTGCAAATTGCACTTAATACTTGCCACTTGAAATTCATACTCGCCACTTTGTGCTTAATATTTGCCACTTAAACTTTATATTCACCACTTTGCTCTTCATACTTGCCACTTGATCTTCATACTTACCATGTTGGACTTAATATATGCCACTTGAACTTCATATTCATCACTTTGAACTTACTTGCCGTTTGAACTTCAAACTCGCCACTTTTTACTTAATATATGCCACTTGAACTTCACATTCATCACTTTGGACTTTTTATTTGCCATTTGAACTTCAAACTCGTTACTTTGTACTTAATATTTGATACTTAAACTTCATACTGGACACCTTGTCACTTCAACATCATATTCTGCAAATTGCACTTAATACTTGCCACTTGAAATTCATACTCGCCACTTTGTGCTTAATATTTGCCACTTAAACTTTATATTCACCACTTTGCTCTTCATACTTGCCACTTGATCTTCATACTTACCATGTTGGACTTAATATATGCCACTTGAACTTCATATTCATCACTTTGAACTTACTTGCCGTTTGAACTTCAAACTCGCCACTTTTTACTTAATATATGCCACTTGAACTTCACATTCATCACTTTGGACTTTTTATTTGCCATTTGAACTTCAAACTCGTTACTTTGTACTTAATATTTGATACTTAAACTTCATACTGGACACCTTGTCACTTCAACATCATATTCTGCAAATTGCACTTAATACTTGCCACTTGAAATTCATACTCGCCACTTTGTGCTTAATATTTGCCACTTAAACTTTATATTCACCACTTTGCTCTTCATACTTGCCACTTGATCTTCATACTTACCATGTTGGACTTAATATATGCCACTTGAACTTCATATTCATCCCTTTGAACTTATTTGCCGTTTGAACTTCAAACTCGCCACTTTTTACTTAATATATGCCACTTGAACTTCATATTCATCACTTTGGACTTTTTATTTGCCATTTGAACTTCAAACTCGTCACTTTGTGGTTAATATTTGGCACTTAAACTTCATACTGGACACCTTGTTACTTCAGCATCATATTCTGCAAATTGCACTTAATACTTGCCACTTGAAATTCATACTCGCCACTTTGTGCTTAATATTTGCCACTTAAACTTTATATTCACCACTTTGCTCTCATACTTGCCACTTGATTTTCATACTTACCATGTTGGACTTAATATATGCCACTTGAACTTCATATTCATCACTTTGAACTTACTTGCCGTTTGAACTTCAAACTCGCCACTTTGTACTTAATATTTGCCACTTGAACTTCATATTCACCACTTTGGACTTACTACTTGCCACTTGTACTTACTTGGTCTTGAATTGGAATTTAATATTTATCACTTGCGGGAATAAAACCACAATTAAATGCCGGTAGGTCATAAAAACACTATTTATAAAGTCCTGTAATTCACTGATAATTTGAGTCGTACAAACGCAAACAGCAGAGATTTGAAAAGCACCGTTTATCTTGTAATCGCGTTACGTTAAATAGGTCTGTAGGTAACCTCTGCGCGGGGAGTGAAATAAAAAGAAAATCGGATTTGAGCTTGTTAGAATTCATGCAACATAAAAATGTAATCATGTAACAGGCAGTCTGACTTTTTAACTGACGTTTTATGTGCGCGGAAAAACAAACGTCGGACGGCGAGGATATGAAAGCTGTGTATAATGAAGGAAGCTCAAAGAGTGGAAAGCGGAACATCACAGAGCTTTCAGCGATACCGAGTTTTTAATCTTCTTAGTAGATTTCGCAATTCCCCCTGAAATGGCACCTGCACGCACTGCAATTAAGCGAAAGAAATCTTTATGATTGGCAAAGTTGTTTTTTTTTTAAATGGCGCCCCTTTGAACGAGATTTTGTTAATAACTCGGGCATTTACAGTTTTAAAATCGCTTTCAGCTTGTAATTTCTTCCGCTTTAACTCGATTATGACCGAATCTGAAATTATTTCATTGAAGGGTAAATATAATTTGAGTATTTAAGGATACCGTTTTAATTTAAGCGACGAAATGCTGGCTCACTTTGTGTAACACAGTCGAAAATTTTTCCACTCAACGGAACTCCCGTTTCAATTACTGATCTTATCAGGTTCATAATTATAACGACCTAAATTTCCCTCCGATTTGTATTTAAATTATTCCAACCCTGAGTGGCGCAAAAAACCCCTTCCATATACATAACTGTGTTTACTTTCTAGTCAACCAGCGGATGTGTGCTGGCAATTTCTAATGAATTTCCCACACAAGTGTCGATGAATTTATCATATAAGCCTTTCTTGCGCTTAAAATTTAAAATGAAAAATATAGGGGACAAGTAACAATGTAGCTATATAATTTTTAGCTAATAGAACTGTTATGTTTATTGCTGCTGTATTGTTGCTCCGCAGGTACTAATTGGTTGAGTAAAAGTTGCGGATAACATCATTTTGTTGCCTGAAACTAATTTGTTGTTTAAGTCGTCGATGACTCAGTACTAAGTGTTTCAGTGCACAGAACTGCTTGAAACGCCCCCACTATCCCCCTGGCGTCCTGCACATACCCAAACTCTTTCGCTAGTTTAATACTCTTTGTGTGCTGTATTTCACGCAGTTCTTTTTCAGATTTCGGACGTTGTTACGTGAGGTTTTTCGCTTTGTGGCTTTGCCGTTGTAAACTTTGATTTTATACTTTAGTGCTTTTTTGACAATGGATGTTGTGGACAATTTGATTAACTTTAAGCGATTTGTGAAGTATAGTTACGAAGAAAAAATAGATTTGAAAAATAAAGGTCGACCGCTGCCGGACATTATTATTGAAACAAGCGGTATTAGTCGTGGAAAACCATGTAAACGTCAGTTCAACAAAGAAATTTATGCAAGGAATAACTGGATTTGTGGCTGCAACAAGAAAAATGCTCTTTTTTGGTGGAGATCATGCAGGAACACAGGTAGGAGTGACTCATTTAGTACACTTGAGTGAAAAAATAAAAAAGCATGAAAACTCCAAAAGCCATCTTCACAATTTAATGGAGTTAGCAATATTAGGAACAATCAACCTCCAATCTGCTGATTTTGCATTTATTTATTTATATTATGCATCCGAAACAGTGATAGCAAAAAGTCCAAACGCTGCATTTAACTCGAAATAAATTGTATTCGCGGCTAGCGCCCTGTTTGATTGGCACTGGTTTATAGCGCGTTATCAGCTACTTATCGGTAACTCAATACGATTCAAAATATATCAACTAAAGTCGCCGCTTATTGTATGCAAGCAATGCGTAAACTTTACGCATCGATACAAATTCAGTGTTAACAGCCTTGCTTTCTATTGAAAAGAAATTTATGTCCGAAATTAAAAATTTTAATGAAAAGGTCATTGATAAATTTGCTACTAACACCGCAGGATCAATTTGATCTACAAAAAATAGGTAAGTTTAAATTAAAATATGAGATGCAAATTGTAGAATACCTATTTTATTGTACCACGAGCCGCCACTGTCGATCTTACAGCACAATTATAAAACAACATATCTTCTGTATCATCATTGTCACGACAAATTTTGGGGGTTGCCTAGCGAGACGTATTGTGACATCTTTGGGACGTTTGTTTTAAAACCAAATTAGGATTAAGACATAAAGCTTACAAAACTATTATACAGCTTTTATAAAATTATTTTATAAACGCTGTATAAACGTTGCATAACTGTCGGGTAATAGCATTCAATAGGCTTTATAATAGCGTTAAGGAACTGAATTGTTTTATAAGATTGAGCCCATTAAGCTCACATAATACTGCCAACAGAGCATTGCACTTGAAATAAGTGTAGAAAATTTAAAAAAAATTGGTCGGCTCATTTTAAAATACATAATTTTTAATTTCACTTTTGTTGCAATTATGTTTATGTTTTTAGTAACAGTACTGTCAATAATGACCTTTATCTTTGTGAAATCGCGAATCCAATTAATAATGGTAATTGCTAAACTTTTAATCTCTGAAAGGGTTCCATAAAAAATTCAGTTTCATGTGTAAACTTGCGCGATAAAATGTATAGTAAATAACCGAAAGCAGTAGGTAAGCGGCGACCATTTTTATCGGATGGGATTAAAATTTTCGGTCGTCTACCCACATCAAAGTTTTTCGCTGCGCCAGCGGGCGACCTTCTGCGACCTTTAATTTTTGGCCGGCAAAAACCCCCCAAAGAGTGAACATCCGAAGCTAATATAGAGTTTCTTGCAAATATTTATACAAAAACTTATCGCCAGATTTTCATGTTAACTGTAGGGCTCAGCCAATATCAGTACCGGCGACGCGCAGCAGCAACTCTCTCAAGAAAAGAGCGGCGATCGAGAGAAAACAATCCTGTCTCATAATTCAATCACTGCTCGCTGCGGAATTTGCTGATTGCGTTATGACTTACAGAAACTTGTGATATGAGATTACGCACATAAAGCAGGATATTTGGACCCTAATGCGATCAATGAAAGGCCGACGTCGAAAATATAATTTATCCGGCCAGTAATTTCGAAAAGTATTTGCCGGTTGATAAATGGCCGCCGGAATTTTTGCTGGTAATGAAACTGCATCGGACTTAATGAATTCCGGATGGATTATGAAAGCTGTTCAACGCACGAAAATGCAAATGCTCGCTGGTTATTTGCCTCGAAAATATTCAAGCGAAATTTCGCTTAATTTACATTGTCACTTGAGATATTATAAATAATACTAATGGTCGCTTCAATTTAATACTTGCCACTCAAACTTAAGAGGAGTTCCTACGGAATATTCTTATGGGATTTTCAATGTAAAGTGTTGTGGCCATAACAAAGTATCTAAATGGGATATTTGCATTTAAGTTACATAATTTGAAAGAGAAACTAATTTGCAATCGAACCGATTAGACATTTAATTTTTTGATCATAAAAGTTTTAAAAAATTATAATGAATGCGATTTCTGTTAAATATCTCAGAGCTTAAAAAACGATTTTTTTCTCCGACCATTTTAATTTTACTTTATTTCTAAAAACGTTTTTGAAAACCGGCTGTAAATATTCTAATTATTTTGCGGTTTTTCGCAATTATCTTATTTTCTTTGCGTGACATGTCATTTAAGGTGATTATATAATTTGTAGGCCTTAAAATTATCTACAACTTTTATTTCATGCATTTTTCCGCGTGTTCGACCAATTTTCGTGACCTTCAATATCTTCTGACGCGGACACGAGATTACATGAGACTTTTCAGCCAGTGTTCAGAACGTCAAAACGAATTATGCAAAAATACAGCTTCATCGCTTTCATTCGGAAGTTGAATCCTTATTGAACCTTATTTGACTGAACTATAAGTATTTAAATGCGGCAACGCAACAATTCGGTAAATCTGTAACTGTTGAGTTTTAGTCAAAATCCAAAAACAGGGCAATTTTTGAATTTAATTTCACCTCATGTACAGATCTTCCCTTGTCAAAGTAATGACGTATAGTCGATTTTTTTAAATAACAACTAATATTTTTTCGTCATGATGTTGATAGGACTTTTAATTGTCCAAATGAGAGTATAAAAACTATAATTTTCAACTGAACCGCTGTCACTGTGTGCTTGAAGTGGGTACCTACTTAAAACTATTTTAAACAACTAAATTTTTGACATTTTCATTATGAATGTCGACGCCACATGAATTTGTCATTCATTAAACCAAGCAAATTTATTGGTTTATTGAATAGATGTGCGATAATCGAAAATAATAGTAAATATAGTAAACAATTAGAATGTTTAGGAACCACTAAAAATTAAATCAAAACCATATAAACAAGTAAATGTTTCTATTAAAAAAATGACGAATATACATCTCGAATAGGCATTTTTCTAAATCGTCTGCTATCTAGCAGTTCTGGTATCAAATATTTTCAATAAGAAATTTTTAATTTTTGCTTCATGTGATTTTTCCAAAATCTGTATCGCGTTGGATATATTCGATTTTAGATTTTCCATTTTCGGTCCAAACAAATAAAATGCATTCGATTTTGAATTTGATACAATCAATAGTGCCGTTTGTTTATGCGATAATGGCCATTTATTTTAAAAACAATGTTAAGATTTTAATAAAACCTAATTTTATTTGTATTTATTTGTTTCAAAACGTTATCCATCTCTACATACAAATGGCCATTTCACATAGTTAAGAGCATAAAAATGCATTTTTTTTTAATGTAAGCGCAAGAACCATTTATCTGGTCAATACTTCATACATTAATTTTGATAAATTCGCGTTTTATATTAGAGATATGATCACAACATTGTCAGAAAATGTGTTTCAATACTGTGAAGATTCAAGAATTGCAATCATATTCTCAATAACCGACAAAAATGTCATTGCCTTGATAAGAAACACCCTGTATATTAAAATTGTACCTTATATTCACCACTTTGGACTGAATGTTTGTCACTTGAACTTCATATTCACCACTTTGGACCTTTTACTTGCCATTTAAACTTCATACTCGCCATTTTGGACTTAATATTTGTCACTTGAACTTGATTCTCACCACTGTGAACTTAATATTTGTCAATTTAGACTTAATATTTGCCAATTTAGTTACAAATATTAAGTGCAACTGATAAAGAAAAAACAAGTCCTTGATTTTCATAATTATTATTCTCATCAAAACTCGTTGTCAAGAAACTAAAGTTCAGAGCTCAAGCGAAGACCAGAAGACGTTTGATTAATGACGCCGTAGTTACTGTCGTCTGGAGAACAAACGGAAAGTGGGACCGGAAGCTGGCCGTAACTGGGACGGCGGAAACAAGCTGCAGATACACATTACGGTGCAGTGGAAGATGATGCGCTGACAAATTATCTGCGACGAAATCCATTCGTCCGCGTCACAAACGCAGTTGAGGAGATTAATTCCGCTGCGTCAGTACGGACAGCTTGTGAGTGTAATGGAATTTAAAAAATTCGCCGCAGCTAATAAGGCTTTTTCAGCAGCGGCGAATAACCGACGCGGCACATTTTTGTAATAGTTGCTCAGAGCGGGAAGAAAATATGTAAAGTAATCGCTTTTTTACACATATTTGAATGTGAATTAATTTTTAAAGCCTTGCCACACGCCAGGAAATCGATGAAATATTGGATTTATCTTGCCTCGCCTCAAAAACGCTTCTTCGCGATTTTTTATGGATAAATTGCGTTCAGTGAAGGGGCTGAATTATAATCGCAACTAAAATTTTGTTGAATGACGGGAAATATAAAAGAAAATGAAACAAACTAAATATAGTGATAATTTTAAATGGTAACAATGAAGTCCAAATGGCAAATCTTAAGTCTAAGTGACAGTGGTGAAACCATAGTGAAGAATATTAAGTCCAAGTAACAAATATTAAGTCCAAGTGACAAATATTAAGTCCAAGTGACAAATATTAAGTACAAGTAACAAATATTAAGTTCAAGTGACAAATATTAAGTCCAAGTGACAAATATTAAGTCCAAAGTGGCGAGTATGAAGTTCAAGTGATGATTATGAAGTCCAACTGACAAATATTAAATTGATGTAAACGAAGTTGAAGTTTATTGTTTATTCTATATATTTGAATAGGTATTTTGACAGGTATGCTATTATATTCAGCAGAAAATCGTACATAAAAAGCTGTTTACAAAGAAAAATAATAGTAATCGCCCGAAACCGAGCCCACTTAATTATCCTTATAAAAAAATCAACGCCAATTTAATTACATAAAATGGAGGATATACCGCTAAACAAAGAAGTTTCAAATTTAGTAGAGTGGAAAAAACCTCTCCCCGACCTATTTAATTTATATTCTCTTATCACACGACGGACTTGCTAGACGTAGAAGAACGTGAAAACACTAAACTGATTAGAAAAAGATTGAACGGAATCATATAAAAACGTCGCGAAAGTTTTTCTAATGCGTTTTGCTTCGCAGACAAACGAAAGGGCAATCAATAGTTTATTTTTCCGCCTTATTAAATTATTTTCGACCTCGCCGAAAATTCGCAACTTTGAAATGAAATTTCGTGCAATATTAACTTTTGACATTTGCAAAAAGGAAATGTTGGGATTAAAAAAAGTAGTTGCCCAACTTTTGAAATTAGCTTCGGCCGAAAAAATCCATCCACAAATGGGAGCGGCGGGGAATTCTTCAAATTTTAAAATATTATTCTGTCAGAAGCGATATTTCACGCAAATGGAACTATATATCTGCTTCGCTTTTAAAAAAGTTTGTGGTTTTATCGAAACACCGATCTTTGTTTGAAATGTGGTAAATTGCGAAATTAACAATTCAGGAACGAGGCATTTCGACTATCGATTTGGTTCCTTGGCCACTTTGAATGAAGTTTCGCACGTCAAGTTCCGATGATGTATTCAAGTTGTGCACAATGTAGCAAGACCCTTGTCTCCAAGAGGCGAGGATGTACCAGCAGATAAAACCACCTCTTCAACACACAATTATTATATCATTTTCTCGTCGCTTGTTATATTCTCCTTATTCAGTGACACTTGAAACGATGAAATTTCACTTTTTTTCAAAATTGTCGCTTCAATTTAATATTTTCCACTTGAACTTCACTCTCAACACCTGATTTTAATATTTGGACTTATGGTAATTATTAAGTGGCAAACATTAAGTCCAAGTGACAAACGAAAAGTCCATTTTTTGTTTTAAAATGCGCAAATTTAATCAAAATGGGTTAATTAATAGTATATTATGCAATGAGCATTTAATGATAGGTATTAAGACACGAATATACGGCTCGTATCGTAATAAATATGAGTGCAGAGCTACGGCCATTTCGTCGATTTTTAGTTTTTCTTTTTTGACGTTTACTTCTCCATCTCTGTCAATCTTAGAGAAAATCGATTTTTAATTGCACCATCGTGTTTCTCGCAAAAAAAAAATAAGTTTTCATTTTTATAATATAATATTAAATCAAAGTGATGGGTATGAAGTCCAAGTGGCTAATATTAACTGAAACCGTCAAATATTATATTATGATATTAACTCCAAGTGACGAATATGAAGTCCAAATGACAGCAACTACCAAGTTTTATATTACACGTTAATCGGCCACTTGAATTTATTAATAATTAATACACCAATTCTGCAATTATATTGAATTTTTCGGATAAATTCGAATTTCATGAAGAAATATCAAATATTAATCCCATTAAATCCAAATGACAAATATTAAATGCACCTGTCAAGTATTACATTACAATAGTAAGTCCAAGTGACAGGTTTGGAGTCCAAGTGGAAAATATTGACTGCAACTGTTAATATATAATATAATATTAAGTCAAAGTGTTGGGTATGAAGTCCAAGTGGCTAATATTAATTGAAACTGTCAAATATTATATTATGATATTAACTCCAAGTGACGAATGGGAAGTCCAAATGACAGTCAGTGCCAAGTTTTATATTACATGTTAATTGCCTAATTAATACACCAATTGTGCTATTATATTGAATTTTTAGGATAAATTCGAATTTCATGAAGAAATAACAAATATTACTTCCATTAAATCCAAGTGACGAATATTAAATGCACCTGTCAAGTATTATATTACTATAGTAAGTTCAAGTGGCAGGTTTTGAAGTCCAAGTGGAAAATATTGACTGCAACTGTTAATATATAATATAAAATTAAGTCAAAGTGTTGGGTATGAAGTTCAAGTGGCTAATATTAACTGAAACTGTCAAATATTATATTATAATATTAAGTCTAAGTGACGGATATGATGTCCAAATAATAGTAACTGCCAAGTTTTATATTACATGTTAATCGCCCACTTGAACATTTTAGTTTTTTTAGGTGTATACCCTTCTGATTTTCTTTTCAATAGAACTTGTAATTTGAGATATTTCAATATGTCCACCTTATGTTTGATACACAACGTAAATTTTAAAATTAAATAATGTGTCCATAAAATTGTGGATTTCAATTTTATAGACAACTCATCAAAATAAACAATTAACACATTTTCCGAAAAACTCTTAACCTTACTTTTCTCCCTCCAGGGTTTTTGCCGATTTTACGGGCAATAAGTTGTTTTAAACTCTTGTAGCTTGTTCCACAATTTCTGGTGGAGTTGAATTTTCGATTTCATCGTCACTTTCGCACATTTTCAACGATTTAATCGGTAAAATTTAACAGACTAACAGTGACTATGAACCAGAACTGTCAAAATTGATAAATCTTAGATCCGCCCATCCTCATGGCAATACTTGATATTGACCGAATATTAGTAATGTCGCATTTCCATTGGTTATAGACTTGTAACTTAATGAAAACTTTGTATCTTAATGGGTATCATTATGGTACGACTTGTAACTGTCTAATAAATCGTAGAAAAAGAAATCTCTCGAGTTTGAATTTAAAAATTTCAAAATGAGATGTTTTTCAAATAAGATCGATAGAGCCATATAAAACCATTAGTGTTCGGAACCCATTAACAGATACCAGACTTGCGCTTAGCTTCTAATGACTGTTTCAGAACGTTCGGTTGTAATTCACAGCAGACGTTCACCCTTTTTTCTTTATGAATCGATGTTCGACACGAATGCGAAAATTTATCAACCAACTTTATTTGGAAACGTTCCAAAACGGTCGCTTCCTTATTCCAAGCGGCCACAATACCTTCGTTACAATGCGATATTTGCAAATCGTAATTTGTGGCTTTTTATCGACGCCGGGCTTCGCCAATTTTTCGCAATATTCGACGTTATCTTTCGCCGTTTGCGGCCTGAAATGAAGTTGAGAATGGCGATTTGAAAGAAATGAGATCCTGAAATGCTGCATTGAGGAGGATATTAAATTTTTATTTAATGAATTAGTCACGGCTGTAAAACACTGCAACATTTTTTAGTGCTTTTTTAAATAATAAAATTGGAATAAAAAGCGCTTTTATTTCAAACGTTTCACTTCAGTGTTGTTGCTCGCATTATTCTTGTAACAAATTAAATTTTTGACTAAATTTGACAAGGCTTTTTAGGGGCTCAAAATTAAAAAATACAGAAAATGGAAACAAAACAAATTTCCAGTTTCATAATCGGCTTTGGTTCCCGAATTTTTGACTTCATTCCAGGAGAAAAATTTGATTTGAGTGTAGAATACGTTTTACTCGAGATTCAAATCTTTATGGATCTCATAAATTCGCACGCTTACAAAAACTGCAGGATCCTGAAACTCTGCCAAGAAAATAGGAACTTAAAATGTACAGAACATTGATAAAGGAATTTCAAATTTATTCCGAAATCTGAATTTATTCGCTTATGAAGACGTATGATTTGCATTCAATAGAAAAATCGCTGCATATTTGCAGAAAAAAACACATTCCAAAAATACTGAACGACCTAAAACTTCAAATTATTAATTTTTACTTGATAGCAAAATTTAGTAGCAGCAATTAACTCCAAACAAACATTAAATTTGAGTGGCAACTATTAAATCTAAATAACTGATAAACATTAAGTTCAAGTGACAAGTATTAAGTCCAAGTGTCGAATATGAAATGAGATTGGTAACTATTAAGTCCAAGTGACTGGCAAATATTAAATCCAAGTTACAAATATTAAATCTAAGTGATAAGTATTAAGTCCAAATGACGAATTTTAAATGAGACTGGTAAATATTTGGTCCTAATCGTCACTTGGACTTAATACTTGCCACTTCAATTTAATATTTTCTGCCACTTCGATTTAATATTTTCCAGTCTAATTTAATGTTCACCGGTTGGACTTAATGCTGGCTACTTCAACTTAATATTTCCTGCCATTTATCAGTCTCATTTAGTATTCGCCACTTGGGCTTAATACTGACCACTTGAATTTAATATTTTCTACCTCTTGGACGTAAAACTGGACACTTAAATTTACTATTTTCTGCCACTTGGACTTAATATTTACCAGTCTCACTTAATATTCGCCAGTTGGACTTAATACTGGCCACTTCTGGACTTAATATTTAGCAGTCTCATGGCCACTTGAATTTAATATTTTCTGCCACTTCGACTTAATATTTGCCACTATATTTCTGATATAAATTGATTTTTGTTTGTTTTTATAAAAATCGTTACGATTTTCTTACTGAATTCAGTAAAACGAAAAAGCTCTTCGTGATTCACGTTGTCAAAACTGAATCTTTCTGCGACATTTTCACCAAATTTTGCAAAATTGAATTTTGTTGCAGTTTTAATTGTCTATCACCACTTGAACTTCATAATCGCCACTTGCACTTAATATTTACCAGTCTAATCTAATATTCGTCAAATGGACTTAATACTGGCCACTTCTCGACTTAATATTTACCTGTTTCATTCAATATTAATGCTGGCCACCTCAACTTAATATTTTCTGTCATTTATCAGACTCATATGTAGTATTCGCCACTTGGACTTAATACTGACCACTTGAATTTCATATTTTCTGCCACTTGGACTTAATGCTGGTCACTTCAATTTAATATTTTCTGGCGTTTATCAGTCTCATTTAATATTCGCCACTTGGACTTAATACTTGCCACTTGAATTTAATAATTTCTGCCACTTAGACTTAATATTGATTAGTCTCATTTAATATTCGCCAGTTGAACTTAACGCTGGTCACTCCAACTTAATATTTTCTGCCATTTATCAGTCTCATTTAATATTCGCCACTTGGACTTAATACTTGCCACTTGAATTTAATAATTTCTGCCACTTGGACTTAATATTCGCCACTATATTTCTGTTATAAATTGATTTTTCTTTTTTTTATAAAAATTGTTTCGATTTTCTTACTGAATTCAGTAAAACGAAAAAGTTCTTCTCAATTCGCATTGTCAGATCGAGCTTGCAATCGAAAGCTAATTATTTCTATTTCCGACAAGCAACGCATGACAACTAATTACCGGTCAACAATTCGAACGCATCGACTTCAAAAATTACCAATAAACCGACGTTTCCAACAGCTTTAATTCGATAATCCGATTTTAAATGCAAATTGCACCGATTATAATGCGCAAAGACAAAGCGCAAAAAGTTGTGTAATTAATGAACGTTTCGGCTTAATGGACGCAACTTGATTTTTTCCACTGGCGTTCTTTCAATTTAAAAAGCTCCTTTGAAGCAGCTTTGTAATTAATTTCGTAAAAACAGAATTTTAATTGTGAAAAACTGAGAACCTTAGCTTGGTTTTCCAGCCCCCGCTGCACCAATTATTATACATTTTTTTAAAATGACTTTGTATAAAGAACAATCACGTCGAGCCGGAGGCGATGTTGAAAACAGACATTCGGGCTTCGCCCGCGTCGCTCACATGCTTATTGTGCCCCAACATCAGCCATTGTGCTCCCAGACGATCATATCGTGGAAATGAACTTCATAACAAAAACAGGAAAACAACGAGTCGAAATTGACTCGACTGCAGGCTGGAAATGATATCCCTCTTTCATCTTTTGTTGTTAATTATCTGTAACAGCACTCTCTGACAAATAGAAATCAAGAAGGTGGAAGATTTCAGTTGCAAACGGGACTTTAGTACAATTTTAATTAACTTTATTGTCCGCATTAAACGTTTTGTTGAAATTAGTGAATCAATGCTGAAGAATTTGTTTTGTTGTGCGTTTCCTTTAAAAATTATCGCTTTAATTTAATGTTCGCCACCTGGACTTCATAATCTCGACTTGGACTTAATATTTACCAGTCTCATTTAACATTTTCCACTTGAACTTAATACTTGTCACTTGGACTTAATACTTGATTCTTGGACTTACTTATCAGTCACTTGGACTTAATATTTACCAGTCTCATTTAACATTTTCCACTTGAACTTAATACTTGTCACTTGGACTTAATACTTGATTCTTGGACTTACTTATCAGTCACTTGGACTTAATATTTACCAGTCTCATTTAACATTTTCCACTTGAACTTAATACTTATCACTTGGACTTAATACTTGATTCTTGGACTTACTTATCAGTCACTTGGACTTAATATTTACCAGTCTCATTTTACATTCGCCACATAAACTTGATACTTGGTAATATGTATTAGTCAATTGTACTTGATACTTGATACCTGATACTTGGACTTATTTATCAGTCACTTGGACGTAATACTTGATGCTTGGACTTATTTATCAGTCACTTGGACTTAATATTTACCAGTCTCATTTTACATTCGCAACTTGAACTTAATACTTGTCACTTGGACTTAATACTTGATAGTTGGACTTCATATTTATCAGTCACTTGGACTTAAGATTTACCAGTCTCATTTTACATTCGCCACTTGAACTCAATACTTGTCACTTGGACTTCATGCTTGAATCTTGGACTTATTTATCACTCACTTGGACTTAATAATTGTCACTTGGATTTAAAACTGACACTTGAACTTAATATTTATTTCAAGTGGTGATAGGCAATTAAAACTGCTATCAAAATACAATTTTACAAAATCTGGTGAAAATATCGCAGAAAGATTCAGTTTTCTTGCATTTAATTTTCTTTTGTGGCGCCGCAGTCAGAGGACTTGTAAGATTAGATAAAGTTAAATATAAAATGTGTCGCTGAATGAGAGATAAACCGATTTTGTAGCCGTTTTACCATTTATTATTTCGTAATTGAAAACTGCAGAATAATGATGTTAACTTTTATATAAAATTACACAAACTTTTCTACGCCCTCCGGCATTTTATTCATATTGTTTTCTGACAACTCCTCTAAAAAAATCCTATGTTGAAAACCCACCGAAGCTCGCGTTTATTACTAATTACTTTTTTGGACAGAAAAGGAATGTTTTATTTTTATTACTCGCTGTAACCGCCAAGGAGCCATCTGAATTAATTCAAAAGCGTCAATGTCTTATGCTGCACTGGCGGCAGATTTAAGTGAATTTTGTCGCAGCCAATTTCGCTATTTTAATTAGTACGTCAAGTTTTTTATTCGATTTTTCAAACCAACCATTCGCAAACGGTCGAAAGAATAATAAGCAGAAGCATTGCAAAAACAAACAATATAAAAACGCTGTTATTTTTGCAGTTCCATCGCGAATAATAAACAACCCCTGAATAAACAACACAAACACTTTAGGTTTTGTAAACGATTGGAAGAATAGTTGCAGACATTCAGATACATTTTTTACATTTAAAACCGGGGGTAATTGTGTGCTGCTAATTAATGGATAATTTCTAGATCAATAATTGATATTTATGGCCTCTGCGGAATTTTTATGAAGTTTGTATTTTTCAGTGTACGGCAGGAGATGTACAATTTTCCATGCCATTAATCAAACTGGGCATCGAGTCTGTGCCATTGTTGCTCTGGGAACTGCATTAATGGAAAATGTAGAAATGATGTTGAAATACACAACCAGTCAATTCAGAACGGACGCGCTAGTTTTTAACACAATTATTATTTTCCAACATAAATGAACAAAACACACCAAAAAATCAAGCGCGCCGAATCCGTTTTAAATCGACTGACAGTGTACCCAAAAACTAAATAATGGTTCCCTTTCAGTTTAAGAAATATTTACAAATTGACTGTTTCCAACAAGGAAAGTGGCATCCATTTTATAAACAAGTTTAATTGCTTAAATAGTTTTAATTGAGATATTTGTATCAGAGATATACTCAGAAAATGACTCAGAAAATGTGTTACAATATCCCGACCGTCACTTTGGAATGGCCCTTAAATTATTTAAGTTAATGTGTATGTTCAATTTGTTGTTTTAGTTTAAAGTAATTTACTCCTTAAAGCTCGTTTTTAATTCATCCGTTGTTATCTAATAAATGTTCGTAAATATGTAGAAACGTATTTAATAAGAAAATGAAAGAAATCGTTCATAAATTACATTAAATAAAAACTAAAAAAATTGTAAAATTACTGAAAATTTGACACAAGTTTCATTTGTTGTTAATCTTTACGTAAATATATCTTCAAAAATAAATTTTATAAACAAAACGAAATAATTTTTTTACGAAATCTAAAAAAACCTTTTACTAAATAATAAGAAATCTTGCAGTGTGCATTTATCTCCATACTTAGAAATTGTCTACAAAATAAAGATGTGATGTTTTCTAATAAAGTTATTTAAATATATTTTGTATTACTTATTTGTATCGCCGGATTTTGCAAAAGTAGTTACTATTGAAAATTAGTCGTTTGATTTTTATTTTAAGGGAAAGTTAAATTTAGACTTGTGTGACAATTAAGATCAATAAACATTTTAATTGCATTTTATTAACGTAAGATTAAATGATTTCGTTGAACGGCGAATTAATTTTCGAATTTAATAAATTTGTATCCAACTTATATCAGTTATTTAACTTTCAAGATTTTTTCACAACAAATGAGAACATTGTTAACGCCAGCCATATTTGTTTAAACCATTAGTCCATAGTGTCCCTTTTAAGGGATGGTCATATTTTATGATAATAATCTAATAATAGAAATAATCTGAAATCAAAAAATTACGAAATTCAAATATTTTAACTTCATGCGCCAATGGGTTGAAACAGTTTTTTGCAGAACTAATAAAAACAATGGCATACCTATACATTAAACTTTACAGAATTAGAAAAAAATGCTTCGAATATAAATATAATGTTTCTTGTTAACAAACACGCGATTACGAATTTTTTTATTTCACCAACAAAAATTTACAAAATTAAAAATTATTTTTTAAAGTTGAAAATTTGTTTAAAACATTTTTATTCGTAAACTATGTATAAGAACTAATTATATAAAGTCGTTTCCGTAAACATTTTAAAAAAATTCCAAACTTTTATTTCGGAGAATTGAATTGAATTGTTTCCATAATTTTTTTTGTTTTTACCGAGTACGGGCTTCAAATTTGTAGGCAACCATCCAAACACCCTTGCAAAACCGCCTGCGAGCGCTCATTTAATTTGTCCAATAGTTTACAAGCGCAAAAATTGAATTAAATTACAATTTAACTTTCCTGTCATATAATTGCACTAATTAAAATACAGGCGTGTGAAGTTTTTAATCATTGTGATGTTGAAATCAATTTGACAGCAAATAATTGCACATCAATGCAAAAATAATTGCGATTTAACTAAGTTAACTCGTTAGAATCCAGTCGATTGCTCCATATATTTCCGGGGCTCTGTCAGAATCACCGCTGATAACAAAAAATTTATGTGGACACTTTTTGCTTGGGGAGAGGCTCGGACGGGTCACTGGGTCATCTGTGCAATAAAATCTTTCAATTCGGAGTAACTCAAAAATTATGCTTTCAATTATGAGAAAGGTGTCGAGGAAGCGCTCGGCGCTGAAGAGTACACGACAATAAATTGGTCCGCACTAATCAATGTTTTTAAGTGTTTCGTGAAAAAGGTTCAATTTCGACTGATAAAGCCGCGTAGTCAACGTAACTACCTATCATCGGATGAACAAAAAAAATATCCGAGAAAAGTTTCCAAGTAATTTCAGACTCGATTCAAACCAGTTCGCCCTCTCAGTGACGTTGTTTCTCGGGGAGAATGGGCTTCAAGAAACTCTTAATCGCAGCTTCTCAATTCATACGAATCAATCAATTCGAAGTTACTTTAAAGTAAAGCGCATATCGTTATGTTTTGGAAGTCTTATTTGCCACTTGTATTTAATGTTGGGCCGAATTCAAGTGACAGTTATTAAGTTCAGTGGCTAATATTAAGTCCAAGTGCCGAGTATGAAGTCCTAGTGACAATTTTCAAGTCGCAGTAAGAAACATTAAGTACAAGTGACAAATATTAAGTTTAAGTTAATGTTAAATGAAAATGTTAAGTTTAAGTGTCGAGTATTAAATCCTAGTGACAATTTTCAAGTCGCAGTAAAAAGCATTAAGTGCAAATGACAAATATTAACTTCAAGTTGCTAATATTAAAAGAAAATGTTAAGTGCAAGTGTCGAGTATTAAGTCCTAGTGACAATTTTCAAGTCGCAGTAAGAAACATTAAGTACAAGTGACAAATATTAAGTTCAAGTTGCTAATATTAAAAGAAAATATTAAGTCCAAGTATCGAGTGAGAAGTCCTAGTGACAGCTCTCAAGTCGCAATAAAAAACATTAAGTACAAGTGACAAATATAAGTTTAAGTTAATGTTAAATGGAAATGTTAAGTTTAAGTGTCGAGTATTAAATTCTAGTGACAATTTTCAAGTCGCAATAAAAAGCATTAAGGGCAAATGACAAATATTAAGTTCAAGTTGCTAATATTAAAAGAAAATGTTAAGTGCAAGTGTCGAATATTAAGTTCTAGTGACAGTTCGCAATAAAAACCATTAAGTACAAGTGACAAATATTAAGGTCAAGTTGCTAATATTAAAAGAAAATGTTAAGTGCAAGTGTCGAATATTAAGTTCTAGTGACAGTTCGCAATAAAAACCATTAAGTACAAATGACAAATATTAAGTTCAAGTTGCTAATATTAAAAGAAAATGTTAAGTTCAAGTATCGAGTGAGAAGTCCTAGTGACAGCTCTCAAGTCGCAATAAAAAACATTAAGTACAAGTGACAAATATTAAGTTTAAGTTAATGTTAAATGGAAATGTTAAGTTTAAGTGACGCGTATGAAGTCCTAGTGACAGTTATGAATGGAATGGAAAATACCAAGTCCAAGTGACGAGTAAGTCCAAGTGTAAGTGTAATTTATGTTATTTATTATTGAATTTGTAACTGCGAACAAGAAATTGTGTCAAATTTTTCGTTTGTTGTTATTATTATTATTTAATAAATTAGGAGGTAGGTTTAAGCCGAGCTGTGTTCGAAATATGTGAAACTGCGCACTAAAAGTTGTAAATTAATAAAAACAAATTTGTAGTTTAATGCCGTTTACATAATTTCAACTAACAGTTTTAATCTCATGGTACATTTATCTTTACTGTCTCTCACAGCGTGAACCAGATGAAAATCCCAGTCAACCTCCCCTAATTTAAATTAAACTGGCTCTAATTAGTGTACCTACGTGAAAATTATTTTAGATAATTTTATTGCCATACTTTAATCATTTCGGAGGTTCTGTTTGCTTCCACAGTTCATCGAATTGGCGCTTTAATTTTGTAAGGGCAGAATTTATTTCCTAATTCAATTTTAATTTCACAAGTTCCTTCCGCAATGATTTTTATCTGAAATTGTATGCAAATGCTTTCCTGTGTTGTGAATTTTGAGTGGGCACAATTTCTCCAGTACACTCAAAGACTAACTTAAGCAGACAGACGTATAAGGATACAAAGTCCTGAAAGCTTTATAATTCGCAAATTTCATCATTAAAATTAAGCAAACCTAAAACTACTGCATTATATAATATCAGCTTTAAAGCCAATTCAAATCGAAAATATTAAATCTAAATAGCAAATATCAAATTCAAGTCCAAGTGACAATTATAAAATCTTATTGAAAGATATTAAAGGCAAGTGACAAATATTAAGTTCAAGTGGCAAATACTAAATTTAACCGGACAATATTAAGTTCAAGTGACAAATACTAAATTTAACCGGAAAATATTAAGTCCAAGTGTCAAGTATGAAGTCCAAGTGACAAATATTAAGCTCAAGTGACAAATACTAAATTTAACCAGAAAATATTAAGTCCAATTGTCAAGCATGAAGTCCAAGTGACAAATACTAAATTTAACCGAAAAATGGTAGGTCCAAGTGTCAAGTATGAAGTCCAATTGGCAAATATTACAGTGAAGATGAAATAAATTCGATATTTTGTTTGTTGATGTTGTCAAACGATACAAAAACCTGTTTATTATTAAGCCTTGTTTGTACAGCTTCAGTAAACATGTTTACGATTAAGCGGTAATGACTGAATATTACACAAATAGCTTGTTTGCAATAGAAGAGAAATTTCGTTTCAAATTATAAATTTTCAGAAAACCAGGAGGAGTTGAGTAACTAAAATCGATGTCCTGTAACTTTTTAACTATCTCGACGAACTTCAATAATGAACTTCAAACACATATTAAATTTGTTTAAGAAAATTACCTTATTAGGGAAATTTAATCAAACTACGGACCTCCGTTAACTAATTTTGCGATACAAAATCGCGAAAAGTTCAGTTATTGGATTTTGATAAAGGTAAATAATGCGCCCTTTGCGGCCTGCAATGATGCGGCGCACAGCATTAATCAAACGTCGATTTATAATTGCTTATACTTTGTTCCAATGTTCATTTCGTTCGGTTCGTTTCATTTAGTTCCGCCATGAGATATGATCTTGTCTTAAAGTACAATAGCGGCCCAATCGATTTCGCGAATTTATATTTTTGTGCTCAATTTGGTTTAACCCTAGAGTGGGCGCATGGATTACAAATGTAATCCAGTGTTTTTTCTTCTAAAAAAAAAATCTGTAGATGCCGATAGTTGTTTGTTATTGGTAATGCCGAAAATTTGAAACATTGCCAACTTTCCTCGTCAAAGAATGTATCAGTTTTTACATTTTACATTGACACATGAACAAATGGGGTTACGAAATGAACTTGACAATATTTCAGATTGTGCATTGCCAACACAATCATATTCGGAAACTTGGAATCTGAAAAACGGTGGCCGTAAATAATGCGAATTCTTCTAAATTGCATTAACTGTCAACATTTTTCTCTGATTTAGCGCTTGACGTGATTTTTTCGCCGCAAAAGACTAAAATTAAGCTTTATTATTATTAGTTATTTATTATTTGAACGGGACTTTTAAACAGAAATAATTAAAACCTTGTACTTTTATGCGTTGGTGCATAAGTCTGCAGCGTTTTTATTAATGTACTGTTGGCATTGGATGCTGTCTTCACAGTCGTTTTAAAGATGTCATTGCTCCAAACTTAATACCCAAATTGCATCATCTTCTGTTATGACTCAATTAAACCCAGGAAGTATATTTGCCTCGGCTACTAAACTCCTCACTTGTGTCAAAAAGTCCACAAATGACTTTTATTTCAGTTTTGAATTTAAATTCATTTTAAGACTTGTAAATTCAATAAGTTTTTAGTGCATTCTAAAACCAGGTTACGAGTAAATGTACGACACCTTGAACTGATTCTTTCACTTCCTCTTTTATACCACGCTTTTTAATTCCAGAACACATTTTATATATTTAAGGGCCTGTTTTTCAGATATTATTTAAGTTTCCGAATATGATTGTGTTGCCAATGCCGAAAATTTGAAATATTGCCAACTTTCCTCGTCAAAGAATGCGTTAGCGTCGCCATTTTGGAGAGTTCTAATTTTATTTATGTTAAACGATTATAAATTTACTTCAAGGCAAAAAATAACAGCTTTCTTGACTTTACTATAACTTTTTTGTGCTAAGGAATTTACGGATAATAATTGGCATACTTAATAATTATTCATTTATGATTGACTTACACTTCTGAAAATTTACAAAAAAAATTGAGTTACACTATTGAACTTTGCACAAAATTTCGTTTTGTGGGTCATCTACAAACGAATTTTGAAAATTGACTTATAACTCTTTTGAATTGAATAAAATACACTTTTCCTTTTGAATGAAGTGCTTAACACAAAAATGAGTTTTTTTAGTTGTTACAACATAGAACTGAGGTATCGATATCTGAAAATTAATTAATTTTAAAAAAAGTAAATTTCACAATTATTCTTTTTGATTTATAGTTATACTATTGGTGCAATTATTAAAATGCAACTGCGGCACTTTTGTATTAATATTGGTGGATGTTATTGTTGATGTTGATGCAGCAATATTTAGTAAATTGTTGGTTTGGCTGCATTCAATTGAATTCAAAATTTGATCGGCTACGTTGATTTTATTTTATTATAAACGTAAATCAGAGGAAGTACATTTTCCTTCGATTTTAGTTGATTTACTAATAACTGAAATATCCATATATGCCGATATTTGTTTGTTATTGGTAATGCCGAAAATTTTAAATATTGCCAACTTTCCTCGTCAAAGACTATATTATTTTTTACATTTTAAATTGACACATGAACAAATGGGGTTACGAAATGAACTTGACAATATTTCAGATTGTGCATTGCCAACACAATCATATTCGGAAACTTGGAATCTGAAAACAGGCCCTTAAATATAAAAAATGTGTTTTTCTTATGGCGTTAAAATTCCTTTTTTTGCGATGGACGTAAACAATGCGAATTCTTTCAAATTGTATTAACAAGCAAGAAAACTGCCAACATTTTTCTCTGATTTAGCGCTTGACATGATTTTTTCGCCAAGAATTTCCGAGATCATTTTAATTTTTATCTGACGGGTAAATTGTTTTTTTTAACTGCTGAATTGAACTTGGTTCACTTTTAAATTTAAATTAAAAAAAAATACGAAACAAGCGGCAGAGAAATTGAATCCAGGCGTGCAAAGATTCTGTTAGGTCAACCATCAAGATCAACGGCAGTGCCTCAAGAACGACGAGGACCTTTAGGACCTTGTTAAGAATTTGGTCGAGTTAGGAATAAATCTACAAGAAGATGGCGTAAAATATGTAATAATTGGATGTGTAAAGACCATTTGTTAGACATTTGTGTGAGTTGTGTCGAAAATACAGGTTGAAATGTTACTGTAACTTCAATTTATTTTAACAGGGGTATTTTGTTCCTTAATTTTGGTACGAAAACTTATTTGTAATAGTTATAGGAATCTTGTTTCATAAATAAATTGATCATAATTTTTTGTAAGTATGTTGTTATTTATATTTTCCTTCGCTGCTACGTTGCCATTTTGGAGAGTTCTAATTTTATTTATGTTAAACGGTTATAAATTTACTTCAAGGCAAAAATTTTTTTTTACAGTTAAATAAGGTATTAAAGATTACCTTAAAAAAAATAATAACAAAATAGCAGGCGCCTACTGAAGGGTTAACAGCAAATTAAAATTCCATTTTGCGAAAAATGCAGTAAAAACAGTTTGATGTTATCTCTGTTGCGAAAACAGACGCCGAGATTAGATTATCCAATTTTATTGGGTCAATACTGTTACCGCAGCGGGATAGAGTTTCATTCTTACAACCTCAGCATTCTGATATGTCTGTAATTGGCCGTCGCGAATAAATAGCCGAGCTCCCTCTTTGCAAACGCCGAGTTAAACAGCCCCTTGAGGATTTAATGCCAAAGGAGCGCAAAAGGAGACGGAAAAAACCGTCAGGTTTACATCTAGGTAAACACATCATGCGCAAGATCTATCGCGCTATTTATAGTTTCAAGACTCTTTCAGTTAATTCGGAAAAAGATGAAAATCCCGAAGCAAATCGATACAATTCTTGGAGAATTTGGAGCGAGGAAAACCAATTAAGAGGCGAATTAAAAAAATAGCAATTACACGAAAAAATGGCGTTACATCCTTATTGCTTAAACGAATTAAAATGGAAGTCGTTAGTGTTACAGTTTGAGACTTTTATTCGCCAGTGAAAAAAAAAACGAAATTAAATTGCACTTACACTAATTATTTGTTGTTTCTAATTTCATGCTTAAATTATAAATTTGCCTCACATTTAAAAACGAACTGCTCTAAACGTCAGGATGGGGCAATGTCGGAAAGGGAAATGTATAACATCAGATTATTGTGGAGAATTTTATAAATTGTAGTGTAATAACCTAAATCTAGAACGTTACATTATCTATGATTATGATATACTATTTTGTTTTGATATAAGTCTTGTTCAAAAGAAAAATTTTTACGGAAAATTGTGTAAAAAGAAGAAGCACTAGAATTTTATCGCTCCTATTCGTTACTACGGTTGTCAGGAATTTTTAGAATGCTTAACGCATTACTTTTGTCCGAGTGGAACACGAGGGCCGATTACGTAGTTTCTACGTACGATTTCGTACGATTTCAACCAACGTTTTTAAGATCGAACTCAAATTATAATATACTCGTCACTTGAAATTAATATTGTAATATAAAACTTGGCAGTTGCTGTCATTTGGACTTCATATGCGTCACTTGGACTTAACAATATAATATTATTTGGCAGATTCAGTTAATATTAGCCACTTGGACTTCCTACTCATCACCTTGACTTAATATTATATAATATATTGACAGTTCCAGTTAATATTTTCCACTTGGACTGCAAACCTGTCACTTGGACTTACTATTGTAATATAATACTTGACAGGTGCATTTAATATTTGCCACTTGGGTTTAATGGAATCAATATTTGTTATTTCCACCGGAAATTCGAATTTATTCAAAAAATTCAATATAATTGAACAATTGGTGTATTAATTAGGAAGAGATTCAAGTGGGCGGTTAACATGTAATATAAAACTTGGCAATTCCTGTCATTTGAACTTCATATCCGTCACTTGGACTTAATATCATAATATAATATCTGGCAGTTTCAGTTAATATTAGCCACTTGGACTTCCTACTCATCACCTTGACTTAATATTATATTATATATTGACAGTTGCAGTTAATATTTTCCACCTGGACTTCAAAACCTTCCACTTGGATTTACTATTGTAATGTAATACTTGACAGGTGCATTTAATATTTGCCACTTGGATTTGACGAAATCAATATTTGTTATTTCTTCATGAAATTCGAACTTATCCTAAAAATTCAATATAATTACACCATTGGTGTATTAATTAGGAAGAAATTTAAGTGGGCGATTAACATGTAATATAAAACTTGGCAGTTACTGTCATTTGGACTTCATATCCGTCACTTAGACTTGATATCATAATATAATATTTAACAGTTTCAGTTAATATTAGCCACTTGGATTTCATACCCATCACTTTGCTTAATATTATATTATATATTGACAGTTGCAGTTAATATTTTCCACTTGGATTTCAAACCTGACACTTGGACTTATTTACAAGTGACTTTGATATTTTCACTTGGACTTCATAATTGTCACTTCGACTTGCATGTCACTTTTAATATTTGCCACTTGGATATCATAATCGCCATTTGGACTTACAAGTAGCTTTAATATTTGCCGCTTGGACTTTATAATTGCCACTTGGACTTGCCAGTTGAATTTAAATTTGCTACTGGAATTTAATATTTTAAGTGACAAATATTAATTACAATTGTCAAATATGAAATTCAAGTAGAAATGTGTTACCCAATAATTTGGAGTGTTGGTCTAATTATAAAGTTTCATATAAGTTAGGTTGTCTCAAACCTGAATGGTAAGTTTTCAGACCTCCTTTTAGGAAAGAACTGCAAACTTGTTTCCGTTTACCTACTTGTCTAGACAACCGGTAAATGGAATAGGAAACTTTCTGAATTATGTCACACTGAAGGCTGGAAAATAATAATCATCTAATTTAGCACAAAGCAAACCATTTCAGCTGTTTTCAAAAATGTAATAACAAGTTTGATCCTGCGAAATCCATTTATATTACATTAAATAAACATTCCTTTTGATGTCGTTCGCGGGAAATTTATATGCATTGCGACGTCGATATTTCAGAGCGCAATTCGGACTCACTCAAAATGACCTTTAAAACCAAACAAGATTTATCTTCCGGAAGAAAAATGGAACCAAACTTATCCATAATTCAGATTACATTAATATTCGAAGCGGAACGATTCATTTTAAAAACATTGACATTTGATTCGGTGGACCATCAATTGTGAACTTTAACATTTTCCGTTTTCTCCATCAATCTGAAAATGTCCGAACGTCCATCCGCGTGAAATTGCAGCGACAGACTCAATTCTGGCCACATCTCCTAACGACAAGGAACCACATTCACATTGTCGCGCTAAGAATACGTTTTACCACAATTGACGAATTGTTTGTTGGGGGAATTAATGCTTTAAAAAGCAATGATAAAATCGTGTCGGGGACGGCGTAAATGGGTCGACTGCGGCAAATATAATAAAAATAAAATTTACCATAAAGAACCGAAAAGGTATGCCACCGTTAAAGTTTATGGAGTATGAAACTGGGGAGCTGTGCAATATACACGTTCAGCAGAGTTCTCTTATCGATGCAGCCGTCAGAATAATTGCATGTAAGCACTATGTTAGGGGGTGGTTGAGGTAATCTATTACCGCGACCCACGTTACAGTACCACTGGCGCGGTTCTCCACGCCCGTTATAATCTGATCAAATTATCTGTTTGCAGTCGTTCGTTAGACTGTGACCTTTGCACATCAAACGCCAACCTACTGATATTTAACTCCGATTTACAACGTCGGAAATGGGCAAAACTCAACCTTTAACTCCTTTTCTTAAAAGGTTATTGTAATTTTCAGAACACAAATTGTTAACGCATTTATTTTGTTTCTTCCTAATTAATACATCAATTGTGCAATTATATTGAATTTTTAGGATAAATTCGAATTTCATGTAGAAATAGCAAATATTGATTCCATTAAATCCAAATGGGAAATCTGTCAAGTATTATATTACAATGTTAAGTCCAAGTGACAGGTTTCAAGTCCAAGTGGAAAATATTAACTGAAACTGTCAAATATTATATTAGCATATTAAGTCCAAGTGACGAATAGGGTGTCGAAATGACAGTCACTGCCAAATTTTATATTACATGTTAATCGCCTACTTGAATTTCTTCCTAATTAATACACCAATTGTGCAATTATATTGAATTTCTAGGATAAATTCGAATTTCATGAAGAAATAGCAAATATTGATTCGAATAAATACAAGTGGCAAATATTAAATGAACCTGTCAAGTATTATATTACAATAGTAAGTTCAAGTGACAGGCTTAAAGTCCAAGTGGAAAATATTAATTACAACTGTCAATATGTAATATAATATTAAGTTAAAGTGATGGGTATGAAATCCAAGTGGCTAATACTAACTGAAACTGTCAAATATTATTTAAGGATATTAAGTGCAAGTGACGAATAGGGAGTCCAAATGACAGTCACTGTCAAGTTTTGTATTACATCGCTCATTTGAATTTTTTCCTAATTAATACATCAATTGTGCAATTATATTGATTTTTAGAATAAATTCTAATTTTATGAAGAAATATCAAATATTAATTCCATTAAATCCAAGTGACAAATATTAAATGCTCCTGTCAACTATTACATTATAATAGTAAGTCCAAGTGGCAGGTTTTGAAGTCCAGGTGGAAAATATTGACTGCAACTGTTAATATACATAATATAATATTAAGTCAAAGTGATGGGTAGGAAGTCCAAGTGGCTAATATTAACTGAATCTGCCAAATAATATTATAATATTAAGTTCAAGTGACGGATATCAAGTCCAAATGACAGCAACTGCCAAATTTTACGTTACATATTAATCGCCCACTTGAATTTCTTCCTAATTAATACACCAATTGTGCAATTATTTTGAATCTTTAGAATAAATTCGAATTGCAAGAAGTGGTTAATATTAACTGAAACTGTCCAACATTATATTATGATATTAAGTCCAAGTGACGAATAGGAAATCCAAATGACAGTGACTGTCAAGTTTTATATTACATCGCCCACTTGAATTTTCTCCTAATTAATACATCAATTGTACAATTATATTGATTTTTAGGATAAATTCAAACTTCATGAAGAAATAACAAATAATGATTCCATTAAATGCAAGTGGCAAATATTAAATGTGACATGGAAGGCGACGTTACAATTAAGGAGTCCAAATGATAATTATGAAGTCCAAGTGGCAAATATTAAAGTCACTTGTAAGTCCAAATGGCGATTATGAAATCCAAGTGGCAAATATTAAAAGTCGAAGTGACAATTATGAAGTCCAAATGGCAATTATGAAGTCTAAGTGGCAAATATTAGTCACTTGTAAGTCCAAATGGCGATAATGAAATCCAAGTGGCAAATATTAAAAGTCGAAGTGACAATTATGAAGTCCAAATGGCAATTATGAAGTCTAAGTGGCAAATATTAGTCACTTGTAAGTCCAAATGGCGATTATGAAATCCAAGTGGCAAATATTAAAAGTCAAAGTGACAATTATGAAGTCCAAATGGCAATTATGAAGTCTAAGTGGCAAATATTAGTCACTTGTAAGTCTAAATGGCGATTATGAAATCCAAGTGGCAAATATTAAAAGTCGAAGTGACAATTATGAAGTCCAAATAACAATTATGAAGTCCAAGTGGCAAATATTAGTCACTTGTAAATCCAAATAGCGATTATGAAATCCAAGTGACAAATATTAAAAGTGATATGCAAGTCGACGTTACAATTACGAAGTCCAAATGATAATTATGAAATCCAAGTGTCAAATATTAAATTTGACATGCAAGTCGAAGTGACAATTATGAAGTCCAAGCAGCAAATATTAAAGCTACTTGTAAGTCCAAATGGCGATTATGAAAACCAAGTGGCACGTATTAAAAATCGAAGTGCCAATTATGAAGTGCAAATGACAATTATGAAGTCCAAGTGACAAATATTAAAGTCATTTGTAAGTCCAAATGGCGATAATGAAATCTTAGTGGAAAATATTAAATGTGACATGCAAGTCGATGTAACAATTATGAAGCCCAAGCAGTAAATATTAAAGCTACTTGTAAGTCCAAATGGTGATTATGAAATCCAAGTGGCAAATATTAAAAGTCGAAGTGACAATTATGAAGTCCAAATGACAATTATGAAATCCAAGTGGCAAATATTAAAGTCACTTGTAAGTCCAATGGCAATTATGAAATCCAAGTGTCAAATATTAAATGTGACATGCAAGTCGAAGTGACAATTATAAAGTCCAAGAGACAAATATCAAAGCCACTTGTAAATCAAAATGGCGATTATGAAATCCAAGTGGCACATATTAAAAGTCGAAGTGACAATTATGAAGTGCAAATGACAATTATGAAGTCTAAGTGAAAAATATTAGAGTCACTTGTAAGTCCAAATGGCGATTATGAAATCCTAGTGGAAAATATTAAATGTGACATGCAAGTCGAAGTGACAATTATGAAGTCCAAGAGACAAATATCAAAGCCACTTGTAAATCAAAATGGCGATTATGAAATCCAAGTGGCACATATTAAAAATCGAAGTGACAATTATGAAGTCCAAATGACAATTATGAGGTCCAAGTGGCAAATATTAGTTACTTGTAAGTCCAAACGGCGATTATGAAATCCAAGTGGCAAATATTAAAGTCACTTGTAAGTCCAATGGCAATTATGAAATCCAAGTGTCAAATATTAAATGTGACATGCAAGTCGAAGTGACAATTATGAAGTCCAAGAGACAAATATCAAAGCCACTTGTAAATCAAAATGGCGATTATGAAATCCAAGTGGCACATATTAAAAATCGAAGTGACAATTACGAAGTGCAAATGACAATTACGAAGTCCAAGTGGCAAATATTAGTCACTTGTAAGTCCAAACGTCGATTATGAAATCCAAGTGACCAATATTAAAAGTGATATGCAAGTCGACGTTACAATTATGAAGTCCAAATGATAATTATGAAGTCCAAGTGGCAAATATGAAATAACTGTTCATCGCGGCATTTTCATCATTTAGTTAGTGTTAGACGAAACGTGAAATAAACCGAGACTATCCAATTTGAGGAAAAATTTATTTTCCACATGTCCAAGGGCATTTCTTTCACGAATTCCGCGTCCGAGGCGGACAAGCAAATCTAATAATTCCGGCATTGTGAGCAGAGATCTCGAGCGAGTCCGGAATCTTGTCCGACTCCGGGAGGCAGGCCGCCGGACCGTGTCATGTGCTGATGCACGGACAATAGCGCACTGACTTGCAAACGAACAGCTCTTCGAAATTCACCGGAATATCAGATTCGCCATTGTGTTTATTGAGGACGACAAAAAGAGTTTCGGTTAGCAGTAAATAAATCAAACCGCTTTTATTATTATTTCGGATGGAATAAAAGTCGCGGGAATTGAAGTTGAAAAACAAGCGAAGGAATTCGGAGAAGTATTCAGGAACCCAGTTTATCGACTGCTGTCGAACTGTCTCCCCAACTTTCAAGGTTAATTCGATTGAATCATATTTTTTTTATAAACTTCAATTCGATTTTTTTAATCGCTTCTTACTGTTCGCTTATTATATGGAAGTTAACAAGCTCTTGTAACTTTTCCTCGATTCCAACTCAAGTAGGTAATTGGTTCGTTATTATTTTAAATATCACAGACAAGTTTCTTTAACGCAAATTAGCGTTATGTTAACTAATTGGCGAACTGCGAATTTGATTATGGATAGTTTGCAGAAATTCTAGTGCATCTTCAAACTCCCTCCGACTGGAACTATAATGTGCATATTTGCCACAAGTTTGTTTTCTGTTTGAAACTCTGCTGACTTAATAGTTAAACGTAGTGTAAGTGACTTTCTCATAATTATACAGTGGAAAAAACTTTCATCTTCAATTTCTTTAAAAATCTAAATATGCCAAAAACCCAGAATGGACTACTCGGATTGTGCAAGCGATTTTTGGTTTTTGAGAAAATAGAATTTATGGAAATTTCAAAAACTGAAAAAAAATTATAATTTTAAAACGAAAATCATTTTTGTTGAAATTTGGGTAACATCAGTTAAATATTCAGTAGATGCGATGCCAATATTATGAAATCAGATGAGTTTCTTCAAACGATGTCCAAAAAAATTTTTATTTTTCAAATTGCAACTTTCTCTTGCAATTTCCACGTGTAATCTTGAATTTTAATTATTTCAAATCTAAATATAGTTGTTTTAAAAAAATGAACTAAACTGATATAATATGTTTATTTATAATAATACAATTAATTCTTATTACTATTTAAAACATTATAAAATTAAAACATAAAAATTAAACTACAAAATACAAACTTAAAATTATATTAAATTAAATAATTCGTCCAGAGAAGAAGAAATAGGCACAGTTCCCAGAACGCTGGCTGCGTTGCCCCTCTGAATGGCAATACTAATTCGTTGTTTTAAGTATGTTTTCGCCTGAGGAATACCTGTGACGTCAATAATAAGTCTTCCCAAAGCATCCAACAACGATAGAGCGCTCATACTCCAAGGACCAAAGGTTTCAACAGCAAAACCAACGAAAATGTAGTGATCCGCTAACGAACTATATTTTCTTCGCTTAAGATTTTCTGCTTTGTTTGCAGCAGATCTAACAGATATGGACGACTCAGGTAAATGTGAAGGTGCAAGCGTATCTGTACAGGTGACATCCCAGACAAGGGATTTGCCTTCCTTCCAGGGAATAATGGTGATTCCATCTGGACGTTTGCCATCATCTCTCAGAACCCCGTTGGGTTCAAGTAAACAAGGGATGTTGGCAGATGAGAAAGCACGTTTTAAGATGTCGTTAATGCAGTTGTGTCTTGCGATTCTTCCTGCACTCTTTATGCAAGACAGTCCATGATGACTGTATGTGTCTACTGAAGAACCACAATTACATATATGAGGATGACAAATACTAATGCCTAATCTTAGAGAAACGGCAATTTGTAAAGTGGTTTTTTCTAACAAAGTGTCTAATTTAGAAGAAGGTAAAGATTCAAGCCAAGCTCCAGATTCGGGTTCAGACACTGCCAATAAAATAGCTTTTTGAGTTACATTTGAGGAAGACAATAGCTTTTGAAAGTTATTTTCAATAATTGGCAAATCCCAATTTCGTTGAATGGGGGGAGATGTCGAGGGTAAAGACGAGGAATTCGATATAATTTTCCATTCTTCAATGGCTTCACTGGAGTAAGATGTTTCGAAGTTGGAAAAACGAGAAGGTAGAATAGACTTAATGAGCCGAGAATTAGCAAAGATAGAAGATAAGAAGGCTGGAGTTGAAATATCTGCAACAGAACGAATACCTAGACCACCAAAACGGACAGGTAACTTGGTTTGATCCCATGACCTGTTTGTAAATTTTATGTTCAAAATTTTTTCAAGAGTCGAATGAATATTATTATCCAATTCTTGACATAAATTTTTAAATTTCCAAACAGGACAGCATCTAAGGAGGTAGATGAAATTTGGCATCCAAAAACAATGACGAAGCAAAAAGAGACTGATGTGCGGGCTAACTTTAAAAAGGTTTGTGGAAAGTAAAGAAAATGTTTCCACTTTTTTAGAAAAAGAAACAGGGATTGCTTCATCAAGAATGGGACAACCGAGTAGAACAAAATTTGCATTATCACAAATACGTATTCCTGGGGTTAAGGAATCAAATCTAACTAATAATATAGACCTATCAATTTGTGAAATGTTATCAAAAAAGTAAAGTTCGCATTTATTAGAGTTGAGAACTAAACCAATTTTTTTAAACGCGGAAATTATGACTTCTAAGTCATGTAAAACATCCGATGCTTTACCTCCTAAAGTACCATCATCCAAATACCAAATATTTAATTCTGAAGTTAGCCCTTTAATAAAACGATGAATAGCAAGACTGAAAATGGCTGGTCCTAATGGATCACCTTGTTGACATCCTACTAAAGATTCAATCACGTTACTATTATAAAATAAATTAGATTGAAAAGCGTAACATTGCCAGAGGTATGGGTAAAGATCTGGGATGATATCCTTGACGATAGAAAGGAGTGAGTCTCTTTCAACAGAATTAAAAGCATTTTTGACGTCAATTTTAAGAATAACTTCAGCATCAGATTGGTTTTTAATATACGACCTAATTGAATGAACTGCTGCCTCACAACCGCCTTTTATTCCAAATCCTAATTGGATAGGGTGGAAATGGGTAGATAACGTATCTTTTACATGAAGACTACATAATTTAGAAGTTAGGCGTCTAAGTGTTGAACCAATAGCGATTGGACGAATACCTCCATCTTTTTTTGAAAGTGCACAAAGAGGGGCGCCATAAAGAAAAGGTCTTATTTCTGAATTAACTTTACCTGAAAGCATTAGGTTGCAAAGATTGGAAATAGCGTGTAATAACCGTTGTCCAGAGTCACCAGTACATTTGTTTAACAAATCTTTAAGATGTTGAGGTCTGAGTCCATCCATACCCGCAGCCGAACCATTAGGGAAAGATAAAATAGCTTTAGAAACCTGGACATCAGAAACAACTAGATGTTTAGCACTTTCTTCAAGTTGATGAGGGAATTGGTTTGATCTAGAAGGAATTGGATGTTTTGATTTCAGTAACTCAAAAGTATCGGCGTTATCGCTTGCAAAGGTATCATCAGACGACAAAATACGGACAGCTCCCTTAATATCGCCATCAGCTACTTTGTTTTCAGCTGATTTGAAACGAGAGAATTTAGAGAAATCTGTTTTGGAGTAATGTAGTGAATCCTCGTTTCCTTAGGCATTTTTCTTCACACTTGAAGTCAAAGAATCGTTTTTAGTCCCATTTTTTGATGGAATATGAAGAACTCGAAAAGCGAAAAAGAAAAGGTCTTCCCAAGCCAAAAGAGAATTGATAGAGACACAGTCATTAATAACTTTTGTAAGTTTGTTAGCCACAGATATTCTTGCACCACGAGGAACTCTTCTCAGGATGCAAACATTGGATTTGAGGTAACCAATTTTATCAGTAAAACTATGTAACTGATCCGGATTTGAAGTAGGAATCAACGTATTTTTGTGGCATCTCGAGTTGTGTATCTTTAAACCATTATTATTTTTAAAATATCTGGTTTCAGGACAAATGTGACACTGAATTAGACAGCTGTCCAATTTCGGCAATTGCAATTCCAAATTAATATCGGAAGAATGTAGTTTCTTTGGAATTGAGGATGGTACAATTTCTTCACTTTCCGAATCGCCATTGGAGGTTGACTGTGAACGTGTGATCATTGAGTTTTAGTTCAAAATTGGTTCCGACGGGGAACTTTCCTGTCAATGTCAATGTCAGTGTCAAAAAATTGTATCAAATTGTTTAATGAATGAAAAGGAGACTTTGATTCCACGTTCCCTTCAGGTAGTTAGGGCTTTTATTAAAGATTCTACATCTTTTCTTTTCCTTTTTCTTGAGGAGATAATTCTTTTTTGGGTTTGAAATTGATGGATACTCATTTATTTTAACTCATTTATTTTGAGAAAATTATCGATTTAACGGATTTACCAGCGTTTACCATTATTCGTAGAAGTAATGTTTGCAGTTATACCATTGTAACTTCGCTTACAATTATTTTGCACTCAGAATTTTTATCGAATAAGATTATAAAGTGTTTTACAACTCATTTACTTTTTGAAATTTGTTGTAATAATATTGTAAGCTCCAATACATTGCAACTTTTTAGACTGCTTATAAAAATAATTATAATAAAATACGATATAATATTGTAGTAGTATTACTAATAACGGAGAATCATTTTTATTAACATTCGAATCTCCGGAAATATCTGAAGTACAACAAAATCTTATTAGTTACACCACCTTGAGATTTTCAGAAAATCAATTTTTCCTTTTCGGCTAGATTTATTGTTTATACTTTGCAGGACATTTTAAGCGTTTAACTATTTGAAAGTTCAAATTATTTTCGGAGTTCCAGCAATTTGAAGTGAGCGCAGCAAAGTACGGCCGCATCTCGGGTACTTTGTTCAAACTGGGATCAAGATATCTGGAAATTTACTTAACCAATTTTGATGAAACTTATACCACGTATTCTTTATATTATCTAAAATGTAGCATAGGACTTTTATGATTTTAATAGCTGCGTCAAAAAAAAACTATATTTATACTCATTTTTCCGAGCGCCAAGGTGGTACCTTAGGCGGTTGTCTGAGTTAAAATAACGAGGTAAGGTTGAACCAATGCAATAATTAACAAGTCTTACTTACCATGTTGATTTTGTTACAACTCCAAAATTTTCCTCCCACGTGAAGACATGACAATATTGTTTTACTAACAATATAATTCACTCGTATTCACAAAATACTAATAAAAACTACCGTGTTTCGATGTTACCGAATTTTAAGCGGGAAACAACATTGCAGTGCGTAGTCGTCGTTTAGTCCGATAACCATTGATGCAAGAACATTGTAAGTCAATAAATCTTAAAGGAATCCGAAGAATAACATTGTAAGAATCATTAACATTCCTATGAAAGAGCGTAAAAGAATGTATTATCTCGGTAATAACATTGTAAGCTTTGGTACAATTTTAAAGTAAATTTGTTAGTTCTTGGAAAGTAAAGTATGTTACAATTTTTAGGTCACGCATTAAATTCCAGTAAAATACTTTACCAATTTTATCTGTTGTTAAGTACGTTATTGCAGATACAATGAGATAAAAATTGATTTTTTTATAATAAAACAAAAAATAAAAAATAATTTGAGTTTACTAAATCATGTAAATAACACACAAGATATCAAATGTGAAAAAATTGAAAATCGACAAATTGTTAGTTACAATGTTGTTAATTGCGGCTACCGATATGAAAGTTTTCATAAAGTAACAGTCACTAGTGGTATTATGGCAAACCAAAAGTCACTAGTGTGTAATTCAAGTGTTAAATTGAATTAAACGTTGGATAAATAGAAAAACCGACACAGTATTTAAAATTTCGATTGATTCCTGGATATTTTGAGCGAGAAGTCGTTATCAGATGCCCAATTTAACGCAGAATTACAAAATTTCAATTTATCTGTCGTCGATAAATTAACGGTAACCAAACGCGTTTAAACCGGGGCAATCGAGAGACTAGCCTGTAACAATAAATTGTAATCGCGGCACCGCCTATATTTTATCAATTACAATCCTTGCGTTGCAAGGATAACACGCACCGAGGCGTGTTTGTACGTACGATAACAATCTAATCAAAGCGGGCAAGCCGCGATAAGGAACAATGGAAATTTAGCACAACGAAGATATTTATCGCGCACATATAAGGATTTACAGGGGCTTTATTAACTTTGTGAAAGAAACAAGCTTGTTAAAGCGCTCATACCTTAATTTTATTGTCGGAAAAGACAAAAGTCTGAGAGGTCGCGCGGAATGCCGAGGGTACAATCCGCTTCGGGAACGGTTATTATAATTTTGCGTATCTCGCGTTTAACTGCATCTTCCTATGTAAGCACTTACACTTAAAGGAGCAATTTAAAAGAAACTCTTTCAGGAATTCTTCAGAACAACATTTTTTATCGCTTCTGGTTTTAACATTGCCACTTGGGCTTCATTCTCGCCACTTCGATTCAATAACTTTGGAAAAAAAAATTAGAACTGTTTTTTTACTTCATTTCATTTTTTTATACTCAAATTGATTTAACCATTTTTTTAACATTTTCTACACTTATTTAAATAGCAATGTTGGCAGTGTTTCTTTCTTGCAACATTTGAATCAACAGTTTTTTTATAAAAAGATGATAAATCAAACATGAATCATGCACTTACACTTAAAGGAGCAAATTAAAAGAAATCCTTTCAGGAATTCTTCAGAACAACATTTTTTATCGCTTCTGGTTCTAACATTGCCACTTGGGCTTCGTTCTCGCCACTTCGATTCAATATCTTTGGAAAAAAATTAGAACTGTTTTTTGCTACATTTCATTTTTTTATATTCAAATTGATTTAACCGTTTTTTTAACATTTTCTACACTTATTTAAATAGCAATGTTGGCAGTATTTCTTATTTGCAACATTTGAATCAACAGTTTTTTTATAAAAAAGATGGTAAATCAAACATGAATCATGAACTTTCACTTAAAGAAGCAATTTAAAAGAAACCCTTTCAGGAATTCTTCAGAACAACATTTCTTTATCGCTTCTGGTTTTAACATTGCCACTTGGGCTTCATTCTCGCCACTTCGATTCAATATCTTTGGAAAAAAATTAGAACTGTTTTTTTACTTCATTTCATTTTTTTATATTCAAATTGATTTAACCATTTTTTTAACATTTTCTACACTTATTTAAATAGCAATGTTGGCAGTGTTTCTTTCTTGCAACATTTGAATCAACAGTTTTTTTATAAAAAGATGGTAAATCAAACATGAATCATGCACTTACACTTAAAGGAGCAAATTAAAAGAAATCCTTTCAGGAATTCTTCAGAACAACATTTTTTTATCGCTTCTGGTTTTAACATTGCCACTTGGGCTTCGTTCTCGCCACTTCGATTCAATATCTTTGGAAAAAAATTAGAACTGTTTTTTTACTTCATTTCATTTTTTTATATTCAAATTGATTTAACCATTTTTTTAACATTTTCTACACTTATTTAAATAGCAATGTTGGCAGTGTTTCTTTCTTGCAACATTTGAATCAACAGTTTTTTTATAAAAAGATGGTAAATCAAACATGAATCATGCACTTACACTTAAAGGAGCAAATTAAAAGAAATCCTTTCAGGAATTCTTCAGAACAACATTTTTTTATCGCTTCTGGTTTTAACATTGCCACTTGGGCTTCGTTCTCGCCACTTCGATTCAACATCTTTGGAAAAAAAAATTAGAACTGTTTTTTTACTTCATTTCATTTTTTTATATTCAAATTGATTTAACCATTTTTTTAACATTTTCTACACTTATTTAAATATTAATGTTGCCAGTGTTTCCTTCTTGCAACATTTGAATCAACAGTTTTTTTATAAAAAGATGGTAAATCAAACATGAATCATGCATTTACACTTAAAGGAGCAATTTAAAAGAAACCCTTTCAGGAATTCTTCAGAACAACATTTTTTTATCGCTTCTGGTTTTAACATTGCCACTTGGGCTTCGTTCTCGCCACTTCGATTCAACATCTTTGGAAAAAAAAATTAGAACTGTTTTTTTACTTCATTTCATTTTTTTATATTCAAATTGATTTAACCATTTTTTTAACATTTTCTACACTTATTTAAATATTAATGTTGCCAGTGTTTCCTTCTTGCAACATTTGAATCAACAGTTTTTTTATAAAAAGATGGTAAATCAAACATGAATCATGCATTTACACTTAAAGGAGCAATTTAAAAGAAACCCTTTCAGGAATTCTTCAGAACAACATTTTTTTATCGCTTCTGGTTTTAACATTGCCACTTGGGCTTCGTTCTCGCCACTTCGATTCAACATCTTTGGAAAAAAAAATTAGAACTGTTTTTTTACTTCATTTCATTTTTTTATATTCAAATTGATTTAACCATTTTTTTAACATTTTCTACACTTATTTAAATATTAATGTTGCCAGTGTTTCCTTCTTGCAACATTTGAATCAACAGTTTTTTTATAAAAAAGATGGTAAATCAAACATGAATCATGCACTTACACTTAAAGAAGCAATTTAAAAGAAACCCTTTCAGGAATTCTTCAGAACAACATTTTTTATCGCTTCTGGTTTTAACATTGCCACTTGGACTTCATGTCCGCCACTTCGATTTAGTGATGGCCACTTGGACTTCATTCTCGTCACTTCGACTCAATATTTTTTTTTTAAATAGAACTGGTTTTTTGCATCGTTTTATTTTTCATATTCAAATTGATCTGACTTGGTAGGTCATGCATGAATTAGGTCGAAGTTCTTTTCATAATTCCACGTTTGGGTTGGCGTATTGACTATGATTTTTAGCCGAATCACACGTCTCTGGGACAAAACAATCAGATGCGTTTCTTGAATGCGTGCTCGATGTGTTGCCATCTCGTGATAACCCAATTTTATTGTGTTGGGTAGCCTGATTGTGTTTGAAGATTAGCTGAATTGAAACGCGTGGAATACAATGTACCGCTGTTGTCAGCAATTGTTCACGAGTAAATTGGTAACGTGTCGCTCTTGTTACTGCAGATTCTCATGTACTGATGCAACATACATTTATCCACATTGATGAGGTGCAGTGTGCAGGAAATGAACTAAAATGAATCTTTATACGAAAAAAGATTAAGCCTTGAATTTCTTGGATTAATAAACTCAAACTTCCTGCAAAACAACTTTTCAATGGTGTAAATTTGATGATAAAAACGCTCTAACTTCGCTGTCGCGTTTTTAATACTCATCAAATTTACACTCTTTTAAGTTTCTACGCAACAAGTTATCGTAAATTAATCAATAAATGGTATTACTAGCGAATAAAATTTGACGTCTCAAATGTGTCCAAATTTATCCAAATAAATTTTGACGTTTAATCGCTTCTGAATTTTTTTTTGCAATCATCATTGACGATTCTTCGACAAGCAAATAAATAATTTGTTTTAAAATCTATTTATTCAGATTAATAATCATTATTCAGGACATAATCATGCCGAATACGCTGCGTGCATGAAAACAGCTGATTAAATTTTTACGTTTTTTGCCATAAAGAAATATATGTTTGAATCTTCTTCTCAAAAGATTTAATTACTAATTATCCTGAAATTCATTCTCGCGAATTAATAACCAGCATTGTAGTTGATGTTAGTGAGGAAAATGTATTAAATTATAATTAAATTGCAATTCATTTTGCACAATGCCAGTCAACACGAGGTCTGAACAAGGATCTTGCTTAGTCACATTTTAATATTTTAAAATCCAGTTCCTGTGACTCAATTCCCACTGAAAACTTTCGTTCGCAATGCGTATAATTAATTTCCATCTCTCGTCGGTTTTGTTTTTTAATAAAAACAGTTTATTAATGCGCCTCGTATGAATTCATTAACTCCCATAAGCTTAATCCGATTAGCAACGTTAACAACCATGTAAACCGAATTAAAATAAATAAAAAACTAGTTGAATTCGTATTTTACTATTCTAATTCCCGCGTTTGCAGTACGCGTAACGCGAATTTACTGTATTAGGGCTTAGTTATAATTTCCAATTTGGCCGTAAAGCGAAGTTACGAGCCACCAAAGCAGTAAAGTCGCCTTTACCGCACCCAACCCGCGCACTGAATTTAATTTCACGACGCCAAAATATCGCAAATTTCAAGAAAAAGGGTGACTGATGGGCTTAACTCGGCTAAATTTAATATTTTAATGGGACGCCGCAAGTGCAAACCGAAACGTTGACACAGGCATTTCAGAGTTAATTAAAAGCTAAACCAAACAAAAATTGGGTCTTCGGCCAAGCAGCTAAATCCAAACCAAAACTCGTGAATTGTTAATTTTATAATTCCCTAATCTCGACTGTATTTGCTGCAATTTAATAATTAATTAATTTTCAAAATTGTTGTTTATAATCTCATTTAAAATCGTTTTTAAATCAGGAGGAGCTTTGGAACAAAGAAAAAAAATTCTTATAGGTAAGAAAATTTGGGCTTAAATTTCAAATTGTGCATTCTTAATTTTGGCCCAGGAATTGGTCATTCTTAATTTTTAGAACGTTGATTCTTCGTGACAAATTCAAGAATGGGTCGCACTAATTTTAAGAACTTTTACAAGTTTTACATTTAATAATAAGTCACGTTGATTTCAAGAACTTTTATTTAATTACTTAAGAATGTTCATAATTAATGTGTTTTCTTATTTAAGAATTTAAGATGGCATTCTTATTATATTAAATAAGCACTTATAAATACAATAATTTTTTTCTAATTTTTATGAATTGTAGAGTGGAATGCTTGAATTGAAGGAATTTAGAACATAAAGTTATTTCTCATACATATTTTTATTAGTAGGTGAAAATTTAACATCACATCACATCCTGTTTAAAAATACATTTTCAGTTTAAGAACCACATTATCATTTGGTAACAGATGAGTGCGAAAGTCGATACATCGAATGTCAACGTTTGGTGTTGTTAGGTTTCGCGAAATGAAGTTGGAACTTTGTAAACATTACTTTGTTGTGTGTTGCGCTCTTGAGATTTTTCAGGCGTTTTTCTCTTGTATGTGTGAAAACTGGTAACTCCGATTTTACCATTTTTGTATACAAAATTCGGGAGACGAGGATTGAATTAAAAGTAACGTCAATACCTTGTTTCTGGGCAATTCCACGCTAAGAATTTCTCAAGGTAAAAGGAAAATGTTTCAAAAAAATTATAAAGCTGTCAAATTACGCACGAGTGCGTAATTTTTTTAGTTTTTTTAGTTTGATTTCAAGAATGTTTTCCTATTTGTCAAATTTAACAACGGGTCATTCTTAATTTCTAGAACGTTGATTCTTCGTGACAAATTCAAGAATGGGTCTCTCTAATTTTAAGAACTTTTATAATTTTACATTTAAAAATAGGTCAAGTTGATTTCAAGAACTTTTATTTAATTACTTAAAAATGTTCTTAATAATATGTTTTCTTATTTAAGAATTGAAGATGGCCTTATTATTATATTCAATAAGAACTTGTAAATACAATAATTTTTTTCTCATTTTTATGAATTGTAGAGTGGAATGCTTGAATTGAAGGAATTTTAGAATATAAAGTTATTTCTCATACATATTTTTATTAGTAAGTGAAAATTTAACATCACATCACATCCTGTTGAAAAATACATTTTCAGTTTAAGAACCACATTATCATTTGGTAACAGATGTAAGTATATGAAATGGAAGTTCGTCGAGGTCATTAGCCTTCTCAATGAATTTTGGCCGCCACGCAAATAAATTGTTTTTCTCTCAAGAAATAATTGGCCAAAATCTACATCAATCTAAAAAGAAATAAACAAAATGCTTACATTGTACCATGAATATATTATTATAAAAATTTACCAATATAGACCAGTTTCAATGCTTCATTAATGACCATTTGTCTATAAACAATGATTTTTGGTGTCTTTCCACTTTATGCAGATTTCCTTTCCACAAATCCACGTAATTCAGCCACGCTTGGTTTTGTTAAATTCTTACAAAGAACTCTACATAAAAAAAGTAAAATTTGTTATAAGATAGATATAACACTAATTGTATAAAAGAAAATCAAAATTATTTCTTTACCTTCATCGTTACTATTAATTCTGTTATAGAAGCAACTGGTTTGCATGTCTCTTCCTTTTTATATCTCTTCTTACTGTTCGTTCCTACGAAAATAAACTAAAAAACAATTTATTTAATAGTTGTTACATTGAAAAAACTTTTAAAAAATTCATTTGGTAAGGTAAAAGTGTGGGAAAAATTATAATTGCAACAAATTTATTTACATGCGAATTTATCACACAAAGAATTAGAAAATCCCCATAATTTCAGTACCATTTTTAGAAATGGTCTTTGAAGCTGATCATTTTATTGATCGACATTTATTAATATTGTGAATTAACATCTTCATTTCGGTGCATTAAACCACTTGTATATTTCCCATTTCTTTACAACTAAACATTCACTAATTATGTAAGTTACTAAAAATTCACTTTACAATAAAAATACAGAAAATGCACACCGTAATATGTATTTTCTTACTGCAAGCCGAGTTTTGTATTTCAACTAAATTTGTAAGAAATTCTAAAGTAATTTATCTATTGTCAGTAAACAGTCCTTTGCAAAGAAATGTTGGTCATAAAGCAATTTACAACATTCCATACAATTAAATAATTAAATCCGCACAGCTGGACCTAACGCTCGTTGCAAACAGTGAGGTCACCACAAAATAAAAATCCCCTTTCTTAAACCAAAACGGTAATTTGCTTGCTTTATTATCATAGCTGCTAACATTTTATAAAAACTATTTTCTCAGTGCATTTGGAATGTTTTGAAGATGACAAGGCAAGTGACTGAGCACAAATGCAACAAAAACAATAAATCACACAGTCCAAGGTCCTAAAGTCATTTACTCAAGAGATTCCAAGCTATTGACTCAATCAGTTTACACACAATAAATTTCAAAATACGCACAAAAATAAACAAGCCGGATGATCTCGATATTACAAAAAAAAAATTAATTTATACCGAATTTCTCGCTTTCTGTTTCAAATTAAATCTTGTAAAATCTTCATTGCGCAAGAAGCAGGTAAACACAGCCTGTCCTTGAACATTGCTCGACAGAATCATTTTTTCACAAATTTCTTGAATTGGAGTAGGGATGTGATAACGCTATCGATCATCAAAATAGGCAATTCACGATAAAAGGATTTAATGTCATTACACTCTTCTTGTGTTAAAGTGCGTGCAGTCTTATTTAGAAAAGGGTGAGTGAGGTTCAAAATTTTTTTTTTTTAATAGAACATGTTGAATTAATACGAGACAATTTCAAGTGTGTAACTTTTTCATGTAATCTCATAAAAGTTTTTGACAAGTTTATGATTGTGCCAATTCACACATCCTATCAGTCAATTTTAGAATTAATTAACGGCGGACATTAAACGCACTTCAATTTTCGTTATTAATTAACTGTAATCGCAGTTATTATTAATAATGACAATTAGTGTCCAATATTGTGCTGTCCTTTGGTGGCCAGCTAAACTCATCATCGATGACGGTTTCCGCCCCACAATCTACTTTAATAATTAAAACTTTTATTTAATCAATATGTGTAACTACAATCAATATTTTTGTTCGGGTTCAGGTTATCACTGTTGTTGTATGTTTAACGATAACAGCCGGATTGTTCAGATTAAATCAACTTACCGATCTCAAAAAAGTGTAATTTTTAATACATGTAAAACCCAATTTCTTTTTGTACCTTTATTTTTAATTTTAAAAGGGAAGTCGATATTTCATCTTACAGAGAATACCAATCTACTTTGAGCTGACCCAAAGCCATAATTAACCAAATTATTAATTAAAACAGCAAATTCCGAAATTTCTGTTTATGCCTTCAGTTATCAAATTTTGTATTAAAATATTTTGGACTCGTAGATTCGACTTTTTTATTTTGAGCTGTTTTTTGTGTTTTTTGATTTATTCAATGTTTTTTAGATCAAGAACCGAAATTAAAGTAGCTAATTTTTCCGGATTTTCGAGCTACGTCAAAAAGATTTACAACGTCGCAGCAGGTAATTATGGTTTCCCAGCAGGGATACTTTAACAGCAATAATATCCGAAATAGTTTTAAAGCCAGGTTTCGTTTTCAAACAGTATATTTGAAATAATTTATAGTAAAGACTTTTTTTAAAAACAAGCTTTTATTAAGACGTAGTAAAAATTTAAAACTAATTTTGATATTGACCTAAATGATTAAAAATAAAGACACATTTTAATAAAAGGTTGTTATAATGAAACAGTTTTTTTACTATAAATTATTTTTTAGTCTTGCACAATTTTAATTTTTATTATCTACATTAACTTAATAGGATATAAATTCAACTATAAGGTCATATTAATTTTAAAAATCGCTCGTGCAGACCCCTTTAAATAAAAGAAAGAGAGTGAGCTTAAATTATAATTTTTTCAAAAAAAAATGTTTGACTTTTTTATCCCACATTAATTTAAAAATATATACTGTTGTGGTAATAACTTATAATAAGCTAAAACTACAATTTTCTGTAAAAAAAAACATTGCGCGTTAAGGGGTTATGTCAAAAGAATGTGAAATTGAATTTAAAAATTAAGCTTAAATTGTAATTTTTTAATTAATTAAGCTAATTTCCAAAATATCAATTTGGGGCTTGGTCAAGTCGTGCATAACGCGGTCCAATTTTCTGTAAACAAAAACTGTGCTTAAGGGGTTAATCTTTTACTCATTGTGTTTTAATTTATTAATAAATATTAGTCCTTTCGAATACAAAATTCAACATCTGTTCCGAGTTCTGAACAGAATTTTCCAAAGTAATAAAATTTTATGACGTTCGACAATACAACCTTTCTTCAGACAGGTTATTTGGCCTAAAATTTTACCTTCAGTCAGCTGCATTCCATTATCTGTTTGTTCGCATATCGTAACAAATTGACAAAAAATACAGTAACCGCAAAATTATTAAAAGAACGCGTACATTTCAAAATAAAGATTCTGATTATGCTGATATGGAGATAGATGATATTCCGGATATGTCATTAACAGAATTTGAAACGGCTAAAAATCAATTTTTAAAAACGATTTACGATATAAATATAAATTACGTTGAAAAAAATACCCCGAATCAACATACTAACCCATTTTGACCTAATTTAAGACATTGCAGAGTAACAGGCAGTAATAACAAAACTTCTTTACTAACAATAAGTAAATAAAATTGTTAATTGTTATTTTACTTTAAATTATATCGTTCTAAATTTATTGAAGATTCAAAAATTTTCGCATCTGTTGAATTGATATATTGAAATGCAACTTCGCGAAAGCCGTTTTCATTGTTACACATAGATCTATTATCCACTGCACTTTATCCTAATTATAGTGAGATCTGAAGTATAAAAAAGTTTGAAGTGTTGCCTGTATTAAGGCGTACTCTAAAGCAATAAATTGCATTTGTCAACAATCTTTATAGTGGAGCAGCCTTAAGCCATGCCATGTCATGCCAAGGTCATTTTTATTTCCCTGGTGCATAGGCTGTAATTAGTATCTTCTGAATGAGAACCTGTTCCCACATCAGTTCCTATCGCACAGTGGTTCTCGTCAAGTAAAATTTATTGTTTTAGTCCTTTGCAGAACATCAGAGAAGAATGGAAATAATTACAACAATTTTATTATTATGTCTAATGGTATTGCCATCTTACTATCTTCTGATATCTTACAAAAAAAGGCAAGCAATTGCGAAATACATCGATTTGTTACCGGGACCTGCAAGCTATCCCTTGGTGGGAACCCTGTTGCCACTTTTATTCCTAAAAAAAAATGGTAAGTGCCTATTTTTTGTTTTGTTGTTAAACGCGCTCCTGGCATGAAATTGCGTTCAATTTGCACAGTTGTTGTTTATTTATTTGATTAAATGATAAGATGGTGCTGATTAAAGTGTTAAATAAACATGACTCTACTTTATCAAGTGCTATTTTTAAAAATTAAAATAAAACCATAGCAAGTTTTATAAAAATGGATTTTTCTGCCTTTGAGGATTTACGGTGGGAATCTGGATTTCACTACACTTTTTGTTGGTCTATTAAAACGTGCGGTTTTGAACATTAAACGGCGATGATACTTCACGTCAAGTAAAAAACAGGTCGTAACAAATCACGAATAAAGTGCTGAAGCTTGAAAAAAAGACGATATAAAAATTCGCATCCTTCCTGCTTCTTATCTGTGTTATTAATGTGCGATTATGCCACCCTGAAACGCATCTGTCAACCCGCACCCGTCACCCGCTGATAGCGCATAATTTATATCTGCTTTTAATCTATCGATCACTTCTTGCATTAAAATGAAAAACGCACAAACGTGCAAAATCTGCTTCGTTAAGTTCAATTTCAAAATCGACTGAAAAATTGAAAGAGGAATTAGTGGTTTCAAAAATTGGCATTCAATAGTTGCCATTTGGACTTCATGCTCGCCACTTGGACTTAATGTCACTTAAGTTTCACATTTTTCACTAAGATTTCATTTGAACTGAATACTAATCGATTGAATATTTAATATTTGTTTTTAATTTTTACTACTTCCATCGTAATCAAGTAATAAATTAAAGTTAAATTATAATGACACCGATTTTCCTTTAATTTCAACATCTTACAATCTATAAAGGTTAGATTTTCAAAATTGTTTATTTAATATTTGTCACTTGGACTTCATAATCGCCACTCGATGTTAATACCTGCCAATTGGACTTAACGTCATTTGGATTTTATATTTTCACTTAGGTTTCATTTGGACTGAATACTAATCGATCGAATATTTAATATTTGTTTTTAATTTTTACTACTTCAATTGGAATCAAGTAATAAATTAAAATTAAATTATAATGACACTGATTTTCCTTTAATTTCAACATCTTACAATCTATAAAGGTTCGATTTTCAAACTGTCTATTTAATATTTGTCACTTGGACTTCATGCTCGCCACTTGAATTTCATATTTTCACTAAGATTTCATTTGGACTGAATACTAATCGATTGAATATTTAATATTTGTTTTTAATTTTTACTACTTCCATTGGAATCAAGTAATCGATTAAAATTAAATTATAATGAAACTGATTTTCCTTTTATTTCAACATCTTACAATCTATAAAGGTTAGATTTTCAAAATTGCCTATTTAATATTTGTCACTTGGACTTCATGCTTTCCACTTGAACTTAATACTTGCCATTTGGAGTTAATGTCACTTGAATTTCATATTTTCACTAAGATTTCATTTGGACTGAATACTAATCGATTGAATATTTAATATTTGTTTTTAATTTTTACTACTTCCATTGGAATCAAATAATAAATTTAAATTACATTATAATGACACTGATTTTCTTGTAATCTCAACATATTACAATCTATAAAGGTTAGATTTTCAAACTGTGTATTTAATATTTGTCACTTGGACTTCATGCTTTCCACTTGAACCTAATACTTGACATTGGGACTTAATGTCACTTGAATTTCATATTTTCACTAAAATTTAATTTGGACTGAATACTAATCGATTGAATATTTAATATTTGTTGTTAATTTTTACTACTTCCATTGGAATCAAGTAATCAATTAAAATTAAATTATAATGACACTGATTTTCCTTTAATTTCAACATCTTACAATCTATAAAGGTTTCATTTTCAAAATTGTCTATTTAATATTTGTCACTTGAATTTCATGTTTGCCACTTGAACTTAATACTTTCCATTTGGACTTAATGTCACTTGAATTTCGTATTTTCACTAAGATTTCATTTGGACTGAATACTAATCGATCGAATATTTAATATTTGTTTTTAATTTTTACTACTTCAATTGGAATCAAGTAATAAATTAAAATTAAATTATAATGACACTGATTTTCCTTTAATTTCAACATCTTACAATCTATAAAGGTTCGATTTTCAAACTGTCTATTTAATATTTGTCACTTGGACTTCATGCTCGCCACTTGAATTTCATATTTTCACTAAGATTTCATTTGGACTGAATACTAATCGATTGAATATTTAATATTTGTTTTTAATTTTTACTACTTCCATTGGAATCAAGTAATCGATTAAAATTAAATTATAATGAAACTGATTTTCCTTTTATTTCAACATCTTACAATCTATAAAGGTTAGATTTTCAAAATTGCCTATTTAATATTTGTCACTTGGACTTCATGCTTTCCACTTGAACTTAATACTTGCCATTTGGAGTTAATGTCACTTGAATTTCATATTTTCACTAAGATTTCATTTGGACTGAATACTAATCGATTGAATATTTAATATTTGTTTTTAATTTTTACTACTTCAATTGGAATCAAGTAATAAATTAAAATTAAATTATAATGACACTGATTTTCCTTTAATTTCAACATCTTACAATCTATAAAGGTTCGATTTTCAAACTGTCTATTTAATATTTGTCACTTGGACTTCATGCTCGCCACTTGAATTTCATATTTTCACTAAGATTTCATTTGGACTGAATACTAATCGATTGAATATTTAATATTTGTTTTTAATTTTTACTACTTCCATTGGAATCAAGTAATCGATTAAAATTAAATTATAATGAAACTGATTTTCCTTTTATTTCAACATCTTACAATCTATAAAGGTTAGATTTTCAAAATTGCCTATTTAATATTTGTCACTTGGACTTCATGCTCGCCACTTGAACTTAACAGTTGCCATTTGGACGTAATGTCACTTGAATGTCATATTTTCACTAAGATTTCATTTGGACTGAATACTAATCGATTGAATATTTAATTGGTTTTTAATTTTTACTACTTCCTTTGGAATCAAGTAATAGATTAAAATTTAATTATAATGAACCTGATTTTCCTTTAATTCCAACATCTCACAATCTAAAATAGTTAGATTTTCAAAATTGTGTATTTAATATTTGTCACTTAGACTTCACGCTTGCCATTTGGACTTAATGTCACTTGAATTTCATGTTTTCACTAAGATTTCATTACCACTTGAATATTTAATATTTATTCCATTATTATTATTATTAAATCCAAGTGGCACTGATTTTCTTTTAATTTCAAGGTTTAAACGTGAAATATTATGAGTAAAAACAACTATTTAGGTTCGTGCTTATACAGTAAGCTAATTAAATGGGGAAGCTTTCAACAACCGCACCTGTAATGAGGGTAATTTTTCCAAGAAAAGTTGATAAGCCAGAAACGCCTAGATTTGCGTGCCGACTCGTAAAATCGGGCTGAATACCGACAGTGGAGCGATAGATCAACGTTACATATCACGTCCAAGATTCGAAGATAAAAGTTAATTAAAATGTTTGTGTCAGTTCCCCAGAGAAAGTTAAATAACAAATGCGTCGTAGGTAATTACGGCATTATCTCCGAAACAATGTACAGAGTGATTTATTTAAAAACTCCCAAACGCAAGGGCGCAATTTTTCAAAATAAATAATTACGCATTGTTCGGCCCTATTTACAAGGACGTCTTTCGCGCGGAAAAGTGCGGCTGCGGGAAAATCCAATTTATTGCCAGGGCGGCGGAAAAGTTCGAAAATTAGGCCACTGGAACTTGGCGAATAAGCCCGGATAAATTTATTTGCCGCACGACTGTTGCAGTCAATTGCCGAAACATTTATCGAACAGAGGCGGGCTGAATCGCTAAATGGCTGTCTGTTCGCTGGAAAAGATGTATTTTTTTTAATTTTCAGACTTGTTCCAAGCTCAACGAAAACGAGTAGCCCAGTTTAAGCCCTTATTCAGGACTTGGTCGGGCAATAACCCTGCAGTGCATCTCATGAAACCTGAGCATCTGGAGGTAAAGATAACAATGTCGATTTTAGCAGTTGTAAAGGCAATATTACACACTAGTGAGTTTTGGTTTACCAAAAACTTTCATCCACATAAATTTAAATCGTACTTATTATTTTCGGGTTGTACTAACGACTGTTTACAGTCATAAATCATTACTTTTACTATTAAAATTCCAATATAAACGAATTTTAGACTAATTATAGCTTTTGGAATATTTTTTGCTTTGAATATTTTTGTCTAAATCGTACTGACTCCGAAAAGTGAAATTTGACGAAATTAACATTTAAAACTGGAAATTTCTAGCCTTATACCAGAGTCATACGTGCATCAAATAACTTTCAATTAAAGTTCAATTTTGAGGGAGTGATGGGACACCCGGTACATCACGTATCATGTTACTAAATTAACCCTTCAGTAGGCGCCTGTTATTTTGTTACACGAGTAGGCGCGTGGATTACATGTGTAACCCATTTTAATTATTTATTATTGTGTTAACAAAATATTTTGTTATTATTTTTTTTAAGATAATGATACTTTAATACCTTTTCTAACTGTAAAAAAAAATTGTCTTGAAGTAAATTTATAACCGTTTGACATAAATAAAATTAGAACTCTCCAAAATGGCAACGCTAACGTAGTAGCGACGGAAAATTTAATATACAAACATACAAAAAATTATGATCACTTTATTTATGAAACAAGATTCCTATAACTATTACAAATAAGTTTTCGTACCAGAATTAAAGAACAAAATACCCCTGTTAAAAAAAATTGAAGTTACAGTAACATTTCAACCTGTATTTTCGACACAACTCACACAAATGTCTAACAAATGGTCTTTACACATCCAATTATTACATATTTTACGCCATCTTCTTGTAGATTTATTCCTAACTCGACCAAATTCTTAACAAGGTCCTAAAGGTCCTCGTCGTTCTTGAGGCACTGCCGTTGATCTTGATGGTTGACCTAACAGAATCTTTGCACGTCTGGATTCAATTTCTCTGCCGCTTGTTTCGTATTTTTCTTTAATTCAAATTTAAAAGTGAACCAAGTTCAAGTTCAGTAGTTAGAAAAAACAATTTCCCGTCAGATAAAAATTAAAATAATTCTCGAAAATTCTCGGCGAAAAAATCTTGTCAAGCGCTAAATCAGAGAAAAGTGTTGACGGTTTTCTTACTTGTTAATACAATTTGAAAAAAATTGCATTATTTACGGCCACGAAAAAAAAGGAATTTTAACGCCATAAGAAAAACACATTTTTTATATTTAAGGGCCTGTTTTTCAGATTCCAAGTTTCCGAATATGATTGTGTTGGCAATGCACAATCTGGAATATTGTCAAGTTCAGTTCGTAAGCGCATTTGTTCATGTGTCAATTTAAAATGTAAAAAATAATATAGTCTTTGACGAGGAAAGTTGGCAATATTTAAAATTTTCGGCATTACCAATAACAAACAACTATCGGCATATATGAATATTTCTGTTATTAGTGAATCAACTAAATCGAAGGAAAATGTACTTCCTTATCTGATTTACGTTTATAATAAAATAAAATCAACGTAGCCGATCAAATTTTGAATTCAATTGAATGCAGCCAAACCAATAATTTACTAAATATTGCTGCATCAACATCAACAATAACATCCACCAATATTAATACAAAAGTGACGCAGCTGCATTTTAATAATTGCACCGTCAATAATATAACTGTAAATCAAAAAGAATAATTGTGAAATTTCCTTTTTTTGTTAATTAATTAATTTTCAGATATCGATAACTCAGTTCTATGTTGTAACAACTAAAAAAAACTCATTTTTGTGTTAAGCACATCATTCAAACGGAAAAGTGTATTTTATTCAATTCAAAAGAGTTACAAGTCAATTTTCAAAATTCGTTTCTAGATGACTCACAAAACGAAACTTTGTGCAAAGTTCAATAGTGTAACAGCTCAACTTTTTTTGTAAATTTTTAGAAGTGTAAGTGTTATTAAGGCAATCATAAATGAATAATTATTAAGTATGCCAATTATTATCCGTAAATTCCTTAGCACAAAAAAGTTATAATGAAGTCAAGAAAAGTATTATTTTTTTTAAATGCGATTATCTCAAAACTTGAATTTTTGACTTGTTACATTATGGAACTGAGGTATCGATATTTGTTTTTTTACAAGTTTAATACATTTAATACATTTTAAAAATAAAGCGCTTGTTTTTTAAAATTATGACTGGATGTAGAAGAAATAGTGTATGGAACTCACATTTAATGGCTATTAAGACACTCATATTCATCTTAATAGCTATCATTAAATGCTCATTGCATAATATACTATTTTTCGCCACCTAGGCGATAAGAAAAAAATTGCTTGATGAAATAATCCGGTAGAATAGTGTTTTTCAGGAAGGTACTTGAAAAATGGTTGCGTTATAAGCAAAACCAAAATAGCATTGGAAATAAGAACACTGAATTACTTATGTAATCCACGCGCCCACTCCAGGGTTAAAGTAAATTTCATTTTTTCACTAAGATTTCATTTGGACTGCATATAAATCGATTGAATATTTAATATTTGTTTTTAATTTTTACTACTTCCATTGGAATCAAGTAATAAATTTAAACTAAATTATAATGACACTGATTTTCTTCTAATTTCAACATCTTACAATCTATAAAGGTTAGATTTTCAAAATTGCCTATTTAATATTTGTCACTTGGACTTCATGCTCGCCACTTGAACTTAACAGTGGCCATTTGGACTTAATATCACTTGAATTTCTTATTTTCACTAAGATTTCATTTGGACTGAATACTAATTGATTGAATATTTAATATTTGTTTTTAATTTTTACTACTTCCATTGGAATCAAGTAATAGATTAAAATTAAATTATAATGAACCTGATTTTTCTTTAATTCCAACATCTCACAATCTAAAAAAGTTAGATTTTCAAAATTGTGTATTTAATATTTGTCACTTGGACTTCACGCTTGCCACTTGGACTTAATACTTGCTATTTGGATTTAATGTCACTTGAATTTTATATTTTCACTAAGATTTCATTTGGACTGAATACTAATCGAATGATTATTTAATATTCGTTTTTAATTTTTACTACTTTCATCGGAATCAAGTAATAAATTAAGATTAAATTATAATGACACTGATTTTCTTCTAATTTCAACATCTTACAATCTATAAAGGTTAGATTTTCAAAATTGTCTATTTAATATTTGTCACTTGGACTTCATGCTCGCCACTTGGACTTAATACTTGCTATTTGGATTTAATGTCACTTGAATTTTATATTTTCACTAAGATTTCATTTGGACTGAATACTAATCGAATGATTATTTAATATTCGTTTTTAATTTTTACTACTTTCATCGGAATCAAGTAATAAATTAAAATTAAATTATAATGACACAGGTTTTCCTTTAATTTCAACATCTTACAATCTATAAAGGTTAGATTTTCAAAATTGCCTATTTAATATTTGTCACTTGGACTTCATGCTCGCCACTTGCACTTAATGTCACTTGAATTTCATATTTTCACTAATTGTAAGATTTCATCTGGACTGAATACTAATCGATTGAATATTTAATATTTGTTTTCAATTTTAATCCTGTAGAATAGTGTTTTTCAGGAAGGTACTTGAATAATGGTTGCGTCATAAGCAAAACCAAAATATCATTGAAAATAAGAACACTGAATTACATATGTAATCCACGCGCCCACTCCAGGGTTAAAGCAAATTTCATTTTTATCTGAAATTGTTCATTGTAATTTTAACTTTCTTTGCTGAGTTTTTTCTTGTTGTTTGAGTGTGTAATCTCCGGGAAATCCGACCCGCTCGATGAGCTGTACTGAGCTCGCAAAGCGTTAATGTTGTCGCAGTGATCTTCGCAAATAATTCAGGAAGCTGCTATCTTTTTTGCATAAAATTTTTTCGACTTATATTAAATCCACGCATGAGTCAGTGACAAAGCCCGCGCTAAATTTCAGCTCGTCATGAATAATTCCGTTCAGATTAATAAAGGCAACCTCTACCGATTCCTCGTACCATGGCTGGGGGAAGGCCTTCTGACAAGCACCGGTACGACGCGAAGCCTGACTGTCAAACCGAAATAAAGCGCGAATTAATATTTCAGGGTCGAAATGGCACCGCAATAGGAAGTTAATAACGCCGACTTTCCACTTCCAAATTCTCGAAAATTTCATGGAAGTATTCGCAGAGAAGGGAGAACTGCTTGCCGATCAGCTTCGAGCCAAAGCTGACGGGAAAGTGTTTGACGTTTATCCCTTTATAACCAGATGCGCGCTGGATATTATATGCGGTAAGTGTTTTAATACCTATCACTCGTTAGTGCAGTGGCGGCTCGTGCTGCAGAGGATCAGAACTGACAAAAAATTAACTTCGTTTGTATTTAATTTATAAAACGTAATATTGAAAAAATTGAATTTTAACAATAGAGAATCCAACAAACCAGTTAAGTTTTGTCGTGGTTTCAGTGGAGAGAACCATTGTTTTTATACTGGGATATTCGAGGCAGTGCACAGAACTGCTTGAAACGCCCCCACTATCCCCCTCGCGTCCTGCACATACCCAAACTCTTTCGCTAGTTTAATGCTCTTTGTGTGCTGTATTTCACGCAGTTCTGTTTCAGAATCGGATGTTGTTACGTGCGGTTTTTCGTTTTGTGGCTTTGTCGTTGTAAATTTTGATTTTATACTTTCGCGTTCATGTATTGTATTAGGTTTTTTTGACAATGGATGTTGTGGACAATTTGATTAACTTTAAGCGATTCGTGAAGTATAGTTACGAAGAAAAAATAGATTTGAAAAATAAAGGTCGACCGCTGCCGGACATTATTATTGAAACAAGCGGTATTAGCCGTGGAAAACCATATAAACGTCAGTTCAACAAGGAAATTTATGCAAGGAATAACTGGATTTGTGGCTGCAATAAGAAAAATGAAATTGTTTGCTTTCCATGTTTGCTTTTTGGTGGAGATAAAGCATGGACACAGGTAGGAGTGACTGATTTAGTACAGTTGAGTGAAAAAATAAAAAAGGAAAACTTCAAAAGTCTTCACAATTCAATGGAGTTAGCAATATTAGGAACAATCAACCTCCAATCTGCTGATTTTGCATTTATTTATTTATATTATACATCCAAAACAGTGATAGCAAAAATTCCAAACGCCGCATTTAACCCGCCAGATTTCGGACGTTATGTTTACGTGAGGTTTTTCGTTTTATGGCTTTGTCGTTGTAAACTTTGATTTTATACTTTCTCGTTCGTGTATTGTATTAGGTTTTTTTTGGCAATGGATGTTGTGGACAATTTGATTAACTTTAAGCGATTTGTGAAGTATGGTTACGAAGAAAAAATAGATTTGAAAAATAAAGGTCGACCGCTGCCGGACATTATTATTGAAACCAGCGGTATTAGTCGTGGAAAACCATATAAACGTCAGTTCAACAAAGAAATTTATGCAGGGAATAACTGGATTTGTGGCTGCAACAAGAAAAATGCTCTTTTTTGCTTTCCATGTTTGCATTTTGGTGGAGATAAAGCATGGACGCAGGTAGGAGTGACTGATTTGGTACACTTGAGTGAAAAAATAAAAAAAGAAAACTCCAAAAGTCTTCACAATTCAATGGAGTTAGCAATATTAGGAACAATCAACATCCAATCTCCAATCTGCTGATATTGCATTTATTTATTTATATTACGCATCCGAAACAGTGATAGCAAAAATTACAAACGACGAATTTAACCCGCCAGAGCTGACTCGAAATAAATTTTATTCGCGGCTAACGCCCTGTTTGATAGGCACTGGTTTATAGCGCGTTATCAACTACTTATCGGTATCTCAATACGATTCAAAATATATCAACTAAAGTCGCCGCTTATTGTATGCAAGCAATGCGTAAACTTTACGCATCGATACAATTTCAGTGTTAACAGCCTTGTCTGTGATTTCTATTGAAAAGATATTTCTGTCCAAAATTAAAAATTGTAATGAAAAGGTCAGTGATAAATTTGCCACTAAGAAAGACCGCAGGATCGATCTGATCTACAAAAAATAGATAAGTTTAAATAAAAACACGACCCTAATTATATGAGATGCAAATTACAGAACACCTGTTTTATTGTACCACGAGCCGCCACTGCTCGGTAGTGGCTCGAAATAACACGACTAAACAAATATTTGTGTCAGCTGACTGGAATGCTATTTTCCGACGACAAGTCGGTTGTAAAGTGCAATAATATTCCGACGGTTGGGGTGGGGTAACTACTTCTAAATTTGTATTCCATTTCCGGAAATGCTTTTCGGGGTAAATACATTCGTGGCCGCTTTGTGCGGCGCAATTTAAGTGTCGCTTAATATCGCCTATGAAATTTATGTCTTTGTATAAAATCATAATAAATGTAAAGTCGAGGAAATAGGTGCATAAATTGAGTCGTTTGTACTTCAGATTCAGCAACTTTGAGATCAGTTATGTCAATGGCGCAATTGCAAGAAATTATTTAATAATATTGTTTTTTAGTTATTCCGAAGTTCGCAAAAAGCTGTGGCTCGCAATTCGGTTCGAATTTGAATGAAAACTAATGAAAGTTGGGCTTTAGGCCCCCAATTGTCAAGAGGCCCCGCCTTATTCTAGTAAACGTTTTTTTGCATCTCGATAAGTTTTATTGTTCCTGGGTGTCGCCAACTTCCGCAAAATCAACATTCACTGCAACAGGGGGTAATTTGGGGTAACGGGTAAAAATTCCAAATCCTCAGTTCGCTAATAGAACCGGAAATTATCATTAATCAATGTCAGAATGGACTGTAAGAACACATTGTCTCATAAACTGTAACCATCACATTATTTGGAGAGTTTTTAAATTGCTCAGGGTAATTTAGGGTAAAGGGTAGAAAAATTTTAAAACGTCAAATTGCTAATAGAACCAGAAATTAGCATTAATCAATGTTAGAATGGACTGTAAGAACACATTACTTAATAAATTTCGATCGTCACTTTATTTGGAGAGTTTTCAAATTGCTCAGGGTAATTTAGAGCAAAGGGTAAAAATTTTAAAACGTCAAATTGCTAATAGAACCAGAAATTAGCATTAATCAATGTCAGCATAGACTGTAAGAACACATTACTTAATAAACTTCCATAGTCACATTATTTGGAGAGTTTTGAAATTGCTCAGGGTAATTTAGGGTAAAGGGTAGAAAAATTTTAAAACTTCAAATTGCTAATAGAACCAGAAATTAGCATTAATCAATGTTAGAATGGACTGTAAGAACACATTACTTAATAAATTTCGATCGTCACATTATTTGGAGTGTTTTGAAATTGCTCAGGGTAATTTAGGGTAAAGGGTAGAAAAATTTTAAAACGTCAAATTGCTAATAGAACCAGAAATTACCATTAATCAATGTCAGCATAGACTGTAGGAACACATTACGTAATAAACTTCCAAAGTCACATTATTTGGAGTGTTTTCAAATTGCTCAGGGTAATTTAGGGTAAAGGGTAGAAAAATTTTAAAACTTCAAATTGCTAATAGAACCAGAAATTAGCATTAATCAATGTTAGAATGGACTGTAAGAACACATTACTTAATAAATTTCGATCGTCACATTATTTGGAGAGTTTTCAAATTGCTCAGGGTAATTTAGAGTAAAGGGTAAAAATTTTAAAACGTCAAATTGCTAATAGAACCGGAAATTACCATTAATCAATGTCGGAATGAACTGTAAAAGCACATTACTTAATAAACTTCGATCGTCAACTTATTTGGAGAGTTTCGGGGTAATTTAGTTTAAAGGGTAAACATTCAAAATCGTCAAATTGCTAATAAAAGCAAAAATTACCATTAATCGATGTCAGAATGAACTGTAAGAACACATTATTTAGTAAATTTCGATCGTCACATTATTTGTAGAGTTTTTCAATCGCTGGAGGTAATTTAGGGTAAAGGGTAAAAATTAAAATCATCAAATTACCATTAATCCATGTCAGAATGGATTATAGGGACACATTACTTAATAAACTTTGACTGTTACATTATTTGGAAAGTTTTTAAATTGCTGGGGGTAATTTAGGGTAAAGGGTAAAAATTAAAAATTGTCAAATTGCTAAAGAAATTGGAAATTGCCATTAATCGACTACAAGCACACATTACTTAGTAAACTTTGACCGTCACATTATTTGGAGAGTTTTGAAGTTGCTGAGGGTAATTTAGGGTAACGTGTTGCAATTTGCATGCCACTGACTGTAACATGGACGTAAATTAAAAAGCGTAAATACATATTTGATTAAGAAATACCTCTGGCGCAAAAGAAATTAATTTTCTGGCCGGATTAGAAAAGAAATCAAAACCGAAGGCGCTGTAGCGTCTAACCCCTAAAATATTAGCCAAATCCACTTTCATTTATTATTTCATATACGCGCGCGTGGGGACAATCTTTTTTATTACGTGCGCATATGAACCGACGTGTATTTTCAAATAAATTCGACGCAATTTTCCTGCGGCGCTCACGCACCGTCTACGCATTGCGCGCGGTCCGCCGGTGTTTTATTCACATCGTAAATCCGAGATTCACGGCTTCAGAAACGCAAAACGTAGCCTCGCAATTGCTCCAAATTTAATATACATCAGAATAAAACTTAGGTTTAGTAGTAAGCTGCAAGGCGAATAATTGAAATAACACAGAGAGAAAAGAAGTGAAAAATTTGTTAATAACAAGGCAACTTCGTTAACTATTAACAAATATTTATTGATATTTGGCCCAACAAATGTTTATTTACGATTAACAGACAGTCTATTAATACGATTTCAATTAGCTAATTTACTTCTACACATTGTTATTTATAATAAAGTAAGCAATTATTGAAAATAAAAAAGAATTTGATAATAGTTAACACACGTTTAGTTACACCAAATAAATGTATTATTCAGTCTTAATTTGCTTTATTTTGAAGGAATTGTTGTTTATTAATAAAAAATAAATGTATATTAAAATCAAATAAATATTTCTTATTAATAAATATTCTCTCATAAATATTTGTTAAACTTAAATATACGTTTAATAATAGTAAATAATAATACAACCAAGATTTATTAATTATTTATATCATTTTAATATAAGTTGTTTTTTACTAATGAATTTCAGTTAACAATTAAATTAGCATATTAATAATAACAAATAATATGCGGGAAATATTTACTATATACCCTTCGTTATTTATTAATTAATAGTTTATAAATTGGATTTTTAATAATATTCTCATATTAAACTGAAATTTTTTATTTAAAATGAATAAAAATATTTAAAATACAATAAAATAAAATAAACATGAAACAAAACTTGTACCTATAAATAATTAAAAAAATATTAGAGGATCATTCAATGTGAAATGTATTAGAAATGTTTGTAGAATGTCTAAACAATACAGTTGCTGTAGTTATAGATTCCTATTAATATTCTTGGTTCATGCAGAAAATAAATTTACGTCCATCGCAGATTAAATGAGTGTGGGAAAAGTGCAACAAATATTTTTAATGTCAATAATTTGTTTAGAAGTGGAAAAATCGTCATCAGTCACTTCATATGCTTCAAAATCTTTATCAATACCATAACAAACAATTGTTTTATGTATTAAATACATTTGTTTGTCACCAGTGTACAATACATTAACAACCTTTCCAAAAACTGGTTCACCCTATACGTCCCGATTTATTTGAACGATTATACCTTTTTTAAAAATGATGGCGTGTTTCATATTATTATTTTAATGCACTTCTCAACACTACCGAATAACGCAAAAAAAATGATTTGGCTGCTAATGCAAACATCCAGTTCAATTGTAAAATAAGCATTTTTCTATCTTAGACAACTTACTATTTCAACAAATGAGTATTTATTTTAGATAAAAATGTACAAATGTATTTTCTTTCACTAACAATGAATTAGTACCAAATAGTCATTAGACATAAAAAACCTTAATTATTATAAACAAATACCCATTGTTATACTTAATAAAATTTTGTTTGCATGAATTGTGAACATATTTGTTTTCAAATAATGTTGATCTCAAATAAAGTCGAAAGTAATAAATAGTTTATTTCTAAAAAATAAATTGATTTATAAGAATTGGTAGTAGTTAGATAAAGTGTACTTTTCGACAATTTAAATACTTAAACATAAATAAATCAGCTGCAAATACGCGTTTTTTTACTACTAGACTGGCTATTTTTTTCAGTGCAAAATCCACGGCTTCAGAAATACAAAACGTAGCCTCGCAATTGCTCGAAATTTAATATATATATCAGAATAAAACTTAGGTTTAGTAGTAAGCTGCAAGGCGAATAATTGAAATACGGCGCGTGTAACAACGTTGCGAGGGGATAATGAAAAATTCAAAGCGGATTCCATTTAGCGACGCAGGTCTCCTTATTTAAAGATGTAATTATTTTAAAGAGCCTTTTTAATGTAATCCGGGCACAAAGAAAAATAGAACGCAGGCCAGCCAGTAATTCTGATTAAACACGTCGCTCGAAGAAAGCAGCTTACCTTTCAGAAGTTAATTACTTATCAAGCAAATTTTTTTGCCGAAAAGTTCCTTCTGTTTGGCGCTCAAAAACACAGCGCCGGTTTCTTGCCCCTAAATAAATAAAGGTTTCTGGTATTCGCAGTGCATTGTCCTGGCTAAATCCGTCTCGGATACTGTTCTGAATCGGTTTTTAGGGACGAAGGAGCGATATGAATTCACCGCCACTCGAAAAGTCGTTTAGATATGTATAGAGAAGAGTTCAGGAGAATATCTGTCAAATAAATTTACATTCGACCGAGCCATTCCTAAATTATTAGCTCCATTTTAGAAGATAACAATTCAGATGAATAGTTCCAATTCATTTTCGTTTTATTCATTAATCTGTGTTTATGTAACATTTTTCAAACAAATTATTCAATATTTTCATGAAAACTTATAACAACTTATTCGCTAGAAAAACAATATTTTTCCAATAATAAAATTGCAACATGTATTCCAGTTGGGTTTAAAAATTATCAATTAAATTTAATATTTTCCACTTGGATTTGATATTTGTCATTTGGGATTTGGGATTTAATATTTGTTGTGTTGGATTTTATGTTTGTCACTTGAATTTAATATTTGTCACTTGGGATACAATATTTGTCATTTGAGAGTTAATATTTGTCTGTTGGAGGTTTAATATTTGCCAATTGGTTAGATATTTACCACTTAGCATTGATTATTTGTCATTTGGCATTTGAGTTTTAATATTTGTTTGTTGGATTTTATGTTTATTGCTTGAATTTAATGTTTGCCCCTTGGGATACAATATTTGTCATTGGGGATTTAATATTTGTCTGTTGGAGATTTAATATTTGCCATTTGGTTTGACATTTACTATTTATCATTTAATATTTGTCATTTGGGATTTGGGATTTAATATTTGTTGAGTTGGATTTTATGTTTGTCACTTGAATTTAATATTTGTCACTTGGGATACAATATTTGTCATTTGAGAGTTAATATTTGTCTGTTGGAGGTTAGATATTTTCCATTTGGTTAGATATTTATCATTTAGCATTGATTATTTGTCATTCGGCATTTGAGTTTTAATATTTGTTTGTTGGATCTTATGTTTGTCCCTTGAATTTAATATTTGTGCCATGAGGAACTATTTTTCGTAAATTTTCCACCCAAAATCCCTCGTGCTTTGCACTCGAGATTTTTTTACGTGGCAAATTTGCTCGACATATTTTTACGCAAAACATTTTGACAAAAACGTCCAAATTTAATCGGCTATTTTGATGCACTTGGGATATTACTGTTGAATATTTGTCATTTTGAATTTGGGATTTAATATTTGTTTGTTGGATTTTATGTTTGTCACTTGAATTTGATAGTTGTCCCTTGGGGTACAATATTTGTCATTTGGGAGTTAATATTTGTATGTTGGAGATTTAATATTTGCCATTTGGTTTCATATTTACCATTTAGCATTTAATATTTGTCATTTGGAATTTGGGATTTAATATTTGTTTGTTAGATTTTATGTTTGCCACTTGAATTTAATATTGGTCCTTGGGATACAATATTCGTCATTTGGAATTTAATATTTGTTCTTTGGGATACAACATTTGTCATTTGGAAGTTAATATTTGTCTGTTGGAGATTTAATATTTGCCATTTGGTTTGATATTTATCATTTAGCATTGATTATTTGTCATTTGGCATTTGAGTTTTAATATTTGTTTGTTGGATTTTATGTTTATTGCTTGAATTTAATGTTTGCCCCTTGGGATACAATATTTGTCATTGGGGATTTAATATTTGTCTGTTGGAGATTTAATATTTGCCATTTGGTTTGACATTTACTATTTATCATTTAATATTTGTCATTTGGGATTTGGGATTTAATATTTGTTGAGTTGGATTTTATGTTTGTCACTTGAATTTAATATTTGTCACTTGGGATACAATATTTGTCATTTGAGAGTTAATATTTGTCTGTTGGAGGTTAGATATTTTCCATTTGGTTAGATATTTATCATTTAGCATTGATTATTTGTCATTCGGCATTTGAGTTTTAATATTTGTTTGTTGGATCTTATGTTTGTCCCTTGAATTTAATATTTGTGCCATAAGGAACTATTTTTCGTAAATTTTCCACCCAAAATCCCTCGTGCTTTGCACTCGAGATTTTGTTACGTGGCAAATTTGCTCGACATATTTTTAGGCAAAACATTTTGACAAAAACGTCCAAATTTAATCGGCTATTTTGATGCACTTGGAATATTACTGTTGAATATTTGTCATTTTGAATTTGGGATTTAATATTTGTTGAGTTGGATTTTATGTTTGTCACTTGAATTTAATATTTGTCACTTGGGATACAATATTTGTCATTTGAGAGTTAATATTGGTCTGTTGGAGGTTTAATATTTTCCATTTGGTTAGATATTTATCATTTAGCATTGATTATTTGTCACTCGGCATTTGAGTTTTAATATTTGTTTGTTGGATCTTATGTTTGTCCCTTGAATTTAATATTTGTGCCATAAGGAACTATTTTTCGTAAATTTTCCACCCAAAATCCCTCGTGCTTTGCACTCGAGATTTTGTTACGTGGCAAATTTGCTCGACATATTTCTAGGCAAAACATTTTGACAAAAACATCAAAATTTAATCGGTTATTTTGATGCACTTGGGATATTACTATTGAATATTTGTCATTTGGAATTTGGGATTTCATATTTGTTTGTTGTATTTTATGCTTGTCACTTGAATTTAATATTTGTTCCTTGGGATACAATATTTGTCATTTGAAAGTTAATATTTGTATGTTGGAGATTTAATATTTTCCATTTGGTTTGATATTTACCATTTAGCATTTAATATTTGTCATTTGGAATTTGGGATTTAATATTTGTTTGTTAGATTTTATGTTTGCCACTTGAATTTAATATTGGTCCTTGGGATACAATATTCGTCATTTGGAATTTAATATTTGTTCTTTGCGATACAACATTTGTCATTTGGAATTTAATATTTGTCTGTTGGAGATTTAATATTTGTTATTTGGTTTGATATTTATCATTTAGCATTTAATATTTGTCATTTGGAATTTGGGATTTAATATTTGTTGAGTTGGATTTTATGATTGTCACTTGAATTTAATATTTGTTCCTTAGGATAAAATATTTATCATTTGCAATTTAATATTTGTCCCTTAGGATACATTATTTGTCATTTAGGATTTAATATTTGTCTATTGGAGATTTATTATTTGTCATTTGGTTTAATATTTACCATTTAGCATTTAATATTCGCCATTTGGGATTTGGGATTTAATATTTGTTTGTTGAATTTTATGTTTGTCACTTGGATTTAATATTTATTCCTTGGGATGCAATATTTGTTATTTGGAATTTAATATTTGACACTTGGAATACAATATTTGTCATTTGAGATTTAATATTTGTCTGTTGGAGCTTTAATATTTGCCATTTGGTTTGATATTTATCATTTATCATTTAATATTTGTAATTTAGAATTTGGGATTTAACATTTGTTTAGTGAATTTTATGTTTGTCACTTGAATTTAATATTTATCACTTCGGATTTAATATTTGACACTTGGATTTTATGTTTGTCACTTGAATTTAATATTTGTCACTTGGGATGTAATATTTGTGACTTGGATTTAATATTTCTCACTTGCATTTAATATTTGTTACATGCTCAACACTTGAATTTAATATTTGACAGCTGCATTTATTATTTGCCACTTAGATTTAATATTTTACGGTTCGTCACTTCGTTTAATATTTATTATTTTGATTTAATCTTAAAAAATATTATTAATAACAGCCATTTTTAAACAGAAACCGCCATGGGTGTTCCGGTTAACGCAATGACTAACGCTTCCAACGAATACGTTTCGACTGTCTACAAGTAAGTTTAAGACCTCCACACCTGAACGCTTCCATTCAGTTAAAACTGACCAGTGTATGGAGACCTTCAGCCTCGTCCGTCGACTCGCACAAAATTTAATTTTTCCGTTTCAGCATAAGCCATCTAACGCAGCAAAGAAACTTAAAACCGTGGTTGCATCCGGATTTTGTATTCAACCTAACGCCGCTAGGTCGCCAGTTCCAGAATTATCTATCGATATTGCACGGTTTCACAACAAAGGTAATAAGTTTCCATAATCGCACCGCCGATACAATTTCACCGATCGTAACTGCGCGATTGTGCTGATATACAAAGTAATCAAACCACTTAGCAAATCCATAACTTGAAATTATGTCGATTCAGATTAGATCAGCTTTCAGTAAGCAGTAAACAAGGATCGCACACCCGGTTGCGATTTATGGCGTCGCAATCGGTGCAGTGCCTCCCAAACATTTCGTCGAAAAGAAGCGGCGTCGAATTTAAAATAACAACCTCGTTTTCAGGTAATTAAAGAGCGCAAGGCGACGCTGCAGACCCAGAAGCTCGGCGAACTCAGCGAAGATGAATTGCTAATGGGCAAAAAGAAACGCCTGGCGTTTTTAGATCTCCTGCTGGCAGCTTCAGATAACGGCGCGGTGCTAAACGACGCCGAAATCAGACAAGAAGTCGACACGTTCATGTTTGAGGTAAAATTTAGTTATATAAATTAGGTCGGCGTCATACTTAAAAGGTATTTTTTTAATAAAATATCTAACAGTTCTTAAAGGAGCACAAAAAGATTTTTTTTTAAATTATTATTTAATGTTAAATTATTGTAGTCAAAACTAATTTGGTAAAAATCCAACGTAAAAAAAATTGTTTTAGAAGATATTAAAGTGCGATTTATAACTCGATCGTAATTTTAGTCGTAATTTTAAGAATCGTGGCAAGTTGGCCAAGTTTCATCTCTTATGTTCCGATCCTTACGATCGACCAATGAAAATCGATAATTTTACGATATTGAACGACGACTACCGATTATTTTTCTCGGGTGGTGCAAGCGCAGTGCGCAATAAGTCATACTTGTGGCAATAAGTTATTTTACAAAAGCACGTGTTTTTTTTTTAAATCCTCTACAATTAATGAAGCAGTATTAGCAAGCCTTGTGGAATCATCATAACACAACATAACCTCACTAATCACTGTTTGACATTCACTTTACAATAGTAGGTAAATAGAGTCCTACTTTACTTCCGATTTTTACGACCAGTTATAAAATAGCAACACAATTTGTCTTACGACCGATGCGGTTAAAATTGCGACTAAAATTCCGACTAAAATTACGATAGAGTTATAAATCGCACCTAAGACATTTAGAATTGCCGTGTGACGTCACAGGGCTAGATTCAAGCGACCGGCTTATCTTTTACGTGCAAAAGCTACTCGCTTCGCTCAATGATTTATCTACCTAAAAATAATATTTTTAATGCTTAATTTATATGAGACTGTGTGAGTGTTTGAGCTAAAGACGATAAAAGAATCAGAATTTCGATACAGTGTTTAGTTTTTTTTTTTTTAATATTAAAAAAGAACAGCGCCGACTGAGCGTTCTGTTCCTATTTTATCTAATTGTGCGTAAAGTTTGGCTAAAGATATTCTGCGTTAATGACTGTGCCTTTTACAATACTAAAAGTGATCCGTCCATAAAAGTAGGTAAGCCGTAATAATCAACATTTTTTATAAATTCCTTGATGCTTAGATAAAAATATGATGGGTAATGCAGACAAACCATACAAGCGAAATAAAAAATCTATTTATTAATCAGGATAATGAAACCAAAAAATGTGAAATTGGTATTCGGTGTGAATTAGGTAAGGAAACTATAAAAAACAATGACGACCGAAACTTTTGAGCTTCATTTCAAATCGTCCCTTTTTACGACTGTTAATTTACATTCGGGAACTTAATAAACGTGTACTTAGTGTCGTCTCTGTTATTGTGACTTGTAAATTCTTGTAACAATTATTTTGAACATACCATTTTTGGTAGTAAAACTTTGACAAGGACTCGAAATTATTTCATTTATGTATTACCATAGCATTTTTCAATTTGCATTCCAGAACTTTACAATAACAGCAACGCTCAAATTAAGAGTTTCTGTGTCGACAGAACTAAAAAGCAGGGAATGTTTTCTTGCATTGGTTTTTTGTTCTACGCTTGTCGGTGTTTAACATTCAGCATTATTATCCATAGGCGGGTAACGAAATAAGAATCAAATCTGTCAACAATTTTAACTTGTTAATCAAAACGTTAAAAACCAAAAAGTTATTTAAAAAAGTTCTTGGATTTGACGAGTTCTATCACTGATTAAAATTAATGACATTTGTATATTAAATTTGCTTTTGGCTAGAAACAGTTCACAAAAATCTGTAATGGAATACACAAATTTAATAATTCTGCGATATTCGCAAATTCGCAACCCCTAAACGATATATCGAATCCAATAATCACCAAGATATGATTATGGTAAAGTTCTGAATCGGAGAAGCTGTAATTAATGAACAAAGTTGCGGATCCGAAACTATAATTTACGGCCTTTGTAAGATCCACCTGACCATTGTTAAAATACGTGCAGAATTGTACAAAGTCAAGCTCCGAAACTTGCATTACATTTATTATCATTTCAAGCGAATAATGGAGCCATAGAATTATGCAGCGGCTTATAATGGCGCGCGGTGTTCACTTTATTCCTTGTACTCTTGTAGAACTGCTGCAATTTCGAGCATTAATTGGACATTGAATAAATATTATGCGAACTTAATTGCGACCTCTGTTAACAATTCGGTAGCCGCAATTGACAACATTGTAACTGACAATTTTTCGATTTTCACTTTTTTTCACATTTGATATCTTGGGTGTGATTTACATGATTTAGTAAACTCAAATTATTTTTATTTTTTGTTTTATTATAAAAAAAATCAATTTTTATCTCATTGTATCTGCAATAACGTACTTACCAACAGATAAAACATGGTAAAGAATTTTACTGAAATTTAATTCGTGGCCTAAAAATTGTAACATACTTTACCTTTCCACTAACAAATTTACTTAAATAAAATTGTACCAAAGCTTACAATGTTGTTGCCGGGATAATACATTCTTTTACGCTCTTTCATAGGAATGTTAATGATTCTTACAATGTTATTCTTCGGATTCCTTTAAGATTTATTGACTTACAATGTTCTTGCAATGGTTATCGGACTAAACGACGACTACGCACACTTACAATGTTGTTTCCCGCTTAAAATTCGGTAACATCGAAACACGGTAGTTTAATTTTATTAGTATTTTGTCAATACGAGTGAATTATATCGTTAGTAAAACAATATTGTCATGTCTTCACGTGGGAGGAAAATTTTGGAGTTGTAACAAAATCAACATGGTAAGTAAGACTTGTTAATTATTGCATTGGTTCAACCTTACCTCGTTATTTTAACTCAGACAACCGCCTAAGGTACCACCTTGGCGCTCGGAAAAATGAGTATAAATATAGTTTTTTTTTGACGCAGCTATTAAAATCATAAAAGTCCTATGCTACATTTTAGATAATATAAAGAATACGTGGTACAAGTTTTATCAAAATCGGTTGAGTAAATTTCCAGATATCTTGAACACCAGTTTGAACAAAGTACCCGAGATGCGGCCGTACTTTGCTGTGCTCATTTCAAATTGCTAGAACTCCGAAAATAATTTGAACTTTCAAATGGTTAAACGCTTAAAATATCCTGCAAAGTATAAACAATAAATTTAGCCGAAAAGGAAAAATTGATTTTCTGAAAATCTCAAGGAAGTGTAACTAATAAGATTTTGTTGTTCTTCAGATATTTCCGAAGATTCGAATGTTAATAAAAATGATTCCCGTTATCAGTAATGCTACTACAATATTATATCGTATTTTATTATAATTATTGTTATAAGCAGTCTAAAAAGTTGCAATGTATTGGAGCTTACAATATTATTACAACAAATTTTTAAAAATAAAGTTGTAAAACACTTTATAATCTTATTCGATAAAAATTCTAGGTTCAAAATAATTGTAAGCGAAGTTACAATGGTATAACTGCAAACATTACTTCTATGAACAATGGTAAACGCTGGTAAATCCGTGAAATCAATAATTTTCTCAAAATAAATTATGCAGTGATGTTATATGAGTTAAAATAAATGAGTATCCATCAATTTCAAACCCAAAAAAGAATGATCTCCTCAAGAAAAAGGGAAAAAAAAGATGTAGAATTTTTAAAACGCTCTCCTGAAAAATTACATTTTGATAGTTACAATGCTGTTCATTGCGGCTACCGAATTGCCGACGCTTGTGTCGATTTTAAATTTAGGGCAAGAAACTTTCTGGTACCAATTCACTACTTTGCATTAACAGTTTAATTTATTAATTAAATTAACTTCAACTTTTCACCGAAATTTATTTAAAACCAGCGAAAGCGGTTCCAACCTGGCGAAATCTGATTTTAGGACCCAAGGGCAAGAAACTTTCCAGCTCTAATTCGGTACTTAACAAACATTTTTAGGTCTGTTTAAATTTTTTGTTCGAAACAGAAACAAGAAAAGTTGATTACGACCGACGTCTCGTACGGTTTGCGAAAGTGGCTCGAAGATAGCCCAGGAAGTTTCTGGGTAATTTCATCAGGAGCGCTGCAAAAATCAATTCGATCCCTTAGTTTTCGAGCGAAAATAAAACGAGTAGTTTGGAACTTTCCTTTACATTTGAAATAAGCCGCATTTGGATAACGCCTCTTGAAAAAAACATTTGTTGCAGGGCCACGATACCACGACGGCGGGAATTTGCTGGAGTCTATTTCTTTTGGGAAATCATCCGGAAGTGCAGGTATGGGCTTTCTATTTTAACTCAAATTCCATCGACGCTAAAAGGACTGCGGCTATTTGTCGACGGGATTTTAATGGCTCCTCTTGATCTTAAAAATGATTGGTGCGATTTAATTTGCCACTTGGACTTAACGTTTTCAGTTAATATTAGCCACTTTGCCATTTGGACTTTATACTCGCCACCTGGATTTAATATTTGTTATAACTGAAACTTAAATTTAATACTGGCCAGTTGGACTTGACACTCATTATTAGATTGGAGTGGCTAATGTTAAATCCAATTGTCCAATGAGAATTTTTTTTTTAAATTTAAAGATTTAAAAATTACTGCTTCGACTTCATACTCGCCACTTAAAATTAATGCTCGACACTTTGACTTAATATTTTCATGTAATATTAATATTTGTTGTAACTGCAACTTGAATTTAACACTGGCCACTTGGACTTGACATTCATTATCAGATTGGAGTGGCTAATATTAAATCCAACTGCCCAATAAGAACAATTTCTTAAAAAGTTTTAAAAACTTTAAAATTTCTGCTGAGATTTATTATTGGCCACTTGGACTTCACACTCGCCACTTAAACTTAATGCTTGGCACTTAAACTTAATATTTTCATTTAATATTAGCAATTTAGACTTAATATTTGTCATTTGGACTTCACCCTCGCCACTTGGATTCAATATTTGTCAATTGAGTTTAATATTTGTTATAACTGCAACTTAGATTTAATACTGGCCAGTTGGACTTGACATTCATTATCGGATTGAAGTGGCTAATGTTAATCCAACTGCCCAATGAGAAACATTTCTTAAAAAGTTTAAAAACTTAAAAATTGCTGCTGAGATTTAATATTGGCCATTTGGACTTCATACTCGCCACTTACACTTAATGCCTGGCACTAGGACTTAACATTTTTCATTTAATATTAGCCACTTGGACTTAATATTTGCCATTTGGACTTTACACTCGCCACTTGGATTCAATATTTACCAGTTGAGTTTAATATTTGTCATAACTGCAACTTAAATTTAATACTGGCCACTTGGACTTGACATATGGGATTTAAGTGTCTAATGTTAAATCCAACTACCCAATGAGAACAATTTCTTAAAACGTTTAAAAGACTTAAAAATTACTGCTGAGATTTAATATTGGCCATTTGGACTTCACACTCGCCACTTGAATTCAATATTTGTCAATTGAGTTTAATATTTGCCATAACTGCAACTTAAATTTAATACTGGCCACTTGGACTTGACATTCATTACCGAATTGAAGTAACTAATATTAAATCCAAGTGTCAAATGAGAAAATATTCTTAAAAAGTTTTAAAAAATTAAAAATTACTGTTGAGATTTAATATTGACTATTTAGACTTCATACTCGCCACTTGAACCTATTGCTTGCCACTTGGACTTAACATTTTCATTTAATATTAGCCACTTGGACTTAATATTTGCATTTGGACTTCCTCTCGCCACTTGAATTCAATCTTTGTCAATTCAGTTTAATATTTGCCATAACTGCAACTTAAATTTAATTCTGACCACTTGGACTTGACATTCATTACCGAATTGAAGTGGCTAATATTAAATCCAAGTGTCAAATGAGAAAAAATTCTTAAAAAGTTTTGAAAAATTAAAAATTACTGTTGAGATTTAATATTGGCGATTTAGACTTCATACTCGCCACTTGAACCTATTGCTTGACACTTGGACTTGACATTTTCATTTAATATTAGCCACTTGGACTTAATATTTGCATTTGGACTTCACACTCGCCACTTGGATTCAATATTTGTCAGTTAAGTTTAATATTTGTTATAACTACAACTTAGATTTAATACAGGCCACTTGGACTTGACATTTATTATAGAATTGCAGTGGTTAATTTTAAATCCAAGTGGCAAATGAGAAAAAGTCTTAATTTCGTCCTAATCGCAAGTTATTTGACCCATTTAATTAATAATCGATGTCATGTAAGAAAAGCTACTTATCAACTTGTGTGGAATAACTTGAGTTCCAGTTCGATGGGCGTAGGTTACATTGAGCTGTAATACAAAGGAGGTTGAGCAATATGAACAGCACAAGCGACCGAAACTCTGTACTGCATTGAAACATTGAATTCATCAACGTACATCCTGCTCACTGAACCGTTAACTGTTTTGTTTTGCAGTTGTCTTTAGTCTGCATCTTTTATTTGCGAGAGTCGACGGAAATAACACGATGGAAATAAAATAAAACGAAACAAGTTATTTCACTTAAAAGTAACTGACAGACGTCTAGTGTAGACAGAAAGTTGCGATAATGGCTGTCCCGCACAACTCCTTCGAGTACCTTTAGCGAACGATATCCTGTCAAAGCGGATATCGTTTGCTTCGTGCACCGCACACACATCCATTCAATATTGTTGACTGTATGCTGTCAGTCAACATGAAAGCTCAAAAGTAGATTTCCAACTTGAATAATAAATGTTTAGCTCCGATTTAAGGGAAAAAATTCAAAAGGGACTTTTGAACCGAACGATTTATGTTCGTAATTTAATTGAAAACATAATGGAAAAACGCAAGTAGAACTTTGCAGCGCTCGAACATTTATTTGATAGTTTTTGTAATGGAAAACAGAACCACATTGGCATTTTTCCATTTGAACTTGGATCAATTTAAACAACTGTATGTTTTCAACATAGACACATACGTCATCAGTAGGCGTGGCCTAATTACGTGACGTCACTGCTGACGTAATGTCCACCTCTGACTATTTGGCCAATAAATTATTATAGTAGATAGGCAGTGGCGGTTCTGGGCCACCCGGCCATTTAGTTTTTTCCTGTCGAATTTTACGACGTGATGAAGTGATAAGTTTAATGCGTAATTAGGTTTAGTGGGTAATTAGCTTATTGGGAATTTGTGATGGCCAATAATGTCTTCTTAAGGACCTTATAATTTCAAGGTAATCGGGTGTGTTAATAAACGTTCTAATCGTTGTCTCTTAAAAGACACACAAATTTTTCATGATCTTGATATGACATTTTCGAGCACTTCGTTTAATTCTCAACGGGTAATGAATTGAAACTGATCGTTAAAGGCACTATGTTTGTATTTATATTACTAACTAATTGGATATTATGAAATTAGATGAACACAGGTTGTCACAAAGAATTTGGATAAAACCATACAAATTGCAGTACACATATTCATAAAGTGCTCAGGTAAATTAGCTAATTATCCACTAAACCTAATTGCATATTAAACTTATCACCTCATCACGTTGGAAAATTCCACACGAAAAAAACAAAATGGCCGGGTGGCCCAGAACCGCCACTGCCAATCTACTTATTATAATGCAAGGCACTCTTAATATGAAAAAATGAATTTGAACTTTTCGAGTGTAAATTTGAAAAAGAACACAGCTACCCGCAATTACCATCTGTCCGGGGACGCGAGAAATGAAAATGTACGATAAAAGAAAAGAGCCGGGGCGAAAAGGGTAAACAGGATGAAAGGCGTCGCATTAAAAGCGAACGAAATAAGAATAAATGGACGTCAAAACGTGACGAAAATGGAGAAAGACAATTAAGCCGAGGGTTAAAACTACCCCCGGAATTTTAAACTAAAGCAAAAAACAACGGTAATAAAACTAGCCTGAAACTTTTCGCATATTGTCGATTTCGAAGTTTCCAACGGATATGTAAGATGATACAAATCATCGACAACTACTCGGAAAGTTTTCGCAAATATTTTATTTTATGAGCGCCGATATTCGTCTTGAATACCAAGCGTTTCCTCAGCACAGGTCGCTCGAAATTGTGTTCTCAGATGGACACATACGTCATGACGCGTCGATTAGGCCCCGCCCACTTACGATTTTTTTTTTTAGGAAAAAGTGGCGGAGGAATTGCACGAGATTTTCCAAGGTCGCGACGGACCTATTACAATGAAGGATCTGGGGGAAATGAAATACTTGGAACGGGTTATTAAGGAAGCTCTGCGAATTTTTCCCAGCGTCCCATTCATCGGGCGGCGTCTGAGTGAAAACCTAGAGTGCGGTGCGTATCGATCACACGAAATTGCAAAACTCTAGAATTTTTGCTTTTCTAGATGGATACGTTATTCCGAAGGACTGTACGGTTGTTTTGCATATTTACGACGCACATCGCGACGAGAAGGAGTTCCCGGACCCGGAGCGATTCGACCCTGATCGCTTCCTTCCTGAACGCACTAAAAACAGGCATCCTTTCGCCTACGTCCCATTCAGCGCCGGCCCCAGAAATTGCATAGGTACTGTTTTTTCAGTTTTAGGCAACCCATCGTACATGAACGTGCATCACTTAAGAGGAGTTTCTACCTAAAGTGTCCTTGAAATTTCTAGTAGAGCTTTAAAACTGTCAAAGTGTGAAGGTGCAATGACTAGCAATAATGACGATATTTGCATGCGACCGGGTTTTGAAAATATCTACCTGCTGAAAGCTCTTTTGACGAAATTAGTCTCTCACAAACATCTTCAAATTTCAGTAAAGCGATCATATAAACTGAAAAAAAAGTTGGAAAAGAAATTATTGAAAAGTACCAACGCGCAAAAAATAAAGCAACCGTTCTATAAATCTTAATCTATTGAGTTTGAAAAAAATCCAAGGGCGAGTTAATTTTTAAATTCAATTTTCCATTTTTCTACATAACATTTTAATATACAGGGTGTTTCTTATCAAGGTAATGACGTAGGGTTATTGAGAATATGATTGCAATTCTTGAATCTTTACAGTATTGAAACACATTTTCTGACGATGTTTTGACTATATCTCTAATATAAAACGCGAATTTTTCAAAATTAATGTATGAAATGTTGACCAGATAAATGCTTCTTACGCTTACATTCAAAAAAATACATTTTTACGCTCTTAATTATGTGAAATGGCTTTTGTATGTACGAACGGATAACGTTTTGAAACAAATAAATACAAATAAAATTAGGTTCTATTAAGATTTGAACATTGTTTTTAAAGTAAATGGCCATTATCACATAAACAAACGGCACGATTGGTGGTATCAAATCCAAAATCGAATGCATTTTATTTGTTTGGACCGAAAATGTAAAATCTAGAATCGAATATATCCAACGCGATACAGATTTTTGGGAAAATCATATGAAGCCAAATTAAAAATTTCTTATTGAAAATGTTTGATACCAGAACCGCTAGATAGCAGACGATTTGGAAAAATGCCTATTCGAGATGTAATTTGTCATTTTTTTAATAGAAACATTTACTTGTTTATATTGTTTTGATTTAATTTTGAGTGGTTCCTAAACATTCTGCTTGTTCACCATATTTACTATTATATTCGATTATCGCACATCTTTTCAATAAACCAATAAATTTGCTTGGTTTAATGAATGACAAATTCATGTGGCGTCGACATTCATAATGAAAATGTCAAAAATTTAGTTGTTTAAAATAGTTTTAAGTAGGTCCCACTTCGAGCACACGGTGAAAGCGGTTCAGTTGCAAATTATAGTTTTTATAGTCTCATTTTGACAATTAAAAGCCCTATAAACATCATGACGAAAAAATATTAGTTGTTATTTAAAAAAATCGACAATGACGTCATTATTTTGAGAAGGAAAAATCTGTACATAATGTAAAATTAAATTTAAAAATTGCCCTGTTTTTGGATTTTGATCAAAACTCAACAGTTACAGATTTACCGAATTGTTGCGTTGCCGCATTTAAATACTTATAGTACAGTCAAATAACGTGCAACAAGGATTCAACTTCGGAATGAAAGCGATGAAGCTTTATTTTTGGATAAACCTCTGTTTTGACGTTCTGAACACTAGCTGAAAAGTCTCGTGTAATCTCGTGTCCGCGTCAGAATATATTGAAGGTCACGAAAATATCCCAAATATCCCCAAAAAGTGGATAATGGACAAACCAATATTAACTTGACGATTTATCAAACAACTTCAAAATTTACAATAAATTAATGGTTTTTTTTAATGTGAAAAAACGTACGCTGTCATTTTGTGCAACTTTTCCTTCACACACCTTGGCTTGGTGCTTGAACCAAGCAACCACACACTTTGAAAATTATTGGACGGTGCACTTGTATCGAAAATGATTATTACAGATTTACCTTGGGTTGTTGTAAACCAAATATGTAAAAATGTATAGAAAAATTTGCCTAAGACGTCAATATGCAAAAAAGCATAAATAATGCATCTGCAGCTCTGATATTACTCCACTAACATTTAGACAATAAATTAGGAATTCCTTGGAAAATCAAAAAAACCTAGTCGTGCGGAGCGAGACTCCGCACGCGACTACAGGAAGGTTAAGTATGATGGGTTGTATAAAATTGGAACCGTTATTGTGCTGCTGGAATATTACTTTCGTTGATGTTGAATTGAACATAATTGTTATGCAGAACAGTAAATTGAGCAGATTGAACGATGCGGATTTTACTTCAGATTGAAAGTGTACTCAAGCCTGAAATCATTTATTTTGAAGTTCAACATTAAGACGACTAATACCATCCGTCAGGCGACTAGTAAAATAGAATTACTGCGACATTTTAGTTGAATTACCTAAAGTTTTAACAGCCACTTGAATCTGAACTTCGTTAATGTAATTAATGGCGCAAACCAATAACAGAATTTTAAAAATTCCAATTCCAAATTGGTAATAATTTTTCAACCCTTTTTAATATTGGTGCTGCCACCTGGTAGACAGAAATCCCTGCTTTGTGAGGCTCCAACCGTTTAGTGGTTTGATTCCCTGCTTTACCGCCGATTTTTGAATTGAATTGAATTGAATTTTTTCAGGTCAAAAGTTTGCAATGCTTGAAGAGAAAACGATCCTGGCTGCGATTGTAAGAAAGTACAAAATTCGTTCGGCTGAAAAACAGTCTGATGTGAAACTAGCGTCAGAACTTATTCTTAGGCCTCAAGAAGGAATTAAACTTAGCTTAGAACCGAGACATTTCTTGAATATGTAAGTTATTTGTAGTAAAATGAAGGATATGATAATTAACCACTGTAGTTCCTAATAAAAATGTTTTGAAATTTTCGTTTTTAATGTTTTAATTTCCTACGCCCCAGTTCAAGTAATAAAATGGTTCTTTTCGAGAAATTAGCACTGACTGGTTAATTCCCAATTAGCCCCAATTATAACAGGCTTAAACGGACTTCCTCCCTCGCAGCATTTCATTGCCCTAATTAAGGGACTATCTTCTAATATTTTTTTTATTATTTATAGGTATAAGTTTTGTTTCATGTTTATTTTATTTTATTGTATTTTAAATATTTTTATTCATTTTAAATAAAAATTTTCAGTTTAATATGAGATTATTATTAAAAATCCAATTTATAAAATATTTATTAATAAATAATGAAGAGTTTATAGTAAGTATTTCCCGCATATTATTTGTTATTATTAATATTCTAATTTAACTGTTAACTGCAATTCATTAGTAAAAAACAACTTATATTAAAATGATATAAATAATTAATAAATCTTGGTTGTATTATTATTTACTATTATTAAACGTATATTTAATGTTAACAAATATTTATGAGAGAATATTTATTAATAACAAATATTTATTTGATTTTAATAAACATTTATTTTTTATTAATAAACAACTATTCCTCCAAAATAAAGCAAATTAAGACTAAATAATACATTTATTTGGTGTAACTAAACGTGTGTTAACTATTACCAAATTCTTTTTTGTTTTTAATAATTGCTTACTTTATTATAAATAACAATGAGTTAGAAGTAAATTAGCTAATTGAAATCGTATTAATAAACTGTCAGTTAATCGTAAATAAACATTTGGTGGGCCAAATATCAATCAATATTTGTTAAGGGGGCCACTTGAGAAGCAAGATTTGCAAGATGGCGCCACCGTAGAAAAAGGTGTCAATTTTGTAAAATGCTTTTTTCATTAATAAGCTTTTTTATATAAAAAACTAGTGGCGGATATAAAAGATAAAAAAATAATCTAGGTATAGACATAAATTTGCCATGGAAAAAGTTGAGAAAAGTATTTATTCAAAAATGCTAAACTTTCAATAATATTTGAATTTTTTGTTAAAAGTAAAGAAAATCTTGCTGATCACACCCTGGAAGCATTAATCATAAGTATACTCGTACATTATCTAATCACATTTGTCAGTACTTAAGTCAAAAAGCATCGGAAAGTGTGACATTTTTTAATAAATACTTTTCTCAAGTTTTTCCATGGCAAATTTATGTCTATATATGTCTATACCTAGATCATTTTTTTATCTTTTATATCCGGTACTAGTTTTTTATATAAAAAAGCTTGTTAATGAAAAAAGATTTTACAAAATTGACACTTTACTACGGTGGTGCCATCTTGTGAATCTTGCTTCTCAAGTGGCCCCCTTAATAGTTAACGAAGTTGCCTTGTTATTAACAAATTTTTCACTTCTTTTCTCTTTGTGTAGGAGTTTTACCGTACGTTATAGGCACTTTTTCCGACTAATAGTTTTTTTCCAAAAAATAGGTGGATTGAAAATAAGGGGGAATAAAATAAACAACGTTTTAGTTGCTACGAAGGATTTACTGTTTTTGAAGAAAAATTAAAAAAGTATTATAACTATAATAAAAATGTAAAAATGTAAGCTATGCATGTGAGAATGTGTCTTCGAAAACTGTCGTAAACTCAAATTTGTGCAGAAATATTAAAAAATTGTATCTTCATCTTCAACTTCTTTAGTTTACGACAACTGCCATAAATAATAAGTCAAGCGCCCTTAATTAGTCCCATTGTTAGATAAATTGGCCACCTTCTCTCCTAAATCAGCAAGAAATGCCTTTATTTAAGAAACGTAAGTTGATAAAATTAATTCAATTGTGTGAAAACATTTTCGTACACCAAAAAAACTAATAAATTGAATAAAAAATGATTCATACAATTTATGAGAATTGACAAACTATTTTAAAGGCCCATTTTATTACCGGCGATAAAACTTACAACACCCTGTACTACATACAAAGCGCATGCATTAATGCGCGTGGTTAGGCCACCAGTCTGACGCCGCCGTAATTGCGGCGACCTAGATATCAAATAAACTCAATTTTGAACAGTTTTTCTTTAATTGAGACCATATCGCGTTGACCATCTCTTATCGCCGTTTTTCTAACAATAATTAGGAATAATTGCTTTTCTAATTAAAAATGGAATGTAATTTTATGTAAAAAACGTCCCCGTTCACTCGCAATTAACCTTCGCTGCGAGTATCGTGGAATAATCAACTTTTCCACGCGAACTGATAGAAAATTTAAAATTTCCGGTGGAACCTTAGTGCGGCTGCGCGATGACGTCACGGGTATAAAGATTACGTAAACTGCAGCTCGTGACTTTCTTTGGCCGATTGTCGCCATTTTACATAGTCCCTTTTGAGTGGATTAAATGGAATAAAACGGAGTTAGTGCGTGTTGTGTGAGTGGACTGCACAGTTTGTTTACTGTTAAAGTGTAACTGATGTTAGTGTAAATATAACTTTTTAGAAATGAAATATTTAGTGATTTGTGTTGCTTACAATTTGCTATTTTTTGCCAGCATCGTTTCGACAGAAAGTAAGTAGTGCCTAGTTAGTTTTGGGTTTTTTCCCAGGGATGAGAGCCATGACTGCGATTTCTGGGGTTCGGCGGCCAAACGATCCGCGCTCTCAAATCTTGGGAATCAATAAATTCTTGTTCCTTATTTTGGCAGAGAATCAAATATTAACAAATTCACTGGCGACTGTTTTACGCGGATTCTCGTAATTGCCTTGCCTGCTCGCATCTGACGTTTGACGTTCAAACTGTCACTTAACGTCGAAATTGTTATAACCAATTAATTGCCCTCTATTAACTTGCCCACAACGGAATAATCCCCTAATCTTTGTGTTGTTGTGCACAAAACTTGCCCATATCAGTTGTTTTCTAATTTATTCCAACGTCGAAGTTCTAACGTCATTTCGCGATAATTTGTTGTTACGATAAGTCGTTTTTAGTCATCACTTGGAACCTTGGCCTAATAGCCAGTTGCTTTGTGAGTAATCCCAGTTTCGCTCCCAGCAATACAATGCCTGCAATTAACACTAAAATTAGGAAAAACCTGAACTTTCGAAAATAATTGATATTGATTAATGTTGCATTTTAGGCACTAAATAGTTAGGATTTATGACAAGGGCTAACTGGTACAAAAATGAACCTTCCAAAAAAAATTAATCCCCAATAATGCAGTTGGTAACAAATTTATAAAAGATTTTGCCATTGTATCGGCCATTTAGTAACAAATTATGAACAGGTGACAACAGCTGGCAATTTCTATTATTATTTGGTTAGTGATTGTCAGAGACGGATTTAGGCCTAGGTAAACAAGGCCTCCAACATTACAATTGTAATCTTTTATCAAATTTAAATAAACTGTACATTTATGATTTTTTAAATTTATGTTGGCAGTTTTGACAGAACCGAAATGGGTATAAAGTTGTAAAATGCATAATGGGATGATTCCTTGCATGAAGGAATTTTGTAGTAATATAACGTTAAGTTGTCTGTCATTTTTATTGCCAACATAATTTTAAAAATAGTAATTTCGAGAATAGGACTTATTTTGTTATTAAAATTTTCATTTTGTCAATTTATATTCCGATTTTAACCATAAAGAGCGTTAGAAGGCTGTGAAATATTAGTTTATGTTGGCAGTAATGCACTGATATGGCATTTGTAAGTTGTATGTCACTTTTATTGCCAACATAATTTAAAAAATAATAATTTCGAGAATAGGACTTATTTTCTTATTAAAATTTTTATTTTGTCAATTTATATTCCGATTTTAACCATAAAGAGCGTTAGAAGGCTGTGAAATATTAGTTTATGTTGGCAGTAATGCACTGATATGGCATTTGTAAGTTGTATGTCACTTTTATTGCCAATATAATTTAAAAAATAGTAATTTCGAGAATAGGACTTATTTTCTTATTAAAATTTTTATTTTGTCAATTTATATTCCGATTTTAACCATAAAGAGCGTTAGAAGGCTGTGAAATATTAGTTTATGTTGGCAGTAATGCACTGATATGGCATTTGTAAGTTGTATGTCACTTTTATTGCCAATATAATTTAAAAAATAGTAATTTCGAGAATAGGACTTATTTTGTTATTAAAATTTTCATTTTGTCAATTTATATTCCGATTCTAACCATAAAGAGCGTTAGAAGGCTGTGAAATATTAGTTTATGTTGGCAGTAATGCAGTGATATGGCATTTGTAAGTTGTATGTCACTTTTATTGCCAATATAATTTAAAAAATAGTAATTCCGAGAATAGGACTTATTTTGTTATTAAAATTTTCATTTTGTTAATTTATATTCAGATTTTAACCATGAAGAGAGTTAGAAGGTGAAATATTAGTTTATATTGGCCGTAATGCACTAATATGACATTTTACACTTCATTTGTCACTTCAAAATTAGGAAATGTAGCTCAATTTGATTGAAAGTAACTTTCGACGAGGACTGCTTCAAAATGAGTAGTTCAATTGCAAAACCAGTTATGTCCATATTGCAATAAGAGCGTTAATCAACGCAGTGAGTTCTGCAATATTGCACCTTAAAGTACTCGACTTTAAGGTGCAATATTGCAGAACTTACTTAGTTGATTAACACTTATTGCAATATGGATGTAACTAGTTTTGCAGTTGGACTACTCAAACATTCTGTAATATTTAAGTGATTCTGTTAAAATTAAGCACTCATTGCTGCCAACATAAATTCCATAAAACAATAATTTCGGAGAACTAAAAGCGTCTGAAGATTTTTTTAATGTTTAATTGTAACTTCTGTTACTAAGAAAATATTGTTCCAACGTTTAACGTCTAAATGTCTGTCGGTTTCGACATGTCAACTGTGTGTATACAGGCGAGTGCTGTTTATAAACAGGAATCCATAAATAAATCGCTAAAATTATCCAGGCAACAATGACAACGTAAAATTAAAGAACTGCACAAAAATGCGACTTTATGAGGTCATATCCCGAGAAACCGTTTACTTGAGAAAATCGTTACAAAGAATTTCCACGAATGACAATATCGTTCTCGTTAACATTCTATTTTGTGACGTTTTGAAGCGGTGCCAGTTTTCCCCGTTTTTAACAGTCGCAAAGCAATTTAAAATCGGTTGGAGTAATTAATCGTCCTTTTATTGTAATTCCACAAACGCGAAAGCAATTTCATTTCTTGACGATTTGTCAGCGACTCAATTTAATTCCCAGAACGTTAGTTCAACTTGCCAGACTGTCAGAAGCGGCTGAACCGAAATGAGGTGCAATTAAACCGAATCAAAGCGCCCCGGATCTGAATCAAACTTGCCGGATTAATTTATTTGCAGAGAGTAAAAAGTTCGACGCACTCGCGATATTCGGGATTACTCTGGAAATTCACTGGAAAATTCTTGAACTTCGAGGAAGTTGAAAATATGCCGGCGGCTGGATCGTGAAACTTTTCGATTTTTAATTTGGTTATCGTCCTATTCTTGTCACTTTCGGTTCTAATTTAGGAATATCGGACGGTCGTATTTTTAATTTTTAATCGAATTTCGTACATCCGTGCGCTCTATTTAAGCATCTGCTGCATCATTAATCAACTGTAATTTTGTGTTGTCCTTAATTAATATTTCAAACGTCCAACAAATCAATCGGCCGTTTTTAAAACTTCGCTTCATTTGAGTATAGTCCAATTGCAAAACCAGTTATATCCATATTGCAATAAGAGCGTTAATCAACAAAGCGAGTTCTGCAATATTGCGCCTTAAAGTGTTTGACTTTAAGGTGCAATATTGCAGAACTCACTTTGTTGATTAACGCTCTTATTGCACTATGGATATAACTGGTTTTGCAACTAATTTGTTGAATCCGTTGCATTGTGAATTGTAAAGTTTGGGAAGCGACTGGGAAGCTGCAGCATGACTAAGAAAACTGCGGAAAATGAGAAAACGAAAACAAAACAAAAAACGCTGCAGATATTTTATTGAGTCTAGTGGGGATACTTGCTCGTTTTTTCTTAAGAATAAGGGGATGTCCTGCCGTAAAGTTCGCTCTCACAAAAATTCTCATTTCATCGGCTCACAAGTAACTTATTGGTTATTACTCATTTTGGATGTTACCTCTTGGATAAAACAATTTCAATTTTTTCAGGCGCAGTACACAAAAGATTGTAATCAGTAAGATATTAATATGAATTAATTTATACAATTTAAAACCCTGGACTTGCAAACTTCATAAATTAATGCATGAAAATATCTTATTTGTTACATCATTTTGTGCAAGCAAAAACGTCAAAAATGTATGAAATGTTCAGAAAATATTTTTTTGATTTATATTCTAAAATACCGGGTCTATTTTTTAACATTGAACGTACAATGTAAATGTACAGGGTTTCCCATCATTTGTGGCCACCCCAAAAATGAGCTTTAATTGAAAGTTATTTTTTTGAAATTTTGTGCACGCATGACTGATATAAGGCTAGAAATTTCCAGTTTTAAATGTTAATTGTCGGCGTTAGTTCTCGAGAAAAAAAAAATTATAAAAATAATATCTCCAAATTTCGTCAAATTTCACTTTTCAGGATCAGTATGATTGAAACAAAGATATCCAAAACCTGTAATTAGTCTAAAATTTCCTTATATTGGAATCTCAAGAGTAAAAGTTATAATTTATGGCTGTAAATAGTCGTTAGTATTATTCCACAGAGGTAAGTGCGATTTAAATTTATGACATTGTAAAAATTTGTGACTGTTGAGTGGAAGTCGGTCGATGTGAACAACAGGAGCGTACCTAAGTCAACCCTTTTTACATTCTTGTAGATTTCTAAAATTTACGTAAATTGTAAATCCTCTAATAAATTACGATTATGAGTACGAAGATACTTTAAAGTGTGAATGTTGAATTTTTTTTAGCTCGAAAACGACTTATTACATTTTTCGTTTGAAATATTTTCGGTGCGGTTCGAAGTACCTACTTCCAGTTTTGGAGAAAATTTTACAATGCCATACATTTAAATCGTACTTAACTTTGCGGATAAGAACTAAGGACCATTTATAGTCATAAATTATTACTTTTACTCTTAAAATTCCAATATAAGGGAATTTTAGACCACAAGTGATGGGACACCCTGCACCTGCTCAATTAAAAAAAAAAAGAAGTCAATCAGTCAATGTATGCAACCAATCGTACTTTCACATCAACTTATTTTACGTTACGTGTTATTAAATTGTAATGACAAGACGTTAGAACAATACAACGATTTATTTAAAAGAATATTTACAATAAATATTCGAATTGTCCTCCTTCACATTCTAAACTATATGCTAAACGATTGTAAAATCCTGCATAGCATTTCTTAAATAAATGAGATGGTATCGATCTGACTTGTCTGAAGCTGATGTTATTTTTATACGAATTCACAATATTCATTTTTTTCTTCTTTTGAATACGTGTTAATAACTGAATATCAAATTTAAACTTCAACAATCAAATTTTTATTTTTAAATTGGCATAAATATCAAATAATTTGTATTATCAAGAATTGAAATTTTATTTTAAATTGAATATACGGATATATTTACTTACAAAATTTTTCCTTTTTTTTCCATAACAACATTTAAACCTTATCACGATATTACAAATTTAACTCCACAAACATTTAAAAAAAACATTTTAAAACATTGTCAATACACATTAATTAAAAAAACATTTTAAAATACATTTTTAAAAAGTCAATTTACAATGATTAAACTGAAACATTTACTTTTTCCAGTTTCGTATACACATCGTTAAGTTTGTAATATTGCGATAAGGTTTTAATGTTGTTATGGAAAAAAAGGAACAATTTTGTAAGTAAATATACAATTAATTACATAACGAGGGAAACTCGATTTAAATTTAATTGAACATTGTATGTTTAATGTTAAAAACAAAAAAAAACGATATGTCATTTTAAGTAACAACCAATGTCGTTGTTAGTTACTTCTGATTCGGTGAAATTAGTTTTTTTTTGGAAATAAACGACGCTCTTCCTGCAATTGGCTGTATCAGATGTTCGCAAATGAACCCAATTAAGCGAAAATACCCTTTGTACCGCAGATAGACCAATATTCCCATTGTTCGCGGAATGTAGACCATCTGATAAAACCGATGTTCAGAATCAATTCCTATTAGTTAGGAACGATAACGACCAGCGTCAATGGTGGACTTGAAAAATCGAGGTCGATTTTGCCGGCTGACGAATTGTGTTTTCCGTTCCGTGAGCCTCTTTTACGTCGTGTTTCGCCCCTTCTCGAAACACGACCCCCCCCCCCGCGAATCGTTTCGATTAAATAACGGAACTTTTTATAACGTCGAAGTTTCATGGGAAATGTTTCATCAGATAACGCTCAACCCCCTACGCCGCAATTAAGAAAATTCTTCATAAAAATAACCGGACGATGCATGTTTAATGAAGGCCGCTGGATTAAAATACGGCTTTGTTTTATTCATAAGTTTCGTCATGGAGGTCGTTAAAAATAGGACGTTTTTTCATTTGTGAACTTCGAAAGTAAACAATTTTTTGTTCGTCGGCTGATTTTTGCCATCAAAATGCCACCAATTATTCATATTGCACTCAAGTGACTTTTTTATTACCATAATTCAACTAGTGAGTTTTATTTGAGTGAAGCAACGATACGGACACCTTTTCATATGTTCATTTTTGACTTGAAACAATTACCAACCTTAAAAACAAACCACTCATATACTTTCAAACAAAATTTGAGATTTTAATTATGGGGTATTGGATAAAATGTATTACTTTTGAATGTTACTTGTACAACGAATAATCATTAAAGATGTGACAGTTTTGCTTCGTAGGAGTACTAATTGGGCTCACGATTTTTTTTGTCTATTTGTGAACTTCAAAAGTTAAAAAAAATTTGTCATCAAAATGTGACCAATTATGTATTTTACACTCAAGTGACTTTTATTACTACAATTCGACTAGTGAGTTTTGGTTTACACCAAGTTTGACGCACGTTTTCTTTTATTCAGGTGAGAAAACGATAAGGGTATCTTTTCATTCGTTCATTTTTGGCTTGAAACAATTGCCAACCTTAAAAACAAACTAATCCATTTACTCTCAAACGAAATTTGCGATTTTAATTGAGGGGCATTGGATAACATATTGTACTACTTTCGAATGTTACTTGCACCGCGAATAATCATTAAAAATATTACACTTTTGATTTGTAGGAGTACTAATTGGGTTCATGATTTTTTTTCCATTTGCGAACTTCAAAAGTAAACAATTTTTAGGTTTATCTGCTAAATTTTGCCATCAAAATGTGACCAATTGTGTATTTTACACTCAAGTGACTTTTATTACCATAATTCAACTAGTGAGTTTTGGTTTACACCAAGTTTGACGCACGTTTTCTTTTATTCAGATGAGAAAATAATAATAATTCGTTCATTTTTGACTTGAACCAATTGCCAACTTTAAAAACAAACTAATCCATTTACTCTCAAACAAAATTTGAGATTTTAATTAAGGGGCGTTGGATAAAACGTTGTACTACTTTCGAATGTTACTTCCACAGGGAATAATCATTAAAAATGTGATAGTTTTGATTTATAGGAGTACTAATTGGGCTCACGATTTTTTTTCCATTTGTGAACTTCAAAAGTAAACAATTTTTACGTTTATCTTTTAAATTTTGCCATTAAAATGTGACCAATTGTGTATTTTACACTCAAGTTACTTATTACCACAATTCAACTAGTGAGTTTTGGTTTACACCAAGTTTGACGCACTTTTTTTTTATTCAGGTGAGAGAACTCTAAAGGCATCTTTTCATTCGTTCATTTTTGACTTGAAACAATTGCCAATCTTAAAACAACTTTAGATTTTAATTAAGAGGCGTTGGATAAAACGTTGTGCTACTTCCGAATGTTACTTGCTCAGCGAATAACCATTAAAAACGTTGCCGTTTTGATTTGTGGCAGAATTAATTGAGCTCGGGCTTTTTTTTCATTTGTGAACTTCAGAATTCATTTCAACCTTTACTGTCGACTCCAAATGTTTTAATTACTTAATACCTTCAATTTATTAACGTTACTTTATTTTTGGAAATCGATCCTGTATAGTCTGGTATTTTGCAGTCGTTCTAAATTAACCAACGCTGAATTCGATTAGTAGTCGACGTTAATGGCAATGCCTTTAGTGTAATGAGGCAATCAGCGTTAATTAGATTTTCTCATTTACCAAATTATCGCCCTACCGAAAGCAAAAAAAGCCATTTAATCCCATCAAAACATCTCAGTCATGTTTGTAAACCATTAGTGGGAAAGTACACGCAAAAACCTAAGAGTGTAATGGCTCGGAAGACGATACGTCTGCAGAGGGGTGTGGGTCGCGGTGTAAGTTATTAATCATGATCCTCCGCCGCTTTATGTGCCTTTTATGGGGCAATAAAAATAATATTGAACGCGCGGTTTAGCTCCCCCTGCGACATCACTCAAATTTTCCAGGTGAAAGGCGCGAAATTAATTTCGCCAATTTTCGCGAGCGACGAAGCTGTCCATCACATTTAAATGCCGTCGAACCCCCCGGGAGGTTTTTGATCCTCAAAACAGTCTAAATTTAATTCGTTAGTCGATACGCGTGCAACGCGCGTGCGGGCCAAGTTGTGCAATGTGATTAGCGACCTGTTTTTGTTCCAGTTACTGTAGTAGCGAAATATGACGATATGAAAACCTCTACGAAGTTGTTCGACATCAAACAGGCCCTCCAGCTGTCTTGTAATGTTTCTGCAGACGACCATCAAGAGTTCAAAGTTGTGTGGTAAGTACACTCAGAAAAAACAAAATCTTATAGATAAGAAAATTCGGGCTTAATTTTGATCCAAGAATTGGTCATTCTTGAGTTTTAAGGATGTTCATTCTTGTTGGCAAATTTAAGAGTGGGTCATGCTTGATTTTAAGGATGTTTATTTTATTGGTCAAATTTAAGAACGAGTCATTCTTAATTTTTAGAACGTTGATTCTTTGTGACAAATTCAAGAAAGGGTCGCTCTAATTTTAAGAACTTTTATAAGTTTTACATTTAAAAATAGATCATGTTGATTTCAAGAACTTTTATTTAATTACTTAAGAATGTTCTTAATTAAGTGTTTTCTTAATTAAGAATTGAAGATGGCCTTATTATATTAAATAACCACTTGTAAATGCAATATTTTTTTCTAATTTTTATGAATTGTAGAGTGGAATGCTTGAATTGAAGGAATTTTAGAATATAAAGTTATTTCTCATACATATTTTTATTAGTAGGTGAAAATTTAACATCACATCACATCCTGTTTAAAAATACATTTTCGGTTTAAGAACCACATTATCATTTGGTAACAGATATAAGTATATGAAATGGAAGTTCGTCGAAGTCATTAGCCTTTTCAATGAATTTTGGTCGCCACATAAATAAATTCTTTTTCTCAAGAAATAATTGGCCTAAATCTACATTAATCTAAAAACAAAGAAACAACATGTTTACATTGTACCATGGATATATTATTATAAAAATTTACCAATATAGACCAGTTTGAATGCTTCAATAATGACCATTTGTCTATAAACAATGATTTTTGGTGTCATTCCACTTTATGCAGATTTCCTTTCCACAAATTCGCGTACTTCAGTCACGCTTGGTTTTGTTAAATTCTTACAAAGAACTCTACATCCGCAAAAAAGTAAAATTTGTTATAAGATAGATAAAACACTAAATATATAAAAGAAAATCAAAATTATTTCTTTACCTTCCTCGTTACTATAATTTCTGTTATCGAAGCAACTGGTTCGCATGTCCTTTTTATATCTCTTCTTACTTTTCGGAAATAAACTAAACTAAACTAAACTAAAAAACAATTTGTTTAATAGCTGTTACATTGAAAAAACTTTTAAAAAATTCATTCGGTAAGGTAAAAGTGTGGTAAAAATTATAATTACAACAAATTTACTTACATGTGAATTTATCTCACACAGAATCAGAAAATCCCCATAATTTCAGTACCATTTTTAGAAATGGTCTTTGAAGCTGATCATTTTGTTGATCGACATTTATTAATATTCCACTGAATTAACATCTTCATCTCGGCACATTAAACCACTTGTAATATTTCCCATTTCCTCACAATTAAACATTCACTAATTATGTAAGTTACTAAAAATTCACTTTACAATAAAAATACAGAAAATGCGCACCGTAATATGTATTTTCTTACTGCAAGCCGAGTTTGGTGTAACGTTTTTCAACTAAATTTGTAAGAAATTCTAAAGTAATTTATCTATTGTCAGTAAACAGTCCTTCGCAGAAGGTCATAAAGCAATTTACAACATTCCATACAATTAAATCCGCCAAGCTGGACCCAGCGCAAGGCTTCTAAACAATTGTATTGTAGAACCCTTGGACCTAACGTTCATCTCGAACAAAACCTTCAGTGAGATCACCACAAACTGAGAATCTCCTTGTTAAATCCAAAACGGTGGTTTGCTAGATTTAATATTGTTCGTGCTAAGATCAAGCAGAATCGTGCTAAATACAAAACTTATCAGTTCTTAATGTAAGAAGTGGTTTTTGAAAAAATCTTAGGTTGCATTTTTTCAGTGTACTTGTAAAATTACTATAATAAACAAGATGGTGTCTTTGACAGTTCTGCTGTCTCATCATCATCATTTTGATGACATTTTATTGACAGTTTGAGGTTATAAGTTATGGACAAAATTCGGTTGTCCATAAGTCAGCGCGGAAAGATTGTTTTTTCCTGTTAACACGTCAGTTAAATAAACTGTTGAAACAGTTAATTTGCACGTGTTCTTACATTAAACAAAAGGTCTCATAAACAGCAAAATCGTAAATTTCGTTCTTTACAATGAAAAACAGGCGGATTTCAGGGCAAAGGAAACTTTACTCTCTATAAATCACGGCCTATATTTAGCCCCACGGCCAGTCGGGAAGAATCGAATGCATGTTTTCACTTGAGAGGAGTATTTACTTTATTTTCATAATCTTATTTGTTCGGTACTTCAGCTATTTTTCATTACAAAGATAATAGAGTGCTGGCAACCGAGCGTTGTGATGGAATTGTATTATCTTGTTTGCGTCAATCTTTCGTTATTATTAACTGGCGTTAATTTTTACATGTAACTGAACAACTGAACATTTCTAGGAAAGTATGCCAAGTGGTACGGTTTCGATTGGTTTGAACCAGATTGCGCCGCACCTCTCGATAGGGCGCCCGAAATTAATTTTCATTAATAAATTACAATCCGAGTTATTTTAATCCATCTAAATTTACTTTAAGGACAAAAATGTAAAAACCCACATTTTTTAGCTGTAGTTGGTGATTTTTATGATTCCAACAGTTTCGGTTGGTATTGACCCTGCGTCTTTAACCTAAGATTTTTTGAAAATAAAATTAAAACCTTATAATCACAAAAAACTTTATATAAAATAAAATTGCTTACATAGACGCGTTTTTTTTACTAAGATTTTTTTAAAAATTTGATTGAAGATTGAGAAATGATTTCAGGGAAAAGGATGGAAAGAAAGTGTCCGAGATAAGCAATTTAGAAAACCGAATGAAAATGTCGGTGGACCAAGGAATGCATTATTTAAATATCCAATCAGCGGACGAAGAGGACGCTGGAAACTTTTCGTGTGTCGTTTATGTTAATAGCGTTGCAAGGAAGAGTGCATTCATCACTGCCGCAAGTAAGTTCTTCGATCGTTCGAAAATGTCGAAACTAATTTCAATTTGCAGGCAAGATAAAAGTTAAAATCCCAGCGAGCATAAATGTGGTCGAAGGCGAGAAGCTGCGCATCCTTTGCAGCACGTACGGAAATCCCCCTCCGATTCTTACGTGGGTCGTTTGTAAGTTTGTAAGTAAGTAAGTGATTGCCGGGCTAAAAATCTCGTTGCAGTAAACGAATCGTACACTGAATCGAAAGGAAGAGTGCAATTGTCAGAAGATCCCGAAAAAAAAATACCAAACGCGATTTTGCTCATCGAAGATATACAAAAATCCGACAGGGGCAATTACACTTGCATAGGAACCTCAAATATTACCAGGAAAGAAGTTTCTTATTCCAGCACAATAAGAGTTAAAGGTTGGTGTTTTTTCTTCAAGTGGCAGTTTGGAGGTTATTTTTTTGTTTGCAGACAAATTGGCAGCGCTGTGGCCGTTCTTAGGGATCTGCGCGGAAGTTTTTGTGCTGTGCACGATCATTTTTATTTATGAGAAAAAACGTAATAAAACAGAACTGGAGGAAAGTGATACCGATCAAAGTCCCGAACAGTAAGTTGCTTTTTTTATGGTTATGGTTTTATGGTTCCAGTAGTCGCACGGTTTGAGTCGGGTGAGATAGGTTTGCTAGTGTTTTAATCCAATCTGACCTGAATAGAACCAGAACCGGTCACATTTTAAAAATGCAAAATTTAAAGCTTTTGTAAAACGCCTAAAAAAAATTCCAGTCAAATTGTAAAAATCCTCTGTTATATTCTACAATCTGCCCAGTCGTTTAGAAACCGACTAGGTGTTCTATGAAACGACTGATTTTACAATTCGCCGCCGACATATACAGGGTGAGCCAAGTTTTATCGCCGTAATACTTATTAAAGATTGAGGGGAAAGTATGCAATTTACATGTTACATCAGTTGAAGTTTACACTTTCGATTGGTGCTAAAAATTTTCTAAATTATTTTTATTTGAAGCCAAAAAAGTAAAACCAGTTTTGGGGAAAATTTGGATGTTTGGTTTTTTGATTCAAAATTTGACAAATTATTCGTAGCATTAATATCTGCAGTTTGATTCGTGAAAATTATTGCTTTTTGAGTTCAATTAAATTTAAGATAAAGCGCGAAAAATGCCTTTATTTATAACTTTCTAACAGTGGATAATGCCTAACACACTAACAATAGTTTATGATCGACCCATCAAACTGGACGAGACAGCTTTTCAGTTGCCGTTAGGCCTCCATTTTTAAATTAAATTTAGTGACTGTCGAAAATGGTCTTTCAAGTACCCTAAATCAATACCATTGTTCGGTAAATTGGTCTACTTATGTTGTAAATCGTTTAAAAAAATATTTTCTAATATGGAAATGGTTTTATTTAATAAACGTAAATTAGTAAAATTATTTCAATTGCACTAAATTATGTAAAAATATTTTACTGTTCGTACATCAAAAAAACTAATAAATTGAACAACTAGTAATTGAGATAAAGCCAAAATTTTACCTGCTTCTATGTTCCTTAACAATATAAAATTACTCATGCAATCTATGAGTTTATGAACCAAGTTGTGTAATGGAAAAGCTGCACAAAATGACAGCTTACCTTTTTTCATATTAAAAAAAAAAACAATTGTTGTAAATTTTGAAGTTGTTTGACAAATTGTCAAGTTAATATTGGTTTGTTCAATATCCACTTTTTGGGATATTGGGTTATAGATGTCGCAAACGGATTGTAGAATCAGCTACAATACAAACCAGCTAGCCGCATTATAAAACGGCTCGGTTTTGTAAATCGGCTGGTTAACGTTTAGGCGGGTTGTAATGCGGCTAAACGTTGGTCAGCCTTACTGTAACGACGTTTCGCGTTCTCCAATGCAACAAAATGACGGGTCGCCGTTTTATAAAACGGCGAAAAGGGACTTTATATAAAGAAAACCTTTCCTTGTAGCTATGACAAATATAAAGCCATAACTATAAGAAAAATGTTTAACTCAATATAAAAGGTTTTTTTTTTTATAAAATGTCTAACAATTCTTCCTTTATCAAACGGACTGAGTTATTCAGCGATTCATAAAACACCTAAAATTTTCAGTAAAATTGTAAAAATTCAGCTGTTTTACAAAACAGAGCTGCTTTGTAAAGTGGCTAGCCGCTTCATATTGCGGCGGATTCTGCAATATGGCTGCGACATGTACACCAAAGTTTAAGTTAAAGTTTAAGTTAAAATTAGCTTGTACAATGGTCCACAAGAGAACCAGTAAAATAAAAAGTTTTCAGTATTTATTTTGTACAATATCTAGTAAAATTATTAAAATTTTGTGTTGTAATATTCATTAAAGTTTTTCTTGAAAATTTTTCTGCTCAAAACTTTTTTTTTAATGTTTATGGCATAACAACTTAATAATACACTCGGAAAGGCTATAATTTATTACCAATTTTAACTTAAAATTTCAAAAAAATATAGAATTTTCTTTTGTGACTACTAATATCTCAAAAAAGATGCGACTACTGGAAGGTTAAGGTTATGTTGGTTGATAAAAATGTATTGATTGGATGTGTGTTTGCAGGAAAAACACTCCTGATCACGGCGGCAAAGAATCAAATCTTAGGCACAGACAGTGAAGATTAAAATTGTTATTCATTAAAAAATATATTAATTAAAATTAATTAGAAGATAAAATTACAGTTACATTTTATCATGTGTAGTAAAGACTCTAACTCACAGTTAACTAAAATGTCCGAGGCCGATGCTGTACAAAATTATGCTAGGTCATTGTTGATGCCTTCCTGCTCGGATAGGCCTTCGCTGGCAGAGGTCCTCTTTTATAACATGATTTTCGTGAGCTGTATTTACACGCAGGAGTTGTGTTGATTTTTCCAATTTTTCCATTTTCATAATATATTTTTTTTAGAGGGGAACATTTATTTTTATATTCTGCAACAAATCTGTACTTAGTATGTAATGAACCTTAATGTTAGTACTTACGTTTTCGTTAGAATTTTAGTTACTTACGCAAAATTGTTCCATTGTGTTATAAAAGTGAGCCCTCGACAGCAAGGCTGCCACTTATGTACATAAATAAAAGTAATATATACACTCCTGTTTATAAATGTATTGTTATAAAATTGTGTTTCATAAAATGGACTGTTGTTTAATTTTTTGTTTTGTGATACTATTGGTTTTAAAACATAAAGTGCTTCTACAAAAAGACAGTTTAATTGATTTCCAATGATTTTTCTAGTTGTGCACTTAGGCTATAATCTTATCTTCTATATCTGGACTAAATTCATGCTGAGCTTTACATTTATTAATTCCATACAGTAAAACCTCGACTAACAAAAATGGTAACTGTTTGTTACGAAACTAGGACGTTTAATTCACTCGCCGCATCAATTTGACCAAATTTCTGTATAATTTTTTATATGAACCGTCGCCGGTAGGATGGATTGGGCTCGCATTCATCATCTGTAGCTCCATTTTCTAATCGATAGCTCCTCTCCATTTAAACTATTTAGAAATTTAAAAGTTTTGTGGCTTAAAAGTAACATAGATTGACCTGTTTTTTACCGCACACACGGATGTATGTTATTTTTAAGTTGTGTAGAAGTTATCTATATTATATTACTAAAGAAATACTTAAAGTGTCCGTTTAATGTGGGAATCAAAATTATATATTTGTAAAATATTGAGAATTATTTTTAAAATTGGACGTCGTTTCGTCGAAATTATATCCAGTTGAGAAAATGTTTCAACTCTTCGCACTAGAAGTCAATTATTTTTGATTTCCACTTTAACTTTTAAAATTTTCACTAGTTACTTCTTTTCTTGCGGTAGTTTTAAGGTAATTGGTGCTTGCACAAACGTCTATTGTTGAAAATTACACTGTAATAGAAATTGTAACTTAAGCCAGTTCCAAATAAAATCCACAAACTTAGATACATCATTTATTAAGAGGTTCATTAACTTGCATGATACCAATGTAGTTACATTCTGTTATAGTGTTATATTAGACGATCTCAGATTCAGTTTGCTACCATGTTTTAAATAAACTTTTAACATGTTAACCTCTGTTTTCTTTATTTCCATACAGTCCAGTCGAATTTCAGTTTGAAGATAACAAAATTATTATCTGACATTTTTTGCGCTTAATATAAAAAAAAATAACTACGTTGGCAAATTGCAAATAAGTGGCAAAATTACGTCTTTTTTCACTTTTTTCACGACCTATCAGAAAATTAGTTATTGCATGTTGTAGACAGTTAAATTACCTACAATTTGAAATAGCTAAATTCATATTTAACCAATTTGTTAACTGTAAATTAAATGTCAAACGAGGAAAAATAAATTTTCGAAAATCGCGTATTGCAAAACTGGATGGATGTTGATGAAACTTATGGAAAAGACGGTCAATCCAATGACCAATGTGTGTGCCAAAGGCTGATTCGATTGACCGTCAATTTGTTAACCCTTTTTAAGTTAATTTCAGTAATTTTTTTGCTGCTGATTGTTTAATTATTATTTTACGTTAATTTTAGAAGTTAATATCGTAAATGTAGGTTCTAGTTCATCCAAAGAATTTTCAAAAGTTGAAATTAAGTGCAAAAAAAATTCAGATTTTTTTAATTTCGCACGAGTTTTGATCTAATTCGACTGGACCAATATAATTATCAATAGCACCGCTGTAACAATGGCAAACAAAATTCCCAATTTAACAGCCAGCTATTTTTAAAGAAATTGAGACACATCAAAATTGGCCGAATACAAAAAACTAATCAAAACAACCAGCAAGTGGACATTACTTGTCACAACAATTATAGGAATCAGGGCTGCCACCAACAAGACAACCTAAAACTGAAAACCACCAAATTACCACAGAGCAGTAAAGTCAACATTATAAAATCCCCCTGTACTTAAAATAATATGGCACAATTGATAAACAGCAAAAGGTAAGAACCAGATGTGGAATTTTTAACACTTAATTTACTATGTTTCCATTATTTACGTCCGTCTGGCCAGCAGACCAAATATTTGGCGAATAATAACAAACGGCAGCGATAACTCAACCCCACACCTGAAACAAAATTTTTTTTATTCGATCGAAAAGAATTCATTTTCTTTACTCGTAAGGTGCAATCCCAAGATCCCGTCGACAAGGCGGTGCCATCCGGTGACACTTGCAAGCACGAAACTCGATTTTCATGTCCGTACAACAAACAAACGCGAATGCATTTCAAGGTGTCCCAAACGTTCACCGTGTAATCGTTGTATCCAGCAAACAGAAGGCGACCTAAAAACAATCACGACTGTGATACACGGTCGTTACAGAAACAAGCTCGAACCTGAAACGGTAAAATCCACTGAATTCACTCCGAACATGATGCTTTCTTTGCCGTAAACTGCAACTTCACGGTCGGCTCTCAAATCGAATAAACGGCACTGAAATGATCACAATTAAAATTTTAAATTCAGTTGGGGGAATTTCACCGTGGCGTCGTCGCTTCCGGTCGAAACTGAATCGCCACTGGGATGAAACTTGACGCTGTTGACGTCAGATTCGTGCCCTTCGAAGGATTGGACGCACTGTCCCGTTCTCATGTCCCAAATCAGCACCATTTTATCACAGCTCTAAACATAATTATTATACAGAGTGTTTGTACAAGAATGTGTGACCTTCGAAATTTGCCGCCCCATCTTGTTTTCTTAATAATTTGTGGCTTTGTAAGCTCCAAAATTGAACAATTTATGAGAGTTGGCAAATTGGCAGGTTTTTAAATTTGATCAAATTTACTTTATGAAACATACCCCAGAAACGAATGTGTTGCCTATTTCAGAAGGGGCCAAATCGATTGACATAACATCAGCGGTGTGGCCTTGAAAACTTTGTAAAAGTTGGCCAGATTCGACATCCCACAGTGCACAAGTCGAATCACCGCTCCCAGTTAATATCTGCATCGAGAAAATGTTAGTTTTTGCAAAATTAATTTGAGGAAATGGTGTGACCTGCTGATCGGAATTTGGAAAGGTGCAGCAGCTTGTGTAACTGGTGTGTGTTCCGACTGTCTTCTTTTTTAAACTAACATCCTCCTCCAAACTTAAAGGATAAACTGTCACTTTATTGTCCAGACCTCTGTAACGAATTTAGCGTGATTAACTCATTTATGTGGAAAGAGAGTGTTACCCGCAAGCTACCAAGTTTCCAGAGGGCGCATAAGCACAGGCCATTACCCAAGTGGTAGGCATTGTAACTGCATGTTCTTTATTAGTAGTAAAAGCGTCCCAAATTATCATTTTACCATCCTAGCAGAAGAAAACAATTGCAATTTTATGTTTTTATAAAGATGCAAGATTATAATCCATTTTTAAACCAGGAAGAGCGTTACAAGTCAGTGAAATAATTGTTTTTTTAGTTATTGTTGGTAGTAATGCAATGATATTGACATTTGGCATCTGACAGTTCGAGGTTATAATCCGCAAAATGCTTCTAAAGAAGGAAGCAATATAACTAATGTGAAAAAAGATTTCAATAAGGAAAACTTTGTCTTGAATATTAAATATTCGGTAGTAGTTAAGAGATTCTGTCTCAATATGTGGGTTATGTTGTTAACCACCCATTACTGCCAACATAAATTAAATAAAAATAATTTTGTAGTCTTATAACGCTCCTCATACTTTAAAAAACGACAAAGAATTGTTTTTCCCTAAGAAAAATCATGCACCAAAATAAATGTAATGCCTACTTGAGAAGATGATACAATGTGTCTTTTGTCGGGAGACCAATCGGAACAAAGCACTTTCGCTTGATGGCCTTTTAAAGTCCTGCGAGGCTTAATATTCATGTAATTAATGATTTCCAACCTGTCTGCAACGGCGGCCACTGAAATGGAAAACCGTCAATTACAAGTAACCACGAAATGGGGAAAATCTTAACAGGTGACGTCATTAAGCTTCTGTCGTTCATCGTCCAATTTTATTTTTAAATTCTCAGTCTCTCTTGTCAACAATTCTACAGTTTCTCCCGGTTTGACTTTGACTGTGTCGCTGGACATTGTTACAATCAATAATTCTGACAGCACAGAAGATTCCTCAATTCCTCTTTTATATTCTTTGTTTTTTGAAATGAAGGCGGTTTTAACTGATGTCCATCTCTTAAAATTAGTCCAAAAAAATATTCTGCATCAATTTTGCACCGACTGTTATGGTTCTTTGACAATCAGCGCCGATTTGCGCATGCTTGATGAAAGCATTGATGGGACAATTTGTAGGTTATGAAATGATTGGTTTTTGTGCAAAATTGAAACGTAACAGCCGAATTTGGAATTTGCAAAGATGAAGACTAAATAAAATTCACATTTTTCTAACTAGTTTTATTCATCGATGAATGATTTACGTTTGCAGGAACAACATTATCCTGGCACGAAATCAAATCTTAGGCCCAGACAGTGAAGAACACAATCAAAGATACAGCAATGGAAGAAAGATCCAAATAACACCAAAAAAAGGATGGAATTTAAACAGTCAGAATGGGATAAGGGGCCAAAAAATTGATAATCTCTGAAGTTAGGAAAGCAAAGTTGGCAAAGATAGCACCAAATAGGATGAAGGATATAATTAAAGAAATTATACCTATAAGTGGAGGAATAATGGTTGTAACATAGACAATAGTAAGCGGCTAAACATTGATTATAACAACATCAAACAAGAAATAGACTGTGCAGAAGGATAACTAACCAAAACAATTCCTCTTCATATAACAATCAGTGAGTTAGGACTGCCACTAAAGTGGCAACCTAACTCAATTTCACCAAATTACCACAGAGTGGCGTAGTCAACATTATAAAATCTTCCTGTACCTACTTCAAATAATATGGCACGAAAATTGATAAACAGATGTGGAGTTTTTAACGCGTAACTACATTTCCACCATTTACATCCACCTGGTAACTAGACCACACATTTGGTGAGCAACAACGAACAGCAACATTAATTCAAGCCCATATCTGAAACAAACCAGCCTTATTTTTTGATCGAAATTAATGAATGCTTTACTCGTAAGGTGCAATCCCATGATCCCGTGGACAACGCCGTCCCATCCGGTGATACCTTCAAGCACGAAACTCTACTTTCATGCCCATGTAAATAGCAGACGCGAACACATTTTAAGGTGTCCCAAATATTGACCGTGTAATCACTGTGTCCAGCAAACAAAAGGCGACCTAAAAACAATCACGTCTGTGACACGGTCGTTACAGAAACAAGCTCAAACCTGAAACGGTAAAGTCCACTGAATTCACTCCAAACATGATGCTTTCTTTGCCGTAAACGGCCACTTCACGGTCGGCTCTCAAATCGAATAAACGGCACTGAAATGATCACAATTAAAATTTTAAATTCAGTTGGAGGAATTTTACTGTGGCATCATCACTCCCGGTCAAAACAGCATCGCCACTGGGATGAAATTTGACGCTGTTGACGTCAGATTCGTGGCCTTCGAACGATTGGACGCACTGTCCCGTTCTCATGTCCCAAATAAGGACCATTTTATCGCAGCTCTAAACATAATTATTATACAGAGTGTTTTTAAAAGAATGTGTGACCTTCGAAATTTGTCGCCCCATTTTTTATCTTGTTTTCTTAATAATTTGTGGCTTTGTAAGCTCCAAAATTAAACAATTTATGAGAGGTGGTAAATTGGCAGGTTTTTAAATTTTATAGAATTTACTCTATGAAACATACCCCAGAAACGAATGTGTTTCCTATTTCGGAAGGGGCCAAATCGATTGACATAACGTCAGCGGTGTGGCCGTAAAAACTTTGTAGAAGTTGGCCAGATTCGACATCCCACAGCGCACAAGTCGAATCACCGCTCCCAGTTAATATCTGCATCGAGAAAATATTAGCTTTTGTAAAATTAATTTGAGGAAATGATGACCTGCTGATCGGAATTTGGAAAGGTGCAGCAGCTTGTGTAACTGGTGTGTGTTCCGACTGTTTTCTTTTTTAAACTGACATCCTCCTCCAGACTTAAAGGGTAAACTGTGACTTTATTATCCAGGCCTCTGTAACGAATTTAGCGCGATTTACTCATTTATGTGGAAAGAGAGTGTTACCCGCAAGCTACCAAGTTTCCAGAGGGGGCATAAGCACAGGCCATTACCCAAGTGGTAGGCATTGTAACTGCATGTTCTTTATTAGTAGTAAAAGCGTCCCAAATTATCATTTTACCATCCTAACAGAAGAAAACAATTGCACTTTTATACTTTTATAAAGATTATAGTCCATTTTTAAACCAGGAAGAGCGTTACAAGTCAATGAAATAATTATTTTTTTAGTTTTTGTTGGTAGTAGTGCACCGATATTGACATTTGGCATCTGACAGTTTGAGATAAAATGTGTGAAATGCTTCTAAAGAAGGAAAAAATATTTTAATGGGGAAAGCTTTGTCTTTAATATTAAAAATTCTGTAGCAGTTAAAAGATTCTGTAAAAATTGTATGGGCTGTTATTAAGCACCCATTACTGCCAACTTAAATTAAATAAAACAATAATTTCATACTCTCTGGTTTAAAAATGGACAAAATGGTGTTATTTCCATAAGAAGTTATGCACCAAAATAAATTGCCTACTTGAGAAGATGATACAATGTGTCTTTTGTCAGGAGACCAATCGGAACAAAGCACTTTAGCTTGGTGACCTTTTAAAATCCTGCGAGGCTTAATATTCATATAATTAATGATTTCCAACCTGTCTGCAATGGTGGCCACTGCAATAAAAAAATTGTCAATGACGAGCAACAATAAAATGTGGAAAATCTTAACAAGTGTTATCATTGAGCTTCCGTCGTTCATCATCCAATCTTATTTTTAAATTCTCCGTCTCTCTTATCAACAATTCTATTGCATCTCCAGGATTGACTTTTTCGACTGTTTCGCCATGGTTGACTTTTTCTACTATTTCTTCAGTATTGACTCTTTCTACTGTTTCTTTGGGTTTGACTTTTTCTACTGCTTTTTTAGATTTGACTTTGACTGCACTGTCGCTGGACATTGTGACAATCAATAACTCCTTAATGCCTCCCTTATGTTCTTTGTTTTATATTTATTTATTTATACCGAATTCGCATCAATTTTTCACTGAACCGATTCTTTCACAATTGGCGCAGTTATTGCGCATGCTTGATGGAAGCTTGCAAATCAATTTTTTGAAATTAGGTCAGCGTTTCTCTCTCTAAATTTTCTTGTAAGCGCCACACATCAAAAATCAATCCGATTTTATTTAAAAAAAACAAAAAAAAGGAGGGCGCAAATTCCAAAAAAATAGCAATAATCTGAAAAAACATAAAATAATTTACGATCATTTGCAAACATGACGGACACAAATTTCCCCATTAGTCACTTTACAAATTTGCGCTGCGCGAAATGACAGAAAAGCAAAATCGGTAAAATTGTTATAATGAGCGTTTTTCACGACGAAATTGAAATCGAAGACTTTGAATACGACAAAGAGGAGGAAGCATATTACTACCCCTGTCCATGCGGTGACAGATTTCGTGTAACCAAGGTACCTAACCTCGAAATTTGTTTCAAACCAGTTCATGAAATTTTCAATTTCAGGAGGAGCTTTTAGCCGGAGAAGAAATCGCCACTTGTCCCAGTTGTTCCCTGATCATAAAAGTCATTTACGATTTGGTAAATTAATTAATCTAATTTAACAATCATTAAAAGTTTTATTTTGCAGGAATTACTCGAGCAAGAAGAAGACGAAGCCGAAACACTTGACGAATGCTTCAATAAATTAGAAATAATCGAGAAAAAATGAGTGGTCGCGGTAGAGGTCGAGGCGGTCGGGGCAGCGCAGGATCATCAACATTCAACCGCGAACAGTTAAATGCGATGGGATTCACCCCGGACGTGGTGCCGGGCCCTGTAACCCAACCTCCACCCTTATATCCGTTATTAGAACGCAAACCGATCCCATTATCGGTAAGTGACCTCTTGTCTTGTTTTTGATTTTAATATTTTCAAATTTTCAGTCGTCTATCGAGCTCGATTACATGCTGATACTTAAGCAAGACTTCATTGACCACATCCAACTTTCCGGAGCTTATTTAAAGGAGGCCGAACCGAAACCCTTTCAAAGCGAACAGAAAATCGATAAATTAATAGCTCAATTGCCGAGCGCGCGAGAAAAGTTCGATTGGGCTCTGTTCCCTGCAGAATTGCGACCTAAAGCGATGGTAAAATACAAACTGGAACGACGAAAAGCCGTTGTGGACATAGAATCAAGGTATAAAAATTTTCGCTGAATGTTTTATGTTTATTTAAATACTTTCAGACTAAATGAATTAGAAGAAATGGAAACAATGAAAGCAGATCCACTTAATACTTCAATAAAAAGCGAAACTGATAAAGAGGAAGAAGACGAACAGTTGGAATTGGTGGAAGAGGAAGAAGATGAAGAAATGGACGATGGGACCGATTACGCTAATAATTACTTTGATAATGGGGAAGATTATGAAGATGAAGATGATAATTTGGATGATGGTCCTATTTATTAATAATATATCGTTACTTACTGAGATTTTATATTAAGTTTGAATAAATCGATTTTATCAATTGAGGTTATGTTGTTAACCTTGCAAAATGTTCAAGAAAATTGTTGTTGGAATATCAGGCGGTGTGGACAGTGCCGTTAGTGCGTTATTATTGAAAAACAAAGGTAAAATTCAACTTAATATTGCAGAAATTTAATTCCAATAATTTGTAGGTTATGAAGTGATTGGAGTTTTTATGCAAAATTGGGATATTACAGACGAACTAGGAACTTGTAAAGCCGACGAAGACTATGCAGATGCATTAGATATTTGTAACAAATTAAGGATACCATTGCAGCGAACGAATTTTGTCAAGCATTATTGGAACAAGGTGTTTTGGTAATTATTCCCTTGTGATTCGATTTCGAGTTTAATAAAATCATTTAGTAATTTACTAGAAGAATATCAGAAGGGCTACACTCCGAATCCTGACATTTTGTGCAATCGTTTCATTAAATTTAAGGAATTTCATCATTATGCTTTCGAGATTTTGGGCGCTGATGCAATGGCCACCGGTCATTACGCAAGAACCAGTTTCGGCTGTTATTTGGAACATTACGATGCCGATAGCAGTAGGTTAATTAAGTGTGAAAAAAAAATGCTGAAATTTTGTTTCAGAGGTGAAGTTGCTGAAAGCCAGAGATTCGGCGAAAGATCAGACGTTGTTTTTAAGTCAAATCGAACAGGGAGCGTTGCAGAAGACGATGTTCCCTTTGGGAGAACTTTTAAAATCTGAAGTCAAGGAAATTGCGAGAATGAACGGATTCGAAAAAATTGCTGCCAAAAAGGAGAGCATGGGGATCTGTTTCATAGGCACTAGAAACTTTCAAGATTTTATCGCTGAAGTAAGTGTAGAATTGACAAGTTACACAATGAATGACTAAATTTTTAGTACATTGAGGATAAGGCTGGAAATTTTGTTAATATCGATAACGGGCAGGTAGTAGGCCAACATAATGGTGTACATCAGTGGACCTTAGGGCAACGAAGCAAAGTTTCAGGATTACCAACCGCATTTTTCACTGCAAAGAAAGAAACCAAAACAAATACAATTTATGTGGTAATAAAAAAACTCAATATGATTTGGGGCCGGTCAAGTATTACGTAAGCAGAATTTTATCTATTTGTAACCCCCTTCCCCTTGTCAGCAAAAATAAGCAAAGCTCTACCCCATACGCTTACGTAAGCATTAATATAATTTCCTATGGTCAACGTAACCCCTCCCCCTGCTGATGCTTATGTAATACTTGAACGACTCCTTTTAGGTTGGCAGCGCCCATTAAATGCGATCGGTTTGCATGTTGCCAACTTAATAATAAAATCCTAATTCAGTTTTTTAATGAGGGTAAACTTTTTTGTTTTATAGGCTCAAGGCACAGATCATCCGTTTCTATTCCATCATTTGTTTTACACCGAACAACCGCACTGGATTAGGTCCAAACCGGAAGAACTACAAGTTGGCAAAATTATGCAATGTCAGTTCAAATTTCAACATGTCGAAAATTTCATGGATTGTTTCGTGTACAACTTGGAAAAAGGAAATTTAGTCGTTTTATTGGAAGCAGCCAAGCGCGCTTTAACACCGGGACAATTTGCAACATTTTACAAAGACGAAGAATGTTTGGGAAGTGCAAGAATAACGACCGTAGGTCCATCAAATTTTATATTGAACTTAACACAACAAAACAGTGTACAGAAATTACTGGAATTGATGAAACGGCTTAAAAAATAATAATCAATCAACTTACAGTGTCTTCCTTCTTGACCTTTTTCTTCAAGAATTTTAAGGTCTTTTTTTTCTTCTCCTTTTTCTTCTTTTCTTTTTTCGGTTTTACTTTCTCTTCGCTGTTTTCCGTTGGTACTTCCGATTTCGATTCATCTTTATTTTCAGTTTCCCCTTCTTCTGGTTTCTCTTCCTTGACTGTGTATATGGGTAGTCTCATTGGCAGTTTTATGTCGTCGACTATTTGATCGGACAGTGTTTCGCGAAGGTCGTCAATTTTTTGTATTTTTGGCGGCGGAGGTTTCATCGGGGGAGGTTGCAATGGCGCTGCGATGGGGGCACATCCTTCTTGATATAATTGTTTGGTTTCAGCGTCGATTTTCTTGGAGTCTTTCGGAACTTTGTATTCGCTTACGTGATCAACTCGAATCGTTCGTGTTAAAATCTAAAATTGTAGGTTAGAACTGCCTTAAAAAAAAAATGTTTTAAAATACCTTGATTCCATTCAAATTGTCGACTGCTAGTATGGTGGATCTCTGATCTTCGTAACAGAGGAAGCAAAAGCCTTTTGATTTCCCTGTGTCTTTATCTCTGATTAAGTTTATGTTGACAGGCTCGCCGTATCTGAAAATTGAACGCGTAATTATTGAAATTAATTAATTATTGCATTACTGAGAAAATACGCAAACAATGTCTCCTTCGGTGAGGTCGTAGGGAAGGCCGCCAATGAATATCCAAGCACTGTGTCGATATTGATTGTGCCAAGACGATTTGCTACCTAACCTAAGATCCTGCTCGCTCAATTTTTGAACATTTTTCATATTCCTGCAAATTTTAGCAATTATTTTATGATTGTAATCAAATTGAATCGCACTTACGTTAAAGGATTCATTTTTGAATTTGTTATGACAAAATTTCACAAATTCCAAACAAACTTTGTATCATAACCTCAATTTTTGACGTTTCTAATTTTAAGAACAAGTTTTATTAAATTTTTTGCTTGCTTTGAGTAACAGCTGCGATGAATGTTTTAAGAAAGTCTCAAAAGTTACCAAGTTCCATCTTTCTTAAAAATAAATTGAATGGTTGTTTGTGTTATAGCACAACTGACAAAAATCACTATGATATTATTATCGCTGGGGGTGGAATGGTGGGAACAACCCTCGCTTGTACATTAGGTAATTAAAATATTATGCTAATTAACAAGTTTTAGTTAATGTCAAGGTTAAGATTCGCGCCAAATTTAAATTCGACATTTTGCAGGCAAGAACACAAAACTTTCAAATAAGAGGATATTATTGCTGGAAGGCGGCCAAAAATTGCAGTGGAACTTTCCCGAAAAATACAGCAACAGAGTGTCTGCCTTGAATCCGAGCACTGAAAAGTTACTGTCGAACATTGGCGCTTGGCAGCATATTTCCGGGTTCAGAGTTGGACAAATTAAATCGTTACAGGTCAGCCTTCGATTATCAACTGAAATCAATTTAATTTATTTCGTAGGTTTGGGATGGAATCTCCGATGCCAACATTTCGTTTGAGCACGACAATTTTTCTGATATCATTGCCTATGTGGTTGAAAATGATTTGTTGCTGACGGCGGTCGGCAAGGAGGTGGAACAGTTGAACAATGTCACCGTGGTGTATAACTCGAAGATAAAAAGTTACGGCTTGCCGACAAGCGACAATTCCAATGCGAAAGTTGAGCTTGATAGTGGAGAAACATATTCAAGTTCTTTATTGGTAAGTACAGTTATGAAATCGGTTTTAAAGAATTTAAATTAATCTGAGAAACTGTATTGGTAGACTTGTGCGTTTTGGCGTGAATTTTTGGGAGAACTCAACTTGATATGGTAATTCGGAAAAATGGTTTAATAAATGCAGACTTTAATTGGTTAATTACTACAATTAATTGCAAATAAATTTAAGTAGTATTTTATTACTCTGACATATACAGGACATAATTTTTAAAGATACTTGTTTTTAAAATATAGCCAAGTTTACAAACATGATCTTAAACTGTCAGATGTGAAATCTTTTATTGCCAACATAAATTAAAAAAATATAATTTCTTAGGAAAGAACTTTTCGATATATAGTGCCCGTCGTATTGTTCGCACCATATGGGAAAAACTTTCATCTTCGATTTCTTTAAAAATTTTAATCTGTCAAAAGTTTGTGTATGTTCGAAAGCCTAAAACGGACTACTCGGATTTTGCAAGCGATTTTTGGTTTCAGAGAAAATGGAATTTATCGAAATTTCAAAAACTGAAAAAAATCATAATTTTAAAATGAAAATTATTTCTGATGAAATTTGGGTAACATTAGTTAGATATTCAGTAGATGCGATGCCAATTATGAAATCAGATAAGTTTCATCAACCGATGTCCAAAAAAATTGTTATTTTTCAAATTGCAACTTTCTTTTACAATTTCCACGTGTGTAATCTTGAATTTTAATTATTTCAAATCTAAGTATAGTTAGTTTATTTATTTTTGTCTCAAAAAAATTAACTAAACTAGTACAATCTAAATTACACTTGAAATTTTAAATTTCAATAGAAATTCTGTCATGTTATTTTACATTTTTGCTGCAATGTTTTTTTTATGACGAAAAACCACATTTTAAGTTTCAGCTTGTTTTTTAATTTACTCAAAATACATGCAACTTAACAATTAATGTGAATAAATACAAAAAAGCGTTAAACGCACTAGAAAATTATAATACTAAGATCATATTATATAAAAATTTGTATAGAGCCATGAATACTTTTTCAATAGGTGAATAACTGTTTTATGTTTGACAGTATAATTAGTATTTTAACAATGGAACGTAAATTCAGTAAAAGTGAGAAAATTGAAATTGTTTTAATTGTAGGCGACAAATATGAAACGTTGAGAGAGACAGAGCTATTTAATTTTTAATCACCGACATCCTGGTAAAAATATCTCCCATACAACAGTTGGACAAATTTATTCAAAATTTAAAAGTACGGGAATCATTGCAAATAAATTTAAACATCCACATGGTCATTGGCTCACTGACGAAGAACACCAGCTGCAAATTTTGCGAACAGTTTCTTCCAATGGAGTTGTAAACTCGCAGAATGGCCGTTGATGGGCAGATGAAAATTCAGATTTTCAAATAGAAGCACGGAATCAATACGAATGTGTGGTGTGGAATCTTTAATAACCAAATATTTGGACCACACTTAGCAATAATTTAAATACAAAACAATCGTTGCTATAACTACAACAATTGTTACAATGAAATTAGTCTAGGATTAACTGATACTGTCAAGTATTCACGGCTACCCACGAATTTGTACAAAATATGACGATGATCTTGTTATTATAACTTTCTAGTGCGTTTAAGGGAAAAATATACATTTTTGTATTTATTCACATAAATTTTTAAGTTACATGTATTTTGAGTAAATTAGAAAACAAGCTAAAACTTAAAATGTTGCTTGTTGTCGTGATAAAAAAACTGCACCAAAAATGTAAAATAACATGACAAAATTTCTTTTCAACTAAAAAATTTCATTTGTAATATTAAATTATACTAGTTTAGTTAATTTTTTTAAGACAAATGTAAATAAACTAACTATGCTTAGATTTGAAATAATTAAAATTCTGTTGAAGAAACTCATCTGATTTCTTAATTGACATCACACTACTGAATATAGGACTTTTATAAAAATTTCGTCAAAAATAATTGTCATTTTAAAATTATAATTTATTTAAACCAAAAATATAAACATTGGGTTTTTGAACATGAAGAAACTTTTGGCAAATTTAGATTTTTAAAGAAATCGAAGATGAAAGTTTTTTCCATATGATGCCAACAATATGGCGAGTACTGTATACGGTACTTATAAATAGACATTTTTTTAAACAATCTTTCATAAAAAAAGATTGCACATCACGTAACTTGACTATTAATGCTTTCAAGTTTTTGATTGAAGGCCCTCATGCATTCTTGGAATTCCTTGGCGAATTCTTCCATCTGTCCCTTGATATCCGAGGAGGAATCGTGCGCATCCCCGTTATTAGAACTCGATTTTGAATTCATTCGCGAGATGTGGTCGCAAGAACTGTTTCGTTGCATCCCGTTGGGGCGCAATTTTCTGAAAAACTTCACCTTCCTACTTTTGGGCCGTTTCTCCGCGACCAAATGATAGATATCCTTGATCAGTTCCTTCGGAATCCTTTCCTCTCGAGGGTCGTTCGGCCTGATGTACAGCGCCCAATGATACTGAGATTTCAGCAGGAGCGCATGGCGATAAAAAAAGGCGAGCAGCCTTCTCGGTATGCAACGCAACAGTCTCGAAAACAGCATACTTTCAAGGTGGGCGACCAATTCGGCCTGACGCACCAACCGGTCCAAGCCTGCGCTTTTTTGCAAACCCTGGATGTCACTCACCGCCAACCCGACCATCAAGTTGGTCAAAATGACCGTCACCAATAGCACGAAGCCGAGGAACATGATGTGGGCCGTAACCGGGTAGAGAATTGCATGGTCCGAACTGTAGAAGATGTCTTCGAATTCCAGTTCGCCGGACATCATGATTAGGGTTTTTAGGAGTCCCCACAGGAGGTTTTGGAACGCGGGGAAATTGGAGAAGAGGACGCCGAAACTGAGGCCGAAGGCCACCAGGAGGCAGAGGTAGGCCAGGAGGAATTTCGAGAAATTTATGGCGACCGTCGTGAACATCTGGACGTAAAGGCCGAAAATTGGAAAGCGTCCAACTATCATCATTAATTCCAGCCAGGTTAGAAAAATTCCTATGGCGGCCACGTGGTGCTGCCAGGTCTCCACGTTTCTTTTGATGTTGAACGTGGAGGAAGGGAACACGCTGCAGAAGACGCAGATTATGATCAACCATTGCAGCCAATTTTCCCATTGTTTTATGTAGCCGTTCCAATCGTGGGCGATTTGGAACAGCTCTTTCCCCACCAAGAGCAAGTTGAGGCAAATCAACGCGTAACCCGTTATGCGGACGTACAGAGGGACGGAGCACGCGTCCTCGCTCCTCGTGTAAGGACAGTCCCTCAAGAACACCCCGATGGTGTAGCAGGTGAAGAGCAGGACGAACAAAGCGTGATAGGCCAAACTGAACAAAAAAAACTTCCTTATCCTCCTCCACTTCAAGAACAGAAACGTCTCGCACAAGGGATGCTTGAGGATCTCTCGATGGCCGACTTCTATGAAGTTGAGGAGCAGTTCGGTCTCTCCTTTTCCCACCACCGGCACCAAGACCCGAAAGTCCAGCTTCAGTTCGCAGTCGACGTCGCCGATTTCGTGCTCGCTGATTTTGATCGAAGCGTCGAACTTGGCCACGTACTTGGGGATGACGTCCGGAGTTCTGCGGGTGATGAACGTCAGGACTGAGACGCCTCCGTTGGTCCTGGCGGTCACGTCGCCGCCGTGGTTCAGAAGCATCAGCACGCAATGGGAGAATTCGTTTAATGCTGCGAGGTGCAGCGGAGTGTAGCCGAAAGCGTCCGGTTGGTTGACGTTGGCGCCGGAAGTTATCAGCAGCCGGACGCATTCGGTCGTCCGGGACACTTTGACGATCGCTCCGTGCAACGGGGTTCGTCCGTCGATGTCGCGCGCGTTCGGATCTGCTCCTTGGTTTAGGAGAAGCTCGACCACTTCCATGGACTGGGAGAGGGCGGCCAGGTGCAATGGGGTCTGGAGGCGGTGGTTGGTCGCGTTGAGCAACGCTCCGGCTCTTAGGAGGAGCCTGGCGGAGACGGCGTTGCCGTCTTCGGCGGCTAAATGGAGGGCGGTGGTTTTTTCCGGCCCGCATTGGACTCTGACGGCGGCGCCGTGTTTGAGGAGAAGTTTGATGATTTCTGAAGATCCCAGGGCTGCAGCCACGTGAAGTGGAGTTTCCGTGAAAACCTTCAAATTATATTGTTTATCGTTTGAGGGAAATGAGAAAGGAAAGACTGGAGGAAAAGAAGAAATGGAAAGAGGATACGAAGAGGAAATAACAGTAACAGCTGGAGGAGAAGTTGTCAATTAACACTAATGAATAAAGTCCGAAACGAAGTTATAAGAGACCAAATGAAAGTAGAAGGAAAAGGGGAAGACCTAGAAGATCGTTTAGAGATGAGATCGATGAATCCATGGACAGGAGAAGATTAAGGAAAGGTTAGTGGAAAAATCGAGAGGAATGGAGAAGCTGGTTGAAGGAAGGAAGGCAGTGACAACTGTATGAAATCCTTATATACAGTGCTCGCCATATTGTTCGCACCATATGGGAAAAACTCTCATCTTCGATTTCTTTAAAAATCTAAATCTGCCAAAAGTTGGTGCATGTTCAAAAACCCAAAATGGACTAAATAAAGATAAATAATCACAACATAACCTCAACAGTGTAAAAATTCTAAAAATATCCCCGAAAGAAAAACACCAAAAGATAAACTCAGTTTGGTTAGGTTAGGTTAGATGCGTTAGTGCGTTTAACGGAAAAATACGCTTTTTGTGTATTTATTCACATTAATTGTTAAGTTACATGGATTTTGAGTAAATTAAAAAACAAGCTGAAACTTAAAATGTGTTTTTTCGTGATAAAAAAGACTTTGCACCAAAAATGTAAAATAACATGACAGAATTTCTTTTGAAATTAAAAATTTCATTTGTAATATGAGATTGTACCAGTTTAGTTCATTTTTTTAAGACATAAATAAATAAATTAACTATATTTAGATTTGAAATAATTAAAGTTCAAGATTACACGTGGAAATTGTAAGAGAAAGTTGCAATTTGAAAAATAACAATTTTTTTGGACATCGATTGAAGAAACTCATCTGATTTCATAATTGGCATCGCAATTACTTAATATCTAACTAATGTTACTCAAATTTCGTCAAAAATAATTTTCTTTTTAAAATTATGATTTACTTTCAGTTGTTGAAGTTTCGATAAATTCCATTTTCTCTGAAACCAAAAATCGCTTGCAGAATCCGAGTAGTCCATTTTGGGCTTTTGAACATACACAAACTTTTGGCAGATTTAGATTTTTAAAGAAATCGAAGATGAAAGTTTTTCCCATATAATGAGAACAATATGGCGGGCACTGTATATACAGTGCTTTCGTAAAGTATGGAATAAATTCGATAAAACATTTTAGAAGAATTTTCACAAAAAATCCTCGGACCGGGCAACTTTAGTTTTTAAAACTGCATCTTTTTAATATTTATAATTTTGCGATCGTCTTTTGTTTTCGCACTATGACGTCATCATCAATTTTTTTAAATAGCACCCCATACTTTTGATCGCGAATTTGAATGCAGCACATTTTTCTGAGTAGGAATATGTCAAATTCGTATGACCTTGAAGAGGAAAGTCTTGGAAATAATCAGTCCTAAAGTTTCGAAAATGTATTGGTAAATTATTAGAGTAGACCTATCACAATGTCATCAAGGAAGCGTTGGAAACAAAAGAGGGATCACCAGATTTGACAACCTTCGAATACTTTTTGTGGGGTTATGCTTAAAAAGTAAAGTGTACGTTAGTAGGTTAGAGAATTTAGAAGATTTAAAGCAACAATTCGTCATATGAGATACGACAAATCCCTCCTGAAGTTATTGCCAATGTTCAAAAAGAATATATTGATCGCATTGGCTGCTGTCAAGAAATCAACAGTGAGCAATATTTTAATTTAGTTGTTTTTTGAATTTAATCATTACTTAAATTTAGTATTTTGAGATAGCTAAACCGTTTTCTTTATTTTCTTTTTTGTAATAATTCAGTTTGTACCAATCCTATTTAAAAAAAAATACGCTACTAAAAATAAAATTTGACAGATTTGAGCGTTTTCCCAATAAATTTTGTTGATGTCAAAACCGTCTTTTGTTTCCAGCGCTTCCTTGATGATATTATTATTGGTCTACTCTAATAATTTTACCATACATTTTCGAAATTTTAGGACTGATTACATTTCGAAAACTTTCCTTTTCAAGGTCATACGAATTTGGCATATTCGTACTCAGAAAAATGTGCTGCATCCAAATTCGCCATCAAAAGTATGGGGTGCTATTTAAAAAAATTGATGATGCGAAAACAAAAGACGATCGTAAAATTATAAATATTAAAAAAGATGCAGTTTTAGAAACTAAAGTTGACCGGTCCGAGGATTTTTTGTGAAAATTCTTCTAAAATGTTTTATCGAATTTATTCCATACTTTACGAAAGCACTGTATATATCATCGTTATCGCTAAGGTTGACTGTCCAATAAATCTTACCTGCGGCGTGTTGGGACTGGCTCCGGACAGCAAAAGCTCCTTCACGCAATCGGCCGCCTGGTTCAGCACCGCGTAATGAAGGGGGCTCTTCACGGCGATTCCTGCGTTTACGTCGGCGCCGTGTCGCAACAGCATCTTCAGGCAGGGGAGGTTGCCTCGACTTGCAGCGCAATGGAGCGGCGTTATTCGATGCGTGCTGTCCCAACTGGTCGCCTCAGCCCCGGCGTCTAAAAGGATCTCGAGGCAGCTTGCGTTTCCTGTGCAAGCCGCGTAATGAAGGCAGGTCCTGGAAGGATTAACGTTAGTTTGGAACAATCGGATTGAGAGGATTGTACCGTCCGCCATTGTCCGCCACTTTGGCCGAAGATCCGTTGTCGATTAGGAACTTGAGGATTTTGTCTTTGCCGGCGTACGTTGATAATATCATTCCGGAAGTTTTCGCGTTGGCGTTGTTGAGTAAGGGTTCTGGATCGTCGTTTTTCATCAACAGAAGTAACTGTTCGGAATCTGGCAATGTCTGAAAGTGATTTCATTTGAAATATTGGATGATGCAGTCGTCGTAAAAGTTCCAGCTGAGACTCTTAATGATGATAAATTGGTTTTGGACGGGTTCCAATTGGGAGTAACTGACGTTGACAAAGAATTGTATTTCATAAGTTGTGTTGGAATTCATATTTCTATCACAATTCGGTGTTCTTAAAAAGATTTTTTATTTTAGAAGTTGATTTATGGCAAATATTCACAATTGACACAAAGTGTTGTTGTTTTTCAGTGAATGTAAAGAAAAACAATCGAACATCAATCTTTTAAGCAAGAATCACCCTGTATATAAAAATGTGATGTTATACCGTATTTTTTACTTTGAGAAGAAGATTCAAACAGATCGCGCCAAAAGGTAGATTTGTGATTGGCTGCCGTTTGTTTGAAGTTTGCTGGCAGCCAATCATAGGTCTACATTTTGGCGCGATCTGTTTGAATCTTCTTCTCAAAGTAAAAAATGCAGTATGGAAGAAGTGAAATTGAATTTAAAAATTCTAGATTGTTTTCAAAACTCGACAAAATTGTTCCTTTACTTTTGCCGCTCACTGTATAACATATTATAACACAATGAAAAAACTTGTCGTTTGTTTGGAGAGCTGTCAGCACGCGTCTAATAAATTCCAATGAAAAAAATAGTTGTGAAAGAATTTCATCTATCTGTAAATTTTGCCAATTGAATTTGAACGCGGCATTTTTGCTGAAAGGTTTATTGTATTTAAATGCTCGGTTTTAGCGCAAATAATATTTCAAACTCGAAAATAAATTTCCGGCACGAAAAATCCATAAAAGTGAATTAGTGAAAAGTGTATTTTCAAGACCGGCAATTTGTAACCGCCACATTTTACATTTATACCCAATTACTCCACGAAATTGCTTTCTGTAATCCTTCAGTAAAATTGAAATTAAAACATTTAAAACTGTTTCACTTTTATTTTTTGATTAAATTGAATAATATCTATTTTAAACTTAAACTATTTTGATTATTGCCAGTTGAACACACGAATTTAGATAATGATGTAATTTGAACAACTTATCAAAACGTCAAATTAACCAGAAGTCACGTTCGAGTATACTATTTTTTCTAATTTAAATAAAAGAAAACATTGGAATTAATTTTAATGACATTGGTTGTGATCTCAGCTGTCAACAATGAACTTCTCGCGTGTTGACATGGTTACCGAATAACGTGTCAGTCAATTGTAATGAAAATCTGCAACGTAATGGTCATTTTGATACCTGGATGCTTTTCCAGATGGTCTGCTCGTCCCAGATCTCCTCGTTGACAATGTTTTTGATCCTCTGGTCGCTATCCGAGCCAGAGCCGACGTCTTCTTCGCTCGAAATGCTGCGTATGTCGCAATCGTCGAAGTCCGTGCTGACTTCTTCCCATTGCGGCGTCGGCGACGCATTTTCCAGCTCACTAAAATTATCCACTCGTAAAGACATTTTCCGATTAACAAATCCAATTCGGAAATTGCGTTAATAAACTAATTATCGTAAAATCGCCGGTTGGACTCATTCCCAACTCCCAACCCATTTGGTACTGGCCGTGTAATTTCACAAATTGGTTTTAATAAAGACGCGTTGTTAATGAGAATACCATAACTTTGTTCTGCAACGAGATCGGGGTCCGAAATTAGCACGAAACATAAACACACTCAACGTAAATATTGTGGCAGGAACATCTTCGAATTTTTCCTGCGGGAAAATCGCTCGTAGAACCTGATTAGAGCACTCGGTTTTTTTTTCTGGCGGGGAACACCTGCAGGATCGGCCGAACGCACACTCTAACACTCGGGCGGCTTTAAGAAAATTAGATATTTTTAGGTTTCGCTTGAAATAAAGCGTTTGCTGAAAATTAAAATCGGAGCATGTTCTGTGCCGTGCAGATAAATATTTTTTCGGCCTCTCCGATTTAATGCGTTCGAAAATAAATAAGGCGGACGGCGTTTATTTACTTCTTTTTGTAGTTGGGATGTGATGGAGCGAACTCGCAGGTCCGAAAAACAATGGGAGTGCATTATCTTTCCTGGAATTACGATCAGATGGGAGTTGTGGCCACTTTGAAACTGAGCGAGGTTGGTACAAAAAAAAACAAATTGCTGTTTGCATATGTTACGATTGATGTAAATTCCGCTTGTTTTTAAAAACAGCCACTTGGATTCATCACTTGTCAGTTGAATTTATCACTTGCTAATTAAATTGAATTTTTTTAATTTTACTTTTCTTGCAAAACTGCTTGATTTAATGTTCACAATTGGATTTATCACTTGCTAATTAAATTGAATTTTTTTCATTTTACTTTTCTTGGAAAATTGCTTGATTTAATGTTTGCACTTGAATTTATCACTTGCTAATTAAATAGATTTTTATAAATTTTACTTTTCTTGCAAAATTGCTTGATTTAATGTTCGCAATTGGATTTATCACTTGCTAATTAAATTGAATTTTTTAAATTTTATTTTTCTTGCAAAATGCCTTGATTTAATGTTCGCAATTGGATTTATCACTTGTCACTTGAATTTATCCCTTGCCAAATAATTTGAATTTTTTGAATTTTATTTTTCTTGCAAAACTGCTTGATTTAATGTTCGCACTTGAATTTATCACTTGTCAATTAAATAGAATTTTTTTAATTTTACTTTTCTTGCAAAACTGCTTCATTTAATATGTTCGCAATTGAATTTATCACTTGTCAATTAGATTTGATTTTTTTAAGCTTACTTTTTTGATAAACGACTTAATTTAATATTCGCACTCGGATTTATCACGTACCACTTGAATTTATCACTTGTCAAATAATTTGAATTTTTTAAATTTTACTTTTCTTGGAAAACTGCTTGATTTTATATGTTCACACTTGAATTTATCACTTGCCAATTAGATTTGAATTTTTTTAAGTTTACTTTCTTTGAAAAACTACTTGATTTAATATTTGCACTCGTATTTATCACTTACCACTTGAATTTATCACTTGCCAAATAATTTGAATTTTTTTAATTTTACTTTTCTTGCAAAACTACTTGATTTAATATGTTCGCACTTGAATTTATCACTTGCCAATTAGATTTGAATTTTTGTAAGTTATTTTTTTTGAAAAACTACTTAAATTAATATTCGCACTCGGATTTTTCACTTGCCACTTGAATTTATCACTTGCCAATGAAATTGAATTTTTTAAATTTTACTTTTCTTGCAAAATTGCTTGAATTAATGTTCGCACTTGAATTTATTACTTGCCAATTAGATTTGAAATTTTGTAAGTTAATTGTTTTTTAAAAACTACTTTATTTAATATTCGCACTCGGATTTATCACTGGCCACTTGAATTTATCACTTGCCAATGAAATTGAATTTTTTAAATTTTACTTTTCTTGCAAAATTGCTTGATTTAATGTTCGCACTTGAATTTATCACTTGCCAATTAAATTGAATTTTTTAAATTTTACTCTTCTTGCAAAACTGCTTGATTTAATGTTCGCAATTGGATTTATCACTTGCTAATTAAATTGAATTTTTTTAAATTTTACTTTTCTTGCAAAATTGCTTGATTTAATGTTCGCACTTGAATTTATCACTTGCCAATTAAATTGAATTTTTTAAATTTTACTCTTCTTGCAAAACTGCTTGATTTAATGTTCGCAATTGGATTTATCACTTGCTAATTAAATTGAATTTTTTTAAATTTTACTTTTCTTGCAAAATTGCTTGATTTAATGTTCGCACTTGAATTTATCACTTGCCAATTAAATTGAATTTTTTAAATTTTATATTTCTTGCAAAACTCCTTGATGTAATGTTCGCAATTGGATTTATCACTTGCTAATTAAATTGAATTTTTTTAAATTTTACTTTTCTTGCAAAATTGCTTTATTTAATGTTCGCACTTGAATTTATCACTTGCCAATTAAATTAAATTTTTTAAATTTTATATTTCTTGCAAAACTCCTTGATGTAATGTTCGCAATTGGATTTATCACTTGCCAATTAAATAGAATTTTTTTAATTTTACTTTTCTTGCAAAACTGCTTCATTTAATATGTTCGCAATTGAATTTATCACTTATCAATTAGATTTGATTTTTTTAAGCTTACTTTTTTGATAAACGACTTAATTTAATATTCGCACTCGGATTTATCACGTACCACTTGAATTTATCACTTGTCAAATAATTTGAATTTTTTAAATTTTACTTTTCTTGGAAAACTGCTTGATTTTATATGTTCACACTTGAATTTATCACTTGCCAATTAGATTTGAATTTTTTTAAGTTTACTTTCTTTGAAAAACTACTTGATTTAATATTTGCACTCGTATTTATCACTTACCACTTGAATTTATCACTTGCCAAATAATTTGAATTTTTTTAATTTTACTTTTCTTGCAAAACTACTTGATTTAATATGTTCGCACTTGAATTTATCACTTGCCAATTAGATTTGAATTTTTGTAAGTTATTTTTTTTGAAAAACTACTTAAATTAATATTCGCACTCGGATTTTTCACTTGCCACTTGAATTTATCACTTGCCAATGAAATTGAATTTTTTAAATTTTACTTTTCTTGCAAAATTGCTTGATTTAATGTTCGCACTTGAATTTATTACTTGCCAATTAGATTTGAAATTTTGTAAGTTAATTGTTTTTTAAAAACTACTTTATTTAATATTCGCACTCGGATTTATCACTGGCCACTTGAATTTATCACTTGCCAATGAAATTGAATTTTTTAAATTTTACTTTTCTTGCAAAATTGCTTGATTTAATGTTCGCACTTGAATTTATCACTTGCCAATTAAATTGAATTTTTTAAATTTTACTCTTCTTGCAAAACTGCTTGATTTAATGTTCGCAATTGGATTTATCACTTGCTAATTAAATTGAATTTTTTTAAATTTTACTTTTCTTGCAAAATTGCTTGATTTAATGTTCGCACTTGAATTTATCACTTGCCAATTAAATTGAATTTTTTAAATTTTACTCTTCTTGCAAAACTGCTTGATTTAATGTTCGCAATTGGATTTATCACTTGCTAATTAAATTGAATTTTTTAAATTTTACTCTTCTTGCAAAACTGCTTGATTTAATGTTCGCAATTGGATTTATCACTTGCTAATTAAATTGAATTTTTTTAAATTTTACTTTTCTTGCAAAATTGCTTGATTTAATGTTCGCACTTGAATTTATCACTTGCCAATTAAATTGGATTTTTTAAATTTTACTCTTCTTGCAAAACTGCTTGATTTAATGTTCGCACTTGAATTTATCACTTGCCAATTAAATTGAATTTTTTAAATTTTACTCTTCTTGCAAAACTGCTTGATTTAATGTTCGCAATTGGATTTATCACTTGCTAATTAAATTGAATTTTTTTAAATTTTACTTTTCTTGCAAAATTGCTTGATTTAATGTTCGCACTTGAATTTATCACTTGCCAATTAAATTGGATTTTTTAAATTTTACTCTTCTTGCAAAACTGCTTGATTTAATGTTCGCAATTGGATTTATCACTTGCTAATTAAATTGAATTTTTTTAAATTTTACTTTTCTTGCAAAATTGCTTGATTTAATGTTCGCACTTGAATTTATCACTTGCCAATTAAATTGAATTTTTTAAATTTTACTCTTCTTGCAAAACTGCTTGATTTAATGTTCGCAATTGGATTTATCACTTGCTAATTAAATTGAATTTTTTTAAATTTTACTTTTCTTGCAAAATTGCTTGATTTAATGTTCGCACTTGAATTTATCACTTGCCAATTAAATTGAATTTTTTTAAATTTTACTTTTCTTGCAAAATTGCTTGATTTAATGTTCGCACTTGAATTTATTACTTGCCAATTAGATTTGAAATTTTGTAAGTTAATTGTTTTTTAAAAACTACTTTATTTAATATTCGCACTCGGATTTATCACTGGCCACTTGAATTTATCACTTGCCAATGAAATTGAATTTTTTAAATTTTACTTTTCTTGCAAAATTGCTTGATTTAATGTTCGCACTTGAATTTATCACTTGCCAATTAAATTGAATTTTTTAAATTTTACTCTTCTTGCAAAACTGCTTGATTTAATGTTCGCAATTGGATTTATCACTTGCTAATTAAATTGAATTTTTTAAATTTTACTTTTCTTGCAAAATTGCTTGATTTAATGTTCGCACTTGAATTTATCACTTGCCAATTAAATTGAATTTTTTAAATTTTATATTTCTTGCAAAACTCCTTGATGTAATGTTCGCAATTGGATTTATCACTTGCTAATTAAATTGAATTTTTTTAAATTTTACTTTTCTTGCAAAATTGCTTTATTTAATGTTCGCACTTGAATTTATCACTTGCCAATTAAATTAAATTTTTTAAATTTTATATTTCTTGCAAAACTCCTTGATGTAATGTTCGCAATTGGATTTATCACTTGCCAATTAAATAGAATTTTTTTAATTTTACTTTTCTTGCAAAACTGCTTCATTTAATATGTTCGCAATTGAATTTATCACTTATCAATTAGATTTGATTTTTTTAAGCTTACTTTTTTGATAAACGACTTAATTTAATATTCGCACTCGGATTTATCACGTACCACTTGAATTTATCACTTGTCAAATAATTTGAATTTTTTAAATTTTACTTTTCTTGCAAAACTGCTTGATTTGATATGTTGGCACTTGAATTTATTACTTGCCAATTAGATTTGAATTTTTTTAAGTTAATTTTTTTGGAAAAATTACTTGATTTAATATTCACACTTGGATTTATCACTTGCCAATGAAATTGAATTTTTCAAATTTTACTTTTCTTGCAAAACTGCTTGATTTAATGTTCGCACTTGAATTTATCACTTGGCACTTAAATTTTTGGCAAAACTAATTCATTACTATTTGTTATTATCGTCATTTTTGTAGATTTCTGGAAACTTTACCGCTTGGCAACGGTTTCTGCCGACAGGGCCGGTCGCTCTTCTTCCAGTAAGCTCCGAACAGTCCCAATTTGACAATTTTCTTAACAACATAATTTTTTAGCTGAACGATCAGCACAGTTCGTTGGTTTGGACCAACACTTCCAAACGTGCCAAGCAATTGTTGGCACTTCCCGAAGAACAGTTTATCGATGCTCTCAATGAAGCGATTGTAAGTGACTATTTGGAATTCTTTAATTTGAAATTGTTATTTTTCAGTGGAAGGTTAACAAACGAAACGACATTATTGATCAAGCCACGGCTACATTCAACACTTTTTTGTCTGCAATTAAATCGCCATCTAATGCGATCCGACAGCTGCCTCCGAGTATTACAACCAGCGTAGAAGGTAGCAGGGCCGCTTTTCCTCTCGGTTTCGGCCACGCTGCTAGTTATATAGCCGCTGGGGTTGCTCTAGTCGGGTATGTTTGATTTAAAAGAAAAAAAAATTTTAAAAAAATTGAAAAAAAAATTTCTCCCCGGCGGGGAATCGAACCCCGGTCTCCCGCGTGACAGGCGGGGATACTGACCACTATACTACCGAGGACCATGTTAACTACGATTCTCAAACGGGCAAATAAAACTAGCATTAAAAATTAATAATGAAATTATTAATCTGTTATAGATCTCAAAATAATGCATTATGAACATTTGAGAAGTTCATGTTTGATTGTAGGCAAAACAATAATTCGAAAACAAAACAAATGCTAAGCATAAGGCATTTCCAAGTTCTAGAAAATATTTTTATTTTTAATAACAATTTGTTTTTTGAAACGCCTAAAAAAGCGTTGCAGTTAGGATTGTTCTCTGATTCATAAACTTCAGCTTTTCAGTTGCATCTTAAAAGGAAAATTAAAAACATACTTGTTCTTACTGTTTCAGAATAGCCAAAAACCAACTTGAATCCTAAAGATCGCTAAGTTTAGGTCATTTAAAAAATAACGTTTCGTACAATACATAAGCAATAAAATTATTAAAATCCATTAAGCTGAGAAGTGGTAGTGACAACGCAATATGTGTTGCCGACAGTAATTCTACAGGGCGTTTATTCCAAAATTGAATACCTTGTATATAATTGAGTAATTTTAAAAATAACTTATTATGTCAGCACGATATAAATTCGCTTTTGATCGAATCTTATTACAGGAGTAGCTTTTAGTCCTATAATGTCAGCCCTGCTCTACAAATTTAGAAATTAATTTCTTCTCAGTTTTAATTTAACTGCAAATGAAAAGCAAATGAGATTTTTATTTCATTTTAGGTGTGAAGCAAAAAATGCATTTCACGTAATGTTTTGATTAAATGAATTGCGCTAATTGATTTAACGACAGGCGGGGATACTGACCACTATACTACCGAGGACCATGTTAACTACGATTCTCAAACGGGCAAATAAAACTCATATTAAAAATTAATAATGAAATTGTTAATCTGTTAAATATCTCAAAATAATGTATTATGAACATTTGAGAAGTTTATGTTTTGATTGTAGGAAAAACAATAATTCGAAAGCAAAACGAATGCTAAAATTATCAGAAATTTTCTTTAAAAATATGCGAATTTGTGACAACTGCAATATTTTAAATTTTCGTTTTGGTTCATGTTAAAAATTTGTAGATGGCGCTGAAATCCCTCTCGCTCGCGTTGTGATTACTTCAAGGAATATAAGCTGAGCTTGTTGAAAGGTTCGGCAAGATCATACTTCACAGGATTATTTCTGTAGTATATCTTCACATACTCTATGTCCAACATTAGAGTCATTGCAACCACGAGGACGAGTTGTAGTGCCATTCTCTGAGCGTGAGGCTTACTACGGTTGATCAATTTTTTGGACTGCTGTAGTTAACGATGATCGTTCGCCCATGGTCTTTGTACCGTGGGTCACGGGTGTGGTACATTCTGAGTGGTTGCACCCCCCCTTTATTAAATACAAATTTAGGTCTTATTTACTCTTAATTTAGAGCCGGTTTTATAATCGAACTCTCCTTATTGATGCAATTTAACTTAAAATCAATTGAATTAATAAATTATTAGTTTTTTATAAATAGTCTAAAACTAGGTCGAATATTAGGAGTATTAAATATTATAAATGTTAATTAGAAACCGGGTAAGAAATTTAAATTATTTATAAACTACAAATGAGTCGTTCCATATCAAAACTCGTCTTATCCGACTTTAAATTCAAAAATTATGAAGGGCATTGAGTTTACGTTTAATTAAAAATGACAAAAAATCTTAGCAATTATTACAAAAATTAAACATTTACACTTTATCGATAAAAATAAACTCTGGAGAAATTTTTCTCGATTAGTCAGAAATGGTTTATTAAGTTGGAGAAGGCGAGTTTTGATATGGAACGACTCAAATAGTTTACTTGTAAAAAAATAACTAAACTAACTGCAGAAATAGGTACAATTTATAAACTGAACTGAAATATCGATTCTATTATTCCCCATCCTTGTTATTTTTTGTTCCACCATTTATTTGCTCGACCAATCTTTCCATTTTAAAATATTTTTTTATTAACATCTATGCAAATTGAAGCGTTTTAGTTTTGATTCCCACTTCATTTTTACATGAGTATGCCTATGTTATTAATTCATATATAAAAACATGTTATTCTTTTTCCATAACATTTTTATTATATTTTACAACTCATTTTGACAATTTTTACATGTTTATAATTAATTCACAGGATGGTTTTACTACAAATTATATTGCTCCTTTTGTGCAGATTAAACATAACAATTCAGATCGAACCATATTTTGATCAAATTTGATTTTTTTAACGCAATCTTGGATATCTTCCTTCTTTGACGATGTCTTGGTATCTTTTCTAATTTCCAGGGTGGTAACTATCTTAATAATTTTATAAAACACCTCTGGACCTCTGTTGCATAATAATGCAACAGCTTCTTTAACTTTTCAAAAAGCAACAATCCTCCATCTACAAAACCCAGCGTCCAGAATTCCTTTTCCTGGTGGATTTTTGAACCCTGTAGAAGGCCCTTCAGTAAATTTCTGCCACTGGTTTTTGGATGCTTTGTCTACCCCAACTTTTGCTGTTGTGTCGACCTTCTTCTTCATACTCTTTCATAGTATTTCATAAGTATTTCCGCCTCCGTCTAATGATATTGTCACTTTCCATCCTGCGGTTTCTCTTCATATATCTGAAAAACTTGTATTTCAGTATAAATTATAAATTTTATATCATTCAGTTCGGTTTTTAACTATTATTTAACGTTATTTTACAGTATGGTATGTTTTGGAATTCCAGAAACAATTAGAATGCTGTGAAATAATTTTTTTTTTTTAACTTTATGTTAGTTAGCAGGACTTCTCATATAATTTTGACAGAATCATTTAAAATGTTACCAGCATATTAAAGATAAAGTTTTCCTCATCTGAAGTTTCATTGAAAATAGTCATATTGCTTCCTTCGGCAGAACCGTTTTTTGTTTTTTCTAATGTTAAAGCCACGCTACTAATCTAATCTTAAAGTTACAGATGTAAAATGCCATTACTATCAACATAAAGTAAAAACAATATTTTTTTCACGGCCTTCTGGAATTAAAAAGACACTGTACAATTTGTTGCACTGTTCATATTTTGCAGTAATAAATTCCAAGATGGTCGCCAAAACACATCTGTCAGATACTCAAAATTTTTAAATTTCGACTGGCGACAGTGGCACCTCATTTTAAAGACATTACAAATCCATTTAACTTTCGGGTCATTATTATTGATCCTATCGCACTAATTAAATTTAAATTTAAACAAGACAAGTTGGCGTCCTTTGTTTCGTGAAAATCGATATTTTTAAACCCAGTCCGCCACTGATTTCAAGAACGTAGAAAAGCCATTGCATCTTCAATGTAATCACACCGACCATGAATGCGTCGATAGAATAAATTATTCCAATTTTAGAGACGCCGCTCACCGGATACATCCTTTAGCTGGACAAGGCGTAAATCTGGGTTTCGGGGACGTTGCCTGCCTAAATAAAATATTAGGAGAAGCCGCTTATTCAGGAAGTCCCCTAGGTACAACAACAACAAACAAAGAGTTATTTCCAACAGTACTTTCTTTTTTATTCAGGAGGAACGGCTTACTTGAAACATTATGAATCCGAAAGACAATGCCACAACATTCCGATGATGCTAACGGTCGATGGCCTTCAGAAATTGTATTGTACAGATTTCACCCCTGTTGTCCTTCTGAGAACCTTGGGGCTGCAAGTCGCACACGCCTTGCACCCTTTGAAGGTAAAAATAACAAAGTTAAATTTCTTAGAAAAACGGAAAAAATGTCAACTAAAATCGTTCAAGGTTTCCTTGATTAGTCGCATATCGTTGTAAATAAACAGATCAGCTGTTATCAGAGCCTACTCATTATTTACGCATTGTTTTTTCTGTTACAGAAAGTAATAATCAGCCAAGCTGCGCAATGAAAACTGCAGATCATAAACACTTTTTATAAATATTGTTAATTAATAAAGAAATCTTTTCTAGATTACAAAATTTATATTTCCCCATTTCGTTCAATTACCTTTGTCTGGAATTTTTCTACGACCTGTGACGCATCTGCATTTAGTGACGCGTTGTCCCCGACTTCCTTTGCAGCACAATTCCTACGCCAGACGGATCGATCTTGAATTTCCAATCAGCCAAAAACGGCCACAAATACAAGTTTTATTTATCAAGTAATTGTACAAATATCGAAATTAACTCAATTATAAATTTTCTGATTTTAATCTCTTATTTTAGGGGTGAAAATTAATTTAACTTCGGCGGACTGCTTGTCGATTGGTGCGCGTAGGAACACAATTTCACTCGCCGACCTGGATATAAAAGGCCGCCATTGCGTCCCCTCCCGCATTTGTGAGTTGGGTCTCGTTGTGAATGTGCTGTTGCTCCGCAAGTATTCGAAGACCGCACAGGTGGGCTCACTTGTAAACACGAAGCAGGTGTGTTATTAGTTTAAATATTTAAATAACATGGGCGCCGTTTCGATAAACCGAGAAGCGTCCCTAAAAACAGAAGAAATAGTCAATTGGATTTCAAAAGTCAAAAACAAGAAATCGCTTTTCAAGCGTCAAAAACGCTGCAGCCTCTTAATAGAGGCCGTTTTGACCAATGCTCTCTATAAGGCAGAAAGCGAGCTCAAAAGGAAGCAACAACAGCGCCTGAAAAGATGGCTGAGCATAAAGAAAACATGGACGAAAGATCGGGACGCCGACCTGGACCCGAAAACATGCGAAGATTTGAATAGCTTCGATAAATTCATGTCCCAACTTAAAGACTTTAAAGTTCCTGTCGCTCGATGAATTTAATAAGACTTCTAAACCAAAATGGGGTTATGTGATATTATGTAGATTTTTTCTATTCCAGTCTGAACATTCCAGACCTTGTGGTGGGGCCTGGACACGGGTTGGGAGTTCCAAGGCTGTGTTTGGTTTGTAAAGTTTGTTTTTTTAACTCACTTTTACAATTCACTTGTAAATAAACGAAAACGATAGTACAAAATAATCAGTAGATTTATGTACAAGTTAGTATTCGCCGTAATTAATAAAAAAATATAAAATTCTCTTGCAGCTTATTTCTTATTCCAATTTTTATAACCTGGTGCTATTAATTTATTTACCTTTTCATGCAAATGAAAAACTGGATGGCGGTCAAAGCGCAACAAGGTATCTTACTGCCCTGCAAAAACTACCCTGTTACAAGGACTTCACATGAACATAAGGTTCACGTGGACCAAACCTTGCTCGGCCAAGACACAAAATCGATTGGTCACAAGAAATAAGGGCCACCTGGCGAAATCGTTTGTATCCAACTTGAGCGGTAACATTCTTATACCAGCCGGTCTGTTTTGTAAGTTAATTTTGGAAATCTCTTGATGATTATTGAGCTCTTTTATTAAGCGATGGTCAGAATTAATCTTGCAACTCAAACCGTTATTCCAGGATTATTACTTTGTCCGGGACTGCTTCCCTGGCAAACTGGTAATTCTGGCAATTATTGCAATTCTCTAAAGATAGGTATTTTCTCAGGAATGGCAGCACAATTAACTGGACGTGGCCACAGTTATTTTTATGTTTGATGGGGTTATCAGGATGTGCTGCCAAACTTGAATTAAATCGAAGTTAGAATCGGTGTGAATGTTATAGTCAAACTGTAAGTGTTCCTCACTTGGTCTTGTATGCATGCTCCCGCAGAAGGCGACACTGGATGAAAATACTAATTAGTTTAGAATTAACGCAAGAAATTGGTATAACCTCACTTTTAAGTTGATGTATCGAAAATGCAGGATAGTATAAGATTGTACTTAATGCCTCATAATTTGCGGCTTTTGGTTGTTTGTGTTTGGTTATATTTGCTAGATCACCTGGACTGAACGAAAACTGGCCGTAACCTCACTTTTAAGTTGACACTTGGTGTAAGGAAAATGCAGAATAGAGCGCAAGGATTGCACAAGGTTGTACCTAATGCCACACAATTTACTGCAAACTGCAGCTTTTGGTTGTTTGTGTTTGGTTATATTTGTTAGATCGGCTGATTCTGGACGCTAACACGTCGTTGCGGCTGCACAAATGCATACTGAGTTTGTTACAACTGCCCAAGAATCCCGGTAGATTGCTAAAACCTATGCACGACAGTTCTAAAGCACGGTAAGGTAGGACAAACTTTTAAAATTCTGCCCTAGTTCGCAACAAAGCACAAATCCCTAAAGTCGAGGAGCCAGGTACAAACGAGCATGCGCACGCCTCAAAGATAGGAGTCTTCGCATTTGAATCTAACACCACGAAACCCATGTCGCCGCCCCGTCTTTTAAGGCTTCGCAACGCACGCATGATTTTCTGTACGTTTGTCGCATTTTTACAAAGAAGTCTGCAAGGTATGATCTTCAGTAATAACTTCTTGTGGTAGTACTTGGTTGCTTTTACTGCATTTCGGTGTCGTTCTTTTGAAATGTGTCCTAGATGAGAGTGCGACTGTCTTTATATATTCCAAAGCTTGGAAAAAGCGGAATTTGCGAATTAACACGATATTTGCGTAGAGCTGTGCTTTAAGAAATGATTTGCAGAATTTTATCAACATACGGACGATTGGGCTCAATCCAACTAATCAGGAAAATGTTTTAAATTAGAAATAGCAATCGGTAAATCAGCAAGTAAGTTCGCATTAACAGCAGTTTTCAGAACATCAGTCTCCAACCGGTTTCTTCTAAGTCCTTTTAAAGTAGAAAATTGTTCCTGAAATGAAGTGTATAAGTTACTAATCTTCGAGCGCAATTGAAACATTAGAAAATTGGTAAACCACCTTGAAGTATCCCTTAACTGCAATTTTTAGTGTCCAATCTTCTGACAAATTGAGCCAACTCGAGGAATTGAAACCTAAACCGGAACATCGATCAACCTGCTTTCATATATTTTGGGTCCTTTAGGACAATACTGTCCTGGTAAACCTTTAAGTATCGACATTAACATCATTTTTCAGTACCAAAATCTCTACATTTTGGGCTTGCGTGTACCTGTTTGCAACGACAACATTAACAACATTATGAATAAATGAAGACATGAAATCGCATTGATAAATCTTGAAAGTGTTGGTTTGTGGTGTGGGAGTTTTCCAATAACTTGGTAGAATTATGAATATACAGAGAATTGCACTGGTAAATCATGAAGCACTCGCCGTTAACAGTTTTTAGTGGTTGAAGCCTACCTAATGTGGCATCATTCGGTCAATAAAGTTAATTCCCATAAAGTAGGATTTCAAAGCTAGGAAGTCGCCATTTTTAAGTTTCCTTCGAAGTCTTAGAAGCTTTTGTTCCTGTAAACCGAGAAGCGAGAAAACTGTTTTAAAAGTAGAAGTATTTCCAATTTTTTTTTTTGTATGGAACGGGCCATCAAATAGTAAGTCATTGAAATATACAGTTACAAGGTTTTGTTGTCAGCACTTGAAAAGTTATAAAATTTAAATTGAACAATTTGTCGACATTCATCGAACTAAGGAAGAAGACCTGGCAATTAATTCATTTTAAATCCACTAAAAGTTTCTAATAAGTACATATTTTAAAACTGAGATTATAAGAATGTAATAAAATGATTAAAATTGAGAACTGATGAGGTAAATACTACTTGTCCACATTGAAGAATGGCGTGCTACATCATTTAGATCAGCTACATCCTGGGAGTTTCAACTCTTCTAAATCTGATGAGGACTAATGAATATGAAGGTAAATTTTTTAAATTTATTTTGAGAAACGGTAAGTTAATATAGAAAATAATATTTCAGCCTGAAATCAAATTCCATTTTGACACTGGACACTTGACCATAAATTAATAATGTTGCAAAGTAATCATCCGATGCAATCAACTCTAGTTTCGTGGAAAACTGTTTGACCCATTGAAATTTCTTGAAAGTCTGTTTAAAATTAATGGTTACAAAGTCTTAAATTATGAAGAAGTGTTGGATGTGCTGATAGAAGGTAGAAAAATCGTTTTGAAATGATGACCTTATAACTAGCGGCAGTTATTTAAAATAGATAAAGTTGAGGGAAAGTAATCGTCTGGAAAATCAATTTTTATGAAAAACGAATTAAATACATTATGTTGTGAAGAAGATACTAAAGAAGAGGACTAGCGAGAAAAATAATCATTTCATTAGCAATGTGTGCATGAAAGTGATGACTGTTGTTTCCAGATTAAGAGAATTGCCAAAACGAAAAAGTGCTGATTTTAAGAGAGAGAACAACTTTGCTGAAGGAAACCGCCCTAATGAAGAGGAAGATCATTTGGAAGAAGAAAACTTGTAACTAGGGTAACCATTAGAACAAAATTATTAAATACAAACAATTACTATATGGAGGGGATCAGCAGATGAAGAGGATCACCAAATGAAGAGGGCCACCAGATGAAGAGGACTACCAAATGAAAAGGGCCATCAGATGAGGACCACCAAATGACGAGAGCCATCAGATCAAGAGGATCACCAAATGAGGAGGGTCACGAGATGAAGAGGACTACCACATGAAAAGGGCCATCAGATGAGGACCACCAAATGAAGAGAGCCATCAGATCAAAAGGATCACCAAATGAGGAGGGTCACGAGATGAAGAGGGCCACCAGATGAGAATGAAAAGGGTCACCTTTAGAAGAGGTTTGTTCCAAAGAAGAATATTGTATCACAGAAGAGGTTCGATCCAAAGAAGAATTTCGCTCCAAAGAAGAAAACTGCTTCAAAGGAGACCCACTTTGCCGAAGAATGGATTGCCAATTTGAAAAGAAGATAACGGAGAATGCAGAGGAAGACGAAGCTGGAGACCGTTTCAATGAAGAGATCTATTTAATTAATTTGGTGGTTTCTGTAAATGAAAATTGTCAAATTTCAGATTGCGAATATTGAAGATGAAGGTTTACCATCACACTAGACAATGTTGCGCAATGAAGGGGACCAATTGCAAAAACAAGGTAATTTAAATGAAGCAATTGTTTGCAGAACAACTAAAACATGGTTCCTTTCACCAAAAAAATTAATAAAACAACCTCCTGGGCGTTCATCATTACCAGCTGAACCCATCAATCAGTGGACGACAGAAAAAAAACAGTTAAGGAAATCAAATATCTAAAAATAATTAAAAAGTTGTTAGGTCACAATTGAATCTAAATCTCAATGCGTCCTTGTGAAAACTACATAAAACGAATTTCCTGAATGAAGAAAGGCGCCTCCAGGAAGATTGATTCCCCTAGCCAATTGCATCAGCTTGTACGCAGAAAACCAGGCGCGTGGAAAAGACAACTCGTGGATCAATTGCTCAAAGAAGACTGCATAAACGGACCACCTGGACATAGTGGACAACTTCCAGAAAGAAGACGCTATGAAGAGGGTTGCTTACATCACGAGGAAGAGGACCACCTGCACAACAAACTACACCATGAAGATGACCACCTGCTGGAAGACTACCAAGTACCACTTGAAGGAAAGCAACATCGTGAGGAGGAAGACCACTAAAAACTATCATAAAGAGGACCACTTTGGGACGGCTACATCATTGTGAAGAGGACCACGCTGCCAAGGAAGATTTCATCGTGAAGGGGACCACTTCGGGATGGCAACATCATGGTGAAGAGGACCACTGCCAAGGAAGATTACATCTTGAAGAGGGCAACTTCATTGTGAAGGGAACCACTGCCAAGGAAGATTACATCATGAAGAGGACTACTTCAGGACGGCAACATCATTGTGAAGAGGACCACCTGCAAAAGCACCACATCATGAGAAGAACCACTTATAGAATGGCAACATCATCAGGAGGACGACCACTGCTTACACAAAAACTACATAAAGAGGACCACTATCAAGGAAGACTACATTGTGAAGAGGATCATTTCCAGGGCGACATCATTGTGAAGAGGACCACCTGCAGGACAGCACCATCATGCGAAGAGGGCCACATCAGAAGAAGGACCACTCTTAGAACGGCGACATCATGAACTGCTTCCAGGATGGCAGCGTCATCGGGAAGAGGACCACTTACCCAAAAACGAGGGCTACTTGCAGGAAGACGACATCATGAAGAGGACCACTCACGGAAAGAAGACTTCATGAAGAGGAGCATCACTTGAAGAAAGAAGACTGCACGAAGAGGAGCATCACTTGAAGAAAGAAGACTGACCGCACGAAAAGGACCATTGGGATGAAAAAGACTACATTGCAAGGACCACCTAATTAAAAGATCTAACTCAAATGTCCAAAAAAAAATAACATTGGTAAAAAAAAACAATTTTTTGTGATCTATGTGTAAAAGAAGTCTTTGTTTGCAGATTATTGTTGACAAGCAAAGAGGAAAAATGATTAAGATCTTGGTTCAAAAATTCATGAAATTAATAATTGGGACATATTAATGTTTGTTAATTTTTGCTTATTTTAGAATATTGTTTTGAAAATTTATCAATTGAAAATTGTTCTCAAATTAATGTTTACTTTTGCTAAATATTGTTAGTGTCAATAGGTTACCAGATTTGCTAAGTTTTAAAGATTCATTTCATTCAACAATTTAAAAGTGATGAATTTTTAGGAATACTACATTTTACCACGGGTAAAGTTTTAATTTAAAATTGGTTAAATTATTCATTTCTGAAGACATTAAGAAGTTCCATTGTATTGTATTATGTTCAATTTCATGTAAATTGTTAAAGAAAAGTTATATTTTGTTTGATGTTAAATTTGTTTTAAAAGATTAAATTACATTAATGAAAATTGAAATTTCTTTGGGAATTTGGAAAGTCCTATCTTTTTTAGTTCAAAGATTTATAAAAGCTTAAATTGTACATGTTTAATAAATTATTAAGATAATTAAATTGTTTATTATTGAAACTTTTTAACCAACAACATTTTGAAGTAAATGATTGCAAGGAGTTTGGGTGTATTTTCATGAACACATTGCCCTGTCTATTAAACTTGGTGTTTTAAATAATGAAGATACACATTTTTTATTGATTATTTGGAAACGTCGATTTGTTTTAGCAATAAACAATTCATTTATCTAATTCGACCAATAAAATCCTTCACAAATTTCCAATTCAATAACGTAGACATTGTTCAGTAGAGGGCGCAATTGTAAAATTTTAAACTAGCCGCCATTTTGGATAATTTGACGTTTCAAATGAAATACGTTACATCCACAATGAGTAAGTTTTCTTTTAAAAAAATTTCTTTTATTACTTCCTAATCATTTAAACAGGTGATATCATGCGAATTTTGCAAATCCGCGAAGAGGTAATTTTTTACAGAAACGTATTCCCCCTTCTCATTGCCAAAGAATTCAAACAGCAAACCGCACACAATCTCCAGAAAATGGTACCAATCATCCCTTTATTATTACGTTCAATAATTTATCGCTTTCAGAACAATATTAAAGTAGTCTCTGAAAACAACTCTCACATAACAGTGCCTCAATTACCGAAATTCGATGCAACAGATTTGATGCAGGAGGTTCAAAACGCAATCGTAAGCACCGCAACTAGCTAACGCCTCAAATTATCGTCCTCACATTTTCAGGATAAGAGATTCAAAAACGCCATAAAGTACCAAATGATGCTAATGAAATTTATGGATGAAACCAAAAATTGCGCAATTACAGAGGAAGTGGACCGTTTATAAAGCAATCAAGACTTGCATATTTATGTACAAATAATAGGTATAAAATTAAACTAGTTTATGTATATTTTGGTAGATTTCTTCTAAACAATTCAGCCTCGGTTGTGTCTCCTAATAACGTGAAATTTGTAATAACAGGTGATAATCATTTAAACTCACCAGAAACAGTGGTATCATCTCATTTTTTCCAAGTATTGTTAATACAAAAAGAACTTTTTGCTAAAACGAATAATTAGTTAGTATTAACGCGTGAAATGTCACAATTACCTTAGAAATAACTTCATTAATGAATATATCTTCGATGTACTGCCAAGGAATGTATCGAAATTTTTCACCAAGCATATATTTCGTTTTTACTTGATAACCCAGAGGTTTCACAACCAAAAGACTTTCTGCAAACGCAAAACTTTACAAATTATCTCGCCGTTCCCTGAACGGTACCTTCTTTTACAGTGCACAAGATCCTAAACGCGCCATACAAAAGAGCCACAATTATAAACAAAGAGCATGTTATGTTAATTAAGTGCAGAAAATTTAAAATCACATTCAGCAAACCAACTGCGAATAAGGTATAACTTCGGTAATACAAACTGTTTTTTAGGTTAGGGTTGATTACAAATTTCACTGCACTTTCGGTGTAATGACGCTTTGTTAATTTTATCGACTTTCCTCGCACGTTTTTGAAATAACTTTTGGCACAATTTTCTTTTGGCGACATTTTGCAATCAAATTTTTGACACTTCAGCGGGGGCCATTTAAAACCAAAAAAGTCGCCGGCGTTTAATTTTAAAATTTCGTGCTTTTCAATTTCAATTTGTTTCTGTAAGGTCGCAATTTGGTAATTACGTTTGAATAATTTACATCAGGTCGTTAATTCGCGAACTGTCAATAAAGGGGGCAGTATGTGGCAAAAAAGAACTACTTGTCGTATTTGTGTCAGGCAGCTGATAGCTGGCTAGAATGGCAATTTACACATCCCAGTTTCAGCGAACGTCAGTGTCTCGGCTGTAATCCGTCCCACATCGTAAATCCCAACAGGCGCAGGTATTTCGCATACTTTTCCTATAAATCGCTCGATCAACTCAACTCAACTGTCAAAAAGTGGGGTTATTTACTGTTGTGTCACATCGAAAAAAATCGAACTTGTTTTCAATTTTAAATCCCAAGAGAAGACCGCAAGCAGAAATTTAAGCACAAACTCGCACAACACACGCTTAAGTCATTGATTGCAGAAGTCATATGATGGCGACGGTCAATTGACACTAATTTGGTCCAATTGAGCCCATTGTTTTTTTCTTAACTTATGTGTGTGAACTCCTGAATAAGTGTACCAAACTACCGAGCTGATTAAGTAATATGATTTCAGAACTCGCGGATAGCCACAATGCCGGGGACGAGTTTGGTGGTCCCTGTCGTTCTCTGGGGCAAGCACGCGCCGACACACTGCATATCCTGCATATATCTGTCCAAGGACCAGAAGACGCTGGCCACGGGATGCTACGACGGCCAAATCATTCTCTGGTAGGTCGCAGTTTGAAAAGACGGTTTTGCAATTTTATTTTCCAGGCGAGTCGACCCGGACACTTTGAAGATGATCCCTCGTTGTCTGCTGGTCGGCCACACGGCCCCCATCCTGTGCTTGTCGGGAGCTTCGATCATCCAAGATAACAATTACATTGTTTCGAGTTCCGAATCGGGGGAAATGTGTACGTGGGATTTGGTCGACGGAAAATGCAGGGAGGTTATTAAATTGCCCCAAGTCCACACCAACATGCAGGTAAAGAATTATCTTGTTTGCTTTGTGATAAGCTCGAGATGGATATTTTCAGAGAGATTTACGATATGATTTAAGGTGTCTAAACTGTATTAGGTATGCTAGAACCGTATAGTGACCTTGCTTTAAATTTTGATTGCGAGCGTATAGTTGAAAGGTAATTTGCAGCCCTTAAAAAATATAATAAAACCTAGAACTATATTTTTTTCTTTTAATTACAATAATTGTAATTTTTTTAAATTTATTAGCTGCTTGACGGTCAGTGCGTTTTCTTTTACCATATGTAATTTTTTGTTGCTGCAGCTGGGTATTTAAAAAATTTATTTTGATGAATATGCGCTGCTTTACAAAAGCTTTTATAATAATAGGATCAACATTGCATTTTTGAGAAAGTTTTGTTGCTAATTTTAAATTAATTCCGACATACTTAAAATTGGTTTCAATATATTTACAAAATAAGTGTTCCAGTAATCGAACCTGCACCATGAATTTTTCGGACGGTTGAATTAATCCACCGAATGATAAGTGGCGCGTGGACATTATTTTTAAAGAAACGGTTAGCATGATCAATTTTTTTATTTTGTTCCTCTACATAAGTGTACAATCCTAATTCTGAATTGGTTGATTTTAATTTCTTGGCAATCCAACCAGCTAAGTATTCCAGTCCTGCTTCGACTTGATTAATTTGTGCACTTGAATGACTCGAGGAAGATTTTGAACTTGAATCTGTGTCACTTTCTGGACCTTCAGAAGTGGGAATTGTCAGTTCAATTCCACTGCGTCTTAACACCTTACCGATAATATAATTTTCGTCATCAGTTCTTTCAACAGTGTTTGTGTTGTTCTGAACAATATCGGTTTTACCTAAAATAATTATTCGCAACCGATTCAGTGCATCAAGAGGTGTAGAGTGGTCGTTTAATCCTCCTCGAGTCCTGATTTGTGAAAATAAGTTTTCCAACGCATCCTGATTTAATTTATGCGTTAATTGAAATCAGTTTTTAATTCGTTGAACATTTGTTGCAAAGATTTGATGCTCAAAAGAATTCCATTTTGAAAATTCAACAACCGACTTGATTTGTTGATACGCCTCATACGAAAAATTGTTTCAAATGCTTTGAAAAAATGAGTCCCATCTTTCTGAGACACATTTTTCCGCAATCCTACAGCACAAGTTGAAAAATGTTTTTCACAGTAAATTAAAATTTGTAAGAAAATTTGTAGATATAAACGACTCGTACTGAAACAACTAAAATGCAGACTGTTTCACAGAAGAAATTTGAAATATTCGCAAGATCACAAACGGACCCTGCAATTAAAATTTTTGGAAATTTGTGTGACGCATGTTGAACATCTGAGAAATCAAGGTTTTCTTGAACTCAGTCGACAAAATGTGCGCAAAAGTTTAAAGTCTAAGAGCACATTTAAAAACATCTCATTGTATCTACATCAAATCGAAAATTTGAATTTCATTTTTCTAAATTCCAATTCGCTAAATTTTAATTCACGCCTAATTAATTATCAATATCAAAAAAATCATATAAATTTTCAATAGTCCATATTTAGGTACCTAGATATACTTTTGATAATTATAGTTGATCCTTTCACCTCAATCATAGTATAGAAATTACTTATCATTAACAAAACAATTGAATACAATATTTTTTCAGTCCAATCAAAACTTTTATTGTGTTAATGACATTAGTAATAATTGTTTAAAACTTTGCCTTTCTTTAAACTTGTAAGAAATAATTTTTTAATAAATAGTAGATAAATCTCTATTATTTTAATACAAATTCAAATTATTGTAAACGTCATTCAACGCAGATAACTCTGAATAATTTTATAAAATGTAAAAATATTACATAAAAATATAGAAATTCAAAATGAAGACGAACGCTATATGACCCAATCATCCAGACACTGCGATTGAAAGAAACGAGCATACATAATACAGTTTAGATACCTTGATATGATTGTGAAATGTTAATTTCAGGCTCATCACATGTGCAATTGCGAGGATGTGCGATTGTTCTGCAATGGTTATTATCCGGAAGTATTAATCATGGATCCATTTAGCTTAGAAATATTGTTTATGTTGTCGTCAAAACTGAACCCCGATTGGATAAGTGCGCTTCATGTAAGTTACAAATTAAAAAAAAAAAAACACCGTTCGTCAAGAGTCTATTTTACAGGTGTTACGGCCCGGCAAACGCAAAGACGACATCGTTTTGGCTTTAACGACGACCGGAATGGTGAAAGTTTGGACGCTGGTCGGCCACGAGAATAAACACATGGAACCGATTTATGAAAACGAAAGCAAACAAATCCGGTGTCTGAATGCGGTGTGCATGCAATGCTGCGCCTACTGCCCCCGCACGGTTCTCATAGTTTGCAGTAAATACTGGCAGATTTATGATGCAGGTGAAAGGGTTTTTGTTCTTTTTTTAAATTGAAATTGATATGTTTGTGTTCAGGCGATTTTAGCGTGCTGTGCTCGTATCTGGCCCCGAGGGGCGAAAGGTGGATGTCTGGGGATTTTCTGGCTGCAGATCGTATCATAGTTTGGTCGGATGCTGGGAAAGGTTACCTTTATAAACTGCCGGCGAAGTAAGTGTGCTCGAGAAGTTAATTAATTAATTCAGTCATTACCTACGGATTTTTAATACATAAAAACTATTGGAATAACAAGTGGTGGTTTTGTCTTTTTTACAATAACAGAGGTAATGGAACTTTGCAGTGCTCATGCTTTAAAACGTTACAATCCAGCAATCACCAGAATCGAACTGGAACTTGTTTACAATCTCATTAAATCATGACTATAGTCTGTTTACTTCTCACATGATTCAAAATGATCCCTAGTTTAATTTTTTAACAGTGTAAGCTTTGTAGCCTAATTTAACATCTTGTCGTTTTAATAATTTGAATCTAAAATTCCAAAAAAGATGAGAAATGTCAAATTTGGTTTATAACGAGACTTTTACGCTGTTCCAAAAAAGTATAGTTATACGACGTTTTTTAATTCCAGAAACGGTAAGGCTGTGAAAAAATTTTTTTTTCTTTATGTTGACAGTAATGGCATTTTACATCTGTCAGTGTAAGGTTATATTAGTAATGAAGCTTTAAAATTAGAAAATTTGGCACAAAACGGTTATGTTGAAGGAAACAATAGGACTATTTTCAAAGAATTTCCGATGAGGATAACTTTATCTTCAATATTCTGTATAGGTTATGGTATTAACTGCTGATTAGTACCAACGTAAAGTAAAAAAAAATATTTTTCCACAGCTTGCTAATCGTTTCTGGAATTAAAAAACACTAGTCACGGATTTTTAATATAAAAACATTTGAAATAATAAGCGGTGGTTTTGCCTTTTTTAACAATAACAGTGGTAATGGAACTTTGCAATGCTCATGCTTTAAAACGTTACAATCCAGCAATCGCCAGAATCGAACTGGAACTTGTTTACAATCTCATTAATTCGTGACTATAGTCTGTTTACTTTTCACATGATTCAAAATGATCCCTAGTTTAATTTTTTAACAGCGTAAGCTTTGTTTCTAGCTTAATTTAACATCTTATTGTTTCAATAATTTGAATCTTTAAAAAGATGAGATGTTTTGGTTCTTTTAGTACCTTTTTTTGGGTTCAAATGTTGTCACACATTTTTGAGAAATGTCAAATTTGGTTTATAACAAGATTTTTACGCTGTTCTAAAAAAATGATAGTTATACCACGTCTTTTAATTCTAGAAACGGTAAGACTGAATTTTTTTTTTTTTTATGTTAATAGTAATGGCATTTTACGTCTGTCAGCTTTCAAGGAAACTTCCGATGAGGAAAACTACTGATTACTACCAACATAAAATTTAAAAAAATATTTTTTTCACAGCGTTCTAACCGTTTCTGGAATTAAAAAAACACTAGTCACAGATTATTTTTTTTTGAGCGAGAATATGTGTATTTGTATTTATTTTCCAGCAATTTAATTTAATTTAATTGCAGTAGGTAGGTAGGTGGCATCGTGCAAGCGTTACTTATGCACTTTGAGTTTATTTATTTTTTTAAAGCACATTGAATCATCGAGCAAGTATTAATACTAATGGTTTTCTTTTGTTTTCACCATGGACCATAGCAAACTACGTGGCAAGGTTATCAATAGGTTAGCTCATCACATCTTTTACAATGTTTCATTTGTGCTTCTACCAACGCCTTTTTTTGATGCTTCACTATAACATCAAAAAAACGTTAACGATTTGTGGCAATGAACAACTCATTTCAGTTCATTGCTCAAATTTGTTGGATTGCTTGTTTTCTTTTAAGTTCAGCATCTTACATATTTACCTATCACTGTACATATTATTTAGCGAGTTGTTCTTAATTGCCGTGTCTTCTGTAAACATCTGAATTAGAGCAGGCCATGATTTTAATATTGAGTTGGCAACAGATTTCCAACTTGAAATTAAAATCACCGCCTAAACAGAGATTTTTATTCAAGACAGTGGTGATCTTGTAGTAATATAACTTTTTTCTCTTTTTGGAACATTAACACCTTACAATGTGTAAGATGCTATTAGTGCACCGCTAATTATAATTTGCGCTTTTTTCATTTGTATATTTTGCTGAACATTAAATTTGTATTAACAACTTACTAATTTCTACTAATTCGTTTATAATCTTTCGATACCATCTCCATAAATATTGAGTTTTATCACATTTCAATAAAAACTCAATTAGGGAATTTTAATATTAAGTTGGCAACACGCAAATTTTAATAATCACCAATTTATAATAGAATCGAGTTTTTATTGAAGGCACTGTACAATGAGATCAATATTTTTGGGACACTTCTTTAAACAACACTTTTTTGATCAAATTTAATTTTTATTGTTTCACAGCAGCATTCCCGAGAGTAAAGCTTTTCACACACCCACAATAGAAACAGACAGCCCTTTTTTATATTGCATCTTGAGCCAACCGGATAATAAGGTACGGTGGTGTGTTTTTTTGTTAAATAATCTCGGTGTTGTTAAATATTTATTGTAGCCTCTGTCGTGTCCGCCTGCAATGAGGTTTGTAACGACACAGCGACAAGGAAATTCCTTCAGATATTTGTTGAGGGGCGATTCGGAAGGATACGTATTAGTGTGGAACATTCCAGATATTCCAAACGAACAGCTGCAGGACATCCAACAGCATCCGACCCAACCGACTCAAATGACTGCAACGTTTACCACCAGTATTTCGGAAGCCTGGGCGGACATGAATCCCAGTCCTGTGGGTATTTTAGATCAGCTTGAAAAAGAGGAAAACCAAGGTATTATTTCTACAGGGCGTTCATAAATGTGGGTCAAGTGAAGAATTGTTCATTTGTCGCCTTAACTAACTCAAGTTTTTTTCGTGATTCAAAGGAGGCAACAAATTTCTTAACTTTGATCCGCATCTATTTATAAATTTTGAATTTGACCTTTAATTCAACAGCAATCAAATTAACCGCAAGCATATACCTTCCCCAACAAAGTAGATTGGTTGTGGGACGAGAGGATGGCACAATCATTATTATCCCGGCGACCCAAACCGTTATGTTGCAGTTGTTACACGGAAATCATCAACAATTTAATGGTATTATACTTCGTTTTCTAATTCCAGAAACGGTTAGAAGTTAATTTTTAATTTTATATTGGTAGTAATGTTATTGCACAGTTGTAAGTTTAAGGTTTGAAATTAGAAAATATAGCAGAAAATTATTCTGTCAAAGGAAACAATATAACTATTTTGAAAGAAACTTTTGATGAGGGAAACTTTATCTTCAATATTCTGTAACATTTAAGTGATTCTGTCACTGATTACTACCAACATAAAGTAAGAAAAATATTTTTTCACAGCCGTCTAACCGTTTCCGAAATTAAAAACGCACTATAGTTGAATGGGGATTTTTATTTTTGTCAATTTTATAATTTTTAGGTTGGCCGGTTCATCAAGTCTTAACTGGGCACGGAGGAAGGGTAAATTGCCTGTTATATCCCTACAACGAGCATTCAAGGTACGACAAAACTCACCTTGTGTCTGGAGGTGTCGATTTCGCCGTTTGTTTGTGGGATTTGTACGCCGGAACTCTCCTTCATCGATTTTGCGTACATGCCGGGGAAATTACACAACTTTTAGTTCCTCCCAATGCTTGCAGCGTAAGCAATTGTTTTTTCTTTTTGTGGAACAAATTGAATGTCGTTTTTATAGCCCAGGATACAAAAGTGCATTTGTTCGGTGGCATCGGATCATTCGGTGACTTTATTGAGTCTGACTGAACGAAAATGCGTATGCTTAGCGTCGAGGCACCTGTTTCCGGTTACTACAATTAAATGGCGTCCATTAGATGATTTTGTGATAATAGGTTGTTCTGATGGGACGGTTTACGTGTGGCAAATGGAGACCGGACATTTAGATCGAGTTTTGCAAGGTTGTCTCCTTGAAGTTTTTCAGTCGCATTTTTATTGTTTCGATGTTTAGGTATCGCCGCCGAGGAAGTCTTGTACGCTTGTGAAGAAACAGAAGCCAATTTTAACGCATCTTCCGATGTCGGATTGGCAAACCCGGCCGTTCATTTCTTTAGGTTTGTTTTATTTTACAGAGTGGACATAAATTAATTTGTAATTATTTTGTAATTACTTTATATTGCAGGGGGTTGAGGCATAGGAATTTATCGGCGATAAGACACGCCACGCAAAGAGGGCTGCATCAGCTGCAGCAGTTAGGAACTCAAGCGAATAATGACGATCCGCACATGCCCAGAAATCATAATTCAGCACTGGTTATCCAGGGACTGCGTACCAATCCAAAAGGTAAACAATTCGAAAAACTTGACTTTATTTAATTCTTATTATTTGTGCAGATCCAGAAAGTCACATTTTATTTTTTGACATTGAAGCCCTTATCATAGAATTATTGAGCGAAGAGTATTCAGCTATGTCACCTGGAAGTTTAGAAGCGGCCGGTTTGATCTCACAGTCGGAATACTTGAAAATCGCCGCTCTTACCCAAAGTGCCAGTCCAGATGCTCACAGAAAAATAGCAGGTAATTTCATTATTGAATGGATGTATAGAGTGTTCATAAATTATTGCGGATCAAGTGAGAAATTGTTGATTTGCCGCCTCTCATAAATTGTTCGATTTTTGAGATTTAAAATATACAAACTAAAATTGTCAAATTGAGATTTCTTAAAGTTTTTTGTTAAAGAGAAGGCGGCAAATTTTACAGGCCATTTGATCTGCAAGTTCAGAGGAAATCTTTAACCGAATTGATCTTTATGTTTCTGCAAAGATTTCTTTGGGAAGGTAAAGGATAAAGCGGAGAATATGGAAAGAATGATTAAAGAGAAAGATAAACACGGTAACCATTTTTTTATAAGAGCTTAATGCCTGATTTTGACTATGCCGCTTTTTATGATTTCACGGCTTGCATTTTGTTTTGAGTTAGTGGCCCTTGATTGAGCTAGCGTTTTTAGAACATCTCTAGTTCACAGTGCGTTCAAGTCGACAAGGAACTACATTCGTTTTTTTTTAGGTATACTGGCGAAAATGAAAGAAGGCGCCGAGACTGTACAAACAAAGATCCAAGCCAAAGCGGACAGTGTTCTGAAACATGGACCAGATGCATCAAAGAGTGAGTTTCTATATTATGTATACAGTGTCCGCCATATTGTTCGCACCATATGAGAAAAACTTTCATTTTTGTTTTTTTTAAAAGTCTAAATCTGCCAAAAGTTTGTGCATGTTCAAAAGCCCAAAATGGACTAGGATTCTGCAAACGATTTTTGGTTTCAGAGAAAATGAAATTTATCGAAACTTCAAAAACTGGAAAAAAAATCATAATTTTAAAATTAAAATTATTTTTGACGAAATTTGGGTAACATTAGTTGGATATTCAGTAAATGCGATGCCAATTATGAAATCAGATTAGTTTCTTCAACAATGTCCAAAAGAAATGGTTATTTTTCAAATTGCAAATTTCTCTTACAATTCCATCGTGTAATTTTGAATCTTAATTACTTCAAATCTAAGCATAGTTGATTTGTTAATTTTTGTCTTAAAAAAATGAACTAATCTGGTACAATCTAAATTACAAATGAAATTTTTAATTTAATAGAAATTACATTTTTGGTGCAAAGCCTTTTTATTACGAAAAAACACATTGTTTTCTAATTTTTTTTTTTTTTGTTTCGACATGATAGGATCCACATTTTCATAAAGTATGCTCAGGTCAATTTTCTCTTCATTTTTCATGTGAATAAATGCAAGAAAAGTGTATTTTTTAGATAAACGCACTAGAAAGTTATAATAATAAGATCATCGTCATATTTTATACAAATTCGCTGGAAGCTTTGAATACTTGACAGTATCAGTTAATCCTAGATTAATTTCATTGTAACAATTGTTGTAGCTATAGCAACGATTCTTTTGTATTTAAATTATTGCTAAGTGCGGTCCAAATATTTGGTAATTAAAGATTCCACACCACAAATTCGTATTGATTCTGTGCTGTTATTTGAAAACCTGAATTTTCATCTGTCCATCAACGACCATTCTGCGAGTTTACAACTCCATTGGAAGAAACTGTTCGCAAAATTTGCAGCTGGTGTTCTTCGTCAGTGATCCAATGACCATGTGGATGTTTAAATTTATTTGCAATGGTTCCCGTACTTTTAAATTTTGAATAAATTTGTCCAACTGTTGTATGGGAGATATTTTTACCAGGATGTCGGTGATTAAAAATTAAATAGCTCTGTCTCTCTCAACGTTTCATATTTGTCGCCTACAATTAAAACAATTTCAATTTTCTCACTTTTACTTAATTTACGTTCCATTGTGAAAATACTAATAATACTGTCAAACATGAAACAGTTATTCGCCTATTGAAAAAGTATCTATGGCTATCTACAAATTTATTTAAAATATGACGATGAGATTATTATAATTTTCTAGTGCGTTTAACGGAAAAATACGTTTTTTAAAATTTATTTACATAAATTGTTAAGTTACATGTATTTTGAGTAAATTAGAAAACAAGCTGAAACTTAAAATGTGGTTTTTAATCATAAAAAAACTTTGCACCAAAAATGTAAAATAACATGACAGAATTTCTATTGAAATTAAAAATTTCATTTGTAATTTAGATTGTACTAGTTTAGTTAATTTTTTTAAGACAAAAATAAATAAGCTAACTATACTTAGATTTGAAATAATTAAAATTCAAGATTACACGTAGAAATTATAAGAAAAAGTTGAAATTTGAAAAATAACATTTTTTTTGGACATCGCTTGGAGAAAATCATCTGATTTCATAATTGGTATCGCATTTAGTGAATATCTAACGAATGTTATCCAAATTTCATCAAAAATAATTTTAATTTTAAAATTATGATTGATTTTCAGTTTTTGAAGTTTCGATAAATTCAATTTTCTCCGAAACCAAAAATCGCTTGCAGAATCCTAGTTCATTTTGGGTTTTTGAACATGCACAAACTTTTAGCACATTTAGATTTTTAAAGAAATCGAAGATGAAAGTTTTTCCCATGTAGTGCGAACAACATGGCGAGCACTGCATATTGGGCAAGAAACTGTGTTGCAGATTTCTTGCCCCTTTTTTTTATTTATCAATTCAAATTTCAATCATGGCTATTATGATTTTTGTACGAATTTTTAATGGGCAGAACAAGATCCAGTTCAAATCGATTATAAATGTGATATTTCCTGTTTAAAGAGCATTATTATTCATATATCAAGGACAATTTTCTTTTAATTTGTACCAAACCTTTGACATTTTCTGTGGGATAAACTTACAATTCATTTTAACACTGTGACAAACTGGTTCAATTTCAACTTCATTAATCAAATTAACTGATTGGAGGAGGTCTTGTGTATTAAAATGAGAGTATCATTGTATTGCTTTATTAACAGTATAGTACATATAAGTGTAGTTGACTAAGATTTTTGGTTGAATATTCGAACAGGGAATATTCGAAACTATCTTTAGATATTTTACAAGAAAAATTCGACAATCCGCATTCAAATCCTGCTGTACGCAACTGTTGGCTATAACTTATACAATCATATCTAATCGACGCGGTAAGAAACTGCATGTCCGGGCGTGTTTACCACCTGGGTGAGAGTGCCGACGCGAGCGACGGGTCCAACCGCGATCGGGGCGCCGGAGTAGGCGTAAGGAGCGACGATGTGAGAAGAGTAAGCGATCGGAGTGTGGAGGACTCCACGACGGGCGCGCGATTTAGCAGCGGCATGTTCGGCCAAATGGGCGGCACGAGCGGCGACTACTTCGACGGTGTCGACGGGACCAACTGGGAGTTCGCTGGGTCCAACCGGGAGCGCGTTGGAGGCGACTCTGAAGCCCAAACCGTCGGCGACGTAACTGGCGGAGATGACTTGGCCATCGGGAGCCACGTAACTGTACGACCCGACTTTGTTTCCGGCGGCGTCTTGGACGGCGTTGTGGGTTTGGAAAGCTTCGGCGTGGCCGTAGGCGGCTTGTCCAAGTTCGTCTTGAGCGTGGTATTGGCTTTTGTGGACTGCAGGTGCTACGGCGGTGACAACTGGGGCGCTGTAAGCCACTGGAGCGGCGACGTGGCCGCTGTAAGCTACTGGGGCGACGTGGTGGGCGCTGTAAGCTACTGGGGCGGCGACGTGGTGGGCGCTGTAAGCTACGGGGGCGGCGATATGGTGGGCGCTGTAAGCTACGGGAGCGGCGGCGTAAGCGTAACTAGGATGGGCAGTCAGGGTGGAGTAGCTGAATCCACTTGGTTGCACCAAAGCTGGAGCTGCAACACTGTAGGCCAGTGGAGCGACATGGCTAGCTACGGCGGCGGCCAACAAGCAGGACAAGACAACCTGAGGAAAATAATTAAATTAGACATTTAAGAAAATGTGAAATTTATGAAGAAATGGAGCCTCACCAAAAATTTCATTTTGTTAATGTGTAACTGAGCAAGTACACTAGTCAACTGGCCATATTGAGCCACAATGTTGGTATTTATACCAAATTCTAAAACAGCATTTCTGGTAGCCCACCTTGCTAGCCTTCTCCACCCATCGAATACGAATTAAATTTTTTTGCTTCGCTGCTCATAAAGATAAACCAAAGTTGACAAATTATAAAATTTATTTTCTCTGCAAAAATTGATTTGGTAATTTTTTGAAATGTGGAAATTATTTATTTCATCTATTAACAAAATTAATAAATAAAACATTTGATAAATAAGAAATGTAAATTTAAAATTCATTAGTACTAATTGAATATTGTAAACAAGGAGCATTTTTTTATTTGATGTTAATTCAGTCAGTCAATGTAAAGGCAGTAAAAATAATTCAGGATTTTATTTCATATTTAAAATGTGCAATTGAAACATTTTCGATATTTTGATGGAACAAGGATATAGACTTTTTGTGTAAGCAGAGGCCTTGCCCAGGGCCTGGGCGGGTTGACTTGAAACGTTAACATAAATTAATTTATTTATCCCTGTTCTGCAAACACTTGTTTCGCTTGCTCTTCATATCTGCGATTTTGTGCTTTTAATTTGCCGTACATTTGAATCAATTTCTGGGGCTATTTTTAAACCGTAAATATCCTATAACGGAACCCATTAATCAGACGATTTTTTGTCTGCTTTATATTGTTGTATTTTGAAGTATCCAGAGCAGCCGACCTCGAATTTAAAGATCAATGTCGTCTTGTGATTTTCTGAAGCAAATTATATCACACTGATGTAATTACAGTCAAACTTCCCTATAACGAACTTCTATTTAACGAACTTCTTTATATAGCGATTTTTTTGGGGAACGCTGGAGACGTTTTTAATGCATTTTATGCCGCTTGTAACTCCAACTTTACAAATTTTCTAGATTTAAAACGGTTTCTTTTTGTTGTTTCACTGTAACTTCGGGAAAAAACTCGGTTGTAGTAATATTCCTAGATGTATCCAGGATTCAATATTTTATGAGGGATTAGCCGACGAAGTGGGACTAATTTAAGTGTGCAAAAATTTTTCAATATTAAATGGAACCAACAAAGTTTTACCGTGTCAAAATTTTGTTATTCTATTACTATACTTTGCCTTGTCTTTTAAAAATTGTTTCATAGGGTGGTCTTATTTATTCAATAATCCTTTTGCAATCTTCCGACATAATGTGTCCCAACGTAAATTTTGAAAGTACGTTGTTTTATGTTAAATAGATACTTAGTCATTTTAATGCCCAAAATCGTATTACTTCAAAAATTCTTGTTGATCTGAAAAAATTAAACTGAATTTTTTTTCCAACATTAATTTCTATATAACGAATTTTTTTAAGGTCACCGTGGCGGTTCGTTATATGGAAGTTCGACTGTACTTATTATCTATTTAATAATAAATTTAATAATAATAATGATAATACAATTTCTTTGACTGTTTTGTAATATCCTGAATGAGACCGCATTATTAATAGTAACCACACCCGAATTGAACTTGTTGATTTCACAAGGCCGGCAATTTCCAAAGGTTAATGTACAAATTGTGTTGGGAAATGTCACCTGATCGTTTCTTTGTCGTCTTAAAAAAACAGGATAATGATCAGGATGTCTAATAGCTGAGATTTAATTCACTTTTTTTTTATATTTGGAATTCCAGATGGACCTGATTCAAATTCCCGCAGCAGGCCGTCATTGGGGCCGCTAGAAACTAGTCATGGAATGGAAATTGCACAGTTGTTGTTGTCTTTGTTGCACGCCTGGGGTATGGACGATGATCTTGATCGAGTGTGTCAGGTGAAGCTGGGACTTCTCAGACCGATGGTAAATTAATTGTACAAAATGTTTACGAAAGTATGTCGGTCGAGAAACTTTTGCCACCTCTCATAAACTGACTGACTGAGAATGTAAAAAAAAGCGGCAAATTCGAAATTTCGGCCCACATCTCTTTTGTAAGCACTTTGTATTAAAAATTCGATAATTTTGTTGTGATTATCAGGTTCCGATATCATTTGGTGTGCTATCGAAAGCCAACTATATGTCTCTGTTCTTACCGACTTGGCACAATACAATAGCAGTAAATAATCAAAATTTGGTAGATGAGCTTACACTTGCAAACAGTCTACCTCCGGAACTTATTCGCAGAGAGCAACTAACTAGGATATTCACGTCGACGACGCATTGGGAATTGAGCACAACTTTAACCAGCAACCACCTGTTGGCGATAATTGCGTTGAGTCATACGCTCATGTCCATGAACAATGCGACGTTCGTTCTGGAACAAGAAAGAAATAGAAAGTTACACAGGTAGATTTTATGGTTACAGGTAAAATTTTTTTGATTTGTTAATTGTAGACAATCAACAAGATCGAACTGGAGCCGGGCGGATGAAGAACACGAAGAACTGTACACGCAACAACAAGCGCAAATCAAACAAGGATGGTCACTGTTGGCGACATTACACTGCGTACTTCTGCCAGACAAAGTAATTTTTAGCCATTTAAATAACGGCTGAGTCCTTAATCCGAATCTCGGAGGGGTCGGAAAATTTATCCGTTCCGGGGTCGGCACTTGGTTCAGTCTGTCGATAGAAATCAAGGTCTAAACTAATTGTTTCTGTAGGTTTTACTTAGGGGATCGAAAAGTTTCAAACGTCCGCAAGTGGAGACTATGGCGAAAAGGTGGCAACATCATTGCTTGGAAGTGAGGGAAGCGGCGCAAGCTTTACTCTTGGCTGAATTGGGAAGGTAATGCTGCATTCATTTGTTGCAATTGAGATTTTTATTGAGGATGTGCATTTTTGTAGAATGGGGCCTAAAGGTCGTAAAGCTCTGGTGGAATCGTGGGCCCAATATCTACCTCTGTACACGCAAACTGAAACAATTAATCAACAGGCTGCTCCCCAGCAAAATATAAGCAATTCCAACTCGGCACAAACGTTAAATGTCGCAGATGCAGTGGTAAGTTTTTGTATTAAAAAATCGGGATCTCAGCGCAGTCATTTAAGTGATTTTTGGTAACTTTTCATAAACCCAGTCACGTTTAGTCCATTTTTCTAATAAAAAGTCGTTTTTGTCACTTTTTGTTCTATCCTGCGTTAATTTCATATTTTCGGGCAGTCAGATAACATTATTGTAAACCACTCATCTAACCTAAAAAACAAAAATTTAAATTCTCGAGCTGTGTAGGTGTAATATTACAAAAGATTATTTGGGCTTTTCACTGAAAGACTGGTTAAAGTGCACTAATAATAATGAAGTTGAAAAATTGATAACTTAAATTGGAGTAAACATATAGACAAAATAAACGAGAAGATACCACCTATGTTAGGAGCATTGCCTATATGTAAGAATTACTTAGATAATCAAAACAAATATAGGTATTGTTTATAATTTATACTTCCTATCTGTGTTTAGATATCTAATAACAATTTGGGGTGCATGTGGACTGGCTCAATTTAACAGGATTCAAGTCTTGAATTCATTATTTAATTTTGATTAATTACACAGGCTAGCATATGCTAATTCTGCTAAGTCGTTTTATTTTGTCATAAGTTTTGTAGCCAATTGAATCATGAATAGCAGCTAGTTTGCTGAGCTGTTATAATTTTTAAAAAAATAATCTGGACTTCAGATCGCCAACAGAAACTCTTTATGATCTTACAAATCTTGATAATCTGAGAAAGATTCTGAAGTTATGTACAAAATATTAAATAACATTCAGAAATCTAATATTGAACTGTATCAACGAAATCAAATTCACAAACAGTTGTCAAACACATAATCTTAATAGAGCTATCCACACTTATAATGAAATTCCATTAGACATAAGAAACTTGGCTACATATGGCTCAAAATCACCAAGGTGGAAAATTTCAAGATTAGTTTTATGACGAAAAATAGTACAAGCTATGATGACAATTAATATTGTCACTAAATTCGTGTTTAAACAACACTGTGATAGGGCAGTGCATATAATCCATTGCTTTTTTTGTAATATTACTTTGAAATAGAGCCTTCGCTGAAAACGGTCATTTCGGGAACGTTTTTTTAAAGTTAATGAAATGTCGAACAAATACAAAAGGTGTGTTTTTTTGCTTTATTCAATGACGTAGGTGAAATAATTTCAAATTGTGCAATCACTTTTTTTTTTTTTTCAAAGGATGAAGAGTACGAGGAGGAAGAAGAGGAACAAATAAGAAAACCGTCGAGTTTAGCCGAGCTGAAGCGCAAACAGACGACGGCCGTCATCTTGTTGGGCGTGATCGGCGCCGAATTCGGCCAAGACATCGCGGGCGACAACAACAAGCGCAAACAGAGCGACGAACGTCGGAAGAGTTCGGTCGTCGACGGATTCGGTTCGTGGTCGTTTCATTTCAATTTTTTTGTTCTGATTTCATTTCGTTAGGGATTGGTAATAATAATTTAGCAAGACTGACCTCGATGGCGCTGTCTCATTTGTTGTTGGCCGCTTCGACGTCGAAATTGCCTGCGCACACGCCGTTGCGTCGCGCCGCCATCGATCTGATCGGTCGCGGATTCACCGTTTGGGAACCGCATTTGGACATAAGCAAGGTGCTTCTGGGACTGCTGGAATTGTGTTCAGAAGCGGACAAATTGGTGCCAAATATGACGTACGGTTTGCCGTTGACTCCGCAGGCGGATTCTTGCAGGACAGCCAGGCACGCTTTGACCCTGATCGCCACCGCAAGGTATGACTGACATTCGATTTGCCGCCTCTCACAAATTGAGGTGTCGAATTTTTTTAAAAATTATTTCGACGAAATTCAAATTTGAAATTAATTGATTGATTAATGTGTTGTGAATAATCGAAGGCGATTTAATTAAGATTGCAACAAAATTTTGATGACACGAAAATCGAATTAAAACTAAGAACTGTCAAAATGACATTTCTTAAAATGGTTCTTGGTACGAGAGAGGCGGCAATTTTTTTTTTGTGATTGTTTTAGACCGGCCGCTTTTGTAACGACGATGGCGAGAGAAGTGGCGAGATACAACGCGATGCAACAAAACGCTCAGACGCTGAACGTGAATTTGAACAATACGGTTTTACACAAGGCCAAACCGGAAATTTTACGAGCGGTCGAACTTTTAATCGATAAAATGCCAAATGAAATGTCCGATCTTCTAGTCGAGGTAAAAATAACGAGAGAGGATTTATTCGACATTGATTGTTGTTTTTTTCTTTTTTAGTTAATGGACATAATTTTACATTGCTTAGATCCCGGCCATCTTAAAGCCAAAGGTTTACCGGACGTTTTTCCTGCAGTGTGCAGGTTCAATCAAGTTTCACACTGTCCTGCAACTAGGCGAATAGCAGGTATGTGCAGTATTTAACGAGTGAGCTATGAGATTTCAAATTAATTTGCCGTTTCTCATAAATTGTTCAATGTTTTACTTGTCACTCATTAATTGTAATTGTATTTATTGGGGTTTTTCCTGCCAGACTTTACAACCGGTTAATTTTGGTAGCTAACCAGTTAAAAATGTACGAAAGCGTTGTTAGGACATGCAAAAATTTTAAAAAAACTTGAGATTTCACCTTTTTTAAAAAACTTGAAATTACAACTTTAAAAAACTTGAAATTTCACCTATTTTAAAAAATTTGAAATTTTATTTTTTTTTTAAACTTGAAATTTCACCTTCTTTAAAAAACTTTAAATTTCACCTTCTTTAAAAAACTTGAAATTTCAGCTTTTTTAAAAGAACTTGAAATTTCGCCTTTAAAAGACTTGATATTTCACCTTTTTTAAAAAAACTTGAAATTTCAAGTTTTTTTTTCAGCATTTAACCTTGATGGGAAATTAAAATAAGAAGGAATAAACTGATTGTGATTTTCAAGATTCATATTGTGTACGGCACTAACTTATGTTACAAAATAGTAAATAGTAAAGCTGAAATTTCAAGTTTTTTTTAAAAAGGTAAAATTTCAATTTTTTTTAAAAAAGGTGAAATTTCAATTTTTGTTTTTAAACGGTAAAATTTCAATTTTTTTTTAAAAAGGTGAAATTTCAATTTTTGTTTTTAAACGGTAAAATTTCAAATTTTTAAAAAAAGTAATATTTCAAGTTTTTTTAAAAAGCGAAATTTCATTTTTTTTAAAAAAAGTAAAATTTCCAGTTTTTATTTAAAAATGTGAAATTTCATTTTTTTTTTAAAAAGGTAAAATTTCAATATTTTTTTTAAATGGGTGAAATTTAAATTATTTTTTTTTTAAAGGCGAAATTTCAAGTTTTTTTAAAAAAAGGTTAATTTTTTTTTTAAAGGCGAAATTTCAAATTTTTTTAAAAAGGATGAAATTTCAAGTGTTTTTTTAAAAAGGTAAAATTTCAAGTTTTTTAAGAAAAAGGTGGAATTTGTTACCTAAACGGTCTTATGCAGCCACGGCGGCTGCTTGACTGAGCACGGACGTTGTAGCTGGCCATGTTTTACTGTTGCCACGGGCAAATAAAATAAATAGAAACGTCACCTTTTTTTACAAAGGGAATGACCAGACGTGTTTTACATTTTATTCCGTATTTTATTTGTGTTTACATGTGAGTTATTATTTAATGTTTCAATGAGTTTGTAACACGTTGGGCGCCAAATGTTACAAACTCATTGAAACATTAAATAATAACTCACATGTAAACACAAATAAAATACTGAATAAAATGTAAAACACGTCTGGTCATTCCCTTTGTAAAAAAAGGTGACGTTTCTATTTATTTTATTTGCCCGTGGCAACAGTAAAACATGGCCAGCTACAACGTCCGTGCTCAGTCAAGCAGCCGCCGTGGCTGCATAAGACCGTTTAGGTAACAAATTTCATTTTTTTAAAAAAGGTGAAATTTCAAGTTGTTTTTAAAAAAGGTGAAATTTAATTTTTTTTAATGTTGAAATTTCAAGTTTTAAAAAAAGGTGAAATTTCATTTTCTTTTAAAAAATGTCGAAATTTTAAGTTTTGTTTTTATTTTTTGCATGTCCTAACTACGCTTTGGTAAAAATTAACCGTTGCAAGCCGGTTAATTTTTAACCAGTTAGCGACAGTTGGATTTGATAACTCTTTTCATGATTTGAAAGAGGCGGCAAATTTCAATTTTCATTTTTTTCTATTTTTACAGTTGGATCTAATAATGGGGCGTTAACATTGTACGAACTGCGACAAGGCAAGTGTTCGACGATACACGCGCATTCCGGCCCGGTGACGGCGGCTGCATTCAGCCCAGACGGGAAGTTTTTAGTGAGCTACGCTTGCGGCGAAAACAAACTGTGTTTCTGGCAGACCAGCACAGGTTAGAATTGAATAGTTTTTTTTTATTTGATTTTTTAACAGTCGATTGGATCTAGGCATGTTCGGTCTGGGCAACTCTCAAACTCGTTGCGTCAAGTCTTACAGCACCGCACCTATCGCCGACGTTGCACGACTGAATCCCATGCGATTAGCTAGACTGATTTGGATAAATAATCGAACTGTTACCTTAATGTTGGCCGATGGGTCAGAAACCCGTTTTAATGTTTAGGCCAACCCCATACGATAGTGGCCTTCCTTCTATTTCCTCTTATTATATATATAACCGTAGTTGGTAAGACGGCTGCAATACACACATACCCAAGTTGTTTATAATCCCCCATATTTACCTGTTGATCAAAAAAGCAATTTAATTATGTAATGATTTTGCACTTTTAGCTGAACATATTTTTAGTCGGTATACTACTATATTTATGAAACTATTTATTGTTTAATATATAATTATGTTAAAAATACATGTTTATTCAGTTTTGTTGATGGTATTTATTTTTAAAAGCCATTGGTTACACAGGGTGTCCCATCACTTGCGGCCACTGCCAAAATTGAGCTTCAATTGAAAGTTATTTATTTGAAATTTCCAATTTTAAATGTTAATTGTTAGTTTTTGAGGAAAAAAAATAAAAATTGATTTTTTATAAAAATATTATCTCCCAGTTTCGTCAAATTTCACTTTTCAGGATCAGTATTATTGGGACAAAGATGTCCAAAGTAAAAAAAAATAATCCAAAAGCTGCAATTAGTCTAAAATTTCCTTATATTCGAATTTTAACAGTAAATCTAATGATTTATGACTGTAAATAGTCGTTAGTACAATCCGCAAAGTTAAGTACGATTTAAATTTATGGCATTGTAAAAATTTGTCACTGTCGAGTGGAAGCCAGTCGAAGTGAACATCAGGAGCGCACCTAAATCGAACCTTCTTACATTCTTGTAGATTTCTAACATTTTTTTATGAGAACGAACATAACATACATGACATAAAAATTTACGCGGCTTTCGAAATCTCGATCATGCAGTTGCTGATGTAATTCTATGTTGTGCTTTTTTAATATCCTCCCAACTGAAGATCGACTAATTTCAGTGTTTTAACTGATTTCCCCAATGCTCAATTGGGGATTATTATCGGCGATATTTAAAACTACATCTTGATTGACTTCATGCGTGACCGTGGGATTCACTATCGTTTTTTCTTTGCCCTTTAAATTTCCGTTTTGTTTCAAGGAATCAACAAATCTTTGAAATATTTTTCCTTCTCGCGGAATTCTTCGCGGAAAACGTTGGGCGTAAATTTGAGCAGCTTGAACAGAATTTTGGCGTGCTTCTCCATAAATTAATATCATATCAGTCTTTTCTTTGAAGGTAAAGGTAACCGGCATTACAAACGAAAACTAATTAAATCACACACAAATAAAACACAGATAAAAAATTTTTGGACGAAATTATTCTTCAAAAGCTGAAGTTGAACTGCTAACAAAAGTAATACACCCACCCTACTGACAGTCGATTTTTACGACTACGTTTCGTATTGAAAAATGTAATTCCGAAGCAACTTTAGCAATAAAGTCTTTAAATCTTTATGGATGAGACTTGTTTTTGAACAAGTTCTACGACGACAATAATCCGTGAAACTAATTTCCAAATTTACTGAGATGACAAAGTTAGTCTCGAGCGAGTTCCGAAATCATTCAGTTCGATACTCATTATCAGCCCGTTATTCAAAATCTTTCGCATTCATCTTTGAACTCAAACATTTTTTCAAAATGTAATAAGTCGTCTTCGACTTAAAAAAAATAATTCAACATCCATACTTTAAATCATGTTCGTTTTCATAATTGTAATTTATTAGAGGACTTACAAAAATTTTGGAAAACAACAGGAATGTAAAAAGGTTCGACTTAGGTGCGCTCCTGATGTTCACATCGACTGGTTTCCACTCGACAGTGACAAATCTTTTCAATGCCATAAATTTAAATCGTACTTAACTTTTCTGATATTCCTGACGATCTTTACAGTCATAAATCATTACATTTACTGTTAAGATTGGAATTTAAGGGAATTTTAAGCTAATTACAACTTTTGAATTTTTTTTTGCTTTAGGTATCTATTGGGAAATAGTATTTTTATAAAAAATCAGTTTTACATGTAAAACCAGAAGTTTCTAGCCTTATACCAGTCACACGTGCACCAAATTTCAAATAACTAACTTTCAATTAAAGCTCAATTTTGGGGGGGCCACAAGTGATGGGACACCTGTGTAGTGAGACAATAATTGTTTTAAAAGTGCTGGCGGACGTTCCGCAAACCACTAGATGTGATATAATTTTTAAATTCTTTCCTCAATTCACAACTCCTTTTTTGTGGCGTGTTGGCAACAAGACACCACAAAATTAGGAATTAAAAGACGTATTACAGAGCCTTATTAAAAGTGAAAGTGTGCCTCCAACCCCCGTGTTAGTTCTTTCAAACCTGTACAATTTTTAGCAAAAATGATAATAACGAAAAGGGTAAATGAATCATGGCCATAAATTAATAACATCGACAAAATGGGCGACGGATTCGCAAAATTTGGTTTAGAAGGTGCACTTTACGATGTCCAGGATGCCGGAAGTAAACGGTCAGTAATTGTGGCCTTCGCCTCGGAGAATCGATTTTATTTTAATTTATTTTGCGCGATTAGCTTAAAAACGCGAATGAAGACATGAAGACTGATCTTTTAATTGTGCGCATCCTAATTGAAAATCTAGTTAATATTTGTATAATTTATACCAGAAATAATGTTAGTCTGTACATAAATGTTGTTTATTTTTAATGTAATTAAATCTTAATAGCTTTATTAGATTTGTGAACACTTTAGATAAAAAGAAAATGTTACTGTAGTTATAATTATCGTGTTATTATTGTTGCAAATATTTTACAAGTTAATTTTAAGGTTTCATCCACATTATTTTCAGTTGATACAGGATGTTTACAAATGAATGCTGGCAAATTTGCCGCCTCCTCTGCATCATGAAAACAGGTTTTAATAAAACGAACAATTTGTGAGGGGCGGCACACCTAAAAAAATGTAGTTTTAGATTGAAAAATTATGAATTGGACTGTTTTCATAACCAATGAACAGGTGTTAACAATCATGAATGTGATGAAAGTATTTAGATATGTGGATGTGATGTTTTAGGCTCTAGGAGGCTATAAAATTTCTCTCTTTCTCTCTCTGTCGCTCCCGGTTTTTTATAAATGGCCTTTCTCGTCCCCAGCCTGCTAGGGCGTAAATATTTTCGGTTATTGCTGTACAAATTTTTTTCAATGATTTATTTATAAGTTTTTAACGCTATTTTATTACACAGGCATAGTATTTTATCTCAAGTCACGTGACACCACAGTAATTGCAAGTGATTGGTTAATTTGACTTAGATTATAGTGAATGCACATTACAGGGTGTCGATGGTTTGATTGCTGCTGTTTTAAAGCTAAAGGTTCGAATTAATTTTTTTTTTGTTTAAATTGTGTTGCACTAAGAGAATTATATTGTAAAAATTTAGTGAAAGATGTAACCGGTATTTTTGGCTATAAGCGAAGAAAATTTAGCAATTATTTTTAATTAGGAACGTAAATGTACATTGAAATGTGTTCCCTTTGAAATTTGCATGTTTGGAAATGCTATGGTTCTCAAATAGGTGTCGTAATTAATTTTAAAAATCCTTGTTAATTGTAATTTTGTGAAACACCAAAGACTAATAAACAGAGGACAAAAAAATCATAACATTTCTTTTTCGTTGATGTAAGAACATATAAGATACTTATTCAGCAATATATTGTATTGTACAAGTTATGATCAATCAAATATATCAAATACTATTCCATACCAGTTGTATTTCTATTATTTAATTAATTAATGGCAAAAAAAGCATGAAGAAGAAGACTTTATATCGTTTGGGGCAGAAAAAAAACCAAAGGTACGTTTTACTTCTTTTTATTAGAAAATTATATTTCAGAAAGTAGAATGCGCCAAAATCGAGGGCCGCCTTTATACTATTGTTTGTTTCCTGTATTTTATTAAAATTATTTGTCTGTTATAAATTCTTGTTAGCTTCTGTTATTTTTATGTAACTGTTTTTAATTGATGTCTTTTATTCAAATAGTTTGTGCGTTGAATAAAGAAAATAACTAAGACTTGATAATTGTTTTCTTTTTTCTCATTGTTCGCATATGTGAAACAAATTTTATTTAAGTACATATAGATTATTCAGAGACAGGTCGGATTTGGATGAATTAATTTATACGGATTAATTCATTTTTATTTATTATTTATTTATTAAAATTAGTTATGATAATTTTTTCAACAGTTCATTATAAAGTGAGCAACTACAATATGAAACAAATTACTTAAAATTGAAACAATTGTTGAAAGTCCAGAATAACTGTACATCGAAGTAAATTGGGTCGAAAAATTAAAAGTTCTACAACCATACATCGGACAAATAATCCTCGTTTTTTAATTTAATTTCAATTATTCTTAATCATACAGACCAGACAAGCTGAACAGCTATTGCAACCCATCAAATTTTACAATAAATTTAAAAGTTCAACAACCAAACACCGGAGTTATTTTGGAAAATTATTAAAAGTTTCACAACTGTACGTCGGAGTAGAGTCGGATGTTTTTCAATGGGATAGAAAGAATTATTTTCAAAGTGCGAAATTCGTCAGTCGGCTTTGCAATTTACAAAAAAATGTCTAGCACTGCAAGCTTTGGAAAATTGAAACTTGAGATTTTTTAGGTAATTTCTCATACAGTGATGCGCACCCGTCAAATGGAATAAATTCAGGGTCTGAATAATTATTATGTATCGGTTCTAGGAAATCACTCATATAACCAATTATCTATTCACTTGAGAAATCTTTGGATACATTTTAAAAGCCTGACTAAGCACAGACAGATATATACATACTAAGAAAGCACTTGTTGTAAAATTGGTTTATTTTGGCTAGTCGGCAATAGATGTAGATGTAGATGTAGATGTAGACCTCTACATCCTACCTCTACATTATAACTCTACATCCTACCTTTACATCTTACATCTACATTTACAACTACATCTAGATCCTGTTCGGGTGTTCGGGTTTTCAAATGAATTGTAATTAATTATTATTATTATACTTATGATTATATCTGTTCGATGTGTGTTTAAAAAATAAACGTACGAAATATAAAGACCACTTTTATTTTATATCTGATTGTCATCGGTTACACGTTAATCGAATAACAGTGAATGTGGGTTGACAATTTGGTAAATTAATTAAATAAATAAGAGAGAGAGAGAGAGAGAGAGAGATGGAGAAAAAAAGAGAGGGAGATGTAGACGTAAATGTAGAAGTAAACATAAACGTAAACGTAAGCGTAGACGCAGACGTAGATGTAGATGTAAATGTAGATATAGATGTAGATATAAATGTAGATGTAGATATTGGAAGGTTATTTTGGAAGTTAGATAAACTCTTGAGTGGTAAATAATTGCTTTATTGAAACTGGCTAACATTTACTGTTTTGCGACATACCGCCATACTTGTATGTTATATATGCAACACACTACACACTACTAAAACACTTGTTGCCTATTTTAACACCCTCCCTCAACAAGTATTTGGGTATAACACAAACTTAACACTCTCCTACTTAATACAAAGAAAACTTAACTTATTAATACATTTTCCATAACTACCTATTGCAACATGTGGTTTCTAAATTTTTCAAACAATATTTTTCCCAATGGTTTTGTTAATATGTCAGCAATATTATCTGTTGTTTTAATGTATTTAAGTTTAATCAGTCCGCTTTCAATATTGTCAATGATGTAATGATGTCTTATATCTATGTGTTTCAATCGTTTGTTACTTTGGTTATTCTCAGCAATATTGATTACAGATTGATTATCTTCAAAAATTTCTATTGGTTTTTTACAATTTAACTGAAAGTTTGTTAACAATTTTTCCAACCAACACAGTTCGGACACTACAGAACTTAGTGCTATATATTCTGCTTCGGTTGAAGAAAGTGCTACACTGACTTGTTTTCTTGAGTGCCATGATATTACGCAGTTGGATAAAGTTACAGTGTACCCTGATGTAGATTTTCTGTCTTTGATATCCCCTGCCCAATCAGCATCAACAAATCCCCTTAATATGCATTCTGTATCCCTCTGGTAAATTAGTGACAGATCCAAAGTTCCTTGGATGTATCTTAAAATTCTTTTAAGCGCTTTGTACAGTGCTAGACTGGCACAATGTTGGTATCTACTTAAAAAGTTTACAGAAACACATAAGTCAGGACGAGTTCCAGAAACGGCATATAGTAAACTGCCTATTAACTTTCTACACTCTTTTTCGATTGCGTCACTCTCAGACTTTTCTCGATTTATCATTTTAAAATTAAAATTTTGCTCTATGGGAGTGTCTACCGGTTTGCAATTTTCCATACCAAATTTCTTTAAAAGATTTTCTAAATATTTCTTTTGGTTTAATATCGTCGTTCCTGCAACTATGTCCTGTGTTACATTTATTCCTAAATAATTACTAACTAAACCAAGATTTTTAGTTTTGAAATTTTCATTTAATAAACTCTTAAAATTTTCAATCTCGCTACTATTATTCCCAAAAATCAGCAAGTCATCTACATAAATTAATACATACAAAACATTGTTGTTTCGGTATCTACTATACAAGCACGGATCATTTTTGGACCTCAGAAATTCTTGCAAATTCATAAAAGAATCAAACTTATCATACCAACACTTAGGTGATTTCTTAAGTCCATAAATAGAACGATTTAGCTTACATAATGGTCCATCTGGCAATTTCATGTACACCTCTTCTTTTAGGTCCCCATACAGGAAAGCGCCAGTCACGTCGAGGTGGTACACGGGTGCCTTTGTCTTGTTAGCTACTGCCATGAAAATTCTAAATGTGGTTAGTCTTGCAACTGGGGCATATATTTGGGAAACACAATCTGCCTGTTCAAAACCTCTTGCTACTAGGCGGGCCTTGTATTGCTTTCCCCCATTTGGAATTTCTTTGATCTTGAATACCCATTTGCTGCTTACTATTTGTGTGTCTTCAGGACATTCCTTAATTTCAGTCCAAGTATTGTTTTCTTTCAACGTTGTCATCTCCTTTTGTATGGCTTCTAACCAATTTTCTTTGTCGTATCTCTTCATTGCTTCTTGGTACGAAGTCGGTTCATCATGTATTGTCATGAAATTGGTATCATAATCGTTGAGCCATTGAGGTTGTCTTCTTGTTCTAACTGACGATTCATCAACACCAACTTCTGATATCTCGTTTTCATTCGGTTCTTTTGCTTCATCTTTGTCTCCAGGTTGATTTTCTTTCTCACTCTCAAGTTCCTCTTCTCGTTCGATTTGATCTTGATCAATTCTGGCATTTTCATGATTAACTTCCTGTACCATTGTTTCTGAAACTGACGGTACATCATGTGCTTCAACTGAGTTCAGTTCTTCAATTTTATTTTGTTCCTTCGAATTATCCTTTTCCTTCTGTGTATCACTATCAAGAAATATAACGTCTCTTTTTATAGCTACATTATTTCTCTCTGGAAAATAAATTCTTAATCCCTTAGTAGTTTCTCCATATCCAACAAATACCCCAAGTTCTGACTTAGAGTCCCATTTTTGTCGTAATTGGTTTGGCACATGTACTGCTACTTGCGTTCCAAAAACTTTCAGATTGCGCACATCGTACATTTCTTTATTAAACCAAATTTCATATGGCGTTTTGTCCTTTACTCTGCTTGGTCCGGTTCTATTTAGAACAAAAACTGCTGTGTTTGTTGCCTCTGCCCATAAATTCTTATCAAAATGGTTTTCTAACAACATTGTTCTTGCAGCTTCTACTACTGTTCTCATTTCTCTTTCTGCACATCCATTCTGTTCAGGAGTATAGACCACACTCGTCTGATGTTGTATTCCATGCTTTATCGTCAAAGCCTTTATTGTGCTATTTAAAAATTCAGTACCGTTATCGCTCCTTATTGTTTGTATTGTATGGCCTGGATAGACTCCTGTTTTCTCAATAAATTCAGTAATCTTGCTCATGGTTTCGTTTTTGTTCTTGAAAAAATAGATTATCCTAAATCTTGAGAAATCATCTTTTATTAATAAGAAATATCTTGCACCTCCCAACGACGTAGTCTCCATGGGTCCACACAGATCCATGTGAATTACCTCTCCCGGCTTTTCTGTTTTTGTTTCACTTGGTTGGAAACTAAATTTGTGCTGTTTTCCTTTAATACATGGGATGCACATTGTATTTTTCCCTTGTGTATATTCAATTTCACTTCTTTCGATTATGCTTCTCACCTGGTTGATGTTTTGATGAACCATTACGGTGTGCCATTTTGACAGATTTTCATCTAAACGACCAACTAGTGCAGATGAATGTGTATGAATACTCCTAAAGCACATTTCATACAGTTTATTGTTTCTTTTAGCTATGGCACCTGCTTTCTTGTCTTTGCTAAAAATACACTGGTTAAAGTTCATATTTAGTTCATAACCTTTTGCCATTGCTGCTCCGACAGAAAATAAGTTTACTGTAATTTTTGGTACATACAACACATTTTCAAGAGATGTTGGAATCCAGTCTTGACCATTGTATGCTTCTAACTTCACCGTACCGATCCCGATTGCTTCTATGAGCGTCCCATCACCTACCATAATATCTTTTGGTTTTGGAAGTAGTCGATATTCTTTGAAGTTGTTTTTATTGTGACACATATGCTCGGACGCACCACTGTCTACTACCCATTCTTCTGTTGTGGTTGTTCCATAATACACTTGAGATGACACCGAAAAGGCGTTGCCATCCTGGTCATCACCCTTTTGTTTCTTGTTCAGGAACCAACAGTCTTGCTTGTAGTGCCCCTTCTTTTTACAGTGTTCACAAAACTTGCTTTTTCTGACATTACAGTTTTTCTTATAATGTCCAGCTTTTCCACACTTGAAACATTTTCTTTGTTCATACTTTTTGGCTGTCAATGCGGTAACTTCTTCTCTATTGTTTGCTCTCTGCTCTTCGACAAGCAATCTTGCGGTTAATTCATTCAACTTCTGTTTATCGCTGGGGACAGACTCCCATGCTGAAACAAAATGTTGATATGTCTCCGGCAATGATGTCAGTATTTTTGACACAACCATCTCATCTGAAACGGTCCCTTTCATCTGTTTTATTTGGCACACAGTTTCCTCAATTCTACCTAGGAAAGTTGCCATATCTTCCCTGCTGTTATACTGCATTGTGAAGAATTTTTGCTGGATCAGATGCAATGATGCTTCGGAGGTTTGTTCGTATATGGCATGAAGCTTGTTCCAAATGGCTGTAGCATTTTCACATGTCACAACCTGCATCATGACTTTATGAGTTAATCTTGTTACCAAAACGCTTTGAGCCTTTGCGTCATTTAGAAGCCACGTATTTTGTCCTGGTCCCTCTGTTTCTGGTTTCCGTATTGAACCATCCACTATTCCGTAAATTTCTAAAGCTTTTAGGATTATTCTAACCTGAAATTTCCACGTCGACCAGTTTGCCGCTCCCTCGAGTTTTAGGCTTGTTGAAGCCGATGTTCCTGGTGCATTTAATATGACGTGCTCCATTTTACTTTTTGTCTTGTTATTTCCTTTTGTCGCTTGTTCACCTTCTTTGTTAATGTTCACTTTTTACACCACGCTTTACCGCGTTTTTCGCTCCACGCTTAACCACGGGTTTTTTTTACTCACTTCTTCGAATTTATCTATGTTTGTCTGGGCCCATAACCTATTGGAAGGTTATTTTGGAAGTTAGATAAACTCTTGAGTGGTAAATAATTGCTTTATTGAAACTGGCTAACATTTACTGTTTTGCGACATACCGCCATACTTGTATGTTATATATGCAACACACTACACACTACTAAAACACTTGTTGCCTATTTTAACAGTAGATTTAAACGTAGATTTAGATGGAAATGTAGATGTAGAGGTAGCATGTACAGGTAGGATGTAGAGGTAGAATGTAGAGGTAGGATGTAGACGTTGTAGAAGTTGACGTAGACGTAGATACAGATGTAGATATAGATGTAGATGTAGAGGTAAAATGTAGAGGTAGGATGTAGAGGAAGAGTGTAGAGGTAGGAAGTAGATAGACATGCAGTGTAGATGTAGATAGAAATCTAGACGTGGACGTAGACGTAAACACAAACGCAAACGTAAACGTAACTGTAAACGTAGACGTAGACGTAGACGTAGATGTAGATGTAAAGGTAGATGTAGAGGTAGAATGTAGAGGTACGATGTAGAGGTACGATGTAGAGGTAGGATGTAGAGGGAGGATGTAGATCTACATCTACAATGTAGATGTAGGTGTAGATGTCAATGTAGATGTAAACGTAAACTTAAACGTAAACGTAAGTGTAGTCATAGTCGTAGACGTAGATGTAGATGTAGATGTAAATGTAGATATAGATGTAGACCTCTACATCTTACCTCTACATGATACCTCTACATCCTACTTCTACATCTTACCTCTACATCTTACCTCTACATCTAAATCTACATCTACATCTAAAGTTGGTTTTAATAGAATTCCACGATTACTTAAAAGCGAGGGACTGATATTCTGTTTACAATTAGATGGAAATAAAAATGCGGATGATAATTTAACTAGAAATAGTTTATTTTACTCGTCAATTTACAATTTAGTGAAGCGTTGTCGCAAAGGTTACAGAATGAATGTTTACAGGATGTTACAGAAGAACTGGTTGAAATAATTAAAAACAATAATCTAAAATGTGTCGGTTGCCATCGTGGGTGGCGTCAGTCTATCAAGTGTGCTATTAATTTTACAAAATACGCATCAAATTTCGTAAAAAATCGAAAAAAAATCTACATTCCTCCTCTACATCCTTCCTCTACATTCTTCCTCTACATCCATCCTCTACATCCTTCCTCTACATCCTTCCTCTACATTCTTCCTCTACATCCATCCTCTACATCCTTCCTCTACATCCTACCTCTACATCTAAATCTAAATCTAAATCTGCTTACAATTAGATGGAAATAAAAATGCGGATGATAATTTAACTAGAACGAGTTTATTTTACTCGTCAATTTACAATTTAATGAAGTGTTGTCGCACAGGTTACAGAATGAATGTTAACAGAATGTTACAGAAGAACTGGTTGAAATAATTAAAAACAATAATCTAAAATGTGTCGGTTGCCATCGTGGGTGGCGTCAGTCTATCAAGTGTGCTATTAATTTTACAAAATACGCATCAAATTTTGTAAAAAAATCGAAAAAAAATCTACATCCCTCCTCTACATCCTTCCTCTACATCCTTCCTCTACACCCTTCCTCTACATCCTTCCTCTACATCCTTCCTCTACATTCTTCCTCTACATCCATCCTCTACATCCTTCCTCTACATCCTACCTCTACATCTAAATCTACATCTACATCTAAAGTTGGTTTTAATAGAATTCCACGATTACTTAAAAGCGAGGGACTGATATTCTGCTTACAATTAGATGGAAATAAAAATGCGGATGATAATTTAACTAGAAATAGTTTATTTTACTCGTCAATTTACAATTTAGTGAAGCGTTGTCGCAAAGGTTACAGAATGAATGTTTACAGGATGTTACAGAAGAACTGGTTGCAATAATTAAAAACAATAATCTAAAATGTGTCGGTTGCCATCGTGGGTGGCGTCAGTCTATCAAGTGTGCTATTAATTTTACAAAATACGCATCAAATTTCGTAAAAAATCGAAAAAAAATCTACATCCCTCCTCTACATCCTTCCTCTACATTATTCCTCTACATCCTTCCTCTACATCCTTCCTCTACATCCTTCCTCTACATCCTACCTCTACATCCTACCTCTACATCTTACATCTACATTTAAATCTAAAGTTGGTTTTACTAGAATTTCACGACTGATATTCTGCTTACAATTAGATGGAAATAAAAATGCGGATGATAATGTAACTAGAACTAGTTTATTTTACTCGTCAATTTACAATTTAATGAAGTGTTGTCGCAAAGGTTACAGAATGAATGTTTACAGGATGTTACAGAAGAACTGTTTGAAATAATTAAAAACAATAATCTAAAATGTGTCGGTTGCCATCGTGGCGTCAGTCTGGTGAATCATGTGCGCTATTAATTTTACAAAATACGCATCAAATTTCATAAAAAATCGAAAAAAATCTACATCCTACCTCTACATCCTACCTCTACATGCTTCTTCTACATCCTTCCTCTACATCCTTCCTCTACATCCTTCCTCTACATCCTACCTCTACATCCTACCTCTACATCTTACCTCTACATCTAAATCTACATCTACCTCTACATCTACATCTACCTCTACCTGTATATCTACATCCACAGCTCTCTCTTCTTTCTCTCTCTCTCCCGCCCCCTCTCACTATCTCATTCTCTCACTATCTCACTAACTCATTTTCACATTCTCCTACTATCTCATTTTTTCACTATTTCATTCTCTCACTTTCTCGCACTCTCACACTTCTCTCAAAATTGGCAATTTTGTCGCCTCCTCTGTATCATGAAAACAAGTTTTAAAATAAACAATTTGTGATGGGCGGCACACCTAAAAAATGTAGTTTCTCAAGTCACGTGACATCACAGTAATTGCAAGTGATTGGTTAATTTGACTTAGATTTTAGTGAATGCACGTTACAGGGTGTCGATGGTTTGATTACTGCTGTTTTAAAGCTAAAGGTTCGAATTAATTTTTTTTTTGTTTAAATTGTGTTGCACTAAGAGAATTTTATTGTAAAAATTTAGTGAAAGATGTAACCGGTATTTTTGGCTATAAGCGAAGAAAATTTAGCAATTATTTTTAATTGGGGACGTAAATGTACATTGAAATGTGTTCCCTTTGAAATTTGCATGTTTGGAAATGCTATGGTTCTCAAATAGGTGTCGTAATTAATTTTAAAAATCCTTGTTAATTGTAATTTTGTGAAACACCAAATACTAATAAACAGAGGACAAAAAATTCATAACATGTAAGAATATATAAGATACTTATTCAGCAATATATTGTATTGTACAAGTTATGATCAATCAAATATATCAAGTACTATTCCATACCAGTTGTATTATCATTGATAAGAAATCTCCTTATCAACTGATTAGTAATTTCCCGTCTTAAATTCTAAAATGAAGGCAATTTTAATTTCTGCTTTGTGTTTATTGAATTATTGTTTCGCCAGAGACAATTTACTGTGTTCCAGTTCAACATGCAAGGTACCTAAGTCACATTGATGAAATAGACAGGATGTAAGTAATCTGTTTTAATTTCAGATGTATGTAGGTGATCACCCTTGCACGCCGATTCCAGACAATTGTAAAATTCAAAATGCCACGCACAATGGAATATTTTTGCCGGCTCCTGTAATCTGCAATTGTTGCGATTATTGCTTAGAAAATTTGGGTATGTACTATCTACAAGATTGTTGCAAAATTATTAAACTCGAAATTACATTTTAAGATGAAGGAGACTATTGTGCAATTGGGGATCCCAGCAGTCCGACCCCTACATCCATCTGTGGTGACCTACTGACTTGTACCGCTGGCAACGAATCCACATGTCAACGAAGTACAAAATTTTGATATACAGTGCCAAATACAGCCAAATGGAATAAATTTTTTTTACTCTTCATTTTTTTGCTATAAATTTCTAAACAATAGTATTTTTGAATAGAACATGAAGTGACCTTTCAAATGAGGTGTCACAAGCCCCCTCCTATTTAAAAATTTGGGAGTTGCAACTGTCACTCGAAGAGGGTTGAGGTTAGGAAAATTTTTACTTTACAGGATATCATATGCGATAGACTAAAATTGACGTGTTTCGGAATTTTTTCTCGATATGCACAATAATTGAGATACTGAATTTATTCCATTTGGCTGGTGCGCACAGGGTGAGTCAAATTACACCGCCGCGGCCACAATACCTATTAAAAATATGAAGTTTACATTTTCGATTAGTGCTACAAAATTTTCAAACTATTTTTATTTGAAGCCAAAAAAAAGTAAAACAAGGTTTTGGGTAAAATTTTGATGTTTGGTTTTTTATTTCAAAATTTGTCAAATTATTCGTAGCATTGTTAATTGCAATTTGATTCGTTAAAAAATTATTACTTTTTGAGTTAAATCAAATTTAACGTAAAGCACAAAAAATGCTTTTATTTATGACTTTCTAACAATGGATAATGCGGTTTATAGTTTATGATCGACCCATCAAACTGGACGAGATAGCTTTTCAGCTGTCGTTAGACCTGCATTCTTGAGTTACCATTGTCCGGTAAATTGGTTTACTTATATCGTAAATCATCTAAAAAAATTCCTTCTAATATGGAAATGGCTTTATTTAATAAACGCAAATTAGTAAAATTATATCAATTATATTAAATTAGTAGAAAACCTCAGCCCTAGAACGGGCTGACAGTATTTATAGTGTATTTATGCATTTTATTTATCTATTTTATTTATTTATCTACCATTTTATTTATATACATTTGCATTGCAATATAATGTATTTTGCTTTACTTACCTTTAAGCTCTGTAAATTGACTACATAAATGTCAATTTTTGACACTCAGCTTCGTCGCCTACTCTGATCTCAAAAAAAAATTGGGAAATATATTTAGAGAAGAAGATTGTGTTATAGTATATTATTACATGAGCAAGTCAAGAAGGTTTTTATCCATGAAAATGAACTTTGCTGCACGAGCCGAAGCCGAGTGCATGCAATCATTGCGATATTGCGTACAAGACATTTCATTTTCTTCTTCCAACATTTTTAATTTTTCGGTCAAAAAAACTTGCTTCACAAATCATGAATTTTACTATTAATACACTTTGGTACGTTATGCTGTCAATTGCTAATTGGTTATGTTTTTGCAATTAATGCAAACTGTTACCAACGTGGCAATGTTGTAAAATAAAAAACCCAATATTTTTAATTTGTAATTTTCATTGGTCTATAGATAAAAATTCTGTCAATTTTACCCCCATGACTGGGAACCAATAAGAAGCTCTCTTTAAATTATCGATGGATAAAATGACAATTTAGAGTAGAGGTTTCAAATCAATAATGGTTATATTATATAATGATCGTAGATAAAAATATTTCACTGTTCGTACATCAAAAAAACTAATAAATTTAACAACAAGTAATTAAAATAAAGCTAAAATTTTACCTGATTAAAAAAATTTTTTTTCTATGTTCCTTAATAATATAAAATTACTCACGAAATTCATGAGAATTGACAAATTATTTTGAAAGGCTATTTTGCCACCAGCGTTAAAATTTGACTCACCCTGTATACAGAGTGCACACAAGTGAATGTGGCTCGAGCGAGCTATACAACTTACAGCCTCTAAATCATAAAAAACGGTTTAATTTATGAGAGGCGGCAAATTAGCAAGCTGTATTAATTAATTAATGATTAAAAAAAAAATTTTAGTGTCCACCATATGCACATATTATCAAAACATTTACGATGAAAAACGCGCAGATGGAACTTTGGGTCGGATGGAATTGCGACCGAATTGCGACGGCGATGGAAATTACGAGCCTTACAAATGCATTCCCGGAGAAATGTAAGTGTTCTCAGAAAGGTCCACAAAATTTACATTTTTAAAATTTCAGTTGTTACTGTCTAAACAAGGATGGGGAAAGGATCTTCGGCGAAATTCCGTTTTCTAGCTCGGCCCCGCTTACGCTTCGTTGCGGTAAGTTGAACATTTTTTAACTTGAGAAATTGTTATTTTTGCTTTAGGTTGTTCCAGGGATTATGACACGATCACTGACAGCATTGGATATGAATTAGGGCCGGATAATCGCATGCGCTGCCTGGCAAACGGTGATTACGATCCTCTGCAGTGTATTAGTGGCAACTGCATCTGTGTTAATTATCAAGATGGTTCTCCAGCATTCTTGAATATGAACCCAGTGAACGTCACTTTAATTTCCAAGGACACGATCAGATGTTGTAAGTTGACCTTTTTTCTTTTTTCTATTGTTATCACGCTGTTTTAGTCGACAGTGAGCTGCACAGGGAAAATGATTATTATAACAACTGTGAACAAAGATATTTGGAAAAGGTGAAAGAAGTTGAAGATTTAAAACAGATGGGTAATTTTGAGATAATCGGTACTACCTTTCCTAACTGCCAGTTGGATGGAAAGTATGCGCCAATACAAAGAAATGAAACTCAGTAAGTTCATACTAATTAAAATACCAACACAAAAGAATTCGTGCCCCTCATCTCCACCATAAGAGTTTTACTAGGTGCATTGAATACATCAATCGATTGCACATTGTTTGGCGCATTTTTAGAACTGTTGGGGTAATGCGGGTCACGTGAAAATCGTCATATCGATGCAGCTGAAACAAATAAGAAATATTAAAAGAAACTAGAAAGAATATTTTATAAGTTTTCCCATTTTGGCATTGTTTGGAACATTTTTAGAATTGTTGGGGTAATGTGGGTCACGTGAAAATCATCATATCGATACAGTTGAAACCAATAATAAGAAATATTAAAATAATGTAGAAAGAACATTTTATACAGTTTTCCCATTTTGGCATTGTTTGGAGCACTTTTAGAACTGTTGAGGTAATGTGGGTCACGTGAAAATCGTCATATCGATACAATTGAATCCAATAATAAGAAATATTAAAATAAACTAGAAAGAACATTTGATAAGTTTTCTAATTTTTTTTTTTAACTGTCGGGATAATACGGGCCATCTGAAAATTGATTTTCGATTGATGTATTGAATGCTCCTATTGTCTTATTGAAACCAATATTGCTTTTCATTTCAAACCCGTTTCATAACCTTGAAAATTGAATAATTTAAGCATTCATTTATAAACATGCAGTACAGTAAGTTTTTGTTTTTAGTAAATATTGTGTCGATCCAGACTCCAATATTTTGGAGGATTTTGTCTTACCATTGGAAGATGGTCTGGCTGGATGGATGAATTGCAGTAAATAAATTCTATTTTCAAGTGAAAACTTGAATTCAAATACTTGTGTGTGTTGTAGAATGTGCTCGAGCAAGAGAGATGTTAAAAAATCATCAAGAAAAACCGGTTTGCTGTGGGAATGGCAATTACCAAAATCTGCAGTGTCGCAGAGGGATGTGTTACTGTGTAGATCATGATGGCAATCAAGTAGGACAAGAAAAACCCTATGAAGACAAAATGAAATTAATATGTTTTGGAAAGGAATGTACCATGCGAATACCTAAATAAGAAGATGCATTGGTGAAAACCGATTCACATTTCAACCTGAAAACTAATTTATTTTATAGTGTAGTGTACAGTTTTTTAGTTATAAGTTGTGGTTGTAATAAAAGATGATAATGTAACTACAATTTATTTAATTCTAAGTGACCTTTTTCAGCAGCTAAATGTAGAGGAGTTTCTTGACAATCATCTTGAATATTAGGATCTGCTCTTTTGTCTAACAGCAATTTTATAATATCTAAGTGGCCTTCTTCAACAGCTAAATGTAGAGGAGTTCTGTCACAACCATCTTGAATATTAGGATCTGCTCCGTAGTCTAACAGCCATTTTGTAATATCTAAGTGGCCCTTTTCAGCAGCTAAGTATAGAGGAGTTCTTTTCCATTCATCTTGAATATTAGCATCTGCTCTTTTGTCTAACAGCAATTTTATAATATCTAAGTGACCTTTTTCAGCAGCTAAATGTAGAGAAGTTTTTTGACAATCATCTTGAATATTAGGATCTGCTTCGTAGTATAACAGCAATATTATAATCTCTAAGTGGCCTTCTTCAGAAGCTAAATATAGAGCAGTTCTGCCAGAACCATCTTGAATATTAGCATCTGCTCCTCTTTCTAACAGCAATTTTACAATACCTAAGTGGCCCTTGTCAGCAGCGAAGTGTAGAGGAGTTTCTTCCCATTGATTTTGAATATTAGCATCTGCTCTTTTGTCTAACAGCAATATTATAATATCTAAGTGGCCTTCTTCAGCAGCTAAATGTAGAGCAGTTCTGTCACAACAATCTTGAATATTAGGATCTGCTCCGTTGTCTAAAAGCCATTCTGTAATATCTAAGTGGCCCTTTTCAGCAGCTAAGAATAGAGGAGTTCTTTTCCATTCATCTTGAATATTAGCATCTGCTCTTTTGTCTAACAGCAATTTTATAATATCTAAGTGACCTTTTTCAGCAGCTAAATGTAGAGAAGTTTTTTGACAATCATCTTGAATATTAGGATCTGCTCTGTTTTCTAACAGCAATATTACAATACCTAAGTGGCCTTGTTGAGCAGCGAAGTATAGAGGAGTTCTTTTACAATTATCATGAATATTAGGATCTGCTACTTTTTCTAACAGTAATTTTACAATACCTAAGTGGCCATTTTCAGCAGCTAAGCGTAGAAGAGTTCCTTTCCATTCATTTTCAATATTAGCATCTGTTCCGTTGTCTAATAGCAATTTTATAGTATCGAAGTGGCCCTTTTTAGCATCTAAGTATAGAGAAGTTCTTTTGCATTCGTCTTGAATAATAGGATGTGCTTTGTTGTCTGACAGCAATTTTATAATGTCTAAGTGGGCTTTTAGAGCAGCCCATTTATTTAGATATGTCGAACGATTTTCTTGTTTAGATTTAAGAATATTTATAATTTCCTGTGGATTTTGATTAAGTTGTTCTTCAGCTAGTTGTAGAGGAGTTTTTTGAAAATCGTCTTGAATATTAGGTTGTGCTCCTTTAGCTAACAGCAATATTATAATATCTAAGTGGCCTTCTTCAGCAGCTAAATGTAGAACAGTTCCATTACGATGATCTTGAATATTAACATCTGCTCCTTTGTCCAACAGCAATATTATAATATCTAAGTGGCCTTCTTCAGCAGCTAAATGTAGAGCAGTTCTGTCACAACAATCTTGAATATTAGGATCTGCTCCGTTGTCTAAAAGCCATTCTGTAATATCTAAGTGGCCCTTTTCAGCAGCTAAGAATAGAGGAGTTCTTTTCCATTCATCTTGAATATTAGCATCTGCTCTTTTGTCTAACAGCAATTTTATAATATCTAAGTGACCTTTTTCAGCAGCTAAATGTAGAGGAGTTTTTTGACAATCGTCTTGAATATTAGGATCTGCTCCGTTGTCTAACAGTAATTTTGTAATATCTAAGTGGCCCTTTTCAGCAGCTAAGAATAGAGGAGTTCTTTTCCATTCATCTTGAATATTAGCATCTGCTCTTTTGTCTAACAGCAATTTTATAATATCTAAGTGACCTTTTTCAGCAGCTAAATGTAGAGGAGTTTTTTGACAATCGTCTTGAATATTAGGATCTGCTCCGTTGTCTAACAGTAATTTTGTAATATCTAATTGACCTTCTTCAGCAGCGAAATGTAGAGCAGTTCTGTCAGAACCATCTTGAATATTAGGATCTGCTCCGTTGTCCATCATTGGCTCTGGAAAAAAAAGTCCAGGTCAGAAACACAAAGAAATTTTAAACGAACCACTCACATTTTCTCGGTTAACAGAGCCGTAATTCCTACCTCTAAGGTGTATTGCTTTCATGCGGATATACTAGGCCTGCAGCAGAATGTTGATAGTATCGATTTATATTAATAAATAAAATAATGTGGCAGTTATCGTATCTTTATATTTATGAAGCAGTCATAAACTGTCTAAAAATTAATAATCGTTTAGGTATTCACAAGAATTTCAAAGTGATGATAACTGAGACAGAAAAGACTTTTTGCACTCCCCGCTTCCAAACAAGTGAAATGCGCACGCAACTGATATACGGAAACATCTACTTTGAAACACTCGTGCGTGAAAATGTGCCAAAAATAACTCGCTAATCAGACCGTTTGCAAGCAAATTATTGCTTCATTTATATTCTTTAATGTGTACAATGCAATTTACACCACTTTTTAATTCAATACATTGGGGAATAGTGCAGAAATTATAAATTGAAAGTTGTAAAATTCGAATGACATTTAACAGCTGACAGTTGTTTCCGGTTCAATTTATTTATTTATTTTATTTTAAGGTAAAAATTCGTGCAAAAAATAGCATACACACCTTGTGCGTAAACAATATAAGGGAATTCGTGCCCATTTGCACTTCACTCGTGTGCTACGCCCACTCGTGTTTGCAAATCGGGCACTCATTACCAAAACATTTGTTTCCGCACATGATACGTAAATAACTATTACAGATTCATAACAGATGGAAAAACACACATTACCATTTTACTGTTTGCATGAATTATTTTTGGAAAGATGCTGCTTATTCAATTCTTCAAGTGAGGATATAATTTAACGTTTTGGGCAGCCGATTTTAGCTGCAATACTCTTTTCCTTTCTAATCGAATCTAAAACGGAAAAAAGGCAATTAAAGAAAGTTGGGTATCCTTCTAATTATCACTTACGTTCTTGTTAAGTAAAATTACTACAGGAAAGTACGTGATTTACTTAAGTGCTGCGCAATATGGCCAAGCCCCAGTATTGTAACCACAAATAACAGATTGCCGCTTCAATACAAATATTTACAGCTAAGCAATACGCCCTCTGCCCTCTGCACGTGGTCCATTAGTGTGTTATCTAACCTTTAATTTCAAAGAGTGATCTCGTATAATTTGAAAGTGAACGATTTACCAAAAAACCAAATTCAGTATAATTTGCAATTGAAAATGTGTAGCAACTCAAATTGGCACTAATTGGCAATAGTAAACACGCACCGATCACACACTTTCCGTCAAAAATTTGTGTTATTTGACATCATAACAGCGCGGGAAAGGCAAAGTTAAAATGTCATTAGCCCAGAAGCAAACCTTTGCTTATCTTTTACCACAGTTTCCCACAAATAAAAAGCATGCGTACGGCGCCACTTTTAACAGCGGGTTGATACATATATATTATCAACGAATATAGACCTCATATAGAAGGCCGGTTCGTATAGCGGCGAAGGGACTGAAAATGTAATTTCGATCATCTCCGCAACACGGCAGCACTACCGCACTATCGGCGCCATTCAAATTTTGAACTTAAACCAAGCTTGCGGTCGAGCAAGCCGATTATCAATTCACTTGCGACATTAAAGTTATAAACTTAAAATTAGCAATGTAAATGTAAATAATAACTAAATATAAAATATGACGTATTGTGAAACTCGAAATACAAAAGGAAACCATCATCGGTGCGTATTTTTTTTTGTTTTTTTTTTGTTTAAGATATCTTAACAATATTTTACTCTATTTAAATCAAGTTTCCCTTGTTATGTAAAAATTGTTTTACTTGCAAATTTCTTTCCTTCTTCATAACAATATTTTTAAAAAATTTTCCACTTATTACAAATCACAAACATTTTAAAAAACACATTCTTTAAAACATCGTCAATTACACATATTACATTTTAAAAATCAAATTTTTTAAAGAATGTTGTTTTTAAAATGTTTGTGATTTGTAATAAGTGGAAAATTTTTTAAAAATATTGTTATGAAGAAGGAAAGAAATTTGTAAGTAAAACAATATTTTACTCGATTTTTACCTCGGATTAACACAAAATCATATTTATTTCAGCATTTCTCCTTTAATTCATTTGATTTGAAACTTCAACTAAGGTAAACATTAACTTTTTGACGTGCATAATCTCCGATTACTAATCTTTTTTCACATTTATTCACTTTAATAACAATAATACAAAATATTAATTTACCGTATATCGTCACCGGGAAATCTATGGAATGTTAATTCCGAATTTTTGGCCTTTGAATTTTTGCAGCCGCTGTAGGAACAAAGTGCACGTGCAGTCGACATACTAATCGCAAAGAAAAGAATTTCTAGAAAATTTATCGCAAAGAAACTTTTGGCGGGCGCATTCGAAGCGCCCCGGGATATGTGGCGGTGCCAAGTGGCCGGGTAACAGAACTAGCTTGTTACCCAAGCTTTCTCGTCCCTCTCTTATAACCCGTAACCGTGCTTCTATATGAGGTCTATATTCGTTGGTATTACGCAATTAAAACCTCTGTGAATTAAATATTTCTTTAATACACACACACATACACATACATATATAACATATTGTGTAAACCAACATTATTACATATTTTGTAAAACACAATGTAGGTAAATCAAATATTATACAAAATACAACCTAAACCGACACATTTAACATATGTATTATGAAAAACACAACTTTAACCAACATATGTAACACTTTGTGCAAAACGCAAAATAATAAATTATTACAACAATAAATAATGTTGGTAAAAGAAAAATGTATATTCAAATAATTACAAATACAGGCATAAAAAGCTTGCATTCTAGGAAAAAGGTATTTGAATACTGGATTTTAATCTATATAGAACAAATTCATCTTGAAACATTACTATTGTTATTAGAATACAAAATATACTTTCTCACGACAAAATTTAAAGTAACTTGCATTATATTGTGATGAAGTTCACAAGAAAACCAAGTAAAATTTATTTTATTTAAAATAGCCAGAATTGTTTGTTTAAAATGTGCTCATGCGATTTCAAAAATTCGGAAACGGTCTTTTCTATATCAGCTACAAAATGAACAAATTCTTTATTAGAATAATTTAATCGATTTTCTTCATTTTGTTTTGGATCTGATGCCAAACAATTTTTACAAATGTTACAATTTAATAATTTTGATTTTTTCAATAAGTACCCGGATACATAAGAAAAAGTTTGTGTATAATTGTAACTGTTATCTGCCAAATCAATTTGGAACACCGCAGCGAAAATGAATCAACTAGATCTGTTCCATTGCACTGATTCAGAAGAAAAGATAAATTACATATTACCTGGTTTTCACTTAAAACTTAAAAAACGTAAAAGTTAAAATGCAATTTATTGTACAGTATTGAAACAAGTAGGCTTACAAAACCTTCCCGCTGGTCCCGTCCCGGTGTAGTTTGATTTACATCAAGGTTTATAAAGATACACAGGTTGCCTCAGTTTCGGAGTTTGTGGGTGAGGGTGTCACGAGACCGAGAGGGTAAAATACGTCACTTGCAGCCATCCTGTCGAGTGTTTTGCGGCGTGTATAGTTCGCACCTAGTTACGTCACGCAGTTACCGCTAATTTGATTAATTTATCGACAGATCAATCCTCAAAAACAATTGCAAAGCATGTTTCTAAATGTCAGAATTTTCATAATTTACAAATTGGAGGCCCATCAACGAGAAATGTGCCATATGTTCCACCAACTCGTACTGGGGGCCTATCAACACGGAATGAACCATACATTCCAGAGTCACATTCAGATTATGATTACGAAATTCACAATGATATTCCTTCACAAGTTCAAATTAATTATGTTCCACAATTACATGAGCCAATAATAACAAATTATGAACTAAATGCTTAAACTTTTCCTTATCAAAATATTATTCCACTGTTATTTCATAGTTTTAAGTCTTCACTTCTGTCGGCAGTCCCCAATAACTGACTTTTTTTTTTATTTCTTTACTTGTAAAATGGAAACTAATTGTAATGCGGGTCACATGAAAATCGTCATATCGATGCAGCTGAAACCAATAAGAAATGTGAAAAGAAACTAGAAAAAGAACATTTTATAAGTTTTCCCTTTTTGGCATTGTTTGGACCATTTTTAGAACTGTTGGGGTAATGTGGAAATCGTCATATCGATACAGTTGAAACCAATAATAAGAAATATTAAAATAATGTAGAAAGAACATTTTATACAGTTTTCCCATTTTGGCATTGTTTGGAACATTCTTAGAACTGTTGGGGTAATGCAGGTCACGTGAAAATCGTCATATCAATACAGTTGAAACCAATAAGAAATATGAAAATTAAATAGAAAGAACATTTTATAAGTTTTCCCATTTTGGCATTGTTTGGAACATTTTTAGAATTGTTGGGATAATGCGGGCCACCTGAAAATTCATTTTCGATTGATGCATTGAATGCCCCTATTGTCTTATTGAAACCAATATTGCTTTTAATTTCAAACCCGTTTCATAACCTTAAAAATTGAATAATTTTTGCATTCATTTATAAACATACTGTACAGTAAATTTTTGTTTTTAGTAAATATTGTGTCGATCCAGACTCCAATATTTTAGAGGATTTTGTCTTACCATTGGAAGATGGTCTGGCTGGATGGATGAATTGCAGTAAATAAATTCTATTTTCAAGTGAAAACTTGAATTCAAATACTTGTGTGTTGTAGAATGCGCTCGAGCAAGAGAGATGTTAAAAAACCACCAAGAAAAACCGGTTTGCTGTGGGAATGGTAATTACCAAAATCTGCAGTGTCGCAGAGGGATGTGTTACTGTGTAGATCATGATGGCAATTAAGTAGGACAAGAAAAACCCTATGAAGACAAAATGAAATTAATATGTTTTGGAAAGGAATGCACCATGCGAATACCTAAATAAGAAGATGCACTAGTGAAAACCGATTCACATTTCAACCTGAAAACTAATTTATTTTATAGTGTAATGTACAGTTTTGTAGTTATAAGTTGTGGTTGTAATAAAAGATGGTAATGTAACTACAATTTATTTAATTCAAAACAACCACTTTCAATAAGATACATAAACGGATGATATCTTCATATTTACATTCAACTCAAAAACAACTATTTACATATTAAGTAACGATGTGACTGAAATCCAAAAATACTTTCAGAATTATACTTATTCATACCTAACAGAGTCCATTGCTTCTGCCTAAAAATTAGATGCCAAAATCACAAGAACAACTTAATTTAATGGAATTCAAATAAACAATTTTTCCTCAACTTTTTGGAGAATTTTTAAGAATAGGACAACAAACAGTTTCTCTACTCTAATATGAATATTATTGGAATATGAATGAGCTTCTTTTCATTCAACAAAATTTTGACAAGTCGCCGCAAGCTACAGCAGAATACGCAGCGTACGGTTTTTATAACAACAGGAAGCCTTTTTAATACCTCAACTTTCAAAATACTTGAACCAATCAAAATTATGTTATTCGGTGATTGGTTCAGTATTTCGATTTGGCAAGAAATACCAGGTATCTCCTGAAAATGCACAAATTAAACTAAATTACTTTTGATAGTATCACAATAAATCTAAACAATCAAATTATTACTGGCAAACACTACACCAATGCAGGACTCCCCAAAGTAGTGACAAGAATTCAAATTTTCAGCATCGCCAACATAATTATATAGTTTTTATTTTCTCCCCCAGGTATTATACTTATTTATATATTATATTATTATACTTATGTATATATTATATTATTATACTTATGTATATATTATATTATTATACTTATATTTTAAACCGTGACTGAACAACCCCTAAATTTTATTCAACAACTGAAATGATTGGCCACTCTGTATTAATGAAAATATTATTTTTTGACCAATATTTGGCGAGTCCTGCAATATGTACCACAGTAATCAAATTTGATGAATGCAGTCAATTTAGGTGTTCAAATAAAATCGTTATGATAAAAGTTTGACAATCAGAAAAACTAATCTTTGGTGTTATAGTTTCATAAATGTCTAAAGTACTGATATCCTGTGAATATGTAGAGAGCACGGAATTTTTCTGAAAATCTACACTGTCATAAAATAAATAAACAACCTCCTGAAACATTTCAAGCGTGAAACTTAAAATTAAATGGAATGATCATCGAAAAAATTAAATTCGCATTAACTCCAACTCAAATCGTATCCCTTCCAGTTAATGTTGGGCGCCAGATATACAGTGCGGCGCTTGTAATAAAACGTCACGATGCCCCTGTAACCGGTCCGAGGGACTCCGCTCTGAAACGACCAATTAACCAATCGCCATCCAAACAGATCACAAAACCTCACTTTAAAGTCGTCCATCAGTCCCAGCATCTTGGCCGTGCGTTTGTAAGAGTCTTTCGTGTGGTAAATGATTCTTACGGGCCCGTCATAGGTCACTTTATCGTCTTTCAGTTCTTGGTAACTTACTACGGCACTTTGGTATACAGTTCTAATAAACTCACTATCATAAACATCCTAACAAAACTTACCGTTAAGGCAAATTCAACAATTTTAATTATCGACATACCTTTGTTAAGTAACTTAAATTCATTTTTGTAAAAGGCACCATCGCATCGTTTAATTTTATGTACTTCAGATGCTTTTCGAAGAAAAGGCCACTGAAAAATCAGTCTCCAATAAAACGGTTCAAATTTGCCGCCTCCTAACCAAAAAATTTTCAGAAATGTCAATTCTCAATTATTTTATCAAGTTTTGCCAGTGTTTTCGACGCAATTTCGATTATTCTCATTAAACAATGAACTTTTCACACAAAAATTATAAATTCGAATCATAAAATAGCTGAAAATTTGAATGAAACTCTTATATTGACACTTAAATTAAATTTGTCACGCGATCTTATTGTTTTCCAAGGCATGCTAACTTTTTTTATTGGAAGCTCGACTTATTTTTATATAAAAAAAATAATTTTCTCCTTAATATTACTTCAAAGTTATTAGATATCATTGGATTTAGAAAAAAATCTTCTACTATAATAAATAAAAAAATGTATACATTGCCATTTGAAAAAAAAAGTTGACTGTTGCTTCACATTGAAGTTAATGTGGTAAAAAATCCAAATTAATACCTTCTTGTAGTACTTACTCGACTTATTCATTTTTTTTTCTGAAATCGGGCAATAAATAACCGAGTTAAATCGTGGGACGTTTTTACGAATCACCCTGTATGAGCTGGAGTTTCCAGAATTCGTTTTGTAGTAATAAATTAATTATTTTCAGAAGGAAACAAAATGTCACTTCGATTTTAAATTTGAAAATCAAATATGCAGTGACAACCACAAAAATTAAATCCCCAGTTACTTTGGTTAATAATTAATTAATAATTTTTTATTTTTAAATTTGTCAACATAAAACTTTTGTGATTACACTCACAAAATATCATTTTCTAGACTAGCGACCCAAATAAACTACTTTGAAGCAAAATTCTTCAAATTTAAATCGGTTTCATAACCTCAAAACTAGATAATGTGAGAGGCGGCAAATTTAAACAGCGACTTTTATTACTCACTTGGAAACGCCGATTTTACCGAAAGTTCTGGTGCGCGAGATCTCCGGCCTGATGCAAGCTCGCTCCTTGCGCTGCTGGGGCTGCCTTATCCAATCGTCCCAATAGCTAGCGGGCACAATAAAAAGATTAAAATTCCACCGACCGACGATACGTACGACTTAGGCCATTTTGTGGACAGTTCCGTCCACAATGACTTAGTGAGCATCCATCCTAACCCGGGAAAAAAATCAGTTCTGTACAACAGTTCGGGCCTCTTGTTGTTGACCAGACCCTCTTTGCCGTTGTCATTCCAAGCTGAAATGCACCACAAACTGGGATCTTTGACGAGCAACGGGTACGTGCCCAGGAAGTACTCGAAGAAGTCAGGAGCTATGTCTAAATCATCTTCAACAATGATGACTGTATCGAAATTAAAATTAAAGAAGGTCTGGTTTAATGCCCATCCGTAGTGTCGGGCTATTTTAAAATAACCTTTGAACTTTTTTTCTTTCGGTGGCACTTCAATGTCAGATTGATCCGGCTGCTTTATGAGCACCACTTGAGATCCATATTTTTCTATTACTTCTGTCGTTTCGTCGTGATTACAGTCCTGAAGGCCGACGATAGAAAAACAAAATCAGGAATTCAAGTACTCACTTGACTGTTATTGTTACTTACAATTTTTTCTTTTTCCATAACAAATTTTTTTAATTTTTCACTAACATTTTAAAAATTTTAAAAGTTCGTCATTCATGCATATTACAAATTTAACAAATCCACGAACAAACATCTTAAAACACATTTTAAAACCTTGTCAATTTACACAAGAATTAAACATCTTAAAATACATTTTAAAAAACCAAAGTCAATTTACAATGATTAAACTGAAATATTTATTTCTTTCAGTTTCGTACATACATCATTAGCAATCATTGCATACTAATTCAAATTTCCCCTCAATCACACAAACTTTTATGGAATCCGTTTTTTGCATTTAATTATTTTTAATTTTATATATCAACTTGAATATCGCATCATTATTGGTATAAATATGATCATTTAATATTTCCTCATCATTTTCGGTTTTATATACGAAAAAACGCCCCAGCTCCTAGCGCTATTATTAGGAGTCCAATTGTAACAAACGATACGTCAAATTAAATGGTTCAAAAAGTACTACAATGTGTAGCTCAAACATAATTTTTACCTGTTTCTCCATTCAAAGGTCAAAGGTCAACTTCATTTTTTCAAATTACAACCTTATATTTTTCTTTGACAATTTGATAGAGATTTTTTTTCTGAATTCAACGATGTATCACAATCAATATTTCTGATTTATTTTAGGGTAATAAAGAAATTAAAATAATAATTAATATTATTAGCAGTAGGCTTTGAAAAATAACTGAGACGTAGCGGTGGCTATGGAAACGATGTGTCAGTACGGAAACAACGTATTTTAAAGAATTAATTTATGAACAACAACAGATAACATTTAATAACTAAACAATTAAATAAAGAAATGGCAAATTAACAAAAATGTTCAAATTGGGCATCGTTTCTTTCCAGACATTTTCGTCGACATCTAGATCCTACACTTTGTGTAGCATTAATTAAAATTTCTGCTGGTGTTTCCCGACAAGCGTTGACTATTCTCTCTCTCAAAATTTCCTCCGTTTCCGGGCGCGTAGCATAAACAATATCTTGGATGTATCCCCAAAAGAAAAACTCTAGAGGTCACAAGACCGGGCGGGCCATGGTATAGGTACATATGCTCCAATCCATTTGTCTTCATTATTCTATATTTAAATAGTCCCTAATCATAAGAGCGTTTTGTGTGGTGCAGCGCCATCTTGTTGAAATACTAGTTCATTCCATTCAATGGCAACGGCAAGTCATCTAAAATTTCTTCTAAGTCTTCAGGCAAAATTTGAAGATATTTTTCTTGGTTGAGATTTCCATCAATGAAAATTGGTCCTATTAGGTATCCTGGCGCCTAATATTCCGCACCAAACGTTCACCGAAAATTTTATCTGAGGATTTTGTTCGATGGTAATATGTGGGTTTTCTACACTCCAATAGCGGTGATTGAAACGATTAAAATGTCTGTTGTTTGTAAATTGACACTCATCAGACCACAAATTTTTTGTATAAAATGATTGATCTCGCCTTAACTCGCTTAAAAAGAAATTACACAAATTTATTCTACGCCAGTGGATCGTTTAGTTCACTATTTCACTAGTTCACTATTATTCATTTTTATTACAAAAAATAGGTAAACAAACTAATAGCCAGTTTCTGACGGCGATGTTAACGTATTTCTCCAGTTAAATGTCCCGGTTACCATGGTTATTACCATTGTTGCAACAATAGTAATAGTAATTTTTATTTGTGAGACGTCGTTTCCATAGCCACCGCTACGTCTCAGTTATTTTTCAAAGCCTACTGCTAATAATATTAGTTATTATTCTAATTTCTTTATTACCCTAAAATAAATCAGAAATATTGATTGTGATACATCGTTGAATTCAGAAAAAAAATCTCTATCAAATTGTCAAAGAAAAATATAAGGTTGTAATTTGAAAAAATGAAGTTGACCTTTGACCTTTGAATGGAGAAACAGGTAAAAATTATGTTTGAGCTACACATTGTAGTACTTTTTGAACCATTTAATTTGACGTATCGTTTGTTACAATTGGACTCCTAATAATAGCGCTAGGAGCTGGGGCGTTTTTTCGTGAACACCCTGTATATACAACGTGTCCCAGAAATAATGTTATTAATTTTAACCAGTGATAGAACTCGTCAAATCCAAAAACTTTTTTAAATCACTTTTTGGTGTAAACGTTTTGATTAACAAGTTAAAATTGTTGACAAATTTGACTTTTATTTCGTTACCCGCCTATGGATAATAATGCTGAATGTTAAACGCCGATAAGCGTAGAACAAAAAACCAATGCAAGAAAACATTCACTGCTTTTTAGTTCTGTCGACGCAGCAACTCATTAATTTAACCGTTGCTGTTATTCTAAAGTTCTGCAATGCAAATTGAAAAATGCTATGGTAATACATAAATGAAATAATTCGAGTCCTTGTCAACTTGAATATCGCATCATTATTTGTATAAATTTGTTCATTTAATATTTCCTCATCCTTTTTGGTTTTATATATATACAGGCTGATTCCTAAAAAACGTCCCACGATTTAACTCGGTTATTTATTGCCCGATTTCAAAAAAAATAAAATATGAATGATAACTCGAGTAAGTACTACAAGAAGGTATTAATTTGGATTTTTTCCCACATTAACTTCAATGTGAAGCGACAGCCAATTTTTTTTTTTTCAAATGGCAATGCATACATTATTTTATTTATTATGGTAGAAGATTTTTTTCCAAATACAATGATATCTAATAACTTGCATAGTAATATCATAACCATTTTCAACTGCAATTTATTTAATGATGTTAAGCTCTTTTGCAAAACTTGATCTGCTCATCAGTATGTTATATAATCTATGTATTAAGTATTATATGTATATAAATGGTCCTATACAAAATATTATGAAAGTTGAAAGAGTAATACCAAAAGGATCCAAAATGAATATCATTGAAACACTATACAACGTGTCCCGGAAATAATGTCATTAATTTTAACCCGTAGTAGAACTCCTGAAAACAAATATTTTTTCTATGAACCATTTTTTCGAAATCGCAATTTTGTTTTGGCATTTTACCCTCCCTGAAATTGGCGAGCCACCTTGTTGTGATCAATCACTGACGGTGATCGTGAATATTAGTTTTTGCTGACTGCATAAAAAATTATCTACGTTTTGTTAGTATGTTTCTTGTCCTACTTCGTATTGTTCTATCTTTCATTGGATATTCAAGGTATGTGCGCTTTATAATAAATAATTTTTTTACTCACTTATTTAAACCACCCGCCGCACATCTAGTCTTTGTTATTGTGACTTGTAAATGCTTGTAACAATTATTTTGAACATACCATTCTTGGTAGTAAAACTTTGACAAGGACTCAAATTATTTCATTTGTGTATTACCATAGCATTTTTCAATTTGCATTCCAGAACTTTACAATAACAGCAACGGTCAAATTAATGAGTTCTTGCATTGGTTTTTTGTTCTACGCTTATCGGTGTTTAACATTCAGCATTATTATCCTTAGGCGGATAACGAAATAAGAGTCAAATCTGTCAACAATTTTAACTTGTTAATCAAAACGTTTACACCAAAAAGTTATTTAAAAAAGTTCTTGGATTTGACGAGTTATATCACTGGTTAAAATTAATAACATTATTTCTGGGACACGTTGTATATATATAAAACCGAAAAGGATGAGGAAATATTAAATGAACAAATTTATACAAATAATGATGCGATATTCAAGTTGATATATAAAATTAAAAATAACTAAATGCAAAAAACGGATTCCATAAAAGTTGGGATGATTGAAGGGAAATTTGAATTAGTATGCAATGATTGCTGATGATGTATGTACGAAACTGAAAGAAATAAATATTTCAGTCTAATCATTGTAAATTGACTTTGTTTTAAAATGTGTTTTAAGATGTTTAATCATTGTGTAAATTGACAATGTTTGTAATATGATGAATGACAAACTTTTAAAATATTTAAAATGTTAGTGAAAAGTTAAATAATTTTGTTATGGAAAAAGGAAAAATTGTAGATAACAATAACAGTCCCGAAGGTCGACGATAGAAAAACAAAATTAGAAATTCAAGTACTCACTTGACTAACGATGATAGGAAACTGATCCTGATTGGGTCTATACTGTATCAGTTGATCTAAACATCGACTCACACTAACTCTATTACAAGCTAAAACTACGACCGGAATCACGGTCCCCATAAATTTCACAGGTATTTCATTACTGTCCAAATCGACTGTGTCCTTCTTCGCCTCTAAAGTTTCATGCAGCCTGTTAATAATATTCCTATTAATTTTAAACTGCTTCGATATCCCTTCTTCGAGCTTCGCCAACTGGACATCGACATCTTCGGGTTGGACAGTTATAATCACAGGACGATTCAAATAAATAAAATAAGCCACCGTAGCCCATGTCACGAAACAGACACTAATTATAAATGTGATGCGTTTAATTCGCATGTTATCGGTTGATTAAAATAGAGAAATTCTGAAACAAAACTCAATAATTAATGATCTTCAGACTGTTTGTAAAGTTTATCGTCAGCAAATAAAATTGGAGGTTACCTTATCGGTCATTATAAACAGAAATGTGCTCCCTAATCAGTTGAAAACCATTTCGGAAACGCGTAAATCCGATCTTTTAAAAACGAGACACGTCAAAAGCTGAACGTCAAACACCGACCAGCGAATAGGAAAGTTTGTTTTTTAATGGCGCACTTTTCTAGGTTATGTGCAATCTGATCGACCAAAATGCAGCAAAGGGAGGAAAAACAGCTCGAATCCGCGTTGGACACAATCATCCAAAGAGTCAACGACTTGAAATCGTCGATCGCCGCTTTAATTTACAAAGTTGAGAACGAATACGAAACTTTAAATTGGCCAAAGTTTTTGGACAATTACGCCCTCATTTCAGGACATGTAAGTCGCCAATTTTCCTCTCAATCGAATTTTAATTGGGCCCTTTCAGCTGACTTCGCTGTCGAAAATGATCAGCCACGATAAGTGCCCCCCGTTGCGGAACCTCACCGTCTTGCCTTTGATGCTGTCGCCTGAGAGGGATGATCAGCTTGCGCAACTTACGGAAGGCCGGGTGACCACTTTCGCGCACGATTTGGTGCCCGATTACTTGCGCACGAAACTGGAACCGATTGCAGAAAATAAAATGCTGCAGTTGGAACACAAGGCGGCCACGCTCACTTATGAAACCGCACAAGTTTGTACTATTTGTTTTTTGATTGCCGGTGCGACGAGGTTATTTTGTGATTTTAGAAGCAAGTGGCCGCTTATCAGAAAATTGTGTCGCACGTTTGGGACATTGTGAACAAGGCTCGCGAAGAATGGGAAGTGGAGTCTTCCGCCAGGGGCAATGCGCAGCAAAATTCGAGTGTTGCAGACACACATTTGTTGGTGGCGGCGGTCGGCATGGGAAAGGGGTTGAAGGTAATTAATTCATTTCAATTTTATAATTTTTTTTTAAGTTGACACCAACATGAATTTAAAAAAAAATATATTCATAGATTTTTGTAGTTCGTTTTTAAACCATTTGTGTTGGTAGTAATGAGTGCTCAAATAACCATCATTGGGGTTTTTCGATCTCTCATTTTCTTCATAATTTAATTCTCTACAATTCATCTATTGACATCATTAAGATTACTTCATTAGTTTCCATTTTACAAGCAAGAAACTAAAAAAAACGCGATTTTTTCTTGTAAATTGTTTATAACAAATTAAAAATTATGATTCTCGAATAGGAAATTATGCAGAATTGATCTACCAACTGTCTTTGATATAATCGCATAGTCGGTTTCCAGGTAGTATTTATGTTATGAAAAAATGCTTTATTGCTTTGCCTAAGAGACATTTTGAAGTGACATTACTAAAATAACCTGAAACTGTCAGATGTAAAATGCTAATACCACCAACATAAACTAAAAAAAATTATTTCGTAGACTTTTAAAGTTATGATTTCTCTTTTCACAGATGAACACCAATGGGCAACCGAATCCTGCCGGGGGAGGTATGATGGCCGGCTCGCAAGGTCCTGGACGTCCAGGGGCCCTCCCCGGACAAGGCCCTATGGCAGCCGGTAACCAACCAATGGCAATGAACAAAGCACCATCGGCCATTAAAACAAACATTAAAAGTGCCACACAGATCCATCCATACGGGCGATAGACTTAAGGTAATTTATGTGATTTAATCAGTTTATATAACTTTTATTTATCAAGAGACAAGAATACAATTTGAAGAAACAAGTTAACAAATGTGTCATCTAAAAAATATAAATAAAAACTATTAATTTTCAACTTGAAAACTATGCATTTACATTTATCTTAATAAAAAAATGAAACAAGGAATTTCTAATGATAGACGGCTCAAAATGCGAAAACTAAAAATACTATCACATGTTCTATGCAAAACTAATGCATTTTTATTTATTAGTTTTACATAAAAGCACCTTTTGTCAACTAACGCTTTCATACTTTTCTGATTTTAAATCGCCAATTTTTTTAATGCAATCCTTGGCGACGGACGCAGCAGAAATTGCAAACGATAAACAAATGTTTCACTAATGTTAACAGGCATGCAATATTCAGTCTTCGAAATTTCAATGAATCAAACGATTTGAGATTGTGATGTATACTTTAACAATTAAATTGTACTTAAATTTACGAGCTACGCTAGTTCCTTAAAAAAATTGTTAATTCTATCGATGCATTGTAACTTGTAACACTAATTACACTGCACGTTTTAGAACGTTTATTGTAAATATAACGTCTATAACAACCTTAAAAGATTTTTGAAAGATTTTCAATTCGTTAACAATTACCAGACAAAAATTAATTATGTGCTTTTGATTATCTCTCAAAAATCGACGATTGGCCTCACACTTACAACAGAATTAATACTTGCACATAAGAAAAATAATAACTAATTTCGTACCGTTGAGAAAATAAATAAGATAAGTACAGAAAAAAGTAAAATTTTGCAAAACAGTAGATCCTCGACAAATCGAAACAAAAACTACCATCTAATAAAATATAAAACATTAACAGCTATCAAGACTGTACGTATATATAAGTTTCTAAAGTTCAACAAAAAACAACAAATCATATATTTTTGTGCAATATTATAAATCTAACGCTACTTTTTTACTCTTAGACGTGGCAAGACTTGCTACTTTTGTTCCCTATTTAATCCGCAATTTTTTCAAATTCGCAAAACGCTGACCAACGAATTAGATTGTGACGAGATTACACCAAATTTAAACAAAAACAATTTATCTTAATTATAGTGGAATGGTTCCTTACACTAGAAATCAAACAGTAGGCTTAAAAGCTAATATCCAAATAGGCACTTTTTTCCTTTGTGATTTTAATTAAAAACAAAATGAAACGTCAGTCAGCATTTTTGCTACAGTCCATTTTTAAACCAGGAGGCCATGAAATTTTTGTTGTATTTAATTTAAGTTGGCAGTAATGAGTGGTTAAGAATACAAAACCTTAAACTGACAAAGCTGCCAACTTAAAGTTAAAAAAAAAATTTCATAGCCTTCTAGCGCTCTTCCTGGTTTAAAAACGGACTACAGTGATTGTTTTTTACAATGTAAATTTTCGATTGCGAAAAATTTTAATCTGGAGGTATGTAGCTGAACAGTTTAAATTTATTTCGGATATGAGGACGAACATCTTCCTTCTACAAACCCAAAAGATCACTGAAAGTTGTAATTAAATTGAGGAAACTTACCATTTGCACCAGGTCTTCTAAAAACGGCAACAGCTTCATGAGTTCAGAATCACTTTTGTCCACAAACCAACTTTCAATCGGAATGCCGTTATTCAGCTAAGGCGACGAATTAAATTATATCAAAAAAGTTTTTTCTGGTGATTTGGTTTACCTGATATCCGAATGCTTGCGGCGAATTGTCGATGATGATCGTTTTCGATAGATCTCTGCCCAGTATCGATAAGTCTTTGATGTAGTTGCCATTCACGCAGATACAGTGTTCTCTGAACAGTCTGTATTTGATCCATTTTCGCTCCGGATCCAATAAATTCAGCAATTTGTCGGCGTACACACGCTTGGATGCGGTGAATAAAATCACCTCGAACATCTGCGACACTTTCTCCAGAAATTCTCTGAAGTAAGGGCGGGTGCGGACATACACGGTGTATGAGCAATCTTGGAACAGCACCGGAAAGTGAAAACTTGCGTCGGGCAATTCCTGCAGGCTACAGTGGACCAAGGTTTCGTCCAAATCGAGCACCTACGAAATAGAAACGTTTTTAAATCTTCAATTTATCAAATAATCAAAAATTAACCGCAATTCTCTGTGCTAGAATTTGGACATTTCTAATAAAAGTGCAAATAGGGATATTGAACTTAATTTTATTAAAAACCTTTATCTCCTATTAGCTTATAGTTAGCAAGGTCGCAGATATTTTTGGCCACTTGTATAGTCACACTTGTAATAATTTAAAATGTAGGTAAATAGTTGACACAGTTTAAGATATGACAGTACAAAAAAATACAAGATTAGTGTTTATGGGCCTCTTATCAACACTTTAATTATGTAAATTTACGCCACTATTACAAAAGTAAATAAACAGCTAAATAAAAATCTCAAACAGCTGTGATTTTAATTTCAAGTTGGCAATAAACTTGCAAAATACGCCAATTTGATAGATTGAGATTTTTATTGAAGCATCACAAAGCATCTCAAGTAACAATGTAGCTGTATAATTCTTAGCTAATAGAACTGTTATGTTTTATTACTGCTATATTGTTGCTCCGTAGGTACCAATTGTTCAATAAGTCGCGGATAACACCATTTTGTTGCCCGAAACTAATTTGTTGTTTAAGTCGTCGATGAGAACGTTCTTGCAGCAAAATTATAAAACAACTTATAAAGCAATTATACAATTGTTATGTAAATTGTTTTATAACGGCTGTTTAGTGAAAATTTAATTTCTAACCTCAACCCCCTTCGAGTGACAGTTGCAACCCCAAATTTTTAAATAGGAGGGGGGGGTTTGTGATACCTCATTTGAATGGTCTCTTCGTGCTCTATTCAAGAATGTTATGGTTTAAAAATTTATTTCGAAAATGAAGGGTAAAAAAAAATTGATCTGTTTGACGAAATTCGCTACAACACATTAAAAAATAAAAAATTAATAGCGTAATACAATAAACAATATATTAATCGGCGTTTTAAACAAAATTAACACTGTCAACTAACGAAAAATGTTGATAAGTTTTTATGTTACTTTATGCTGTTGCTTGCCTTCTATAGTATCAAGAACGAAACGCTATTAGTTTTTGATTTTTTTAGTGTGTTGTAGCGAATTTTGTTCAACAGATTAATTTTTTTTTGACCCTTCATTTTAGCAATAAATTTTTAAACCATTTTTGAATAGGGAACGAAGAGACCTTTCAAATGAGGTATCACAAGCTCCCCCCTCTTATTTAAAAAATTAGAGGTTGAGCAACTGTCACTCGAAGGGGGTTGAGGTTAGGGATGAAATTTTAACTTTACAGGTTGTCATGTGATAGATTAAAAATATCGTGTTTCGGGATTTTTTTTCAATATGCACAATAATTGAGATACCTAATAAATTTATTCCATTTGACTGGCGCGCACTGTACAGGGTGTCCCATCACTTGTGGCCACCCCCAAAATTGAGCTTTAATTGAAAGCTATGAATTTGAAATTTGGTGCACGTATGACTCTGATATAAGGCTAGAAATTTCCGGTTTTAAATGTTAATTGTCGGCGTTAATTTTCGAGAAAAAAAATAAAAACTGATTTTTTATAAAAATACTATCTCCCAATTTCGTCAAATTTCACTTTTCAGGATCAGTATTATTGAGACAAAGATGTCCAAAGTAAAAAAAAAATCCAAAAGCTGTAATTAGCCTAAAATTCCCTTATATTCGAATCTTAACAGTAAATGTAATGATTTATGGCCCTAATAATTCTCAAGAGGCTGTCCGCAAAGTCGAGTACAATTTAAATTTATGGCATTGTAAAAATTTGTCAGTGTCTAGTGGAAACCAGGGCAAGAGAACGTCAGTAGCGTACCTAAATCGAACCTTTTTACATTCTTGTAAATTTCTAAAATTTTTGTAAGTTCTCTAATAAATTATGATTATGAGAACGAACATGATTTAAAGTATGGATGTTGAATTATATTTTTTAAGTCGACGAGGACTTATTACATTTTGAATTAATGTTTGAGTGCAAAGATGAATACGAAAGATTTTGAACTGAATGATTTCGGAACTCGTTCGAGACTAACTTTGTCGTCCCCGTAAATTTGGAAATTAGTTTCACGGATTATTGTGGTCGTACTGGTTGAGTCTTTCGTGAGAACCTGTTCAAACGCACGTTTCATCCATAAATATTTAATGACTTTATTGCTAAAATTGCTTCGGAATTGCATTTTTCAATAGTAAACGTATTCATCTAGTCGTAAATATCGACTGTCAGTTATAAATGTAGGGTGGGTGTATTACTATTGTTATCAGTTCAACTTCAGCTTTTGAAGAGTAACTTTGTCCAAAAAGTTTTTATCTGTGTTTTATTTCTGTGTGTTTTAATTAGTTTTCGTTTATAATGCCGGTTACCTTTACCTTCGAAGAAAAGACTGATATGATATTAATTTATGGAGAAGCACGGCAAAATTTTGTTCAAGCTGCTCAAATCTACGCTCAACGTTTTCCACAAAGAACTCCGCCAGAAAGAAAAATATTTCAAAGACTTGTTGATTCCTTGAAACAAAACGGAAATTTAAAGGGAAAAGAAAAAACGACAGTGAATCCCACGGTAACGCATGAAGTCAATCAAGCTGCAGTTTTAAATCTCGCCGATAATAATCCCCAATTGAGCATTAGGAAAATCAGTCAAGACACGGGAATTAGTCGGTCTTCAGTAGGGAGGATATTAAAAAAGCACAAATATCATCCTTACCACATAGAATTACATCAGCAACTGCATGATCGAGATTTCGAAAGCCGCGTAAATTTTTGCCAATGGGCTAATGGAAAGCCCAGTACGACGACAATAATCCGTGAAACTAATTTCCAAATTTACGGGGACGACAAAGTGAGTCTCGAACGAGTTCCGAAATCATTCAGTTCAAAATCTTTCGTATTCATCTTTGCACTCAAACATTAATTCAAAATGTAATAAGTCCTCGTCGACTTAAAAAATATAATTCAACATCCAGACATTAAATCATGTTCGTTCTCATAATCATAATTTATTAGAGGACTTACAAAAATTTTAGAAATTTACAAGAATGTAAAAAGGTTCGATTTAGGTACGCTACTGACGTTCTCTTGCCCTGGTTTCCACTAGACACTGACAAATTTTTACAATGCCATAAATTTAAATTGTACTCGACTTTGCGGAGAGAATCTTGAGGATTATTAGGGCCATAAATCATTACATTTACTGTTAAGATTCGAATATAAGGGAATTTTAGGCTAATTACAGCTTTTGGATTTTTTTTTTTACTTTGGACATCTTTGTCTCAATAATACTGATCCTGAAAAGTGAAATTTGATGAAATTGGGAGATAGTATTTTTATAAAAAATCAGTTTTTATTTTTTTTCTCGAAAACTAACGCCGACAATTAACATTTAAAACCGGAAATTTCTAGCCTTATACCAGAGTCATACGTGCACCAAATTTCAATTTCATAGCTTTCAATTAAAGCTCAATTTTGGGGGTGGCCACAAGTGATGGGACACCCTGTATATGCTATATAATTGACAGAAAAATTTTCTTTTCAATATAAATTGCCTCATAAGAGTCAATCGGCTAAAAGCATTAAAAGACTGGGCTCTATATTTGTAAAGAATGTGGATGATTATTTGTCGTTTAAGAAAGCGATGAGATTAATTTGTTTCTTAAGGATACATTTATAGAATCATTTAGTTTTATAGAGGTAACGCCATGCAGCAAAACAATTTTATAGCTGTACAAAAATAAAGTTTACAAAACTGTTATACAGCTTTTATAAAATTGTTTCATAAACGCTGTATAAACGTTACATAACTGTCGCATTCAACAGGCCTCATAAGTGTTATAGAACTGAATTGTTTTATAAGATTTGCTGTGTAAACGTTCTTTCGACTTTTATAAAACACCATTGTTACTTGGGATTGCAAAACTACTAAACCCTTCTTTCAAAAAAAACGTCGCACAACTTGGCCCGCATGCGGATTACAAACGTTCCAATAAAAAATTAGCAAACCTACCAAACTAAATTCAGGGCTGGATCTGGTTTTGAGCGGCAATGCGGGGCACTTGGACCGCATTTCGAAGGTCAAAGGAGGGAGATGCTTGATGAAAAGGTACGGATCGAACGCCTCCCACGTGTCTTCGACCTCCACGTGTTCAGGTTGGCCGTCCAAACGGTGTTCTTCTGAGATGGCCGATGTGGCGATGCTGGAGATCAACGTAGAGTCTACTATATTCGATGAATACTGGAGAGAATCATACTGATATTCTAAACTACTTGAGTTCACACTAATTAGATCACCGCTTTTAGACATCTCACCGTTCAGGAGCGTGGTGAAATCTTGAGTATTCACATTGTTTAAATCGTTCAGATCGAGCTGCATGTCTTGGTAGTCCGATTTGATCGGATAATCGTAGTAGATGCTTTCGCAGATTTTTTCTGAAAAGCTCGAATAGTGAAATTTGTCCTTCTCGAAATCGTTTAGGTTTCTTTCGGGGAATTGCAGCTTGTTCACGAATTCGCCTTTTACCGGGTCGACGCAATTCATGTTACCATTGATTTCGAGCCTGGAATATTCCATTTCATTAGGAAGATCTGGATTTGGCGCATCTACAGTTTTCACGTCACCTGAATTGGCGCTGTTGAACGTGTAATTGCAAGTTTTGTTCACTTCGTCGAATTTCGAGGCGTCCCCCGGTTCGTTTTTGGCTGGGCTGAAATTGTTCTCGTAAAATTCGGGGACCAATTGGGCCTGATAGTTTTCTTTGCACTCATCGTTGATGCTATTTTCCAGTTTAGTGTTGTAGATGTTGTTGTTTTTCGTACAGCCGTTGTCGCTTGCTTGTTTGGGATCGAACCGGTCGGAAAGCGAGAACTTTTTCGTTTTCTTTTGCGTCCAGTTCTTTTTTACGAGCTTTTTTGTTTTACGTGGTTTATCAGTACATAGTGAAAATGTGTGTAGCTTTCTGCTTCGCTTCTCGCTGCGTAACCACATCTTGCCATATTTTTGAGATACTTGCAGCAGGAAAATTTCGCCCAACTGCAAACAGAACCAGAAGCTAACACTCTCTAATAAACACAATTAAATTTAAACTTGAAAATCGTATTATTTAACATGCAATAAAGATAAAAAATTATTAATAGAATTATTCTTATCATTTTTGGTAGCATGTGATACATCAAAAAGTTCACTATACAAGTGTCCCAGAAATAATGTCATTAATTTTAACCAGTGATGGAACTCGTCAAATCCAAGAACTTTTTAAAATAACTTTTTGTTGTAAACGTTTTGATTAACAAGTTAAAATTGTTGACAGATTTGACTCTTATTTCGTTACCCGCCTATGGATAATAATGCTGAATGTTAAACACCGTTAAGCGTAGAACAAAAAACCAATGCAAGAAAACATTCCCTGCTTTTTAGTTCTGTCGACGCAGCAACTCATTAATTTGACCGTTGCTGTTATTGTAAAGTTCTGGAATACAAATTGAAAAATGCTATGGTAATACATAAATGAAATAATTTGAATCCTTGTCAAAGTTTTACTACCAAAAATGGTATGTTCAAAATAATTGTTACAAGCATTTACAAGTCACAATAACAAAGACCAAATGTGCGGCGGGTGGTTTAAATAAGTGAGTAACAAAATTATTTATTATAAAACGCACATACCTTGAATATCCAATAAAAGATAATTTTTTATGCAGTCAGCAAAAACTAATATTCACGATCACCGTCAGTGATTTATCAAATCAAGGCGGCTCATCAATTTCAGGGAGGGTAAAATGCCAAAACAAAATTGCGATTTCGAAAAAATTATACATAGAAAAAATGTATGTTTTGAGGAGTTCCATTACGGGTTAAAATTAATGACATTATTTCCGGAACACATTGAATACAGGATGTACTACAATTTGTATTTTTTCAGGGCGGCCGTTTTTTTTTGGCGGCCAGTGTACAAATCTCCAATATAGTGCAGCTAACTTCACAACTCACAAACAAAATTCTACAAGTCATGGCATTCCTTCAGCTCATATTCAACAATTATTGCAGATTACAGCAACTGAAGTTAATGCAGAAGTTTCGATTACCTCGAAAAAGGATTTTGTTACCAGGCACAAAAAAAATTAATGTAATTATATCGATTTTTATTAATTACAGATTAATACACGTCAGAGACCTTGAACGACGTTGGTTTGTTTTCTCACTTAATTATTCAAATCGTTACATCTCCATAATTAGTTGAGCCAGCAAAATAGATTTTCTTAATTGAATCGGTGTTGGTATTCCTTTGAAACATTTGAACGCAAAAAATAAACAAAACACTGACGTAACGCAAGGAAATAAAAAAATATTTTTTTCGGACCGGAAGTCTCGGCAAAATCGAAGTTGGCTTTCAATTTTGCCGCAGGCGAAATTGCAAGTCGAAAGTATTTTCGTGCTTTATTTATTATTTCGATTACAATTTCCGCGATTCGACGTAAATTACATCTGCCTGGTATTTTCAATGGCTGCCCGCGTATTAAACAAGATTTAAATATAATCATCGGAAAATAATCGAAATGGTGTTTGATAAAAAGCAGAGTTGATACCGAAAATCTTACGGGAAAGTAGCTCTTATTGATCATGCGCAAAAGCTATGGATTTGCAAAAAACCGAGTGGGCGTTCTAAAACTGTTCCCGCGTTGTCAAAATCAAAACAAACTCGAGTTAAAACGGCCCAATAACTGCAAACGAGTTTAAAACTTGAAGCATGAACATATTTCGGACGGGTGCAGGCACTGCAATTTGGTCAAAAAACGAAGCTCAACTTGTGTAAAACAGATGAAAGTTGCGATGTTAAATAATCAAAACAGAACCGGAACAATTGGCGAGGGTAACGAGCGTGAAAGTGGAGTCACGTACGTTCAAAAGTAATATTCACCTGAACTGAATGAAAATGCGCCGAATTGTTTGCACGCTTCAACCACTATCCATTTTATTTCAAACTATGCCGAGATGCACAAAGCGATACATCAAAATGGCGTCCCACGCGCGTTTGACTCTGTAATTTGTCGCACTGCGCATGCGCCATCTTACAGGTAAAATAAATAAATATTAAAACAGGTGCACATCAACCAAATTCGCGCGACTGTTATTAAAACAGATTGAATTGAAGATATTAGGAAATTAAACTAAATTTCAAAGATTTTCGCCTGAAAGAAGAAATTTTTTGAAACTTATAAATTGATTGTTAAAATCGACGACAGCTGATTACGTAAAATACGAGAAATAAATGAAAATTGAACTAATAACATTTTTTTGCATAAATAAATAAATCTAGGGAATTCGAAAAGCCGCCGTTGGTATCGCCGAATTGACAGTTTACGTTGTCAGAATTTGACTTGTAATTGTGAGTTACTTCAAAAATTGTAATTATGAGTTCTCCTTTTGTTGCACCGCCGTTTTGGCAAAATGGACCGTCACCAGGGCAGTTTTACAATTTTCCAGGATCACAATCTGCTTCGACGGGCTTCGCTCAACATTCTCAGTAAATAACCCAACTTTCTTCAATGACTTGTCAAAGTAAACAATTTTCAATTTTAGGGCTCCTGTAACGACCGCGACTTCTATCGTTGCAATGAAATTCGATGGCGGCGTTATTATCGCCGGTGACTTGTTGGGTTCGTACGGATCCTTGGCTCGGTTTCGAAATTGCCCCAGAATTTTGAAAGTCAACGATCAGATTATTTTGGGAGCCGGTGGAGACTACGGGGATTTTCAATACGTAAAAGATCTTGTCGAACAGAAGATGTAAGTTTGACGGAATTAAAATCCGGAAAATTGATGGTTTGTTTTAGAATTGACGAAGAATGTCTTGATGATGGGTTTAAACTGAAGCCGAAATCGCTCTATTGTTGGTTGACGAGAGTTATGTACAATCGTCGTAGTAAATTTGATCCGTTTTGGAACAATTTTGTGGTTGGGGGCATTCAAGACGGAGTGCCGTTTTTGGGCACGGTCGACAAATTGGGCACTGCGTATCAAGATGGAGCCATCTGTACCGGTTACGGCGCTCACATGGCGTTGCCCCTTTTACGAGATGCTTTAGACAAGAATCCAAATCCTTCAGAAGCCGACGCGCGAAGTTTGATCACGAAATCGATGGAGGTTTTGTTTTACAGAGACGCTCGAAGTTTCCCCAAGTATCAAGTGGGAATACTGAATCAGAATGGGGTCGCTATTGAAGGGCCCATTGAAGTGGGGCAAAATTGGAACTTGGCTTATATGATTCACTAATTATTTTTTTATCTTGTATTTATAATCGAATTTCTCAATAAAATTTAAATTTGAAGTTTGTTATTGTGGCGGGAGATGGCGCGGCGGTTTGTATCGCTAGCGTCAAAAGTAAATATGGCTGCGGCAAACTGCAATTGAAAAGTCGTGTAACTTGTAAAATTTTTGTGAAAATAGCTTGCGCCGAGCTTGTGAAACGCAATTTTTCCATGTGATTTAGGATTTTAAAGGAGGTAGGTGTTCGCAAAATTAAATTTCTCGAATTCTAGCCATTTTTACAGCGGTTTAAACCGTGGGGTGTACAAAAACGGTTTCTATGTTTGCTCTTATTTTGTTGTGTGCGGTCGGTTTAACCGCACTTGCAGACGAGAAAAACGACGGGTTTAATCGGTTTCGCGTATTTGTTTTTGCACCAGGAGAAATTTTATCGATGAAGGACACATTCCTTATTTGACAACTTGATTATGTATCTTGTGTACCAAATAGTTTTATGTTGGTGTTTGTGCAGGCTGTTTATGAAAAGGAACCATAAATTAGGCTATGCATTGCCGACTGGAAAATAAGTCAATTAAATTAACCGTTTCGTGACGAAAATGCCTTCTGACCGGCAGAAACGTCCACGTTTTGACCGAAAATTTTGAAGATTTTTTTAATAACACGGTTTTTTGCCACATCCATAAACAGCCTACATCAGGGGGTGGCTTGTACCATTTATTAAATGCGTGGGTTCCTCAATGATTTTTATTGTTTATTGCAAGTTGCTCAAGTGGTTTTTGATTTAATTTAATTTTTTACATCAATCCTTGCAGAAAGTAGAAAATGGCTTATACCACCCCGAAAGATCTGGACAGCTTCTTGCCACATTTACCGAAAGCCGACACAAGATTCCGCATACAAGTGGGCACCGATCTCTTGGCATTTTTAGCCGAACCATCAAATTTAATAACATGCCAGGACATTGGCCATTTAATAGACGGCTTAATTCCGTGGATGCAGAGCAGCAACTACAAGGTTTGCATATTAAAATTGAATTCATGCGAAAGTAGGTCTGTGGAGAAATTCGTATATTTACTTTAACAATTAACAAGCAATGTGCAAGTTTTTGCTGATGTTTGTTGTTTTTGCATGTGACAGTAACTTTATTTTTAGAACCGTGAACCCTTACCAACAGTTCAACTTATTTTGATATGACATTCCAAAAATAATAAATAAAGTTGGCAATAAGTTAATCAACGAATTTAAATTCACAGCAATAATTAAATTAGAAAAAAATCACAGTAATAAAGGCCGAATTCACCACGTGTTTTAGCTTCTACAATAATTTAGCAACGGGAGAAATGCACTGTGTTTTTAAATTCAACTGTCTCTCGGTCGCAAATAGATTTTTATTTTTAGACCGAAGGTACTTATACAACATATAATTACATTCTGCTTCGACAGTGTTTAGTCACATCTTGAAACTCTTCATTTCATTTTTATTGATAGGACTGTACTTCAATTGTTCTGCTTGTGATCTTAAAGTGCTTTTGTTTTCTCGAGGAAATGTCTGTCATACATTTAATTATTTCTCTGATTGAAAACCACTCAAGTAGGTAATAACAGCTTGCTACGTTTTCTCTATGTATGGGTGTGCAAGATAAGGCCGGGCTAAATCATTTAATTTATCAATTTGTTGTTTTTTGTCCTTGGTAATGTCATCTCAAAATACCTATGATGTAATACGTGAAGTACAAAACTTGCCTGTAAATTGCCTGTTCCAATCTGCAGTTAAATTAATTTTGTAGTTGAATCTTTTTTATTATGTCATTTACTGTACAGATTGTTTATGAATTACTGTGGGTCCAAAAGTTGGTTTGAACAATTTATGAGAAGCGACAAATTATTTCATATTTTATAGCCACTTGACGCACGTTCGTTTATAATCATTTTGTATATTATTCATGCAATTAAGAGAAACAATTTCCCTTTTTATATTCTCTTCAACTATTTATTTATTTACACAGTGTAATGCAAACGATCACACATGTAAAATCCGCAGAGGTACACAAGGCATGTGTTGGCAGGACTGGTATATATAAAATAATAGAAATATAAAAATAACCTTAACATTAAATTTTTTTTTTTCTTATAATTTTAACAACAGAATTATTACAATATATAAAAAAATTCACTTAATCACAATAGTTTACAAAATAGATTTCATCCAGTTCTTTAGTTTATTTGTTTGAGAGGCTTTATCGATATTTAACATTTTTAGGTCAGTTGGCAACATATTAAAAACCAAAATGACTTTCAGATAACTATTTTTATTACTGATTTCTTTCCCCTAGTTGTACTAGTTGAAGTGAAGTACCGATTTTTGAGATCATAGTAGTAATATCTTAGAGATTCGTAAGTGAACGATTGCTCAAGATTCATCAGATTGTCTTGCACAAACTTATTTTTATTTACAATAGATTCAATTTGCAATAGATTCCTATTATTTTTACAAGTTACACCACAAACTAAAATTCCATAATTTATGACGCTGTTAAAAAAAGCATAGTATATCACTCCCATTATTTATCATTTATTTTTTATTGTGTCATTTACTGCACAGATTGTTTATGATGAATGTGGGTTCAAAAGTTGGTTTTAACAATATATGAGAGGCGGCAAATTACTTCATATTTTATAGCCGCTTGGTGCACGTTCATTTATAATCATTCTGTACGTTATTCATGCAATTAAGAGCCCTTTTTATATTTTCTTCAACTATTAAATGCTCCATTTTATTGATTTTAATGCTTGTGTGGGTTTTTTTTAAATTACTTAATTAAATCACTTAAAGAAGAACATCGTTTCTATCGTTAAGCTTAAAATAAATGTAGATATGTAGGAAATTTAAGATAAAAATAAAATTTTAGGTGTCCAGCAATGGCATCGAGATAATGACATTCCTGGTCGATCGACTGAGACACGATTTTAGACCCTACCTACAAACTGTGTTACCGGCTGTAATCGACCGTCTGGGCGACGCGAAGGATACAGTAAGAGAAAAGGCTCAACTATTCATACTGAAACTGTTGGAACGAAATGTTCTGTCGCCTCAAACACTCATAGAAAAGCTCACGCCTGGTTTCACCCACAAAAACGCCAAGATCAGGGAGGAGGTTCTGCGGTGCCTGGTTAACACATTGAACGAGTGAGTACCAATCGAAAAGGGATCGTTTACCGGTGAAATTTTTTGCAGGCACGGGGCTCAAGGTGTCACCCTAAATAAATTCATTCCATATATTGTTAAACTTTTGTCCGATCCCACCGCCTCAGTTCGGGACACTGCTTTGGCAACTTTAGTCGACTTATACAAACATGTTGGCGAAAAGTTAAGAGCAGATTTACAACGAAGGAATTTAGTTCCTGCAGCCCGCCTTCCTACCTTGCTTGCGCGATTCGATGAAGTTAGAAGCGCGGGAGAATTGCTTCCAACTGCTTCCGGCAGCATTGACTGTAAATGAATTTGTTAGGTTATGTGGGTTTTTATTCGTTTTTAATTGCAGTAAGTACTGATGAGCTGGATCGAATAGCGATGCCTAAACCGGCTTTGCCTGTTAAAAGTGCTAACCTAGGAGGGGTAGTAAAACGGATCGCTTCGGCCCCATTGAAAGTAACTCCCGTGCAGAGTGGAAACAATTCTGCAGGTAATGTGTTTTTAATAATTCAGTGAATGTTGATAAGTGTACATAATGACTGCAGAAATGGTCTTTTAAGTGCAAGTGGCCATAAATCTGTTCGATTTGATAACGTTTTTAGAAAATGTTGAATCCTAACCTAACTAAATGTAATTGTCAGTATTTACAACTGAAATTTAAATTAATTCCTAAAATGAATATTCTAATGGATTTGTGGCCTCCTGTGGTAAGGGCAGCTGAGCACTGCTTCTCTGACTTGTTGCTTAATTACTTTCTGCATTTTCGTGTTGTGCTGAAATTGTTTTAATTTTATTTTTACGTTTTTGCTTTACTAATATTCGCTCTGTGAAGCGCATCTAGTCAGGGTCGGATCAGTAAGAAAAAATTTGTCTGCATGTAAGTGTTTTTATTTTATTTTTTGCTCGCTCGGAACAAAATTCAATGGAGGTTTCTAAAAATCGACGATTTTCAGCTGGAGGAGTGGACGAAGAGGCTTTCGTCAAGGCGTTCGAGGAAGTCCCCACAGTTCAACTGTTTTCTTACCGGGAAGTGAACGATCACATGAAGGCCATTCAAGATATAATTTCCGACAGTACTAAAGACTGGAATAAGCGAGCGGATGCTGTACGTTCGCCGTCTCGTTATAATTGAAATTTTCATTGTCTTGTTTCAGTTGAAAAAATTAAGGTCTCTGGTGATAGCGGGGGCGGCCGATTACGACGAATTCTACACGAATTTAAGAGCCTTAGAATTTCCTTTGGATGGGACTATTAAGGATTTGCGGTCCCAGGTGGTTAGGGAGGCGTGTATCACAATCTCTTATCTCGCCCAGACTCTGACTAATAAATTCGATCATGCCGCTGAATGTTTTTTGAACACGCTTATAAATCTTATTCAAAATTCCGCACGGGTGATAGCAACGGCCGGGCATATCACAGTCCGTTTTATTTTGCAAAATAGCAGCAATCCTAGGCTAATACCGATAATCACCGGGAATTTGAGCACGTCAAAAAGCAAAGATATCAGGCGGAGCTGTTCAGAATATCTCGAACATATTTTAACCCAATGGCCGACCCATCCATTGGAAAAACATATCGCTGTGCTGCAAGAGGCTTTACGTAAAGGGATATCCGATGCGGATCCTGAAGCACGCGCCAGTTCTCGAAGGTACTTTCAGTTGAATTTATTGCCCGACGACTAAATTGTTTTTCTGAAGGGCTTTTTGGGGTTTCAAAGAGCATTTCCCAGATCAGGCCGAAGTTCTGCTCCAATCTTTGGATCCCAGCTACAGGCGGGCCTTGCAGAGTGAGACATGTTTATCCAGCAGCTCTTCTAACAGCAGTTTGGCGCAGACGGCCGGGTTGAGAGCGCCGCGACAAAATCGGGGAGCGCTGACGCCTCACAGTAGCACAGGTATTTATTTTAAAATTGTAGTCCAGCCATTTTGTACAAAAAAACACCCAATCTTCTACAGAATTCCAAGTGAAGATTTTAAATTATTAAAAGTCAAAGGTTGCGAAAATCTCACTTTTTCTCAAATATCTCGTGAACTATTGGTTTTATTTGACTTTTGGTTATTACACACTGTTTCCCCCGAAGGAAAATCTTCACTTGGAATATTCAAATTATTGGGTTATTAAACATTTCGTCGTTTGTCGGTGCATTGTAAAAAAATTAAACGAGTTTGCTTATGCGGCTCACTTGGGAATGCAGGAAGCACAGAAAATCTTTGTGCGGCGCTTCAAAGAGCCCCTTCTTTACCGAGGAGTTATCGACAGCGTAGCGGTATTCCTGTCCCCTCAAGAGAAAGTATGTCCATCCACTATAATCCTTTTTTAAACCAGGAAGAACCTTAGTAGGCTGTTAAAATAAATAATTGTTTTTTTTTATTTGTTGGTAGTAACGCGCTGATTGCATAGGTTGTTTAATACCACCTAATAGCTCCCATTACTACCAACACATGAAATAAAATGATAATTTCATAACTTTCTAATGCTCCTCCTGATTTAAAAATGGGCTGTAACAAATTTAAATTTATTAGGCACATTTTTGGTGTATATCGATTGTTTGAAAACCACATACGAAATTAATGAAGTCAAACAAAATTTAGCGCAACAAAGATGGAAAAATGGTTTTCAGAAAATCGGTAAATTTTGTTTCGGTTCTGTTAGTTATTTGATGTCACTTTTTTGTTATCAGGTTTTTTGCTGTTGAATACCAAACTGTTGGTTGTACCGTTGACCGATTGATATTTTTGTGATTTTAGATGCAAATAAAGGATTCCGGAGCAATTCAGCAATTGATTTGCAGGCGGCCCAACGAGCGAAAGCGCGGGCACAATATTCTGCCTTGGCGAGACAAAAAATATGTTCAGGAACGGCAAGTCTTCGTAAGTAGAAAGCAACTTGATGTGTGTCTTTCATGTTTTCACTTCCATTAAATAGTTAATTACTTTACATGCATGCTTTGCTTATTAATTTAAGGCTTAAGTGAATATTTAGTAAAAAAAATTATGTTTCGTAACTTGCAGTAAACTTTGGATATAACGAACTCTATGGAATCAAAAAAGTTGGTAGGTTGTAAGTGTTCTAGAATAAATCTTATTTCGATGTTTTTAAATTAATTATGATCCCTCTTTCCACCCGTAGATTTGACTTGTATGTTTATCAAAAATTTAAACAAGTCGTTGTTGGTGCTTTGTTACGCATTGGCATTTGAATAAGCAGAAAATGTTGTTTTACTAAGTTACTAGTAAACTAAAAGGTGAAGGCGACTCATTTTCTCCTTGTAGTTAATGCGATGACCTTTTAGAAAAGCACGCTGATTAGAAGTGACTTACTGAAATATTCTGCTGTGTGTAAATATTTCTCAATCTTGAAGCTATTTAGTGAATTGGCCTTTTCGAAAAATGAATCAGATCTAGATAAAGTGGCATGGAAAACGTTTAAGACGAAAAATTGATAGAAAAAAACGGTTAACAAAAACATTCCATGTTCAGAATATTACAAATCAATTTATAAATTCATCTTTTAATAGCAATAACCCATTTTAAGAAATTATATATGCAATGTGCGTGCATTTACTTTGTTCACAGATTTTATTGAAGTAAATCTTTCAATGAAAAGTAATTTTTGCTCATTCATACTTCAGTCATATCTCTTGTCCATTTGTACTTAATGTGTACTTACTGTAAAATAAATGATTGTGTTGAAAGCTGTTTTTGTATTACCGTTTTGTTTTATTCGTTGTTTTGTTACCAAAAACATTTGACATGAATTTAAACGTTTTCCACTGTATTACATAAAAATTACACCGGCTTAGTTTATTACAGTCATTCCTTAAAGTTGAGTTGTTTCTAGATCTAGATAATTTAACAGCACTCCTACAATTACACACAAAGTTAGAAATACTTTAGTAAATTGGTGTAAGAACTTTAGTGGGCACAAAATTTAAGCCACACACTCACACCGAATTTCGTGTTGTTTTATGAATAACTGAAAGAAAACAAAAAGGTTTGGAGATTTTTTTTTTTTTTGCATGATTTTGGAGGGCTGTAACTTTGTAAATAGTAAATATACATTGTTGGACATCAACATAAATACAAATATTCTCCAAGTTTAATGTGATGGTCACAAGAAGAATTTGAAAGCTCTGGCGTCTCGCTTATTTTTGAAGGAGCTAATTTTCAAGCAGATGTCAAAAATAATATATCAATCAAAAAATAACATTTCATAACACAATTGAACGGCTCTATGCAAGAAATCCGTAAGTCACTTTTTCATATTCTGAGATACAGTCAAACTTCCCTATAACGAACTTCTATTTAACGAATTTCTCTATCTAGGGAATTTTTATACACCTTATAACGAAGTAAAAATTTCCGTATAACGATTTTTTCCCCCAACTTAACAAATTTTCAAGATTTAAAACGGTTTCTTCACTGTAACTTCGGAAAAAACCTCTGTTGTAATAATATTCCTAGATGTATCCAGGGTTCAACATTTTATGAGGGATTAGCCGACGAAGTAAGTGGCACTAATTTAAACGTGCAAAAATTTTACAATATTAAATGTATCCGACAAAGTTTTACTACGTCAAAAAATGTTTATTTTATTACCATACTTTTCCTTGTCCTTTAAAAATTGCTTCATAACACTGGGGTGGTCTTATTTATTCAATTAATTAAATAGTTACGTAACTGCATATGAATCATTTTGCGACGTTGTGACATAATGTGTTTCCACGTAAATTTTGAAAGTACGTTGTTTTATGTTAAATAGATACTTAGTCATTTTAATGCCCAAAATCGTAATACTTCAAAAATTCTTGTGAACCTGAAATGAAAGGGTTAAACTGATTTTTTTTTACCAACATGAATTTCTATATAACGAAGCTTCTCTATAACGAATATTTTTGAAGTCACCGTGACGCTTGGTTATATGGAAGTTCGACTGTATTTGATATTTTTATGCAATAAGAGCGCAAGACCGACTTAAGAAAATTACCGCGCAGGCTCACTATATATCGTGCGCCTGCGCGGTACTTTAGAAAAAGGGTTTAGCGAATCAACGTATATCAGGGTATTAGTGTACTTCTAATTTGCATTAAGGCTGGGGAACCCAACCTCGAAAAATGCAGAGTTTTAAGAAACTCAGTTAAGCTTAGAAAGTACTTATCAATATATAATTTGCGAAGCAACAGTTGTAAACATAATGTTACCGCATCTAATGATATATTTGGTTTGGTGAAGAAGTGCCTAGTTTTCGAAAATTAACCTCCGAAAGTGGAATTCTCGCAAAAATGTAGTAGTGAGGGTTTTTTACTGAAATCTTTAGAGTTGGGAAATATTTTGCAATGCACTTTACAGCACTTATAGAGAATATATTGCCTTGTAAGAAAATATTTTTTTTATTGCGAGAAAGTTGATAACTTACGAAGAAGAAAATTGGCAACAATATTTTTTTGAAAATTTAGTGTGCCAGTAAACTCAGTTCAGCTCAAGAAGTAAGTTATATTGTAGAAATTCCTTCGGGGTACTTATACTAAACATATAGTAGTATAATATGACATGTTTTTTTTTATGATAACATGGTGAATATCTTTGAAAAAAAATCTAAAATTTGTGGTACGAAATACAGTATTATTTGATCGCGTTTTTTATTGCTTTCCGAACACAACATCGTCAACAAATTACATAAAAATGTTCCTTTATCACCTAAGAAATAGTTTCCGTAAACCAAATTGGATAAATGTCTAAATTTTACATTTTCGGGGAAAAATTGTTTTCCCATAAGATTTAGAACTTTTTTACTGTAACTATTTAACATTACGGAAACCGCTTGCCAACTGATTACAATTTATTGTTTGTTATATTCAAGTTTACTGTGCTTGTAATAATTAATGCATAATTTTGTTGTAGAGGTTTAAACCATTTGTTTCATTGTTACTTGTAGAGTAATTTAACTTGTTCTATTTCTCCACTTTCCTGTACATTAATACAAGCTTCATAATATTGTTTTAGTTGAGTAGGTTGCTTCAAATATTTAACAGTTTGCTGATTTGTTTCATGTCTGTGTAGAGGGCGAGGTTGCGCAACAAGGTATTTATCTTTCTTTTAGTCTCTAAATTCAGTCTTTTTCTTTTCTTGTTCACTAACGTTAAAAAAATACTTTTAGCCCGACCCAGGAAATCACCGGATGGGACTGCAACGACCGAAAGAACTCCCAGAACGAGGAATCGAAGCGCCAATGTATCACATTCCCAACGTTAGTAAACGATTGTTAAACATTAAATTATTATTAGTTATTTACATTTTAAAATCAGTTTTACATTGAAATAAATTTTATTTTAGCGACCAGTCGATCGGGATCACCTAGTTCGCGCGTGGCTTATCTTTATAACAGGGTGGAACACGATTCACCGCGTCCTCGCCGCCTGTCATCCGGCATACCGCGATCTACGACCGGTTCGAGGGACGCGTCGAGGGAAGCGAGCCCCACCAGGGGTTCGAGCCTGTCACGGATGAGATCAAGAGCGAACGAGAGACCTCCTGTTAGTCCCGCTTCTAGGCCGGTGATGGCTCAAAAAATATTGCAACAGAGTCGAGAGGCCGAAAATGCTCTTGCCGATGCTCTGGTAATTGGGGATGCAAAACTAACACCAATAATTTTTAAATTAACGCTTTTCAGCAATCCCGATTAATTAATCTTTGATTAATCAAATTAAATTTCCCAATTTTTTTCGAAATTTAATTACTATGCCACGTTTTTTAATTCCAGAAACGGTTAGAAGGCTATGAAAAGTTTTTTTTTTTTACTTTAAAATTAGAAAATATAAAATGCTTCGAAGAAAATAATATGATTTGAAAGAAACTTCCAATGAAGAAAACTTTATCTTCAATATTGTGTAACTTTTAAGTGATTCTACCAATATAAAGTAAAAAAGAAATAATAATTTCATGACCTAACCGTTTCTGGAATTAAAAAACACTAATATGTTAATATTGGTTTATTGTTTCAGAGATTTGATCAAGTTGATGCTATTGGCGATTACCACAAAATTCAGAGTCCCCGTAAAACTATGAGATCATTGGAAAATCATTCTGACGATTCAGAAACATCCAGTGTCTGCTCTGAGAGGTCATTTGATTCATTTAGGAGACCGAGTGATGTAAGTGACTATTAATATTTAAATTGTAATTCATAAATCACTTACTTAAGTAAGTAAATTAAGGTGCTGCAATATTTGTGATCATATTTTGACAGTGTGTTGATATTTTAAAGTTTTTCCTTCTGAAATTTTCTTCCGAGTTTCTGTTATTCGTTGTGGCTTTGGCTAATTTGTTATTTTGTGTTAGTCATATTCTTGGAGTGGCTCCCAACAGCGATTGGCCAGCAGGGACATGTGGGAGCCCTGCCATGTAAGTACGCTGCAGCATTGTGTTTATTCTTCCTTTTTACTAAACTTATATTTTGATACTCTCATTCTTCTGTTAACTTGTTTAGTGTATTTTTCAATTCCAGAAACGGTTGCAAAGCTGTGAAAGATTTTTTTTTAACTTTAAGTTGATGGTAATGGCATTTTACATCTGTCAGTTAGTAATTTAGCTTTAAAATCAGAAACTGTTTTGTTGAAAGAAGTAATATGACTATTTTCAAAGAAACTTCTGACGAGGAAAACTTTATTTTCAATATTCTGTAACATTTTAATGATCTGTCAACTATTTATAGGTTATGGTATTAAGTACTGGTTACTACCAACATGAAGTACAAGAAAAAAATTTTTCACAGCCTTCTAAATGTTTCTGGAATTAAAAAACGCACCATAGCCTGTAGAAACTAATTTTTCTGTTGTGTTGTTGTGCATGATTTTAGTTAAATTGACAATTTTTGCAGTATTAACAGGAAGGTAATTATTACAATTATTTTATGGTACTTTTTTAACAGTAGAAGCACAATTTACAGTACAAGCACTTAATCAACTTTTTCCAAGTTTTGCATCAAATTGTAAAAATAAAAATGTTTCATTCCAGGACATAGTGGAAATCATAGCAATGTGCGCAAGTACCGTTTGGCAAGAGAGAAAAGACGGTCTGGTTTCACTCCACTATCACCTCACTTCTGGCAATTTGCTAACACCCGGTGAACTGCAACACATTACAGAAATTTTCACGAAAATGTTCATGGATTCCCACACGAAAGGACTCAGCGTTTTCCTGGACACACTCAACGAACTGATCAGGAGACATAAAAACGACTTAAACGACTGGTTGTACGTGCTGTTGCAGCGAGTGTTTTATAAGCTGGGAACCGACTTGCTCAGTTCAACGCACAACAAGCTGTTAAAAACTTTGGATATTATAAAAAAGAACTTCCCGTTACAGTTACAGTTCTCTTGTGTGTACAGATTTTTAGTGGACACGACGCAAACGCCGAATTCAAAAGTTAAAGCGGCCGTTTTAACTTATTTAATTTCTTTGTGCCGCACCGCCGATCCTAATCAGTTCGTTACGAAGCACCCCGCTAATCAAGCCTTGCAGAAAATCATCGGTTTCGCTCACGACGTTAAATTGGGGGAGGTCAGACACACGGCAAAATTATGCATAGTCGAAATGTGGAATTGCAACACTCCTCAAGTGACGATGATGCTGGCCGAACTCTCCAAAGATCAACAAGAAATCGCTTCGAATGCCGTGCACAACCATTTGAGGAAGAGTTCGACGGGTAGCGAACCGTCCAGTCCGTTGATCAGCATCAGCCCTAAACCCCTGTCACCCACTACGCCGACAGCCAGAACTGATGATTTTAATCAAGAAGAGATTTACAGACGTTTGAGGAAGACGACGGCCGAAATTCAAAATTACAGTTATGAAACTTCGGGTGAGTATGTCGCGAAAAAATTACAATTTGGTGGAGGGTGGAATTGCTGAGAGAGGAGCGCGTCACGTCCCATATAAAAATAATCTCACCTGGACGCGTTTTAATCAACTGCGCATATGTGACGCGCTTTTCTTGAAAATGAGGAGAATCCGCACACCAAATGATTTTTTTTCAAAAGTATTAGTAGTTGCAAAAAAATCGTATTATTGGTGCGTGCACAGGTTCAAAATTGGACCGAGCTAGAGAGAGAGAATCGCAAGATTCAGGTATATCACAAATGTCTCTAGGTAACGATATCAAGAACGACGTTGCAGTTTTAGAGGAACGAATGGAGGAGCTGACTATAAAACCGAATTTTGTTACGACCGGATCTCGTTCATTACCTTGCACTGTTAATGGATTGGGAGACGGAGACACCAACGGATACTCAAATAATATCGGTAAGAACGCGCGAAATTTAATTGCAACCCTTTGAGTTTGTTAATCGCAGATGACCTCAATGAAGAGGAATTGGTTAACAAAATCTTGGAATATTGCCTGATCGATAACCCGACACCCCCGACTGAAAAACGAAAACTGCTGTCGCAACTAACGAATCGAATTAAAGCCGGCGAAACGGAACACATAGTCCAGAATTTTAAGTATGGTCGCGTCTTATTTTTGACAATCGTTTTGTAATTGGAGAATTTTTAGAAAGTTATTGCGAGTGCTGTTGGATAATTTAGGCGAAAAGGATTATCGGACTCAGGTTGCTGTGCTGCAAATTTTTACTGAAATGTTTCAAAGTGAAAACTTGAAACTCTGCTGGAGCAATTTCGTTGAGTTGTTAATTATTCGTGTACTCACTGCACATTGTGATGATAAACGAGAGGTTTGTACGTCGATTTTCAAAAAATTGAAGAAAACCGTCGAGTGCAACAACGAGGTCAGACAAAGTGATGAGCACAACAGAGATAGACTGGGCGGCCATGATTGTTTTCTATCATTGTTGTAACAATGATTTTGTTTTCTTTCCTTGTTGCACCCGTTAGTTTATAGTTCAATCATTTTAGTGTTCATCTTCTAAAAAATTTCAAGTGAAGATTTTCCTTCGGGATTTTCTTTGTATCGCTATAAGAAACACTGAAAAATCGTGTCCGCCAAAGAAATTGTTGAAGGTCGAAAGTCGCGAAAATCAGTTTTCCTCAAATATCTCATGAAGTAAAAATAAAACCAATACTTCACGAGATATTTGAGAAAAAGTGATTTTCGCAACCTTCGACCGTCAATAGCTTTGGCGGCCACGATTTTTCAATTTGTGTTGCTTATAGTTACACAAAGAAAATTCCGAAGGAAAATCTTTACTTGGAATTTTTTAGAAGATTGGGTGTTTTTTTGTATAAAATGACTGGGCTATTAGTTTAGAATAATTTTCAATTTCTCGTTGTAGGTTGTGAGAATGGCTGAAACCACTGCCGCTTCTATGAGTGTTTTTCCATTTGATACTGTCGTAAGCGTTTTGTCGCCTATAATCCGCACAAATTCATATCCCACGTTGCAAGGAGCAATAAAAATGCTGACCAAGTTAATTGAAGTCCACGCCGATGAAGTAACAGATGACCATCTTCAAAGTATAATGCCCGGGCTTTTGAAGGTATTTTTTAATTATTATTTAATTATTATGACTGATTGGTTAATTTTTTTAGGCGAACGATGACGAGGAAAGTTCCGTGCGTAAAAGTGCAGTGTTCTGTATGGTCGCGCTGCACAAGGCCGTCGGGGAAGAGAGACTAACGCCGTTTATTTCCAGTTTAGTAGGAAGCAAGTTAAAATTACTACGCCTTTACATAAGTAGAGCACAATCATCAGTGCCAACCAGTCCTAAAAATTCATCTAATATGGAGAGCTAGTTTTGTTTTTACCTTTTTGCTTTTAACTACATCAGAAAAGTATAATTTGTAGCGTGTATTCTGTAATATTGATTTTCCCTTTTTTTTACATTTCTTATTTATATCCGAGATTTAGCGATGATGAGAACCTGGTTTGTTGTACTTTTCTGAGCTTCACTGTGCCATTATGACAAAACGTGAATTCTGTGTTTTCCATTCTTTTCATATTTTTAGTGCAGATTTTAAAACAATGACGAGATATCGCAGTATTTTATTAAAGTTGTAAGATATTTCTTGATAAGAGTGTGTGACGCAGCTATTGCTGATATTTCTTGAAGTTATTGTTACTGATATTTTAAACGACTTTTAATTTAATTGTTAACGTGTGTTACCAGTGTTGAGTCGAAATTTGGTTTTAATTTGCTTAACGAGGGCAAGTTCCCGGTTATTGAGAGAATTTTCAACTGGATTGAGATGTATTTTTTTATGTTTGCAGGTATTAGGAAATTTTATGTATGAAAAACGAAAAGGATTGTCTCAATAATCAATTTGCTATGGTTTATGTTATAGTGAAAATATTCCCTGTTACCGAAGTTGTAGTTATGTTGTTTCAAATGTTATGAACATAATTAGTTTCAGTTGAAATGGTAAGCAATCTAAATAAATCATGTAAAATTATTGATTATATCTAAATTGAAAAGTAAATAGTGTCATTAAATGATTTTAACAAGCAGCTTGCGTTTAAAAAATTGCCCACACTTCCGCCCGAACACAGCAAACTGAATTACTACATTGTTTTCAATTTTTTGTAATTAACTTCTTAAAACTTTTTATATGCCAAATAATGTTATTTGTAAGAATTTGTATTAATGATTATTCTGTATTGTTTTCTTCTTCCTTTTAAATGACTAGAAAGGTTGTACATATTGTAGTTTATATTCGGCTTTATTTAGTTTTTAATGTTTGCTAATTTTAAATAAAATACTAATATTTAATATTTAATTGCTCTATGTAATTATTGGATACTGTAATAAATCTGCAAAGTGATTGAATATGATTTACTTTTGCATATTTCGTACATAAAACTGTTGAAACATTGCCGCCTCATTTTAAAATCGTATCGCGCCATCTCGGCACACTCCTTTGAAACATCAGTGATATTTACTCTCGACGACAGGTGGCCGAAATCGATTATGTCAGTGCACTCAACGCGAAATCAACAAAAACATTACAATTAAACGGAATTAGTGCGTTATCCGGTAATTTTAGGCGGCGATTAAGAGCTAGTGATCGAAAAATGGCGTCTGCGAGTAGCACAAGTGCCCGTTCGTTATTCGCCGATTCCAAAATGAGATTGGCCGATCGCGTGCAAGTAAACGTAAATAACGTTGCATCGCTCGCCCGGCAAGTCGTCAGAGGTTCAAAAAGCGGCGAGGTAAAAAAATCGATCTCCCCTTATGAAAACACGTCAATGTTCGAAATTGTAGATTTTAATGCATTCCGCCCGAAACTTCGCTCTCCAAGAGCACGCTATCGAAAACAGTGAATCTAATCTTAAGAAATTACAACTCATGTGCATACATTTAGGATATCAGCACGATTCGATGCTGCGTTCGGCCCAGCAGATCGAAGAGGTCAAAGAGCAAGTGCGAGCCATGCAAAGGTAGCGCTAAATCGGCGCCTTTGCCAAAACACGATCAAGTACTCACATTCCGATTCTTATTTATTTCTTTAAATCTAGTTGGCAGCCATCACTTGTTTGAAAAATAAACGTAGTTAACCTAACCCAACATTTCACTCAACTGGTATTTGTGCAGGCTGTCGTGTAATCGTGTGTGCGAATCCCAGCAAGATCTCGTTATGACCATTTCATTGTGACCATTGGTAAGGGTTGTGTTTTTGTTAAGTTTGCCTGGCGGTGCCTCAACGATTATTCGCATTTTTGTTTGTGACACTTGATAAGTCCAATAACCTTGAGCAACCTTACACGGCATTTTAACCATAAGTTTTATCAAATTTGACGTTTTAACCGTCTGAGATCGCAATTTGGATCTGAAATTCCAGATAAACGAAATTCGCTTACTTTCTAGATAGTACTACAAACGCAAAAACATGTTGAAATCGAGTTGTCAAATTAATGTGAACAGATATCTGCTGCCCAAAATACGCCCCTTGCAAACCCAGACCCAAGCCAAACCCCAGTTAAATTACCGTGGGACTGAAGTGGTACCAATTTTTCGAAAAGCGATAAATTTTGCCGAAAGACCGGCGTTACGCGACAGTTGGGGCACATATACCTATGCGAACATTGTTTTGGGAGCGAAGGAATTGGCCAAAGATGTGACGTCACAAGTCGGAGGGAAATCGAATGAAAGAGTGCTCTTCCTGTGTCCCAATGACGCGAATTACGTCATCACCCAATGGGCGCTGTGGATGTCGGGGCAGATTGGTGCGTATCACGTTTTTTTTATTACACGATGCGCCATAAATGTAGATGCTGGTTGTGGATATTTTTGGAACAGGTATTCTTGAGCAAAAAGAAGCTCGCGTACCGAGAATGAAGGACACCTTTTTCAAAAATAAAGTATTTGCGTTTTATTATAATCATCATTAACCTCTGACCTTGTTTCACCGACGAGCATATTATGTTTCAAGCAGAACAAATAAAAAAATGTATATTTAATTTAACTCGTTAATTTTTTGGTGCGTTTTAGATAAATTTTAATCTTGTCACTCCAAAGAAGGATTCTGTTATCACTTAAAATTGCACGAATTTTTGTTTGTCATGTAATGTTTGGTTATTAGTAAGGTGACCAACTATTTTTTATACAAAAGGGTACAAATGAATTTTTATTGGGTATGGTGATTGGGTTTGAATAAAAACACTCCATTCTCCGTTCAACTATATGTTTTTTTAAATAATTTCAAAATTCATTAGTTCAAAAATGATATATATAAACACGTTAAAACAAACACACTGAAAGTTGCATGCTTTCAAATGATTACAACAAGGGTTGAATTTTGAAAGTCGATTTTCCTAGGTAAAACCATGCAAATTGCAGTGCACATTTTCATCGAATGTGCTCAGGTCATATATTTTTTTTTCGACTTATGTTAGAATCCACATTTTCATAAAGTCAGGTAAAAAAATTCCATTTTCTTGTTTTCAAATGATTACAACAAGGGGTGAAGCTTAAGAGTCGGTTTTCCTAGGTAAAACCATGCAAATTGCAGTGCACATTTTCATAAAGTGTGTTCAGGTCAAAAAGTTTTTTTCTAGGTTTGGCTTTTTTTCTTTTCTTTTTTTTTTCTTTTTTTTCTTTTTTAACAGTGCAATTGTTTATTTAGAACAGGTAAATAATCACAACATAACCTCAACAGTGTAAAAATTCTAAAATATCCCCGAAAGAGAAACACGAAAAGATAAACCCAGTTTGGTTAGGTTAGGTTAGGTTTAAGATTTCTATCTCTGTAAATCTTAGAGCAAATCGATTTTTAATTGCACCATCGTGTTCCTTGCTAAAAATACATACGTTTTCATGTTTATATGACGCCCTAAGCAAGAAAGAAAAAAAGTTTATTTCTAGGTTTGGCTTTTTTCTCTTTTTTTTTCTTCTTTTTTCTTTCTTTTTTAACAGTGTAAATAATATCTCCCAATTTCGTTGAATTTCACTTTTCTGGATCAGTATGATTCAGACCAAGATATCGAAAGTAAAAGAAAAAATTTCAAAAGCTGTAATTAGTCTAAAATTCCCTTTAAAATCAGAAACAAAAACCACGTTAGCTATGCAATGTACTATGGGTTGCATTCTCCAAATATTTAGGCTCGTTATCACTGGTGAAACAGGCTGTATATTGACTGATTGATTTTATTTTATTTTTTAATTGAACAGGAATAATTACGTCGTTTTGTGCGCTATTAAATTTATTTTGAATGAAACAATTAATTTATTTGCCTCATTACTACGCGCTGCTATAAATTTCGTGGAGTCGTGACAAGTATTTTCATAAAAATTCATCTCGCGGCGTCGAGACGCAATAAAACGTTGCAAAATTCGCCTGTTACAAAACTTCTAAATTTATCCATTTTGCAAGACCGGCATAAATCCTTATTTAAAACGGGTCAATCTTGAAATAAGTGGCCACCACACAGCCGTAATAAAATAGTTTCTTCTTTTTGCAATAATAATTTGCTTCCAATCGATTATCGCAAGGCGCAATTATTTTCAACATTTTATTGATTCGATAAGGATTACAGTTGCACAATGCTATTGTTACGGAAATTTTGCGAAACTGTAACAGTATCATTGGTGATTCTAAAATTAAAATACCTGTTTTGAAAATATGCAGACAACTCGTTTGGAATGTTCAAAGTTGAATATCAGAGTTGCATTTCCTGATTTTTAAAGGTTTCGTCGCCAAAATTTACACAAACCATTAACGAGCCTGGAAAAGTGAAAACGCCACTAACCTAGTAAATGTACAGAATGCCTATAAGAGAACGCGAAAATTGGTAATTTTCTCATAAATTGTTAAATGCCTTAAAAAAGCAGGTTTGATATGAATAACTGATTCCAATAAGACAAGTTTGTTGAAATTTCTTCTTTGGATTGAAGGGACCGGCAAATTTCAAAGGTCAATTTGACCCACATTCTTTTGTAAATACTTTGTAGGAGCAAAAAAAAATTTGCTTCATTCCAATCTGGAATTTACATTTAAGTGTCTAATTCGATGCTTACTGTTTACATTCTAAAAACTTTGGATGATATAATCGACTGTAAAAAGTAACGATCGTTTAACTGTTTCAAGCATGCATCGCTGAAGGCTGTGCGAATGAATTTTACCTAATTTTATAGAGCACATCTGTAGCGTTAATCATCAAGTTTTATCCGGTTTTATTTTAATTTCTTGCCGAAATCTGTGTTTACATGTGTCGGCTTTGCTTTATATGAGCAATTAACCCATTTTTTACTTTGCAAAAAATAATAATTTAATTGCCCTATTATGTCATTATCCAATCTAACTGGATAATTCAATTAAAAGTTTAAACTATTAATAGAAGTTCTCTTTTTAATTCGTTTTGTTGTTTTAGTTGTTCCATTAAGTCCACTCCACCCACAAAATATGTTGGAATACTTTTCCAATGACAGCAACTGCAAGCTATTAATAACAACGCCCGAATACGCTGAATTGATGCACAGAGTCGCTAAAAATACCTCGAAAAAATTGTACGTGCTCGATGACAAACTGCGTCAAAATGCAGCGTCAAAGACCACCGAAAAATCGAGCGACCTGGAAAGTGGGCTTTCATCCGATTTCTACAACAGGCAGAACGCCATGATCGTATACACCAGCGGAACAACCGGCAACCCTAAAGGTATACATTGGCCATATACATATACATATGCAATGGCATGGCGGGTCAAATTTATTATTTTTGAAAAGAGCATTTTTTCTGAATTTAGTGATGTATCACATGTCTATCTGTGTTTGTGTTAAAAGGTAAAAAAAATTTGAAAAAAATTGTTTTCTAAATAAATAAAACTAAGTTAGCTTTGAAAATGCTATTAATAGTTGTTTGTTTTGCAATTTATTTTATTATTTTCTAAATTTGTAAAAGTTTTAGTTTCAGTTAAACGTGTTACGTATTTCTACAATTAATTAAATGGTATTATTATAATACATAATTTTTAAAAAAATTAAAACTTTGTTAAAGAATAATGTTTGTAGGCAGGGTGGTTACTTTCTGGAAAACCTGGAAAAACCTGGAAAAGGCAGGGAATTTGGTTTGGTCTGGAAAGTCAGGGAATAGTCAGGGAATTTTGTAAAAGAACCGAAAAAATCAGGGAATTTTTTGAGTCATTGACTTTGATTACAAGACAAAACATATTCCTTCAGAAAACTACCTAAAATTTTAAATTTAGCAAAAAATGTGGCAACTTGAAATTAATATTTTTATTAATAGTTCGTTATGTAGTAATTTACGTCCTGAAAGTCAAACCTTGAGCACTGCAAGTGAGAGTTCTGTCCAGGAAAGTGAGTTACATCCATAAAACTTTCAGTGCAGGGTAGTGTCTAAATTAAAAAGAATTAAAACTACATTTTTTTTAAGTGTTTTGAACTTTGTTTACAGAGCCCTTATTTGTTTTAACAAAATGACTCTTTCTAAATACAAGTAGCCCTCGATTTACGCCGGCTCAATTTATGCCGATTCACAATAACGCCGCTGTGCAATTTACCGTTTCGCCGTGTACATAATTGGGTAATTCACCGATTCTTCATATGTTAGACTGATTTTCGTTTCAGTGTTGAGCCGCGTTGTGGATTCTTTTTTCCAAAAAATGTAAGAGATCCGAAACTTTGAAATTTCATTTGTTTTTCTTAATATTTTTTAATAAAAACATTTCACTTCATTTTATCTTAAAATACATTTCAAAAATTAAATTTATAATACACCTATTCCCCGATTTTCACGATACTTTTTTACACGATTTCGCTTTTACACGGTTTTCAAAATAACGAATTCAAAATAAAATGGTAAAAATGAATATTTTAGATGACTACATATTTCTACAATCATTTTTTAACTCCGTTCACTTGGTTATACATATTGGTGATTCCCCGTTTTTTATGCACAATAAAACTTCCTACGTATTCACGTAAATTACTGCAGTAAATTTGTGCCAGTAGAAAAGTCTACATCATTGTGTTTTTACTAATCAGAATTTTTTTAACTTCATATTTACTGGTTAGTGATAAACAATTATTTTTTGTAATTTTTTTACAATTTTTTCCCAGTAAAATTTTAAACCATAACGGTTTTTAATAGAGCATGAAGAGACCTTTCAAATGAGATATCACAAGCCCCTACTTCCTATTTAAAAATTTGGGGGTTGAAACTGTCACTCGAAGGGAGTTGAGGTTGAGGTTAGGGATGAAATTTTTACTTTGCAGGATATCATGTCATAAACGGGATTTTTTATAAATATGCACAATAATTGAGATACTGAATTTATTCCATTTGACTGGTTTGCGCTGTATATTTGTTATTTTATGAATGAACTGTTATTTTAATTTTTCAAAATATCTTATTAAAAAAAATTACGTTAAATAAATGACGTTGTTTTCGATTTACACGGTTTTGCCTATAAAAATTCAAAATTCCGTTTTACACGGTTTCTTGAGGAACCAATCTTCCGTGTAAATCGGGGGATAGGTGTATATGCATTTTGCATTATTATGTATTAATAAATAAAATGATTTGCTTCTTTTTCACCTAACCCTATACATCAATGTAAATATGGGTTCTTTTACGCCGATTCGATTTGCGTCGGCTTTTGTAAGAACGGAACTGCGGCGTAAACCGAGGGCTACCTGTATTTTGTGTAATAAATCTGTCCCTCAGTTATTGTTTACAAAAATGTTCTCTATGTGCAAGTTGTTTTTCTTAATTTGGACCTTTCTGGAATTTTTCAATTTTTGATCTGGAAAACCTGGAAAACTCAGGGAATTTGGAAAATGAATATTGGTAACCACCCTGTGTAGGGTGGAGTAAGAATGCGTTACGTCGCCGAATTCATTTTTTGCTAATATAAAGGTGACAAGCAACTATTGACAGCATTTTCAAAGCAAACTTAGTTTTATTTATTTAGAAAATAATTTTTTTCAATTTTTTTCTTTTTACTATTTAACACAAATGCAGGTACGTAATGTGATATATCACTAAATTCAGAAAAAGATGCTCTTTTCAAAAATAATAAATTTGACCGACCATGCCATTTAAAGAAAATCAAGTAGCCTTGTATCTCAAAAACAAATGACGGTGTAAAGTTGAAAAAAATCTCAGACGATAGAATTGAAATATTTCTAACTATATTCCAAATTTCGAAGGGTTGTGATAAACCGTTTTGAAAATATTTAACCTTTTCCATACTTTTTAGCGACACTGTATATATTTTATACAAAAAAAAACACCCAATCTTCTCAAAAATTCCAAGTGAAGGTTTTCTTTCGGGATTTTCTTTGTATCGCTATAAGCTAAAAATCCACCAAAGGAATTATTGAAGGTCGAAGGTCGCGAAAATCAGTTTTTCTCAAATATCTCGTGAAGTACTGGTTTTGTTTGAATTTTGGTTATTATAAAATTTGTTTATTATCAAAATATGCACAAAAAAGGTGCCATACAAAATTTACGTGGAACTTGGAATTTTTTAGAAGATGAATACTAAAATGGCTGGACTAATAAATGAACGTGGATCGAGCGAGACATGAAATTTTCGGCCTAGAACCGTCATCGCTCACCTGCCTCGCGCTCATTTACGTCCGCCTGTACCGTTTAATGTCTCTAATCGATTTATTTTAATTTTTTGTTTAGGAGCCGTTTTGTCGCATAAAAATCTCGTGACCCAAATGCACCTCTTGGGAGAAGCCTGGAAGTGGACACAGAACGACACTATTTTACACGTTTTGCCCTTGCATCACATCCACGGGATTGTGAACGCGCTCATGTGTCCGCTTTACGTGGGGGCTAAATGCAACATGTTGGCCAAGTACGATTCGAACACCGTTTGGACGTACCTGTTGGGTGTGACTGCGAATCCTGAAGATCGCAAAATTACAGTTTTCATGGGGGTTCCCACAATCTATGCAAAATTAATTCAAGAGTACGAACGAGTGTTTGTTAGTGATTCAAAAATGACCGATTACATCAAGGCAACGCTCAAAAGTAAAGTCAGATTGATGGTTTCCGGTTCGGCCCCGCTGCCCGCGACCATGTACGAACGGTGGCTGGAAATTTCCGGTCACAGATTGCTAGAGAGGTACGGCATGACCGAAATCGGAATGTGCTTTTCGCAGTTGTTCGATTCTGACCGTGAAGCCGGCTATGTTGGGGTCCCTCTGCCGGGAGTCTCCGTTCGGCTGGCGCAAAAGCACGACGACGATGACAGCGATTACAGCGTTTTGTTGGATTGCACGAATAACAACGGGCAAATTGAAATTAAGCAACCGGACAAGGATGTGACTGGAGAATTGCTGGTCAAGGGGGACAGCGTTTTTAAGGAATATTTCAATAAGCCGGGGATCACGCAAGCTGAGTTCACCGTCGACGGGTGGTTTAGGACGGGCGACGTGTGCCAATATTCGGCGGAAAAAAAATTGTTTAAAATGTTGGGGCGCACGAGTGTGGACATTATTAATTCTCGCGGCTACAAACTCAGCGCTTTAGAAATTGAAACGCACCTGTTGGAGCATCCGGCCGTTTCAGATTGTGCAGTCGTTGGGCTCGAACACGAAACCTGGGGCGAAAAGGTTGTGGCCTGCGTCGTTCCAAAACCAGGCGGGGAATCGATCAGCGATGAGTTAAAATCTTGGGCCGGCTCAAAAATGGCTTCCTATTCGGTGCCGGAAGAATATGTAATTATGGAATCGATACCTAAAAACGTAATGGGAAAAGTAAACAAAAAGGAACTAATCAAAAGTCTTAAGCCTCCGGCTGTATGAAAATAATTTACCATTTTTTTCTATAAAGACTGAATATTCCATTTATTTTTTTTTGAATTACTGTAAGTTAATCATCACTAATGTCACTTGTGTATTTTATATTTTTTAAGGCCGTGGCTTTGTAATATGTGAATAAAATGTTGAAAAATTGCAGTTTAATTAATGTGTCGAAATGATTTTGGGAATTAATCGGTCGGATGTTGGCGGTATTGAAAACATTTGACGCAATCTAGCGGGTGGAAAGTTAACCTGTCAGTCGTGTGATTTTTGCAAGGTGTGACGGCAGCGTGATCCTTGTGCTTTCGCGAAACAAATGTGAAATTAATAAAAACAGCTTCGGATGGTCGTTGAATAACGAGATTTCAAAGGGCGTCCTTGAATGGATCCTTCGATTTTGTGGTTTCAGCCAGAACAAGAGGGACCTGCCAAGCATTTGTGGCTTCGCCTGTGGCAAACACACCAGGAATTTGATAATATGAACATAAAAGATAGTGACAATGATCTAGAAACCCTAAATAACACCATAAACGCTCAGAGTCAGTCGAACGTTAGCACAGTCAATGGGAAAAGCACGGTGAGGAGGCGCAGATTTGAAAACCGTGCGAGCATGAGGGGCTTCAACCGTCATCCGGAGAGATTCGTGGGCGAATTCGGCGGATGCCCGTGGCGCAAGGAGAACTTCCATTACGGGCCGGGAATTTTGGGGTTAGTGGCTTTTTAAAATAACTCGGCCCGATTCTCTCTCCAAAGAACTCGGCCATCTGTTATAAGATGGCCTTCGAGGCGACTTTGACATTTCCTGCACTGTTTTTTCATCACGCCTTCGAATCTAATTTCGTTTGTTCAAGCGAGCGCGAAATTCGATTTGACGCCTCATTTTGCTTGCAGCTTGCACGAGGAAATAGAGCACTTCTACGAGTACATGAGCCCGACCAAGATCGAGCACCGCATCAGGGGCGATGTGATCCAGCGCATCGAGAGGATAATCGTGTCCATGTGGCCCGAGGCCCAAGTGCAAGTGTTCGGGTCGTATCGGACAGGGCTCTATTTGCCCACCAGTGACATTGATCTTGTCGTTATCGGTGAGTTAAAAGGTATTTCCCGACTAGATTGTGGCTAGTTCTTTTAGTTTCATTTCCAATTTACAGATTCGCAAAACTTGTTCACTGACTTTTTTGATAATTTTGTGCAATCGTTTTTTGTAGGTAAATGGACCAACCTTCCTTTGCGAACGTTGGAAAAGGAATTTCTCGATAAGGACATAACTGATGAAAATAGTATTAAAGTGCTAGATAAAGCGTCCGTTCCGATCGTGAAACTGACCGACAAGAAGACCGAAGTTAAAGTAGACATTTCTTTTAATATGAGTAATGGTGTGAAATCGGCGGAACTTATAAAGCGCTATATGCACCAATATCCCGCTCTGCCGAAATTAGTTTACGTTTTAAAACAGTTCCTTTTAGAAAGAGACTTAAACGAAGTGTTCACAGGAGGCATTTCCAGTTATAGTTTAATTTTAATGTGCATTAGTTTTTTACAATTACACCCACGTCCTGATTCTTGCCAAGCTAACTTAGGTGTTTTATTGATTGAGTTTTTTGAAATGTACGGTCGCAAGTTTAATTATATGCAAACAGGTATAAGGATAAGAGACGGGGGCAAGTACATTAACAAGGAGGACATGCAGAAAGACATGGTCGACGGCCATCGGCCCAGTTTGCTCTGTATAGAGGACCCCCTGCTTCCCACCAACGATATCGGAAGGAGCAGCTACGGCGTCTTGCAGGTTGGGAACTTATTTTTAATCCAATCTCCGACTAACTTTCGATTTTCAGGTGAAAAAAGCGTTTGATTATGCGTACGCTGTGTTGACGCAAGGGGTCAATCCGTTAAACATACACGATTTCAAACAACAGTCGATTTTAGGTCGTATCCTAAGAGTCACTGATGAAGTAGTAAGATATCGACACTGGGTCGAACAGAACTTTTCTCACATTCAAAACTCCCCATTGTCCCCAGCATTGCAGTTCACTCAAATCACAACAACGCCTGCCGTACGCGCGCCTCGCTCTCTTTCAAGTAGTGGTTCCACTTCCAGTGTAGACAGTGGCGCTAGTTCAGAGGTAATTACACAATGTTAAAGTGGCCCTATTTTTATTGCATTGAAATGAGCAACTTAACCTTAAAATCAGGTGACATTAAATTTTGATCGAATTCATAGATGCAAAAGATTTTTTTTGTACGTTGTGTGTGGATTGAAAAGACCTTTTGCATCTATGGCCCCTTTATAAATTGTAGATTGACTATTAGAAGAAATTTCTATAACTGATTTTAGAAATTTGAAATTGAATAGTGGGCTCATTTGAAGGCAGCCAGTTTGTGGATTAAGTGCGGTTATGTGACAGGTTGATTTGTTTCAGGGTTCTGATCCACCGTCACGAGACATATCCCCAAATAACAATGTGCACTTGCCCATACAAAAACAGGTTCCGCAAAAACAGAACACTTGGCTACATAACACAAACAAATACAACAATAAAAATCGCAACAACCCACGAAGTTCTACGCCGCAAAACAAACAAAAAAAGCATAAAAAGAATAATAATAGAATAGAAATTGATTAGGATAGATCTTCGGGTATGTAAATTTAAGTTTAGTAATTGGTCATGCTCTTTGCTGTATATATGTTCATGAGACAATTGATGTTCATATATGTAATAATATGGGAAATGGAATGCTGCATTTTTAAATTCATTTTCTAGTTGAATTTTAATTAATAAAAATAAGTAAAACAGACAGTTTAGCGATTTTACAATTTTAACAATGTTTCTTACCCGTTGCAATATTTTTGTGTCGATTTGCGGGAGAGCACCGCTTTGATTTAAACATATATACAGAATGGGGCCGCCCGTCTTGTGCTGTGGTGCGATGTGTTTGAAATGCCCTGTATTCTTTCTGCCATATTTTTGTGATTTAGTGTACCATTTTCGTGTCGGTAATGTTTTTTGATAAACCGAACAGAATGGTTATAATAATTTATGTTCGCCGTTGTTTGTAGAGTTTATATTACGATATATTTACGTTCGTTTGATTGATACTTTTTCGAAATTTAATTTTAGCGGTTTCATAAAAATTTCTGGTGGTTTAATTTTTTCAATGGTGACAAAAGGTGTACGTTACATCGGTTTTCGAATGCAATTTCTGTTTCTTTCTTTTTTTCCGCGGTGTACGTTGAGTTCAATGCGAACAATTTATTTCCGAGTTTGTTGAATTTGCGAGCATATCCGATCGGCCAGTGTCGGAAGCCGTCTCGAAACGATTGTGCGCGTCAAATTAGAAAATTTGGAAGTGATTAATATTGTTCTGTATCAGATTTATCGATTGTTCAACTGTATATAGTTGTATAAATTTAGCTATAAAGTCATGTGATACTTGAAATATTTATATTTCTAGCTAAATAATTCTCGAAAAGATTCAGGGAATCAATGTTGAATTGAGCATGATTATTAAATAATTTTCAATTTATACTTTCAAGCTTTACATTTTTCCCGTCGGTTTTTAGTCGTTAAATTCATTTTTTTCGGGTCATTTTCAATTCGGCGGCCGAGGGTTGCAAACCCGACCGCCAAATTGTCTCTAACGAGGAAATTGTTTTTTTTTTTTTTGTTCCAGTTGTATATATTATTCCTTTTTTGTGTTCAATGCAAATTTTAGTTTTCTGGTCGTTCTAGATCAGCTTCCATCGGCAATTAACTATGGTATTTATTTTAAAAAAATAGATAAGTCGGTTTCTTTGCAATAACCCCACACTCTGACCTGCACACCACTAAATAAATTGTGTTATATTTTCATAATGTTGGAACTGTATACAACTAGTTTATATTTGGACATTTTTACAGAAACTGTTATAGATAATAGGTATTTATATTAGTTCGTAGTTTGTAAGAAAGTTTGTTTACTTGTGGTATTTGTATTGTGTACCTTATTAAAAATTTATATCAAATTTTTAATAGGATTAGACAGTAAGTCGTAAATCAGTACAAATAACAAAAAAAAATTAAAAGCAAATAAAGCAAAAAAAATATAAAACGATAAAGTTACTGCTATAACCAGCGCCAAGATTTTCTATGTACGTTTATAAAGAACATTGTTGAAATATATTTTACATCTTGTGCGCACCAATTCCAATTTTTTTTCAATTCGACACAAACCCAGTTATTCACCTCAAATTCTTCTTTTACCCAATAAAATGCAATAGAAATGAAACGTTTTTTAATTCCCATCGCCCAATTTCACGCCAATTCGCTGCACATAATCGACGTAATTGAAATATCTTTGGACACAGTAGGAGGCCTTAATTAACGTGCAAACTCACCCATTGTGAAAGCAGCTGTCCTTTGAAATTCTTCAAATTTGAAAGTACTTTTCCGTTTCATAAAAAATTCATCGCTCCAATTTAACAGATGGCCATGAGATAAGAATGCAAGGAAAATAAAAAAATTCGCAACATGCAACGCATTTAATAAATTACAGACGCTCAGAAACTCGCGCGGCTACATTTCTCAATTGACCGTAAACCTTGGAAGGAGGCGAACCTAATATTAAATTACAGACGGCCCTTCGCGCTAATTGTATGTTCTGGTAGCTTCCTAGAATGTGGATTCTGCTGTTGGCCAGCACGATCCTGGTTTTGGTCACGTTTTCGATCGTGAACTTGGTGCGACCGCCCTTGCCGGCCAAGCGGCCGATCGATCTAGACTGATGGTCCCCCTTCAGGTTTTTCACGTCTTTGATTTCAAACGTTTCGATGAAGAGATCGTCTAAACGCAATAGAGCCAACGCGTCCTCCACTTCGAAACCATAAATAAAAGCCTGCAAAATAATTGTGTGAGGTTATGTGAAATTTAATTTGGGTCGGTGTTACTTTGATGAAGTCGGCTGCTTTTTGTAGGTTGCCTATGTCAGGGGTGTCGGGGCCGGATTTAATTTCGACATTTCTCGTTTTTAAATTGAATCTAATTCGTAACTGTAAGTGTTCTACGATTGGGGAGATGATTTTTACCCAGTTTTCTTTCAACGGTGAGTATCTGTGCGCGGGTACCGCCACTTTTCTCATGTCTTCTTTACTTTCAGATGCGGATTGCATGCGGGTGCGTTTTGACCGTGTCGGTCTGTTTACTGTGCGTCCTTCAATACCGTTGTGAACTTCCGAATCCTTTCCATCACGTTTGGTGGGAGCCCGACGTTTCGAGGCTTTCTTTGGCTGAAATTGATTCACATCGATGTTCGGTGCAGTTTGTACTTCCATATTTGTTGAGATTAAGGAAAAATCTAAAAATAGGTTTCAAAATGGGTGTAAGGTATATGTTTTTAAATAGAACCAAACTGAAGAAAAATACGTACCACTTTAACATATTAATTCCACAACACGTGTCAAACACATGTAATCCAACCTCAAAAAGATTGACATTTGAAGACAATGAGTGGGGGAGAGGAGTGGGGGGATATAGATTACTGAATTACCGAAGATGGTAAAGTTTGACAGGATATAAATAGAAAATGTTGCAAATGGTGTTTATTTGTATTTTAAGTGTTAAATATGCCGACAAGATACAGATTATGTGAGAATGCAACACTTGGACATGAAGCCCTTTTTATCTACAGGTTTTTGTTCTAATCATTAGTATTATTTATTTATTACTTTGTGTATTTCGGAACTGTATTGCTCATTGTGAGTTAAAAGCGAGCAAATTTCAACTTTCTAGGTCTTACGTCTTGAATTTTAACAAGAGGGTGAAATAAGAATAAGTTGTGTTCATAATCTGGAACGAAACTTGATAAAAATTTGAAAGCAGTCGAAAGTCGCTTACATTTAAGAAGGTGTTTAGCGACATTACGCCGAACTTCATCGCGGAAAGGGTCAAAGGTTTTTGTGATCTCATTATAATCAGTGGAATGACCTTTTGAAGTTTAACGGGAATGTTGTACCAGGGCACTCCATAAATTTCTGTTGCAATTGCGATACCCTTTGAACAAAATGTGTTATTTATATTTTCGTCCAAAAAGTACTGTTTTTACCTCATCAATTAATTTTTGACCACTGAAACAAAAGAAGTACAACAGCGCAACCAAACCGCCGAAATGAAATCCAAATTTTAGCGAGTCGATGTAATCGTCGACCATTAAAGCTTCTGCCCCCAAAAAGCTCATTATTAATGAAAGTAATGAAATATTTATGAACATCATAGCACTGAAAGTTTCATCAACACTCTTGGCAAATCTGGAATTTTTTAAAATTTATTTTATACATGCAAATACAAAATTTTGCTTAAAATGGCACAATTGCTTCCTTTCTAAAAATTTGGTTCTACTGTAATTGCTTAGTTGGACTAAATCAAAAATACAAAGTCTGTGCCAACTCTGTAATCTACGGAAGCGTAGTTAGGACATGCAAAAAATTTTAAAAAAACTTGAAGTTTCAACATTTTTCTTGAAATTTCACCTTTTTAAAAAACTTGAAATTTCACCTTTTCTAAAAAACTTGAAATTTCAAGAAAAAATTTGAAATTTGACTATTTTTAAAGAAAGTTGAAATTTCCCCTTTTTTAAAAAACTTGAAATTTCAACATTTCTCTTGAAATTTCACCTTTTTGAAAAAAGTTCAAGTTTTAAGTTTTTTAAAAAAGGTGAAATTTCAACTTTCTTTAAAAATAGTGAAATTTCAAGTTTTTCAAGCGTAGTTAGGAGATGCAAAAAATAAAATAAAATCTTGATATTTCAACATTTTTCTTGAAATTTCACCTTTTTTTAAAAAAGTTCAAATTTCAAGTTTTTTAAAAAAGGTGAAATTTCAACTTTCTTTAAAAATAGTGAAATTTCAAGTTTTTCCAAGCGTAGTTAGGAGATGCAAAAAATAAAATAAAAACTTGATATTTCAACATTTTTCTTGAAATTTCACCTTTTTTAAAAAAGTTCAAATTTCAAGTTTTTTAATAAGGTGAAATTTCAAGAAAAATGTTGAAATATTAAGTTTTTATTTTATTTTTTGCATATCCTAACTACGCTTTCATAGTAATCCGCAGTCAGACGAAGTTGTGCATTTAAGACCGGCCATTACACTAAAGTGAATAATAGATGTCACCACGGTTCAAATGCATACCCCTCGTATAATGTAAATTACACTCGTTTTATCAAACATATCGTTTATAAAGAAATATTATTAGTAAATTAATGCGTCAAACTTGGTCAGAATGGTATTCATATTATAATTCATTGGCCGTGTAGTAGTTTATTTGATGTTTTAACACAACCAAAAACCAGTTATATGTTATCTTCAAATTCAATGATAGAGGTGTTAGGTCATAGAAAAAATTGCCGCCAACGGAGTTTACTCAATATTCCAGTTCAATTCCTAATATTTTCGATTCGAAGTACATTTTTCGATTGAAGTTTACAGTTCCGTGAAAACATGGCCGACGCATTAGCTGAGAAAGTTTGGATACCATCCACCAGAGGGTACGATTATAAATTTACTAGCAGTTCGACGTCTTTCCCGGGTATTTAACCCTAGAGTAGGCGCGTGAATTTACATATGTAATCCAGTGTTCTTATTTTCATCAGTAATATCACAAGAGAGTGAGAATAAATTGAAAATAATTCGACAGATTTTTGAGAACTTGTTGACAGAGAATAGATACGAGAGCCCGTAGGGCTCGAGAATGGCAACAAAGAAACAAAGAAAATTATTTTCTAATTAATTCGCACTCTCAAGTGGTATTCAAAAGGTTATTTTATAATGTTTAAATAAAAAATACAGCTTTTTAATATTATTTCTTTTAATTGAACAGTTTCTCATTATAAACTTAGCAAAATGCGTTGTCAGTTCTTAAAATAAAAAAATGTGGGAATTGTGAATTTTTTTGAAAAACACTGAAATTTCCGGATTTTCCGGGTTCTCTCCGGTTCTAATTATTGGATCGGGACATTCGACCTCTCATTCTCTTCGTAATTTAATTCTCTACAATTCGTCTATTGACAACATTAAGATTGCTTCATTAGTTTCCATTTTACAAGCAAAAAACTAAAAAAAAAAACGATTTTTTCTTCTAAATTGTTCATAGCAAATTAAAAATTATGGTCCTCGAGTCTAAAATTATGCCAAATTGATCTACTAACTGTCCTTTATGTAATCGCACAGTCGGTTTCTGGGTAGTATTTATGGCATGAAAAAATGCTTTATTGCTTGGCCTACTAGTAATGCCACTAGAGGTTAAATTTTTTCCGGAAATTTTTTCGAAGGTATGAATATTTTGAAAATTATTCCGAGCCCCAGGCGAGGGATAATTTTCTTAAAATATTCATATCCGAGAAAAAATGTTCGGATTTTAATTTAACGTCCAGTGGTATTCGGTAAGAAAATTTTGCACCTTTTTGCAATTTAATTTATATATTGCCATATTATCTATAAACGTCACTCAACGCCATAAATAATATGATGAATCTTATTCCGTTGAACGATATTTGAAACATCTGGAATACAACTGTGGCAGGTAGGTAAGTTCGAATGCATTTATTTATGGGAGGTAATAAAGTACTTAAGAGGGATCCACACCCCCGGCCGTCGCTAACATTGTAGATAGTTTGATTACCCCTTAGAATTAACCGTAAATATTAACCAATTTTCAATTTTTTTATACCAAATAAAAGAGAACTTCAATATCTACGCTTGCCTAGTAATATTTTTTTAAATAATTGTTTAAAAAGTGTCCAAATTAGCAGCAAAAGTAGGTCAATATTAGGCATTTTGTCGAATTTATTTTGAAGTAAATAAAAAGAAATTCAAAATTTTAACACTAAGCGTGCGTAGATTAGTGTTTTCTCTATAATTTGGCATACTTCTTTATAACATTGGTTGAAATTTGACGTTGATTTTAAGGAGCAATCGAAACGCTTGCAGTGATTTTTGCATGATTTTTGATATTGATAGTGACCTACTTCTGCTGCTAATTTTGACACTTTTTAAATAACTATTTAAGAACATATTTCCAGATTTACGTAGATATTGCAATTCTCTTTCATTTGGTATAAAAAAATTGAAAATTGGTTAATATTTACGGTTAATTTTAAGGGAAATTCGATCTGTCTACATTGATAGCGGCGGCCGGTGGTAGAGATCCCTCGAGCTAGGTGAGGATCCCTCTTAAATCATGAAGCTTCTGGGAAAACTGTGTTTTGCATAATCGGTTGATACAAAAAAACTTTAGTCAAAGCAATGGTAAATCAGAAAGACTTTCTTCTCGCGGCTGCAGGATATGTAATTTTAAGTGGTGCACAGAAAAAAGAAAAGAAAAGATTTTGGATTTGCCCATTATTATGGTCTCGAAAGCGATACAGTGGTAATTGGGCAGCGACATTATCAACGATTTAAAAGCCGACGACATTGTTCCGTTTTGTAATTAACCCTTTGAGTGTCAAAGTGATTTTTAGAGAATTAGCTAAAATTGCCAATTCCAAAAACAATAAACAATAAACAAGAATCGATAAGTATGAAAGAGAGATCGATCGTATTAGTTAGTGTGGAAGCAAAAACGCGATCGCGCTCCTGGCATTTTCGGACAGTGTATTAACGAGCGCGATTGCGCTCCTTGTCACTCAAAGGGTTAATGATGAATTGCGGTGTGACGGAAATTTTAAAAATTTTGCCAGAATACCAAGCGCCGGTTTTGAATTTTTAATCAACGAAGTGGAACAAAATATGTAAAACGATTTTCAAACTAAAGTGTCAAATATGTAGTTCCTAAAGACGCAGTTAAAAGCTTTTAAAATAAGAAATTTATAACCATCATAAAATTTGTCACAGCACAAAAGAATTAGAAAATTTGCGATATTCAAGGCTGGAGCCCGTCGCTCTAGGGACGATTTGTACGTCAATTCTGGTTGCTAGGGACCACTGACCTGCTTAAACAATGACAATTTTAAAATTTTCCTGTTCTGTTGATTTTCAATTATCTTAAATTTCAGCCTTTTATAATGTTGAGCTTGTGTTTGTTCTTTAACCCTTTAAAGACGTATGTCGCCCATATGCGTCACACTAGAAAAGAAGCAGTTTTCCCGAATGTCGCACATTCGCGACACAAATCTAACTACATCCCATGGGATCTGTAACCGAAAATAAATTCCGTCCTTAAAGGGTTAAAATGTTTAATTTGTGTGTCTAAATTGGTGTCTTCTTATGGTATTACTATGATTAGAGGAATACATTTTTTTCTAAAAAAATTCAACCATTCAAATTTAATTCAATTTTATGTGTAATTCAGTTCAATGGGTATTTGGATTTGTTCTACGAGTAACGTCACTGTGCAACAAGGACGCAAATACCCTGTCTCCCATCCCAGAAATTCTAAAAATAGATTTGATGTTTCTTTTGATATTGTCGGGCCATCTATGAAGCAGAAAAATTATTACACTTTCTTAGCTTAGAAACATTTGGACTGTGGAATAAAATTGTCAAACCCCCACCATTTTTGGGCCGCCCTTAAGGACCAACACTGACTGCTACACAATTTAGTTACTATAATTTTATTTTTATGAGAAAATCGATCAAAAATTGTTCAAATAGGACCATGAAAGGTTAGGGTGTGCCATTTTAGGCCTATCCTTACTTAATAATAACGTTGTGGTACCAAATACAATAATATAAACGTTGTTCCAGTTCCGTTTCTGTTGTATTTTCCAAATTTCGAATTGTGATTCGTAAATGTCTTAGCAGACTGGCAGTTTGCAATACTATGCCATTTACGAACCCGGTAATTGTCATAACGACCATAGGCACTAACGATAAGGTGCAAAATTGGAAGAAGAAAATTATTTGAAACGCATAATCGGTTGGGAAAGGTAATCGTCCACGAGTTATCAAACCACAAGGAACCCCTTGGTTTTGTTCTTGTTTCAATTGTTGCTCCTTACACTGCTTAACCGACAGAAGAGGCGTAGCAATAAAACATAAAGTGCCAATCATTCCATAAACTATTAAATATTTCGTGTATAAAATTGTAATTTTGTCGGTTCCAACAATGTCTGGAGGATCGTCCAATCTGCCAAACTGTTGCAATTGGTGCAAGAGCTTCACTATTTGATCTCTGTTGGACACCACGCACATTATCATGTAAAGCACTAGTGCCACAGTAGTAATCGTAATAACATTTTCTATCAATCCCTTAAAATCACGATCCGGTTCTGCTGAACCAATAAAATTGGATTTGAGCACAATTAGCTTAAGATAATTACCGGAGAGCTGCAGATAAAAATCGTACAAAATGGGAACCATGGTCAGCAACATAACTCCGATCAAAATGATCCAGTTCTTTCTTCCAGTTTTTCCATTGGCCCAGAAGCCCAGGTAGGTCATGATCTTGATGTTGAATTCCATCAACAGGATTTTCTTGGACATGATATAGTGAGTAGTCGCTCTCCTGTACCTTATTCGAAAGAGGGAAATTCCTAGTTGGGTTAATGACAAAATAACAATCATTTAATATACCGTGGCTTCAATAAAAATTTCAATTAAAATTTTAATATTAATTTTGCAACACATAAATTGTAATGACAGTCGTAACATTTATCAAATTGTGAACGGATTAATAAATCTTGTCAACTTAAAATTAAACTCGGGCCCAGTCTAATTCAATTGTAATAAAAAATAAAATCTGTTTGTCAAACTTACATTCAAGAAAGTTGGCAATTATCTTATTCCTAGTTTCGATGCTGTGTTCGTTAGAGGTTTTTGAGCCCTCGTTATCATCAAACGCCAACTGGGTTATTGTACCAGATTGTATTATAAATCTCCTCTACAATAATTCAATTTTTCGTCCTCAGCATTGTTTGGTGCGCTGTGTATTAAATGACGATATCTATTGCGGTTTGTGAGGGAATATAAAATTTATATTAAAGTCAAGAATGTTTGCATCTTTTATTCACAAAGGAAATGAAGTACTTAATAAGTTATTAGATATGTTTTCATCAAGAATTTCTTTCTGCATACTATAGCTAATTTTAAATATAATACAGCAAAATAAGGGTTAAAATCCATATAGAATTATTGGTGCGTTTTCTATTATCAGAAACGAATCCCCGAATAGTGCCATTAAATAGTAAGAAATAGTTCATTTTTTATTGAGGAGAAATGAAATTGAAAGAACAAATTACACTGCAGCAATTCTAGCAAGTAGTTTTTGGCGCCAAATTTGAATTTTAGCATGGGGGAAACATTAACTAATAAGAGCTGTTAGTAATGAAACCAAAAAACACGAAACACAATTCATACTATCATTAAAAAAATGGTTGTGTGCAAAAAGTTCTACGTTGATACTGTAAAGTTTGCTGGATAATGTGTCTTTTTAATTTTTTTATATCAATTCGAAGATTTTAGCTTTAACAATAAAGTGAAATATGAATATGCAGAGCTCATCACCTGCAACAAAAAAATTCATTATTTTGCCAATTTCCTTACAAAAACGCAAATTTGTTTTAAACATTTATAAGCAATATTAATGCAAACAGACAAAAGCACGTTTATAATGAATGCACACTAATGATTTAAAAGTAATTATTATATAATTCAATTAAAAAAAATATATGTATAGTCAATCAGTAGTCAATTTAGAAATAAAAAAGTTGATTGTTTAAGTTTAGTTATTAAAATGTATTCAAAAAAGGACAATATTAATATTGTGAGTTGGTATAATAATAACAATAGCTTCAGACAAATCAGAGATTTACTTTCCATCAATTATCCCGACAGATCGATACCATCTGTCGGAACAGTAATGAATTAAATCCCATTTATTTAAGAAATGCTGTGCAGAGAGTTTACAACCGTTTAGCGTATAGTTTGGAATGTGTAGCAACAAAATTCCAACATTTATTGTAATTTTTCTTTTAAATAAATCGTTGTATTGTTTTAAAGTCTTGCCATTACAATTTAATAATACTAAACCTAAAATAAGTTGAAGTGAGAGTACGATTGGTTGCGTACATTGACATTTAAAAAAAAGACCTTGATAAACAAAATAAAGCTTCATTTACATTCAAGAAAGTTGGAAATGACATCACTCCTAGTTTCGATGCTGTGAGGTTTAAAGGTTTCTGAGCCCTCATCATCATTAAACCAAACGTTTTTTGGGCACCAATTGGGTGATTGTACCAGGACGTTTCATAAATTTCTTCTGCAACTGCAGCGCTCTAATAAAATAATTTTAAATTTAATAAACGCAATTAGTTAAAACAGGTCACCTCATCTATTAACAGTTGTCCATAATAGCATACCAAGAACAGCAAAACCAACCATCCGACCATGTGCACTCCAAATCGAACCGATTCGAGACGATTGTCGTAAAATATAGCTTCGGCTCCTAAGATACTAATAACAAACGAGGTCAACGTTATGTGCAGGAGCATCATGTTGCTGAAAGCTCCGTTTAAATCTTCAGAAAATCTGAAATGTTCGTGCTTACAATATTATAGTGTGTGAAAAAAATATTTTTTTAATTTTATGTTTATAGTAATCAGTACTTAATACCATAACAATTTTGACAGAATCATTTCTTTAAAAATTGTCATATTGCTTCTTTCGACAGAACCGTTTTGTGTTATATTTTAAAGCTGCATCACTAATATAACCTTAAACTGGCATATGCAAAATGTCATTACTACCAACACAAAGTAAAAAAAAATAATTCACAACCTTCTAACAGTGTTTGGAATTGAAGAGCGTGGTATAGTCAAGTGAGAATTGTTGGAAACTTACTTGATAATTTTGATGTGGTAATATACACAGAATCGAAGTTTACTTTCCGCATCTTTAGAACTGGTTGAAAGCTTGTTGATGGATTCTCTCAAGTCTCTCAATAACGTTGTTACGTGCATTAAAACGCCGACTAATAGAGAAGATATAGCGATAATAATCGCAGTTCCGAATATGGTAGTCAAAGCGTCGAAGACAAATATAATGGGAAATGTAAACGTGACATCATTTTTGATGAGCAAACGCGCTCTGGTTACCACCCCGCAAGGAACGATATAACTTTCGTTCTTTTGATGAGCCCGACATTGTTTCAGTCTGAACAACGGGAAAACGATGTGGTACGAAATTCCGGCGATCGCATACAATCCCAAATATTTTGTGTACAATTCCGCTTTTCGGTCGGTTTCTTTGATTTTTGCGACGTTCTGCGAGCGCACAAATCGTTTCAGATCGTCGATTAGACTTATGATGTTGCGTCGTTCTCTTGCGAAACACGCCAACAGGTAAAGCGTTCCCGGTATGACGGCCAAGGAAATTAAATTCTCGGTCAAAGCAACGAAATTGTATTCGTCATCTAAAAAATGGTGATTTTGTTTTCTAAATTTGAAATTTGACCGTTACCACAAAGTTGTAAATAAAAATCAATTAGCACAGGGCCAATGGATAGGACCATCTCAACTGCCATTAAAATCCACCCATTCGCATTCGTTTGGCCATTAATTGGCCACATACACAAATATTTTAAAGTGTTTAGTTGAAATTCTAACAATTCTATTTTTTTGCCCATCTTATCGTCTGTTGGAATGTTCACTAAATGACGGTGCGACTGTTTGGGAGAGAGTTTAAGTCAAAGATATCATCACATAGAATTTTCAATTGAGCTGAGATTCTTTACATCTTTTATTCACAAAAAGAATTTTCTTCGTTTCCAACTTCTCATAGGAACTGTCGATAAGTCATATTGATGAAAAAGGACAGGTAAGTAATATTAATGCTTGAAAGGGTTGCACTTTTAGGGATATTATGGCCTATAAAATTTTACGTGGGGATTGTGATCAGAAGGGCATTCACGATAATAGTCTAAAAATGGAATATTGAACCAAAAGGATCAATAAAAAAATTGCTTCCAATTATAGTGCGTTTTTAAATTCCAGAACAAGTAGAAGGCTGTGAAAAAATATATTTTTTTACTTTAAGTTGGCAGTAATCGTTACTTGACGCCATAACCTATACAATTTTGACAAAATCACTTAAATGTTACAGAATATTGAACATAGTTTTCCTCATCTCGGAAGTTTCTTTACATTACTTCCTTCCACAGAACCGTCTTATTTATTTAAGTTATTCCGGGGAGGGGGGGGGGGCAGTAAAGCTGGTTACACATCAAAAAAAAAAACAGAACATTTTAAACTAAAAATCAAGTGTCATTTTTACTGACGACAAACTAGAATGAGACAACAAATATTTAACAACTACATGTCACATAAATTACACGTCATCTATTATTTTTCTCTAAGGAAAAGGATAAAAACTACCTACCTATTCACAAAGGCATTTTTTAATTCACTATTCATACTTTAATTTGCGTGTAGTCTATTACCTGCTGTTTGCTTTACTCAATATTGCACATATTGAAGTTTTTTTATTATTATGAATCGAAGGAAATAATGGAAAAATAAATTTAAAACAACTTTTTTTTTTCAAGAACTAAATTACAATTCATAAAACGTTGCAGCGAGATTCATCACACTTTTACAAAATATATTTATTTTATAATGGTTAAAGTAGTGAACACCAATGTACTAAAAAATAGTAGGTCTAAATCTAATATGGGAATATATAATTTTATATGTGGCCTGCGGAGTTATGACGCATTTCCAAAGTTGCCCGCAAGATCATTTGGGTTGACCACCCCTGTGATAGAAGATTGAAATAAAAAGGATTTCAAAGAAAAATAATCACTTCTATTCTTGGGTGTTGAAATTTTCCATTATCTTGTTTTCAAATGATTACAACAAGAGTCGATTTTCCTAGGTAAAACCATGCAAATTGCAGTGCACATTTTCATCAAGTCTGCTCAGGTCATTTTTTTAAATTTAAAAATTTTTTTTTTCTTTTTTTACTTATGTTGAAATCCACATATTCATAAAGATGCTCAAGTAAAATATGCGAATTAGTGACAACTGCAAGATTTTAAATTTCGTTTTAGTTCGTTTTAAAATTTGTAGGTGGCGCTGAAATACCTCTCGCTCGCGTTGTGATTTCTTCAAGGAATATAAACTGAGCTTGTTGAAAGGTACGGCAAGATCATACTTCACAGGATCATTTCTGTAGTATATCTTCACATACTCTATGTCCAACATTAGAGTCATTGCAACCACGAGGACGAGTTGTAGTGCCATTCTCTGAGCGTGAGGCTTACTACGGTTGACCAATTTTTTGGACTGCTGTAGTTAACGATGATCGTTCGCCCATGGTCTTTGTGCCGTGGGTCACGGGTGTGGTACATTCTGAGTGGTTGCAACCCCCCCCCTTATTAAATACAAATTTAGTTCTTATTTACTCTTAGTTAGTTTAGAGCCGGTTTTATAATCGAACTCCTTATTGATGCAAAATTCAACTATAATATTAGTTTTTTATAGATAGTCTAAAACTAGATCAAATATTAAGAAGATATTCCGTGTTGTCGTTTTAAAACTTCCATACAACTTTATACTTAATAATGTCGTTTGCAATTAGATGGCGCCAATTAATTTTATTACTTGAATTAAAATTACACCTGAATTTATATGACACCAATTAAAATTATGCTTTGAATTTTAATTCCAACATTTAAAATCATGATATGAATTATTATTACACTTGAACGTAATTGAAGGGGTGAGTGGATAAAGGTGTCATGTACATAAACCTAAGTTACGAGATATAAGCATTTGAATATAATTTTTTGGTACCTTTTCCCTATAACGTAACAACTTTAGCATTTGATAATTCTATACCTAAGTGAAACTGAGTTTCCAAAAATTAATTGTTAAAGGAATTGTTTTAAATGAAAAAATCGATTTTCATAAAAATGTTACATGACACCTTTATCCACTCACCCCTTCAATTATGAATTCATTTAAAATTATTAATAATATGCTTTCAATTAAAATTATGATTTGAATTTTTATTACACTTTAATTATGAATTCATTTTAAAAATTTGAAAATAGTCCCATATTTCTTTTAAAACATAACAATAATTCCTCGAATTTTTATTGTGTAAATATAATAAGGATTCATGCAATTATTATTACGTTTTGACGTAATTTGATTTCAAGAATTATACTCTAATATAATTTTAATTTATTTCAGACTTCCAATTTTTTCTTGAAACTTTTTTCTCTGGACGAGTTTCTATTATGTCATTAAAAAGCAAAACGGCTTGCCACACATATGTGATCGGTGATAAACTTACCAAAATTAAACGTTAAATGGGTAATCCTGCCGACTGCGCCATTTTAAAAAATCAAACCTTGATTTTATTTGCGAAAAATTGTACACAAGGTGCAAAATATTGTATAATACTGTCTTACATAATTTACTTACGGATCAAAAAGTGATCAATACATAATACTGTGTCAAAATGTGTATCGAAAAAATTATGCGGCAATCACACACACAATTGATGTAAAAATTATCGCATTCCCGCAGCTCTCAGCTCGATAAGTGCACTTTGAGTTATGATTCCGTGGCTGGGATTGTAACTGTTGAAAGCCGTCATGTAAACGTTGCTCTTCGAACTCAGTCCCTTCTTCCTGCTGACCTTTTCCCTCTGAGGAATTTCGCACGAGGAATGAACGGTCTTCTTGACGTCGCCTGAAGCTGAAAAAAGTTTTCGAGCCGGCACCAACTCCTCCCGTTTCATCAATTTCGAATCGGATTTTGTCGGGTAGTATTTCATCCGCTGTTCGTGGTAACCGACCTTCGGTTCGGATCGGGTGTTGTAGGGCCTTTCTTTCGGCGGACAGTGGGTTTTAATGTAACGTTCTGCATCTCTGCAAATACGCGGTTTTACTTCCGACTTACTAATTTCAGGCTGTAAGCGCACGGGCTGTTTTGACTGGCAATTTTTCAGAAGGCGAGTGTGGTGCGATGACATTAACTCGTACAGCTTATTTCTGTAGTCGTCGACAGACAGGCGAATGTCGTCATTCAACGGAGGGGTGATGTTAAAACTCAGCTCTATTTCTTCATCCGGATTGTGGAATCTACAATTAGGAAAATTATTGCAATCGCCTCTAGATTTAAATAGGTGAAAGTTGCCTTAAGGGCGTTCCACCCTAAGATTTTTAATACATGTAAAACGCAATTTCTTTTTTTATACCTTTATTTTTAATTTTAAAAAGGAGGTCGATACTTCATGTTACAGAGAATACCAATCTACTTTGAGCTGACCCCAGGCCATCATTAAATAATCAAATTAACCAAGTTATTAATTAAAACATCAAATTCCGAAATTTATTTTTTGCCTTCAGTTATCAAAATTTTGTATTAAAAATTTTTGGATTCGTAGATTATACTTTTTTATTTTGAGCTGACCCCTAGCTGTTTTAAACAACGCAATCGTTTTGATTTATTCAATGTTCTTTAGATCAAGAACCAAAATTGAAGTAGCTAATTTTTGCCGATTTTCGAGCTACGTCAAAAAGATTTACAACTTCTCAGTAGGTGATTATCGTTTCGCAGCAGGGATAATTTAACAGCAATAACATCCGAAATACTTTTAAAGCCAGGTTTCGCTTTCAAACAGTATATTTGAAATAATTTATAGTAAAAAGACTTTTTAAAAAACAAGCCTGTATTAAGATGTAGTAAAAATTTAAAACTAATTTCGATATTGACCTAAATGATTAAAAATAAAGACACATTTTAATAAAAGGTTGTTTTATTGAAAAAGTTTTTTTACTATAAATTATTTTTTAGTCTTGGACAATTTTAATCTTTTAAATCTACATTAACTTAATAGGATATAAATTCAACTCTAATGTCATATTAATTTTAAAAACCGCTCGTGAAGACCCCTTTAAATAAATGAATGAGAATAAGCTTAAATGATAATTTCTTTCCAAAAAACTTGTTTGGCTTTTTTATTCCACATTAATTTTAAAAAATAAGCTATAGTGGTAATAAATTATAATAAGCTAAAGCTTCAATTTTCTGTAAAAAAAAAACACTGCACATTAAGGGGTTACGTCAAAAAAATGTAAAATTGGATTTAAAAATTAAGCTTGAATTGTAATTTTTTAATTAATTAAGCTGTAGGGTTAACGACTTATAATAAATTATTGTTAATAGGATCTAATTTTTGGCTCGTTCGTAAGAAATAGATTTTACGTCAACTTGATTTTTTTGTAGCATCATTATAAGTTCGATGGAAAGCTAATTTCCAAAATATCAATTTGGCGCTTGGTCAGGTCGTGCATAACCCGGTCCAATTTTCTGTGAACAAAAACTGTGCCTTAAGGGGTTACTCTTTTACTCATTGTGTTTTAATTTATTATTAAATATTAGTTTTTTCGAATAGGAAATTCAGCATCTGTTCCGAGTTCTGAACAGAATTTTCTAGAATAAGTAATACAATTTTATGACGTTCTACAATACAACCTTTCTTCAGACAGGTTATTTGGCCTAAAATTTTAACTGCAGTCAGCTGCATTTCATTATCTGTTTGTTCGCATGTCCTAAAAAATTGACAAAAAATACAGTAACCGTAAAATTATTAAAAGAATGCGTACATTTAAAAATAAAGATTCTGATTATGGTGATATGGAGATAGATGATATTCCGGATATGTCGTTAATAGAATTTGAAACGGCTAAAAATCAATTTTTAAAAACGATTTACGATATAAATATAAATTACGTTGAAAAAAATACCCGGGATCAACATACTAACCCGTTTTGGCGTAAATTAAGACATTGCAGAGTAACAAGCAGTAATAACAAAACTTCTTTACTAACAATAAGTAAATAAAATTGTTAAATTTAACAAATTCTTCTTGCATATTATTATTTTACTTGAAATTATATCGTTCTAAATTTATTGAAGATACAAAAATTTTCGTATCTGTTGAACAGGTATATTGGAATGCAACCCTCGACAGTCGTTTTCATTGTTACACATAGACCTATTATCCCCTGCAGTTTATCTAATTATAGTGACATCTGGATTATAAGAAAGTCTGAGGTGTTGCCTGTATTAAGGCGTACACTAAAGCAATAAAAGCAAATTGCATTTGTCAACAATCTTTAGGGTGGCGCAACCTTAAATGGAACTTGCCTGCCTACGAAACAGTGGTCCAATGCCTGTTCGGCCGTCAGTCTTTTGGTCGGATTAAAAAGTAACAATTTGTTTACCAAATCGACGGCATCTTCAGGCGGATTTACGCCTAAGAGGCCTTTAAGAGGAATCCTTTGCGTTGTTGAATGATTTTTGATCATCGACGAACCAATCCCGGATGGACACACCGAATTAATATCTGAAAGTGACGATTTTTATAGGTGACATAATTACAAAACACAAACCTTCGATGGAAGGTGGTGGAATAGTGGCCATTATTTTCTCAACTTGATTGACGGTCGAACTTCCGGGGAAGATTGGCTTTCCTGCCAACATCTCGCCTAAAATGCAACCCAAACTCCACAAATCAATGCCTTTTGTGTACTTGCGATTAGCAATGAGGATTTCAGGAGCTCGATACCACCTTGTCGCAACATAATCTGTTAATGTTGGGTCGGTGTCATCGGGGCTGTTACCTAACGCATGCGTCAATGATCTCGCTAACCCAAAGTCTGCAATTTTGCATCTGGAATATCACCAATTAATCGCAAGCTACAAATAGGATAAAGTATTTACCGACATAAGCTATCCAATAGGACGTTACTAGGCTTCTGATCTCGATGTATGACATTACCGGAATGAATATATTTGGTCGCTTTCAAAAGTTGATACATTATGTACCGCTTGTGAACATCCTTCAGTATGTTTCCTCTCTTAATGACGTTGTGAAGATCGGTTTCCATATACTCGAAGCCTAAGTATATATCTCTGTTATTAACAGCTCTAAAAATTTCCAGTTTGAATATCGCGGACTTTGGCGCCATCTAGCGGCGAATTTAAAATGAAAATTTAAAATTCACCTGTGTATGCTGTGCAATTTAACGATGTTCGGGTGCTCTTTGAAAGATTTAAGAAACATTATCTCCCTGAAGGTCCTTTGTGCGTCCGTTTGGTTGCGGAAAGCGTCGAATATTTTCTTCACAGCGACGACCTCTTTTGATTTTCGGTCGACGGCTTTCCAGACGATGCCGTAAGCGCCTTTTCCCAGACGTTTTTGAATGTCGAACCTTTTTAAGATGTGCTCGTCGATTTCGGACATCTTATCCTTCGGCTGACTCATTTTTGTGGTGATTTTAAACCGCACTTTTATTTTAAAACGATTTGTAGAAAGGTAGAATATGGTATAATGTAAACTGCATTTTAAAATTCAGTAAATTGAATATTGTACAAACTTACTGACAAAACCAATAAATTTCAGCAAATGTTTCAGGTTTCACACATTCTTGATCAATTTTTTTTAAAAATAATTAATTATTTACCCCCAATGTCCAGGAATATTAATTGAAAAACATTATCTTATGGTAAATATAAGAAATGCGAATGATGATCGATTTATTAAAGAAAAATGTAAAATTATTTTGTTTATCCTGACATTTCACATTAACGCGAAACCATGACGACAATCAATCTTATTTTAATGATTTCTGCTGATATTTCAATACATATTTCAAATTGTCGTGTTGCCAACTGTCGAGATAATTAATTTGACAGTGACATTAAATAGTTGAAATGTTCAATAACGACAGAGATTTTGATTTTGATGCCCAAAACAGGCAAGTGGTGCTGGAAGGGAGACAAATTTTAGAAAGAACAGGCGACAGCATTCAAAGGTCGACACAAATTGCAGTCGAAACTGAGAGCATCGGAACCGAGGTTATATCGGAATTGACTGAACAAAGGGAGACGTTGTTGAGGACCAAAACGAGGCTCACAAATGCCGACGAGAACTTAAACACCTCCAGAAGTATCCTTCGTAAAATGAGTCGAGATGTGTTGTACAATAAGTGCATTCTGGTTTTCATAATTATTTTAGAGGCTACTATATTGGGGGTCGTTTCATACCTCAAATTTAAATGATTTGCCAGCTTCAGAAATCCTTTTTTTTAAATTTTGCTTCATGAATTTAAACTGAGCTTGAATTCCAGTGTGCTGTTTTAGTATCTGCGATATGCTAGGAAAAGTGATATTTTAATAAAATTTAGTCTGTGCTTATCGGCACTGGTTATTTGTAAGCGCAAACTGTTCATTCATTTAATATAATTAGAATAAAATGCCAAAAACCTATAAAATAATATTTAATGTTTGAGACCGTTCTTGTGTATCTTATTGTAAGTTAAAAATTGTATTTTTACACACTAATGGGAAAGAATATGCCAATTTGTAAATATGTTTGTGTAAATTATTTCTTTCATTTCATTTAGGTTTTATAAAATAAAAATATTTTTGCAATTGTCATTTTTTAAGTAAATTTGCTTAACAATAACAAAATAACATAACATAAGTAATAACTAGAATAAATAAAATAACTCATTAAGAGAAGAAGAAAGTGGGGCTGTACCAAGAACACTAGCAACGTTGCCTCTCTGTATAGCCAAACTTATTCGTTGCTTCAAATATGTTTTGGCTTGAGGAATTCCCGTTGTTTGAACAATACGCCTCCCCAAATCTTCAAGGAGAGAAAGGGCATCAGCACTCCAAGGACACAAAGTTTCCACAGCAAAGGTGACGAAAAAATAATCAGAAATTGACTTATATTTTTTTTTCTTAACATTTTCTGCCAAGTGTGCAGCAGATTTTGCAGAAAATGAAGAATCAGTCAAATGTGAAGGGACAAGTGTATCCGTACAAGTAAAATCCCAAACTACAGATTTACCTACTTTCCATGGAATAACTGTAATACTATCTGGACGTTTGCCATCATCCCTCAGAATACTAGGTTCAAGGATACAAGGGATGTTGGCAGAAGAGAAAGCACGTTTAATAATGTCATTAATACAGCTGTGACGAGAGAGTCTACCAGCACTATTAATGCACAATAAACCATGATGACCCAACGAGTCCACAGAAGAACCGCACGAGCAGATATGAGGATGACAGAAATTGATGCCCAATCTAAGTGAAATTGCAATTTGTAAAAAGTTTCTTCTAAAATAGTACCTAATTTACAAGCTGGAAGAGCTTCAAGCCAAGCTCCAGATTCAAGTTCAGATCCAGCTAATAAGATAGCTTTTTGTGTGATATTTGAGGAAGATAATAAATTTTGAAATATTTTCTCACAGATAGATAAGTCCCAATTTCTTTGAATAGAAAGCTCTTTTGGAAGTAAAGACGAATTAGAAATTTCCTTCCAATAATCAACAGCCTCGTTAAGGGATGTATTTTCAAAATTAGAAAAACTAGAAGGTAGAATGGACAAAATAAATTCAGAATTAGAAAATATAGAAGACAAAAAGGCAGGCAAGGAAATATCAATTATAGACCTTATACCTAATCCACCAAAACGGATTGGTAATTTGGCTTCGAGTCCAAGATCTTATTGTAAATTTAATATTCAAATTTTTATCCAAAGAAGAAATAACAATATTATCCAATTCAAGACACTCATTTTTAAATTTCCAAAAAGGACAACATCTAAGATTATAAGTGAAATTAGGTATCCAAAAACAATGGTGGAGTAAAAATGAACTAATATGAGGATTAATTTGACATAGATTTGAAGAAAGTAAAGAGAATGAATCAACTTTTTTTTAAATGAATGGAGGAATTGCTGCATCGAAAATAGAACAACCAAGAATAAAAAGGGTCTTCAACATTACAAACGTGAATACAAGGAGCTAATAATTCGAATCTCTCCAAAATTGAAGACTTGTCTAATTCCGAAACATTAAAAAAGAAAAGTTCGCATTTATTGAAATTAACAAACCAATTTTTTTAAGTAAAGCGACATCTCTCCAGACATGCCCAAACTTTAAATTTCGCCGAATTTTGGTAAACCTCCCAAAAACCGATAATAATCGACAATTTAAAGCTTCGGGCCATTAATAATTATGAAGATAACTGAATCCATTATTAATATTCATTAACTCATAGATTGATAATCGACCGCAAAAACACGACAGAGTTGAACTTTCTCCGCCAAAATCTGACAGCGGTTGACTTTCACTCAATCGAGCAAAAAAAAACAAATAATCGTAATAGTAAAAACCCAAATTTGATTCTATTGCAGATTAAATCGATCCTTTGAATAAATCTCTACAAATTCGCAAGAAAATCTTTTAAAATTGGAGTTTTTGTTGCAAAAAATAGATTACGGCCCCCGATAAGTTGCGCGGCGCATGTGTCAACTACAGCATGGAAAACTGAACATGACACGCGCATAAGCCGCCATGGCCGGAGAGCAGACGGACATAGTGCTCTTGCAGTTATCAAAATGGCTGCCAGCGACAGTAAAGCTCCGCTCAGAACTGTCAAGCGCGTGCAATTCGGAATACTTAGCCCAGATGAAATAGTAAGTTTCGACGCATTAAATTAAGGGCTACCTTTTGAACGTATTTTCAAACCCCAATTCGCCAAATTAATTCCACTTTCGATGTTCATATGATGTTTTTCGGTGACCTTGTTTTATGTTGTGCAATCCGCCAGTCTGTGTTTTTATTTACTTGCAACTTGATTATTTCGTAAACTAATCGATTTTGAGCGGTTATTAACACCGACCTGTTGAAGTTTCGACTGCTTTGTAGCTATTTGTTGTCGCTTTTTGCGAATGACGCGTTTAGTTGATAACACTTCTCCCCGCCATTTTTACAGAAGTGCTGATAAGTCGCAACGGAAATTTTAATTAAAGTCGTGTTGAAGATGCGTTTGTATTGCAGCGACGAATGTCGGTCACCGAGGGTGGCATTCGCTTTCCGGAAACGATGGAAGCGGGCCGCCCCAAATTGGGAGGACTGATGGACCCTCGACAAGGAGTCATGGACAGAAATTCCAGATGCCAGACGTGTGCCGGCAACATGACCGAATGCCCCGGTCATTTCGGGCATATAGATCTCTCCAAGCCTGTTTTTCACGTTGGATTTATCACCAAAACCATTAAAATATTGAGATGCGTCTGCTTCTATTGCAGCAAACTTTTAGTCAGTCCTGTAAGGATTTTCTTAAATTAAATTAAATCGTTTGTTGCATTGTTTTAAATTCCTAGAACAACCCAAAGATAAAAGAAGTTATTATAAAATCAAAAGGCCAACCTAGGAAACGGTTAACGTTCGTTTACGACCTTTGCAAAGGGAAGAATATTTGTGAAGGTGGTGATGAAATGGACGTTGGAAAGGAAGGCGAGGAAGGGAAGAAACAGGGTCACGGAGGTTGCGGCCGATATCAACCCAATATCAGAAGAGCCGGTTTAGATTTAACGGCCGAATGGAAACATATCAATGAAGATTCACAAGAAAAGAAAATTGCCCTTTCTGCAGAAAGGGTCTGGGAAATACTAAAACACATTACCGGTACTTAATTAATCAATAATATCAAACTAGGTATAATTTTGTGGTTATTTCAGATGAAGAATGTTTTATTTTGGGAATGGATCCCAAGTTTGCACGTCCAGATTGGATGATCATAACTGTGCTACCGGTCCCTCCACTTCCCGTACGTCCAGCGGTCGTTATGTATGGTTCGGCAAGAAATCAAGATGATCTCACTCACAAACTGGCAGATATAATTAAATCGAACAACGAATTGCAGAGAAATGAGGCAGCTGGAGCCGCAGCACACGTTATTTCAGAAAATATTAAGATGTTGCAATTCCATGTGGCAACCCTGATAGATAATGACATGCCTGGAATGCCTAGAGCCATGCAAAAATCGGGCAAACCACTAAAAGCCATCAAGGCTCGGCTGAAAGGCAAAGAAGGTCGAATACGTGGTAATCTTATGGGAAAACGTGTCGACTTTTCTGCACGAACAGTCATCACACCCGATCCCAATTTGAGAATTGATCAAGTTGGAATTCCTAGAAGTATCGCACAGAACCTTACATTTCCAGAGATTGTCACGCCATTCAACTTTGACAAGTGAGTTAACCTAAGAAAATAATTTCAAGATTTAATTCAACAAATTTTAGAATGTTGGAGCTTGTACAGCGCGGCAACTCTCAATATCCCGGTGCTAAATACATCGTGAGAGACAACGGCGAACGTATTGATTTGAGATTCCATCCAAAACCATCAGATTTGCACTTACAATGTGGATATAAGTAAGAATTAGAAATTTGATTTGTTCAATTTAATAATAAATTTTGTGCAGAGTTGAAAGGCACATACGAGATGGAGATTTGGTGATATTCAACCGTCAGCCAACTTTACACAAAATGAGTATGATGGGTCACAGAGTGAAAGTGTTGCCTTGGTCAACGTTTCGAATGAATCTAAGTTGTACTTCACCTTACAATGCCGATTTTGATGGTGACGAAATGAACCTGCATGTCCCTCAAAGCATGGAAACTCGTGCTGAAGTAGAAAATTTACACATAACACCAAGACAGGTATTAATGCGTTTTTATTTAAAAAAGAAATAAGTTGGTAGTATTTCGGCGGCCATTTATGAATTTTCAAAATATGGTTTAACCTTACAAGGGGCCTTTTATGTGATTTATTATGTTACTTTTAGATTATAACTCCTCAAGCGAACAAACCTGTAATGGGTATTGTACAAGACACATTGACGGCAATTAGAAAAATGACCAAACGCGATGTGTTCATTGAAAAAGAGCAGATAATGAATCTGTTGATGTTTTTGCCGATTTGGGACGGTAAAATGCCACGACCGGCAATCCTCAAACCTAAGCCTCTCTGGACCGGGAAGCAGCTGTTCTCTCTTATAATTCCCGGCAATGTAAACATGATTCGCACCCATTCAACTCATCCTGACGATGAGGACGAGGGGCCTTATAAATGGATATCGCCTGGAGACACCAAAGTCATGGTGGAACACGGCGAATTAGTGATGGGAATTTTGTGCAAGAAGACTTTGGGAACGTCTGCCGGTTCCCTGCTTCACATCTGTTTCCTGGAATTGGGTCATGAAGTTTGCGGAAGATTTTACGGAAATATTCAGACTGTGGTCAATAACTGGTTGCTTTTGGAAGGTAAAATGACTCTTAAAAGTCGAGCAAATCTTAAGTGAATGTTATAGGTCACAGTATTGGTATTGGGGACACGATTGCCGATCCACAGACCTATTTAGAAATTCAGAAAGCCATCAAAAAAGCCAAAGAAGACGTGATAGAGGTTATCCAAAAAGCTCACAATATGGAATTAGAACCGACGCCTGGTAATACATTGAGACAAACCTTTGAAAATCAAGTAAATAGAATTTTGAACGATGCTCGTGACAAAACCGGCGGTTCTGCCAAGAAATCCCTGACTGAATACAACAATTTAAAAGCTATGGTCGTCTCCGGTTCGAAAGGTTCCAACATCAATATTTCACAAGTAAAGAATTCATATTTTTTAATTAACTTCTTAATTATTAATTTTATCTTCAGGTTATTGCTTGTGTGGGTCAACAAAACGTAGAAGGAAAGCGAATTCCGTTCGGTTTTCGTAAACGAACCCTCCCTCATTTCATTAAAGATGATTACGGTCCAGAATCTAGAGGTTTCGTTGAGAATTCCTACCTTGCAGGGCTTACCCCTTCAGAATTTTATTTCCACGCCATGGGAGGTCGTGAAGGTTTGATTGATACCGCTGTTAAGACTGCAGAAACTGGTTACATCCAGCGTCGTTTGATAAAGGCCATGGAGTCGGTGATGGTGCATTACGATGGCACTGTGCGAAATTCAGTGGGACAGCTGATTCAGTTACGTTATGGAGAGGATGGTTTGTGCGGTGAAATGGTGGAATTTCAAACTCTACCGACCGTGAAATTAAGCAATAAGGCATTTGAACGGAAATTCCGATTTGATGCAAGCAATGAACGTTATTTGAGGAGAATATTTAATGAAGAGGTCATTCGGCAACTTATGGGGTCGAGTGAAGTGATCGCCGAATTGGAGAGGGAATGGGATCAGTTGCAAAAGGATCGAGAAGCGCTGAGGCAAATATTCCCCAGTGGGGAGTCTAAGGTTGTGCTTCCTTGCAATTTGCAAAGGATGATTTGGAATGTGCAAAAGATTTTCCATATAAACAAAAGGGCACCAACTGACTTATCGCCGCTCCGTGTTATTCAAGGTTTGTATTTCAAAAGTTTTTAAGGCTATTATGCCAACTTAAAATTTTCAAAATGAGGTGGCAAATTTAAAAATTTGCTTTAATTGATAAGTTGTATAATAAATAATTTGTGTAGGAGTTCGAGAGCTGTTACAAAAGTGCATCATAGTGGCAGGGGACGATCGACTCTCAAGATTAGCTAACGAGAACGCGACGTTATTATTCCAGTGCCTTGTCAGATCGACTCTCTGCACGAAATGCGTTTCAGAAGAATTTCGGTTGAGCACGGAAGCTTTCGAGTGGCTAATCGGTGAAATTGAAACTCGATTCCAGCAGGCACAGGTAAATCCCGGCGAAATGGTGGGAGCTCTTGCGGCCCAGTCGCTCGGTGAACCTGCCACTCAGATGACACTCAATACTTTCCATTTTGCCGGTGTGTCCTCGAAAAACGTAACCCTTGGCGTGCCTCGTCTCAAGGAAATCATCAACATATCAAAAAAACCGAAAGCTCCGTCTCTAACCGTGTTCCTTACCGGTGCGGCGGCGCGCGACGCTGAAAAGGCCAAAAATGTGCTGTGCCGCCTTGAACATACAACCTTGAGAAAGGTTACCGCTAATACCGCCATTTATTACGATCCGGACCCACAAAATACAGTCATTCCCGAGGATCAAGAGTTTGTTAATGTTTATTATGAAATGCCCGATTTTGATCCGACTAGGATTTCTCCTTGGTTGTTGCGTATCGAATTGGACAGAAAAAGGATGACTGGTGAGATTTTTTTGTTTATTTTTTTGTTCGATCTAATTTGCGCTTTGTTCAGATAAAAAATTAACGATGGAGCAGATCGCTGAGAAGATCAATGCCGGTTTTGGGGACGATTTAAATTGCATTTTCAATGATGACAATGCCGAGAAGCTAGTCTTGCGAATTCGAATCATGAACAGTGATGATGGCAAATTCGGGGAGGGGGCCGATGAAGATGTGGACAAAATGGACGATGATATGTTCTTGCGTTGCATTGAGGCCAACATGTTGAGTGATATGACTTTACAGGTATTATTTAAGATGAAGTAATGTCTTAAATTTTCTGATCGTTTTTTCCGTAGGGTATTGAAGCTATTTCCAAAGTTTATATGCATTTGCCGCAAACTGACAGTAAAAAACGCATAGTGGTCACTGAAACTGGTGAATTTAAGGCGATTGCCGAATGGTTGCTAGAAACTGATGGTACCAGTTTAATGAAGGTATTATCTGAACGAGATGTGGACCCGGTTCGAACATTTTCCAACGATATCTGTGAAATTTTTTCGGTATGTCCTCACATTTATTTATTTACACCATTTTACAACAAATTTTTATGCTAGGTGTTGGGAATTGAAGCTGTAAGAAAGTCGGTTGAAAAAGAAATGAACGCCGTATTGCAATTCTACGGCCTTTACGTAAATTATCGACATTTGGCTTTATTGTGCGACGTGATGACCGCCAAAGGACATCTTATGGCCATCACCCGTCACGGCATTAACAGGCAGGATACCGGCGCACTCATGAGATGTTCGTTTGAAGAAACCGTCGATGTTTTGATGGACGCTGCTTCACACGCGGAAGTAGATCCGATGCGTGGAGTGTCCGAAAATATAATCATGGGACAGTTGCCCAGAATGGGGACCGGTTGTTTCGATCTGTTATTAGATGCTGAAAAATGCAAAATGGGAATACCGATACCGCAAGCGCACGGTGGAGATTTGTTGACATCAGGCATGTTCTTTGGATCTGCTCCCACTCCGAGCATGAGTCCTGGTGGCGCTATGACGCCTTGGATTCAAGGGGCCACACCTTATGTTGGAAGCGCTTGGTCACCACAAAGTAATACGAATTTGTTTGTTGATTGCAAATTTTTAATTTACTGTTTTATTTGCAGATCCTATGGGTATGACTCCTGGTGGTCCTGCATTTTCACCTTCGGCAGCGTCTGATGCTTCGGGAATGTCTCCGGGGTATGGAGCGTGGTCTCCAACACCACAGTCTCCAGCTATGTCGCCTTATATACCATCACCTGGTGCTACATCGCCATCTTATAGTCCTTCAAGTCCTGCTTATCAAGCAATTTCTTCACCATCGATAGCACCGGTATCGCCAAGGTATTCACCAAATTCGCCAGGATATTCTCCCACCAGTCCAAATTACAGTCCAACGAGTCCAAGTTATTCACCCACCAGTCCAAGTTACAGTCCCACATCTCCTTCATATTCTCCTACGAGTCCGAGTTATTCTCCAACTTCTCCTAGTTATTCTCCCACTTCACCATCATATTCACCCACGTCGCCTTCATACAGCCCCACATCTCCAAGTTATTCACCAACTTCCCCAAGTTACTCGCCGACATCTCCAAGCTATTCGCCAACATCCCCGAGCTATTCGCCCACATCTCCTAGTTATTCACCGACGTCGCCTTCATACAGTCCCACTTCGCCTAGTTATTCCCCAACTTCGCCTAGTTATTCACCCACTTCGCCGAGTTACTCCCCAACCTCGCCGAGTTATTCGCCTTCATCACCAAGATATTCACCTGCATCTCCCAGTTATTCACCAACTTCTCCTAGTTATTCGCCATCATCTCCACAATATTCACCTGCTTCGCCTAGTTATTCACCTTCCTCACCGAAATATTCTCCCTCATCGCCGAGTTATTCCCCGACTTCGCCGTCGTTTGCTGGCGGGAGCCCACAATATTCACCCACGTCTCCAAGTTATTCGCCCACGTCACCAAGTTACTCGCCATCTTCACCACAGCACACACCGGCGGCTAGCTCGAGATATTCGCCTTCTTCTCCAAATTATTCGCCCACATCTCCGAGTTATTCACCGACCTCACCACAATATTCACCTAATGCGAGTACAAAATATTCTCCCACCTCACCGACATACACGCCGACTTCGCCAAGTTATTCACCTGCGAGTCCGGCGTATTCCCCACAGCCCCCCAGATATTCGCCATCATCACCAAGTTATTCACCGACTAGTCCCGAAGGCGATCAGGATTAAGTTTTTCTATTTAATCTATATTCACATTATTATGAATTTATTAAGTTTGGTGGTTTTGTTTCTTTTTTTTATAAAACTATTAGAAGAAAAATTTTGTGAAAAGACTGTAAATTTTAAACGTAATTATCCAAATGATTTTATTTAGTTTTATGAATATGATTTATGATTATGATTTATGATTATTTTATATTATTCCTGTGTGTATGTGTGCGTTAGTAAGTAAGGATTCAGATTTTTGTAAAAATGTTATAAAATTTAATGTTCTTTAATAATAAATTATATAACACAATCATTAAATTATTTTCAAGTTTAGTAACCTGAAGACCGCCATGTGTTGAGTTACATATCTAGGTTATGTTCTTCAGTCTATCAATTCTATACGGTGCGGCAATCTCGTAATTATTAAAGAATCATCAAAATGGGCAAAAGAAAAGCCGGTTTTAGAAGAAACAGAAACGCACTAGCGAGAAATGTATGATTCGAGCATCACAGACTTCGAGTAAATTAATTAATTTAAATTGCAGGCTTCTGGGGATACAAGGAAATCGTATGAAGACATTGTAAGGGAAAATGAAATGTTTGAAAAATACTATAAGGTACTCATATCAGAATTCAGTAATGGCAATAGTGTAACGTTTTATTTGTAGATTCAAAATATTTGCAAAGAAGATGAGTGGTCAGACTTCTTACAAACTTTGAAAACAGACTTGCCGGCCACATTTCGCATAACCGGATCGAAAGGAGAGGCTAAAAAAATGTTGGTCATTGTGAAAGGGCATTTTCTAGCCGACTGCTTTTTACAAAATACTGATGAAAAGCCACCAATTTACCCTCTACCATGGTATTGAATTTATGATTATTTATATTTATTTATTGCATTTGACTGTTTAGGTATCCTGATAATTTAGCTTGGCAGATGGAACTAACACGAAAGGATATAAGAGGAAACGAATCTTATTACAAATGGCATAATTTTTTAGTGACCGAAACTGAAAATGGTTCTATTTCAAGACAAGAAACTGTCAGTATGATTCCTCCTCTGTTATTAGATGTTCAACCACACCACAAAGTATGTATTAATTAATGAATTGTTTCACTTATTTATTTTATTTGGGTAGGTTTTAGATATGTGCGCAGCTCCCGGTTCAAAAACGGCGCAGATAATCGAAATGCTTCATGCGGATGAGCAAAACCTTCCCACAGGATATCTAGTTGCTAATGATGTGGATAACAGACGTTGCTACATGCTGGTTCATCAAGCCAAACGTTTGAGTTCACCGTGCGTTGCTGTAGTTAATCACGACAGCGCCATATTACCCAATTTTAAAACCGTTCTCCCTGACGGTTCTACAGAACAAGTAAACTGAATGCATTAAAAATTATAAAATATAGAAATGTTTTTTCAGATTCCATTTGATAGAATATTATGCGATGTACCATGTTCTGGTGATGGTACCATGAGGAAGAATCCAGATATTTGGATGAAATGGACTCCTGCCAATGGATTAAATCAACACGGGTATGATGACTAAAGTTTGAGGTTATGTAACGATTTTGAATTGTTTCAGGATTCAATCAAGGATTTTGAGAAGGGGTATTGAATTATTGGCAGTGGGTGGCCGATTAGTGTATTCAACTTGCTCTTTAAATCCGTTGGAAAATGAAGCTGTGATTCATAGACTTTTAAATGAAACCAATGGCGCTGTTCAGTTGGTTGACGTTAGTAATTCATTGCCTGGATTAAAAAGCACACCAGGTATTTATTGCTGTTCATTAATCCCCCCATAATTGAAATTTTGTTTGAAGTTTTAATGTTTTATGTTGGCAGTAAAAGTTTTTAATATAGGTTATGTTACTAAATTTGTATTTTGCAGGTGTGGAAACTTGGATTGTAAGCAGCCGGAGTTTGGACGTTTACAACTCATTCGATGAAATTGACGAACGATGGAACACAACCATCAGGCCACAGATGTTCCCTCCAAAGCCGGAAGACCGGGAAAAATTTCATTTAAACAGATGGTAAACTTTACCGTCCATTATGTCACATATTACAATGAATATTTCAGTGTGCGAATCCTGCCGCATCAACAAAACACTGGCGCATTTTTTGTGGCAGTCTTAGAAAAAGTAAAACCCCTGAATGCAAAGGAACATTTCTTGAAGGCAATAGAAGCTCTGCACTGCACACAACGAGAACCAAAAACCGAAGCAGATTCAAAACAGAGGAAAAAAAGGAAACTGGAAGGTTGCTACAAAGAAGATCCCTTTGTGTTCTTCACCGACGAGGAGAAAGTGTGGCCTGGAATCAGTGGCTTCTTCAATATTTCAGACGAATTTGACGCAACCTGTTTGTTGACCCGCTGTCTTGGAGGGAAGAAGAAAAATATTTATTTTGCTTCAAAATCTATGCGGGATTTAGTGGTCCAAAACCAGCACATTTTTAAATTCATTAATACGGGAGTTAGGACATTTGTGCGATCGGATAACAAGAGGTCTCCATGTGCTTTCAGGTAATAAGTGCGTTGTTCTGAATGTCAATTGACAGATTCATTTTTAGATTGGCTCAAGAGGGACTTGAGAGTTTGGCGAATTTTATTCAAGGCAGGAAAGTAACCATTCCAAAAGAAGATTTAGTTGTGCTTCTTTTAAGTGATAATCCCCAACAAGCTCCCAGGACCACGGCATTGTCAGAAAGCGTTCAGAAACAAGTGGAAAATATGTGTAAGTACAGGGTGGCCATAAACATCTGTTGGAATAATTAATGCTGACCTAAATTATTCTTATTTTTAAAGCTCCAGGCAGCTGTGTTTTAATCTACAAAAATGCAGATGACGGCAGTGATACGCCGTTAACACTCAACATAAGCGGCTGGAGAGGCACCCATTCACTTCGCTGTTTCATTTCGCATTCAGGGATCGTACATTTACTGCGATTATTAGGAGAAGATACTTCGAAGTTCGGTGAGAATTGTTATTTGATTTAGATAATTTTCTGAGTTTAATTTTCTGCAGACGTGAACAAGTTTAAAAAAGGAGCGGGTCAAAAAGAAGAAGTTGTGAAAGAGGAAGTTGTGAAAGAGGTAGTTGTGAAAAAGGAAGTTGTGAAAGAGGAAGTTGTGAAAGAGGAAGTTGTGGAAGAGGTAGTTGTGAAAAAGGAAGTTGTGAAAGAGGTAGTTGTGAAAAAGGAAGTTGTGAAAAAGGAAGTTGTGAAAGAGGAAAAAAACGAATGACATAATCCATAAGTTTTGTAGCTTTTATTTGATTTTGATCGAAGATGTTGAAAATTTTTAAAGTTATTTTGATACAGCAGTATTTTTAAGCTCTTTGTGGACGAACATTATTTGGGCTGAATTTCATTCAGTTAAATTTAATATCATGAAACATGTGAAACTAAACGGACTATACATCATAATGTGGACAAAACGCTGCAATTTGTACATATCACATGAATTTTTGTTGATTTTATTAACCTGTGCAGAAAATTTTAAATAATTGTTAACAATTTTGCACACAATTTTGCAGCATTTACATTTCATATTTAGGAATTTGAAAGCAGTAAAAAGCAGAAAGTTTTTTTTAAGTAATCCTTTGCCAAATGTGATTAATAATTACTTAATTCTAAGAATTGTTTTGTGCTACAGTCGAATTGTGTATTTGAAATTAAATTTTTCAAGTTTAATTCTACTGCTATTATTGCTTCAACCGATGAATCTAATCTTACATAACTAACCTCTCACATTTTTGAAAATAAGTCGTGGGGTGTATGGTGTGTTTTTTAATTCCAGAAACGATTAGGTGATGAAAAAAATTTTTTTTTTTACTTTGTTGGTAGTAATACCATAACCTATACAATTTTGACAGAATCGCTTAAATATTACAGAATATTGAAGATAAAGTTTTCCTTGGAAGTTTCTTCAAAAATTGCTTCCTTTGACAGAACTGTTTTGTGCTATATTTTCTAATTTTACATTACTAACATTACTGTCAACATAAAGTAAAAAAAAATTTTTCAAAGCCTAATCGTTTCTGGAATTAAGAAACATGTCAAAATATAAATACCAACTTTGGACGAAATTTACAATAAGTGGATTTAAGCTTGAATTTTGACTTGCTTGGGGCTGTGCTTGATCCTTGTATTTTTACCACAAGCCTTGTCTCCCATCAAGTGGTTCCTCCAACTGAACTCGCCGTCCTCCAAATTGGCGTGGCACAGTGGGCATCGATTGCAACCTTCGGCCACTTCTAAACACGAATGGTTTTTAAATCATTTTCGATGATTGAAAATTTACCTATGCATTCAGCGACGTGTTGTGCGAAACCACTCAATTTTACAGCTTCCGTGCACTGTGAGCATTGCGTGTAATTATCACGTTGGTCACATTCCATAACTAAATGGTCGGTTAGGGCGGCGACCTCAACGACTTGGCTGCATTCAAGACACCTCACCAACATTGGACACGATCGCCAATAATGTGAATTCATGGACCTGCTGATCGAGAATATTTCTCTCTCGGACTGATGGCAGAAGAGACATTGCCTGCAAGATGAATATTTCCACGAAAAACTTTAACGTAAGTAATTTTATTGTTTACTTGTTGCCCTCTTCCGGTTGCGAGTTATTGGTAGGGGTCGAAATTCCACTCGCCGAGCTCGTACTTTCAACTTTATTTTGGCCGTTGATGTGACCTCCGCTGGCGCTCTTCGACAGTGAATAGTTCTGATTGCCGCCATTTTTGTTATTTACGTCGTTTTTCATTCCTGGTAAATTGGACGAACTTTTCGACTTATTGATCCCATTTTTTTCTTCAACTGCCGGTTCGGGACTGAAACAGTCGGGATTTGTCGCGGTGGAACACTGCTGAATCAGTCGACTTCTTTCCAGCATTTCATGCTTCCGAAGCTTATCGATTTTATCAAATTCGTGAAAAAGTTGCCGATAAAGCAGATTTCTTCTTGTAATGTCGTCGTCCGGTGGCAACTGTTTTCTTACCAGGCGAGAATTCACCTTGTAAATTAGCACCAAAATTCGTTCTGCCACTTTTCGGACAGCCTCGGCTGGGTGGTGCAGGCCACTGATTCCAAATTCCGACAGTGTCCTGCAAGTCAAGCCACTGAAAACAAATTGTGAGAATTTTTTGTTGCAAGTAACCAATCCCGTTTTTTTTGGCGCTCAGTGTACCTCTGTTTATCGGTTGAGATTCCGTAATTTATTATTAATTGCTCGACCATTTCCGCTCTACTGAGTGCCAACCTAGGATGGGTGCTGCTGTTTAAGGGTCTGCTTAAATGCGAGGGAATTAGATTTAATTCCCTGAAAGGGCAAAATTGGATTAAAATTGTTTTTTATTTTGTACAACTTTTGAAATGATTTTCTTACCTTACATTCTTGCAGTCTGCCATTGTTAGAATAGTATGCACAGCCATGTGATGAATTCTTGGGCTTGTATCGCCCGATTTTGTTAGTAATTCCGGCAGTAACCTATCAACACTTCTCGCAACCTCAGCAGATGATACCCTAAATTAAAATAAATTTAATAAATGAAACAAAAATTGAATACAAACCTTCCTGGCACGAACTGCACAAAAAATAAGCGTATAACTTCATTTGCTAAACTGTACACTGAAAAAACCTTGTCCCTTAACGCTCTATGTAACAGAAAAATAGCCGCCCTTCCTGTTTTATTGGCGGTATGGACCCTTGCATTATCATAAGTAACCAGTTCATCTTTCAGTCGATTCAAACCTTCCTCTTTATCGGAGTACTGCTTCGAATAAAATTTCTCCACTAAATCACACCCAAAAACCACAATGGGCAATGCAGCCTGTTTTTTCTCCCTTTCGGTTAGTTTCGAGCTGGTTTTGTAGTCGTTGTCCATCTGACATTCTCGCAGAAATTCGTTGGTTTGTGAACTGAAACAGTTTTTATTTTGCGGCATTTTTAAATTTAAATCTGTAGGCCAAGCAATAAAGCATTTTTTCATAACATAAATACGACCTGAAAACCGACTGTGCGATTTTGTCAGACAGTTAGTAGATGAATTCTGCATAATTTCCAACTCGAGAGTCATAATTTTTAATTTCTTATAAACAATTTTCAACACAAAATCGCGTTTTTTTTTAGTTTCTTGCTTGTAAAATGGAAACTAATGAAGCAATCTTAATGATATCAATGGACGAATTGTAGAGAATTAAATTCCGAAGAGAATGAGAGGTCGAATGGCCCGATTCGATAATTAGAACCGGAGAAAAGCCGGAAAATTTAATGTTTTCTTAAAAATTTTTGGGGATTTTTGTAGTTTGCAGGTTTAGTTACATTCAATTTGAGGTTATCCGTTATAATTTTCAAATGAACTTACTGCCTCAACGCAGGTAACGGCTTTTCTTCATATTGTTCGTAACTGGATTTGATGGCCCCGGCAGATTTATTTCGTCGCCTAAACGAACCTCTTGTTTGCAGATTGGTGGGACTGCCAGTGTTTGGAGAAACCGTTTTTATGGGACTTTGATGTTTCGGATTGTGCAGAGGGGAAACTGAACCTTGATGAACATGGGGCCTGTTCGGTGAGTTTGCCCGTTTCTCTGCAGGGATTTTTAAAAGCGTCGGGGAGAGGACCTTGTTACAATCAGCCTCCTCGATGCACTCGTCATTTTTTCGACAGATCTGTAAACCCGATTTCTTTATTCGATCGACTGGTTGAATTTAACTTACGCCATTAGTTTCGAGGAGTTGATCGATGCACAATTGCTGATAACTTTCCAGACGAAATTCGTCCATTTGGGTTTTTTTGTGACGTGCCCTTTCGTAATCTTCCAATTCGATCGCGTGTCGCTTCTCCAATTCGTATTTACCTAATCGTTCGCCTGCGGTCTGCAAGCTTTGCATGGCCTGTTTCAATTTTCGCGCATATTCAAAACGTTCACCTGAATTAATCGCATTTAAGTTTGCTGAAATAAGGATATCGAGTACTTATCACAGCCAAGTGCTTTTTGAGCTCCATTTCTCTGATTATTTTGGCCGCGTCTGTGTCGACGTACATCTCGAACGCCAAATCGTCGTACGGAGAGCTATATTCCGGGTCATTAATAATTAAGTTAAGTTTATCTAAAGCACTTTCATTGGTTGATGGACGATTTTCCTCTTCCATTCCCAAAATGTTAATAGCAATTAAACTAATCTGGAAAAATCTAATTTTTTAATGTTTCATTGTACACTAAGAGAAATAGATTGCTACAAATAGATATTAGTGATTATTATTGCTTATATATTTACATTTACCTTAATCAATTGTGCTTTGTTAGCATTAATGTATTATTTTATTTAGATAGTTATTGTGAATTTAAACATGGAAGATTGTTGTCTTAAAAATGATTATGCAAATATAATTTGTTACTAATCTTTACAAAATAAAGATATTTAAAAATTTCATCCCAAATATATTTTTAACAACCTGTAGTATTTGGTTCAACAATGTTAGATAACAAAAATTAAAATATGTTCTATTACAGCCAGCTATAATCTCTTGTTAAGTCGATCTTGCAAGATATTTAAATTAATAATCTATGCTATAGGGTTTAGCAGTCCTGCATAATAATGCTTAAAATGTGATATATTACGCTCAGTAAAAATTTCAGTATTCAGTTAACATTCTTGGTAGTGCTAAATTAAATATATGATTATTACAATACCAATATATTTAAAACAGCAATATATTTCCTAATATATAAATATTGCACCTTTAAGATTCCAAATTGCTGTCCATATATGAAATATAAATTATATTTAAGTTAATCATAATTATATTATTTTTGACTATCTATTTCTCTCAGTGTAAACAATTTAAATACCTGATCGTTAATATTGTACGCATTGTTGTGGTTCTTCCCTATGTTGAACTTGAGGAACGAAGCGACACACCTGGGAACGTTAACAGACTTCAATTCTCGACTTTTAAAACCCGTACTTTGGTTATCCGATAACGTTATGTAGCCTACGTAGTCCCAATTAATGCTTGCAACTTCCGTTACTGTGTTGGTGTCGTCGTTGCTTGCGAACAGTTCAATTTTGGATGCTGAAACCGCAAATTGAGATTGAATCGAAAATTAATTTTACGTACGAATTAAATACTGGTGGGCCAGAACTTGAATTTTGTGCAAGGAACACCTCTTTTGTAATTGGAGCACCAGCTGCTGGGGATAGTCGCAATTTTTCGCCGACTGCCATCCTTTCACGGTCGGACCGTGAGCGTTCAGTTCGACGGCCTTACACTTCAAATCCTCACCTGCGATCATTAATAATGAATCCGAATTTTTTAAATAATTTGCAACGTACTTGCGGCAAAGAGCACTGTAAATTCAATTTTTTTGGGCATTTTAAAAAATATAACCAAGGCCAATGTTTCACTAATTTAATTGTTTATCCCATTGTTAATTATGTTGGCATCGATCACTTTATTTTAATCTTGCACATGGTGTTTCAGTGGCTTATTTTGTTTTCAGTGGTATTGATTTTCCCTGTCTGGTTATGTTTTTCAGGCAGGTAGTACACAGTTTACATTTCAGATTCAGATTTCAGCGGAAATTTCCTTCTAAGAAAATGCGCAATTGGAAAATTTTATGTCTTGTTTGTTTGATTTCATCACATTGTTGAATTTAATTAGCTAAGAAAGAAAATGTTGCGCAACAACGAATATTAAATGGAAATATCAATAAAAGCGTAAAAACTTTCCCAAGGGTAATCGCTACCATACATTTTTAATGGTTTTCTATAAAAATACTGTTTTCTGAACTTTTTATTTCTTTGAAATCGCAAAAAGTGATGAAATTATACCGACCGTCTGAAAACTGAACATACCGGGCTTTTACTTTAACATTGAACATACGATGTAAATATCCCTATGTTCAATTTAATTTTTTTTTTCAATCAGTCAATGTTCTGCAATCAAGCATACTCTACACATCAATTTACTTTAGGTTATGTGTTATTAAATTGTAATGACCAGACATTAAAATAGTAAAACAATTTATTTAAAATAAATAAATGAAAATGGAAATGGAAAATTTAAATTTTTAAATTTTCATTTTCCATTTTGTTTTCCATGTCCATTTATCTTTTCCATTTTCCATTTATTTTCTTTTAAATAAATCGTTTTACTGTTTTAACGTCTGACCATTACAATTTAATAATACATAACCTAAAAGTTGACGTGTGAGAGTATGCAATCAGCACAATTGTCGCACTCATTTTTTAATGAAACTTTGGGACAGGAGTTGTTGAAATTTATGGTTGGGGTAATCAGTGAATTCAAACCTTAAAAATATAGTTTCTCTATTTGTTATTAAAACAATTTTTAATTACTAAAATTCTGCTGTAAAACTAAGTAACAATCGTGTCTGAACAGTTTACAGAAAATGTTAATCATACTTATAGTCCATTTTTAAATCAGAAGGAACGTTTTTGTTTCATTTGGGTTGGTAGTAATGAGTGTTCAATGTAAGATTAACTGTCAGATGTAAAATGCCAATATTACTGCATTATTACCAACATAAACTGAAAAAATATATATTTCCGCTGTCTAACGCTCTTCCTGGTTTCAAAACGGATTGTGGGTTTGCTGGATTTCACCACTAAGTATGCGGCTATTACAATAGGTATATCACAGCAAAAACACACTTCGCGAGCAAATAATAATTAGATCACAACACAATTTTTTTAAACTATTTATGCATTAATTTATCGTAAGTTTCATTAAAGGCACTGTTATTGTCGTATTCGTCGAACGGCATCGACTCGTAAATATTTTCATTGTTAGTTCGGTTCCTCAGGTTGCAATTCCGTTTGAGAACGTACCTAAAAAACAACGATAATCAGCAAAAGTCTTAATTTAATTTTTGATTAAATAAACTTGCAGGCATTGCAACAATATTAAAAACTGTTAATGAGAAGCGTTTACGTGAATTGTTTCTGTTATGAACGTAAAAATGTTTTTGGTCAATCGTAACACTTTAACATACCGTAATTATTATCGAGAAGAACAATTAACAATTAATTAACTCTTTTGTATCTATCATCACGGTCATCAGAAAAATTCTGTAATGAGAAACGAAAAAATAGGAAAGCCGAAATTAATGGGTCATTTCAGTGAGTCAGGTTTGGCGGCAAAATTCAAATTTAAAAAAAAATTAATACATACTTGAATATCAGCCATCCGATCGGAACCATCAACAGGAGTACCAATAACGGCACGAAATACCCTGCTGTGCCTTTTTCTTCGGGCAATGAAACAGCGCTGGGCAACGTAACCATTCGGCCGTAATGGAAGGCCACCGTCAGTTCTGAACCATCATTCTCTTTCACGATTATCACGAATGTAATGCAGTATTCTATGCCGGGCGTCAAAATTTTGTTTGTGAACGTGCCATTTAAAAACGACAACAAACTGCTGTTTTTTCCATCCCCTATGGTGATGTTCCGGGCGGTGAAATTTAATTCCTGAAAAAATAACGTTAAAATATAAAGCTTGAGGGTTTTACGCAGGGGAATTTTTAGGTTGGCAACACAAATTTTAAATTTGAGGGGTAAATTTGAATTTACGGCATTAAGAATGAATGCTTGAAATTAGGGAAATTATGGTAGTCACATGCGGAGTCTTGCTCCGCACGACTATGTTAGGATCCACATTTTCATAAAGTTACATTTTTTTTCCATTTTCTTGTTTTCAAATGATCACAACAAGGGTTGAATCTTAAAAGTCGGTTTTCCTAGGTAAAACCATGCAAATTTCAGTGTACATTTTCATAAAGTGTACTCTTTTTTTTCCTTTTTTTTTTCTTCTTTTTTTTCGACTTATGTTAGGATCCACATTTTCATAAAGTCAGGTAAAAAAATTTTCCATTTTCTCGTTTTCAAATGATTACAACAAGGGTTGAATCTTAAGAGACGGTTTTCCTAGGTAAAACCATGCAAATTGCAGTGCACATTTTTATAAAGTGTGCTCAGGTAAAAAAATTATCCCTTCTCTTGCTGCTTTGTAAAGTGGCTAGCCGCTTCATATTGCGGCGGATTCTACAATATGGCTGCGACATGTACACCAAAGTTTAAGTTAAAGTTTAAGTTAAAATTAGCTTGTTCAATGGTCCACAAGAGAACCAGTAAAATAAAAAGTTTTCAGTATTTATTTTGTACAATATCTAGGAAAATTATTAAAATTTTGTGTTGTAGGTAGTATTCATTAAAGTTGTTTGAAAATTTTTCTGCTCAAAACTTTTTTTTTAATGTTTATGGCATAACAACTTAATAATACACTTGGAAAGGCTATAATTTATTACCAATTTTAACTTAAAATTTCAAAAGAATATAGAATTTTCTTTTGCGGAGTCACACTCCGCAGCGACTACTAATGTCCCAAAAAAGGTGCGACTACTGGAAGGTTAAAAATTAAAGTTTTTCGTTGCTATCGTGGGCTCTGTTAATTAAAATAGAAAAGAGTGTTAATTTACCTCAAGCACAGATGCAATCCAAGTATTGCCAAAATTTTTGCACAAGTTTTTAGAGATGGGAAGGTTCAGAATGTCCTGTGGAACGGTTTTCTCTGTATCATAGTCTTGTACAATTGAAATTACGATGTAATGGGCATTTTCTCGTACCGTCGGAATATTAAATACCAATGATGTATTCCTAGCCTCTATAAAAGTTGGTTCGTTGTCTTTAAGATTGGTTGAGTGAATTTTCACCACCGACACTGGGGCAACACTGGAGTATTTATCATTGAATGCTCGGACTGATAGGTTGTAGCTAGCTCCATAAGGAATATAATTCATCTGAAAGGGTTTAATTTTAAATGAATGTTATAAATTAATTGAGCAACTTACCTTGTGAGAATATTTAGGTAAATATGTATCTGGAGTGACCTTAAGTAATTCACGGATATCCTCATTGACATCAATGTATTCAGAAGCGTATGCATCGCTCAATATAACTTCAAATGCTTTGATTGTTCCATTTTGATCGTAGGGATGCAACCAAGTTACCTGAACGAGGCAATAGCGGGATAATGTGTCACAATCAGACACACTGTGACTAATATTTGCGGGAATTCCCGGAACTAAAAAAAAAACAATTGCACTATAGTATATTATTATACAAGTTTTATAAGACGATCTTATAAAACGAGTGTAATATACTATTTTTTCTACTTTGGTGCTCTTAGTTTTATGAAAAGTTGAAAATTCTGCTTTCTAAATATTCTAGGGATTTTTAGGATTAGGTACTGGTTGTGTTGGTATTTGTCATGTGTCATATGTCAACTAAAACTTCAAACTTAAAATCTCGAGTTTGATATTTTTGTGTAACAGTCATGGAAGAATTAAGTTGTACACTTGGTTTGACCTTGACAGGAGCTCGCTAGAGATGCCGGACGCCGGCCATTGTGCTATTACAGTAATACCAACGTAATACGTATTAAAAAAGAAAACCAAAAGCCGTTTCACAAAAAGTTCCTTTGTGACACTACTTTTAGTTTCACAAAGACTCACTTATGACACCAAAGTAGAAAAATATATTTAAGCTTATTAGATATAGACCTCTTTCTATTGTTTTGGCCTGAACATTAACAGGCTCGCCATATTTATAAGTGTTATCATTTTTGAATGCCACTTGAACGGTGTAATTATAGTCAGGCATGAGTTTGCTGATGTGAATGCAATATTTATTGCTCCATTGTCGACATAATTTGATCTCGAACGTATCGGTCCTACAGCTGTTGTACAACAAAGGATGGCAATATTCGGCTTTGATTTGCTTTGGCACTCCTAATGATGGTTCCGGTAGTTCATATCTGATTGATACTGATTGGCGATCGGTCGAATAAACTTCCACATTTTTTAGTTTCGGTGCAACTAAATTGATTAATTAATAATTTGGAAATATAGCTATTTGTGTACTTACTGCCTGGAAGTGTCGTAAAATTATACAAGGACTTCAGTATCGAGCTATTTTTCGCAGGCTTATACTTCCGTGCTGTGGTTATCACCAATTCATAGTTTGTAAATGGCTCCAAGTCCGCAATTTTGTAAGAAGTACCGGAATCTTGCAGTTGTTTCACAAATTTAATTTCATGATTGGTTACGTTTACGGTGTAAACTAAAGGGCCGTAATTAGTTTCATTGCATTTCACGCTATCCCATTGCAATGTGGCAATCGTGGCCTCCGCTTGTATGCGAACGTTCTTCGGAAGTTCTTCCTCAATGGGTGTTTCTAGTGACGACAAATTGTGAAATTTACTTTGGAAAATTGGAAACTATTTTATTGTCTTACCTGTTGGCAAAGTAAATGCTTCCTTTATTTGTTGTCGATTGTTCAAAACATCCAACAATGTGATATTGTAATAAGTGTACGGCACTAGATTGTCCATTATGACTAAATTGTTTTTGGTGATGATGAAGCCCTGAGATTTCCTCCTTTCCTTGTCCACGTAAGTTAAATTGCTTTTATTAATATAATTGCATCGATCCTTGCCCTAAAAAAAAACGTCATTAAAACTGCTGTAGTGTTTGTAAGTGAAATTCGTACTTCATATTTTATTAAATAATACTGTTTTTCTGTGGGAGACAATTTCAGATGAATTGAAGTTGCCGTTTGATTAATGTCACGAACTGTAAAATCTGAAAATTTTTAATTGATTAAGATTATTAAAAATACTGTTCCTTCAATAAAAATTCCAATTAGAATGTGATTTTAATCTCAAGTTGGCAACGCTCATTAAATGCGTGTTGCCAACTTAATATTCCAATTGAAATTTTTTATTGAACGCGCAATGAGTTTAATCACTTTCTCCTGCTGAAAAATGCTCTGGAGATGGCCGCCAGTTGTGAAATTGTAAGGCTTGGCATGATACGCGAGGTTTTTCCTGTTCTATTAAATCCATGGTCAAATTTTTTATTGAAAGTCTCGAAATTTTAATTTCTGAAACAAAAAGCGTTAAACTCGCACCACAAGCGTCATTTAAGTGTACCGTTTTCGTGGCAAATTCTCGGGTCACTGATTGCCCAAAATCCCATGTTGCCGGTCATATTATCCGTCAATTTGGTTTGTACAAATATTTTGATTTCATCGTCTGTTAAATTTTGATGGGTCAATTTTATTTCCTTCCATTGTAGATTTTCAGTTGTCTAAAAAATAACAATTCTACAGTGCTGCTACTTGCACTTGCACTTGCAACTTGTTACATTGCATTGGTGTCACTGTAATTTAATTCATAAAACATGAGCTTACATTATCCGATTTGAACTCCTTTAAAATGGCCATGGTTTTATTTTTTTCTAGAAAATAAAAAGTCATGCTGCATTTCGTACAAACGCTTATGTGCATGGAAGCGCACAGTTTTGTACTTCTGACCGCTATTGGAGGGCCTAATTGTGTCGCTTTTGCTTCTCGAGTAAACATATATTCAACTGAAACATGAAATTGAATTATTAGCTTAATTTAATGTGGGTTTATTTGTTTATAAAAAAAAATCCGGTTGATTTAATTAAAATGAATTTTTAAGACCTTGTTGACCTTTTGCAACTTTTTATGGGGCAGTTTCTTAAATAATAAAAACTTGTAGTAACGTTAGTGACTTTGTTTTTATCAATTCGGCGAAGATAAATGTAAAAAGCAATTAAATAGTATATTATGCAATGAGCATTGAATGATTGCTATTAAGACACGAGTATGAGAATTACGACACGAGCCGTAGGTGAGTGTCGTAATGAATACGAGTATATGAAAAATTTGTATCTTAATGGATATCATTAAGGTACAAGTAGTAAATGTCTAATAAATCGATTAAAGTATGGGCGTAGGCAAACAAATTTAAAATATTTTTTAGTTGAGCCTTTCAATTTAGATTAGATAAATTGAGAAATAATTATCTTTATGATTGAATACTTACGATTGTGAATTTTCCACAAGGAATTTTGATGCATGCTTCGCTTGAAAAAATACACCGGTTTCCAAGGCTTGTCATCAACATAGCTAAGCAAAGTCACATTCTTATAGACTTGATTCAACTGGAAATTTCCGTTTTCATTTGCTATCAGTATAAAGTTTTTCCACTCATCAGCCGAGAGAAGTAACATGTCACTCTAAAGATTACAAACAATTATAAAAACATTTTCTTTCATTGCTTGAAAATTGCACCTTGTACAGTTTCAACGATGCATCGGCCAATGAAAAATTTTTTGGGATGTGATTGTATTTTCCAACATAAATTTCCTTGTTGTTTGTGCCCCCTATATTGATATAGTAACAAGGGTAAGAGTGAGGATTCCAGCCTTCGCACAAAAATATTTCAGCTGCCCCCGATGTTCTTATCGAAATTCCCAGTCGGAAAGTCGATGGCACAACCAATCTTTTTTCTCCTTCATCGAACACAGTTGTAGCTAAAGCAACCGGAAAATCTACAATGAAATGTTTTTTAGGTCTGATGTAAAAGTGGGCGACTATAATTACCTTCCCACCTTGTGTCTAAAATAGAATCAAAATCATTTTTTAGGTTCCAACCGTCCATTTTCCAAAGCTTATCACAACTTTGTTTATGAGAAAATTTACAGTTGAAACTATTACCACCAACATCAGGTATGAAATGAGATTCTGCAAATTAGTAAATAAAAAATAATACATTTTTAAACTATTTGACAATTAAAATGACAGTTATTTTCTTCCATTTTGATTTTTTGTTTTACCCGTTATTAGAACGCTATGAAATTATGGTTTTATTTCATTTGTGTTGGTAGTAATTTAAACTGTCAGATGAAAAATGTCATTACTGCCAACATAAATTAAAAAAATTATTTCACCGCCTTCTAACACTCTTCCTGGTTAAAAAACGGATTTTAGTGAAACCGAATTTTTATAGAAGGAAAATTACCGATTTGTGGCAGCTGTTCTTTTAATTCAGGAATAGGGTAAATCCACGCAACAGCGGAATTGGTAACGTTTCCTTCGGCGACACATATTGGTTCAATTGAATCGTTATTTTTCCCAAGTAAAAATGTTAGATCGATCGGTCCACTGATCTCAGTTTGTTGCGAATAGTTGAACACGACCAGCAACAGGACGAGCAGTAAAATTTTCAGTCTCCTAAAATAAGATTAATTAATTATTTATAGACACGCTATGTTTAGTGCTGTTGTAGTCAAATTTCACTTTCATCGAATCGAAACGAGTTGCACAATTTTCGTCGAATTTCGGGCGCGAATCAAAAATTCGGAGGAACTCACTTTTCTTTCACCATTTTTTCGAAAGAGCGCATAAATAAGCATCGTTTTCACACTACATTGTTTTCGAGAGAGAATTTCAGACGCGTAGAAATTAAATATAGACCGCCTCGTATTCTTGTTTACCGCATATTAAGTAAGTCCTCTGTAGAGCGAGGAAAATGATCGAAACGAGTTTTGTTGCAGAACGAATCGACGTGGACGGGCCGCCGATTAATAATTAACTGTTTATCACAGTCCGAAACTTTCTCGCCGCTTCGGAACTCTCGCCGATTTTTTCGCGATTCATTTTTGCGCAGCTCGCTATTCTCTCCTACTTGGGGACGCAAGACAATGTGTGCTGTCTGTGATTTGTCCTTGATTCTACTCAGCATCTATTTTGCTGCGCGCAGACTGTATCAAATTAATCATGCGATCCCGTATTGCTCATTTCATGTTTTTTTATTAGCGAGAAAAAATGATAAGGAAACGGTTAAGCTTCTGTGACCTTCGCCGTTTGATTAGATATTTTGTTACTCTGTAGGAAATCCCGGTTGCGGTTGAGGCAAAAAGTGAGTTGGTTTATTTTGCTTCCAACGGGGAAAGTTGATTCGCACAAATGTAGACTTGTTTATAATTAGAATAATAATTGCGGTTCTGTAGCCAAAATCGCGAAGCAGTTCCATTACATCATCAGGAAAGTGTGACGTTTAGATCAGCAATTAAAACCATGACGTCTAAAACAGTGTTCTAAAAATTGCACCAATCGCATCAATAGAATACTTTCATCCTTTATGTTATTTTAACGGAAATCGATTAAGTTGGTACGACGTAATGACGTAATCACATGATTTTTGTTATACAGTAAATCCTCGATAAGACGAACGCCTCGTTAGCGCGAACAGACACTGTGGTCCCGGCTGGTTTTTTATCGTTTCTTATGGAATGTCGCTCGTTTAACACGAATTCTCGTTAACACGAACTACGAACTGAATTTTAGAACCTTGAAGTTAAAAATCTCTTTTAAGACGAGCAAATCGGTGTTGTGGAGAGACATAATATTTATTTCCAGTCGTCAGTAACGCTTTAACTGCGCAGTGTTTAACGTTTGGATAAAGAGTAGAAAGTTTACAAAGAGGCGACACTCAGAAAGAGAAACTAAATTTAGACAGGGATAGAAACTAATCTTATTTAAAAGGTCCATCGGACACTCTCGTTCTACTTCGTGCTTTTTCCGTGAAACTATTAATTCTATTTGCTACCTCAAAATTGCGGCCCTTTCAATTTGGCCTATGAGATGCATACTCTCGTGCACCTGCTATTATAACACGTCCACTGTGTAGCCATTCAGTTCAGTTCAGTTCGTTTTCCAAGTTATATTTTGTATTTTAATGTAATTTCATTATCAATCAAATAATTCAAAGTGTGAAAGTAGTGACTATTGTGTACCGCGCCGTTTTTGTATTCGTCTTCTTAATTGTTTTCGAAAAATTCAAAAACTCCAACACTATAATAAAATTCATCTTGTTAGAATTAGTTTGTTTCATTTTTTAACTAAATAACTAATTTCTTTACCCGTTTCATGCTTTAAAATGCTATATTGTGATTAATATTACACATTGTGCGATAAAATTGAACATCTGTGCATCTGCTACTCGGAATTAAGGGGACTGGAATTTCGAGGTCACGAGAAGTTGAGCCTAGACATCAAAGGAACCGACAGAAGTGTCCCTTCTGTAAGGTTTTCTATTCTGTGCTACTCATGCAATTTATGAGAATTGACAAATTATTTTAAAGGCCTATTTTGCCACGGGCGGTAAAACTTAACTCACCCTGTATACATAGTATTGTTACTATTGTATGCAATATTGCAGGTCGGTACTTAAGTCTTTTATAGTCTAAAGGTCGTAGGGATCGGAAATCGTAAGTAAAGGACTTATTGTTAGTCGAAATCGAAGCCTTATTTATAAAACCAAACAATTCTGAAACGCCACTGTCAATTGGTAATAAATTGATTACCTTTTAAAATATTGCTCTACGTTGTAAGTAAAAGGATTTAGAACGGTTTGGTTGACTCATAGCTGTAGGTTTGGATGGATTTAATTCACCTCTAAAATATAAAAACCACCATAATGTCAAATCTGCCAAAATATGGATTTAACGCGTTTTGCATGCTTGCTCCTCAAGTGAAGTAAGTGATTTTATCATTGCTCCGTATCATTTCCTTGATGGTTACGATTAGAAGACTGAGAAAATTCAGAATGATCTAAACTTATCTTCACACAAATTTATAAAACATGTTGGTGCCAGGTGATTAACGTTGGGTCCAGCTATCAGCCGTGTTTTAGTACAGTATTCAGCAATAAAGAAATATTTTCTGGAGTTTATTCCAAAGTACAGAAGTTCTTTAATCAAAACTAAATCGTCACGAATTCTTTTTGCCATTAAAGGCATTAAATTGTGGAGTAAAAACTCAACAAGAACTTGCGAGGCTACCTGAGAAGGAACAATTAATTTTTTTAAAACGTTGACTTATTAAATAAAGATATTCTTTGAAGAAAGACCGTCATATTAAATAATTTTGTTGCAAAAAGAAATTAAAAAAATGATTTAATTATCATAGTCATTTCATTTTGTTCTGTTTGTTTGTTTGTCAAGAATATTTTAAACAACCCAATAGTTTTTCATTTATTCAATGTTCTTTAAATCAAGAACCGAAATTAAAATAGCTAATTTTTGCCAATTTCCGGGCTGTGTTAAAAAGATACACGACTTCCCAGTGGGATACTTCGCAGCAGGGATACTTTAACAGCAATAATATTCGAATTGCTTTTAAAGCCAGATTTCATTTTCAAATAGCATATTTGAAATAACTTATAGCAAGAAGACTTTTTAAAAAACAAGCTTTTATTAAGATGTAGTAAAAATTTAAAACCAATTTTGATATTGACCTAAATGATTAAAAATAAAAGCTTGTTTTATTGAAAAAGTTATTTTACTATAAATTTTAATATTTATTATCTACATTAACTTAATAGGATGTAAATTCAACTCTAAGGTCATATTGGCTTTTTTATCCCACATTAATTAAAAAAAATAAGCTGTAGTGGTAATAACTTATAATAAGCTAAAACTGCAATTTTCTGTAAAAAAACACTGTGCATTAAGGAGTTAATCTTTTACTCGTTGTGTTTTAAATTAGTAACAATTATTAGTCTTCCGAAATCTGAACGGTATTTTTTCGAAGAAACAGTAGGTATAACCTTATTGTATATTCCAGGTAGTACATAAAATTCTAAGGGTAATAACTTCAGCTCACAATGAAAAAGGGAAAGACCGATATATTAAAAGAAATATTTATGAAATACATGACGTTATTTTACCAGTTAAAGAATTTCCAGTATTTTGTTTATGTTACTTGACAACACATTTTCTAGTTTTGACATCTGTCGCCAGTTTTATTTTAGTTTATAATGAGTTAAACTGTATTTTTTATGCTGTATTTTTTATTTAAACATTTAAAAATAATCTTCCGAATACCACTCGAGAGTGCGAATTAATTAGAAAATAATTCTCCAATTATTTTCTCAAACTTATTGCCATTTGGTAAGAAGTTTTCTAAAATCTGTCGAATTATTTTCAATTTATTCTCACTTGCTGGTGATATTACTTCTGATAACGTCATTTCTTTAACAAGAAACGCACTTTATATCAAAATGTTATGTTAAAAAAATGTGAAATTGAATTTAAAAATTAAGCTTAAATTGTAATTTTTTAATTAATTTAGCTGTGGGGTTAACGACGTGTAATGTTAATGGGATCTAATTTTTGGTTTGTTACTAAAAACTGAATTTCTATGCTAACTCGATTTTTTTGTAAGTAGATAGCATCATTATACGTTAGATGGAAAGCTAATTTCCAAAATATCAATTTGGCGTTTGGTCAAGTCATACATAACGCGGTCTAATTTTCTGTAAACAAAAAATTTGCCTTAAGGGGTTAATCTTTTACTCATTGTGTTTTAATTTATTAATAAATATTAGTCCTTTCGAATACGAAATTCAACATCTGTTCCGAGTTCTGAACAGAATTTTCTAGAATAAGTAATAAAATTTTATGACGTTTGACAATACAACCTTTCTTCAGACAGGTTATTTGGCCTAAAATTTTAACTACAGTCAGCTGCATTCCATTAACTGTTTGTTCGCATATTGTAACAAATTGACAAAAAATACAGTAACCGCAAAATTATTAAAAGAACGCGTACATTTCAAAATAAAGATTCTGATTATGGTGATATGGAAATAGATGATATTCCGGATGTGTCATTTGAATTTGAAACGGCTAAAAATGAATTTTTAAAAACGATTTACCATATAAATATAAATGACGTTGAAAAAAATACCAAGTAAATAAAATTGTTAAATTTAACGAATTCTTCTCACACATTATGATTTTATTTCACAAAATATCGCTCTAAATTTATTGAAGAAAGAAAAATTTCGCATCTGTTGAACAGATACAGGAACAGTTTTCATTGTTACACATAGACCTATTGTCCACTGCACTTAGCGTACTTATGGTGATGTCTGGGTTAGGCGTACGCTAAAGCAATTAAAGCAAATTGCATTTGTCAACAATTTTTTAGGTGAAGAGACCTTAATCGATTTTCTTCATTTTGTTTTGGATCTGATACCAAACAATTTTTACAAATATTACAATTTAATAATTTTGATTTTTTCAATAAGCACTCGGATACCTAAGAAAAAATTTGTGTATAATTGTGACTGTTATCTACCAAATCAATTTGGAACGCAGCAGCAAAAATGAATCAACTCGATTTGTTCCATTGCACTAACTTGCAGTTTTTTGTTTGTTCTACACGCGGCTCTAGTCATTGTTGTATTCTGAGATATATGAACAGCTTTATTCGATAAATCTGTCAGAGATCGGTACCGAAATTCCATTCTTTCGAGAATTCTGACATTTGTCTTATAATTAATGTTAACACGTGTTCAGCCTGACCGACAAAACGACTCATACATATGTAAAAACCCCTAATTTTAAGGACACAGTCTCGAACAAGTAGTCTTTACGAGTCGTTCAACGAACCTCGAACAAAAATCTTTGTACCTATGTAAATAAATCTATCGTAATAAAGCTCCGAATTTCATTTAATAACGGATCTAATCTCCCTGGCAAAAATAAAGTTACAAATTATAAATTCCTATAATTTTCATTTAATTCTTATTTAACATTTAAGTTAATTTTGTTTGAAGAGTCCAGTAAGTAAGTTATTAGAAATAAATGCAGTTGAATTGTAAAGGAATTTCTAACATAATTTTAAATTTTCTCTCTCTGTCTTGGCTCCCCTCCAAAAATTTAAACCGACCAATGAAATTGAAGCATTTGTCCGTTAGACATTTCATTCGGTTTGTGTGCGTCTTGTCACCAAGTTTTAGCGTGTTGTAGTGTTTGAAGTTTTTAAAAATATTACAATATAACTTTTAAGATTCAATTCGAATCGTTTCATTTATACTGGGTTTTAATTTGTGAGTAATGGGCGATCGATTCTTTTTACGGTAAGTGCATCTAACCCCACTTTCGAACCTCAATATTCGGTTTTAGTAATTATCTCCCAAATTTTTTGTTCTGTTATTATTTTCTTGGCGAATTCAACAATTCTTATCTCCCGCGACTTATAATCAAGTTTTAATACTGTTCAATGTACAAAGTTGAATTCGGATGTGTTAAGTACACTTTTCTCGAGAACCGTTCAACGGATTTGATTTGAATTTTTATACTCAAAAGTCTTGCAAAAAAAATTACACTGGAATTGTTTTAAGCAAATTCCAGAAATAACTTTTGAAATTCGTCTATTCAATCGCTTCACACACAAAAAAATCCAAGGTTCTATCTTTATCAGTCTTCTAGAAAAATCCACCCAGGTGGAAAAAAGTCTGCTTTGTGTAAATTGCACGACTTTGCTTTGACCTCAAAAATTCGGGGCACTTTTAGTTATAATTACATTTATTTCGATTGTTTTTTAATTTTGGTGCAATTCTTTTTCAGCTTCAATCCCGCCGATGATGAATCATTACAAAACCTGCTGCCGCGCGAGATTCTCGATCAGGTTTGCGTTAAACCATCAATTTGACTCATCTTAATGAGTATTTTTCCAACAGTATCCAACGGCAAGACTGGACAACATATTTGGATCAGGCATACCCAGAGCACCAATATTCAGAAGGTCGCTGATCGAGAGAGCCTTTGCCAACGTACTGCAGAAACCCACAACGAGTACCCCGCATCGGGCAATTCGCGCCCAGCAGGACGAACCCGGGTTATCGCCGATAACCATGGACAATGACGAGGTTATAACAAACCAGCCATTGGAAGATTTAGAAAACGTTGAAAATTTGACGAGAAGGCGGGCCCCAAATCAGAGTTTGTCTAGGGAACAATCGCCTGCATCGACTGGAAGTCCGCGAGTGGTCTTATTCAACCTCAGCAAAGCTGAAAATATTAAAAGAAAACAGCGTCAAACGCAAACGTCCGAGTCGCTGCAAAAACGTGCGCCGAAACAAAGGACGAAATCCACCGCACGGCAAACTCAAACCACCGATTCTTTGCAACGGATTTATAATGCGAAACACGATTCAGGTGAGCTCACGATGGTTAAACTCGAGCGAATTATTATTGTTATTTAATGAATTTAGATGTTCCTCCATCTGAAGAGGTGTCTGAAGGTGAAACAACTGTCGAAAAGCGTTCTATGGGGATTCAGACATCGAACCAAAGCAGTCGAGCGTCACAACGGAGCTTGAAAAGAGAAAATGTGTCGTTAAGAGGTGAGATTGTTTTTTGTACAGGGTGTCCCATCCCCCAAAATTGAGCTTTAATTGAAAGTTATTTGTTTATAGCTTTTGGAATTTTTTTATACTTTAGATATCTTTGTCTCAATCATACTGATTTTGAAAAGTAAAATTTGACGAAATTGGGAGATTGGGATTTGTATAAAAAATCAGTTTTTATTTTTTCTCTCGAAAACTAACGCCGACAATTAACATTTAAAACTGGAAATTTCTAGCCTCATGCCAGAGGCATGCGTGGACCAAATTTCAAATAAATAACTTTCAATTAGAGCTCAATTTTGGGTTATAACGGTTTCGGTTATAGCGAACTTAATTTTTCTCGCGTAGGTGGATACATCTTCCCTTTTTACCTTGTAATAGGAGTTAAAATTGAGAAAGCAGTAACTGCTTTTGCTTTATAAATTAAGGACGAATAATTTTTACTGCTTTTTTTTCACTGTAAAGGTATAGATTACGCCTAGACGAATTCAATTTTATCCATATCGCAAATTTTATATTTTTGTAGTTACTGCCTTCTTCCTAAGCACGGCCGAGCAATGAAGCCTTTTTTTCGTAACATAAATACTACCCAGAAACCGACTGTGCGATTTTGTCAAATTCTGCACAATTTCCCACTCGAGAATCATAATTTTTAATTTGTTATAAACAATTTTCAACAGAAAATCGCGTTTTTTTTTTAGTTTCTTGCTTATAAAATTTAAACTAATCAATCAATCTTAATGATGTCAATAGACGAATTGTAGAGAATCAAAATTACGAAGAGAAAAGCCGAGAAATCCGGAAAATTCAGTGTTTTCTTAAAAAATTCACAATTCCGTCATTTTTTAATTTTAAAAATTGAAACTTTGCACAAAAATAGGTATATGTAGACTCGGCCAAGATGAAAATGTCCCTGTTGTAAAAGGACCCCTCGGTCGGTGATTATTACTTGAATAGTCCTGCCATAAACCAGTGGCATTGTAGAACTTGTATCGGTCCTAAAGAAAACAGGTGCATCGCTTTGTTGTCATTTTTGCTACACTAATATTTATCTACAAGAAGTTTTGAATGATGTCTGACTAAACAAATGTTACTTGCCCGGGCGAAATACTATGCCATATGAATTAATAGATTTATATCGTTATTAGGCGTAGTCATCGTTGGTATATAATAATTTTTCAAATATTTAATTTGATTTTACGATTCAGCTTAGTTAACGATCGAACCATTATATAGGGTGTAACAAAACTCAAATAAGAATGGTTATAACTTTTTAGTAAGAAAAAGTTGTTAAGTAGTGGGGGAGACCAGCCGTTGAGGGAAAGCGCATCCCATTTTTACAATTAGATGAAAATTAAAAATTAAAATTCACTAACCAGGTGTCCCATTTTTTCCCAGTGTTAAAATTGTATCCGGGTCGAAGCTTGTACCACCGACTGAATGAACTGAAATTTCTACTTGGGACTGTTCATTACCGACAGTGTCAAGCGGTGGCGTCGCAAAGAGCTTCTGTTTAATTGACTGAACTGTACCAATGACCTGTTCTTGGTTGGTTGGTTTGCAGATCTCGGCGATACTATTTCCGCAACGACCTCTTCTGTTTGTTGTACAGAGTCAACGATTAATTCAATCGGAGACTCCTGGATTTCAATTTCAACAACTTGTTTGGAAGGAGCGGAAGCTGGTGTACCTTTATTCGTCAATTCCACCCGTGTTTGTGATTTTGTGGAAGAATTGGCATTCGACAAATCGTGTAGTATCGTGTGATCGTACAAATTAATGTCTGCAGAATTTTCAAGAGAGGTGGAAGCCTTCCTTTTAGTTTTTCTGACGGCACCTTTTCCCTGCGGTTTCTTAAAAACAGCGTCCTCTTCTTCCCGAATGGGAGGCGGAATGTTTTTCGGTTGGTATTGTCTGTAAAGCTTTGTGTCAAACACGGCTGCAAGATTATAAGTGGCCGGCTTTTTTCTTGTCCTGGTTGACATCCTTGTAGGTAACTAAAATAATTAAATAAGTTAAGATAACATTTTTCAAAATCTTTAATAATCTAACCAGAAAGGCCTGTTTCTGATCCTTCCGATTGATTTGAACATGAACTGTACCCTACAAAAAATAATTAATGGTAATAAATTAATAATTGATAAAATCAAGCTCACCACCACCAGACATCCCATTCGGAAACACGCTTAACTTTTTGTTTCAAATGTTTCACCTGAGCGGTTTCCTTCTGCTTCTGAATTGTCAAGCGAGATGTAGTGCTTTTATTGGTTATCTGAGATGTTTCGCAGCTTACCGCACTTTTGGATTGTCCTTCAAAGGAATCATTAATTAATAAGCGAGCTGTGAAACTCGAGAATTTGTTAATTTTAAAACAGCATGTAAAATTGCCAAAATGACGTTTCTTAGTGCCTGTTGTTCAGATACCGTTTGTTTAACTTTCATAATAGTATAATATAACCAATGCAGAAAATTTCAAATATTGCAAACTTCATTTCGTAACTTGTTCGCATCAATTTGAAACATAAAAAACACATGGAAGTGAAATAATTGGCAATATTTCAAATTTTCAGCATTGCCAACACAATTCGGTTTCCAGGTAGTTTTCATGTTAAATTATGACATTTATTTTGCTATGTTGCTTGGCTGACTATAATAATGTAAAAATTCATCGGTTATAACGAACCGATTTTGACGGTTCCTTGAGGTTCGTTATAACCGAAGTCGACTGTATTTTTACTCTTGGTTTACACGTTTTTTTTTTTTGCAGAACAACCAACATCTAATCGTAAAGTGAAGATATTAAAAACTTCCATTTTGAAACAGTCTAGAGTGCAAAATACTTTCGATGGTTTGCCAGAAACGCCTGATATAAAGAGAGATAAATCGGTTAGCAACAGCCGCAACCGTGGACTATGTAGTTTCGTAAGCTTGCCGGAAACTTCAGATAAAAATCTACAAGCAAACAACAAAAGTAACAAATCAGCTGCGACAAGTTGTTTTGTGCTAAACGATGTACCTGACGAAAACAACGAATTTGAGGTTTTCAATAATTTTTATGTTTCACCGGCAAGATGTGGAAAAGTTGCAAACAACTCACTTCATCGCAGTCACACTGCGCTAAATCTGCAAAAATCTTCCGAGAGGAACTTAACTGTTCCAAACAAAAGTTACAAAGCTGCTTCATTAAATTGCTTGATTGAAGCTGTCGATGAAGCTCGTCGTGAATCTGGAGCCGGCAATTTGTCGAAAATATCCGAACAACTTCAGAATAAAAGTATCAGATCTATTCTATCGATCAGCAATTCACGGGAAACCACCAAAGAGACCCGAAACAGGTTATTTAATCCCAACGATAAATCTACAACATTAGGTATTTTCGAACTTTGATTTTAACTTGATTTTATTTATTGTTTTGTTGATAGATTCGGTTCAAAATCGAGGCGCATCTGCAGTACAGCAGGAGTCATATCGCAGCAACCATTGTGAGGGGGAATCGTCTGCATGGTCGACAGCTTCCGGGGCTTCAGGTAAATTAAGAATTTTTCCAGTTCACATTACATTGATCTTGATTTCAGCATTGAGAAGATCAACTAGACCAACAGCAACTCCCAATTTTTACGTTACCGAAGATTTCAAAGATAAAACTGGTACTTTTGGCATGCACTGTATGATCCAAATCTTTCACATTCTTCCGGTTTCAGGACAGAATGTCAAAGATTTTAGTCATGCCGTAACTCGATAGTTCTAATCGATTAATCTTTTTATAGGAAGGTCTCAAACCAAATCATCCATCACTGAAAATGAAGCTGAAGCTCATTTGAATAGAATACTGGAAACTGTTGGTATTGAAATCCCTTCAAAACCATGCTGTGACGCTCAAGAGGCAAAAGGATCCAAAAGTAAGGCAATTTGTACACAAGCTGGGAAATTTTCTGCCTCTTCTACATCATGAGAGAAGGTTTAAGGGCCCGTTGTTCAGATAGCAGATAGTAGGGGAAAAAAACACAATGAGATTGTGTTGGCAATGCTGAAAATTTGAAATATTGCTAATTATTTCACTTCCATGTGTTTTTAATGTTTTAAATTGATGCGAACAAGTTACGAAATGAAGTTTGCAATATTTCAAATTTTCTGCATTGGTTATATTATACTATTATCAAAGTTAAACAAACGGTATCTGAACAATAGGCACTAAGAAACGTCATTTTGGCAATTTTACATGATGTTTTAATTGAACAATTCACGAGAGGCGGCAAATTAACAAATTCTCGAGTTTCACAGCTCGCTTATTAATTAATGATTCTTTTGAAGGACAATCCAAAAATGTGGCAAGCTGTAGAACATCTCAGAAATCTAATAAAAGCACCACAAATCGCTTGACAATCCAGAAGCGGAAGGAAACCGATCAAGTGAAGCATTTGAAGCAAAAAGTTAAGCGCATGTTTCCGAATGGGATGTCCGGCGGCGGCGGTGAGCTTGATTTTATCAATTATTAATTTATTACCATTAATTGTTTTTTGTAGGGTACAGTTCGTGTTCAAATCAATCGGAAGGATCAGAAGCGGGCCTTTCTGGTTAGATTATTAAAAATTTTGCAAAATGTTATCTTAACTTATTTAATCATTTTAGTTACTACAAGGATGTCAACCAGGACCAGAAAGAAGCCGGCCACTTATAATCTTGCAGCCGTGTTTGACACAAAGCTTTACAGACAATACCAACCGAAAAACATTCCGCCTCCCATTGGGCAAGAAGAGGACGCTGTTTTTAAGAAACCACGGGGAACAGGTGCTGTCCGAAAAACTAAAGGGAAGGCTTCCACCTCTATGGAAAATTCTGTAGGCATCAATTTGTATGATCACACGATACTACAAGATTTGCAAGATTTGTCGAACGCCAATTCTTCCACGAAATCACAAATGCAGGTGGAGTTGACGAATAAAGGTACACCAGCTTCCGCTCCTTCCAAACAAGTTGTTGAAATTGAAATCCAGGAGTCTCCGATTGAATTAATCGTTGACTCTGTACAACAAACAGAAGAGGTCGTTGCAGAAATAATATCACCGAGAGCTCCACACCAACCAACTGACCAAGAACAGGTCGTTGCTGCAGTTCAACCGATTGAAGAGAAGCTCTTGACGGCACCACAGCTTGTCACTGCCGGTAACGAACAGTCCCCAGTTCGTTCCATCGCTGGTCAATCCCGAGTGGAAGTTTTGTTACGTACGGCTGGTGACCAACAGGCCGCGAACATTACATTGGGTACAAGCTTCGACCCAGATAGAATTTTAACGATAGGAAAAGATGGGATACCTGGTAAGTGAATTTTAATTTTTAATTTTTATCTAATTGTAAAAATGATTTACAGTTGCTGAAAAATATTATTATTATGCGGATAGTACCATTTTGGAAAATAAAGAGTTTGCTGTACAGAGTAGTGGCATGTCTAATGAAAAAGGAGCTATTAGTGGAAATTTGTACGTTAAGATTGGATGTGCGAAACCGATTCAGTGCTCGGGAAACTATGATTTGGTAAGTATTAGTGCGATGACGGCAGAAGGGTTCATTAAGAATATTTCAGTTCTTCTTTGTTGTGAAAGGAGTTTGCCAAGCCACAATCTGCGGCAGGACGAAGGTTTTTGAAACAGGCGATGGGTTTAGGGTTCCATCGACAAAGGAGTATGCCATTAAAAATTTAGGCAATGAGATTTTGACACTAAGTTTTTTGAAACTCAAGCAATGAGAATAAAGATTTCTGAATTATTTCTGTATGTAATTTTTTCCACCACTACCCATATAGCATATCATTTTGATATACAGTGTCACCCGATTTATGCGATTAATGCGTGGCAAAAAGAAAAACGTTAAGCAAATCGAACGTAAAACTTCCTGCCGAATACGATGGAACAAAAATCATTCGATTTGCTTCAGTATTAACGAAGCTACTGCCGTTTTGTCGACTTTTAGTTTTCTATCTCTGTCAATCTTAGAGCAAATTGATTTTTAATTACACCATTGTGTTCCTCGCAAAAAAATCGGTGAACTATCAACCGTAAAATCTATTAAGACGATATCTATAATACACTCGTTTTAAGAACGCGAAATTTTAAAATGTTTTTATTTCTTTTTGGGGTAAATAAAATAAATAAAATAATAACAATTACATATATTCAATATTCATATATTTATAGACATTTATCCACAATATATACAAATATGTACAATATAAACTATATATACCTACAATCAGTGCTCTTTTTGTCATGGAACGCTTGGGAACGGTGTTCCACCACCTTTTTTTTTACAAAAAGAGCACTACCTACAATATATGAGCAATATAAGTACATATAATAAATGGAACTTTACAATGTAATCATTCATTTAAATGCCATTTCAAAATGTGTATGATACATGAAACATTTCAGTTGTTAAAAACAATGTAATGTAAACATTGGTTTAAAATTAGCACAATCTCAAATAACGCCGGAATCCCGAATGTCAAGTCACCTAATTTACCAATATAAAATTAGTTTACTAAAAAAATTCGTACCTGCAAATTTAATGTTGTAATTGAAAATATTAGTAATCACCCGATTGAATTTATTCAAGCGTCACTAATTGTAAGATAACTCTCACACATCTTGTAATTGTGTAAGCTATTTTTATTGACTAGCAGTGAATTGTTGATTCGTTGCAACCATAATTATCTTTTAAAGAAATAAATAATACGTATTACAAAATACAAAAGAAAAATTTAAATATATTTAACTTACCGTGCAGTACTTTTGTTGCAACAATTTGGTAAACAACACGGTCTTACTGACATTTTGTTTCACAACATGATCTTACTGGCATTTTGTTTTGAAGAATAATTACACGACCATCTGTACAAAAGTTTTCCGATTATTAGTAAACGACCACCAAAACCAACGCCATCTTTATTTTACAAGCCGTGAACTGAGAAATTTGGCAGCAGTGTTGCTAGGCGGACATTTTGCGTTCTTCAGTTCAGCATTGCATCATTGAGTTGTTGTTGATATTGTTATAAAGTGCAGTTAACGTTAGATAGTTGTGGTATTTCCAAACCTGTGTGTATTTATCAGAATATTTAACTCAATAATTTGATATTCGACAATATAGAAAGTAAGTACATTTAACCTTTGGTTCATGCTTTTCACATGAAAACTTTTTAGATGACTAGAAAATGTTGTGTCCCAAGCTGCAAATCGAATTACGAAAGTGTATCCGTAAAGGGGCAAGCTGCAGTTACTACGTTTTCATTTCCAAAAGATGAAGAAACGAAAAAGAAATGGCTTCGAGCTATCCCGAGGAAAAATTGGCAGCCTACGAAGTATTCATCTGTTTGTATAAAACATTTTAACGAAAATGATGTTATATTAGATCAGATATACAAAAACGGGTCAACTGTTACTACGTTGCTATTAGCACACCCAAAATGAAAGGAAGACGCTGTACCCACAATTTTTCAAAATCTTCCAGTTTATCTGTCTTCAACTTCAACAGTAGTTAGACGAAAAGACCCTGAAGTAAGAAGGAAAGCGTTGCAATCAAAAGAAGCTGGAAAAATTGAAGAATTTGTAAAATCTGATATTATAAATGACTTTACAAATTTTCTTGACACTTTTCAAACAAAACTAAAGGTATAAACAGTGAAACAAAGTGGAACTTTAAAATTAAGAGCAACTTTGGTGTTTGGCTGTATTTATTAAATATTGAGTGTTCTAATAGTTCTTCTGAAAGTGAAACTGAGTTAAGTGCCGCCGAAATTTTATGTAGTGTTCTTGTGAAAAGTGATTTAACATTAAAACTCTTTATTGGAAAAGAAGAAATTTCTGCTCACGATTTGAACTGAATTCTCCCTTGTGATTTAAAATTATCTCGATGGTCGCAACTTGAAAATATATTAGTTAGGTATGCCAACGTAAGTCAACACAATTTAAGGACTCGATCTTTTGAATTTTTCTTGCAAAAGTCGTATGAAAATTTAGTTACGTGTAACGAAAAAGCTGAAGAAATGGAAGACTATCAACATAAAAAACAATTGGAACTTTTAATTGATCAGTTAAACATGATATTGTTAAAAAGACGAAAATATTCCCCAGCAACTATTTTGTTTGCATTTATGGCTTATTCATATTCATCGTCTTGTTACATGCTCTTACAAGATCATTTGCTGCTGCCTAGTAAACGATATTTACAACAAATATCTTCTAGATTTAATGTAAAACCAGACAAAAATCTTTCAAATACAAGTCACTATTTGAAACAAATTTCCAAAAACTTGACTGTTCGAGAAAAATATACAATATTACAAATTGATGAAATTTATGTGAAATCTAAGTTAGATTTTAAAGCCAATGGAATTGTTGGCAGTTCAGAAAATAATGCTAAGGATCTGGCAAAAACTATTGAAACTTTTATGATCTCTTCTGCTTTTGGTAATTTTAGTGAAGTTATTCGACTAGTTCCTGTGAATAACACAACAGGAGATCAGTTAAAGATACTCGTTAATGAGGTAATTGAATTTGTTCAAAAATGTGGTTTTCCTATAGTTGCGATACTAACTGATAACAATAGAATAAATCAGAATATGTTCACTTTAATTTCTTCAAACGAATCTATGCCAAATCCATGCTTCCCTGATATTAATACTTACCTATCGTATGACACTGTTCACATTTTTAAAAATGTTAGGAATAACTGGTTGAACAAAAAAGATACTTTTCACACTTTAATATATCCTGATTTTGAAAATTATACAATAAAACGGTATGCATGTTTCGAACATTTGCGACTATTTTTCAAGGACGAGCAAAATAAGTTAATTAAAAAAGCATATAAGTTGAGTTATAAAACTTTGTATCCCTCGAATTTAGAGAGACAAAACGTTTTGTTAGTGGATAATGTTTTTCATATGTCAACTATTGCTGCTTTACAAACGGAAGAAAAATGTACAGATACTGCAAATTTTTTACAAATTTTCCGCATCTGGTGGGATATTGTAAATTCTAAAAACCCTATCGTAGGAAAAATAAAAAGAAATGAATGGGCAGGACCAGTTTGTAGTATTGAGGATGAAAAGTTATTGTTTTTGAAACGTTTTTTGTCTTGGATAGAAGCATGGCAGTCTTTCAAGGACAAAGCTGGCTTAAGCTCCGACACATTTGAAGCAATAAGAAGAGCATCTCAAGTGTTATGTAAAATTGCTAACGATGCTTTAACAAAATTTAATGTTTCGTATGTACTCTTGGGGAAATTTCAAACAGACAAGTTAGAGAAAAGGTTTGGAATGTACAGACGACTATCTGGATCAAACTATAATGTATCAGTTAGGCAAGTAATTGAATCAGAAAACAAATTACGAATAAGACATATTTTGAAAATGATCAATAAAAGAGAAGCATGCTTTAGCAACTTTGCTAATGAAAGTACTGAATCAAATTTATATAATGTTGACATTGATCAATTTCGCCCCATTATAACTTCAAATTATCTTGAATTATGTGAAATCGAGGAATCAAGCTGCATATATGTTTGTGGCTATGGAGCACGATCTGTTTGCAAAAAACTGGAATGTACTGCCTGTGTTTTTTTATTTGAGGAAGGACGCGGTAGTAATGTTTGCAACGAATATTTTGACTTTTTACAGCGAGGTGGCTTAAGTGTACCAAGTTACCATGTTAAGTGTGTTTTCTTTCATATGTATGCTTTGTTAGAATATATTGTAGCTAATAGCGTGTGGGAAACAAAATTTTTGCAATCTTCCTGTCAAAAAGGCATTTTAATTCAACTGACACAGTTAAGCTTAAATTCCAATAACTTTTTTCAACAATTTGAATTACATTGTCTGTGTGGCAACGATGTTTCTAGATTGTTTAAAACATTGTATTCTGTTTTTGCAAATATTCTGTTGAATAACTACACAAAATATTCAAAAGAAACAAATGGCACTAAAAATTTAGAGAAAAAAGGAAATTAGCTACGCTAACAAAAGAGAAGAATAAACGTTAAAAATATGTTATTTGTAAATAATGTTATTTAATGTTTAATAAATACCACAAAATAAAATTTCCTGCCTTTACTAACTTTTGTTTTATTTCTTAATACTATCAGAATAATGATGTAGTATGGATCATTTCATGTTAGTTATTTTTTAATAAGTTTCGATTGCAACCGACGTGCAATGATACCCGGCCTACTTCTGTGCATTAATGCGGTGTTGCCAAGCATGGCTTCACGGCTTGTAAATAAAGATGGCGTTGCCAAAACACATTCAAATGCCACAGTGGGGACCACAGATAACAGATTGCCGCTTCAATACAAATATTTGGCAACACCGACCTCGAGGGCAGTAATCCGAACTATTTAGCCCACTAGCAAACCATTGCTTATCTTTTACCACAGTTTCCCACCAATAAAAGAAGCATGCGTACAGCGCCACTGCAGCTAAATTTTGAACTAAAATTTAACAGCGGGTTATTTGAAATTAATTTTATTTATATTTTTTTACTTACACAGCTACGCAATTAAAAATTGTGTGAATTAAATATTTCTTTAATTAATTAACATCTTCCGAAAAGTATTAAAATGGAACACAATTTCAGTGAATATCTAGACATATGTTGCTCCGCTTGAGTGCAGCAGATAATCACGCATCGGAAGCTGCTAGAGAATATGCTAGACTGTATCCACATCGACGTCTTCCAGACGCTAATTTAATTAGAAGAGTGGAGCAAAAATTAAGAGAAAATGGCCACACCACACCAGCATTGAATCAAGCAGTTGCGGAAGCGATTGAAACTGCACCAGGACGAAGCATACACTTTTCCATATTCTGAGATATTTTTAAGATTTTATGTTTCAATTTGATCTGTAAATCACATTGTTTCGTTTTTGATTGATCTTTTAAACGGAAATTAGTAAATGCGATCGAAAGTTCATCCATTCTTATCAGAAATAGCGCAAACAGTAGAAAATCTCTACAATGTCATTTATGGACTTTTTGCATATCTTTAATAAGTTGTTTGTTGTGCATTATTATTATTATTTGAAATAAAAAAAGTTATGTCAACGTCTGTCCGTGTTGGTTTCTTAGATAAGAGCAGTAGGCCCACCTGAAAGTAATTCTTTAGAAAAAGAAATATGTGCAGTATTGCCACATTGTGCTCTTAGGGTGAGTGAGAGAATGAGAGAGAATGAGAGAGAGAGAGAGAGAGAGAAGAGTGTTCGCGTATTTGGGTGTTCGAGTGTTCGGGTTTTCAAATGTATTGTATATCTGTTCGATGTGTGTTTAAAAAATAAACGTACGAAATATAAAGACCACTTTTATTTTATATCTGATTGTCATCGGTTACACGTTAATCGAATAACAGTGAATGTGGGTTGACAATTTGTTGAATTAATTAAATAAATAAGAGACCGTTCATATCAGTCGATGGGACTAGTTTTGTGGCAATTTGATTCTACGGCGTGTAGAAAAAATATGGAAACCTTTAGAAATCTCGAGGGATTAGTGAAAAGGAAATAACCAAAGCAATGAGACTTTGGTACTAAGTTTTTTTAAACTCAAAAAATAAGACATCCATTTTATTATCTTCTATTTTATATTTGCTATAATTTCAAATAAAGATTTCTGAATTATTGCTGTATGTACTTTTTTCCGCTATTAGCCATATAGCATATCATTTTGATGTACAGTATTACCCCGGTTTACGCGATTAATGCTTAGAAAAAGAAAAACGTTAAGCGAATCAAAAGTAAAACGGGGTCAACTACGTTTTTTATATTGTGTTTTGAAGTATTTTAAATTTAAAAAATGTAGCCGTAACGGAACGGCCGACAGATGTGAAACATCGAAATTGAGAGAGAGAGAGAGACAGAGAGAGAGAGAGAGAAAGTAACCGGAACGAAGACCTAGACGTAAACATAAACGTAGATGTAGACAGAGACGTAAATGTAGATGTAGATGTAGATGTAGATATATATGTAGATGTAGATGTCGATGAAGTTGTAGATGTAGATGTAGATGTAGATGTAGATGTAGACCTCTACATCCTACCTCTACATTATGCCTCTACATCCTACCTCTACATCTTACCTCTACATCTACATCTAAAGTTGGTTTTAATAGAATTCCACGATTACTTAAAAGCGAAGGACTGATATTCTGCTTACAATTAGATGGAAATAAAAATGCGGATGATAATTTAACTAGAACTAGTTTATTTTACTCGTCAATTTACAATTTAGTAAAGTGTTGTCGCAAAGGTTACAGAATGAATGTTTACAGGATGTTACAGAAGAACTGGTTGAAATAATTAAAAACAATAATCTAAAATGTGGCGGTTGCCATCGTGGCGTCAGTCTGGTGAATCATGTGCGCTATTTATTTTACAAAATACGCATCAAATTTCGTAAAAAATCGAAAAAAAATCTACATCCTACCTCTACATCCTACCTCTACATGCTTCTTCTACATCCTTCCTCTACATCCTTCCTCTACATCCTACCTCTACATCTTACCTCTACATCCTATCTCTACATCTTACCTCTACATCTACATCTACATCTACATCTACATCTACATCTACATCTACATCTACATCTACATTTACATCTACATCTACATCTACATCTACATCTACATCTACAACTACAACTACATCTAGGTCGTGGTCGGGTGTTCGGGTTTTCAAATGAATTGCAATTATTACTATTATTATACTTATGATTATATCTGTTCGATGTGTGTTTAAAAAATAAACGTACGAAATATAAAGACCACTTTTATTTTATATCTGATTGCCCTCGGTTGCACGTTAATCGAATAACAGTGAATGAGAGAGAGAGAGAGAGTGTGTGCGTGTGTGAGAGAGAGAGAGAGAGTGTGTGCGTGTGTGAGAAAGAGAGAGAGCGAGAGAAAGAGAGAGAACAAGAGAGAGAAGGTGAGAGAGAGAAAGAGAGAGAGAGAAAGAGAGAGAGAGAAAGCGAGAGAGAAAGAGAGAGAGCGAGAGAAAGAGAGAGAAAAAGAGAGAGAAAGTGAGAGAGCGTGTGAGAGAGAGAGAGAGAGAGAAAGCGAGAGAGAGAGAGTGAGAAACGAAGAGAGAGTGTGTGTGTAACTCTAGCACACTCTAGCACACTAGCACACTAGCACATTCGCACACTAACACACTCGCACAATAGCACACTAGCACACTAGCACACTAGCACACTCGCATACTCGAACACTCGACCACCCGAACACTCTACTTCATTATCTCATTGCTCTCTCTCTCTCCCGCTCTCTCTCTCTCTCTCTCGCTATTTCTTTCTTTCACTCTCTCACACAGACACACACCCACTGACACACTCTCTCTCTTTCGCTTTCTCTCTCTCTCTTTCTCTCTCTCACACACACACACACTCTTTCTGTCTTTCTCGTTTTCTCTCACTCCCACTCTCTCTTTCTCTCTTTCTCTACAATGCAACTAGCACACTCGCACACTAGCACACTAGCACACTAGCACACTAGCACACTAGCACACTAGCACACTAGCACACCAGCACAGCAGCACACCAGCACACTAGCACACTAGCACACTAGCACACTCGCACACTAGTACACTCGCACACTGGCACACTCGCACACTGGCACACTCGAACACTTGAACACCCAAACACTCTACTTCATTATCTCATTTCTCTCTCTGTCACTCCCGCTCTCTCTCACATTTCCAAAAGATTCACTTCATCTACATCTACATCTGCATCTACATCTCCATCTCCATCCTACCTCTACATCCTACCTCTACATCCTACCTATCTTACATCTACATTTACATCTAAAGTTTGTTTTAATAGAATTTTACGACTGATACTCTGCTTACAATTAGATGGAAATAAAAATGCTGAAGATAATTTAACTAGAACTAGTTTATTTTACTCGTCAATTTACAATTTAGTAAAGTGTTGTCGCAAAGGTTACAGAATGAATGTTTACAGGATGTTACAGAAGAGCTGGTTGAAATAATTAAAAACAATAATCTAAAATGTGTCGGTTGCCATCGTAGCGTCAGTCTGGTAAAACAAGTGTGCTATTAATTTTACAAAATACGCATCAAATTTCGTAAAAAATCGAGAAAAAATCTACATCCTTCCTCTACATTCTTCCTCTACATCCTTCCTCTACATCCTACTTCTACATCCTACCTCTACATCCTAAGTCTACATCCTACCTCTACATCCTACCTCTACATCTAACCTCTACCTCTTACCTCTACATCTAACTTTACTTCTACATCTAAATCTGCATCTACAATTATATCTACATCTACGTCTACGTCTACGTTTACGTTTCCGTTTACGTTTACGTTTACGTTTACGTTTACATTTACGTTTACGTTTACTTTTACTTTTACGTTTACGTTTTTTCTCACTCCCACTCTCTCTTTCTCTCTTTCTCTACAATGTAACTCGCACACTCGCACACTCGCACACTAGCACACTAGCACACTAGCACACTAGCACACTAGCACACTAGCACACCAGCACACCAGCACACTAGCACACTAGCACACTCGCACACTAGTACACTCGCACACTGGCACACTCGAACACCCAAATACTCTACTTCATTATCTCATTTCTCTCTCTCACTCCCGCTGTCTCTCTCATATCCAAAAGATTCACTACATCTACATCTGCATCTACATCTCCATCTCCATCCTACCTCTACATCCTACCTCTACATCCTACCTATCTTACATCTACATTTACATCTAAAGTTTGTTTTAATAGAATTTTACGACTGATACTCTGCTTACAATTGGATGGAAATAAAAATGCGGAAGATAATTTAACTAGAACTAGTTTATTTTACTCGTCAATTTACAATTTAGTAAAGTGTTGTCGCAAAGGTTACAGAATGAATGTTTACAGGATGTTACAGAAGAACTGGTTGAAATAATTAAAAACAATAATCTAAAATGTGTCGGTTGCCATCGTGGCGTCAGTCTGGTGAATCATGTGCGCTATTTATTTTGCAAAATACGCATCAAATTTCGTAAAAAATCGAAAAAAAATCTACATCCTACCTCTACATGCTTCTTCTACATCCTTCCTCTACATCCTTCCTCTACATCCTACCTCTACATCTTACCTCTACATCCTATATCTACATCTTACCTCTACCTCTACATCTACATCTACATCTACATCTACATCTACGTCTACATCTACATCTACATCTACATCTACATCTACATCTACATCTACATCTACATCTACATCTACATCTACATCTACATCTACATCTACATCTACATCTACATCTACAACTACATCTAGGTCGTGGTCGGGTGTTCGGGTTTTCAAATGAATTGTAATTATTACTATTATTATACTTATGATTATATCTGTTCGATGTGTGTTTAAAAAATATAAAGACCACTTTTATTTTATATCTGATTGCCCTCGGTTGCACGTTAATCGAATAACAGTGAATGAGAGTTCACAATTTGTTAAATTAATTAAATAAATAAGAGAGAGAGACAGAGAGAGACAGAGAAAAAGAGAGAGAGATGTAGACGTAAACTTAAACGTAAACGTACACGAAAACGTAAACGTAAGCGTAGTCATTGTCGTAGACGCAGACGTAGATGTAGATGTAGATGTAGATGTAAATGTTAATATAGATGTAGATATAAATGTAGATGTAGATTTAAACGTAGATTTAGATGGAGATGTACATGTAGAGCTAGAATGTAGAGGTAGGATGTAGAGGTATAATGTAGAGGTAGGATGTAGAGGTAGAATGTAGAGTTAGGATGTAGATGTAGATGTAGATAGACGTGGACATGGACGTGGACGTAAACGCAGGATGTACGTTTATGTTACGTTTATGTACGTTTATGTTTACGTTTACGCTTACGCTTACGTTTACGTTTACGTTTACGTTTACGTTTACGTTTACGTTTACGTTTACGTTTACGTTTACGTTTACGTTTACGTTTACGTTTACGTTTACGTCTACGTTTACGAATGCGTTTACGTTTGTGTTTACGTTTACGTTTACGTTTACGTTTACGTTTACGTTTACGTTTACGTTTACGTTTACGTTTACGTTTACGTTTACGTATACGTTTACGTTTATGTTTGCGTTTACGTTTACGTTTTCGATTACGTTTACGTCTACATCTACATCTTCCTCTGCATCGCCATCGCAGATCTATATCTACATCCTACCTCTACATCCTACCTCTACATCCTACCTTTACATCCTACCTCTACATCTACATCTACATCTACGTTTATGTTTACGCTTACGCTTACGTTTACGTTTACGTTTATGTTTACGTATACGTTTACGTTTACGTTTGCGTTTACGTTTACGTTTACGTTTACGTCTACATCTGCATCTCCATCTGCATCTACATCTACATCTACATCTTCATCTTCATCTACATCTACATCTACATCTACATCTACATCTACATCTACATCTACATCTACATCTACATCTACATCTACATCTACATCTACATCTACAGCTACATCTGTGTCAACATCTGCATCTCCATATGCATTTACATCTACATTACATCTACATTTGCATCCTACCTCTACATCCTACCTCGACATCGACATTTACATTTACATCTGCATCGACATCTATATCTACATTTTTCAGTAAACTAATTTTATATTGGTAAATTAGGTGACTTGACATTCGAGATTCCGGCGTTATCTGATATTATGCTAATTTTAAACCAATGTTTACCTTACACTGTTTTTAACAACTGAAATGTTTCAAGTATCGTACACATTTTGAATTGGCATTTAAATGAATGTTTAAATTGTATAGTACCATTTATTATATGTACCTATCTATATTGATCATATGTTGTAGCTTATGTATTGTAGGTATGTATTGTTTAAATTGTCCATATTTGTATATATTGAGGATATATGTCTTAAAATATATGAATATTGAATATATGAAATTGTTATTATTATTTGATATACCCCAACATGAAATAAAAACATTTTAATCAATTTTACGGTTGATAGTTCTCTGATTTGTTTATAGATGGCGCGAGAAATTTGCCGCTCAAACTTATACCAGAGCTGCCCATCTATATTAATTTGTAGCGCTGATGTTACGAGGAATGAAAATAAAGCACTTTGAGATTTGATGATGTATGTATTTATGAATTGCACAGACACCGAGGGTTTCTGGTTCGTAGTTGCCGGAAGACTGTCTACCCTCATGTTATCTAGGGGCGCTAACGGAAGTTAGTCAGCGCTATCGCGTGTGGGTAGTCGGTACTATAGAGATGTTTAGTCAAGAACCAAATCAGGTCCCTACAAATTATATGGTTTGTGATGACCATAACCTTAAAATGAGTCGTAAGGAGTTATTGTCGAAAATCGGTTTGCGTTTGGATGGAAGAAGAGCAAGCGAATTAAGAAAAATAAGCTGCAAATTGGGACTTTTCAGTGAACCTGACGGTAGCGCTTACATAGAACAAGGGTTAACCAAAGTATTGGCGGCGGTGTACGGCCCCCATCAGGTAACACAGTCAACTTTGCACTAAAAATATGCAAACTATCGTTTTACAGCCTAGAGGTAATCGAGTCAAAGCCCAACACGATGCAGTCGTCATTAATTGCCAATTCAGTATGGCCGTGTTTTCAACCGGAGAGCGAAAAAAACGTCCCAGAGGCGATCGCAAATCAACAGAAATGTCGATTCACTTGCGACAGGCTCTCGAAGCGGCGGTTAAAACCGAATTGTATCCCTTGTCGCAAATTGACGTCTACGTGGAAGTGTTGCATGCCGACGGAGGAGTTTACGCGGCTTGTGTGAATGCCGCAACGTTAGCGCTAATCGATGCCGGGATCCCCCTCAGAGAATACGTTTGCGCTTGCACGGCCAGTTTGGCGAACAACGAGACGCCGATGGTGGACATTTCCCATCAGGAGGAAGCGATCGGGGGCCCCACTTTGACAATCGCCGCGTTGCCGATGGCCGGGAAAATCGTGCTCATGGAGATGTCGCAGCGATTTCACCAGGACCATTTGCCCAAAGTGCTGAATTCCGCGCTCAAAGGGTGTCAAGATATCAAGAATATATTGGATCAGGCCGTCCGGTTGCATGTGAGGGACGTCGGGAGCTCCACTCGATGGGCGAATATACGAGAAGCTGGTAAAATGTGATTGTTTCAGTTGTATTTCAAATTGTGTTTTATAAATGACTTTAAATGCATAAAAGATGTTTTTTTTTAATACTCTGGCGCTTAAAAAAATAACATACAAAACACCAAGCCACCCAGAAGATTTAAACAGAATGCGGGACATTAGTGTGACGTTTTATTTTGAATTTCTATATTTCTATGTAATATTTTTACAATTTATAAAATTATTCAGAGTTATCTGCGTTGAATGACGTTTACAATAACTTGAATTTGTATTAAAATAAAGATTTATCTACTATTTATTAAAAATTTATTTTTTACAAGTTTAAAGAAAGGCAAAGTTTTAAACAATTATTACTAATGTCGTTAACACAATAAAAGTTTTGATTGGACTGAAAAAATATTGTATTCAATTGTTTTGTTAATGATAAGTAATTTCTGTACTATGATTGAGGTGAAAGGATCAACTATAATTACCTAAATATGGATTATTGAAAATTTATATGATTTGTTTGATATTGAGAATTAATTAGGTGTGAATTAAAATTTAGTGAATTGGAATTTAGAAAAATTAAATACAAATTTTCGATTTGATGTAGATACAATGAGATGTTTTTAAATGTGCTTTTAGATTTTAAACTTTTGTGCACATTTTGTCGAGAACAATGAGTTCAAGAAAACCGTGATTTCTCAGATGTTCAACATGTGTCGCACAAATTTACAAAAAGTTCAATTGCATGGTCCGTTTGTGATCTTGCAAATATTTCAAATTTCTTCTGTGAAACAGTCTGCATTTTAGTTGTTTGAGTACGAGTCGTTTATTATCTTATTTTCTTACAAATTTTAATTTATTGTGAAAAACCCTTCAACTTGCGCTGTAGGATTGTGCAAAAATGTGTCTCAGAAAGATGGGACTCGTTTTTTCAAAGCACTTGAAACAATTTTTCATATGAGGCATATCAACAAATCAAGTCGGTTGTTGAATTTTCAAAATGGAATTCTTTTGAGCATCAAATCTTTGCAATAAATGTTCATCGGATTAAAAACTGATTTCAATTAACGCATAAATTAAATCAGGATGCGTTGGAAAACTTATTTTCACAGATCAGGACTCGAGGAGGATTAAAGGACCACCCTACACCTCTTGTTGCACTGAATCGATTGCGAATAATTATTTTAAAAAAACCAATATTGTTCAGAACAACACAAACACTGTTGAAAGAACCGATGACGAAAATTATATTGTTGGTAAGGTGTTAAGACGCAGTGGAATTGAACTGGCAATTCCCAGCTCTGAAGGTCCAGAAAATGACACAGATTCAAGTTCAAAATCTTCCTCGAGTCATTCAAGTGCACAAATTAATCAAGTCGAAGCAGGACTGGAATACTTGGCTGGTTCGATGGCCAAGAAATTAAAATCCACCAATTCAGAATTAGGATTGTACACTTATGTAGAGGAACAAAATAAAAAAATTGATCATGCTAACCGTTCCTTTAAAAATAATGTGGACTCGCCACTTATCTTTCGGTGGATTAATTCAACCGCCAGAAAAATTCATTACTGGAACACTAATTTCGTAAATATATTGAAACTAATTTTAAGAATATCGAAATTAATTTAAGATTAGCAACAAAACTTTCTCAAAAATGCAATGTTGATCCTATTATTATAAGAGTTTTTTGTAAGGCAGCACACATTCATCAAAATAATTTTTTTAAATACCCAGCTGCAGCAACAAAAAATTAAATATGGTAAAAGAAAGCGCACTGACCGTCAAGCAGCTAATAAATTTAAAAAAATTACAATGAATTGTAATTAAAAAATAATAACAAATAGTTCTAAATGGTTTTAATATATTTTTTAACGGCTGCAAATTACCTTTAAACTATACGCTCACAAGTGAAGTTTGAAGCAAGGCTTGATTCATGCGCTATTGACATCACGCTTAGGCACTATACGGTTTTAGCATACCTAATACAGTTTAGATACCTTGAATTGTACTATTACAACTTTACATTTAAATATTGCTCAATAAATAATAAAGATTCCCTCAAATTGTGACTTCTTCTTTAATCAAAAATTGCTGAACATAAAAGTCTTTTCCGTTCTAGATTATAAAAGACTTTTACAGCCAGTAAACAAAAAAACAGTCATTTGTAATCAGTTTTCAAAAAAATATTTTGTTTAATACTCTGACGCTTAAAAAAATAACATACAAAACACCAAGCGACACACAGAAGATTTAATTTGCGGTCGCATCGGGATGTCTCTCCAAAATCATTGCCACACCCTAAAAAAAAACAATTCAACTGATCAATTTCCAATCTGTTAACCTCACCTGTCCTCCGGCGGCACAAGCTGCGATCAGACCAAATTGTCCGTCTTCGCGCACAAGCCTGTTTGCGGTGTGCATGCACAATCTGACCCCTGTCGCCGCGAACGGATGTCCAATGGACAGCGACCCGCCCCAAGAGTTGAATTTGTTCATGTCGGGCACGCCGACTTTATTCTGCTGGTTCATGTAATTCTGGGCGAACCAGTCGCTGTCCAGGGCCTTTAAATTGGCCAAAATTTGTCCCTTGAAGAAAAACGGTTAATTTAATTAATTTAATTAAAATTTAATTGGCGGCCGCTTACTGCAAAGGCTTCGTGAACTTCCCACACGTCGATCTCTTTCAGATTGAGCCCTGCCTTTTTTAAGATGACCGGGGTGGCGTAAGCGGGTCCCAGTAAGAGTTGATCGATGGGATCTTGCGACACGTAAATGAAATCTCTGAGGTACGCTTTGGGTTTTAGTCCCAGTTCTTTTGCCTTCGCTTCAGACATGATCATCGCTGCTGAAGCACCGTCAGTCTGTGAAATTACAGAAATTAGTTTAAAAACCAGGAAGAGCATTTAGAAGGCTGTGATAAAATTTCTTTTATGTTTATTATGTTTTTTTTATGTTTTTTATCGTTTATGTTTATGTTGGTAGTAATGTACTGAGATTGGCATTTTACATCTGACAGTTCAAGATTATGTTCAGTAATGTCACTTCAAAATTAGGAAAATGAAAGTTACGGCCATTTTGATGGGGAAAATAATGTCTGCAACATTTAAGTGATTTTTAAAATTGCACGGATGAAATAAACCAATAGACCAAGCAACAATTTTTAACAAAAAATCGCGTTTTTTTTAGTTTCTTGCTTGTAAAATGGATTGTGCAAAAAATGTTAGTCCGTCAGAGTCGGCATTTTGTACACATAAAGTGCATATAAATAGCTACCTTTGTGCAAAGTTTCAGTTTTTAAAATTAAACAATGGCAGAATTGTGAATTTTTTAAGAAAACACTAAATTTTCCGGGTTTTACGGCTTTTTTCCGGTTCTAATTATTATTATTCGTTCGATCTCTCATTCTCTTCGTAATTTAATTTTCTACAATTCGTCTATTGACATCATTAAGATTGCTTCATTACTTTCCATTTTACAAGCAAGAAACTAAAAAAAAACGCGATTTTTTGTTGAAAATTGTTTATAACAAATTAAGAATTATGATTCTGGAATTGTAAATTATGCAGAACTCATCTACTAACTGTCTTTGACAAAATCGCACGGTCGGTTTCCAAGTAGTATTTATGTTATAAAAAAATGTTTCATTGCTTGGCCTAAAAGCTCCTGGTTTAAAAATGGATTATAATACAATGATGGAATATTTCTATCCTAGCAGGTCATGAATTATTTTTTATTTATGTTGGTAGTGCTGAGTAATATAACTTAAATTTTTGAATGACTAACCTCTAACTGTCAGATATAAAACACAGCTTAAAAAATTACCAGAAATGAAGCGTTTGCTGCTGTGATTGTTCCGTGAGGTTTGACAAACGCCGGCCTAAGTTTTGCCAACTGTTCCGGACTTGACACTCGAATTCCATTGTCCTTAGAAACGATCTTGTTCATCCCCGGCACATTAACCGGAATTAGATCAGTAAAGTATCCCTTATCTGCAGCTTGCTGAGCCAAAGTGTGTGAACGACGGGCGTAATCGTCTTGTTCTTGACGCGAGGTGTTAAAAGAGGCTGCCAACCGATCCGCTGAATGCCCCATCGTCTCTCCCGATGAAAATTCAGCGACAGCTGGAAGCTATTTCACAAATTAACCAATCATTAACAAGAGATTTATACCTCCGGAATGAAGAAATCGGGACGGATCGACGCCAACAGTTGCAATTTTTGTGGCAAAGTTTTTGCTTTGTTTGCCCTCAACATCAAACTGCGCATTTTGCGGCTGTGACGAATTGGGACGTCCGACATGAATTCGACGCCTCCTGCCACGATCACGTCGTAAACTCCGCATGCTATCAAACCAATCGCTGGAAAAATTTCAATAAAATAATGTTTATCCATTTTGGGACAAGCAATAAAGCATTTTTTCATAACAAAAATACACTACCTGGAAACCGACTGCGCAATTATATCAAAGACTGTTAGTAGATGCATTCTGTATAATTTCCAACTCGAGAATCATAATTTTTAATTTGTTATAAACAATTTTCAACAAAAAATCGCGTTTTTTAGTTTCTTGCTTGTAAAATCGAAACTAATGAAGCAATCTTAATGATGACAATACACGAATTGTAGAGAATTAAATTACTAAAAGAATGAGAGGTTAAATGACCCAATCAGATAATTAGAACCGGAGAAAATCCGGAAAATTCAGTGTTTTCTTAAAAATTCACAATTCAGCCATTTTTTAATTTTAAAAACTGACACATTGCACAAAAATAGCTATTTATATGTGCTTTGTGTGCAAAACCCCGACTGACGGACTAACACGGACGGATTAAAATATTCATTCACTGGAAGCAATAATTAATAGTATTGATTATTGTTTAAATGAGTATTTTTCTACTGAATGAATATTTTTTGTCAATGCATCATCTTCTAACAATATATTGGAAATATCTGAACAAGAAATATCCTTCGTATTGAATTGCACGATAAGTGCTGCAGCTAAAGTATCAACATGTAATCTCGATTTCTCATTTGTCTAAAAATCATTGGCAAAAGAAAAAACTCTCTCAACTTCTGCATTAGTTCCAGGGCAGCACAACGAAAATTGAACAAGAATAAATTTTCACATCGCTGAATATTTCCACCCATCTTTTATCACATTCAACTTGTTAATTTTCCCTATCTGTTAATTTCTCAGAATTTAAATATACATTCAATTTTTTAATTTCTGCAAAGAGACCACTGTCGTCTATTTTAATGTCTGGCATTTCTTTGGATAAAAACTCAACACAAGATTCAACATCTGTCCAATTTACTTGCAATGAAGTCAAAAAACACCATTGAAAACTGTTACTTCAGACCATTCTTCGACATATTGAAAACATTTTCGTAAAAATTTTGCACTTCTTTCATGAACTTTTTTTGTTATGCCCGGATTTCATTCCTCTAAGTCTGACAACGTTTTTTATAGAAAGAAATTTGGTTTCAAATCGAGATTTATATTGAAGGATAAAGTCATTCAAAATAAGACCAACTTCTGTAGCTGAAATGTGTTACGGGATTAATTATAGCAGGTATATATATTGCCATACAATGATGCACTTTGGCAAGCATTTTGTTAAAGACTTGCACTACGGTAACAACTAATTTGCGAATTACTCTTCAAATATCGAAATGGAGGACGGTTGGTAACCTTATCTATTGACATCATTAAGATTGCTTCATTAGTTTCCATTTTACAAGCAAGAAACTAAAAAAAGGCGATTTTTTGTTGAAAATTGTTTATAACAAATTAAAAATTATGATTCTCAAGTTGGAAATTATGCAGAATTCATCTACTAACTGTCTTTGACAAAATCACACAATCGGTTTCCAGGTAGTATTTATGTTAATTTATGATATTTATTTTGCTCTGTTGCTGCACCTATTTTGGGGCATTACCAGTTGTTATGGCTTGATTTGACGAAATGCAAGCCATTGTTACGGTGTGCGCGGGAGTTTTGTCACTGTAGCCGGCGGCGAGGGCGGCTTCGCGCCCGATATTCGAAGTTTTCACTTCCTGAATTACAGTTCCATACACTATGTAATCAATCACTTCCTTGGGAACTCCGGTTTTGGTTAGAATCCCCCTGAAAAATTCCATTAAGCAACAGTTCATACTAAAAATAATGTTACTTACAAGAGGGCATGTCTCGCTAGGTCATGTGGCATCATTTTTGCATAATCAGTGCCCGAAACCAAGAACGGAGTTCGCACCCCATCGACCAACACTATATTTTTACCCGTTTTGTCCGGGAGGGTTTTACTTTTGCGTCCATTTAGAGAGTTTCCAGTTGAAACAGTTCGCAGGGCTCCTAATTATTTCACAAAATTAACACTGCCTTCGTAATTTCAGCAACTTTACCTAATTGGGAGTATCCAAATGAAACTGGTGATTTTATAAAATTTTTAATTATGGACAACGCCATTTCAAACAGAACCAAAAAAATAGAATGCACTGACACTTTCACTCAACAAATCATCACTGTGGACTTTAACCTCAAATTACAAGGACCGCTTAGGACACTTTCACGTCACTGCGTTCAAGCAGCGTTGCCAAATTTAAATTTAGTTCAAAATTTAATTCAATAAATTTAAATCAACTTTTCAAATTAAAAAAAATAATTTTTGCGTGGATATTAATTACAATGAAAAATTTAAACCTCTCAAAATGAAATACAAGAGCCCGATGTATACAACTTGAAATAACTTATTGTCATTAAAATATCAATTGATTAAAGAAGGTACAATGTGTTGAATAATCTGATATCCAAAGTCCACGTTCAAAGTGTAAAACATTGTGACAGCCTCATTTAAAAATAAATTCCATTTTGACAATAGATTAATATCAACACTGCTCACGTGTCAGTAAAATGCATAAAAAAACCACATAATAAGAAAGTTTAGATTTTTTAATAAAATATCACAGAATTGTATGTATCACAACAACGACAAGTAGAATATAACTACAGCTAAGACTGAATTTTTAAATTACAAATTGCATTTTAAAAACTTTGTACAATTACGTGCATCTACATTGATGCCAATTACATTGGAAATAAAGACAAGCAGTGATGAATTAATTGTATCCTTTATTTACAAAATTTGTGCAGAGATTGCGATCTTCAACTCCACATCCATGTTTAACGATGCCGTCAGAACGGAGTCCTATCACAGGTTGGGCTGGTTACTTCCTGAAAAATTAAACAGTTTGCTTAAAATGGCATTGCACCATTGTGCGGATTAAATAATCTGCACATACATTTTATCTCCCTACTTTTAAAACTAAAGTCGCAAAAAAATTCTCAATATTCGTTCAAACTTCTCAAACTAATTATAATTATACAGTGCGTTTATAAATAAATGTAGGTTAAATAAAATTTACCGCTTTTCATATGTTGTTCAATTTTGACAGATAAGAAACAAGTTAAACTTGAAATGAAAACAAATTTTGGGTTAAAAGTTGAAAACTTTTGAAAACAAAATTTCAAATAAGGTGGATATGTATATGAAATGATTTTCTTTTGCATACCTTGTGTTATGAAGTCCTTCTGTACATTTTCGCTGTAATCAGAGTTGATTAAATTAAAATTACAGATTGCGTTGGGTTAGTTGTGTTTTTCGACGTTTTTTAATATTTACCTGAGCGTTCGGTTCTTTTTAGTTAAAAAATCGTCGTAAGGTTTACTTGGTGAGATGTTTAAAAGTTTTTATTGAATACACTTACACGATTATTAATGTTTATTTACTATTTTAACAAAAAAAGGAATATTTTTCTAAAGTCTAAGGTGTTTGATTACAACTGTTCCCGAGCTATCCTGTAAGCAGTAAAGTTACACACAGTTTTAAACTTGATTTCGTGTTTTAATACGTAGGCTTAATAATTCTTAAAGAATAGCTCACACAAATATTTTATAATAAAAACAAAAGATTAATTAGACACATAATCGGATTGGTGGTTTTTTAAATTTATTGTAAATACACAATTTTAACGTTAAAATGAACATTAAAATTAGATTTAAGTTTTTTAACTATTCTAATATTATTAGTTAGAGAGTACAGTAAACACTGAATACAACATAAAATTTTCTCATTTTAATGAAGTCGATTATTATTTTAACTTTTTTTTTAAAACTCTGTTTTATGATTTAAATTAAAAGCAAAATGGTACATTTTTCCAATTGTATAATTCTTGTATAATTGTATAATGATTATTAAAAAAGACACTATTCTAGGTAAAAAGCAAACACGAGTTTTAAATTCTTTTTATCATTTAGAGAAAAAATTATTTTCCTACGTTTACTTATTAGTTGGACGTGTATACGGTGAAGATCGGTAGCGTGTTGAATCACTGTGACGCGAACTTGAGCTACTTGTCGTTTTATATGCTTTCCAACGATGCGACGAAGGTTCTGCTGTAGTACACAATAGTTTTAAATTAAATAGATTAGCCGAACAATCAAATTAAATTCTAGTTCCCTCAATTTAAACGATACATTTTTTTAATCCACGGAACGAAATCAATCCGACGACTTTGTCGCACCGAAAGCTCAAAGCGCACCAAGCGCGACCACTTACACTCAATCCTCGGGGTTCTTTCAACTCTCCAACTGGCTTCGCTCCAGGTCGATTTGCCGCCTCTCCAAAATTGTCAAACCTCCGAGGTTATGGAACTTCAAATTGGAAATTTCAAACGAAAATAACATTGTATTAAAAAAAGACGTTCCTGTTTAATATTCTTAACCGAAAATGAGAAGAAAACGACAACCGAAGTTGAAATGAAACGCGAATAAAAACGTTGATAAACGTCAAATGACTACCATCTTTGTTGGTATGAAGGAGGCGGCAAATTTTATACAGTGTGTCCACGGATGAGGTTGCGGCAGTCTTGTACTGTCTATTTGCGATTCGGAGAGAAAGTCATTCTGGATAAAAATTTCTGGCAAGTAAGTTTACAAGAGTGCGCAACTCCACCCGTGAACACACTGTAGATCGTTTCCTTCTTGGTTCCAGAAAAAGGTTTGCATTAAACTGCCGGCTTATAGGCCAAGTAACAGAGCAGAACATAAATACTACCTGAAAACCGACTGCGATTTTGTCGAAGACAGTTAATAGATGAATTCTGCATCATTTCCAAGTTGAGAATCATAATTTTTAATTTGTTATAAACAATTTTTAACAAAAAATCGCGTTTTTTTAAGTTTTTTGCTTGTAAAATGGAAACTAATGAAGCAATCTTAATGATATCAATAGCCGAATTGTAGAGAATTAAATTACGAAGATAATTTGAGGTCAAATGGCCCGATCGGATAATTAAAACCGGAGAGAACCCGGAAAACCCGAAAAATTCAGTGTTTTCTTAAAAATTCACAATTCCGCCATTTTTTAATTTTAAAAACTAAAACTTTGCACAAAGGTGGCTATTTATATGTACTTTATGTGTGCATAATCGCGACCCTGTCGGGCTATCAGTTTTTGCACAATCACCATTTCAATATTTTTTTGCGATACTTTCGCGGAGGGCTGGATGCTCCTGTGATTGTCCGATTTCAATTTTAAAAACAGAATAGGAAACTAAACGCGCATAGCAACAAAATGCCTATTTTGATTTTTCCAAAAAATGCAGCGAAATAACTGAAAAACGGTCGTGAATATGAGTAAAAACGGTCGAGCATGCGAAAGTGGTCGAGTAGTGGGGGGGAGACTAGTCATTGAGGGGAAGCGTAACCCAGTTCAATTCCTATATAATGCGCTTCCCCTCAGCGGAGTTTCCCCCCACTACTCGATCACTTTACTTGCTCGACCGTTTTTACTCATATTCACAACCGTCTTTCAGCTATTTCGCTGCATTTTATTGAAAAACTAAAATACACGTTTTGTTGCTGTGCACGTCTAGTTTCGAATTCTGTTTTTAAAATTTAAATCGGACAATTACAGGAGCATCCAGCCCTCCGCAAAAATATGGCAAAAAAAAAATGAAATGGAGATTGTGCACAAACTGTTAGTCCGTCAGAGGCGGGATTTTGCACACATAAAGTGAATATAAATAGAGCTACCTTTGTGCAAAGTTTCAGTTTTTGAAATTAAAGAAAGGCGGAATTGTGAATTTTTAAAGAAAACACTGAATTTTTCGGGTTTTCCGGTTTTTTTCCGGTTCTAATTATCCGATCTGGTCATTCGACCCCTCATTCTCTTCGTAATTTATTCTCCACAATTCGTCTATTGACATCATTAAGATTGCTTCATTAGTTTTCATTTATGTTGGTAGCAATGCACTGAGACTGGCATTTTACATCTGACAGTTCAAGATTACGTTCAGTAATGTCACTTCAAAATTAGGAAAATGAAAGTTGCGACCATTTTGATGGGGGAAAATAATGTCTGCAACATTTAAGTGATTTTCAAAATTGCACGGATGAAATAAACCAATAGGCCAAGCAACAATTTTCAACAAAAAATCGCGTTTTTTTTTAGTTTCTCGCTTGTAAAATCGATTGTGCAAAAAATGTTAGTCCGTCAGAGTCGGGGTTTTGCACACATAAAGTGCATATAAATAGCTACCTTTGTGCAAAATTTCAGTTTTTGAAATTAAAAATTGGCGAAATTGTGAATTTTTAAAGAAAACACTGAATTTTCCGGGTTTTCTCCGGTTCTAATCATCCGATCGGGCCATTCGACCCCTCATTCTCTTCGTAATTTAATTCTCTACAATTCGTCTATTGACAAGATTAAGATGGTTTCATTAGTTTCCATTTCACAGGCAAGAAACTAAAAAAAACGCGATTTTTTGTTGAAAATTGTTTATAACAAATTAAAAATTATGATCCTCGAGTTGTAAATTATGCAGAATTCATCTACTAACAGTCTTTTATTTATGTTATGAAAAAATGCTTTATTGCTTGTCCCACTGCCATTCGGGGCGAAAGTAATTCTTGAGAAAAAGTTCTGTTTATCAATAAGTTTCCAAGAGTGCGAAACCCGATTCTTGGACACACTGTTCTTGGTTCTTGGTTCCGTAAAAAGGTTTGCATTAAACTGTCGGAGTAGTATCAAGTCGTCAAGATGACTCCATTAACGCACCGTTTTTTACGGATGTATTTTAAGAAGGTTAAGTTAGGAACCGTTTAAACGTTATTTAGTAAATCCGTGAAATGAGTAATAAGTCATTGCTTACCATAAGAGCTGGCAGAGCTTTCCCGGTAATAATCCGGTTCGTATTCGTGTTCGTAGTGGTGTGTTGAATAGTTCGAGCGAGAGTGGCTAACGGGTGCGGTTGTGTAGGTCTCGTAAGCGGCCTCCGTCGGCTCGTATGGCTCTTCGTAACCGTAACTCTCTTCCATAGCAATGCGAGCACGATCTAATATTGACATAATTTTAGTTTTAGCCGGCATTACGCGTGGCGTCGGTACAGGCGTGCGTGTAGCTGTACGCATCTGTACGGGAGGACGCGGAACTGCAGCTGGAAAAAAGTCGCCTGGATCAGCCCAAAGCGGCACTTTTTGCAATGAGTGTGTAACCCGGTTTCATATTCACAAATCGTTTACCTCTCAAGATGCTGGTGCGCCTCGAGCCGCTCCCAGCGGCGGAGCGGGGCTCCTCGCCGGGCGGGTCCGTCGAGGTGATCATCTCCATCTCCCGCATCTGCTCCTGACGGATGTTGTCGTTGTTGTCCGGAATCAGGTACTTGCGGACTTCCGCCAGGGCGTACGCGATACGAGCGTGGGCCTCTGCCGGAGGCCCCAATGCAGAAATTTCCACGTGCAAATCGTCGCTCAAATGGGCGTATTTCGGGTCCAGGGACTGTCTTAATTCCTCCTCCTTCTGGCGGTCTTTCATCGACCCACGGCCCAACACGGCCATTTTGCACATGGTTTCTTCTTGCAACCGCTTCATGGAGTTGCCTTTCGGTCCCAACAGCTTACCAACGAAATTAAACTGAAAGCAATAAGTAACAAGTTGTCTTGAGGGACCTTTTCAAAAGAAAGAGACAGAATCATGCGCAGTTGCACTGCGCATCGTTGGTGCTGTCAAAGTAGTGACTTTATTTCTTTATTATCTGTGTTGCTGAATTATTTTAATTATGTGGCAAAAATCGTTGACATGTTTATTAACTGTAAATAGGTTTTTATTCCACTTGCTTTTTCTTATGTTATGTATATGTTACAGTTGAAGTGTTAACTTTAGTGAGTGCATACACTAACTAGTAAATGTATACACTTACGAAAGATTTCAGTAGAAGTATGAAATAATAATTGAAATTAACACTATAACTAGTAACTATATGCACCATCTGGCAAGTGTATACAGTTACTAATATAAAATAGTAAATGCATTAATACACTAACAAACCTATCTCACCCGAGTCAAACCTGACCTAACCAACAGGTTGGTCAGGTCAGGTTTTATAAGGTTTAACTCGGGTGAGATAGGTTTGCTAGTGTTTTAATCGTCCAATTTGACCTGAATACAACTGTTCAGTTTGAATAGAACCAGTCATATTTTAAAACAAGCAAAATTTAAAAGCATTTTTTAATAAGACTGAGAGCTATTCCGCGTTATGTAAAACGCCTAAAATTTCCAGTTCAATTGTAAAAATTCTCTGTTCATTCTATATTCTACAATATGCCCAGTCATTTAGAAAACGACTAGGCGTTTTATGAAACGACTGATTTTGCAATTCGCCCCCGACATATACAGGGTGAGTCAAGTTTTACAGCCGCGGCCATAATACCTATTAAAAATTGAGGGAAAAGTATGCAATTTGCAAGTTACATCAGTTGAAGTTTACACTTTTGATTAGTGCTACAAATTTTCTAAATTATTTTAATCTGAAGCCAAAAAAGTAAAACAAAGAGTTTTGAGGAAAATTTCGATTTTTGGTTTTTTAATTCAAAATTTGACAAATTATTCGTAGCATTAATATTTGCAATTTGATTCGTAAAAAGTTATTACTTTTTGAGTTCAATCAAATTTAGGATAAAGCACGAGAAATGCCTTTATTTATGACTTTCTAACAGTGGATAATCCGGTTTACCACCCTAACAATAGTTTATGATTGACCCCTCAAACTGGACGAGACAGCTTTTCAGTTGCCGTTAGGGCTGCATTCTTAAGTTAAATTTAGTGACTGTCATAAATAATCTTCCAGGTCCCCTAAATCAATACCATTGTCCGGTAAATTGGTCTACTTATGTCGTAAATCATTTAAAAAAATTTCTACTAATACGGAAATGGTTTTATTTAATAATTGTAAATTAGTAAAATATTTTACTGTTCGTACATCAAAAAAACTAATAAATTGAACAACTAGTAATTGAGATAAAGGCAAAATTTTACCTGTTTCTATGTTCCTTAACAATATAAAATTACTCATGCAATTTATGAGAATTGACAAATTATTTTGAAGGGCTATTTTACCACCGGCGGTAAAACTTGACTCACCCTGTACAACTTTTAATTTACATAGTGTACACTTTTGTTATATTTGAGCAGTAAGTGTATACACATGCTAGTAAAAGTATCAATAACGTCATATATGAATACTTTAACTATGTCTTTCAGTAAGTGTATACATTCAGGAGTTAGTGCATACAGTAACTAAATTAACACATCAACTGTAACATATACACACTTTTTGCAGTCTCCTGTCTTTAGTAAATGCATGGAATGATGTTGATTTATCAGAACTTTGGGATTTACAAAAGGGCACGCAACGCAAATAGACCACTTTTATTATTATTTTTGAATAAATAATTGACAAAATGTCAAGTAAGTTAGTGTCAGATTTTAAAATCATAAACTTGCAATTTTGAAAAGGTCCATTCAAGCCAAACTCTTACAATTCAGACTATCCCCCTATTTACACGATTTCGCTTTTACACGGTTTTCAAAACAACGAAAGATGTGTTTTGGGATTTTTGATAAATATGCACAATAATTGAGATCCTGAATTTATTCCAAAATCGAGCTTTAATTGAAATTTGGTGTAAGTATGCCTCTGGTATGAGGCTAGAAATTTCCAGTTTTAAATGTTAATTGTCGGCGTTAGTTTTCGACAAAAAAAATAAAAACTGATTTTTATAAAAATAATATCTCCAAATTTTGTCAAATTTCACTTCTCAAGATCAGTGTTATTAAGGCAAAGATATCCAAAATAAAATTTTTTTTCCAAAAGCTGTAATTATTCTAAAATTCCCTTATATTGGAATCTTAAAAGTGAAAGTAATAATTTATGACTATAAATAGTCGTTATGACTATAAATAGTCGTTAGTACTATCCGCAAAGTTAAGTACAATTTAAATGTATGGCATTGTAAAATTTTCTCCGAAACTGGAAGTAGGTTGGTACCTCGAATGGTCTGTCCCTTTTCCATAACCGCACCGAAAATATTTCAAACGAAAAATGTAATAAGTCGTCTTCGAGTTAAAAAAAATAATTCAATATTCACACTTTAAAGTATCTTCGTACTCATAATCGTAATTTATTAGAGAACTTGCAATTTACGTAAATTTTAGAAATCTACAAGAATGTAAAAAGGCTCGACTTAGGTGCGCTCCTGTTGTTCACATCGACCGACTTCCACTCGACAGTGACAAATTTTTACAATGTCATAAATTTAAATCGCACCTACCTCTGCGGAATGTACTAACGTCTATTTACAGTCATAAATGATTACTTTTGCTCTTGAGATTCCAATATAAGGGAATTTTAGACTAATTACAGCTTTTGATTTTTTTTTTTTACTTTGGGTATCTTTGTGTTAATCATAGTGACCCTGAAAAGTGAAATTTGACGAAATTGGGAAATAGTATTTTTATAAAAACAGTTTTTATTTTTTTTCTCGAAAACTAACGCCGACAATTAACATGCAAAACTGGAAATTTCTAGCCTCATACCTGAGTCATACGTGCACCAAATTTCAAATAAATAACTTTCAATTGAAGCTCAATTTTGGGAGTGGCCACAAGTGATGGGACATACTGTATATTGGTTATTTTATGAATGTAAATTTATTTAAAAAAAATTACGTTAAATAAATGACTGAATTTGAAGTTGTTTTCGATTTACACGGTTTTGTCAATAAAAAAAAAATTCGTTTTACACGGTTTTCTGAAGAATCGATCTTCCGTGTAAAGCGGGGGATAGATGTATTTCATTTCCAATTTCTGACACTTGTGTCCACTAATTGATCAGACATTTGTGTCACCAACCAGACATTTCCTTTTCACCCAAAAACCTTTAGTCTAGAAATTTTATACAAAAAAACACCTAATCTTTTAAAAAATTCTAAATGAAGATTTTCTTTCGGGGTTTTCTTTGTATCCCTATAAGCAACACTGTATAAAGAGTCCATTGAAAAATCGTGTCCGCCAAAAGAATTGGTCGAAGGTCACAAAAATCAGTTATTCTCAAATATTTCGTCAAGTATTGGTTTTATTTGAATTTTGTTTATTATAAAATTTGTTTATTATGAAAATTTGCACAAAAAAGGTTCTACACACAATTTACTTGGGACCCATAATTTTCGAGATATGAGGTAAGAAAATTTGATGGTGTATTACAGGTTGTATTTAAAAAAATGTTATTTTCGTGAATATCTCGAGCAGTTGACGTTCGATTGCTTTTTTGCTTTCATTATAGTAATCAGCGAACAAAACACCAATTCTTCGTTAATTTAAATGATTTTGTAATTCCAATAATAACAAATTTACCAATGATGGACACTTAATATAATACAACCTGTACACACCGTCAAACTTTCTTACCTCATATCTCGAAAATTATTGGTCCCAGGTAAATTTTCGATAGAACCTTTTTTGTGCAGATTTTGATAATAAACAAATTTTATAATAACAAAAATTCTAATAAAACCAATACTTCACGAGATATTTAAGAAAACCGATTTTTGCGACCTTCGACCTTCAACAATTTCTTTGGCGAACAAGATTTTTCAACGAACTTTTTCCACAGTTTTGTTTTAGAAGATGAATACTAAAATGACTACTTTATTTTTACGTTTTTTAAAAAGCAAGTGTCACAATCACTTTTGACACTGTCCGACATTTATTGCGGTGTAAGTGTCAGGCGTATCTACCTTTATATCTCCCTTGAGATTCGAATTATAGAAGTTTGATTGCAACACAAGAATATGATTTTACGGTTTGAAGGGTACATTCAGCAATCGTCTGTTAGAAAGCGATCGCTCACTCACCTTTGGATGTTCTCTGACTGGAACTAAAACTTTTACGGAAACTTTCATCGGTTTTTCCCTGTAGATATCAACGTATCGAAGTTCTCTCGATGGCACTTTACCGATGGTTTGAACTTTGGCAATTTCTATTAAAAGAGAATAATAGCATTAAATTCTGCGCATCAAAATTTATGTTTGGAAGTAATAAATGGGACTTTGACAGACGCACCTCGGGATGAAGTGAGCGTGGGTGGCGGTGCAAACTCATACATCACCGCCGCCGGTCTATTAATCACAACCAACCATTCTCAGTGCGCGAAATGAAAGCAATGCCTCGCAGAAAATTATTCACGCAATTTGTAAATTTGACTTTTTTTTTAAAAGATAAATTCCAGTTTCGGATGAGAATTTACAAAAAATATTTAAATCGCTTAATTGGGCCAAAATGGGGCTGCAAAAGGTCAAGAATTACTTGCGGTAAATTAATCACAAGATCCGTGTAACTGAGAAACACGACAGAGGGCGAAGGTCGTTTGTTAAATTAATAGATAAAATATTTCGGAATAAAGAGGAGGCGAAAATAAAATAAACGCCGCATTTGTTGGGGGATAACGCGGACGATTTATCTTTTTTTCAGTATTGCGCGGTAATGTATGCTTTGTGTACAGAAATGTTTGAATAAGAAGACGGCGGATTAATCAATCTGTTATGTGTCTGCGGCGAAGTCGCAGCGATTTGAATAGCAAAAACCATTTTTCAAATTGAAATTCGGGTGAAATTTGGTAATTTCGGAAAATAAGTCTCATACAGTGCCCGCCATATGGGAAAACTTTCATTTTCGATTTATTTAAAAATCTAAATCTGCCAAAAGTTTGTGAATGTTCAAAAACCCAAAATTGACTACTCGGATTCTGCAAACGATTTTTGGTTTCAAAAACTGAAAAAAATCATAATTTTAAAATTAAAATTATTTTTGACAAAATTTGGGCAACATTAGTTAGATATTCAGTAGATGCGATGCCAATTATGAAATCAGACGAGTTTCTTCAACTGATGTCCAAAAAAATTGTTATTTTTCAAATTTCAACTTTCTCTTACAATTTCCACGTGTAATCTTGAATTTTAATTATTTTAAACCTAACTATAGTTAGTTTATTTATTTTTGTCTTAAAACATTAACTAAACTAGTAAAATCTAAATTACAAATGAAATTATTAATTTCAATAGAAATTCTGTCATGCTATTTTACATTTTTGGTGCAAAGCTTTTTTATCACGAAAAGCCACATTTTAAGGTTCAGCTTGTTTTTTAATTTACTCAAAATACATGTAACTTAACAATTAATGTGAATAAATACAAAAAATGCGTATTTTTTCGTTAAACGCACTAGAAAATTGTAATAATAAGATCATCGTCATATTAATTTATACAAATTCGTGGATAGTCATGGATACTTGACAGTATCAGTTAATTCTAGATTAATTTCATTGTAACAATTGTTGTAGTTATTTTATTCAATTCAAGTTTCCCTTGTTATGTATAATTGTTTAGTTACTTACATCGTTTAATTATTCCATAACAACTTTTAAAAAAATACACATATTTTAAAGTCAAACACAATAATTAATGAATGATTACATACATACATACATTTTAAAGTCAAACACAATGATTAGTCGTTGTGTTTGACTTTAAAATGTTTTTTTTTTTTAAATGTTTAATGTATGTAATTGACAATGGTTTAAAAAATGTGATTTTAAAATGTTTGTGTGTGATAAATTTGTAATATGTGGAAAAAAAATTTAAAAGTTGTTATGAAATAAGGAAACTATGTAAGTAACTAAATGTTGTAGTTATAGCAACGATTGTTTTGTATTTAAATTATTGCTAAGTGTGGTCCAAATATTTGGTTATTAAAGATTCCACACCACACATTCGTATTGATTCCGTGCTTCTATTTGAAAATCTGAATTTTCATCTGTCCATCAACGGCCATTCTGCGAGTTTACAACTCCATTGGAAGAAACTGTTCGCAAAATTTGCAGCTGGTGTTCTTCGTCAGCGATCCAATGACCATGTGGATGTTTAAATTTATTTGCAATGGTTCCCGTACTTTTAAATTTTGAATAAATTTATCCAACTATTGTATGGGAGATATTTTTACCAGGATGTCGGTGATTAAAAATTAAATAGATCTGTCTCTCTCAACGTTTCATATTTGTCACCTACAATTAAAACAATTTCAATTTTCTCACTTTTACTTAATTTACGTTCCATTTTGAAAATGCTAATGATACTGTCAAACCTAAAACAGTTATTCGCCTATTGAAAAAGTATTAACCCCTTACCGCCCGATTTTTTTTATACCGTTCAATTAAATATATGTTATTAATTATCGTTATTGAACACTTGAAAAAATACTAAAAAAAATTTTTATCGCAATTTTTTATAAAAAGTTCAAAATATTACTAGGCGTCAAATATGTCATATATTGCGGTCAGGACCACGTAATACCTTTTATGATGATCTTATAAAACATTTGAGTGTGCCAAATACGGGACAGATAGTGTTAACAACAAAAATTTCACAATAACTTGAAAAAAAAAACATTTTCATGGTGACCCATATTTGTCACAGGGGGCGGTAAGGGGTTAATGGTTATCTACGAATTTATATAAAATATGACGATGGTATTATTATTATAATTTTCTAGTGCGATTTACGGAAAAGTACGCTTTTTTGTATTTATTCACATAAATTGTTAAGTTACATGTAGTTTGAGTAAATTAAAGAACAAGCTGAAACTTAAAATGTGGTTTTTCGTGATAAAAAAGCTTTGCACCAAAATATGTAAAATAACATGACAGAATTTCTGTTGAAATTAAAAATTACATTTGTAATTTAGATTGTACTAGTTTAGTTAATTTTTTTAAGACAAAAATAAATAAACTAACTATACTTAGATTTGAAATAATTAAAATTCAAAATTACACGTGGAAATTGTACGAGAAAGTTGAAATTTGAAAAATAACAATTTTTTTGGACATCTGTTGAAAAAACTCATCTGATTTCATAATTGGCATCGCATCAACTGAATATCTAACTAATCTTACCCAAATTTCATCAAAAATAATTTTCATTTTAATATTATGATTTATTTTCAGTTTTTGAAGTTTCGATAAATTCCATTTTCTCTGAAATCAAAAATCGCTTGCACAATTCGAATAGTCCGTTTTGGGTTTTTGAACATGCACAAACTTTTGGCAGATTTAGATTTTTAAAGAAATCGAAATCGACTGTAAAACTTATAACACCCTGTACAATGCGATCAAAAATGGATGAAGGTTCGTCACTCCGCTATTGTCTCAGGAAATACTTGCTGTTAATCAAAACTTTCATCCAAAGCGTACGCATTTGTTAACTGTCAATTTTGACGTTTCCCCGTTGTTGCAATTGAGATTACTTTGAGATAAGCGTTCACATAGTACCAACTGAAACATTGCATTCCCTGAATGAAATTTAAGCCAGTTTTCCGCCTTTAATTAGAAAACTTGAAACGATCAACCGGTGAATAAGCACAACATTCATTCATAATTCACGCAATAATCTAGCAATGTGTAATTGACTTTCATAATTTAGCTTGGGGGAGGCGCATCGCCCTACAGGGAGCCCTGTTTGTGACATGCGACCTTTTGACACGGTTTAATTAAGCCGCAGACCTTAATGACTAATTTATAAAGGTTTAAAGTGAAACGCGGTAGGGTACGGTCAGGGACCGACTGGGGAAACTCCGGAAAATAGTTTCTCCCCAATCGATACACACGCATCCCTTCGATTTGACTCAATATCGGCCCACATGACAACTCGGGCTGATAACGCGTTTCGCCTGTCGGACGGGCTTTTCGAAAATTTGATGGAACATGACAAGTACACAGGAAACGTTTGTAACCGGATTTTTAACACGTTGCGGCGTTTCAGAAGGGACGATATGATAATCAGTTCCTCGGGGAATTCGCCAGAATGGAGCAAATGATATCATTCGTCTTGTCGGCTGAAATTTGGCAGTTCTTAAATCGAAGGCTGTTTTGAATGGGGTCCCTTTCGGCACTTGGGAGATATACAGAGGTTTTCGCCACTCATTCAATTGATTTTATTTTTCTGACTATTAATTTCATTGTAAATTGTCACAACTGGAATTCAGTTAGTATTAATTTGATTTATGTTTTTCTTTAACCTTATTTTGTATAAAACAGTGGCGGCTCGTACATAAGTGTTGCAGAACTGCGACAAAATTAACCCCAAAAAATTAACTTCGTTTGTATTTAATTTATAAAACGTAATATTGAAAAAATTGAATTTCGTCACAGAATTTTATTTTCTTAATCGCAATAACTCGAGGATCCAACATTTCAACAAACCAGTTAAGTTTTGTCGTGGTTTCAGTGGAGAGAACCATTGTTTTTATAATGGGCCATTCGAGGCAGTGCACAGAACTGCTTGAGACGCCCCCACTATCCCCCTCGCGTCCTGCACATACCCAAACTCTTTCGCTAGTTTAATGCTCTTTATGTGCTGCATTTCACGCAGTTCTGTTTCAAATTTCGGATGTTGTTACGTGTGGCTTTTTGCTTTGTGGCTTTGTCGTTGTAAATTTTGATTTTATACTTTCGTGTTCGTGTATTGTATTAGTGTTTTTTTTTGGCAATGGATGTTGTGGACAATTTGATTAACTTTAAACGATTTGTGAAGTATAGTTACGAAGAAAAATAGATTTGAAAAATAAAGGTCGACCGCTGCCGGACATTATTATTGAAACAAGCGGCATTAGTCGTAGAAAACCATATAAGCGTCAGTTCAATTAATAAATTTATGCAAGGAATAACTGGATTTGTGGTTGCAACAAGAAAAATGCTCTTTTTTGCTTTTCACGTTTGCTTTTTGGTGGAGATAAAGCAAGGACACAGGTAGGAGTGACTGATTTAGTACACTTGAGTAAAAAAATAAAAAAGCATGAAAACTCCAAAAGTCTTCACAATTCAATGGAGTTAGCAATAATAGGAACAATCAACATTCAATCTCCAATCTGCTGATTTTGCATTTATTTATTTATATTATATATTCGAAACAGTGATAGCAAAAATTTCAAACGCCGCATTTAACCCGCCAGAGCTGACTCGAAATAATTTTATTCGCGCCTAGCGCCCTGTTTGATAGGCACTGGTTTATAGCGCGTTATCAGCTACTTATCGGTAACTCAATACGATTCAAAATATATCAACTAAATTCGCCGCTTATTGTTTGCAAGCAATGCGTAAAATTTACGCATCGATACAATTCCAGTGTTAACAGCCTTGTCCATGCTTTCTATTGAAAACAAATTTATGTCCGAAATTAAAAATTTTAATGAAAAGGTTATTGATAAATTTGCCACTAAGAAAGACCGCAGCATCGATTCGATCTACAAAAAATAGGTAAGTTTATACAAAAATACGACCTTAATTATATGAGATGCAAATTGCACCTGTTTTATTGTACCACGAGCCGCCACTGCTATAAAACTTTTTATAAAGACTAAAATTTTAGGCAACCCATCATACTGTGACATTGATTGGTGCGTTCCTTATAATGAATAAGGAATGTCGTAATCTAAAATTGTAAATTTTTTAATTTACATAAAAACGATTACATCACAAAAAGAATTTAGTAAATTCTTTTTCAAATGATGAAGCAATTTTATTGTAAATTTTAATTACAAACTTATCAGCAATGTAATTATATGTTGCTGCGAATTATGTCATACAGCCAATTTGAGAACAATATTCAACATGGGTTGCAAACACTCGAGTGTTTAACCCAAACAAACCACTTCAACAATTCCTTCTAATAACCATCCACACAGTTTAATCAGCATAGAGCAAAGCTGCGGTTATGGACGACTCATTTCCTGATTCCTGTGTTGCGCCCGTTATTTGCATAATGCAGGCGTCCTAATTAAGCGATTGTGCGTTTAACAATCCGGCCAAATAAATATTAATCAAAAACCACCACCCAATTGTAATTTTTACAACATTACACAATAAATATTCATGGTTGAGCCGCGACAGTTCAAAACATGAATTACTAGCCGATAGATCACCCAATTCGCAGATGCGCCAGACGGGATGCGTTACTTTAAAATTTCATTTTCAAAAAAATGCAGTTGCGTTCATTGAAGAAACGCATCAACAGTTGAATAATTGCAATTTTTACAACATTACACATTAAAATTCATGGTTGAGCTGCGACAGTTCAAAACATGAATTACTACCCGATAGATCACCCAATTCGCAGATGCGCCAGCCGGGATGCGTTACTTTAAAATTTAATTTTCAAAAAAAAATGCAACGTCGCGTTCATTGAAGAAACGCATCAACAGTTGAACGCGTCATGGCCAAGTTGGTTTTGATTTTTACCTTGGTCGATGAGTCTTGTTGCGTTCGGATGTTTATTTTGGTCAATCGATAACTTCTCAGCTAATAATTCGCGTACATATTCGCCGGCTTTCTGCACGGCTGGATTTGTGTCGTCGTTTTCGCCGTCAGTCCCATCACCCATCTTCTCCGACGAACTTTTACGTTTGAAATCGCCCGGGTAACTGTAATCGCCGTTCGAGTCGTATTTATCCGCCATCGCCACTGCAAATTCACCGATTTATGTACACAGTAGCCACCGAACCAAGCGTCCACGGAAAAATGGCGTAGACTGAATCATGAGCGCTAGAGCTCTGTGCGGGCCGGAGCGATCCTGCAACAGATGGCGGGGTCGCGCGATAAGCGCGCGATTTTTGATTTTAAATTTTTCCACGCGATTGTTTTATTAAATTAACAATGGATTTCCGGTGATGTGTCTAATGTGGAAGGGAGGAAATAAAACTTGAAAGAACAAGCAAGTCGGTGAATAACGAATGACTATTGGGCGATGGTATATTTATGTTCTTTCTTCCAATCGCCCTCCTGCTGTCAATAATTGACAGGAAGCCGTTACGGGGATGGGACATGAAAAATTTTATACATTTCACACCTATTTCCCAGTCTACTTGGAATAAATGAAAAAGTTTTATTAGGAACGATGCTCCGGGAAGTTCCTGAAATATTCAATGAGCATTCTGGCAACGTTTCAACTCGCGAACATTATCTGTTGAGTTGTCAATGTTTACAAATTAAAACCGAATTTCAAACGAATTCAATTCAAATTGGTAACATTTATTGATCAAAGCAAGGAGAATTTCGAATTAAATTTCCTTGTTTAGAACAGAAAAAACTAAAATAAGAATTAATTTAGGAAATTCTAGCCTCAACTACGATGACAGTTTATTTAAATTGTCGCCGTACATTTATCTCATTGAAATAAATCGCCTTTCATAAGTTGCATGTTTAGTAGACTCTCTTTACAAAAGGTGCCTGGGAGAGAAAATAAAAAACTGCAATTAATTTTTTTATATTTACATTCTTTTTTTTAAGAAATGTTAACTAAGCTAAACAACTTTAATTTTACTTACATTTTTTGTGTATACACTTACTGCTCAAATATAACAAAAGTGTACACTATGTAAATTAAAAGTTGTACAGGGTGAGTCAAGTTTTACCGCCGGTGGTAAAATAGCCCTTCAAAATAATTTGTCAATTCTCATAAATTGCATGAGTAATTTTATATTGTTAAGGAACATAGAAACAGGTAAAATGTTGCCTTTATCTCAATTACAAGTAGTTCAATTTATTAGTTTTTTTGATGTACGAGCAGTAAAATATTTTTACACAGTTTAGTGTAATTGAAATAATTTTACTAATTTAGTTTATTAAATAAAACCGTATTCCGTATTAGAAGGTATTTCTTTAAATGATTTACGACAAGTAGACCAATTTACCGGACAATTGCATTGATTTAGGGCACTTGAAAGATTATTTATAAGTCACTAAACTTAATTTAAGAATGCAGGCCTAACGGCAACTGAAAAGATGTCTCGTCCGGTTTGGTGCGTCGATCATAAACTATTGTTAGGGTGGTAAACCGCATTATCCACTGTTAGAAAGTCATAAATAAAGGTATTTCTCGCGCTTTCTCTTAAATTTGATTGAACTCAAAAAGGAATAATTTTTTACGAATCAAATTGCAGATATTAATGCTACGAATAATTTGTCAAATTTTGAATTAAAAAAACAAACATCGAAATTTTCCCCAAAACTCTTTGTTTCACGTTTTTGGCTTCAAATAAAAATAATTTAGGAAATTTGTAGCATCAATCGAAAGTGTAAACTTCAACTGATGTAACACGTAAATTGAATACATTCCCCTCAATGTTTAATAGGTGTTATGGCCGCGGGGGTAAAACTTGACCCACCCTGTACATGTCGGCGACGAATTGTAAAATCAGTGGTTTCATAAAGCGCCTCGTCATTTTCTAAATGACTAGGGCAGATTGTAGAATATAGAATGAACAGAGAATTTCTACAATTTAACTGGAAATTTTAGGCGTTTTACAAAACCCGAAAAAGCTTTCAGTCTTATTAAAAAATGATTTTAAATTTTGCTTGTTTTAAAATATGACTGGTTCTGGTTCTATTCAGACTGGACAGTTGTGTTCAGGTCATTTATTAGTTAAAGTTAACACTTCAACTGTAACATATACATCCTAAACAGCTAATTTCAGAAGTTTTCTTGCATAAAAAGTAAAGTTTAATTAATTTTACGATTTTTTTAATGATTGGTCGTTTGTAATTAAAATTCTGTCATGAGCATTATCTAGAATTAAAAGTAAATAAATGAAAGTTGCGTGGAAAGTTTAAATTAAAAAAAAAGGTTATTGCCAATAAAGAGCCCTTTTATCGAGCGACATTTCAATTCAGCTTCTTTATTGTTCATTACTTCTTCGAGCAATATATTTTCTTTTATCTTCCAGAAAAAATACGAACACATGGGATTTTTATCTCGACATGTGGAGGACACCTGTGCGTGCATTGTTACAACGTTAACTTATCGAAACGACTTTTTGTGAGCCCAACCAAGGTCAAAGTTGAGCTTTATCCATTGTAACATTTCGCAAATTAGCCAATCATACGCGAATATAAAATTTGCTCGTTAAAATGTAATTACTGGCTCTTGTTCGCAATTCGATTGTATCTAATAAGTTCGTCCAATTGGCAGCATTGCCAGCTCGCAGTCGAGATCACAACTTGAATGCAATATTGAAGCGACAGATTCAATATTAGGTGTATCCTCTTCATATTTAGGTCAGTGCATCAAGTATTATTTTTTGTTTCAGTTTCAAATGTGATAAGGTAAACGCACTAGTAGTTGACATTATAATGGAGGAAAAAATGGTTTTTTGCTTATAATCTATATTTTAATTTTTCTTTTAGATAATGTAGTATAGTTCTGTATTTTATTTCCTTGTAAATTATACAGTGCTTTCGTAAAGTATGGAATAAATTCGATAAAACATTTTAGAAGAATTTTCACAAAAAATCCTCGGACCTTTCAACTTTAGTTTTTAAAACTGCATTTTTTTTATATTGATAATTTTACGATCGCCTTTTGTTTTCGCACATGACGTCATCAACAATTTTTTTAAATGGCACCCCATATTTTTTCACGAATTTGGTTGCAGCACATTTTTCTGAGTAGGAATATGCCAAATTCGTATGACCTTGAAGAGGAAAGTTTTCGAAATAATCAGTCCTAAAATTTCGAAAATGTATGGTAAAATTATTAGAATAGACCAATAATAATATCATCAAGGAAGCGCTGGAAACAAAAGACGGTTTTGACATCAACAAAATTTATTGGGAAAACGCTCGAATCCAACAAATTTTATTTTTTCTAACGTATTTTTTTTAAATAAGATTGGTACAAACTGAATGATTACAAAAATCTCAAAATACTAAATTTAAGTAATGATTAAATTCAAAAAACAGCTAAATTAAAATGTTGCGCACTGTTGATTTCTTGACAGCAGCCAATGCGATCAATAAATTATTTTTGAACATTGCCAATAACTTCAGGAGGGATTTGTCGTATCTCATGACGAATTGTTGCTTTAAATCTTCTAAATTCTCTAACCTACTAACGTACACTTTACTTTTTAAGCATCCCCACAAAAAGTAATCAAAGGTTGTCAAATCTGGTGATCCCTCTTTTGTTTCCAACGCTTCCTTGATGACATTGTGATAGGTCTACTCTAATAAATTTACCATACATTTTCGAAACTTTAGGACTGATTATTTCGAAAACTTTCCTCTTCAACGTCATACGAATTTGACATATTCCTACTCAGAAAAATGTGCTGCATCCAAATTCGCAATCAAAAGTATGGGGTGCTGTTTAAAACAATTGATGATGACGTTATAGTGCGAAAACAAAAGACGATCGTAAAATTATAAATATTAAAAAAGATGCAGTTTTAAAAACTAAAGTTGACCGGTCCGAGGATTTTGTGTGAAAATTCTTCTAAAATGTTTTATCGAATTTATTCCATACTTTACGAAAGCACTGTATAAAAAGTATTATAAAAATGAAAATGCAGTTGTTTTTTAAAGGAATTTTGAAAAAAATCTTTAAAATTTGTTAGTATTTGACACTCAAAAATTTTAAAAATATAATTAGAAAGAATTTTAATCCACAACATACAAAAAACTAAATAAAAACATAATAAGAGGGACTATTATTTTCAACCATCAACTTCAATGGGTGTCAGAAATTGGTATTTAAGTCTCTCTCCAGCAATAATAATTTTAGGGTTTGGCAATTTCCTCAATATTTGGTTCAATATTATAAAACTTAAATAACTTGAAATAAAAATAATAAAATATTTGTTTAAAACAAAAATAAACAAATCAACTATACTTAAGTTTTTTTAAATTTATTTATTTTTAATTTTTTTATTATTATCATTATTATTTTTTTATTTTTATTTATTTATTTATTTATTTATTTATTTACTTATTTTTTTGCGAATTTCCATTTTCATAAAAAAAATTGTTTTCAAATGATTACACCACAAGGGTTGAATTTTAAGAGTCGGTTTTCCTAGGTAAAACCATGCAAATTGCAGTGCATATATTCATAAAGTGCGCTCAGGTAAAATTTCTTCTTTTCTGTAAGTAGTATAGATGACTTACCTTCTGAGAGTCTAAATATATATTAGTCAAATTCCCCGGCAGTGTAAATATATAAGTTTTATAAATTTGAACCAAATATTGAGAAAATTGCCAACCCTAAAATTATTATTGCTGGAGAGAGACTTAAATACCAATTTCTGACACCCATTGAAGTTTGTTGAAAATAATAGTCGCTCTTATAATGTTTATACATTATTACACACTAGTGAGTTTTTGTTTACTATAACTTAACTAGTGAGTTCTTGTTTAGCATAACTCAACTAGTGTGTTTTTTGATAAATTTACTGAAAGCAACAGATCAATTCAACTGAAACGACTTTAATCGAGATTTACGAAAAACTCCTCGACCTTTTTCCCGAATGCTACTGGTTATTTACGACGCAAATAGACAGACTAGAAATTAGCTTTCTCCGACTACAATAGGTTGTTTTTCAGCGACAAACTTATTTATACAGCTTGATATATGTTTACGTTTGACGGCGACACATTTTGTTACATTTTGAGACAACAATGTAGAACTTAATTTAGCAGGTCGTAAAAAATTTCATTCGCTGCTGAAACGTTCCGTTTTTGCTTCACATAACCCGGCTATCTTTTTCAACTCGTTTACCTCGCCATCATCAGGAATGCATTAACGGGATGTGTCGTTATCCGCGCACAGGAAGAACCGGGTTGCACCTTTCCCAATCAATAAAGTCGGACAACTTTTTTCATAAACAAACACGTGGAAAAAGTCAGACGGGATTCCCGTTTCGTAGTAAATTTTCGCAGACAGCTTCCAGTCATAAATCAAGGGAGGAGGGCTGCAAAACCACAATCACGAAATGACACCACAAAACACCTGTTAGTGTGATTGATGGGCCACTGAAGACAGCACAACAACGACTTCAATCACTTTTTTTTTGAGGACAATTAGTCAATTTTTGAGAGACTTTTTCCTCAATCTGTGCAGAATGGGGAGATAATCTCGTTTGTAATCAAATTTTCTCGAGTGCTACTCGTCGGTTTTCCGTTAAATTAAGATAATTTTCAAAGATTAATTACTTTGCATTTGACCACTAATTGCGACTTCCTCCTCGAAATTCGTGCGCTTGGAAACCCTCCCGGCTATTAATTCGCGCATGCAGTTTTTAATAAGTTAAGCGCTTGTTAATTTTTTATTTTTAACGAGGCGTGCGAACTGAACTGAGAAATAAACTCTGCTAGATTCAATAAAATGTTGTAGTTTACTGTTCAAAATGTGTCCAATTTGTGAATATTAAATGATCCCAATTATGTCGCGAACCTCTCGCCAACTACACAATTTTTTTACAGAATTGCAATGATGGAGCAACTTTAAGAGGGCCACTTGAGAAGCAAGATTCACAAGATGGCGCCACCGTAGTAAAAGTGTCAATTTTGTAAAATCTCTTCTCATTAACAAGCTTTTTTATATAAAAAATTAGTGGTGGATATAAAAGATAAAAAAATGATCTAGGTATAGACATAAATTTGCCATGGAAAAACTTGAAAAAAGTATTTATTCAAAAATGTCACACTTTCCGATGCTTTTTGACTTAAATACTGACAAATGTGATTAGATAATGTACGAGTATACTTATAATTAATGCTTCCAGGGTGTGATCAGCAAGATTTTCTTTACTTTTAACAAAAAATTCAAATATTATTGAAAGTTTGACATTTTTGAATAAATACTTTTCTCAACTTTTTCCATGGCAAATTTATGTCTATGCCTAGATCATTTTTTTATTTTTTATATCCGCCACTAGTTTTTCATATAAAAAAGCTTGTTAATGAAAAAAGCATTTTACAAAATTGACACTTATTACTACGGTGGCGCCATCTTGTGAATCTTGCTTCTCAAGTGGCCCTCTTAATGCTTTCTCATTGCAGTGACAGTGTGGCAAGGTAAGCAAAATTTTGAGTAAAGCAAGGAAGGATGGCGAATCCGGGTTATGCAAAACGCACAAGCGCCCCCTGCCGAGCTTCCGACTCACGCGTCCCATCCGGTAATACAGTTGGAGACTTCCATCCATATCGTGAATGCTGAATATGTTTATTACAATCGTTGTAGTTACAATTCAGATATTTAAAAAAATTGGAAGCAGTTTTTATCAACAATTTATTTACAAAGCAAAATCTCAACTTTAATAACTGCTTTAAAAAAACTTTTCGCTTATTTTATTGGAGATTTATTTTTCAACCACATCAAAAATTTATTTTTCTATACCTCATTTTTTTAAAATGACGAAAGTAGTTGATTCATTACACTTGAATTAAATACTAACTACTGGGATTTCATATTCGACACTTGAATTTATCATATTTGACAGTTGCAATTGCTGTTTTCCATTTGAACTTCATACTCGATACTTGCATTTAATATTTTCCACTTGGACTTCGCACTTGACACCTGGATTTATGATATACAACGTGTCCCGGAAATAATGTCATTAATTTTAACCCGTAGTAGAACTCCTCAAAACAAACATTTTTTCTATGGACCATTTTTTCAAAATCGCAATTTTGTTTTGGCATTTTACCCTTCCTGAAATTTATAAATAAATCACTGACGGTGATCGTGAATATTAGTTTTTGCTGACTGCATAAAAAATTATCTTTAATTGGATGTTCAAGGTAAGTGCGTTTTATAATAAATAATTTTGTTAGTCGCTTATTTAAACCACCCGCCGCACATCTAGTCTTTGTTATTGTGACTTGTAACTTGTAACAATTATTTTGAACATATCATTTTTGGTAGTAAAACTTTCACAAGGACTCAAATTATTTCATTTATGTATTACCATAGCATTTTTCAATTTGCATTCCAGAACTTTGCAATAACAGCAACGCTCAAATTGATGAGTTGCTGCGTCGACAGAACTAAAAAGTAGGGAATGTTTTCTTGCATTGGTTTTTTGTTCTACGCTTATCGGTGTTTAACATTCAGCATTATTATCCATAGGCGGGTAACGCAATAAGAGTAGAATCTGTCAACAATTTTAACTTGTTAATCAAAACGTTTACACCAAAAAGTTATTTAAAAAAGTTCTTGGATTTGACGAGTTCTATCACTGGTTAAAATGAATGACATTATTTCTGGGACACGTCGTATAACAGTTGAATTTGCCATTTTTTATTTGGACTTCATATTCGACACTTGCACTTAATATTTTCCACTTGGACTTCGCACTTGACACTTGGATTTATGATATATGACAGTTGAATTTGCTATTTTTTTAATTTGAACTTCATTCTCAACACTTGCATTTAATATTTACCACTTGAACTTCACATTGACACTAGGATTTATGATATATGACAGTTGAATTTGTTATTTTATATTTTACTTCATACTCGACTCTTGCATTTAATATTTATCACTTGAACTTCACACTTGGATTTATGATATATGACAGTTGAATTTGCTACCTTTTTATTTGAACTTAATACTCGACACTTGCATTTAATATTTATCACTTGAACTTCACACTTGGATTTATGATATATGACAGTTGAATTTGCTTCCTTTTTATTTGAACTTAATACTCGACACTTGCAATTAATATTTACCACTTGAACTTCACACTTGACACTTGGATTTATGATATATGACAGTTGAATTTGCTACCTTTTTATTTGAACTTAATACTCGACACTTGCATTTAATATTTATCACTTGAACTTCACACTTGGATTTATGATATATGACAGTTGAATTTGCTTCCTTTTTATTTGAACTTAATACTCGACACTTGCAATTAATATTTACCACTTGAACTTCACACTTGACACTTGGATTTATGATATATGACAGTTGAATTTGCTACCTTTTTATTTGAACTTAATACTCGACACTTGCATTTAATATTTATCACTTGAACTTCACACTTGGATTTATGATATATGACAGTTGAATTTGCTACATTTTTATTTGAACTTAATACTCGACACTTGCAATTAATATTTACCACTTGAACTTCACACTTGACACTTGGATTTATGATATATGACAGTTGAATTTGTTATTTTTTATGTGAACTACATACTCGACACTTGCATTTAATATTTATCACTTGAACTTCACACTTGGATTTATGATATATGACAGTTGAATTTGTTATTTTTTATTTGGACCACATACTCGACATTTGCATTTATGATATATGGCAGTTAAATTTGCTACCTTTTTATTTGGACTTCATACTCGACACTTACAATTAATATTTACCACTTGAACTTCACACTTGACACTTGGATTTATGATATTTGACAGTTAATTTTGATATTTACCACTTGGACTTCATATTCGCTTTGTTGATGGTACAAGTGACAATATGTATCAAATCTAAGTGGCAAATAAAAAGTTTAAGTAGAAAAAATTGTTAATTTTCGTAGCGCAGAAATTAGTGAGAGAAAGATTAATTTCTGTTTTATTTTACCTTTCGGTTTTTGATTCTGAATGGATTATTTTGTTGCCTACAACTCATGCAGGAAGCGTAAAAGCTAGGACCGTAAAAATAACCATATATCAAGAGTTATCCCTATAAAAATAGTCCAGATTACCTGATCCAGGTATGCCCGGCCCCGATGGGATTGCCGTATCATTCTCTCGAGAGCTATCTGTCGACCCAGTTGCTCATTAAATCCCCGATCGTTAGTCTTAACGAGAGAACTGACGGTTCCTGGGGTTGCTGCAATCCATTTCATTTCAACTTGGTAAATCTTTTAGACTACTATTTACAACTGTATTGCACCGTCTTAAATATCCAACAAACAATTATTTAACGTCAGATAAATCCGACGTTATTGTATATTCATGAGAGGCAGTGTGCTTGTCATTCGGGAATGGAAATTTACCTCCACAGGACACTTTTCACCTGGCAATCCATTTTAAAAGAAGTTTAATCTTCGACGGGACGCCGCGTGATGGATTGGTTGTTTGCGCAAGCCTCCAAACTGAATTACAAACTTGCACCCCGAATTGCAAATTCTCGATCTATCACTTTAAATAAAAGAGCGGTTTCCCGACAATATAAATTTCCGGGCGGCTTTCCGGGCAACAGCGAAATATTAAGTTTTACAGTTCTCGACTTGCAGCCACGTAAGTCGGGAATATGGCTCTAATGTGCGACCAAGTGTGAGCTAAACGATCCTCTCGAGTAAAGAGATTTTCGATAAAGGATTGTTTATGCTCATTCCCTGTTGTGATCGTTATGTACGCAGAACTTGTTGAAGATATATCTCGGTTATCAACTTGCTGCTCCATCTGTAAGGAAACTTCAGCGCGACGCGCCTATGAGTGCAGCTCAAATACAAACTGGAAGCTCATAAAACCTTGTTTGTACAACTCAAGTTTAAAATTGATTGGGTTATCGATTTGCATTGCAAATTGGGGTGAACACAATTTGAAACAAGTAAACTTATAAATTCTAGCAAAATATTTGCCATGGAAGATTGGCTGCACAATTAAAAAAAACTTGTAAAATAAAAAAGTTGAAATCGACCGGTCCCGCACTAATTCGTTTTCGGGCGTTTAAATAAATTTTTCCGGTGATCCTCGATTTACGGGTCGATTTTATGAAGAGGAAATCATGCATTTATGACCCCTATAAATGAATGATTTTTTATAAATGCACGATTTCGGTATCTAGGCAATTGAATTGAAATTGCGCTTTATTTAAATTTAATCTGACAAAATGAAACCAAAATCCAATAAGAACTACAAATTAATTAATTACTTATGTTATGTTTATAGCAATACTATTTATATAGAAGTTAGCAACCGTACAGCCAGTAAAATTGATAAAAAGTGCAGATGGATTGTCAAAATTTTGACATTATTTGTAAATCATGGCACTGTTGGTTTGAATATCTATTGATTTAAAATGCATGCTTGATTCGAATATCTATTGGAATTTTTGTGACGGAAATAAATTACATTTTCTTCAATAATCTCAACAACTGTCTCAATTATTAATCGCTCTCATTAACGCACATGTCGGTTAAATAACTATTACACAATTTACACAATTTCAGTGTTTAAAGTAGAAATATTATTTGCTCATTGAAGTTGCTGAATATTTTATAATCTAACTGCGGCAACTTTATAAATTAAAACGAGGATGCCGCAAAACTTATCTGTTGTAGTATAGCTATAAGGAATTCATCTCCTACTGGAAATCATTATCAGGCCGTGTTTGATGTAATGTCTTTGTGTCGGAAATGACGACAATAGCTCGCAGGGCTTCAATTTCCAAGTATATAGTGAAAGATGAGCTGCTATAAGGTCAAATTCACGTTTAAGGGGAACTTCTAAGGAAGTATTTTTCTTGCTGATTATCGTTTTGATTAACCCATAGTTACTATACTTAAAATTATTTTTCGATGTATTAAAAAATTTGGTATCATGTACATTTTAATAAAAATTATTAACTGAGTGTACTTAATTTTGGTTAAATTAATCACACAATTCGTTATTTGAGGAAGGAACACGGAATTACAGCGATTATACCACTCATAGTGCTATTTTTCCCTATCCTAACGACCGCTTAATAAATTATAATCAGCACTGAGAAAGATTAATAAGTGATAATCCTGCGTGCTGCTCCGCTAATCTAGTGTGCCATACTGACTAGAATGTGATTAATAAGTGATAATCCTACCTGCTGCTCCGCAAATCTAGTGTACCGTGCTGTCAACTGAAATGTCACAGTTACAAAAAATGGCGCGTTTCGGTGATTGTTCGTTAAACAATATTGATGAAAAGATACAAAATCATAAACCGTGTAACGCTGTAAAGTCTCACAAATACATTTGGGCCCAATTTACCGAGTTCTGCGACTCTCGGAATTACATTTTGTCCGAAAAAGTATTAAATTGTTCATTCGTGATATAATGTGACGAATACAATTCGTGGAAACGTGATTATTGATAATCGCATGAATTAATGCACTGAACATGTTGTCAAATAATTTCTTTCCTTTTTGACTAGTGAAATTAATATTTGAACAGGTAAATAATGACAACATAACCTCAACAGTGTAAAAATTCTAAAATATCCCAGAAAGAGAAACACGAAAAGATAAACCCGGTTTGGTAAGGTAAGGTAAGGTTAGGTTTAAGATTTCTATCTCTGTCTCTCGCAAAAAAATACATAAGTTTTCATGTTTATATGACGCTAGATAGATAGACGCAAAGATAGTATGGAGAACAGCGTTTTTTATAATTAGTTCGCGTTAAGACTGCAGTGGTGGGCGGATCCTACAGCGCCCTATTTACAACGCTCTAGTTTCAGTGTTAATTAAGGATTGAAAATATTTTACCTTAAAACAAGTGTTATAAATTGTTCCCCAAATTAGCAAAAAACGCGTTTTTATGCGACAATAAATCTTCGAAACAAAACAGAACGTCCAAGAGGACAAGCAGATGGCACTGATTTCCCTTTTTATTTTTATTTACGCCATTACCCACATTCGTCACCCTCGTTTGTAGGGACATTTATTATCACCTTCAGGCCGCCACTTTTACATTCTTTGACACTTGTCGCCACACACGCGGTTTAAAATATTTTCAATTTTAACGTTTCGTTACATTGTACGAGATGACATCCCGGTCGCCTGGGAATAATGCATTTAACGGTCAACAGTGTAAAGTCGACGTTAAGAAAATTTAACGTTTCGCAATAAAACTAAAAAAGCGGTTTTCGTACATTATTGCCAAGTTTATCTGCTTAATACGACTTCCGTTTATTGCAAGCAATTAGTCGGCTAATTCCCTTTTACGGATCCTTCTGGTTCCGTCCATTTTTTTTAATAATTAGCGGAATATAAACGAAAGCTGATGGCGCCGTTAAAATGCACAGTTTCTTTGTTCGCGCAACGATTACACAAACACGGAAATAAACTTCTCAACCGGTCGATATTCAACGAGGACAATTCAAATATAATCACCAGGTGCATCTGAACCGAACATTTGTTGCTGTTAATATTTTAAATTTTAATATTCTTCGAGGTCAGGGCGTTAATAGCTAATTGGTAACATTAATTTTTCAAAGCTACCTTCTGGAAGTATTGAAAAAGTTTGTTATATGGCGAAACAGTGCCTCTTATACTTAGTTCGCGATAAGACTGCAGTGGGGGGCGGACCTTGCAGCGCCCAAATTCACACCGATTTAATTTTAATTGGTAAAATAAATTGAGACAAATCAAGAACTGCAAAAAAATCCCCTACACAATACAACCCTTTTATATGACGTGTAAGATTTGTTTCGATCATGCGATATTTTCTTATATTAAGGCGACCGATTTGTTGCATCGATATGCGATTTGTGCGCTGTTAGAGCGAGACGGAGATCGTTTGCAGTAACCTGCGCGAATAAAGCAGCCAGACGGGACTGTCTGCCTTTAAATAAATGATATCCACCACTCTTTTATTCGGCCAGGGTTCAAATTTTCAATAATAAATCGAGTTTAATAAACAATGTGTAATGAATGCAGCGCCGCTACGTTAAGTTGGAGACTTTTAAAATATCGACCGGAATTAATGATTAACGCATTATTTCTGCGACTTCCTGTTTAAGGGATGTGAGATACCATTAAGGCTTCCTTATCGTCGAAGTTGTCTTTTGTAATTAATTACAGTTGGTTAAAATGTTAATTAATTCATTAAAACTTGACGAACGATATTTTAAAACTCATAAAGTGTGTACTTTTGTTTGGATTTTGTTGGAATAAGTTGTGTTTGATAAAAACCGCCTTGTCGGATTTTTCGTTTGTATCTTGTTAATTGCCGCGTTTTGCTGCAGTCGTATATTTTACGTTGTAAAAAGTTTCAATTTGTAAAACAGTAAGATATTAAAAGCCGCAATTTCTCTCCTGGGAGACAGAACTAGGAAGATACTAAAAGCAATCATTTACACAGAATGTACATTATGCATCTAATGAATTTGTTTCCAGGAAAAAAATTAAAACGAAAATTACGCGTGCGGTACAACATTTTATCCAACGTTTCGTAATAAATCGGCGAGGTTAAAATTTAATAGTTTTCGAGCTGTCCTCGTATGATTCGGGGTTATTAAGGTGAGTGTAAAAATCGAGTTCTTGAATCTTTGGACGCTTTTCTTTCTTATCTCAGGCGACTTTATGATTCATCCGATTTATCTTTCTTTTATGTCGAGGACTTGAATGCAGTTTTCTTTTGTGTCGGCCATTTAATTTGACCAGATACTAGGAAATCATTTCTGGAATCTCGACTGCGCTTTTAAAAATACACGCCGGAATTAATAAAAACGCCCCAGATAACAGATAAAAGCACTACTCTTGCGCGAAACTCTTTAATCGAATTATAAACACAGTTTTAAATAGAGTTAAGAGCAAACTTTTGTCGCTCGTTTATTTTCTGAGATAGCACTGATTAACTGTGGTAGTTGGTATTTTATGAAATGATTGTCAAGTAGTTATTTTTATTCCAATTATTGTGTAATATTTTTCTAACTGATTAGCTTATTAGAAAAAATGTTATGATACAGGGTGTCCCATCAGTTGTGGCTAATCCCAAAATTGAGCTTTAACTGAACGTTATTTATTTGAAATTTGGTTGGCGGTAGTTTTCGAGAAAAAAAATAAAAAATGATCTTTTTCTAAAAATAATAGTTCCCAATGTCGTCAAATTTCACTTTTCACGATCAGTATGATTGAGACAAAGATGTCCAAAGTAAAAACAAAAATTCCAAAAGCTGTAATTAGTCAACAAGTCTCTTATATTGGAATATTAAGAGTAAAAGTAATGATTTATGACTGTAAACAGTCGTAAGTAGTATCCGCAGAGGTAAGTACGATTTAAATTTATGACATTGTAAAAATTGTAAATTAGCTACTGTTTACGCTGTTTATACCAAATTTCAAATAAATATCTTTCAATTAAAGCTCAATTTTGGGGATATGGCCACAATGGGAGGTTAGTTTTTGTACGATTCCAGCATTAACGAAAAGAAAAGAAAACTTCTGCATACAAATTTTCATCTGCAATTCATTAAACACCAAGTTAACGAGCTAATAAGGAAACTTTGTTGTGTTCACAAAGTTTTCAAGGAACTCGCGTAGCTACGGCGTCAAATCAACTTTCCTACCAACTCCGAAACACATTCATGCGATGCCAGGAAATAGATACGCGCAGTAAAAACATATCACACGTTCTTTCCACCTCAGGAAAAACAAACTTAAAAATAAAATGTTTACCACAAAAAAAACACATTGTAACTGTTTCGGAGGCCATTTTTGGTTATTAAGGGGTTCAGTCACGGTTCAATAAAAAAACTGTAAAATTGTGTTGGCAATGCTGAAAATTTGAATTATTGTCAATTCATAATTCCGAGTGGGGTTGTGAAGTGCAGTAGATAACAATTCAAATTTTGCAGTTTTTTATTTTCTCCCCCAGGTACAGTTAGATTTATACAAATTGCAGTATTTCACAAGTACTTTCTGGTTAACTTTTCGTTTAAATTCATACTTTATTTAGGGACTTGTTTTAATGCCTGTTATCATTTCGTCGAAAAAATGGTTCCATTGGAAAGTTGCCCGAACAAGGAGCCGCATTAAAAGTTGCCCACAAAAGCACGACCTCAATTACGTGGTTTAAAGTCAGTGGTACTTCAAACGAAAGGGAGAATATTTGATAAAGGTTTGAAATACGGGGTCAATCGGGTTTAAGCCAGTCACAATTTTAATCTAGTTATGTCTGTAGGTGCAATTAACAACGCGAGCTAATATCAACTTGTAATTGAGTTACATTCAAGTAATCGGAAAAATCCATGGACGGAGAAGTTTTCTGAATGTTTCAATTTATCGCATCTCAATAACGTTTCGAAGAAAGGAAAAATGGTAAATACAAAAATTGTAGAGTTAATGTAATGTTAATTAACAACATTGTAACTGACAATTTGTCGATTTTCACTTTTTTCACATTTGATATCTTGGGTGTGATTTACATGATTTAGTAAACTCCAATTATTTTTTATTTTTTGTTTTATTATAAAAAAATCAATTTTTATCTCATTGTATCAGCAATAACGTACTTACCAACATATAAAACATGACAAAGAATTTTACTGAAATTTAATGCGTGACCTAAAAATTGTAACATATTTTACCATTCCAAGAACTAACAAATTTATTTAAATAAAATTGCACCAATTGTACAATGTTGTTGCCGAAATAATACATTCTTTTACGCTCTTTCATAGGAATGTTAATGATTCTTACAATGTTATTCTTCGGATTCCTTTAAGATTTATTGACTTACAATGTTCTTGCATCAATGGTTATCGGACTAAATGACGACTACGCACACTTACAATGTTGTTTCCTGCTTAAAATTCGGTAACATCGAAACACTGTAGTTTGATTTTATTAGTATTTTGTGAATACGAGTGAATTATATTGTTAGTAAAACAATATTGTCATGTCTTCACGTGGAAGGAAAATTTTGGAGTTGCTACAAAATCAACACCTTAAGTAATACTTGTTAATTATTGCATTGGTTCAACCTAACCTCGTTATTTTAACTCGGACAGCAGCCTAAGGCACCACCTTGGCGCTCGGAAAAATGAGTATAAATATAATTTTTTTGGGACGCAGCTATTAAAATCATAAAAGTCCTATGCTACATTTTAGATAATATAAAGAATACGTGGTATAAGTTTTATCAAAATCGGTTGAGTAAATTTCCAGATATCTTGAACACCAGTTTGAACAAAGTACCCGAGATGCGGCCGTACTTTGCTGTGCTCACTTCAAATTGCTAGAACTCCGAAAATAATTTGAACTTTCAAATGGTTAAACGCTTAAAATATCCTGCAAAGTATAAACAAATCTAGCCGAAAGGAAAAAGTGATTTTCTGAAAATCTCAAGATGGTGTAACTAATAAGATTCTGTTGTTCTTCAGATATTTCCGAAGATTCGAATATTAATAAAAATGATTCCCTCTTATCAGTGATACTACTACAATATTTTATCGTATTTTGTTATAATTATTGTTATAAGCAGTCTAAAAAATTGCAATGTATTGGAGCTTACAATATTATTACAACAAATTTCAAAAAGTAAAGTTGTAAAACACTTTATAATCTTATTCGATAAAAATTCTGGGTGCAAAATAATTGTAGGCGAAGTTACAATGGTATAACTGCAAACATTACTTCTATGAACAATGGTAAACGCTGGTAAATCCGTTAAATCAATAATTTTCTCAAAATAAATTATACAGTGATGTTATATGAGTTAAAATAAATGAGTATCCAATTTCAAACCCAAAAAAAAAATTATCTCCTCAAGAAAAAGGAAAAGAAAAGATGTAGAATCTTTAAAACGCCCTTCTGAAAAATAACGTTATGCTAGTTACAATGTTGTCATTGCGGTTACCGAACTTATGTTAGAAAATTTTTTCTATGACTTTAATATTAACGACTATTTGTTTTTTGTTTAGTTTACTTTTTAACAAAATTGACAGTTTTCAACAAATTTGAATGATACTGAATAATTAATTTAATTTCTAATTTAATGATAAAAAAATTTAAAAAAATGTACAAAGGCTTGGATCTCCCTTGTATAATAATTGCAAACTAATCCCACCATTCAGAATTAGCAAACACAGTAATTCAATGTGCGCCGGTATGATGCGGTTTTATATTATTAGTGGACACAACAAGCAAAAAAATAGTGACCGTGTGTAAGTTCATTAAGCGCCCGCAGAATTAACTTATTTCCGTGCGGCTGCATGAGGCGAACGGGAAAAAGCATTTTCACCTAATTACCAAGTTTTCCGCATGTTTCGTTTATAATTGCAACGAAAGTGTCTCTCAAAATCAGCCCGCGAGCCGAAATTTGATTGGTAGACAAATTGTGAATTTTTTGTGTTCTTAGTTGCTTTTTGAAACTTTTCTTTTAAACTCGACGAAAGAGGAATATGGATAAATAGGCAACTTCATGGTAGATTTGCGTTCGTTAATACGGCCGTTTCAGGCGTTCAATAGGGCGGGACTTGAAAAGCACTTTAAATTACACTTGAATCGAATAGTGGGTTTGGGGAAATACCGGGGCTGGCCGTTTACACATTACGATTTATGTCGCCTTAAGCGAACTTCATCTTGTAAAATGCTCAGTAGTATCAAATAAAAATGAATCCTTTCTGTGCTTTAAACGTTTAGATTTAATTTTGTTACAGCATCATTTTAAAGCAGCGATTAGTTCGCTATTTTAAATGAACCGTCCTCGTATTACAACATAAATGTTTCTTATGAAAGAAAATTAAATGAACCGTAACGTTATTGACAACTCTTCAAGAAAAAATTCTTATTAGCTAATTGAAAGTTATTTATTTGAAATTTGGTGCACGTATGACTTCCAGTTTTACATGTTAATTGTCGGGGTTAGTTCTCGAGAAAAAAAATAAAAACTGATTTTTATAAAAATACTATTTCCCAATTTCGTCAAATTTCACTTTTCAGGTACACTATGATTAATACAAAGATATCTAAAGTAAAAAAAATTCCCTTATATTGGAATCTCAAGAGCAAAAGTAATAATTTATGACTGTAAATAGTCGTTAGTAGTTTCCGCAGAGGTAAGTGCGATTTAAATTTATGACATTGTAAAAATTTGTCACTGTCGAGTGGAAGTCGGTCGATGTGAACAACAGGAGCGTACCTAAGTCGAGCCTCTTTACATTCTTGTAGATTTCTAAAATTTACGTAAATTGCAAGTCCTCTAATAAATTACGATTATGAGTACGAAGATACTTTAAAGTGTGAATGTTGAATTAGTTTTTTTAACTCAAAGACGACTTATTACTGTTTTCGTTTGAAATATTTTCGGTGCGGTTATGGAAAAGAGACAGACCATTCGAGGTACCACTTACCTGCTTCCGGTTTCGGAGAAAATTTTACAATGCCATACATTTAAATCGTACTTAATTTTGCGGATAGTACTAAGGACTATTTATAGTCATAAATTATTACTTTTATTTTTAAGATTCCAATATAAGGGAATTTTAGACTAATTACAGCTTTTGGATTTTTTTCTTACTTTGGATATCTTTGCCTTAATAACACTGATCTTGAAAAGTGAAATTTGACAAAATTGGGAGATATTATACAGTCGAACTTCTCTATAGTGATGTTCGAAAAGCCCTGAAAAAACATCACTATAGAGAAACTTCACTATAGAGAATTCACATATAATTTTACAGTTTTGGCAGTCACTTTAAAAAACAATCGATATTCAAAATGAAACAAAAAATTAAAATTAAATTTTATTTATTGTTTGAAATGATATTTCCGTATTTAGAAATACATACAGATTTATATTACACAACGTGTACTTATTGAAGAAAAAATCCATCTAAAGTTGATTGCACAGTACTCTTAAAAATTATTTTATTTTCGTAGAACGTTTCACACTTGTTTAATGCGTTGAATATTCTTTCTGAAACATTTTCTTGGCATTGCAAACCTCGGCGAATAGTCTCAAATGCCATGACCATCTCGTCTTTGGAAGGATTTTCGATAGAATCTTCTTCATCCTCTTCATCCAAATTAGACAATTCGTTGTCTTTTCTGACACTTTCCAAAATCTCGATGTCATCAGGATATTCAGTAATTAACACATCTTTATCAATGTTTAAAAAACCCTGAAATTCCACTTCATTACAAATAATGTCCAACGCTTTTAGCTGTTCCAAAGATTTCTTCAATTCTGACAATTGAAGGTTATCTTCTTCCTCCCAATTAGTCAAATTTAAATTAATAAACCCTGCCTTGCCAAAACAATTTTTTATTGTAATCTCCGTCACTTCAAATTGCCATACTTTTGCTATTTGAGATATGGACGTCGGAAGATTTATGATACTATGTGTATTTTTTCACTTCCAGTCATATTGGCACCAATCATGACAGTTATTCGCTCCTTGCTGTTTTTACCTCCAAAGCACTTATCGTTTTTAAACGTTAAAGTTCTATTTGGCGTACACTTAAAAAATAACCCAGTTTCGTCAGCATTAAAGACGTCTTTAGGATGATATGTGTCCAAAATTTTTTTTAAAACCGACTTTAACCATTGGTTACAGGTATGGTCACTAATTATAGCACTTTCGCCGCTAATTACTTTTTCGGAAATTTTATGTCTCTGTTTAAACTTGTCTAGCCATCCGTTACTTGCTTGAAAATTTGAGTATCCCAAGGCTTCTGCGTAAACCAACGCTTTTTCTTTTACTAATGGCCCGGACACCGGAACATTTTGGGCGCGAATCACCTGTAGCCACTTTAACATCGCTTCATCTAAATCTTCATATGTACACAGCCTCATTTTTTTTTGTCCCGAATTAACTTCTTTTCTAAGTTTTTCGCGATTTTTCACAATTACGGATACGCTATTTGCAGCAATACCAAATTTTGCGGCAACGTCTTTTTGCTTTACACCATTATCAACGTCTTCCAACACCTTTAATTTGTCTTGGATACTCAAACACTTTCGTTTCGCCATTTCACGTTCTAAAATGCGTGTGGTACAAAAATTGAAGCGAAACTAATGTGCAAAAGTATAAATGCAAATGTAGCCAATGCATTTGGTGAGGGTAGAAATTTCGATACATAAGGGATTTGCAATAAATTGTTCTAAGAATTTTTCAGGTAGGTTGTCGGAATTTGAGAAAAAAAAACAGATGTTCAATACATCCATTGTATTTTTTATTATCGAAAATTTCGTTCCCCGAGAATGTTAGTAAATATTTCTCAAAGAATAATCACTATATAGAGGCTTAACATCATAATACGGAGGTATTTTTATATGCAAACGTGCAAAAATGCACGTTCCTGACAAAAACATCATTATAGAGAAAAAATCATTATAGAGGAGTTCACTATAGAGAAGTTCGACTGTATTTATAAAAAATCAAGTTTTATTTTTTTTTGCCGAAAACTAACGTCGACAGTTAACATTTAAAACTGAAAATTTCTCAAACCAGAGGCATACTTACACCAAATTTCAAATAAATAACTTTCAATTAAAGCTCAATTTTGGGAGGTCACAAGTGATGGGACAGCCTGTATATCAGAAGGCATCAATGCAAATCAGTTAGTAATGCAGCTAATGTCACTTGTAATTCAGAAAGCATTAATTGTGTAATTCAGATTAGTTCAGAAAATGTTAAATGTAGTTTAGAAACCATCAATTGTATTTCAGAGAACATTAATTGTGTTTCAGAAATTGTAAATTGTAATTCAGAAAATGTTAGTTGTATTTCAGAGAAGATCAATTGTATTTCAGAAAGCGTTAATTACATTTCAAAAACTGTAAATTGTAATTCAGAAAGCATTAACTGTAATTCAGAAATTGTTAATTGTATTTCAGAGAAGATCAATTGTATTTCAGAAAATGTTTATTGTAATTCAGAAAACATCAATTGTATTTCAGAAAGCGTTAATTGTATTTCAAAAACTATAAATTGTAATTCAGAAAGCATTAATTGTAATTCAGAAAACAACACATAATGTCAATTATTGTATTTCAGAAATGTATTAAAAATAATTAATAATTAAAATGACAAAATTGGGAGATATTATTTTTATAAAAAATCAGTTTGTATTTTTTTTGTCGAAAACGAACGCCGACAATTAACATTTAAAACTGGAAATTTTTAACCTTATGCCAGAGGTATCAGTCTACCAAATTTCAAATAAATAACTTTCAATTAAAGCTCAATTTTTTTTTGTACAGCTAATTACATATTATTATTAAGTAGTTTCATTTCGCCTCTTTGAAAATTGAGTTGAGATTGCTTCAATTAAAAGTTATACAACAATTTCAGCGATACTTCTGATTACCTGGAATTCAGCGCCGATGAGCACATGAAACCGATTCAGAACCTGTATCCACATTATTGTATCTCCCCCAGGCAATATATCATGATGGCCGGGGCTCAGCAGTAACGGTCATTTAATTGTGCTGAATATTTATGCGGAGATTTACCAGAAAAAAAATCATATTTTATTGTAGATTAGTAGCCCCATGGAAAAAAATAACAAAGTACAAAAAAGGTTTTGAGAACAGCTGCAGATTGCTTATTTCAGGTGTTTTCAGGATTAAACCGCTACGAGGATGTTTCCCTTTGTTCAGGTTGGTTAAAGCTACTTACTCCAAGTACTTTTTCAATTTTTCTTTTCGCCAATAAACGTTTTTCAGGCTGTAAGCTCCAATGCAAGTCCGCCGACAGATTTTACGATAAGATTGAGAAATCTGTGAAGTTTTATTCAGTTCCAACTCCGGAAACAAATTGATTTTGAAAACTGAAAGCTGGGAAAATTGAAAGTTGCTTACAAATGTCGCTATTGGATTCTAATGTTTTGTAGTTCCTTCATTTGGTGCAATGGTGTAATATTAAGTTTGTAGTGTGTTTCAGTTTAAAATTATCAATAAAGTTACAATTAGCTTTGATTATTTGTGATTGTTTTTTGTAATCACAACGAGCAATACCCTAACTACCTGCGTAACTAACTTCTTCAAAATGCAAACTCATTTCAAACAGTTGTCAACAATAAAAACAAAACTGTCTACTTGTGGATTCATGGTTAATTTACACACTGACACTTAAAATCTGTCCTTCAACTTATCAAACAAACAAATTACAAATTAGTTCATTTCTTCTTTAACATTATCGAAGACTAATCAAATTATTGCAAAACTCGAACAATAACACACGAACGTGACACGACGTGACGTCACGAACTCCTGTTTGTGACGTCAGGCGCTTAGTTGAACTCATTTGCCTATATTATAAAATAAATAAATATTGTACCTTTTTATTTATCGAATGCGGTCGTTAGAATCGCCCATTATCGTTGTCGTTAATATTCCTTTTGATGCTTTTATTAAAAATATCGTCAGCTGTAAAAAATTTGCTTTTTACTGTTTATTCCTCGTTTAATAAATGTCAATTTTCCCACGAAATTGTAAAATGCAGGTAGGTACCTAACCAATAATCGAATACTTTATGTAATTAGAACGACTCATGTGGAAGTAATGACTTGAAATCATTTTCTTGCAATTGCTTTTGATTATTTTATAAGGAAACAATTTATTAAATAACCCCCTTTGCAACGGATAAAGTTATAATGGCCGCTGATGTCAAAGTTAAATTGGTGTCCTTTGAAATAATCTAATTTTTAAGCTCACGAAACGGAAATTTAAACTTGCGAGGTTAACTAGAACAACATCTGCGTTAGTTTCCGTTCGGAAAATCCTTTCGAACACTTCCCACTTTTAATTTTCAGGTTCTTTTACATAATTAGTACTTGTTTCACTGAGGTTGTTGATACTTCTGAATGAATCGAACGACACAAACATTCCAGTGACGTCACCGGTGACGTATCGACTGTCTGGGAACATTCGGTTTACACTTTTATTATAACATGACATATATGAAAAAAGTAAAAACTTATCTTGTTATTTTGACTATCAGTTTAAAAAATTCAGTGCAACGCAGTGGCGGCTCGTATATAAGTGCTGCAGAGCTGCAGAACTGCCAAAAAATTAACGCCAAAAAAATTAACTTCGTTAGTATTTAATTTATAAAACGTAATATTGAAAAAAATTGAATTCCGTCACAGAACTTTATTTTCTTAATCGCAATAACTCGAGGATTCAACATTCCAACAAACCAGTTAAGTTTTGTCGTGGTTTCAGCGGAACGAACCATTGTTTTTATACTGGTCCATTCGAGGCAGTGCACAGAACTGCTTGAGACCCCCCACTATTCTCCTCGCGTCCTTCACATACCCAAACTCTTTCGCTAGTTTGATGCTCTTTATGTGCTGCATTTCACGCAGTTCTGTTTCAGATTTCGGATGTTGTTACGTGCGGTTTTTCACCTTGTGGCTTTGTCGTTGTAAATTTTGATTTTATACTTTCGTGTTTGTGTATTGTATTAGCACTTTTTTGACAATGGATGTTGTGGACAATTTGATTAACTTTAAACGATTTGTGAAGTATAGTTACGAAGAAAAAATAGATTTGAAAAATAAAGGTCGACCGCTGCCGGACATTATTATTGAAACAAGCGGTATTAGTCGTGGAAAACCATATGAACGTCAGTTCAAGAAAGAAATTTATGCGAGGAATAACTGAATTTGTGACTGCAACAAGAAAAAAGCTCTTTTTTGCTTTCCATGTTTGCTTTTTGGTGCAGATAAAGCATGGACACAGGTAGGAGTGACTGATTTAGTACACTTGAGTGAAAGAATAAAAAACATGAAAACTCCAAAAGTCTTCACAATTCAATGGAGTTAGAAATATTAGGATCAATCAACATCCAATCTCCAATCTGCTGATTTTGCATTTATTTATTTATATTATACATCCGAAACAGTGATGGCAAAAATTCCAAACGCCGCATTTAACCCGCCAGAGCCGACTCGAAATAAATTTTATTCGCGGCTAGCGCCCTGTTTGATAGGCACTGGTTTATAGCGCGTTATCGGTTACTTATCGGTAACTCAATACGATTCAAAATATATCAACTAAAGTTGCCGCTTATTGTTTGCAAGCAATGCGTAAACTTTACAATTTCAGTGTTAACAGCCTTGTCCATTCTATTGAAATGAAATTTATGTGTAAAATTAAAAATTTTAATAAAAAGGTCATTGATAAATTTGCCACTAAGACCGCAGGATCGATCTAATCTACAAAAAATAGGTACTTTTAAAAACACGACCCTGATTATATGAGATGCAAATTGTAGAACAGCTGTTTTATTGTACCACGAGCCGCCACTGAACCAACGTAAATTATACAGACTGTTTGCCTAGTTCGTTCACAGAATGATCCTGCTTAGTTCAAACAATGTAATCCACACCGCATATAGATTGCGTCTTGACGATTAATATCTAGACACACAGGCAGAAAGTAAATTTCAACACTCGAACCTGGGTAAATTTTCCCTATAAATTCAAAAAGTTCGCGTCGCAGATGTTTTTTACCGCCGGGATTAAATACTGTATCTGTTGTAACTTAAAGTGGGCAAATCAGACAAGTTGCGACTCTCATAAATCAATTGTTATTACTCTATTTAACATGCAGCACGGGAACTTTCTTTCTTTTAATCAGGAGGAGCGTTAAAACACTATGAAATTATTGATTTATTTCATTTATGTTGGCAGTAATGACATAATCTATAAAATTTTGACAGATTATTTTATTTTTGTAAAAATGATCATATTGCTTCCTTCCACAGAAGCGTTTTGGGTTGCCTTGAGAATTGGAACGTATTACTACCAACATAAACTGAAAAAAATAAAAATAATTTCACAGCTGTCTTAATTGGGAAAATTAATGGAAGCGCTTTAGGGGAGCCACATTAAACAATGGGTAATTTCGGGAGAGTGATTCCTGATTTTGTAAAAAGTGGTGAAAATTCGGTTCACGCTCGGCTGCGCTTTAATAAAGGGCGTTATCCACGCATTGTCCCGCGGTATTTTCAAATCATCGGATTGATATTTTCCACAGAAAATTGGTTTCGCGTTATCTCTCGCGATATGCGATAGATACCAAACACAAAGACCTTGAGTGACTCGAGAATTTCTCGCTTCGACATTCGCTTCCTTTGTGCACTTTGCGATAGTGCAGCTGTCCTTTGTTGGAAGAGCGACTTCTGGAATTAAGCAAATCCGAATCGAGCTGTTTGTATTTAATCAAGAGGGGGAAATTTTCTGGTTTCCTCTTGGCGTAATTATCGAGCTGGATTTTTTTCGGAGTAATGTGAGAGTTAAAAGCATCGACTGATCACCTCATTTGCTTAAAACTTCTTTGGATCCGTTCTTAAATGGCTGGTTCATTCTCCCGGGGGTGGATAACGCACAAATGGAAAAGAGACATTTCACTGCCTCGTAAAATATTTAATACAGAAAAAATGCGACGGAAGGAAGTCGCAAGAAAAACAAAACTTTAAAAATTGTGTGTTTTTACTTATTTACTTCATTTAATTTTACAGCTTCACTTAAGGCCTCTCCACCCTAAAGATTGTTGACAAATGCAATTTGATTTAATTGCTTTAGGGTACGCCTAAATACAGGCAACACCTCAGACTTTTTTATAATCCAGATCTCACTATAATTACGGTAAAGTTCAGTGGATGATAGTTCTGTGCAATTCAATATACTTACCTGTTCAACAAATGCGAAAATTTTTGTATCTTCAATAAATTTAGAACGATATAATTTGAAGTAAAATAATAATATGCAAAAAGAATTTGTTAAATTTAACAATTTTATTTAATTATTGTTAGTAAAGAAGTTTTGTTATTACTGCTTGTTACTCTGCAATGTCTTAATTTACGCCAAAACTGGTTAGTATGTTGATTCCGGGTATTTTTTCAACGAAATTTATATTTATATCGTAAATGGTTTTTAAAAATTGATTTTTAGCCGTGTTCAAATTCTATTAATGACATATCCGGAATATCATCTATCTCCATATCACCATAATCAGAATCTTTATTTTGAAATGTACGCGTTCTTTTAATAATTTTTCGGTTACTGTATTTTTTGTCGATTTGTTACAATATGCGAACAAACAGATAATGGAATGCAGCTGACTGTAGTTAAAATTTTAGGCCAAATAACCTGTCTGAAGAAAGGTTGTATTGTCGAACGTCATAAAATTTTATCACTTATTTTAGAAAATTCTGTTCAGAACTCGGAACAGATGTTGAATTTCGTATTCGAAAGGATTAATATTTATTAATAAATTAAAACACAATGAGTAAAAGATTAAAAAAGATTAATTAAAGATTACAAAAAATCAATTTAGCGAAAAATCTATTTCTTACTAACAAGTCAAAAATTAGATCCTATTAACAATAACATTATAAGTCGTTAACTCTACAGCTTAATTAATTAAAAAATTACAATTTAATCTTAATTTTTAAATTCAATTTCACATTTTTTTGACATAACCCCTTAACGCGCAGTGTTTTTTTACAGAAAATTGCAGTTTTAGCTAATTATAAGTTATTACCACTACAGCTTATTTTTTTAAATTAATGTGGGATAAAAAAGACAAACAATTTTTTTGGAAAGAAATTATAATTTAAGCTTATTCTCATTCATTTATTTAAAGGGGTCTTTACGAACGATTTTTAAAATTAATATGACCTTAGAGTTGAAATTATATCCTATTAAGTTAATGTAGATAATAAAGATTAAAATTGTCCAAGACTAAAAAATAATTTATAGTAAAAAAACATTTTCAATAAAACAACCTTTTATTAAAATGTACGCCTTTATTTTTAATCATTTAGGTTAATATCAAAATTAGTTTTAAATTTTTACTACGTCTTAATAAAAGTTTGTTTTTAAAAAAAGTCTTTACTATAAATTATTTTAAATATACTGTTTGAAAACGAAACCTGGTTTTAAAAGTATTTCGGATATTATTGCTGTTAAAGTATCCCTGCTGGGAAACCATAATTACCTGCTGCGTCTTTGTAAATCTTTTTGACGTAGCTCGAAAATCGGCAAAATTTGGCTACTTCAATTTCGGTTCTTGATCTAAAGAGCATTGAATAAATCAAAAACTATTGCGTTGTTTAAAACAGCTAGGCGTCAACTCAAAATAAAAAAGTCTAATCTACGAGTCCAAAAAATTTAATACAAAATTTTGATAACTGAAGGCATAAACAAGAATTTCGGAATTTGATGTTTTAAAAATAACTTGGTTAATTATGATTATTTAATTATGGCTTGCGGTCAGCTCAAAGTAGATTGGTATTATCTGTAAGATGAAGTATCGACCTCCTTTTGAAAATTAAAAATAAAGGTATAAAAAGGAATTGCGTTTTACATGTATTGAAAACCTTAGGATGGAATGCAGAGTCGCCAACACCTATTGCATTCCCAAAAACCACTTTTCATTAATAACATAAAATCTTGAAAGTAAGGAGAAACAACAAAATCACTCATTTTTAATTTCCATTTATTAATTTTAACAATTTAAGAATTTTTCAATATACATTATAATTTCACACCAGCTATTTTTACTACCGAAATCCAACCGATAAAACGTCCATGAAACCCCTTTCAGAATGACATCATAACCCTTTCTACTGCCTACTAACATTAGATCTCTCCAATGTTCGTAAAATCAAAATTGCGCCAACTATTCGCAACTTTACGACCCCAATTTCAACGTTCCATCAACAAGTGCCATCAACCGTACAAAAATCGGCTTCCTGGTAATGGGTTTAGTCGAAGTTCGACCTTTTGTGACGGTACCTGTATCGGAGTTATTGAAGAAGATTTATTCGCGATCCTGAATTGGAACTACTCCGAAGTGTTAAATCTCTCGTTAGGATCAAGCTATTGGGAATTTAATGACCAGCTACGAACAGATAGCTCTCGCGAGAATAGCCTCCCCGAAAGGCTATTCATCTGTGCTGTATTAGCTTCGGAAGATTTGATAGGGATTCACTAATTAAGTCTAACTTGAAACATTTTTAAGGTCCGGGAACTGCTAAGTAATGCACAATTCTTCCGCTCAGGGGGCACCAATTTTGCCCCTTAAAATAAAAAATATTTAGGCAACCAAAGAGGTATCCTAACTAATAAGGTTTGAAACTTAAGTATTGAACAGAGAAAGAACAAAAAAAAAGAGTTGCGCGTTTTTCATACGCTCGTAACTTGATAAATATTAATTATATTATGGTCTGCGGCGATAACGACGGTAAACTCAGCCGGAAAAAAAATTAGTTTATAATTTTTTGCTAATTCTTTGCCAATTTTGTGTTTTCATAGATGTACCTGCTATAATTAATCCCGTAACAGGCTGCAAACACATTTTCAATTATGCAAAGAGTAATCTTTATCCCCATTTTTATACTATCATAATTTGATAAATATTATTTATATTATTGTCTGCGGCGATAACGGCGGTAAAATCAGTCAATGCGATTGCTGCATTATTTACTTCTTTTTTTTGTAATTTTTTGTGAATAGATGTTTCAAAAATTTTTCTTACGATGCTATTCGAAACTAATATATATTGTACAATTTAATAGGCTCGATAATGTTTCATATCCTTGCGAACATGGATATTTTGCATTATCAAGTGTGGATTTTTATAAATTTTTACAGTTTTATATCCTTACGTGTGCAAATATGGTAATATCCTAACAATTTGCACTATATCAAGTGTGCATTTTAATACAAATTATTCTATCCATGCCGTCAATCAAAAAGGTACAGATTTGACAGGAAATCTGTGAGTAAAAGGACGAACTATTTGACTAAAATCTTATGGGAAAACAACTTTTCCCCGAAAATGTAAAATTTAGAGATTTATTCAATTTGGTTTACGGAAACCATTTCTTAGGTGCTAAAGGAACATTTTTATGTAATTTGTTGACGATGTTGTGTTCGGAAAGTAATAAAAAAACGCGATCAAATAATACTGTATTTCGTACCACAACTTTTAGATTTTTTTTCAAAGATATTCACCATGTTATCATAAAAAAAAACATGTCATATTATACTACTATATGTTTAGTATAACTACCCCGAAGGAATTTCTACAATATAACTTACTTCTTGAGCTGAACTGAGTTTACTGGCACAATAAATTTTCAAAAAAATATTGTTGCCAATTGTTTTCTTCTTAAGTTATCAACTTCCTCGCAATAAAAAAAATATTTTCTTACAAGGCAATATATTCTCTATAAGTGCTGTAAAGTGCATTGCAAAATATTTCGTAACTCTAAAGATTTCAGTAAAAAACCCTCACTACTACATTTTTGCGAGAATTACACTTTCGGAAGTTAATTTTTGAAAACTAGTCACTTCTTCACCAAAGCAAATATATCATTAGATGCAGTAACATTATGTTTACAACTGTTGCTTCGCAAATTGTATATTGATAAGTACTTCTAAGCTAAACTGAGTTTCTTAAAACTCTGCATTTTTTGAGGTTGGGTTCCCCAGCCTTAAATTTAATGATAAAAGTGCTTTAATGCAATTTAAATTGCGAGACAATGAAACAATATAATCCCATCAGTCACGGTTGAAAGAGCAGCGCAAGTTTTTTGAAACAGAATAATGCTACATTAATGCCGAGGATTACCGATGAAATTTTAAGCATTTCGTGAAGAACTTGGAACCTGAAATTAAAATATTAATGCAATTTTTAGGGGCGACTGTACCACCGCGTTTTTAGAGAAATAACGTGTCAAGCACACGCACCCCTCTTCGTGGTCATCATGCGAACGTCACACACACACACGTCGTGACTTTCGCACGATCAAATTGAACCATCAATTCGGCGAATACTCACAATTTGTATTTTCTTCTCCCCGTTTTTAAGCCCTGTTTCGTTATCTTTTCTCTCAGAAGATACAGTTTTATTCCTTTGGCGTTGTGTCTTAAAGTGTATTTCCAGTTGATGCTTTTCATGTCGAAGGGGAACGTTTTGCGACTTTCGCTGGATAAGTCTTGCCATAAGGTGCGCACATTTTTGGAGTCGTACGACCAGTTCTGCGTCGAGAAGTAGCCCGCACCCTCAAATAGGGTGTGAATTTGGTTATATATTTTATTGAAGCTGAAAGCAATGAGCAGGAATCAAAGAAAATTCGGAAATGAATTGGAAAAGGCTAAAAGAAGAAAAAATACGGTTAATATAGAGTGATCTAAGTTGTCCCAGGTGATAAGAAGGATGTGGTATTGATGTGGAAGAAAGAGGAAGAAAACAGAAGTAAGAAGAGATCGAGGGATGGATTGAAAGAAGCCAGAAGAAGAAAAAAGAGGTTTGGATATGAAGACCTAAGTTGTTCCAATTGATGAGAAGTATATGGTATTGATGTAAAAGTGAGACGAAAGAAACAGAAGTAGGAAGAGACTTTGGATGGATTATAGAATCCCAAAAATAAAAGAAACGAGTTACTGGAAGAAGGTCGAAGTTGTTCCAGGCGATGAGAAGTATATTGATGCGGAAGAAAGAGAAAGAAGACACAAATAGGAAGAGATTCCTTGATGGATTGAACAAGGCCAGAAGAAGAAGAAGTAGAGTTAATATATGAAGATTCAAGTTCCCACATGTGATGAGAAGTATGTATACGGCATTGATTCGCGAGAGGGAGAAAGAATAGGAATCAATGCAGTGAGTCTAGAAGAATTTTCCATCACCAAAGAAGACCAAAACGCAATCTTATGGTGGAAAAAATATGTCAATCACTTTTGCTGGTTGACCAAACGCAGAAAAGAACTGCGATCAATGTAGAAGTTTATGGGTAAGACCTTCCAACAGAAATTTTGGCTTAGAAGCAGTGCTAACATAAAATCAGAAAGAAATGCTTACTCCTAGTTTCTTCTTTGTGCCAACGCCATAATTTTTAGGAAGAGACTTGGGATGGATTGCGGAATGCCAAAAGTAGAAGAAACGAGTTACTGTAAGAAGGTCGAAATTGTCCCAGGCGATGAGAAGTATATTGATGTGGAAGAAAGAGGAAGAAAACACAAGTAGGAAGAGATTCTGTGATGGATTGAACAAGACCAGAAGAAGAAGAAGAAGAAGAAGAAGAAGGAGAGTTAATATATGAAGATGCGCAAGAGGGGGAAAGAATAGGAATCCATGAAGTGAGTCTAGGAGAGTTTCCCATAACCAAAGAAGACCAAAACGCAATCTTATGGTGGAAAAAATATGTCAATCACTTTTGCTGATTGGCCAGATGCAGGAAAGAACTGCAATGAATATGGAAGTTTATGGGTAAGACCTTCCAACAGAAATTTTGACTTAGAAGCAGTGCTAACATAAAATCAGAAGAAAATGCTTACTCGTAGTTTCTTCCTTGTGCCAGCGCCATAATTTTTAGGAAATGATTTGGGATTGATTGCAGAATGCCAAAAGTAGAAAAAACAAGTTACTATAAGAAGGTCGAAGTTGTCCCAGGCGATGAGAAGTATAAGGATGTGGAAGAAAGAGGAAGAAAACACAAGTAGGAAGAGATTCCGTGATGGATTAAACAAGACCAGAAGAGGAAGAAGAATATTTGAAGATTCAAATTACCATATGTGATGAGAAGTATGTATATGGCATTGATGTGCAAGAGGGAGAAAGAATAGGAATCAAGAAGAGTTTCCCATCACCAAAGAAGACCAAAACGCAATCTTATGGTGGAAAAAATATGTCAATCACTTTTGCTGGTTGACCACACGCAGGAAAGAACTGCAATGAATGTGAAAGTTTATGGGTAAGACCTTCCAACAGAAATTTTGGCTTAGAAGCAGTGCTAACATAAAATCAGAAGGAAATGCTTACTGGTAGTTTTTTCCTTATGTCAGCGCCATAATTTTCAGAAAGAGACTTGAAATGGATTGCGGAATGCCAAAAGTAGATGAAACGAGTTACTGGAAGAAAGTCGAAGTTGTTCCTGGCGATGGGAAGTATATTGATGTGTAAGATAGAGGAAGAAAGCAAAAGTAGAAAGAGATTCCGTGATGGAGTGAACAAAACCAGAAGAAGAAGAAGAATATTTGAAGATTCAAGTTACCACATGTGATGAGAAGTATGTATATGGCATTGATGTGCAAGAGGGAGAAAGAATAGGAATCAAGAAGAGTTTCCCATCACCAAAGAAGACCAAAACGCAATCTTATGGTGGAAAAAATATGTCAATCACTTTTGCTGGTTGACCACACGCAGGAAAGAACTGCAATGAATGTGAAAGTTTATGGGTAAGACCTTCCAACAGAAATTTTGGCTTAGAAGCAGTGCTAACATAAAATCAGAAGGAAATGCTTACTGGTAGTTTTTTCCTTGTGTCAGCGCCATAATTTTCAGAAAGAGACTTGAGATGGATTGCGGAATGCGAAAAGTAGAAGAAACGAGTTACTGGAAGAAAGTCGAAGTTGTTCCAGGCGATGGGAAGTATATTGATGTGTAAGATAGAGGAAGAAAGCACAAGTAGGAGGAGATTCCGTGATGGAGTGAACAAAACCAGAAGAAGAAGAAGAATATTTGAAGATTCAAGTTACCACATGTGATGAGAAGTATGTATATGGCATTGATGTGCAAGAGGGAGAAAGAATAGGAATCAAGAAGAGTTTCCCATCACCAAAGAAGACCAAAACGCAATCTTATGGTGGAAAAAATATGTCAATCACTTTTGCTGGTTGACCACAAGCAGGAAAGTACTGAAATGTATGTGGAAATACTTACTCGTAGTTTTTTTCTTGCGCCAGCGCCATAATTTTCAGAAACACAGACGGAATGTTGTGACACAGAACATTTAAAATCCGCCAATTCCAATACCCAGAAACGTGCAAGAAAATCGGGTACCAAACCATCCTATCCGTCGGAATCCTTCCAAACTGCTCGATTGAGTAACCAATAAACTTTCCCCAAGACAAGGGATTGTCGTGCGATGTGTAATTATAAACTTTGACCGATTGCTTGCTGAAAATAAAAATCACAGACCGTTGGGTTCCAAAATTCCTCGCATTACCTTTGCGCTGCGACGTCTGCTGCGACTGCAATCAAGCAATTTACGACCATATCCGCGTGGACCACATTGCTCTCACAAGCGGCATCGACCCACAACGTCCTCAAAATTCCTGCGGCAATGCCCGCGAAATATTTATAAGGCCCCAGTCCTCTGGTTATCCAGCCCGGAAACGGCTCCTTCGCGGTGGAAATGACTAAAATATTAAAATTTAATTCGCCGCAGGCAATAAAACTATTGCTTCACTTATGCTGGGTCTCAGAACCCCGATCGGGAAATCGCAATCGAAATCGTTGATCAAATTCTCGGAAATGTTTTTTGTGTATGTGTAAGTGTTGGGCCAATTATCGAGGATCGTTGGGGTTATCTTGAGCAGTTGTTCGTCACTTAACGTCTGTGTTAAGGTCATCAATCCTTGCGCTTTGATTGTGTGGCAGTAGATGTTTTCGCCTATGTTTTTTAAGATGCAATTTGAATAGGCTGTCGAGACGTAGACGAACGACTGTTTGGGATTAATATAAAATTAGAAAAAAATAATGCATGAAAATGTCTCAAAACGACTATAGGTAGCCCTCGGTTTACGCCGCAGTTTCGTTCTTACAAAAGCCGGCGCAAATCGAATCGGCGTAAAAAGAACCCATATTTACAGTGATGTATAGGGTTAGGTTTTACATAAGTGAAAAAGAAGCAAATCATTTTATTTATTAATACAATATAATGCAAAATACATTGTCCCCCGATTTACAGGGAAGTTTGTTTTTTTATAGGCAAAACCGTGTAAATCGAAAACAACGTCATTTATTTAACGTAATTTTTTTTAATAACATATTTTGAAAAATTAAAATAACAGTTCATTCATAAAATAACAAATATACAGTGCGAACCAGTCAAATGGAATAAATTCAGTATCTCAATTATTGTGCATATTTATAGAAAATTCCGTTTATGACATGATATTCTGCAAAGTAAAAATTTCATCCCTAACCTCAACTCCCTTCGAGTGACAGTTTCAACCCCCAAATTTTTAAATAGGAAGTAGGGGCTTGTGATACCTCATTTGAAAGATCTCTTCGTGCTCTATTAAAAACTGCTATGGTTTAAAATTTTATTGCGAAAAAATTGTAAAAATGCTACAAAAAATAATTGTTCGCTAACCAGTAAATATGAAGTTTAAAAAATTCTGATTAGTAAAAACACAATGATGTACACTTTTCTACTGGCACAAATTTACTGCAGCAATTTACGTGAATACGTAGGAAGTTTTATTGTGCATACAAAACGGGGAATCACCAATATGTACAACCAAGTGAACGGAGTTTAAAAATGATTGTAGAAATATGTACTCATCTGAAATATTCATTTTTACCATTTTATTTGGAATTCGTTATTTTAAAACCCGTGTAAAAGCGAAATCGTGTAAAAAAGTATCGTGTAAATCGGGTGATAGGTGTATTATAAATTTAATGTTTAAAATGTATTTTAAGATAAAATGAAGTGAAATGTTTTTATTAAAAAATATTAAGAAAAATAAATGAAATTTTAAAGTTTCGGATCGTTTACATTTTTTGGAAAAAAGAATTCACAACGTCGCGGCTCAACACTGAAACGAAAATCAGTCTAACATAGGAAGAATCGGTGAATTACCCAATTATGTACACGGCGAAACAGTGAATTCCACAGCGGCGTTATTGTGAATCGGCGTAAATTGAGCCGGCGTAAATCGAGGGCTACCTGTATATGTGTCCCAGAAATAATGTCATTAATTTTAACCAGTGATAGAACTCGTCAAATCCAAGAACTTTTTTAAATAACTTTTTGGTGTAAACGTTTCGATCAACAAGTTAAAATTGTTGACAGATTTGACTCTTATTTCGTTACCCGCCTATGGATAATAATGCTGAATGTTAAACACCGATAAGCGTAGAACAAAAAACCAATGCAAGAAAAGATTCCCTGTTTTTTAGTTCTGTCGACGCAGAAACTCGTTAATTTGAGCGTAGCTGTTATTGTAAAGTTCTGGAATGCAAATTGAAAAATGCTATGGTAATACATAAATGAAATAATTTGAGTTCTTGCCAAAGTTTTACTACCAAAAATGGTATGTTCAAAGTAATTGTTACAAGCATTTACAAGTCACAATAACAAAGACTAGATGTGCGGATGTTTATTTAGAACAGGTAAATAATCACAACATACCTCAACAGTGTAAAAATTCTAAAATATTCCCGAAAGAGAAACACGAAAAAATAAACAAAATTTGGTTAGGTTAAGTTAGGTTACGATAGGTTTACGATCTCTATCTCTGTCAATCTTAGAGCAAATCGATTTTTAATTGCACCATCGTGTTCCTCGCAAAAAATACATAAGTTTTCATGTTTATATGACGCTCTAAGCAAGAAAAAAAAAAAAAGTGTTTTTCTTGGTTTGGCTTTTCTCTCTCTATTTTGTTTTTTTTCTTCTTTTTTATATGACGCTCTACACTCAAAAAAATCCGTTCATAATATTAATAAACGCCGTTGATTGACCCCAAATACATTGGCACAATGAACTTTTCATTGATATTATGAATAATCTTAAATGTCTTATTCATTGGTTGATTACTATTTTTATTAATATTATGAATCTCGTTTATTAAAAATTGTTGCAGTTAGTAATTGTTACAATGAAAAATTTGATTGAGCTGATGTACTTTTTCATAATATTGATCAAATTATGTATTAATCCTATAAACAGAATCAATAACTAATATTCATAATATCAATGTTAAAGTTTATAAGTCAATGTATAGAAACATTGTGCCAATGTACCAAATACGTGCGTTCGTTGAGTCATGCGAATTTTGCTGTCGAAGCAGACCCGAAATTTTCGCTATCACAAGCATTCCGAATATATCGCATCGGTCTGTGCGATCCTTTACTCTAAATTTTAACGGCATTCGACTCGAGACGGTTGAAGGTAAAAATTTAGAGTACTTTTTGAAAACGGTTACCTATTTTCTATGTCAGTGACTCAGTGAATTTGGTATTTAGTGGATTACTGCTTATGAATTAAATGGATATGTACAGTAGTAGTTCTACTTAATTGGTAAGTAACCTTTACACTTTTTATAATAATTTATGCTTAACAAGATATTACATGCCTTAAGTTTTGAAGTTTCTCTTTGGACGTCAAGATTAAACTTCAGCATTATTTTTTTCCATTTACAGGATCTTTAAGAACGGATTGTAAAACGCGTTAAAAAGTTTGAGTGGTAATAATTCTATTTGTTTCTTTCTGGCATATGATTGCTATTTTAATATGATATGTTTTTTGTGTAAAAAATCTAAAGCTCTTGGTACATTTTCAATAATTTCATCGAGTGAAATCATCGGACCTCCTTTAACTTTAATAAACACTGCTAGGGGTAGAATGATGTTAAGATTGAAAGAGTATTTCAAAATAATTCAATAAATTTAGATCAAAACTAATGCTCGTCAACAAAATCAAGGAAATCTAATTTTAAGCATCATTGTCAAACAGCTGTAGTTATAAAACATAATCGACGGATTTCTATGAGATTCTTGTAACAAAAAGTAAACAAAACGGCCTTTTAGAATCTGAAAAATTTCTCAAAATTAATTAATGATTCGTAGACAGCACCGTAACAACATTTTGTTTATACGTGTTTATAATGGCATATAATAATATTAGGAAATAAAAATGAAAATAATAAATTTAATTTTAAAATAAAAAAATTTAGATATTTTTTAAAATTCATTAGTTTAAATTATTTATGTTTTGGACTTTCATAATCAGTTCAAATTCATAAAAAACTATATTCCTAGATACGTTGTATATGCTATAATTATATCCAGATAAAATGGAAAGCTCATGCAGTGGACATAATTCAAATAGACAAGACCATACTCAGAATTATTTAAGCTCATCAATACATAAAATTGTAAATGGCCAAAGTCAAGATGATTCAACAAACAACGTCATAAGCGCATCAAACAGTAATTATATGGATTTTCAACCTCAACAAAGCTCAGACAATGTGGATATGTACAACGTCGTTGTACCCAACAATAATAACCAGAATAATCAGGTACTTTATTCAGATTCCCAAAACATCAGCACCGGGTTTTCTAATATTGGACCTTTATCCATTAATACCAATGAAGGATCTATTCCCCAAATGATTTATGCCATAGATTCTTCATTTCAAGATAATGTGACTAGTTTGAACTCTTTGCCTAATAAAACCATTGAGTCTGATAAGCAGGAATTACTGACTTTACTTAAAAGTTGGAATCTGGAGTCAATATTTGAACACTTAGTTGGTAAGTTTGAATACATACATTTATTTTATATTGCTTTTTGCTTAAGTGACAATTATCTAGCTGTCTATCATATGTCAAAACATTGAAAAAAAAAGTTTTACTTAGCTATAAAAAATACTTTACACTAGAGCACTTTTGCTACTGCAAAGAACGCTATAAGTTTGAAATCAAAAACTAAACATAAACAATGCAAAATATCTAAACTATGATTAAAATAAAAGTGCAGTCGGCAACTCAAAATGTATTTATTTTTCTAGTTGAAAATGTATATCTTAATATACTAAAAATAATAAAACGTCATCACATTGAGAAGCTGTTAAGAAAATTTGACATGGGTACTCAAATACTATTTGAGCATACTTTAGAGAATTGGAGATATTCAAATGGTATACCTCTAGAGTGCCCATATCCTGCTCCTTATCAAAATGTAAAAAATACCAATGACATACTCAATCATGATAATCTTCCATCTCCACATTCACCAATAAGTACAAGCTCCACATCGTCACTTCTAAGATATACTCCGTACCAATCACGGGCTTCTACTTCTGATAAGAGCAATACGATTGAACTGGCAAATATTTTAAATGAAAGCTCAAGGGGAGTAATGCTGACAGAGTATTATAATAAATTTTCAAAATTCACTGATGAACAAAGATATTTACTAATTAATGCTGTTGCTCAGGCATTTGAAGAAAAGAATGTTCAAATGACTTTAGCCACCAGCTATCGCATAGAAAAAGAAATTTTGGAAAGATTCCCAACTGAAAAACTGAACACTATAGTATATGCGGTCTCAGTACCCGTCAAATTTGACGAAAATCTAATTCTATAATTATATATATCTCAAAATGGCCGTAGTGTTCGCTAAACGTAGCCTTTGTTTTACTTTTAATATTCATATTTTTATATATACAACAGGGTGGGCCAAAAAAGTAAGCACATTCTTCCTTTTTGAAAAACTTTATTGTTTAAAATAAGTTTTAAAGCAAATTTGCAAGAAATATTTAAACAATACGTTTTCAGAAAATTAGAAATAATTAAATTTAATAAGATATTATACAGGGTAGGCCAAAAGAGCATATAATTTTTAACTGATTAGTTGTCTAAATAGGAGAATGTTCCTACTTTTTTGGAAAACTGGATATAAAATTAATCTTTCATAGTAGTTATACCTAATTATCAGGTAAAAATATACAAATTATTTGTATTTACAGGAATTTTATAGAACATGCAAAAGGGGGAAAATTTACAACAAATGCTGTAATTTGAAATCTTCATTCAAAACAGCAGTGTCAAAACATTTGTTATCGAAGACCGATCAAAAATCTGACCAACAAAGAAAATCCAGGCAAGACAAAATTCCAGGTAAACGTTTTTTTATTTAGGGTATTTCTTTGAGTAACGGTACTTTGAACACGATTTGATCCTCGGTTACGCTTCTTGAATCTTTGAATGTGAAATAGACAACAGAAATACATTTTGAGATATAAGTAAATTCAAAATGTTTAAATGGTTTACTTTTAGTGCCAGAAAACGATGCAGAAGACATGTATAGATCTTTGCAATTTGACAATCTTTCTTCAGAAGTATTTGACAGCATATGGAAAGGATGTAAGCAATATCGTTTCAGGGACCTTCAAACGTTAGGCTCTACTACAGCTATCCTAGAAAAATGGCCATTTTACAAGTACCCATCAGGTTTTCGTCTGGTATGTTTCTTATAAGTTATAAGTAGGTATAATAAATATTTTATTTAACCGCGAGTGCAAATTTACCTACGTATGCTAATCATTTTTTTTAGATTGAGATGGACTTCAATGCTTATTATGACAAAGCTGACAGTCTATTGAAGAATTGGCAATCATATCATGAAATGATTGTTTCGTTTTTGTGTGTAGAAGGCCACGTTAAAGACAAAAATATACGAAGTATTTTAGAAAGAATGAAACGCGATAATGACCTCGGTGAAAGTAAGTGTCACAATTTTACTGTACTGTAACAAATAATTAGTTAATAATAATAAAAATATTGAGTATTTCATGGAGATTCAAATAAATTAATAAAATAAAATAAATTTTAGGCAATCGTGATGCGGCAATACTATGGTCTCTCCATGGATATTTTGTACCAACGAACAAAATTGTCAAAAAAGATGAAGCACTGGGCAAGAAAGTCACCACGAGGTTCACGATTAAAGATTCACAGGAATCATTCGTGTACATAGGTAAATGTGCACAAGAAGTAGAGGATCATCTAGAGTTTTTGGGTAAACAAAAACAGGCGATTCAACCTTTTATATTAGCTGTAGGTGAAGATGTTCTATCCCTAAAAGAAATATTCGTCTATTTCGATGGAATCCGCTTTAGTTTTAATCATTTCCTGCGAGCTGTAGATATTTGCGTTAAAATATTTTATATTTTTAATTTAGATTTCCCGAAAAAGTCCCAAATGTTTTGGAATTTTATTGAAACATTTTTTTATAAATTAAAATCACAAAATTCATATTCTAAAGTTTACATTTTCTCTGAATATTTGTTAAAATCTAATTCACTTCAGAAAGAAAGTGATTTAGGATAAACTTTCTTTAGTAATTTGTATTACACAAATAAAATTTATAATAATATTTTAAATATGTTACGTAGATACAACTAATAAAGCAATAATTTAGTATCAATATATTGTTTCATTGCATACGTAGGTACCTATTTTCCAATTCTCTTCTTTACAATTTTTATATTCAAGCTTGTACTTTCAAGCAAAATATTCGTAGATTATGTTATATTATAATAAAAATTAGAAAAAAAGTTTACTATGCAAAACTTTGCTAATTTTTAAATTTATTATCATATTTAAACCGAATATGTTCGCTATTGAAGATGTCCATACAGTAAACAGAAGACATCTCTAACTTTTATACCCAAAAATATTAAAAATGATATGTTTATATGAAATAAATACATACATAATATTTCCCCTTATTAATCTACAAAAGTTGAAAAGTTTATGCATCAATATGAAAAAAATCGAAATATTATCAACCAGTCTAAAAAATAATTTAATATCCAATCCAAGTACGAAAGTACGAACCATAATAAATAATAGTACCTACTTACAGTGCATTTTTTTAAGACGCACCATAAGGATTTCCATCTTTAATTTTCAACCCCGTTTTAGGCCCTGTTCCAATAGAAGTATATAGCTAAAACTTGACGTAGGTACATTTTGGAATCTCAAACATACCTTAATTTGTCAGTTATGCCAAAAAGCTATTTTTTCTTTGAAAACAAGTAATTTTTAAATCCCTCGTAATTATCACTTTTTACCTTTGTGAAAAAAAATATTTTTAAGTCCTTTTTTATTTTTTTTTCATAACTGACAAATTAAGGTATGTTTGAGATTCCAAAATTTACCTAAAAAATGCACTGTATATGTACCTATCCTACTATTGGCGATCTATTCATTAAGACAATGTATGATATTCATATCATCAATGTACACGATACATTGATAGTACGAATTAATTACATTGTGTCAGTTAACGTTGTACATTACCACAATGTATAGCCTACACTGATTTAATGTATAATGTACATTAAGATAATGTATGAATCATAAAACCAATGTTAGCCTTACATAATTTCAATGTACGTAGTACATTGAGTCAATGTACGTGGTACATTGAGTCAATCAACGGTTTACATTACCACAATGTATGGCATTATTAACCGGAGAAAGAAAATCAATTAACTAAATTCATAAATCCAATGTAACTTACATTGGTCAATCAACGCATGTATTAACCTATAAAGAATATTCATTGTGACAATGAATTTATACGTTGGACCGATTTTAACGAATTTATTGTTTGAGACAATAAACTTTTTAATTGTATTTACGCCACTTTTTGGTTGAGTGTAAGCAAGAAAGAAAAAAAAGTGTTTTAATTGTTTTCGATTTACACCGTTTTCCCTATAAAAATCTAAAATTCCGTTTTACACGGTTTTCTGAGGAACCAAGTGTACTCTATTTTTACAACGAATCACAAAATTCACAATTGGCGGGATTTTCAAATTTTAAATTGTTATATCATTTTTCAAGCGGCAACTTTAGTGGTTGAAATTAGTATGCGAAATTATTGAGCCGCCGGGCGGTTGAAGCTTTGAAAAGTTTGAACCCGACCAAGTTTTGAGGCGATAATTGCGCACGCGGTATTCATTCCACGTCCTCAACAAACTGCATCGGAAACAGCGCTCCCTTACAGACGCGAGGAATAAAAAAGTGTTGAAAATACTTTACCTCCAAACGCTTAATCCGTTTACTTAATTTCAGCACTTGGTAAGTAGCTTTTACATTAATATTTACGGCCGCTTTGAGGCTCTCTGTAAAGTCGACTGTGGCGGCGGCGTGAAATACGACGTTGACGGAATCCAAAATTTTTTCTGTGCTTTCCTCGTCCAGGCCGAGATCCTCGTCTGTTATGCTGCCAACTATTCCGGCAACTTTATTTTTATAGTCGGCATTTTCATACTTTAAGCGGGCGAATATCTGCAAGATTGAAAGATCAATGTCGGAGATATTGATTTTCCCAAAAATAAAAAAGAAAATTCCAGTTCGGCGCTTGAGTGTTGCGGCACGCAAAATATGAATTAGGGTTCTCCAAAAGTTCTGTAACAGCAAATTAATAAGTTCGGTGTTTTTATCCAAATTTTCTTAGTTGCGATACACTGATTTTAATTCGATTTCAGAATTTCGATCAGAAATTATATTTCATTAAATTCAGATTAGTGAATTTTATCTCAAAAAGCATAAACTGTATTTCAGAAAGTATTGTAATTTAGAATGAATTGAAATGAAATTCAGAAAGCACTAATTGTAATGTATTTCACAAATGATCAGTTGTATTTCAAAAAACGTCAATATGGTAATTTGGAATAATTGTAATTCAGAAAATAAATGCTTGATTTCTTAATTATTTTTAATAAATTCTGAAATACAATAATTGATATTATGTGTTGTTTTCTGAATTACAATTAATGCTTTCTGAATTACAATTTACAGTTTTTGAAATACAATTAACGATTTCTGAAATATAATTGATGTTTTCTGAATTACAATAAACATTTTCTGAAATACAATAAATTGATCTTCTCTGAAATACAATTAACATTTTCTGAATTACAGTTAATGCTTTCTGAATTACAATTTACAGTTTTTGAAATACAATTAACGCGTTCTGAAATACAATTGATGTTTTCTGAATTACAATATACATTTTCTGAAATACAATTGACATTTTCTGAATTACAATTTATAATTTCTGAAACACAATTAATGTTCTCTGAAATACAATTGATGGTTTCCAAACTACAATTAACATTTTCTGAACTAATCTGAATTACACAATTAATGCTTTCTGAATTACAAGTGCCGTTACCTGCATTACTAACTGATTTGCCTTCTGATATACAGGCTGTCCCATCACTTGTGACCTCCCAAAATTGTGCTTTAATTGAAAGTTATTTATTTGAAATTTTAAATGTGAATTATCGGCGTTAGTTTTCGAGAAAAAAAAATAAAAACTGATTTTTTATAAAAATAATATCTCCCAATTTTGTCAAATTTCACTTTTCAAGATCAGTATTATTAAAAAATTTCCAAAAGCTGTAATTAGTCTAAAATTTCCTTATATTGGAATCTTAAGAGTAAAAGTAATAATTTATGATTATAAATAGTCCTTAGTAGCTATCCGCAAACTTAAGTACGATTTAAATGTATAGAATTGTAAAATTTTCTCCGAAACTGGAAGTAGGTAACTGGTACCTCGAATGATCTGTCCCTTTTCCATAACCGCACCGAAAATATTTCAAACGAAAAATGTAATAAGTCGACGTCGAGTTAAAAAAAATAATTCAAAATTCACACTTCAAAGTATCTTCGTACTCATAATCGTAATTTATTAGAAGACTTGCAATTTACGTAAATTTTAGAAATCTAGAAGAATGTAAAAAGGCTCGACTTAGGTACGCTCCTGTTGTTCACATCGACCGACTTTCACTCGACAGTGACAAATTTTTACAATGTTATAAATTTAAATCGCACTTACCTCTGTGGAAAGTACTAACGACTATTTACAGTCATAAATTATTACTTTTACTGTTGAGATTAAAATATAAGGGAATTTTATACTAATTATAGCTTTTGAATTATTTTTTTTTACTTTGACTTGATCCTAGTGATCCTGAAAAGTGAAATTTGACGAAATTGGGAAATAATAATTTTATAAAAATCAGTTTTTATTATTTTTCTCGAAAACTAACGCCGACAATTAACAATAAAAAATAAAAATTCGCCTGTTCCCTTATCTCAAAGTGCAAAGTATAAATATATACTACTTGAAAGCACATAATTAAATTGAGAACCTAACTAATAATTATTTAAATTAATTCAGAAACAGCGACATAATTCACATTTAGAAAATCGTTGACACAAAAATAAATACAACATTAATCGGTACACCACTTCAAAAATTATTTTTGACTGTATTAACTAATAATGATTTAAATTAATTCAGAAACTACGGAAAAATTCAAATTGCAAAAAATTTCGACATAAAATTAAATAAAACATTAATCGGCACACCTCTTGGCAAATTATTCTTTTACACTGTTGTTTGACTGTATTTATCTCGTAAATGCTGATTTTTAAGTGGCACTTCAGGTGATTAGTTTTTTTCTTCAATTCACTAACCAATGCCCCCTATAATTACTTCAACAAATGCAACATTTATTTACTTACAAATTCCTTTCCTTTTTTCATAACAATATTTAAAAAAATTTTTTTTTTCGCTTATTACAAATCACAACATTTTAAAAAACACATTCTTTAAAACAACGTCAATTACACAATTACATTTTAAAAAACACATTTTTTAAAAAGTCAACACAATGATTAAACTAAAACATTTATTTTTTTCAGTTTCGTGCATCCATCATCAGTAATCATTGTGATTTGCATTAAGTTAAAAAAATGTTTTTTTTAAATATTGTTATGAAAAAAGGAAAGGAATTTGTAAGTAAACAATTTTACATAACAAGGGAAACCCGATTTAAATTAAAAAAAATGCAACATTTATATTTGGAATAAAAAAAATAAGTCAAGGTTGGCCAAACATTTCCACCTATGATATCAACCTTCAGCACAAATCAGCGATTCTGAATTCACACCCCAGTAACCGAACGGTAAATCTTAATAATGGAACTTCCCTATTGTCGAATTATAAAACCTGATTAATTTTAGCTGATTTGATAAAGTCGCTGATATTATTCCAAATTTTAAATATAAACAAAATGACAGACAAATTTTGACATTTACACTAAATCGAATAAAAAGGCCTAACTAGTGCGAGCAACGCCTTTTTTGGATTGCGACCAGTGTCGACAATCCGCGTTTCCTTCATCGAAAACACCGAATGGGACGAACTAGACAAATGTTCCTTATCCTTAAATAAATCAGGTGCGTCACGAAACCGGACCCAACAAACTAAAAATTCCATACTAACCGGGCTTTCGAAATAGTCTCTAATCCGTTCGACTGCCGTTGCTCCATTTTTATCTCTCACAATGATAACAATTTTTTTCAATCCGGGTACCGATCGCAAAAGCTTCTCGACCAAAACTTGCCCCAGGAATCCGGTAGCGCCGGTTATTAGCACCGTTTTGTCTCTGTAAAATCCGCACACGTCCATGGTAGGTAACTGGCCGACAGGTTGTTCTATTCTGCTATTTATGCTCATCGTTAATTATATAGTCGAACCAAAGGTGATTAGGAATTGATTTTGCAAAACGCTCTCTTTCTGTGCCCCGAGCGAATTTCAATAGAAGCTTTTGTAATGAACGAAATTGAAATCCCTCGTCGGTTAATTAAGGGCTGTTCGGTTCTTAACAGCAAACTCTCGTTGTTTTCAAAATTAGACCCATCATGATTACTGTTGCAGACAGTGGCGGCTCGTACATAAGTGTTGCAGAGCTGCAGAACCGCCAAATAATTAACGCCAAAAAATTAACGTCGTTTGTATTTAATTTATAAAACGTAATATTGAAAAAATTAAATTTTATCACAGAATTTTATTTTTTTAATCGCCACAACTCGCACCGAGTAATTCCATGCCTCCATGCAATCGAGGATCCAACATTCCAACAAACCAGTTAAGCTTTGTCGTGATTTCAGCGAAGAGGACCATTGTTTTTATGCTGGGCCATTCGAGGCAGTGCACAGAACTGCTTGAGACACCCCCACTATCCCCCTCGCGTTCTGCACATACCCAAACGTTTTCGCTAGTTTGATGCTCTTTGTGTGCTGCATTTCACGCAGTTCTGTTTCAGATTTCGGATGTTGTTACGTGCGGTTTTTCGTTTTGTGGCTTTGTCGTTGTAAACTTTGATTTTATACTTTCGTGTTCGTGTGTTGTATTAGTGTTTTTTTGACAATGGATGTTGTGGACAATTTGATTAACTTTAAGCGATTTGTGAAGTATAGTTACGAAGAAAAAATAGATTTGAAAAATAAAGGTCGACCGCTTCCGGACATTATTATTGAAACCAGCGGTATTAGTCGTGGAAAATCATATAAACGTCAGTTCAACAAGGAAATTTATGCAAGGAATAACTGGGTTTGCGGCTGAAACAAGAAAAATGCTCTTTTTTGATTTCCTGGTTTGTTTTTTGGTGGAGATAAAACATGGACACAGGTAGGAGTGACTGATTTAGTACACTTGAGTGAAAAAATAAAAAAACCTGAAAACTCCAAAAGTCATCTTCACAATTCAATGGAGTTAGCAATATCAGGAACAATCAACATCCAAGCACATGCAGCAGCACAATGATAGTGTAACAAAAAATAGATACGTTCTATCAAAAATTATAAACTGTATAAAATTTTGTGGAGTCTTTGAGTTGGCATTGCAAGGACATGATGAAACCGAGACTTCTCAAAATCCGGGTACATTTCGTGGGTTGATAAATGATAAATGATAAATAAATAAAAACGCGACCCTGATTATATGAGATGCAAATTGCAGAACGCCTGTTTTATTGTACCACGAGCCGCCACTGATTTGAAGGATATAAATAATTCCTGATTTTCTTACGTTGTTGTTGTTTTTAATTATGCTTACAATTGTTTACAAGTATTTAATCGCAATTGATTACTGGCTTCTTCTTTACTAACCTAATTATCGTTTAATCATTTAAATAATGACCTACTTGTAAGTAATTAAGTAGGATGTCAATAAATAATTATTATGTCTTTTAATCGAACGTAACAGTTTTTTTTTTTATTCGATAATGAATCTTTCTTTGTTACCGCTATTGGAAATTCAAACTAGTTTTACCGCGTATCGATAATATACATAACTATAGCGCTGTGACGTCATAGACAGGAAAGAAATTTTTAACACTAGTGCACTTCGCCGGTCAAGGTGACTTCTTGTAAAGATGTTGCTTTATAAAAATTGGGAAAATTAAGTTAAAATTATGTTGCAAATTTATCGTCTGCCAAAATTGGATTTGAATGATTAACAACAGCGCAAACAATATGAAAAATGGCATCATTTTAGGAGACGATGCAAAATCTTTAAAGCTATTATTATATTATTTACTATTTTCGTTTTACATCTTCCATTTTCAATTTTCCATTTCCATTTTCCATATCAATTTACCATTTTCATTTTCTATTTCCATTTCCGTTTTCTATTTTTAATTTTCCATTTCCATTTTCCACATCCATTTACCTTCTCCATTTTCCATTTACCATTTCCATTCTGCTTTTCCATTTTCCATTCATTTTCGTTTAAATAATCAAATTATTGCAAAGCTCGAACAATAACATAAGCTTTCCTGCTTGTGACGTCAAGCGCTTAGTTGAATTTATTTACGCTAGAGTCGCATGCTAGAGCTTGAATTGCCTACCCTGGTTCTCAAGATGGGCATAAAGCACTGAAATTGTATGAAATTTATGGCATAGAATTTAAGAAACAAAGTCAATGGAATAAAGTTATATTTATTAATCAAGTAACTTTATGAATTGAACTTGTTTAATTTTGTTTGTATTAAAATTTCAAATTAAATCATTAACCGAGTTCGAATTTCCACAATTACAACTTGTTGAAAACATCTGCAACCAGTATCGGCTCGTGGTACAATAAACCAGGTGTCCTGCAATTTGCATCTCATAGAATCAGGATCGTGTTTTTATTTAAACTATTTTTTGTAGATGACATCGATCCTGAGGTCTTTCTTAGCGGCAAATTTATCAATGACCTTTTCATTAAAATTTTTAATTTCGGGCATAAATTTCTTTTCAATAGAAAGCATGGACAAGGCTGTTAACACTGAAATTGTATCGATGCGTAAAGTTTACACATTGTTTGCAAACAATAAGCGGCGACTTTAGTTGATATATTTTGAATCGTATTGAGTTACCGATAAGTAGCTGATAACGCGCTATAAACCAGTGCTAATCAAACAGGGCGCTAGTCGCGAATAAAATTTATTTCGAGTTAGCTTTGGCGGGTTAAATGCGACGTTTGGAATTTTTGCCATCACTGTTTCGGATGTATAACATAAATAAATAAATGCAAAATCAGCAAATTGGAGATTGGATGTTGATTGTTCCTAATATTTCTAACTCCATTGAATTGTGAAGACTTTTGGAGTTTTCATGCTTTCTTATTTTTTCACTCAAGTGTACTAAATCAGTCACTCCTACCTGTGTCCATGCTTTATATCCACCAAAAAGCAAACATGGAAAGCAAAAAAGGGCATTTTTTTGTTGCAGCCACAAATCCAGTTATTCCTTGCATACATTTTTTTGTTGAAGTGACGTTTATATGGTTTTCCACGGCTAATGTCGCTTGTTTCAATAATAATGTCCGGCAGCGGTCGACCTTTATTTTTCAAATCTATTTATTTTTCGTAACCATACTTCACAAATCGCTTAAAGTTAATCAAATTGTCCACAACATCCATTGTCAAAAAAAACACTAATACAATACACGAAAGTATAAAATCAAAGTCATAAAGCGAAAAACCGCACGTAACAACATCCGAAATCTGAAACAGAACTGCGTGAAATGCAGCACATAAAGAGCATTAAACTAGCGAAATAGTTTGGGTATGTGCAGGACGCGAGGGGGATAGTGAGGGCGTCTCAAGCAGTTCTGTGCACTGCCTCGAATGGCCCAGTATAAAAACAATGGTCCGCTCCGCTGAAACCACGACAAAATTTAACTGATTTGTTGGAATTCTGTGACGAAATTCAATTTTTTCAATATTACGTTTTATAAATTTATTATTATTATTATTATTATTTTTTTTTTGGCAGTTGTGCAGCTCTGCAGCACTTATGTACGAGCCGCCACTGCTTCAAACAAATCTTGAATTAAAACGAAAGTCGTTTCGATTTCTTAATATATTTTGTGTTTTGTAATCAAATAAGTTGGTGATAATAACGTCACGTCGCATCGATTCACTTATCCCGAGCGAAACCAGACTACAAACAGGATTACTAATTTAATTGACAAATCCAGGCAATCAAACGCAAAGAAAATATTGCGGTGCGCAAGAATCTCACCCAGTTTTCGCCCATAAAATAAGTGACTGAATTATCCCGAAAATGATTAATGACGCCTGATATTAACGGCGCTTTTTAATATTTCCCCGACGCTGTTCAGTAACGCGCTGAATTAGGAAGCGCAACCTCAACAAAGTTATCTGACAGACGCTAAACTTATCCCAGGTAATTACAAGCGTTACGACTTTGACGAACCGAAGTTCTCAGGGAGAAGGTTATTTTCGCGTTGATAACAAATACCGTCGCCGAAAGCTATCAAGTAAGCGTTTCAAATCCCCGACGCCTCCGGTTTGAGGAGACGTATCACTGTGGCTGTTGTGATATCAGGTGAGACATGTTCGCAAAAAAGCTTTTCCGCGATAAGGGCCTTCAAAGTTGCATTCCTCACTTAACACTCGCCGAGGGTTCCGTGTTATTTTCGCGCCATTGTGTGTGAAGTGGTTCGCGTGACGGTTTTGTTTTTGCTTGCACTTGTGATGCTGCTGCGAGTGACGTCCTTTGCGGCGACGTGGTAATTACTTGCTGAAAACTGTAATTTCATTAATGGCTTAATTGCAGTGTATTTGAAGTGGCACTAATACTGACATTGTTATTTAACTTGTTCAATTGGATGTTACTGGATTTGCACTCAAAATAACTGTATAATTAAAGGAAAATATACTTAAGGTGGATAAAAAATTATAAATGCAAAAAATCCGAAAAAATACCACATGTTGCAAATTCTTAAGGTTGCTGCACCCTAAAGATTATTGACAAATGCAATTTGCTTTTATTGCTTTAGCGTACGCCTTAATACAGGCAACACCTCAGACTTTTTTATAATCACTATAATTAGGATAAAGTGCAGTGGATAATAGGTCTATGCGTAACAATGAAAACGACTTTCGAGGGTTGCATTCCAATATACCTGTTTAACAGATGCAAAAATTTTTGTATCTTCAATAATTTAGAGCGATATAATCTAAAGTAAAATAATAATGTGCAAGAAGAATTCGTTAAATTTAACAATTTTATTTACTTGGTAAAGAAGTTTTGTTATTAATAAAATTAGTTTCTTAATTTTCAATTGATAAGTAGGCATGAAAAATGCAAAATTTTATAAAGAACAATTTACAGGTCCAAAAATGGATGTAATAAAACAGCCTTGAAAAAAACTGTTTCAAAAAGTTAGATATTCTCAGTTTGGCGACCAAAAAGAGAGTGGAATGCAACTGTCAAAGTAACCTGTACTGTAAACCGCCATAAACTTTATTACTTATTCGAGAAAATTCTGTTCAGAACTCGGAACAGATGGCGAATTTTGTATTTATATTTATTATTAAATTAAAACACAATGAGTAAAAGATTAACCTCTTAAGACACAGTTTTTGTTTGCAGAAAATTGAACCGTGCTTGCATGACTTTATCAAGCGCCAAATTGATATTTTGGAAATTAGCTTTCCATCATTTAACTTACAAAAAAATCGAGTTGACCTAAAAATCTATTTCTTACTAAAAGCCAAAAATAAGATCCCATTAACAATAACTTATTATAAGTCGTTAACCCTACAGCTTAATTAATTAAAAAATTACAATTTAAGCTTAATTTTTAAAATTCAATTTCACATTTTTTTAAACATAACATTTTGATATAAAGTGTGTTTCTTGTCAAAGAAATGACGTTATCATCAATTCTTTAACTGTTAAAATAACGTTGCCACGTATTTCATAAATATTTCTTAAACTTGAGGTATTCTTTTAGTACATCGGTCTGTCCTTTCTCATTGTGAGTTAAAGTTCTTTGTCTTAGAATTTTATGTACCTGGTATATACAATAAGGTTATACTATTTCTTGGAAACGATACCGTTGAGATTCCTAATAATTGTTACTAATTTAAAACACAACGAGTAAAAGATTAGCCACTTAATGCATACTGTTTTTTTTACAGAAAATTGTAGTTTTAGCTTATTATAAGTTATTACCACTACAGCTTATTTTTTTAAATTAATGTGAGATAAAAAAGCCAAACAATTTTTTTGGAAAGAAATTATAATTTAAGCTTATTCTCATTCATTTATTTAAAGGGGTTTTCACGAGCGATTTTTAAAATTAATATGACCTTAGAATTGAATTTATATCCTATTAAGTTAATGTAGATAATAAAGTTTAAAATAGTGCAATACTAAAAAATAATTTATAGTAAAAAAATTTTTTCAATAAAACAAGCTTTTATTTTTAATCATTTAGGTCAATATCAATATTAGTTTTAAATTTTTACTACGTCTTAACAAAAGCTTGTTTTTTAAAAGAAGTCTTTTTACTATAAATTATTTCAAATATACTGTTTGAAAACGAAACCTGGCTTTAAAAATATTTCTGAAATTATTGCTATTAAAGTATCCCTGCTGGGAACCGATAATTACCTACTGGGCAGTTGTAAATCTTTTTGACGTAGCTCAGAAATCGGCAAAAATTAGCTACTTCAATTTCGGTTCTTGATCTAAAGAACATTGAATAAATCAAAGTAATAATTTAAGCTTATTCTCATTCATTTATTTAAAGGGGTCTTCAAGAGCGATTTTTAAAATTAATATGACCTCATTTTATTTTTTATATTCAAAATAAGCCTACCAATTTAAAAAATAATTATACTTAATTGAACTGCAATGTTCTATTGGTAGTATTTGTTTTGTAAAATTTAAATCAACAGTTTCTTTAGAAAAAAATAAAACCTTTACCTTAAGCAGAATTTTGGGGTACCAATTTAGGTTCAACATTGTTGGGATAAATAAATAAGGTAGGTTATTTTATATCCTCTTTCGCTGATATTTTTAGCTAAGCATTCAGTCGTGTCCACTCGGTAATAAATACAGTCGCCCGGAATTGTCTTACCAATCTACGAGGGTCTGTTTCAATTGAAAGAACGTTTTCCTTTATTCATACCTTTAAAGTGGACGACCCTTATTTAGCAACGGGCGGCCCACTTTATAGATTCTGCTCGAGGGTTTGTCATTTTCAGGAAAACAGTGACCATCCAGGGAGATAATTATTATTTATTTCTTGTTAAGATATTAATGGAATATTTCATAGATGACTGCTTCGGTAATGAGACTCCCTCGAGTAAATTGTAATTTCGAAGCTGAAACTTGACTGTAATGAAGGAGGTGACACTAAAGGTTATTGCCGGACGTTGAGTTTATTATCCTGAAAATAACCATTCAACAAATTGGAGAAAATTTTTATTGACTTTTTAAAATGTCTGATTGATTGTTCAGAAAATATCTTAAGCTCAAACGCCCTAATTTTTAATTTCCCAGATAGCAATACCGATTTCCAAACGACCGGTATTTGCTGTACGACTGACAATCGGGAAGCCATAAAGCCATAATAGTTTGCAGCACAATCGCTTATAACTGACATGCAATCTGTCTACATCAACCATCTGGAAATGTAAATAGCAATTCACCGAATGGCTTTGAATTTTCCCTTTTGCTTGCATGAAAAGCGAGTTAGCTGTATGAACATAAGGGATCAGAGGTCAAATTGAGATATATGGCCTAGCCACGTTAAATCGAGCTTGATTTATCGCCTCAAATTTTTGTAATAAAAAATAACTCCTTTCATGAAAATTTTGTTAAAATCTGTTCGAATTCCGAGCCGGAGAGTGATGATGCGATATTGGAGCGGTGCGAAGTCGGGTTCGAGTGTACAAATTCCTTTTAAAAAAAAAAACGGATTCCTTGTAAAATGCTGCTCGTCGCCGCGTTTTTGTTGGTTCATTTTCGGCTATTAATACCGGCAAAGTAGTTTCTAGACGTCTCACAGGAATTCATAATTCAGTTAAAGAAGATAATTTAACTTCCAATTAAGTTCCTCGTATTTATTCTCCTAAAGCTCGACTTGAGATAGTTTCATCAAGAAAAGGAAACGTTTGGAAGTTAAGAATTTTATTTTAAACCCCAAGCCGTAATTAAATAATCATAATTAACCAAGTTATTAATTAATTATATTATTAATTTTAAAAATCGATCGTGAAGACCCCTTTAAATAAATAAATGAGAATAAGCTTAAATTATAATTTCTTTCCAAAAAATTGTTTAGCTTTTTTATCCCACATTAATTTAAAAAAATAGGCTGTAGTGGTAATAACTTATAATAAGCTAAAACTGCAATTTTCTGTAAAAAACACTGTTCATTAAGGGGTTAATCTTTTACTCGTTGAGTTTTAAATTAGTAACAATTATTAGTGTTCCGGAATCTCAACAGTATTTTTTCGAAGAAGTAGTATAACCTTATTGTATATACAAGGTTTATAAAATTCTAAGGAAAAGAATGCCCCAAGTTTAAGAAATATTTATGAAATACGTGACAACGTTATTTTAACAGTTAAAGAATTGATGATAACGTCATTTCTTTGACAAGAAACACACTTTATATCAAAATGTTATGTTAAAAAAATGTGAAATTGAATTTAAAAATTAAGCTTAAATTGTATTTTTTAAATTAATTAAGCCGTAGGTTTAACGACTTATAAGTCATTGTTAATGGGATCTAATTTTTGACTTTTCAGTAAGAAATAGATTTTTACGCCAACTCATTTTTTTTGTACGTTAAATGATGGAAAGCTAATTTCCAAAATATCAATTTGGCGCTTGATGAAGTCATGCATAACGCGGTTCAATTTTCTGCAAACAAAAACTGTGTCTTAAGAGGTTAATCTTTTACTCATTGTGTTTTAATTTAATAATAAATATGAATACAAAATTTGCCACCTGTTCCGAACTCTGAACAGAATTTTCTCGAATAAGTAATTAAGTTTATGGCGATTCACAGTACAGGTTACTTTGTCAGTTGCATTCCACTCTCTTTTTGGACACCAAACTGAGAATATCTAACTTTTTGAAACAGTTTTTTTCAAAGCTATTTTATTACATCCATTTTTTGACCTCTGTAAACTATTCTTTATAAAAATTTACATTTTTCATGCCTAATTATCAATTAAAAATGAGGAAACTAATTTTATTAATAACAAAACTTCTTTACCAAGTAAATAAAATTGTTAAATTTAACGAAATCTTCTTTTACATTATTATTTTACTTGACATTATATCGCTCTAAATTATTGAAGATACAAAATTTTCGCATCTGTTAAACAGGTATATTGGAATGCAACCCTCGAAAGTCGTTTTCATTGTTACGCATAGACCTATTATCCACTGCACTTTACCCTAATTATAGTGACATCTGGATCATAAAAAAGTATGAGGTGTTGCCTGTATTTAGGCGTACGCTAAAGCAATAAAAGCAAATCTCATTTGTGAACCATCTTTATTCTGGAGCAACCTTAACAGTTCAGATAATGCAAACTTAAATCGGTGGTGAGGATGAAGTTGTATCTGAAATGAAACTTGAGCTTAAACTCTTCCTTCCTTTAATAAATATAATTTAATCCCTTTAGCGTTGTTTCTCAAATCCCGTTTCCAGTCAATACTCTGCATATCAAAATTAAATTTTTCTTTGCTTTCGTTCGACAAGTTCCGCCACAAATTCCGCACATTTTCAGTGCTGTACGACCATTCTTGCGTCGTGAAGTAACCAGTTTGTCTGGAGAATTCGTGAATTGCTTTCGTTGTCCTGTACAGACTGAAAAAACTTTGCAGGAAAATTCAGAACTTGAAGGCTACCCACCTGATTGCGTTCCCTTGTGCAATTACATTTGCAGGCAACAAAAAAAGGTAATGATGAAACAGTGACATTAAACGCCAGTTCCAGTAGTTACGAACAGGAAAGTGCTTGGGGTACCTCAACCTCTTATCAGAAGACATTTGCTGTAACTGTTCGACTGTAGAACCCATGAATTGTTTAATTGTTACAGGGTTGTCGTGGGATGTTAAATTGTAAGTTTTCGCAGATTCGTTTCTGCAAATTTAATTTTTAAACAATTAATTGAGTTCAGTTTGTGTATTACTTGAGAGATGCCACGTCAGCAGCAGTTGCAATTAAACAGTTTGCAAGCAAATCGCCGGGAACTATGTTGAAGTTACATTCGCCATCCATCCATGAAGTTCTTAATAACCCTCTGGAGATGTTTGTAAATATTTTGTAAGCTCCAAATGGTTTGTTAATCCAACCTGCGAACGGTTCCTTTATCGTTGACATAACTAAAACGTTAAAATTATTTTTTGTAAATCAAATCGTTGTCGTTCAACCTGCACATGGTCGAAAGATGCCAACGGGGGCATTGCAGTTAAAATCGTGGACCAAATTTTCAGACGCGTTTTTGGAGTAGGTGTAAGTGTTGGGCCATTTACCTAGTAAATTTGGAGCCATCTCCTCAAGTTCTTCGGCACTTAATGTATCCGCCAGTTTTATTAGTTCCAGAGGTGCGACTGGATGTTGGTACACTTTTTCTTCGATGTGTTTTAAAGGGCAGTTAGAATAGGCAGTCGAAACGTACACCAATGACTAAAAAATTGTTAATTTTTAGCACTAAAGTTGTTGGGCCAAGCAACAGAACAAAATAAATGTCAGAATTTAACATAAATATTACCTGGAAACCGACTGTGCGACAGTTAGTATATGAATTCTGCATAATTTCCAACTCGAGAATCATAATTTTTAATTTGTGAACTGTAGAGAATTAATTTATGAACAGAATGAGATGTCGAATGACCCGATCCGATAATTACAACCGGAGAAAACCCGGAAAACCCGAAAAATTCAGTATTTTCTTAAAAATTCACAATTCCGTCATTTTTTAATTTTAAAAATTGAAACTTTGCACAAGAATGGGTATTTATATGTACACTCGGTCAAGATGAAAATGTCCCTGTTGTAAAGGTCCTGTCATAAATCAATGGTATTGTAGAGAACTTGAGCTGTTCGTAAAAATATCATTTCTAGACTAAAGAAAACAAACTTTGGTGCGTTATTTAAAATTTTGGATATGAAATAATAGATTTAAATTTATAACATTTAAATATTTCTAGTCCTATTTTATAATATGAGACATCAACACCATTTTTTAAAGAGGTCAACTAACTTTTTTATTATTTCTGCGGTAATCACCAGTCGGTAAAGAAACACACTAAATTCATATTTCTGGTTAATATAAATTGATTATTCTTAATATTTTCTATAAAATCCGTTATTTTCAATACAATCCGCCAATCGCCGTGGCATTCTATTTGACAGATGTTTGAAAATCGAAATGACTTCCAAACTTGGTGAATATGCCTGGTTAATTCCTGCTGCGTCCTTTGTGCTAACAAATTTGAGAATAATAATTGCCATACTTAATTATTAATTTATGATTGACTTAACAACATTTAGGGCCAGTTGCAGAAACGAAGTTAACAAAGGTGTCAGCTAACAGAGCGTTAACTTCGTTTTTGCAACTGGCCCTTACACTTTCGAAAATTTCCAAAAAAAATTGAGTCGTTACACTATTGAACTTTGCCCAAAATTTCGTTTTGTGGTTTGACGAATTTTGAAAATTCGAAATGTTACTCTTTTGATTGAATAAAATACACTTTTGCTGTTGATTACTGCACTTAATACAAAAATGACTTTTTTAACTTGTTACACTATAGAAATGAGGTATCGATACATAAAAGTAGTCGAGAAACTGATGTAAAAAATGTAATTCTTGCAACAAAAAGAAAAGTGGCCTAAAACAATCTTAAAACATGAAGTAAACAATTTATAAAAATATTGAGAAAAATTGAAGTCATATTTAATCTCTTCTGTTCATCAGAATCTTAAAGAACTTCTCTCTGTCCCGGTAATTTCGGCATATTGATGTAAACACAAATTTAATTACCAAAAAACGAACAATTTTGAAACCAACGAACTTTCAAGTACTGTTTCAGACAACTAAAGAGACGGGAATGTTTAATAAACTTTAAAACTTTAAATATCGCCAAAAATAAAATAAAATGGAGATTGTGCAAGAACTGTTGGTCCGTCAGAGTTGGCGTTTTGCACACATAAAGTACATATAAATAGGTACCTTTGTACAAAGTTTCAGTTTTTAAAAGTAAAAAACGGCGGAATTGTGAATTTAAAAAGAACACGGAATTTTTCGGGTTTTCCGGGTTTTATTCGGTTCTAATTATCTGATCGGGCTACGTGACCTCTCATTCTCTTCGTAATTTAATGCTCTACAATTCGTCGAATGGCGTCATTAAGATTGCTTCATTAGTTTCCATTTTACAAGCAAAAAACTAAAAAAAACGCGATTTTTAATTGAAAATTGTTTATAAAAAATTAAAAATTCTGATTCTCGAGTTGGAAATTATACAGAATTTATCTACTAACTCTCTTTGGCAAAATCGTACAGTCGAAATAATTTCTTACCTCCAATGATTTAATCTGATTGCTTAATTTCATTACTTCATGTGTGGCTTTTAAATTCACGGTCAGAGCAGTTTTTAGCTTTTCGTTGAAGTTAACGGTGGCGGCGGCGTGAAAAACAACGTTTACATTGTTTAAAATTTTATTCAAATTCGCACCATCGACGCCAAAATTTTCGACCGATATGTTTCCAGCGACGCCGCAAACTTTGCTTTTGTAATCGACGCTTTCTCGCTTCAATCTGGCGAATATCTGTAAAACAGAAATTCAGAAAAAAATCCATAATCACTGTTACTCACTTCGCTTTGAAAGTATTCTTCAATACGCTGTTCTGCTCGTTTTCCGGCTCCATCCCGCACCACCATGATGATTTCTTTTAATTTGGGAACCGACCTCAGCAATTTTTCGATTAAAAGGTGCCCCACGAACCCGGTGGCACCGGTTATTAGCACAGTTTTACCGGCGTAAAATTTGCAAATGTCCATTGCGATTTTGTGATATTTTTTACACTTGAAATATAAAAATATTTCCTGTCTCAACATCAACCGTCTTCACACAAGTTCGGAGCTCGACAATTATTGATGTATTCATGACACCAATTTGATGGTATTTTATAAGTTGAGATAAAAGTGGGGACGACAAATAAATTTCCGTTTTGTACTTGAACTTTTGGTCGTTTTTTCGTCAACTCTTAATAATTGTTTGCTTGTGTTCAAACGATTTTTTATCTTCAATAAAAAGTTGCTTCAGTTGTGATAATTGAACATGACCTTTTTTTTTATTTGTAAACGTCATTTATTGGAATAGTTTATTGTCATATGCAATACAACAAGTGAAATCGAGATTATCAATAATCACGATTCCACGAATTGTATTCATAAGTAATATCACAAGAGAGTGAGAATAAATTGAAAATAATTCGACAGATTTTCGAAAACTTGTTGCCAGGGAATAGACACGAGAGCCCGTAGGGCTCGAGTGGCTATTCCCAAATGGCAACAAGTTTGAAAAAATAACTGGAGAATTATTTTCTAATTAATTCGCACTCTCGAGTGGTATTCGGAAGATTATTTTTTAACGTTTAAATAAAAAATACAGCATAAAAATACAGTTTAATTCATTATAAACTGAAATCAAACTGGCGACAGATGTCAAAACTAGAAAATGTGCTGTCAAGTTACATATGTAAACAAAATACTAGAAATTATGCTCGCGGGAATTTTCTACAGTAGAAAATTCTCACTATAATAATGTTGTGATTGGACAGAATTAAACACGTGTGCCCAAATACTGCTAAACGATTGGTGAATGAAATCATTAAAAAATAATCGTCAGATTATATCACGAATGAACAATTTAATACTTTTTCGGACAAAATATAATTCCGAGAGTCGCAGAACTCGGTAAATTGGGCCCAAATATATTTGTGAGACTATACAGTGTTACACGGTTTATGATTTTGTATCTTTTCATCAATATTGTTTAACGAACAATCACCGAAACGCGCCATTTTTTGTAACTGTGACATTTCAGTTGACAGCGCGGTACACTAGATTTGCTGAGCAGCACGCGGGATTATCACATATTAATCTGATGATCATTTATTAAGCGGCCGCTAGGATAGGGAAAAATAGCACTATTTGAGATTTGATGCTTCAGTTTGATCTGAAAAACATTGTTTTGATTTTTGTTGATCATTTTTTCACTAAAGATTACTTACTTTACTACGCTGTGTTCATTAATAGTTTGGTATTGTAGATTTTGTTGTTGTTTTAGTTCAATGATGATACAGAAGACATAATAACAAATTTTATAACGAGCAACACAACAATTCAAAACGTTCTTAACCTCACTTTTCACTGCTAACTGTCAATTTACTCGCCGAGTAAAATTTACTTGGTAGAAAAGTCTCGAATAATTTACTTTGAAGATTTACTAGCCAAGTAAAGTTATTCTATAACTGTTTTATAAATTGACAATGACATTTACTAAACAATTTTATAAACGATTTATAAAGAGTTTTTAAATGCTGCGAAACGCTACTAAACATCCGTTATAAAACAATTCATTTCTGGAAGCTGAAATTCTGTATAATGGTAGTCATATAAACCTTTACATAACAATTATACCGGGTTTTTACTTTAACATTGAACATACGATATAAATATCCTTATGTTCAATTTAAAAAAAAAATTGTCACTCAGTCAATGTTTTGTAATCGAGCATACTCTACACGTGAATTTACTTTAAGTTATTTGTTATTAAATTGTAATGGCCAGACGTTAAAACAGTTAAACGATTTATTTTAAATAAATAAATAAAAATGGAAAATGGAAAATTTAAAATTTTCAAGTTTCATTTTCATTTCCTTTTTCCATGTCCATCTACGATTTCCATTTTCCATTTCTATTTGTCATTGCCGTTTTCCTTTCTCCATTTGCCATTTCCGTTTTCCATTTTCAATTTTCTATTCTCCATATCCATTTACCATTTCCATTTTCTATTTCTGTTTTCCAGCTTCCATTTTCAATTTTCCATTTTCCATATCCATTTACCATTTCTATTTTCATTTCTATTTATCATTGTCGTTTTCCATTCTCTACTTGCCATTTTCGTTCTTCATTTTCTATTTTTCATTCTCCATATCCATTTACCATTTCCATTTTCTATTTCTGTTTTCCATCTTCCATTTTCAATTTTCCATTTCCATTTTCCATATCCATTTACCATTTCCATTTTCCATTACCATGTCCGTTTTCCATTTTCCATTTTCAATTTTCAATTTTCAATTTTCAATTTTCAATTTTCAATTTTCAATTTTCAATTTTCAATTTTCAATTTTCAATTTTCAATTTTTAATTTTCAATTTTCAATTTTCAATTTTCAATTTCTAATTTTCAATTTTCAATTTTCAATTTCTAATTTTCAGTTTTCAATTTTCAATTTTTAATTTTCAATTTCTATTTTACATATCCATTTCCATTTTCCATTTCAGTTTTCCATGGTGTTATCCGCAACTTTTACTCAACCAATTGGTACCTGCGGAGCAACAATACAGCAGCAATAAACCATAACAGTTCTATTATCTAACAATTATACAGCTACATTGTTACTTGGACAGTCATTTCCACAGTTCATCAGAAAAAACAGTTTATCTGACTTTTAAAATGCTGCAGTGAAGTTTTGATAGTTTTAAATTTCAAATTTAGTATTTTACTTGAAAAAAATTGCCGTTGACTAATTGGATTAATTGTCAAACTTCAAATTGCGGTAGGCTCGTTGATTTAACCTTACAAAATCGCAATGCGTTTAAAAGCCGAGTTGAAAACATGTCGTCGTTTAAAAAAGAAATACCGCTGAAGTAGCTGCGCTCGTTATTTTATTTTAAAGCAAAAATTACGCTGCGACACTCAAGTGAAGTCGTGCGCGGAGGAAAACCTACCCAACTCGAGTAGCTGTACATAATGCATACAAAATCTACTGTTAAAGCGCACGAGTTTCTCTGGAAAAAGCTGTAATTTCCTGAAAACAAAAATACAGCCTTCTAAACCTCAGTCTGGTGCCAATACAGCAGATGAAGTTGTTTATTGGTAATCTATTACTTGTCAACGTCAACGTCATGCTTGATGGAACGTGCAGGATGACGCCCTTTTAATTTGCACCTGATGCCAACTCTGGATCATATTTGAAAACCCCTTTTAACTCTTTCAGTTTGGTTTAAATCTTTATAACATTATTTCGAGACAAATTTTGTTGTTAAACAGATTCAGTAACAAAATGAGCAAGAAACGCTTGATGATAGGACTGTCTTTGCTCTAAACGCAAGACCAACATCGCGCTGGAAGGCACAATTTGAACTGCGTTGTTTTTGATTTGTTTTGAATACAGTTTTTTTGAAGCAACAAAAACTTCTCAGCTTTAATAAAATTACCCTATTAGGACAAACAATAAAGCATTTTTTTAAAACATAAATACTACCTGGAAACCGACTTTGCGATTTTGTCAAAGACAGTTAGTAGATGAATAAAATTTTTTAATTTGTTATAAACAATTTTCAACAAAAAATCGCGGAAATGAATGTCAATAGACGAATTGTAGAAAATTAACCTTCCAGTAGTCGCACCTTTTTTGAGACATTAGTAGTCGCTGTGATTCTGGGTCAGAAAAGTCACATTTAAGTCAGAAAAATCGATTCTCAGTCAGAAAAATCACATTCTGACCCAGAAAAAGCAGATTCTGAGACAGAAAAATCGATTCTGGGAGAGAAAAGTCACATCTAAGCCAGAAAAATTGATTCTCGGTCAGAAAAATCACATTCTGACTCAGAAAAAGCAGATTCTCAAATAGAAAAATCGATTCTTGGTGAGAAAAGTCACATTTTAAGTCAGAAAAGCAAATTCTGAATCAGAAAAGTCGATTCTCGGTCAAAAAATTACATTCTGAGTTAGAAAAAGTAGATTCTGAGACAGAAAAATCGCCTCTCGGCCAGAAAAATCCCATTCTGAGTCAGAAAATGTAGATTCTGAGTCACAAAATTCGATTCTGGGTGAGAAAAGTCACATTCTAGGTCAGAAAAAGCAAATTCTGAATCAGAGAAATCGATTTTCGGCCAGAAAAGTCACATTCTAGGTCAGAAAAAGCAAATTCTAAATCAGAAAAATCGATTCTCGGCCAGAAAAATCACATTCTGAGTCAGAAAAATCGATTCTTGGCCAGAAAAGTCACATTCTAGGTCAGAAAAAGCAAATTCTAAATCAGAAAAATCGATTCTCGGACAGAAAAGTCACATTCTAGGTCAGAAAAAGCAAATTCTAAATCAGAAAAATCGATTCTCGGCCAGAAAAATCACATTCTGAGTCAGAAAATGGAGATTTTGAGTCAGAAAATCGATTATCGGCCAGAGAACTCACATTTTGTTTCAAAAAAGGAGATTATGAGACAGAAAAATCGATTCTGGCTGAGAAAAGTCACATTCTAAGTCAGAGAAATCACATCTGAGTCAGAAAATGGAGATTCTGAGTTAGAAAAAGCAGATTCTCAGTCAGAAAAATCGATTCTCGGTCAGAAAAGTCACATTTTATGTCAGAAAAAGCAGATTATGAGTCAGAAAAATTGATTCTCGGCCAAAAAATCCCATTCTGACTCAGAAAAAGCAGATACTGAGACAGAAAAAGCAAATTCTGAATCAGAAAAATTGATTTTCAGCCAGAAAAATCACATTCTGAGTCAGAAAAATCGATTCTCGGTCAGAAAAGTCACATTTTATGTCAGAAAAAGCAGATTATGAGTCAGAAAAATCGATTCTCGGCCGAGAAAATCACATTCTGACTCAGAAAAAGCAGATTCTGAGGCCGAAAAAGCAAATTCTGAGACAGAAAAAGCAAATTCTGAATCAGAAAAATTGATTCTCGGCCAGAAAAATCACATTCTGACTCGGAAAAATAGATTCTCGGTCAGAAAAGTCACATTCTAAGTCAGAAAAAGCAGATTATGAGTCAGAAATATCGATTCTTGGCCAGAAAAATCACATTCTGTTGCTTCGCCTATATTTATATTTATTTATATATATATTTATATTTGTATTTATTAGTGATTTCCTCGATTTTCGAATTACCTTTCGAAATTCGTGAAACTCTGTTAATTTGCATATTCTCACAGTTAGCTCCTTTGGAACAGACGATTTTCAGCAAATCGATGGCGTTAATTTAATAAAGGCAATTTCGACTGACCCTCCGATTTTTCCCCGGCGTTTCCTTCTCCAATTAGTCGCCCCGATATTCTTCACTTTAATTTCGCATTTTGGCGTCATCGGAACGGCGAAATGTGTCACGAGAGCAGCGAAATTTGTTGGAGTAAACGAATCGTTGAATTCAGGAAGACCTAAGATAAATGGGCGCAGCTGCCCCGGAACCTCCGCTTTGTTATTTTGACCATTTATGCGAATACATGAATAGTAAAACGTTCTGAATTAAAACGCGCGAGGAGTCAGACGACGGTCGATATTGATAACTCGCCGAATTCGATGTTTTTAAAGTATACCGTTTTTCGCCCTTAATAGTGCTGAAAATAGCACTGAAAAATAAATATCTGCGTCCAATTTTTTTTTTAGAAAAATGAGCGACGCTGATAAGTAGAGAAAACAAAGGCATTGATTGCTTTTTAGCGGTCGCTCTATTTTTATAAGCCCACAGATCCCCAAATGCTTCCACATATCATGTCCGGCCTTCATCATACATCACAACCGCGAACTAGATCGGACGTGTATGATATATTGACCTAACACGTTTCCTAATTTCCTCGCCGATGCTATCTATAAATTGCAATCCCTTAACTGCAAAAAAATCTGTTTTAATAAGAACTGACCTTAATTTGGGACGCCTTTTTCGATAAAGGCCACTCACCGAATTAATCTGCCTTCACTCACTTACACAAATATAATTTTCGGTTATTGTAAGGCACCTGCGTTAGATCTTCGAGGAATGCAAAAACACCTAAAGCAGTATCTAAATATTTCCTTTTCAATTTTGTTTTCTGTTGCAGTTATCGGCGTTCCACCCTAAGATTTTCAATACATGTAAAACGCAATTCCTTTTTATACCTTTATTTTTAATTTTGAAAAGGGGGTCGATACTTCATTTTACAGAGAATACCGATCTACTTTGAGCTGACCCCAAGCCATAATTAAATAATCATAATTAACCAAGTTATTAATTAAAACATCAAATTCCGAAATTCCTGTTTATGTCTTCAGTTATCAAAATTTTGTATTAAAATTTTTTGGACTCGTAGATTAGACTTTTTTATTTTGAGCTGACCCCTAGCTGTTTTAAACAACGCAATAGTTTTTGATTTATTCAATGTTCTTTAGATTAAGAACCGAAATTAAAGTAGCTAATTTTTGCCGATTTCCGAGCTACGTCAAAAAGATTTACAACGCCGCAGCAGGTGATTATGGTTTCCCAGCAGGGATCCCTAGTAGCCACAAATATTTTCTTCATATTTTAAAAATATTAAGAAAATATTGAATCTTTTTTGAATATTTGAATATTTTAGTAATATGAATAAAATATATTCTAAAAAATATTTTAAGTAAAATATTTTATTAATATGAATAAAATATATTGAAAAAAATATTTTAAGGAAAATATTTTTTTAATATGAAGAAAATATATTAAGGAATATATTTAGTAATATGTATGTTATATAGGATTACTTATATTTTATTGGGAACAGTTTTACTTAATTTTTTTTCTGTGATAGTAATGTGTATTTGTAAATATCGATTTGATATAACAAAAACAATACAGTTTTTTGTAAATTTGATGATACGTATAACCGGTAAGTACGAAAAAATATATCGGATGGGACTTTTGCATAAAATGATAAAGTTATTATTGAAGTTTTATAGGAGGTAGCGGTGAGCAACATTGCTTGATATCCAAAATTTTCATTTTTTTAAGTAATAATGTTGAGCGCTATTAGCTGTATCTTAATTATTGCGCTTTAATTTTTTCTCCATGGTAACAACTGTTCTCTATTGTATCGGTTATTTGTAGAAAAGTTAATATTATGATTTTACGAAAATTAGCTATTTAATCGGTCCATCAACCTTGCTGGAGCAGGTAGATTGTACACTTTAAAAGCGGATCCATTGTGTTCGTATTCCAGTTGTACCTTCGGTTGCATTGAGCAGCTATTATACAACCAGGCCATTGCTTAAAACTAACGCTCTGTGAGTTAGAAACGTTAAACTTTTCTGATCATATTTTCTTTTGTATCAAAAACATCTCTAATTTCATTATTAGTTTGTTGTGTGGAAAAGTTGCTGTTAATTACGACGTAAGTAACGGTTTTTACTCATGTATTTGTAAACGCTAGACGTCATCTTTGCAAGCCATGTGTTAATCTATTCAGCGAACCTGTTTCTGCTTATTCTTAGTAATAGTTAATGAAATTTGTTACTCCGCATACAGTGGATGCATTGGAAGATATTAATACCAGGATTTTTAATGAACCCGAACGTTTCAATGAATTGGTAAGATACCTGAGTAGTCAGTTATTTTTTTGTATTATTACTTTTTCTATTACTTTTAGCTAATTTTCTATACTTGCTGGAAGGCGAGAACTTTCAGAAAACGATTTATTTAATTATGGGGGTATTATTCCATAAGGAATTAGCCGTTTTGTATTCTGGGCAAGGCCGTAAACAAAAATTGAACTTTTCTAGGATGAAGCTGTATGAAGTGGTCATGGGCAAGAAAAAATATTTTTTATTCATGATATGGCATAGCATAATTAGAATTGATTTAGAGGCAACAAGAAAACGCCATAGCGGTGCCACCACTGACGAAATGAAAATAATCATCGGGTTCTACCTGGCATCAGCCAAATCAAGACTGAAAAATTAAAATTACAGTACATTCCACCGAAGCAGAACGATGTGTGTTCAAAAGTTACAATGTTTAGGAAATTAATAACTTGATATCTTTAGTATTGCCCTAAAGTAATTGGAGATACATTATAATGCAACACAAACTCCAAATTTGGACATAATTCACTCTGTAATGTGACATACTTTAATCAATAGACATCAAAATTTCGTTGTTGGAAAAAATTGGCATACATCGTTCTGTTTCTGTAGTACCTACATATATTAGTTTATAAACTATATATGTAGTTCTATTTTAAATTAATCTTTATTTTACAAACATTCACTCAACTCAAAATTTGGAGTTGCTTTCTTTATCCGATTAATCGTAATCTGTAGAAGAATCCTCATTATTTAAATATATTATTATCGGACGTATTTTATATCTAGGTATGAGTTGAATATATTATAGATACAAATTTTTGTTCAAATAAATTGACATTATAAATAAAAGTTTGTTTAGCTGGAGCACTTCAATTATAAATATTTTTTATTCATTTGATAAACTTTGAGTATGTCTCAAAAGTTGTCAAAAGTATTAATTCGTTATTAAAATTATGTGCTGTGTACATAAGAAACAAGTTTTTCTGTTTTACACAACTAGAGGTAAGTTTTTATTTTATTTTTTATATTCTAAAATACTGAGTAAATATTTTATTTGAATATTTCCTCAATATTTGGAAAAATATAAATAAAACATTTCATTTGAATATTTTCTCAACATTTGTAATAAATATTAATAAAATATTTCATTTAAATATTTTCTCAATATTTGGAAAAAATATAAATAAAATATTTCATTTGAATATTGTCTCAATATTTAGAAAAAATATTAATAAAATATTCAAAAACCTCTCACGAAAAATATGTATAAAATATGTTTTTATAAATATTTTTAAAATATTTGTGGTTACTAGGGATACTTTAACAGCAATAATATCAGAAATACTTTTAAAGCCAGGTTTCGTTTTCAAACAGTATATTTGAAATAATTTTTAGTAAAGACTTTTTTTTAAAAACAAGCCTTTATTAAGACGTAGTAAAAATTTAAAACTAATTTTGATATTGACCTAATTGATTAAAAATAAAGGCGTACATTTTAATAAAAAGTTATTTTATTAAAAAAGTTTTTTTACTATAAATTATTTTTTAGGCTTGGACAATTTTAATCTTCATTATCTACATTAACTTAATAGGATACAAATTCAACTCTAAGGTTATCTTAATTTTAAAAATCGTTCGTGAAGGCCCCTTTAAATAAATGAATGAGAATAAGCTTAAATTATAAATTTTTTCAAAAAATTGTTTGGCTCTTTTATCCCACATTAATTAATAACTAAATAATTAATAATTAATAAGCTAAAACTACAATTTTCTGTAAAAAAACACTGTGCATTGAGGGATTAATCTTTTACTCGTTGTGTTTTAAATTAGTAACAATTATTATTGTTTCGGAATCTCAACGGTATTTTTTCGAACAAGTTACATAACCTTATTGTTTATACCAGGTACATAAAATTCTAAGGCAAAGAACTTTAGCTCACAATGAGAAAGGACAGACCGATATACTAAAAGAATGCCTCAAGTTTAAGAAATATTTATGAAATACGTGACGATGTTATTTTAACAGTTAAAGAATTGATGATAACGTCATTTCTTTGACAAGAAACACACTTTATATCAAAATGTTATGTTAAAAAAATGTGAAATTGAATTTAAAAATTAAGCTTAGATTGTAATTTTTTAATTAATTAAGCTGTAGGTTTAACGACTTATAATAAGTTATTGTTAATGGGATCTTATTTTTGGCTTTTAGTAAGAAATAGATTTTTAGGTCAACTCGATTTTTTTGTACGATAAATGATGGAAAGCTAATTTCCAAAATATCAATTTGGCGCTTGATAAAGTTATGCATAACGCGGTTCAATTTTCTGCAAACGAAAATTGTGCCTTAAGGGGTTAATCTTTTACTCATTGTGTTTTAATTTAGTAATAAATATAAATACAAAATTTGCCATCTGTTCCGAGCTCTGAACAGAATTTTCTCGAGTAAGTAATAAAGTTTATGGCGATTCACAGTGAAGGTTATTTTGCCAGTTGCATTCCACTCTCTTTTTGGTCACCAAACGGAGAATATCTAACTTTTTGTAACAGTTTTTTTCATTACATTTATTTTTGGAACTGTAAACTGTTCTTTATACAAATTTACATTTTTCATGTATACTTGACATTATATCGCTCTAAATTATTGAAGATACAAAAAATCTTGCATCTGTTAAACAGGTATATTGGAATGCAACCAGGTTCCGGTCGCATTTTTAATATTTGCAACTTGGATTGATTGCCACTTCAATATTTAGTATTCATTAGTTTGTTTATTGTATTGTGGCTTGTTGCCAGTTTCGTCAATGAGCAATGGAATTGTTTTGTGAATTATTTATCGACTTTAAGAAAGTTTTTCATTTACTTGAAACATGAAAATTGTTTTATAACTGCATTAATCGAATCGAGCAATTGGAACATTGCATTGGTTACCAATGTTTTTAGAATTTCAATTGCGCAGCTGGGCGTTAAAAATAATTTTTAGCTCAATTGGGGACACTTGCTAATTGGCAATTTGGCGACACAACGATGTGCATGCTCTTGAAATCTCCAACAGCTAATAATTCAACGTTCATTTTTCAAATGATGAACTCTATTTATACAACTCATTGTAAATAGGACGCAAAACAATTTTTTTGAATCTTGGAAAATAAGCAATTTTCTTTTATGAAACGAAATGCAAATTCTTGGAAAAATGAAGATAAGGCCGCAGTTCTCGAACACAATTCTTAGCGAATATGTTTATTTGGCCCCATCCCGTTGCTCGCAAATATTAATTTTAGGATCATCTGGCAATTAATTACTTCTGCGAAATTAATTTAGTGGAGTTTCTTGTTTTGCCGCAATTTTTTGCCGGTTCACGAATCCACCTCATTCGTAGTTTCAGTGTTATTAGTCCGGGGCTTGAACGTTTCAATAAAAATTCGTTTGCTTTATAAAAATATTAATTGCAGTTCGATTTAAAATTATTCTTTGTGGGTTTCAAAACTGATTTAAAGAAAAAAATTAATTTTTATTGCAAAATCACAACAATTTAATTTCATGTTGGCTTACATAAATTAAAATCAACTGTAATCTGCATCCGGTACACTGAAAGAAATAGTCAGTCTAATAGTAAAAAAACGCATATTTGCAGCTGATTTATTTATGTTTAAGTATTTAAATTGTCAAAAAGTACACTTTATTAATTACTACCAATTCTTATAAATCAATTTATTTTTTAGAAATAAACTATTTATTACTTTCGACTTTGTTTGAGATCAACATTATTTGAAAACAAATATGTTCTCAATTAATGCAAACAAAAATTTATTAAGTATAACAATGGGTATTTGTTTATAATAATTAAGGTTTTTTATGTGTAATGACTATTTGGTACTAATTCATTGTTAGTGAAAGAAAATACATTTGTACATTTTTATCAAAAATAAATGCACATTTGTTGAAATGGTAAGTTGTCTAAGATAAAAAATGCTTATTTTACAATTGAACCGAATGTTTGCATTAACAGCCAAATCATTTCTTTGCGTTATTCGGTAGTGTTGAGAAGTGCATTAAAATAATAATATGAAACATGCCATCATTTTTAAAAAAGGTATAATCGTTCAAGTAAATCGGGACGTATAGGGTGAACCAGTTTTTGGAAAGGTTGATAATGTATTGTACACTGGTAACAAACAAATGTATTTAATATATAAAACAATTGTTTGTTATGGTATTGATAAAGATTTTGAAGCATATGAAGTGACTGATGATGATTTTTCCACTTCTAAACAAATTATTGACATTAAAAATATTTGTTGCAACTTTCCCACACATATTAATTTAATCGGCGATGGACGTAAATTTATTTCCTTGAACCAAGAATATTAATAGGTATCTATAACGAGAGCAACTGTATTATTTAGACATTTTACAAACATTTCTAATACATTTTACATTGAATGATCCTCTAATATTTTTTTAATTATTTATACCCTAGTAACCACAAATATTTTAAAAATATTTATAAAAACATATTTTATACATATTTTTCGTGAGAGGTTTTTGAATGTTTTATTAATATTTTTTCTAAATATTGAGAAAATATTCAAATGAAATATTTTATTTATATTTTTTCCAAATATTGAGAAAATATTTAAATGAAATATTTTATTAATATGTTTTCCAAATGTTGAGAAAATATTCAAATGAAATGTTTTATTTATATTTTTCCAAATATTGAGGAAATATTCAAATAAAATATTTACCCAGTATTTTAGAATATAAAAATAAAATAAAAACATACCTCTAGTTGTGTAAAACAGAAAAACTTGTTTCTTATGTACACAGCACATAATTTTAATAACGAATTAATACTTTTGACAACTTTTGAGACATACTCAAAGTTTATCAAATGAATAAAAAATATTTATAATTGAAGTGCTCCAGCTAAACAAACTTTTATTTATAATGTCAATTTATTTGAACAAAAATTTGTATCTATAATATATTGAACTCATACCTAGATATAAAATATGTCCGATAATAATACATTTAAATAATGAGGATTCTTCTACAGATTACGATTAATCGGATAAAGAAAGCAACTCTAAATTTTGAGTTGAGTGAATGTTTGTAAAATAAAGATTAATTTAAAATATAAATACATACATAGTTTATAAACTAATATATGTAGGTACTACAGAAACAGAATGATGTATGCCCATTATTTCCAACAACGAAATTTTGATGTCTATTGATTAAAGTATGTCTTATATCTACACATTACAGAGTGAATTATGCCCAAATTTGGAGTTTGTGTTGAATTATAATGTATCTCCAATTACTTTAAGGCAATACCAAAGATATCAAGTTATTAATTTCCTAAACATTGTAAATTTTGAACACACATCGTTCTGCTTCGGTGGAATGTACTGTAATTTTAATTTTCCAGTCTTGATTTGACTGATGCCAGGTAGAACCCGATGATTATTTTCATTTCGTCAGTGGTGGCACCGCTATGGCGTTTTCTTGTTGCCTCTAAATCAATTCTAATTATGCTATGCCATATCATGAATAAAAAATATTTTTTCTTACCCATGACCACTTCATACAGCTTCATCCGAGAAAAGTTCAATTTTTGTTTACGGCCTTGCCCAGAATACAAAACGGCTAATTCCTTATGGAATAATTTTCCCATAATTAAATAAATCGTTTTCTGAAAGTTCTCGCCTTCCAGCAAGTATAGAAAATTAGCTAAAAGTAATAGAAAAAGTAATAATACAAAAAAATAACTGACTACTCAGGTATCTTACCAATTCATTGAAACGTTCGGGTTCATTAAAAATCCTGGTATTAATATCTTCCAATGCATCCACTGTATACGCAGTAACAAATTTCATTAACTATTACTAACAATAAGCAGAAACAGGTTCGCTGAATAGATTAACGCATGGCTTGCAAAGATGACATCTAGCGTTTACAAATACATGAGTAAAAACCGTTACTTACGTCGTAATTAACAGCAACTTTTCCACACAACAAACATAATGAAATTAGAGATGTTTTTGATACAAATGAAAATATGATCAGAAAAGTTTAACGTTTCAAACTCACAGAGCGTCAGTGCTAAGCAAAGGCCGCGAATAAAATGTATTTCGCGTCAGCTCAGGCGGTTTAAATGCGGTGTTTGGAATTTTTGCTATCAGTGTTTCGGATGTATAATATAAATAAATAAATGCAAAATCAGGAGAAATTCACAACTCTTCTCTGTAAACCGCAATATAATCAATATTGATGAAATTAAATTATTTGCACATGTTATATCTTTTTCAAAGGCAAACCAGTAAACTTTGTCTATTTTGGCAAGTCGGCTTTTGGCGAAATTTTCTTGTAACATCGTAAAATTAACTTTTCTGCAAATAACCCATACAATAGAGAACAGTTGTTACCATGGAGCAAAAATTAAAAGCGCGATGTATTAAGATACAGCTAATAGCGCTCAACATTATTACTTTAAAAAATTAAAATCTTAGGTATCAAGCAATTATGACATTTTAGAAAATGTTGCTCACCGCTACCTTCTATAAAACTTAAATAATAACTTTATCATTTTATGCAAAAGTCCCATCCGATATATTTTTTCGTACTTATCGGTTATACGCATCACCAAATTTACAAAAAACTGAATTGTTTTTGTTATATCAAATCGACATTTACAAATACATATTGCCATTACAGAAAAAAATATTAAGCATAACTGTTCCCAATAAAATATAAGTAATGCTATATAACATACATATTACCAAATATATTCCTTAATATATTTTCTACAATATATTTCATTAATATTATCAAGATATTTTCCTTAAAATATTTTCTTCAATATATTTTCTTCATATTAAAAAAATATTTTCCTTAAAATATTGTTTTCAATATATTTTATTCATATTAATAAAATATTTTCCTTAAAATATCTTTTTCAATATATTTTATTCATATTAATAAAATATTTTGCTTAAAATATTTTTTAGAATATATTTTATTCATATTACTAAAATATTCAAATATTCAAAAAAGATTTAATATTTTCTTAATATTTTTAAAATATGAAGAAAATATTTGTGGCTACTAGGGAAGTTTTGTTTCATGTTTATTTTATTTTATTGTATTTTAAATATTTTTATTCATGTTAAATAAAAAATTTCAGTTTAATATGAGATTATTATCAAAAATCCAATTTATAAAATATTTATTAATAAATAATGAAGGGTTTATAGTAAATATTTCCCGCATATTATTTGTTATTATTAATATTCTAATTTAATTGTTAACTGAAATTCATTAGTAAAAAACAACCTATATTAAAATGATATAAATAATTAATAAATCTTGATTGTATTATTATTTACTGTTATTAAACTTATATTTAATGTAAACAAATATTTTTTTGATTTTAATATACATTTATTTTTTACTAATAAATAACTATTCCTCCAAAATAAAGCAAATTAAGACTGAATAATACATTTATTTGGTGTAACTAAACGTGTGTTAACTATTACCAAATTCTTTTTTGTTTTTAATAATTGCTTAGTTTATTATAAATAACAATGTGTTAGAAGTAAATTAAGCTAATTAAAATCGTATTAATAAACTGTCAGTTAATCGTAAATAAACATTTGTTGGGCCAAATATCAATCAATATTTGTTAATAGTTAACGAAATTGCCTTGTTATTAACAAATTTTTCATTTCTTTTCTCTCCGAGGACCAAATAATTCAAATTTAAATACACACACCTCGCCATTATTATTTTTTTAAAATAATTTTCGAATAACAACTCCTAGTAATTAATTAATAAACAAGCTGGAAATCCTAATAAACTGTTTCGTTGCACATAATGTGAAAATTTGCCTGGAACATTCTCAAATCAAAATAGGAATTCGAAACATCAAACGAAAATTAAACAAGCGGACGAACAAAGAAAGATATTTTTCTTGTACAGAACGGGAAATGTCATCAAAGTGGAAAACTCTTCAGACAAAAATGAATATTCAATGGAATGTCTCGTTAGAGCGTTCTCGTTCCACTCGCGATTGCCCCCTTTTTACCTTTAATTCCATCGAGAGAATATGGGGCACGGTATTATTAAATCGCTTATGAATAGAAATCAAGTGAAACTGTTGTGGAATTTCGGTCACATTTCAGCCGGGTTCGTCACGATACAATAGATACGATTCACGCACGCACAAGAATAACGAGGCGTTATTTAAATTTTTGCTGCTGGGGTTTTTCAACAGGACAGCTTTTTTGTAATGGATGGATTATGGATTTCCACTACCTTTGATGCTTTGTACGGAGTTTTTAACATAAAAGCTCAAATTGCACTCAAATTATTTAGTATTGTATAGAGTGGACGTAAATTAATGGGAAATTAATTTGTGCCTCTCATAAATTGTTTAATTTAATATTAACAACTGAGACGTTTCTCAAATTTTGTTTCATAATGTAGAGGAGGCTGCAACTTTCATAGTTCACTTGAATCCTGTTCATTTATGTCCATTTTATACAATTTGAAAAATGTTTTTGATATTATATTTTAGTTGGTTATTTGAATAAGCAAAAATGTGTGTAAAATGAAGCGAAAATACCAATAAAAGTAACTGTATTTTTTATTGCCGAAAGCAGCGACAAAAGGGCGCAAAAAGTGGAAGAGTTAATAAAAAAATTTGTTTTATAATTCAACCTGCAACGAGTAAACGGCAGAGCGACTACAAATTTATAAATTGTAATTTTAAAATAATAAGTCCAACCATTTATTGAAATTTTTATTTATTTGAGACATTTAAATTGCAAAATTGCTGCATACTTTGCTGTATAACTATAAATATCAGACAACTTGCGGCTGAATGCAGTCGAGATAACTTGGAAAACGTCAAAGATAAAAAGCGCCCAAAGAATAAAGTGTACTGATGTCACGGAATCGAAAAAATGCACATAAAGATAGTTTGGAAAAGTATGAAAAACAGCTCGGATACAAACATGAATATGTTAACTCAGGTCAAGTTTTCTAGCTGATGAATAAATTTCATCGAGGATATGTACATCATAATGCAGAGAAAATCAGACGTTGCACTCGGTTTAACACTGGTGCTCGTTGGGTTGCCTGCGTATAACAAATTCGGTATCTCATTACATTAGGTAAACATGTGCGAATTCAACATATGACTTTTTCCACGTCCAATACTTTAATCTATTTATTAGATAGTTACAAGTCGTACCTTAATGATACCCATTAAGAAACAAATTTATAACCAATGCAACATTACTAATATTCGGTCAATATCAAGTATCTCCATGAGGATGGGTGGATCTAAAATTTATCAATTTTGGCAGTTCTCGTTCATAATTACTGTTAGTCTATTAAATTTTACCAATTAAATCGTTGAAAATGTGCGATAGTGACGATGAGATCGAAAATTCAACCAGAAATTGTGGAACAAGTTACAAGAGTTGAAAACAACTTATTGTCCGTAAAATCGGCAAAAACCTTGGAGGGAGAAAAGTAAGGTTAAGAGCTTTTCGGAAAATGCGCTAATTGTTTATTTTGATGAGTTGTCTATAAAATTGAAATCTACAAGTTTATGGACACATTATTCAATTTTAAAATCTACGTTGTGTATTAAACATAAGGTGGACATATTGAAAAGAAAATCAGAAGGGTATAAACAATCTAAAACGTTTTTTACAAATGAAATCAAATTGTTTATTGGGGAAACCCCATATATTAAATATTTATTGTCTCAAGTAAGTAAATTTTAGTTTTCAATGTAATATAGTATATATAGTATAACTCTCTGGCAAAAAAAAACATGCCCATAGCAGTGGACATTTTCATAAGGTATGCTCAGGTCAATGTTTTTTTTCTTTTTTTCCCTTACTAGGATAACTTTTCCAGAAACGATGGAACAAGAATCAATTTAGTTGCTCCAGTATTAACGGAGCTACGGCGATTTTCTCGATTTATAGTTATCTATCTCTGTCAATCTTAGAGCAAATCGATTTTTAATTGCACCATCGTGTTTCTCGCAAAACAAATACATAAGTTTTTATTTTTATACAACTCTCTGGCCAAAAAAAAAACATACAAATTGCAGTGTATATGAAAAACTGTTTTTTGGTAGGTGACATGTATCTTTGGTATTATGGGAGCTTGTAGAAGGCACGAGCTACACTAATTGGAATTTAAAGATGTTAATGATTTTACATCAACCCTTTTAGTGACAATTAAAGATACAAAAGCAAAAACTACACGAAAATTCACAGTTACGGGAAAGTATTATGAAATATGCAAGCAGTGCTTGAATCTTCGTCCAAAAAATTGTATTACCACATCCTTTATTATTAATTACATAAACGGAAAATGCACCATACAAAACGTAGGAATAAATAAATTTGGGAACATGGGAAAAGAAATTGCCGCTTACTTAAATCTTCAGGATCCCAATTTATATACCGGACACTGTTTCCGTCGTAGTTCTGCTACAATATCGGTTGATGCTGGTGGTGATATTACCTCACTAAAACGTCCAGTGGGTGGAAATCCACAGCAGTGGCCGAAATTACATTGACGAATCAATTCAAAATAAAATCAACGTAGACGATCAAATTTTGAATCCAATTGAATGCAGCCAAACCAACAATTTACTAAATATTGCTGCATCAACATCAACAATAACATCCACCAATATTAATACAAAAGTGCCGCAGCTGCATTTTAATGATTGCACCATCAATAATATAACTATAAATCAAAAAGAATAATTGTGAATTTTCCTTTTTTTTGTTAATTAATTAATTTTCAGATATCGACACCTCAGTTCTATGTTGTAACAACCAAAAAAACTCATTGCTGTGTTAAGCACATCATTCAAAAGGAAAAAGTGTATTTTATTCAATTCAAAAGAGTTACAAGTCAATTTTCAAAATTCGTTTCTAGATGACCCTCAAAACGAAATTTTGTGCAAAGTTCAATAGTGTAACAACTCAATTTTTTTTTGTAAATTTTCAGAAGTGTAAGTGTTATTAAGGCAATCATAAATGAATAATTATTAAGTATGCCAATTATTATCCGTAAATTGCTTGGCACAAAAAAGTTATAGTAAAGTCAAGAAAACTATTTTTTTTTTAAATGCGATTATCTCAAAACTTGAATTTTTGACTTGTTACATTATAGAACTGAGCTATCGATATGTTTGTGTTTTTTTTTACAAGTTTAATACATTTAATACATTTTGAAAATAAAGCGCTTATTTTTTAAAATTATGACATCGTAGAAAAAATAGTGTATGCAACTCACATTTAATGGCTATTAAGACACTCATGTTGATACTCGTGTCTTAATAGCTATCATTACATTCTAATTGCATAATATACTATAAAAGCATGCACCTCGAACCACTTAATTGTTTTCCTCGAGCCTTCCCCAGCAATTAGAAAATGTCGCTGACAGGCGGCGATCATTATCAGTGATCCAGAAAAATAATTCATTAACGTCGCTTGAAGCGCCAAGATTTCCATATCACGATAAACAAACGTCTAAATAAAAGATTAATAAGCGAGGCCTTCAAAAAGTTTTGCTCTAAGCTGCTCGCGAAATCTCTCACGAAAAGGAAAAAGAAAAACAGCTGTCGCTTTGCCTGCGGAGTCTCTGCAGCATGAAAGAAATTGCCAACAAATACATTATTAACTACAAGTAATTTATTTAAGCCGTCCTCGAAAAGTTTACCAACTCGCCTCGGGCGTTTTTAATTCGACGAAAAATAAAAAATTACTACGATACAGGGAATATTCATGGCGGCCTTTGAGTGACTCGTGCGTGGCTCCTTGGGTTGTTGTGACTTACGAGGCACACACTTACGCCCATTTGTTAGTGACTAATTGTCGTTGCGACACACGTTCGCTCGATAAATCAAAGCGGACTATTGAAGGTTATTAACGCGTGAAATAATTTATGGGAAAGCGCGAATTAGCGAATTACCAATTTACTATTCACTGTTAAGGTAAACGCACTGGTAGTTGACATTATAATGGAGGAAAAAAGGTTTTCTTGCTTTTATATTTATATTTTATTTTGTTTACAGGAACACGCTCCAAACTATGTTAGAGTTTTCCTGAAAATTTTATCAAAATCGGTTCAGCGGTTTCGGAGTCTATAGGAAACACACACACATACATACATCCAGTTTTATATACCGGGAGCTTATCTTAAAAGTAAACATATCCTATGTATACTTTTAAAAAAAAACGAGTCAACGCATTGCTTTATTGCGATCTGTAGGCAACCAAGTATACACCACAATTCTCAACATTTGAAAAGTTGGCTCTTTCAACAAAAGTCAATTAATTTTTCAGTGTCAGTTTAACATAAAATTGCAATTTCTGTAATAATCATGTACAGCAAAGACGAAAAAATTGAATTGTTAATGTGGTACCAGCAAGGTAATAGTTTGCGGACCGTGAGAGATTTATTTTCCATAAAATATCCTGAAAGACCAATTCCTTGCATCAGAACTCTGCACAATATCGTTAAAAAATTTAATTCACAAGGCTGCATAGTGAATGGTCATACAAAGAAGATTAAAACCAACCATGTGTTGACCGAAGAATTAAAATTAAATATTTTATGCTACGTTGAGCAATATCCGATGGTATCCTTGCGAGAAGTAGCTGAATATTTCGTTGTATCAAAAACGTCAATATTTAAAACACTAAAAGAATTTAAGTACAAATCTTATAAATTTTCCAATCATCAAGAGTTATTTGAGGAGGATAAAACAAAAAGAACAAATTTTTGTGAAACTTTATTTAATTTGTTAAACGAACATGATGAAATTTTAGCGAAGATAGTTTTCACCGATGAAGCAACGTTCACATTAAATGGAGAGGTCAATTCCCAAAATTTCCGGTGTGCATCATAATTTCTTATTTATCCAATTTATTCTGTTAACCTTGTTCCTTCGTTTTCCTTAGATATTGGTCCCGCACTAATCACCATATTCAAAATTTGACCCACACTCAGTACCAGCAGAAGGTGAATGTGTGGTTAGGGATAGTTAATGCTACACTTATCGGGCCTTTTTTTATTGATGGAAACCTTAATTCGGCCAAATTTTTAGATCTTTTGGTAAACAACAACATTCCGGCAATAGAAAATTTAAACATTAACGAACCATGGTTTCAAATGGATGGAGCCCCTCCGCATTCCACAAATGTTATAAGAAATTGTTTAAACGAAAGGTTTCCCGGACACTGGATAGGACGGTACGGCCCCATACCATGGGCACCACGATCTCCAGATTTATCACCCAATGACTATTTCCTTTGGGGTTACCTAAAATCAAAAATTTACCGCAATATCCAAATTTTAAATCTAGATGAATTAAAAGATCGTATACGAACTGAATGTAACGAACTGAATCCTGACATTCTCAGAAATGCTGTGCGTGCGTTCCAAGATCGGCTAGGATATTGTTTACAAGTAGAAGGTGGACATTTTGAACACTTGCTATGACGCTATTTGTTTTTTTTTTGTTATGTACTTTCTGTTAATAACTTCTCAAACTTTAATAGTTTTATTAAAATTGTTATTATTTATTATTATTATTATTATTTATTTGTTATTATTCAAATGATTTTAGATTCTATTCATAATACTATTCATGATACTTGAACATAACCTTTCACAATGAAAAATAATAACCTTGTGATTTGTGGTGTAATGTTGGTTGCCTATAGTTATCAATATGTTGACGCGTTTTTTTTAAAAGTAAACATAGGAGATATGTATACCTGTAAGATAATCTCCCGGTATACAGAAAACTCAGCTAAAAAGACTTTTAGCTCTGGTTTCGCTTTGTAGATGGCACTTCCCAGTTACTGAAAAATCCACGGAGGCGCCACGTTCACCGTTCACCTGACACCATTAGAATTCACAATGAGATTAAGCTTTATTCATTCATTTACGAAAATTCGAATTATTTGCAATTAAAGCATTATTAGATTAACGTTACGCAATTTTGCCAGTCTATCGCACACAAGCTTTATCATTTTGCCGATTTATATTGTATTATAGTTTCATAAAAATAACACTTCGAATTTAATTATTGTTTTGTTTTGTTTGCTCATTGAAAACGATCCAATTTTTTTACTAACTTTTCTCGATCGCTTTTAATCCAAAACTGGGGGAAATTTTTCTGTTGTGATTTTCGCTCGCGTTTCAGCCAGTTCCAACTAATTTAATTAGAAAGTTAGGCCCGAAATTCAAGCAACACACAGTTTAGCGCTGAAATTAATAACGCATTTACCCAATGGCCGAAATCCACAATTTCAAGTTCACACGTGCTCGGAATTTTTGTTCATTAATCACAATTATGAAAGTTCTGACTAGATGACAAATAATTAGTCCTACAAAGATTTATTGTCACGTTCCATCAACGCGTTCGAATAAAGTCAATTTTTATGGGAAAATTCGCCTGCAATTGATCACATTGTTCCGCTCAAAGCCCTTCCTGACTTAATTAGTTCTTCGATTTAACTTTTTCATTTTCCTTTAGGTGGATATGTGAGATTTAAATATAAGTGTAAATAAATAAACTTACATTTTATTATTGTTCCTTGGTTTTCCACACAATAAATTTATAAACTTAATTTAACGTAAACTTTTAGGTTACGTCATATTTTAAAAAATACACTTTAAAAGTATTTTGTCACAGATACCAATACACATTTAAATTTAACACACATTTTAAAAAACTTTTACAAGTTTGTCATATATTTGTTTATCACATAATTAACACTAATACATCGATAATTAGAACTGCATTTTTACTATTTTTACAGTTTTCGCTTCTTATTAGCATCTTCAGTAATTATCGACTGACTATATATCTTTTTCTATTTTAGACTGTTTCGTTTTTTCTCCCCCCCACTATTTCGCCTCATTTGTAAGTTTTTGTTATGTTATCTTATTTATACTTAATATTGTTTATCATTTTTAGTAATATGTCATCTTTAATGCTTATTTGTTCATTTATAAGTTGCATGTTATTTTTATTCTTGTAAATATGTAAATATTCTGCAATATTCATCCTGACACCTTTTTGCATAATTTTTTTCGATTTTCATTGTTTCGTTGATAGTACCGTATTGGTGTTTTTCATTGTATAAATGTTTAGTATAATTGGATGTTGTATTATTCTTGTTGGTATGTTCTTTATACCGCGTATAAAAGCTTCTGCCAGTCTGTCCGATATATTTTTTATCGCATGTGTTACATTTGATCGAATAAATTCCATTCAACTTATATTTGTCTTCGATTTCTATATTTGGTTTAAAAAATTTGTCTAGTTTATTGTTGGTTGTTAAACCTATTTTTAAATTATAGTTTTTGAAGATTTTTGTTAACTTATTCGTATTACGTCCCTGATAATTGAAACATACCCATTTTTTATTTTGTTCATTGTTTATTATTTCCTGGTTATTTTCTTGATTATATTTGCTTCTATTGAATTTGAATCTGTTAATTAATTTATATATAACTTTGATGTTATATCCATTATTAATGGCGATTTGTTTTATGGTTTTTAATTCATTATTAAAGTTGTCTTTACTAAGTGGTACGTTCTATAGTCTGTATATTAAATGTCTGAAAGATGCCATTTTTTGCTGATATGGATGGTTAGAATTAACGTGTATTACATGGTCAGTTTGAGTACTTTTCCGACAATTACAACATATATCGGAAATATTGGAAACTGAACAAGCCCCGCGGCTGACGAGATGCTCTTCGAAGCATAACAAGCACAATTTTTAATTTAATAATATCCTTGCATCTTACTTTTTTTATTTGGTTGTTGTGCAATACCCGATGAATCACCAGTAGAAAATCTCGACTGCGCATACAGCGGGAAGGAATAGGAGATGGTTTCGAAATATTGAAAATTGTGTACCAAGAATTTGAAATGTGTGGAGAAGGTAAGGTAAAAGCACTAGTTCTTGACACCGTGTTAGTAGTTGACATTCTCGATTTTAATAGTTCAAAATAGGTAATTAAAAAATATTTCTAACATTCTGTGAACGCCAGAACTAACTAGCGACATCTGTGAGGCGACTGTCCAATTTTGAAATCATTCTGGCTCACAACCGCAGTTTGACGCCATTTTTGTGTTACATGGTCGCATCCAGTTCATTTGTCGTAAATTTACTAATATAAGTGATAAAAAAAATTATGAAAATGTGGATTCTAAGATAAATCGAAAAATAAAAGAAAAAAAAATTTGACCTGAGCACACTTTATGAATATGTGCACTGCAATTTGCATGGTTTTACCTAGGAAAACCGACTCTTAAGATTCAACCCTTGTTGTAATAATTTGAAAACAAAAAATTGGAAACCGCATCAACCAAGAATAGAAGTAATTATTTTTCTGACATCCATTGAAGTTGATGATTGAAAATAATAGTCCCTCTTAGTATGTTTATATTTAGTTTTTTGTATGTTTTGGATTAAAATTCTTTCTAATTAGCATAAAACATTGTTTCATTTCCATGTCAACTACTAATAGTTATTATGTCAACTACTAGATTTTTAAAATTTTTAGTTGCAAATACTAACAAATTTTAAAGATTTAAAAAAAAAACTGTATATCCATTTTTAAAATACTTCATTTTATATACAGTGCTTTCGTAAAGTATGGAATAAATTCGATAAAACATTTTAGAAGAATTTTCACAAAAAATCCTCGGACCAGTCAACTTTCGTTTTTAAAACTGCATCTTTTTTAATATTTATAATTTTACGATCGTCTTTTGTTTTTGCACCATGACGTCATCATTAATTTTTTTAAATAGCACGCCATACTTTTGTTCACGAATTTGGATGCAGCACATTTTTCTGAGTAGGAATTCGTATGACCTCACTTTTTCATGTAGATCCATTTTTGTTAGTCCTCGGTTTTTATTCTCCCATCAATCAATATTAAATCCCGCACTGAGAGAAATAGATTATTACAAATAGATATTAGTGATTATTATTGCAATCGCTTATATATTTACATTTACCTTAATCAACGTTGTTTTGTTAGCATTAATATATTATTTTATTCAGATAGTTATTGTGAATTTAAACATGAAAGATTGTTGGCTTAAAAATGATTAGTTTTAAAATAACACGTATTCGTTATTATGGATATTTGTTACGACAGCATGACTGTTTAAAATATCTGTTATATTACTATTTGCATTTTTGTCTGTTAACAAAAATTATACAGTGCTTTCGTAAAGTATGGAATAAATTCGATAAAACATTTTAGAAGAATTTTCACAAAAAATCCTCGGACCGGTCAACTTTAGTTTTTAAAGCTGCATCTTTTTTAATATTCATAATTTTACGATCGTCTTTTGTTTTCGCACTATGACGTCATCATCAATTTTTTTAAATAGCACCCCATACTTTTGATCGCGAATTTGGATGCAGCCCATTTTTCTGAGTAGGAATATTTCAAATTCGTGTGACCTTGAAGAGGAAAGTTTTCGAAATAATCAGTCCTAAAGTTTCGAAAATGTATTGGTAAATTATTAGAGTAGACCTATCATAATGTCATCAAGGAAGCGTTGGAAACAAAAGAGGGATCACCAGATTTGACAACCTTTGATTACTTTTTGTGGGAATGTTTAAAAATTAAAGTGTACGTTAGTAGGTTAGAGAATTTAGAAGATTTAAAGCAACAATTCGTCATGAGATACGACAAATCCCTCCTGAAGTTATTGGCAATGTTCAAATAATTATATATAATTATATACAGTGAGGACGCGTGGGTTGGAATAAATTCATTTAAAATTCATGGGTTTGATTTTTGGAAAAACGCTCGGACACGTCGATTTTTGTTTTTAAAACTGCATCCTTTTTGATTTTTGTAATTTTACGATCGTCTTTTGTTTTCGCACTATGACGTCATCAATAATTTTTTTAAATTGTACTCTATATTTTTGTTCACGAATTTGGATGCAGCGCATTTTTCTGAGTACAGAAATGTCAAATTCGTATGACCTTGAAGAGGAAAGTTTTCGAAATAATCAGTCCTAAAGTTTCAAAACTTTATGATAAAATTGTTAGAGTAGACCACTAATAATATCATCAAGGAAGCGCTGGAAATCGAGCAAAACATTCAATTGTGTGTTTATTTTGTTTTTTTGATTGTTGACACTTGTCAAGTACAGTTTCAAAGCTTGAAGAATGGCGCGTTTAACTGAGAAACAACGAATAGAAATGTTGATGATGGTAGGATATGACGATAATACTCGAACAGAAGCTGAAGTTTGCGAATTGTTCAATGATAAGTACCCGGAGAAGCCTATTACACAATCAGTAGTTAGTAAGATGGAGAAAAAGTTTAGAGACTTTGGCCACGTAAGAGATAATTACAAAACCAACCATGTTACATTTCCAGAAAGCACACAATTGAATGTTTTGCTCGATTTACAAGAAAATCCTAACAAATCAAGTCGACAAGTAGCTGCAGAACAGTCCCTAAGTAAATCTTCTGTTCTAAAATATTTACACGAGAACAAATGGCACTCATACAAAGTACATTTTGTTGAGGAATTTATTGAAGACGATCTCGACCGCAGAATTTTGCGAAATAATGATGGATAGATGCAATGCCAACCCGGAATTTTTACGTAAGATGGTTTTTTCCGACGAGGCAACATTTTGTTTGAATGGTTCGGTATACCGGCAAAATTTTCGATATTGGGCACCAGAAAACCCACATTGGAGAATGGAAAGTTATACACAATTTCCTCAGAAAGTAAACGTTTGAACCGGAATTGTGGGTCCCTTTTTATTGGGGGAACACTTAATTCTGAAAAATATTTAGACTTACTACAAAATGACATAATACCCAGTGTAAGTGCCCTCTACCTGAATAATGACAACCCAAATATACCGGCAAATTCAATATGGTTCCAACAGGATGGAGCGCCCCCCACACTATTCGAGAACAGTACGAGATTACCTTCATAATATTTTCCCAAATAGATGGATCGGAAGGAGAAGTTTTATCGAATGGCCAGCTAGGTCTTCAGATTTAACCCCATTAGATTTTTATCTATGGGGTTTTCTGAAATCTAAAGTCTACTTCAATAAACCGGAAAAATAAACACGCAATTGAATGTTTTGCTCGATTTCCAGCGCTTCCTTGATGATATTATTAGTGGTCTACTCTAATAATTTTATCATAGATTTTTGAAACTTTAGGACTGATTATTTCGAAAACTTTCCTCTTCAAGGTCATACGAATTTGACATTTCTGTACTCAGAAAAATGTGCTGCATCCAAATTCGTGAACAAAAATATAGGTTGCAATTTAAAAAAATTATTGATAACGTCATAGTGCGAAAACAAAAGACGATCGTAAAATTATAAATATAAAAAAAGATGCAGTTTTAAAAACAAAAATCGACGTGTCCCAGCGTTTTTCCAGAAACCAAACCCATGAATTTTAAATGAATTTATTCCAACCCACGCGTCCTCACTGTATATAATTATATACAGGGTGTTCACGAAAAAACGCCCCAGCTCCTAGCACTATTATTAGGAGTCCAATTGTAACAAACGATACGTCAAATTAAATGGTTCAAAAAGTACTACAATGTGTAGCTCAAACATAATTCTTACCTGTTTCTCCATTCAAAGGTCAAAGGTCAACTTCATTTTTTCAAATTACAACCTTATATTTTTCTTTGACAATTTGATAGAGATTTTTTTTCTGCATTCAACGATGTATCACAATCAATATTTCTGATTTATTTTAGGGTAATAAAGAAATTAAAATAATAATTAATATTATTAGCAGTAGGCTTTGAAAAATAACTGAGACGTAGCGGTGGCTATGGAAACGATGTGTCAGTACGGAAACAACGTATTTTAAAGAATTAATTTATGAACAACAACAGATAACATTTAATAACTAAACAATTAAATAAAGAAATGGCAAATTAACAAAAATGTTCAAATTGGGCATCGTTTCTTTCCAGACATTTTCGTCGACATCTAGATCCTACACTTTGTGTAGCATTAATTAAAATTTCTGCTGGTGTCTCCCGACAAGCGTTGACTATTCTCTCTCTCAAAATTTCCTCTGTTTCCGGGCGCGTAGCATAAACAATATCTTGGATGTATCCCCAAAAGAAAAACTCTAGAGGTCACAAGACCGGGCGGGCCATGGTATAGGTCCATATGTTCCAATCCATTTGTCTTCATTATTCTATATTTAAATAGTCCCTAATCATAAGAGCCTTTTGTGTGGTGCAGCGCCATCTTGTTGAAATACTAGTTCATTCCATTCAATGGCAACGGCAAGTCATCTAAAATTTCTTCCAAGTCTTCAGGCAAAATTTGAAGATATTTTTTTTGGTTGAGATTTCCATCAATGAAAATTGGTCCTATTGGGTATCCTGGCGCCTAATATTCCGCACCAAACGTTCACCGAAAATTTTATCTGAGGATTTTGTTCGATGGTAATATGTGGGTTTTCTACACTCCAATAGCGGTGATTGAAACGATTAAAATGTCTGTTGTTTGTAAATTGACACTCATCAGACCACAAATTTTTTGTATAAAATGATGGATTTCGCCTTAACTCGCTTAAAAAGAAATTACACAAATTTATTCTACGCCAGTGGATCGTTTAGTTCACTATTTCACTAGTTCACTATTATTCATTTTTATTACAAAAAATAGGTAAACAAACTAATAGCCAGTTTCTGACGGCGATGTTAACGTATTTCTCCAGTTAAATGTCCCGGTTACCATGGTTATTACCATTGTTGCAACAATAGTAATAGTAATTTTTATTTGTGAGACGTCGTTTCCATAGCCACCGCTATGTCTCAGTTATTTTTCAAAGCCTACTGCTAATAATATTAGTTATTATTTTAATTTCTTTATTACCTTAAAATAAATCAGAAATATTGATTGTGATACATCGCTGAATTCGGAAAAAAAATCTCTATCAAATTGTAAAAGAAAAATATAAGGTTGTAATTTGAAAAAATGAAGTTGACCTTTGACCTTTGAATGGAGAAACAGGTAAAAATTATGTTAGAGCTACACATTGTAGTACTTTTTGAACCATTTAATTTGACGTATCGTTTGTTACAATTGGACTTCTAATAATAGCGCTATGAGCTGGGGCGTTTTTTCGTGAACACCCTGTATAATAATTATTTGCAGCTCTGATATTGCTCCACTAACATTTAGACAATAAACTAGGAAGGTACTGAAAACGGCCGTTGGAGAGAATGGGAAATTCTTTGGACAATCAAAAAAATATGCGACTAGTGGAAGGTTAAAAGAAAGTAATTTCATAATAAATATTTAGTGTTAAACGAGCTTGTTCAAAAAAATTGTGAGCTCGTCCTTTGACATGAAGCGATGGGACGCTTGCTTTTATTACGTCTGCAGCATAGTTTTCATCATCCTGCCGTTTCCTGAGGCCAAAATGAGCGGCGATAAATCCCGCGTTTTACGAAGCGTCAGCCGCAACAGAAAAAAAATCCGACCGACCGAAATATATCATCAGGTTAGCGCCGACATAATCTTTATGATATCCAGTAGGTAAAATAAACCAACATAAAGAAAACATACACAAACCTACATGTGAACAAGTAAGCCACTCGAGAGGCGGCGCATGCGCGCTCCGCAGACGCTCTCTGCAGAGCGTCGCGCTGCTGACCGTCCCAGGCAGTCCGGGATCAACCGCTCGTCGACGTCGTTGCCGAACGCGCGTCTCCGCATAAATTTCACGCGACGCGAAGATAAAATTCCCGCACAGTAAAGTTAACGCGTGACGTTTCTCTTCCGGTCTCGTTCGACTTTTGCGGGTAATTTTATCAGCGAAAAAGGTCAGTAAACGCTTTCAATGATTTTCCCAAGCGTCGTAAATTAGGCATCTAAGTGAATAAACGAACGAAAGTTGAGGTCGTAAATTATCGCGTTTTCGCAGGCAAAAGCGATTTTTAATGGGGAAATTATGACTCCGATTTTGTCAAAAATAAAAGCGAGTTGAATTCAAATAGTCGGCGCTGATGTTTTCGCACTGTTTTAAGAGGTAATCCGTTTTTGGTTAATTTTGTTTTTTTTGTTTGTTTCTCGAACAAGAGGAAATGTCACCTTGAACAGCAAAATCGGCTCGTTTTAGGTTTTTTTCTGCGCGCCAAATTGAAGTTTCGTCAAAATCGGGAAATTGGTCGGCGATGCAGGAAATGTTGGCTTGAGATGGGGCGAAGCCGCTCGGGAAAATTATTGTTTGCATGCAAGCAGCGAAGTTTGTAAGCTCGCGACAGTTTTGCGAGAAAGGCATAAATTGTTTTGATGAAAGTTAAAGCTTTTAAAATGAGACAGCGACGCTTTTGTGTATTGAGTTGACAATAAAGTCCCGTCACACCGACTTATTAATATTAATTTGACTGTTACTTAAATCTGATAGTTTCACACAAGACGTTTATAAATTTTAAAACAAAAAGCTCAGAGTTTGAAAACTGTTTTTGTTTGTTTTTTTTAAAGTTAAGTGACACTTGACATTCTAAGATTACATTGAAATTCCAGAGAGCTTTTGAATGAACATGAAGCTTTTAAAGTAAAGTCAGACATCCACTTATTAATGTGACTGTTACTTAAAACTGTATAAATCTCAATAAGTTCATAAATTTGATCATTGAAAACCGTAAATAGTAAACTCGGACGAAAGCTCAGGAGTAACAAATTTGTTCGATTTTGTTTGTTTCGTAAGTTAAGTAATTTTTAGCATTCCTACTGTAAAATTAAGTTCCAAGAAAAGCACAGAGCTTTCTAACAAAAGCTGAAGCTTTTAAAATGGGAAAGTCACGCTTTCCAGACTTATTAATTTGACTCTTCTTTAAAATTGTTTAAATTTAATAATTTCCTGTAAAAATTCATTGGATTTCGATGTAATGTCCGACTTTCAAAAAATAAGTTCGAACAAAAAGCTCAGGAATTTCAATTTTTTTTTTTTTTGTAAGGTTAAATAACCATTAACATTCTAGATTACAGTAAAATTAAGTTACAAAACAACGGAGAGCTTTTTAACAACAGTTAAAGCTTTTCTACGTTTTTAATTTAACTGTTACCTACTTAAAACTTATGTAAATCTAATAATTCTAGTTCATAGGAAACCGTTGTAATGTTCGACCTTCAGATAAAAAGCTCATAAGTTTCAAATTTGTTTATTTTGTTTGTTTTTTTGTAAAGTTAAGTAACCATTAACATTCTAGATTACAGTAAAATTAAGTTAGACAATAAAGGAGAGCTTTTTAACAAAAATTAAAGCTTTGGTGATTTTGTAATTTAACTGTTACTTAAAAATTATGTAAATCTAAGAATTCTAGTTCATTGGAAACCGATGTAAGGTTCGACCTTCAGATAGAAAGCTCGAACAAAAAGCTGATGAATTTCAAGTCCGTTTTGTTTTGTTTTTTCTTTAAAGTTAAATGATCCTTAACATTCTTCGATTACAATAACATTAATTAACGAAAGTTAAAGCTTTTAAAATGAGACAACAACGCTTTTGTTTATTGAATTGACTATAAAGTCCCGACTTATTAATTTGACTGTTACTTAAATCTGATAGTTTCACACAAGAAGTTTATAAATTTCGGAACAAAAAGCTCAGAGTTTGAAATCTGTTTTTGTCTGTTTTTTTAAGTTAAGTGACACTCGACATTCTAAGATTACAGTAAAATTCCAATGAAATTCCAAAATGAAAATGAAGCTTTTAAAATAAGCCCGTAACGCATTTGTGTGTGACAGCAATGAATTGACAGCAAAGTGAGACCACCCACTTATTAATGTTACTTAAAATTACATAAATCTACTATTTCACAAAAAGTTCATAAATTTGATCATTGAAAACCGTAAATAGTAAACTCGAACAAAAGCTCAGGAGTAACAAATTTGTTCTATTTTGTTTGTTTTGCAAGTTAAGTAATTCTTAGCATTCCTACAGTAAAATTAAGTTACAAGAAAAGCATGGAGCTTTCTAACAAAAGCTGAAGCTTTTAAAATGGGACAGTAGTGCTTTTGGGCGTGAATTCATTGAACCGACATTAAAGTCATGCTTTGCAGATTTATTAATTTGACTTTTCTTTAAAATTGTTTAAATTTAATAATTTCCTGTAAAAATTCATTGGATACCGATCTAATGTCCGACTTTCAGATAAAAAGCTCGAACAAAAAGCTCATGAGTTTCAAATTTATGTTTTTTTTTTGTTTTTTTTTGTAAAGTTAAGTAACCATTAAGATTCTAGATTACAGTAAAATTAAGTTACAAAACAAAGGAGAGCTTTTTAACAAAAGTTAAAGCTTTTGTGATTTTTTAATTTAACTGTTACTTAAAATTAAGTAAATCTAATAATTCTAGTTCATTGGAAACCGATGTAATTGTCCGACCTTCAGGTAAAAGCTCGAACAAAAAGCTCATGACTTTCAAATCCGATTTGTTTTGTTTTTTGTTTAAAGTTAAATGATCCTTAACATTCTTAGATTACAATAAAATTAATTAACGAAAGTTCAAGCTTTAATTGAATTGCTTATTTATGAGGTAACATTTTAATGCGAGAAAACAAGGAAATTGCAGTGTTGTTTTTAATTCTCGTTATTCCATTTGATGAAGTTAATTAAAAAATTTGCTAATGTTTTCACGCAGTCGAACGAAATGAAATACTACAATGAAATTACTTTGAATTAGAGTCGCAGGTAAGGCAATGTGGGCGCATCGATTTAAATTTCGCCAAAACAAATTAATTGAATTTTAGATGTAACTAATCCGGTAAAGATTACTTGCTTGCTTAAATGTAAATTTCGAAATTACACCGCTCGAGAAACTTGCGTGATCGATACCAGATGTTTTGGGAAATGCAAAATTTATCATCATAATTAAGTCAAACCAAAAATATGCCAAGGAACACTGAATATTCCATTTCACAAACTTTACCATTTTAATAAATCAGCAAATCTAATCATTAATTAAGATGGCTTCTTTAAAAATTCCGATTTAAAAATTAACCGGCTTGATTGCAGCTTTGTTGAAGGTTTTCTTCGCGCCCTCCGAGGAAATTGTTTAATTTGCACCTTCGCAGCGTCTTTAATTACTGGCGCCACTTAATTTCTAATCCTGCACAGCATAACCTCACCTGGGTAATCCAGCAAATCCCTGCCCTAGCATAATCATAATTAACGCACGCACAGCTCAACGGCAAACAATAGTTTCGGTGCTTTTACACAGGTGGCACTTCTTTTAAACCAATTTTGAACTTGACTTAAAATTGAGAGCGTAACTCTTGAAATAAGTATATTATGCAATGAGCATTTAATGATAGCTATTAAGACACGAGTATGAGAATTACGAGTGTCGTAATGAATATGAGTGTCTTAATAGCCATTAAATGTGAGTTGCATACACTATTTTTTCTACGATCAGTCATAATTTTAAAAAACAAGCGCTTTATTTTCAAAATGTATTAAATATATTAAACTTGTAAAAAAAAAAACATAAATATATCGATACCTCAGTTCTATAATGTAATAAGTCAAAAATTCAAGTTTTAAAATAATCACATTTAAAACAAAATAATAGTTTTCTTGACTTTACTATAACTTTTTTGTGCTAAGGAATTTACGGATAATAATTGGCATACTTAATTATTATTCATTTATGATTGTCTTAATAACACTTACACTTCTGAAAATTTACAAAAAAAATTGAGTTGTTACACTATTGAACTTTGCACAAAATTTCGTTTCGTGGGTCATCTTGAAACGAATTTTGAAATTTGACTTGTAACTCTTTTGAATTGAATAAAATACACTTTTTCCTTTTGAATGATGTGCTTAACACAAAAATGAGTTTTTTTGTTGTTACAACATAGAACTGAGGTACCGATATCTGAAAATTAATTAATTAACAAAAAAAGCAAATTTCACAATTATTCGTTTTGATTTATAATTATATTATTGATGGTGCAATTATTAAAATGCAGCTGAGGCACTTTTGTATTAATATTGGTGGATGTTATTGTTGATGTTGATGCAGCAATATTTAGTAAATTGTTGGTGTGGCTGCATTCAATTGAATTCAAAATTTGATCGGCTACGTTGATTTTATTTTGAATTGATTCGTCAATGTAACTTTCGGCCGCTGCTGTGGATTTCCACCCACTGGACGTTTTAGTGAGGTAATATCATCACCAGCATCAACCAATATTGTAGCAGAACTACGACGAAAACAGTGTCCGGTATATAAATTGGTATCTTGAAAATTTAAGTAAGCGACAAATTCTTTTCCCATGTTTCCAAATTTATTTATTCCTACGTTTTGTATGGTGCATTTTCCGTTTATGTAATTAATAAAAAAGGATGGTGTAATACAATTTTATGGACGAAGATTCATGTACTGCTTGCATGTTTCATAATACTTTCCCGTAACTGTGAATTTTCGTGTAGTTTTTGCTTTTGTATTTTTAATTGTCACTAAAAGGGTTGATGTAAAATCATTAACATCTTTAAATTCCAACTTGTGTAGCTCGTGCCTTCTACAAGCTCCAATAATACCAAAGATAATGCCACCTACGAAAAAACAGTTTTTCATATACACTGCAATTTGCATGCTTTTTTTTTTGGCCAGAGAGTTATATAAAAATGAAAACTTATGTATTTGTTTTGCGAGAAACACGATGGTGCAATTAAAAATCGATTTGCTCTAAGATTGACTGAAATAGAAAACTATAAATCGAGAAAATGGCCGTAGCTCCCTTAATACTGGAGCAACTCAATTGATTCTTGTTTCATCGTTTCAGGCAGAAAAAGTTATCCTAGTAAGGGAAAAAAAGAAAAAAAAAAGAAAAAAAACCTTAGCAGACTTGATGAAAATGTGCACTGTAATTTGCATGTTTTTTTTGGCCAGAAAGTTATATTACCTTGAAAACTAAAATTTACTTACTTTAGACAATAAATATTTAACATCTGGAGCTTCTCCAATAAATAATTTTATTTCATTTGTAGAACACGTTTTAGATTTTTTGGGTGTATACCCTTCTGATTTTCTTTTCAATAGGGCTTGCAATTTGAGATATTTGGATATGTCCACCTTATGTTTAATACACAACGTAGATTTTAAAATTGAATAATGTGTCCATAAACTTGTGGATTTCAATTTTATAGACAACTCATCAAAATAAACAATTAACACGTTTTCCGAAAAACTCTTAACCTTACTTTTCCCCCTCCAAGGTTTTTGCCGATTTTAGGGTAATAAGTTGTTTTCAACTCTTGTAGCTTGTTCCACAATTTCTGGTGGAGTTGAATTTTCGATTTCATCGTCACTATCGCACATTTTCAACGATTTAATAACACATAATACGTATCAAAAAAATCTCAAAAACAATTTCACAAAAAGTTGCTTTGTGACACTACTTTTAGCTTCACTCACTTATGACACCAAAGTAGAAAAAATGCTTTTTTTAGGCAATTCCCATTCCCATTGACACAATGAACGTTTCACATTTCGACTCACCTTGTGTGGGTTTAATCACTTTCAAATATTTATATGAGCCTTTTTTCATTCCGGTTGTTCTGGCAGCCGTTCAACTACTTAACTTCATTACAAATTGAACAGCGTGAGAAATTTACATTGCCTCGCTTTTGTTCTATTATTAACGTGTTTCCACCTTGCGTTTATTCTAAGTCAAAAAGAATATTTTTCTCGTTTGAAACTGATACGAAGATCGTTATTAATAACAGATGCCAACTTTAACGAGTCAAATGTTACAGGGTGAGACAAAAATAATTCCGGTTGATTGTTTCGTAGTCATTTAATTTTCCCCCTCGCGTCACGCATTCCCTGCAGATTTTAAATAAGGGAGAAAATGGGACAATGCATTTAACGTAGAAGGCTCCCAACAGCACGTCACTTACCTCGAACATTCGTTTTACTGTTTCTGTATAAACTTTTAGTTAATTTAACGAGTCGGAACGTTTCCCCCCGTAAAAGCATTTTATTTCCATGCGCCGGGTGCATTCCTTATTTTATTATAACGTACCGAAATAAAGGAGAAAGTTTTCGAGGGAATTTCGCCTCAATTGTAAAATTTATCCATTTCGTGGCTGGCACAATCGCGTTTTGTCTTGTTTAAAGTGGCCAAGCAAAAAAATGGCTCTCTATACTGAAATTTTAGTGACAATAGCCACTTTCAAGTTTAACTTGTTTGTTTGGGTACCGAATATTTTTTTAATATTTCTATGTTCCATATTAAAAAAAATAATGTCAATCAGTTCAAGTATTTTAAGGAATGCAACCAACAGTACTCTCGTTTTTCTTTCTAAATTGGCATATACAGGGTGTCTCATCACTTGTGGTCGCCCCTAAAATATCAATTTACTTGGGGATGACCCCAAACCGTAATTAAATAATCATAATTGACCAAGTTATTAATTAAAACATCAAATTCCGAACTTCCTGTTTTTGCCTTCAGTTATCAAAATTTTGTATTAAAATTTTTTAGACTCGTAGATTAGACTTTTTTATTTTGAGCTGACCCCTAGCTGTTTAAACAACGCAATAGTTTTTGATTTATTCAATGTTCTTTAGATCAAGAACCGAAATTGATGTAGCTAATTTTTGCCGACTTCCGAACTACGTCATAATGATTTACAACGTCGCAGCAGGCAATTATGGTTTCTCAGCAGGGATACTTTAACAGCAATAATATCTGAAATACTTTTAAAATCAGGTTTCGTTTTCAAACAGTATTTTTGAAATAATTTATAGTAAAGACTTTTTTTTAAAAAAACAAGCTTTTATTAAGACGTAGTAAAAATTTAAAACTAATTTTGATATTGACCTAAATGATTAAAAATAAAGACACATTTTAATAAAAGGTTGTTTTATTGAAAAAGGTTTTTTACTATAAATGATTTTTTAGTCTTGGAGAATTTTAATCTTTATTATCTACATTAACTTAATAGGATATAAATTTAACTCTAAGGTCATCTTAATTTTAAAAATTGCCCGTGAAGACCCCTTTAAATAAATGAATGAGAATAAGCTTAAATTATAATTTCATTCCAAAAAAATTGTTTGCCTTTTTTATCCCACATTAATTTTTAAAAAAATAAGCTGTAGTGGTAATAACTTATAATAAGCTAAAACTACAATTTTCTGTAAAAAAACACTACGCGTTAAGGGGTTATGTAAAAAATATGTGAAATTGAATTTAAAAATTAAGCTTAAATTGTAATTTTTTAATTAATTAAGCTGTAGGGTTAACGACTTATAATGTTATTGTTAATGGGATCTAATTTTTGGCTTTTTAGTAAGAAATAGATTTTACGCCAAATTGATTTTTTTGTAGGTAGATAGCATCATTATACGTTAGATGGGAAGCTAATTTCCAAACTATCAATTTGGCGCTTGGTCAAGTCGTGCATAACGCGATCCAATTTTCTGTAAACATAAACTGTGCCTTAAGGGGTTAATCTTTTACTCATTGTGTTTTAATTTATTAATAAATATTAGTCCTTTCGAATACGAAATTCAACATCTGTTCCGAGTTCTGAACAGAATTTTCTAGAATAAGTAATAAAATTTTATGACGTTCGACAATACAACCTTTCTTCAGACATGTTATTTGGCCTAAAATTTTAACTAGTCAGCTGCATTCCATTATCTGTTTGTTCGCATATCGTAACAAATCGACAAAAAATACAGTAACCGCAAAATTATTAAAAGAACCCGTACATTTCAAAATAAAGATTCTGATTATGGTGATATGGATATAGATGATATTCCGGATATGTCATTAATAGAATTTGAAACGGCTAAAAATCAATTTTTAAAAACGATTTACGATATAAATATAAATTACATTGAAAAAAATACCCGAGATCAACATACTAACCTGTTTTGGTGTAAATTAAGACATTTCAGAGTAACAAGCAATAATAACAAAACTTCTTTACTAACAATAAGTAAAGAAAATTGTTAAAATTAACAAATTCTTCTTGCATATTATTATTTCACTTTAAATTATATCGTTCTAAATTTATTGAAGATACAAAAATTTTCGTATCTGTTGAACAGGTATATTGCAACCCTTCGAAAGTCGTTTTCATTGTTACACATAGATCTATTACCCAACTGCACTTTACCGTAATTATGGTGATATCTGGATTATAAAAAAGTATGAGGTGTTGCCTGTATTTAGGCGTACGCTAAAGCAATAACAGCAAATTGCATTTGTCAACAATCTACACTACAATATAGTATTGTCTGATTGACAAGGTTAAAAAAATGAGGCGGTGTATGCGTGCAAACAAATTTTTATTTCAGTCATCTTCAGCGACATCGACTGAATTTTTTTCCTTTTTCAGTAAAACCTCTTACAATTCATTTTCAGTTTAGTCAACAGAGTGATTTATAGTAAAATGTCTGATTTTGTCAGAAATATTTTAACCGAACTTTCTTCATACTTCAATTTTCGGTACAAATCACCCGTTTAGCGATTGCAGGCAGCCTTGCGGTTACCGATTTGCTACGTGTCTCATTTTTCGCGTGTCACTCGGTATGTACCGATCTCATTTGTAACCATTTACATTGAAAATAGCATTCAAACTGGCATCGGATCACGTTCTATATTTTCCATTATACAACCTTTGATCTTTGCGAAATTAGTTTTTGAACAACGTTCTGAGAGAGACGACGTCGACGCTTCAAAGGACGTCCAATAATCGCAATTGTGCGGTTTCGTTAAAAATTCACTGCAATTTCATTACGACCATTATGTGTCAGAAGTTTATTTCGAAAGCGTTCTTCAAGAAATGAAGTCAGGTGAGCTGTAATTTTTTCGCCACATTGCCGGAAAACGTATCACTTTCGGACATAAAAATTCCTCTCTTTTTCAATTACCGAATAGAGTCGAGCATTGCGGAAAAAGAAACAAATTCCGTTTGTTTGCTGATCAACAAAACGTAATTTTCGCGAAACACTGTAAACACACAGTTTCTCCGTGTTGGTTTATTTTGTAACAAGGAGTCGGTGTAAAAGTGATGATGTTTAGATAACTTCGGGGGATTTGCGAGACTCAAATCGTATTTTTTCCTGGACAATTAAAAAAATTATAAACAAAGTGAAAAAAAGTGAATTTTGTCGAGAGAAATGCAACGCAGGAAAAGTGCGTAAGGACATTTTGACATGTTTTCGTTGTTTGAATTAATTTTCTTGTATCTGAACAGATAATTCCGTTTCTGCTTAATATTTACATTTACAAATTGCTGTCCTGGTTATTACACGGTTTGCATTTTCCGTTCAGCTGTTCTCTGCTTTTCCGGAATATCAGCCAATGTAAGAATTTCCCTCGGTTTTTCTGTTCGTTCCGTTTTTTGCCTTGAAAGGAAACGGACGTACTAAGTTGGTGGTTAAGGTTTTTTTGTCATCCCACGAAATTAAGTTTTAAAATTCTTCACATCAAACCAGATTATTTACTAATCCATTATTAAACTATACAGGTTGTATTATATTAAGTGTTTTTTTGCTTTCATTATAGTAATCAGCGAAGAAAACATCAATTCTTTGCTAATTTAACCGACTTTGTAGCTCCAATAATAACAAAGTTACCAATGGCGGACACTTAATATAATACAACCTGTATTCTAGAAAAAGTTTGCAACAACTGAATTCAATGTAATGTAATGTTCGACCTTCAGATAGAAAGCTCGAACAAAAAGCTCGTAAGTTTCAAATTTGTTTATTTTGTTTGTTTTTTTGTAAAGTTAAGTAACCATTAAGATTCTAGATTACAGTAAAATTTAGTTACACAACAAAGGAGAGCTTCTTAACAAAAAATAAAGCTTTGGTGATTTTTGAATTTAACTGTTACTGAAAAATTATGTAAATCTAATAATTCTAGTTCATAGGAAACCGTTGTAATGTTCGACCTTCAGATAGAAAGCTCGAACAAAAAGCTCATAAGTTTCAAATTTGTTTATTTTGTTTGTTTTTTTGTAAAGTTAAGTAACCATTAACATTCTAGATTACAGTAAAATTAAGTTACACAACAAAGGAGAGCTTTTTAACAAATAATAAAATTTTGGCGATTTTTTAATTTAACTGTTACTGAAAAATTATGTAAATCTAATAATTCTAGTTCATAGGAAACCGATGTAATGTCCGACCTTCAGATAGAAAGCTCGAACAAAAAGCTCATAAGTTTCAAATTTGTTTATTTTGTTTGTTTTTTGTAAAGTTAAGTAACCATTAACATTCTAGATTACACTAAAATTAAGTTACACAACAAAGGAGAGCTTTTTAACAAATAATAAAGCTTTGGCGATTTTTTAATTTAACTGTTACTGAAAAATTATGTAAATCGAATAATTCTAGTTCATAGGAAACCGATGTAATGTTCGACCTTCAGATAGAAAGCTCGAACAAAAAGCTCATGAATTTCAAGTCCGTTTTGTTTTGTTTTTTCTTTAAAGTTAAATGATCCTTAACATTCTTCGATTACAATAACATTAATTAACGAAAGTTAAAGCTTTTAAAATGAGACAGCAACGCTTTTGTTTATTGAATTGACTATAAAGTCCCGACTTATTAATTTGACTGTTACTTAAATCTGATAGCTTCACACAAGAAGTTTATAAATTTCAGAACAAGCTGAGAGTTTGAAATCTGTTTTTGCCTGTTTTTTTTTTAAGTTAAGTGACACTTGACATTCTAAGATTACAGTAACATTTCAGGGAGCTTTTTAATGAAAATGAAGCTTTTAAAATAAGCCGGTAACACTTTTTTGTGTGAATGCAATGAATTGACAGTAAAATCAGACCAACCACTTATTAATGTGATTGTTACTTAAAACAACATAAATCTACTATTTCACAAAAAGTTCATAAATTTGATCATTGAAAACCGTAAATAGTAAACTCGACAAAAGCTCAGGAGTAACAAATTTGTTCTATTTTGTTTGTTTTGTAAGTTAGGTCATTCTTAGCATTCCTACAGTAAAATTGAGTTCCAAGAAAAGCACAGAGCTTTCTAACAAAAGCTGAAGCTTTTAAAATGGGACAGTGGCGCTTTTGGGCGTGAATTCATTGAACTGACATTAAAGTCACGCTTTCCAGACTTATTAATTTGACTCTTCTTTAAAATTGTTTAAATTTAATAATTTCCTGTAAAAATTCATTCGATACCGATGTAAAGTCTGACTTTCAGATAGAAAGCTCGTGAGTTTCAAATCCATTTTGTTTTGTTTTTTGTTTAAATGATCCTTAGCATTCTTTTGATAATTTAACCGACTTTGTAGCTCCACTTGGACACTTAATATAATACAACCTGTATTCTGGAAAAAGTTTGCAACAACTGAATTCAATGGAAAAAGGTATTCATTCATCTCCTTTTGACAAAACATGGGCCTTTTATTCAAGTCCAACAAAAAGTTACTCTAAATGGGCAAACTTTTTCTTTGTTTCATCGCCGTTGACTTAAAATTCAAATTTATATTTTAACTTGTTTTTGCATTGAACGATTTGAATTCATGTTTCAGCTGGAAATATGAAAATGAAAAAAAAAACAGACTGAAAAATAACGCTATTTGATTATGACTCGGCTGAAATGAAATTTGTAACGGAGTGCATAAATAAAGGAATTAGTATAACTGAATAAATATGCAGAGAGCTTTGTTTATTTTATTACAACTGGAAAACAAGTCCATCCATTAGGAAAATCAAAATAACGTTTTAAACGAATTTAATCAATTCCATTTCCAAGATTTTTTATATAAAAATTTCCGATGGAAAAACACTCATTTTTAATTAATATTTCACAAACAAAAATCTCAGTACCAAACTAAACCGCAAGTTGAATTCAATGGTTATGAATAAACAGGCGGAACTAACCGAACGTAACAGACAGATATGTTCATAAATTCACCAAAGAATTCGCAATATAAAAAAAGTGTTGAACATAAATATTTGAGAGGCCCCGTAAAGCTTGTCACATCGTGCATTCATAATGCATTTCGCAATTTTTTTACAGCTTGCACCTGCGAATCCCGACTTTGAGTTGGAAGTGTCGGAAAAAAAAGGCAAAACATTTCCTGCTAAAAGCGCAATATTAATTACAGTTATGCGTTCCGTTTGTGTCGCAATTCCTTTCCGCGTTGACACTAAATAATGAATAATTGATGCGCGCGAACTGGGTCAAAACTGAAACAGGACTTGACACAAGTTATAATGTGCCACGAAGTTGGATAACGATCGATTACAAAAATGGATTAATTAATTCGTCGTTACATGATGAACCGCGAAAAAACGTCGTTTACATTCGAAACGGAACAAATGGCAAATTTCCATTTATTTGTAATCTCGGTTAGACATGTTTATTCATAGGAAAAAGGAGGCTTTGAACCTATACAAATGGCTCGAAATTAATAGCCGCTTTAATCACAAAACGCATAATAGTATATTATGCAATGTGGAATATGAGTGTCTTAATAGCCATTAAATGTGAGTTGCATACACTATTTTTTCTACGATCAGTCATAATTTGAAAAAATAAGCGCTTTATTTTCAAAATGTATTAAATGTATTGAACTTGAAAAAAAAAACACAAACATATCGATACCTCAGTGCTATAATGTAACAAGTCAAAAATTCAAGTTTTGAGATAATTGCATTTAAAGAAAAATAATAGTTTTCTTGACTTTACTATAACTTTTTTGTGCTAAGGAATTTACGGATAATAATTGGCATACTTAATAATTATTCATTTATTATTGCCTTAATAACACTTACACTTCTGAAAATTGACAAAAAAAAGAGTTGTTACATTATTGAACTTTGCACAAAAGTTCGTTTCGTCGGTCATCTACAAACGAATTTTGAAAATTGACTTGTAACTCTTTTGAATTGAATAAAATACACTTTTTCCTTTTGAATGATGTGCTTAACACAAAAATGAGTTTTTTCAGTTGTTACAACATAGAACTGAGGTATCAATATCTGAAAATTAATTAATTAACAAAAAAAGGAAATTTCACAATTATTCTTTTTGATTTATAGTTATATTATTGATGGTGCAATTATTAAAATGCAGCTGCGGCACTTTTGTATTATTATTGGTGGATGTTATTGTTGATGTTGATGCAGCAATATTTAGTAAATTGTTGGTTTGGCTGCATTCAATTGAATTCAAAATTTGATCGGCTACGTTGATTTTATTTTGAATTGATTCGTCAATATAACTTTCGGCCATTGTCGTGGATTTCCACCCACCGTGACGTTTTAGTGAGGTAATATCACCAGCAGCATCAACCGATATTGTAGCAGAACTACGACGAAAACAGTGTCCGATATATAAATTGGGATCCTGAAGATTTAAGTAAGCGGCAATTTTTTTTCCCATGTTTCCAAATTTATTTATTCCTACGTTTTGTATGGTGCATTTTCCGTTTATGTAATTAATAAAAAAGGATGGGGTAATACAATTTTTTGGACGAAGATTCATGTACTGCTTGCATATTTCATAATACTTTCCCATAACTGTGAATTTTCGTGTAATTTTTGTTTTTGTATCTTTAATTGTCACTAAAAGGGTTGATGTAAAATCATTAACATCTTTAAATTTCAACTTGTGTAGCTCGTGCCTTCTACAAGCTGCCATAATACCAAAGATACATACCACATAAGAAAAAACAGTTTTTCATATATACTATATTACATTGAAAACTAAAATTTACTTACTTTTAACAATAAATATTTAACATCTGGGGCTTCTCCAATAAATAATTTGATTTCATTTGCAGAAAACGTTTTAGATTTTTTGGGTTTATACCTTTCTGATTTTCTTTTCAATAGGGCTTGTAATTTGAGATACTTAGATATGTCCACCTCATCTTTAATACACAACATAGATTTGAAAATTGAATAATGTGCCCATAAACTTGTGGATTTCAATTTTATAGACAACTCATCAAAATAAACAATTAACACATTTTCCGAAAAACTCTTAACCTTACTTTTCTCCCTCCAAGATTTTTGCTGATTTTACGGGCAATAAGTTGTTTTAAACTCTTGTAGCTTATTCCACAATTTCTGGTGGAGTTGAATTTTCAATTTCATCGTCACTATCACACATTTTCAACGATTTAATTGGTAAATTTAACAGACTAACAGTAACTATAACCGAGAACTGTCAAAATTGATAAATTTTAGATCCGCCCATCCTCATGGCAATACTTGATATTGACCGAATATTAGTAATGTTGCATTTCCATTGGTTATAAATTTGTAACTTAATGAAAATTTTGTATCTTAATAGGTATCATTACGATACGACTTGTAACTGTCTAATAAATCGATTAAAGTATGGGCGTAGAAAAAGTTAGTTTATAAAATTTGTGACTTTGTTTTTGAAGGCATTTTCATAACAGTTTCGAGGAATATGCACAAACGTTCCTTGTCTGCAGTGGCTTTCAAGCGGCCTCTGAAAAAACTCCTCTGGATGAGTTATCACCGTCAATAAAATGTATTTATACAGGGTGATTTCCGAATTGCGTTAACCTTGATTTATGGTGGGGCGCATTAAAGGGGGGAAAATAAGAAAAGCGATCCACTTGACATATTTATGAGCGCAAGCGTTGGCAAAAGAATTTTTTTCTGGGAATATTAGATGCATAATCGGAAATAATATACAATCAATTTTGATACGACATGAATAATGTAAATATAATCTGAATGAAAATATAAAGACGCATAAATTGCAAGGATGAAAGGAAGACGTCGTAAAGTAAAGTCCGGCAGAAAACGCAACAAAAACAGCACAAATAATCAAACTGCCAGGAAGTTGAATATCATCCAAGAATTTACTGTAATTAAATCGGTTGTCAATTTAAATTTTAATTTTAACTAAAAAGTTGGACGGTAATAGTTGAAATTTCAGAGTGACAAATTGGGTTATAGAGGTAGTAATTTGAATCATGCATTTAACGGCGACATTTAAAATTGAATTCGACAATATAATAAATTTAAATCGTTCAAATGTAACTATGAGATTATGTCCCATTTGTGACGCTTTTACAAATTTCAAGCATTTATATTCATACAGAGTGTTTAAAAAATATGCGCATAATTCGCAAAGAAAAGCGGCAACTAAATATAACTAAAGTGCCTCTTGAATTTTTATGAGATGTGGTGAAGCCTAGTCAAGAAAACTAAACAAACAAGACAGCGTTTACACAATAAAAGTTCCGAACCGCTTCATTTATTTATGTTTCGAAATTAGATAGGAAAATGCGCAAAAATGATTTATTGACGAACGGAAAGATTTTCATTTCCTCCACTTTCAATTTTATATTAGTTCCTGCCTTCATGTTTTATTTATTCGCTAATGAATTCACGTCCAAAGGTTACTTCGCGGCCCTTCCATTACGGTAATAATATTAATCTTTATGTGAAGTGGCCTTATTTAGCATGCAGCTGTAATGATGCAGCTATGAAAGTTTAATGCCCAATTTCGTTATTATCCCGGATGAGTCTCTGAAATTTATGAAAATAAATTATCATCCGTGTACCTAATTGACATTTGTGGTTGTGCAGCTCTAAAACCGGTGATTAATAACGCAAATTTTAATGTATGTTACTTTTCCACGTTATTTGTCGCATTTTATTCCATAAAAACCAATTGGACCCCTTTATGCAGACAGGAACCAACCTACATTTCGTTTGCTACGATATTGAACCTAATGCATTATAACCATTGAGTTCAGTATCCAAATTACACTAACATATTAAACACCTTGCACTAACATATTACACTACGTATCACTTTACACTGACATATTACACTAATTACATTAATATGTTACATTATCATATTACACTAACACGAGACACATTTCTCGACTTTTGTTTTTTTTTGTTTTTGTGTAGTGTACACAATAAAATCGTAAACAAACCGTGAACGAAATATTGTAATGTTTTTATGGGGAAAACGTAAAAAATTCAGGCACGGAGTTTAGCTAATTAAAGCTGTTTTATTTATTTTTAGCTTTTAGCAAAAGTGATATTAAAAAAAGTCTTTGGCCTCTAAATAACAACACTTTTTATCTGTTAATTAAAATATTGTACTTTGTGCGCACAATTTTTATAATTAAACACCTTACACTAACATATTACACTACGTATCACTTTACACTGACATATTACACTAATTACATTAATATGTTACATTATCATATTACACTAACACGAGACACATTTCTCGACTTTTGGTTTTTTTGTTTTTGTGTAGTGTACACAATAAAATCGTAAACAAACCGTGAACGAAATATTGTAATGTTTTTATGGGGAAAACGTAAAAAATTCAGGCACGGAGTTTAGCTAATTAAAGCTGTTTTATTTATTTTTAGCTTTTAGCAAAAGTGATATTAAAAAAAGTCTTTGGCCTCTAAATAACAACACTTTTTATCTGTTAATTAAAATATTGTACTTTGTGCGCACAATTTTTATAATTAAACACCTTACACTAACATATTACACTACGTATCACTTTACACTGACATATTACACTAATTACATTAGTATGTTACATTATCATATTACTTTAACACGAGACACATTTCTCGACTTTTGTTTTTTTTGTTTTTGTGTGGTGTACACAATAAAATCGTAAATAAACCGCGAATGAAATATTGTAATGTTTTTATGGCAAAAGCGGAAAAAATTGAGGCACGGAGTTTAACTAATTAAAGCTGTTTTATTTATTTTTAGCTTTTAGCAAAAGTGATATTAAAAAAGCCTCTGGTCTCTAAATAACAACGATTTTTATCTGTTAATTAAAATATTGTACTTTGTGCGAACAATTTTCATAATTAAACACCTTACACTAACATATTACACTACGTATCACTTTACACTGACATATTACACTAATTCCACTAATATGTTACATTATCATACTACACTAACACGAGACACATTTCTAGACTTTCGTGTTTTTTGTTTTTGTGTGCTGTACCAACGCCATCTTTATTTACAAGCCGTGAAGCCATGCTTGGCAACACCGCATTAATGCACAGAAGTAGGCCGGGTATCATTGCACGTCGGTTGCAATCGAAACTTATTAAAAAATAACTAACATGAAATGATCCATACTACATCATTATTCTGATAGTATTAAGAAATAAAACAAAAGTTAGTAAGGGCAGGAAATTTTATTTTGTGGTATTTATTAAACATTAAATAACATTATTTACAAATAACATATTTTTAACGTTTATTTTTCTCTTTTGTTAGCGTAGCTAATTTCCTTTTTTTCTCTAAATTTTTAGTGCCATTTGTTTCTTTTGAATATTTTGTGTAGTTATTCAACAGAATATTTGCAAAAACAGAATACAATGTTTTAAACAATCTAGAAACATCGTTGCCACACAGACAATGTAATTCAAATTGTTGAAAAAAGTTATTGGAATTTAAGCTTAACTGTGTCAGTTGAATTAAAATGCCTTTTTGACAGGAAGATTGCAAAAATTTTGTTTCCCACACGCTATTAGCTACAATATATTCTAACAAAGCATACATATGAAAGAAAACACACTTAACATGGTAACTTGGTACACTTAAGCCACCTCGCTGTAAAAAGTCAAAATATTCGTTGCAAACATTACTACCGCGTCCTTCCTCAAGTAAAAAAACACAGGCAGTACATTCCAGATTTTTGCAAACAGATCGTGCTCCATAGCCACAAACATATATGCAGCTTGATTCCTCGATTTCACATAATTCAAGATAATTTGAAGTTATAATGGGGCGAAATTGATCAATGTCAACATTATATAAATTTGATTCAGTACTTTCATTAGCAAAGTTGCTAAAGCATGCTTCTTTTTTATTGATCATTTTCAAAATATGTCTTATTCGTAATTTGTTTTCTGATTCAATTACTTGCCTAACTGATACATTATAGTTTGATCCAGATAGTCGTCTGTACATTCCAAACCTTTTCTCTAACTTGTTTGAAATTTCCCCAAGAGTACATACGAAACATTAAATTTTGTTAAAGCATCGTTAGCAATTTTACATAACACTTGAGATGCTCTTCTTATTGCTTCAAATGTGTCGGAGCTTAAGCCAGCTTTGTCCTTGAAAGACTGCCATGCTTCTATCCAAGACAAAAAACGTTTCAAAAACAATAACTTTTCATCCTCAATACTACAAACTGGTCCTGCCCATTCATTTCTTTTTATTTTTCCTACGATAGGGTTTTTAGAATTTACAATATCCCACCAGATGCGGAAAATTTGTAAAAAATTTGCAGTATCTGTACATTTTTCTTCCGTTTGTAAAGCAGCAATAGTTGACATATGAAAAACATTATCCACTAACAAAACGTTTTGTCTCTCTAAATTCGAGGGATACAAAGTTTTATAACTCAACTTATATGCTTTTTTAATTAACTTATTTTGCTCGTCCTTGAAAAATAGTCGCAAATGTTCGAAACATGCATACCGTTTTATTGTATAATTTTCAAAATCAGGATATATTAAAGTGTGAAAAGTATCTTTTTTGTTCAACCAGTTATTCCTAACATTTTTAAAAATGTGAACAGTGTCATACGATAGGTAAGTATTAATATCAGGGAAGCATGGATTTGGCATAGATTCGTTTGGAGAAATTAAAGTGAACATATTCTGATTTATTCTATTGTTATCAGTTAGTATCGCAACTATAGGAAAACCACATTTTTGAACAAATTCAATTACCTCATTAACGAGTATCTTTAACTGATCTCCTGTTGTGTTATTCACAGGAACTAGTCGAATAACTTCACTAAAATTACCAAAAGCAGAAGAGATCATAAAAGTTTGAATAGTTTTTGCCAGATCCTTAGCATTATTTTCTGAACTGCCAACAATTCCATTGGCTTTAAAATCTAACTTAGATTTCACATAAATTTCATCAATTTGTAATATTGTATATTTTTCTCGAACAGTCAAGTTTTTGGAAATTTGTTTCAAATAGTGACTTGTATTTGAAAGATTTTTGTCTGGTTTTACATTAAATCTAGAAGATATTTGTTGTAAATATCGTTTACTAGGCAGCAGCAAATGATCTTGTAAGAGCATGTAACAAGACGATGAATATGAATAAGCCATAAATGCAAACAAAATAGTTGCTGGGGAATATTTTCGTCTTTTTAACAATATCATGTTTAACTGATCAATTAAAAGTTCCAATTGTTTTTTATGTTGATAGTCTTCCATTTCTTCAGCTTTTTCGTTACACGTAACTAAATTTTCATACGACTTTTGCAAGAAAAATTCAAAAGATCGAGTCCTTAAATTGTGTTGACTTACGTTGGCATACCTAACTAATATATTTTCAAGTTGCAACCATCGAGATAATTTTAAATCACAAGGGAGAATCCAGTTCAAATCGTGAGCAGAAATTTCTTCTTTTCCAATAAAGAGTTTTAATGTTAAATCACTTTTCACAAGAACACTACATAAAATTTCGGCGGCACTTAACTCAGTTTCACTTTCAGAAGAACTATTAGAACACTCAATATTTAATAAATACAGCCAAACACCAAAGTTGCTCTTAATTTTAAAGTTCCACTTTGTTTCACTGTTTATACCATTTAGTTTTGTTTGAAAAGTGTCAAGAAAATTTGTAAAGTCATTTATAATATCAGATTTTACAAATTCTTCAATTTTTCCAGCTTCTTTTGATTGCAACGCTTTCCTTCTTACTTCAGGGTCTTTTCGTCTAACTACTGTTGAAGTTGAAGACAGATAAACTGGAAGATTTTGAAAAATTGTGGGTACAGCGTCTTCCTTTAATTTTGGGTGTGCTAATAGCAACGTAGTAACAGTTGACCCGTTTTTGTATATCTGATCTAATATAACATCATTTTCGTTAAAATGTTTTATACAAACAGATGAATACTTCGTAGGCTGCCAATTTTTCCTCGGGATAGCTCGAAGCCATTTCTTTTTCGTTTCTTCATCTTTTGGAAATGAAAACGTAGTAACTGCAGCTTGCCCCTTTACGGAAACACTTTCGTAATTCGATTTGCAGCTTGGGACACAACATTTTCTAGTCATCTAAAAAGTTTTCATGTGAAAAGCATGAACCAAAGGTTAAATGTACTTACTTTCTATATTGTCGAATATCAAATTATTGAGTTAAATATTCTGATAAATACACACAGGTTTGGAAATACCACAACTATCTAACGTTAACTGCACTTTATAACAATATCAACAACTCAATGATGCAATGCTGAACTGAAGAATGCAAAATGTCCGCCTAGCAACACTGCTGCCAAATTTCTTAGTTCACGGCTTGTAAAATAAAGATGGCGTTGGCTGTACACAATAAAATCGTAAATAAACCGTGAATGAAATATTGTAATGTTTTTATGGCGAAAACGTGAAAAATTCAGGCACGGAGTTTAACTAATTAAAGCTGTTTTATTTATTTTTAGCTTTTAGCAAAAGTGATATCAAAAAAAGGTTTCTGGTTTCTAAATAACAACACTTTTATCTGTTAATTAAAATATTGTACTTTCTGCGAACAATTTTCATAATTAAACACCTTACACTAACATATTACAGTACGTATCATTTTACACTGACATATTACACTAATTCCACTAATATGTTGCATTATCATATTTCACTAACAGGAGACACATTTCTAGACTTTTGTTTTTTTTTTTGTTTTTGTGTGGTGTACACAATAAAATTATAAATAAACCGCGAACGAAATATTGTAATGTTTTTATGGTGAAAACGTAAAAAAATCGGGCACGGAGTTTAACTATTTAAAGCTGTTTTATTTATTTTTAGCTTTTAGCAAAATTAATATTAAAAAAAGTTTCTGGTTTCTAAATAAAAAACACTTTTTATCTGTTATTTAAAATATTATACTTTGTGCGCACAATTTTTATAATTAAACACCTTACACTAACATATTACACTACGTATCACTTTACACTGACATATTACACTAATTCTACTAATATATTACATTATCATATTACACTAACACGAGACACTTTTCTAGACTTTTTGTTTTTTTTTGTTTTTGTGTGCTGTACACAATAAAATCGTAAATAAACCATGAATGAAATATTGTAATGTTTTTATGGCGAAAACGTAAAAAATTCAGGCACGGAGTTTAACTAATTAAAGCTGTTTTATTTATTTTTAGCTTTTAGCAAAAGTGATATTAAAAAAAGGTTTCTGGTTTCTAAATAACAACACTTTTTATCTGTTAATTAAAATATTGTACTTTCTGCGTACAATTTTCATAATTAAACACCTTACACTAACATATTACACTAACACGAGACACATTTCTAGACTTTTTTTGTTTTTTTTGTTTTTGTGTGGTGTACACAATAAAATCGTAAATAAACCGCGAACGAAATATTGTAATGTTTTTATGGCGAAAACGTAAAAAATTCAGGCACCGAGTTTAACTAATTAAAGCTGTTTTCATTATTTTTAGCTTTTAGCAAAAGTGATATTAAAAAAGTCTCTGGCCTCTAAATAACAACACTTTTTATCTGTTAATTAAACAATGTACTTTGTGCGCACAATTTTTGTAATTTTGTCATTTCAACTTATCGACCGAAAGGGCTGAGATCAGAGTTTTGCTTTGGTTCGTTGAGTGAGTCTTCGTGGGCAATGTCGTAGAAATTGAAATATCACGCGACCCTTGTTACAATTTATAGCGCATGATTAACCTGTTCCGTTTATAAGCCACGGCCTATTAGCTATCAGCTAAGCCACGATTGTGAATTTAGTGATATACGACTACTTACATTTATTGTGCGGTTTAGCACGTAAGTGACGAAGGAAAACACCAGATATTGGGAATTCAAATTAGTTTCACCGCGTATCGATAATATAGGGAACTGTCGCATTGTGACGTCATATTCAGGATAGAAATTTTTAACGCCACGTCGCCGAATAAAGTAACTTTTTGTAAATATGTGGCAAAATGCCTATTCGAGATGTATATTTGTCTTTTGTAAATAGAAATATTTACTTGTTTATATTGTTTTGATTTAATTTTTAGTAGTTCCTAAACATTCTGGTTGTTCACCATATTTACTATTATATGGGATTATCGCACATCTTTTCAATAAATCAATAAATTTGTTTGGTTTAATGAATGGCAAATTCATGTGGCGTCGTCATTCATAATGAAAATGTCAAAGATTTAGTTGTTTAAAATAGTTTTAAGTAGGTACTCACTTCGAGCACACGGTGAAAGCGGTTCAGTTGCAAATTATAGTTCTTATATTCTCATTTTGACAATTAAAAGCCCTATCAATATCATGACGAAAAAATATTAGTTACTATTTTAAAAAATCGACAATGACGTCATTACTTTTACAAGGAAAGATCTGTACATGATGTAAAATTAAATTCAAAAATTGCCCTGTTTTTGGATTTTGATCAAAACTCAACAGTTACAGATCTACCGAATTATTGCATTGCCGCATATAAATACTTATAGTACAGTCAAATTAGGTGCAATAAGGATTCAACTTCGGAATGAAAGCGATGAAGCTGTATTTTTGCATAGTTGTTTTTACGTTCTGAACACTAGCTGAAAAGTCTCATGTAATCTCGTGTCCGCGTCAGAAGATATTGAAGGTCACGAAAATTGGTCGATACGCGGAAAAATGCATGAAATGAAAGTTGTAGATAATTTTATGGTCTATAAATTATATAATCACCTTAAATGACATGTCACGCAAAGAAAATAAGATAATTGCGAAAAACCGCAAAATAATTAGAATATTTACACCCGGTTTTCAAAAACGTTTTTAGAAATAAAGTAAAATTAAAATGGTCGGAGAAAAAAATCATTTTTCAAGCTCTGAGATATTTAACAGAAATCGCATTGGCAATGCTTCATTATAATTTTTTTAAACTTTTATAATAAAAAAATTAAGTTTCGATTGCAAATTAGTTTCTCTTTCAAATGATGTAACTTAAATGCAAATATCTCATTCAGATACTTTGTTATAGCCGCAATACTTTACCTTAAAAATCCCATAAGAACATTCCGTAGGAACTCCTCTTAAATCAGGCCTACAACTTGATATCAAACAAACAAATTTCAAATTAGTTCATTTCTTCTTTAGAATTATCGAAAACTAATCGAATTATTACAAAACTGAAACAATAACAAACGCACGTGGCACGACGTGACGTCACAACATGGCGTTCCCTTAGTTGAATTTATTTACGCTAGAGTCGCATGCTTGAATTGCCTATTCCTCTTAAAATTCTTGCAGGCATTTTTAGTTTGTTCATGAAAAACAGATTATTTTAAAACCGGCTGATTTGCGACCAACAACCGTGTAATGTAATTTATATGTTCGCGCCGAAAATCGTGGGTCGCCGCAAAAAATCCAAAAATAAGACCTGAATGAACGCCGCTAATTCTATATAAATAACCATTGAGCCGAGATCGGGTGACTAAATCGGCGGGCAGCTGCTGTTTTCTAAGGGAATTTCGCATTTTTCATTTTTAATAAATGGGGCGTTTTCGACCCGTTTCATTAAAAAATCCGCCTGAAAAAGCGGCTCATCAGTCAGCAGTCCGATTTTTAGGCTTGGGCGGCTTTAATGATGTCAGATTGCTCAATTTAGTTTTTTAAGACACATTTTATTTAAAATTTTCGTGTTTGTCGGCGTTTTCGACGCGCGGTATGAATAAATAAGCGCGTTACACGTTTTGCAAAGACGAGCAGCGGTCGCCCAAGATGTAACAGCTGGATCGTATTAGCGCCTCGATAAATATTATTTGCACGTTTGGTGCATTTGATGCGAGAAAAAAGAATTTATTGGCGCCTTTTCGAAATACTTTCGGTAAATTATTGGGTGTCGAGACAGCGTGAGCGATGGCTTAGTTAATATGCGGATTTAGTCATTCCGGGAACGCGACGCTTGTGGGTGGAGAACATCTTCATGAGGGGCTTATAAATTTTAAATTGCCGACGTTTAAAAAATACGATAACGTTAATCAAAAATTAAAAAAAAAGGTTTTCTATAATGGCGTGTTTTTTAATTCCAGAAACGGTTATTGAACCTGCGAAAAAATATTTTGTTTTTACTTTATGTTGGTAGTAATCACACTGTAATTTACAGGCAAAATTAGAAAGTGGCTGTTTATACATACAGTTTGTATACCTGATTGGGTTTTCTGGGTTTTGACCAGGTTTTAAAGGTTTGACTCGGGTTCGATACTTTAGATGTTGTTCACAGTGTGTGTACAAGTTAGCAACGCCAAAGCCACTTATTCAGCTAAATCTGACACCCCTATACAGCGCCGCCATATTGTTTGCACAATATGGGAAAAACTTTCATCTTTGATTTCTTTAAAAATCTAAATCTGCCAAAAGTTTGTGCATGTTCAAAAACCCAAAACGGACCACTCGGATTCTGCAAGCGATTTTTGGTTTCAGAGTAAATGGAATTTAACGAAACTTCAAAAACTGAAAAAAATCATAATTTTAAAATGAAAATATGTTAGATATTCAGTAGATACGATGCAAATTATGAAATCAGATGAGTTTCTTCAACAGATGTCCAAAAAATTGTTATTTTTCAAATTTCAAATTTCTCTTACAATTTCCACATGTAATCTTGAATTTTAATAATTTTAAATCTAAGTATAGTTAGTTTATTTATTTATTTATTTATTTATTATTTTTTTCGACTTACGTTAGAATCCACATTTTCATAAAGTGTAAAATTTGTTTTCAAATGATTACAAGGGTTGAATCTTAAGAGTCGGTTCTTCTAGGTAAAACCATGCAAATTGCAGTGCACATAATCATAAAGTGTGCTCAAGTCAAATTGTTTTTTCATTACGTATACATACTGTATGTCTATATAGCCAATTGCGTATACATACTGTACAGGGTGAGTTAAGTTTTATAGCCCGTGGCAAAATAGGCCTAAAAAATAATTTGTCAATTCTCATAAATTTCTTGAGTAATTTTATATTATTAAGATACATAGAAACCAAGAAAAAATCTTTCTTTTTAATCAGGTAAAATTTTGGCTTTCTTTCAATTACTAATTGCTCAATTTATTAGTTTTTTTTATGTACGAACAGTAAAATATTTTCACACAATTTAGTGTAATTGAAATAATTTTACTAATTTGGGTTCATTAAATAAAGCCATTTCCGTATTAGAGGGTATTTTTTTAAATGATTTACGACATAAGCTGACCAATTCACCTAACAATGGTATTGGTTTTGGGTACTTGGCTGATTATTTATGATAGTCATAAAGTTAAGTTAAAAAGTACAACGTTACATTTTACAGGACCGGAATAAGGGTCTTCGCTATTTCTTTAAAAGTTCACAAGATCATAACTAACAGCTACACGGTAATTATAATCATAATAAAAAATAATTTTTGCAATATTAGATTTTAAACTTGATATGAAAATCGCTTACCAGCTTCTAATTTTCGTTAGTATATCTGTCTACAATTTTGTATTTTAATTTTGCCGTTTGCAAAGTCAATATACCTATCGGTTATTGAACCTTCCCATAAAATAAATTGCTTAATTCACCCAAAGTTTAAAAACCCAGGTCACAACCCTAGGTCACTTTGTGAATAAAGAAACATTCACATTCGCAACAAATCTTCCAACACTTAAACATCGTTGGTAAAAAGTGAAAATTAAAACTTTGTTTTGTGGAATAGTGAAAATTTGTGATTAGTTCAGGTATAATCATGCCATTTCAATACTCAGTCGAGGAGAAGCTTGAAATGCTTTTAATTTATGGGTAATGGGGCATCATTTTGAGCATCGTTTATAAAATAAACTTAATATTTACCTATTAAAAACTTATTTTATTTTTCTCACAAATTCCAGAATACGGGTCTGGCAACAACTAAAACGCCGTTCCCACCAGTTTTATGGGTCGATCATCAGGTATTGTTACGTGTATTATCCATTGTTGGAAAGTCACAAATAAAATCTTCTCCACTAATCTTAATTTGCTCGTAATCGCGATTTCTCAGCTTTGAAAAAATTCAGGAAATTCCGAACTGGCAAACATAATAAAAACAAACTGCCTATAAAGGAGCCGCGTTTTCAAATTGCTCTCCGTTTTAGCGCAACAAAGCATCGTTCATCGCCGAGATAATCCTCATACATGCCAAAAAGAGCGTCTGATTGCAAACCAACTCGCATGATGGATCACTTCCTTGTTACGTTGCCTCGGCGAGGTCAAGAGTTTTTCCTGCAAAATCGATTTTAACCGAGCGAAAATTGAATTAATTTCTAAACGCATAAAACAAACTTGCAAAGCTTTGGCCGTCACGCGCTGAAATGTTTTGAATAAAGCCATTGTATGATCCCGTTGAAGGTACTTCGTTAATCACAAGTGTTGTTTCTGTTGTTGCAGACATAAGGACGAGGAAATAAAGAAACCCGTGCCGGGATGTAAGGGGAGAGTTGCAGGACGGAAGTGCACAAGGGATTTCAGTTTTTGTTTTTTAAACAAGTTGTTCATTAAGGGAGGCATAGTGGAGTGTAAAATAGTGGAACCTATGGACATAGACTGTGATTTTAGCGAAGATATGAAATCTGACGAAGATATGACGCGAGACAGACCAGCAGGCGCTTCTGCGGCAAACCACAACCACTGCTCCAGTAAGTAGCTTTTATCAATTAATAATCGCCAACTCAAAATCAACTTTTTGTTTGATTACCAATTGCTCCGTTTATACTAAAGTTAAAGCGCTTCAACAAAACTGCTTTTATATGAGTCCAGTCAGTTTATACACCGACCTTCTGAGTCTTTCTTGTGTACAAATTGACTGGACTACTATAAAAAAAGGGTTCAATTTTTCAATTTTACAGTTTGTGGAAACAAAATCCGATAAAACAAGTTTTCAACATTTTGAGTTCCTTTATATTTAAATTCGGAAACATAAAACATAAAACTGCTTTTATATGAGTCCAATCAGTTTATACACCGACCTTCTGAGTCTTTTTTGTGTACAAATTGACTGGACTACTATAAAAAAAAAGTTCAATTTTTCAATTTTACAGTTTGTGAAAACAAAATTCGATAAAGCAAGTTTTCAACATTTTGAGTTCCTTTATATTTAAATTCGGAAACATAAAACATAAAACTGCTTTTATATGAGTCCAATCACTTTATACACCGACCTTCTGAGTCCTTTTTGTGTTCAAATTGACTGGACTACTATAAAAAAACGGTTCAATTTTTCAATTTTACAGTTTGTGGAAACAAAATCCGATAAAACAAGTTTTCAACATTTTGAGTTTCTTTATATTTAAATTCGGAAACATAAAACATAAAACTGCTTTTATATGAGTCCAATCAGTTTATACACCGACCTTCTGAGTCCTTTTTGTGTACAAATTGACTGGACTACTATAAAAAAAGGGTTCAATTTTTCAATTTTACAGTTTGTGAAAACAAAATTCGATAAAGCAAGTTTTCAACATTTTGAGTTCCTTTATATTTAAATTCGGAAACATAAAACATAAAACTGCTTTTATATGAGTCCAATCAGTTTATACACCGACCTTCTGAGTCTTTTTTGTGTACAAATTGACTGGACTACTATAAAAAAAAGTTCAATTTTTCAATTTTACAGTTTGTGAAAACAAAATTCGATAAAGCAAGTTTTCAACATTTTGAGTTCCTTTATATTTAAATTCGGAAACATAAAACATAAAACTGCTTTTATATGAGTCCAATCACTTTATACACCGACCTTCTGAGTCCTTTTTGTGTTCAAATTGACTGGACTACTATAAAAAAACGGTTCAATTTTTCAATTTTACAGTTTGTGGAAACAAAATCCGATAAAACAAGTTTTCAACATTTTGAGTTTCTTTATATTTAAATTCGGAAACATAAAACATAAAACTGCTTTTATATGAGTCCAATCAGTTTATACACCGACCTTCTGAGTCCTTTTTGTGTACAAATTGACTGGACTACTATAAAAAAAGGGTTCAATTTTTCAATTTTACAGTTTGTGAAAACAAAATTCGATAAAGCAAGTTTTCAACATTTTGAGTTCCTTTATATTTAAATTCGGAAACATAAAACATAAAACTGCTTTTATATGAGTCCAATCAGTTTATACACCGACCTTCTGAGTCTTTTTTGTGTACAAATTGACTGGACTACTATAAAAAAAAGTTCAATTTTTCAATTTTACAGTTTGTGAAAACAAAATTCGATAAAGCAAGTTTTCAACATTTTGAGTTCCTTTATATTTAAATTCGGAAACATAAAACATAAAACTGCTTTTATATGAGTCCAATCAGTTTATACACCGACCTTCTGAGTCTTTTTTGTGTACAAATTGACTGGACTACTATAAAAAAAAGTTCAATTTTTCAATTTTACAGTTTGTGAAAACAAAATTCGATAAAGCAAGTTTTCAACATTTTGAGTTCCTTTATATTTAAATTCGGAAACATAAAACATAAAACTGCTTTTATATGAGTCCAATCAGTTTATACACCGACCTTCTGAGTCCTTTTTGTGTTCAAATTGACTGGACTACTATAAAAAAAGGGTTCAATTTTTCAATTTTACAGTTTGTGGAAACAAAATCCGATAAAATAAGTTTTCAACATTTTGAGTTCCTTTATATTTAAATTCGGAAACATAAAACATAAAACTGCTTTTATATGAGTCCAATCAGTTTATACACCGACCTTCTGAGTCTTTTTTGTGTACAAATTGACTGGACTACTATAAAAAGGGTTCAATTTTTCAATTTTACAATTTGTGAAAACAAAATCCGATAAAGCAAGTTTTCAACATTTTGAGTTCCTTTATATTTAAATTCGGAAACATAAAACATAAAACTGCTTTTATATGAGTCCAATCAGTTTATACACCGACCTTCTGAGTCCTTTTTGTGTACAAATTGACTGGACTACTATAAAAAAGGGTTCAATTTTTCAATTTTACAGTTTGTGGAAACAAAATCCGATAAAGCAAGTTTTCAACATTTTGAGTTCCTTTATATTTAAATTTGGAAACATAAAACATAAAACTGCTTTTATATGAGTCCAATCAGTTTATACATCGATCTTCTGAGGCCTTTTTGTGTACAAATTGACTGGACTACTATAAAAAAAAGGGTTCAATTTTTCAATTTTACAGTTTGTGAAAACAAAAGCCGATAAAACAAGTTTTTAACATTTTCAGTTTTCTTGTATTTAAATTCGGAAACGGTTCGAATATGAAATGCTGCAATCCTTCATTGCTTATCTAAACCTAACTTCATCGATTTAAACTGTTGACTGTTGAAATTGACCTCTTTGTTTTCCGGGATATTGCGGTGACTGAGAAAACAGTGCAATTGAATCTATTGAGCCAAGCTTATTTTAAAACAGTTTTAGAACAAACACGAACACTTGCAAATTAAATTGATTTATGCTTGACAAATTTTCAGTATTATCAATTTAATGACCACTCTAATGGTATCATTACCAGTCAGAAAATCCGGGTGTGTAATTTATAAACTCATTTGCATTGTGCACTAATTTATAATCATAATCAATATACGCAGCTATGAATATAATAATCAAGTAATTATTTAAACGAAATGGAGCAGTTAATAAAATTACATTAAAAAATTGAGTGATTAGTTGCTTCCAAAATATTTATTCTAAAGTGAACTTTTGAGGGTTCATTTAACCTGTCCCAAAATAAATCCAGACGTGTAAATAAATGATTACACTGTGAGAAATAATATAATTATGATTCATATATGGACAGCAATTTGGAATGTCAAAGCTGCAATATTTATATATTAGGAAATATATTGTTGTTTTAAATATATTGGTATTGTAATAATCAATTTAATTTAACACTTCCAAGAATGTTAACTGAATAATGAAATTTTTACTGATTGTGAGTGTAATATATCACATTTTAAGCATTATTATGCAGGACTGCTAAATCATATAGCATAGATTATTAATTTAAAGATCTTGCAAGATCGACTTAACAAGAGATTATGGCTGGCTGTAACAGAACATATTTTAATTTTTTTTATCTAACATTGCTGAACCAAATACTACAGGTTGTTCAAAATATATTTGGCATGTCATTTTTAAATATCTTTATTTTGTAAAGATTAGTAACAAATTATAGTTGCATAATATAATTTATATCGTATAAATTTCCTTAAATATAAAAACACAAATTTTAAAAATAACAAGAATATTTTGTGACCCAGAATCGATTTTTCTGTATCAGAATCTGCTTTTTCTGAGTCAGAATGTGATTTTTCTGAGTCAGAATGTGATTTTTCTGAATGAGAATCGATTTTTCTGAATTTTTTAGAAGATGAATACTAAAATAACTGGGCTTTACGTTCCAAACGTCTAACAAATCAACGAATAATAAAATTAATCGGGCCAAACCGCACGATCGTTTTATTAATTAAAATTTCCTATTTTTGGAGTAAGCAGACCGTCTGTGGGTTTTCAATTTAGTAGTCTACCCCCCGCCATACCACCTGCTTTACGTTATTTTTACACAAACATCAGGTGGTTTTCTTTTTCGTTTTTTCCCCGCCCATGACAGTCTCCGGCTTTTAATAAGCGCCAGATGGCGCTTCTGTCACTTACTTTAATATCGGTTATTATTTCGGCTTCAGGCGATAAAAATATTACTGTTACTTTCCGGCCCTCGGATCGCTTCAAAATCTTTGGTTAATAAAAGCGCAAGTGTGAGTTGTCATCGCGGCCATATTTCAATTTAATGGAGAAAAAACCAAATCGCCCGTGCGGCAAGATTAATTAACGGCATAAATGCGTCTGCGGCCGAGGACTTTCACATAAAGTCGCACCGCATTTAATTCGAAGACGACGCTGCAAAGTTATTAAAATTCAGAACTTGGCAGCGGCTAATTAAATAGTTCTGAAATAAAATCCTGTTTTTATTCGAGCCATAAATAATCCTCTAATCGGTCGCACGAAAAAATACCGTCCCATCACTTGTGGCCAACCCCAAAATTGAGCTTCAATTGAAAGTCATTTATTTAAAATTTGGTGTAAGTATGACTCTGGTATGAGGCTAGAAATTTCCAGTTTTACATATTAATTGTCGGAGTTAGTTTTCGAGAAAAAAATAAAAACAGATTTTTTATAAAAAAACTATTTTCCAATTTCGTCAAATTTCACTTTTCAGAGTCACTATGATTGAGACAAAGATATTCAAAGTAAAAAACATTTCAGAAGCTGTAATTAGTCTAAAATTCCCTTATATTGGAATCTCAAGAGTAAAAGTAATAATTTATGACTGCAAATAGTCGTTAGTACTTTCCGCAGAGGTAAGTGCGATTTAAATTTATGGCATTGTAAAAATTTGTCACTGTCGAGTGGAAGTCGGTCGATGTGAACAACAGGAGCGTACCTAAGCGAGCCTTTTTATATTCTTGTAGATTTCTAAAATTTACGTAAATTGCAAGTCCTCTAATAAATTACGATTATGAGTACGAAGATACTTTAAAGTGTGAATGTTGAATTATTTTTTTTAACTCGAAGACGACTTATTACATTTTTCGTTTGAAATATTTTCGGTGCGGTTATGGAAAAGGGACAGACCATTCGACGTACCAGTTACCTATTTCCAGTTTCGGAGAAAATTTTACAATGCCATACATTTAAATCTTACTTAACTTTGCGAAAAATACTAACGACTATTTATCGTCATAAATTATTACTTTTACTATTAAGATTCCAATATAAGGGAATTTTAGACTAATTACAGCTTTTGAAATTGTTTTTTTACTTTGAATATTTTTGCCTTAATAATACTGATCTTGTAAAGTGAAATTTGACAAAATTGGGAGATATTATTTTTATAAAAAATCAGTTTTTACTTTTTTTGTCTAAAACTAACACTGACAATTAACATTTAACTCTGGAAATTTCTAGCCTGATACCAGAGTCATACGTGCACCAAATTTCAAATAAATGACTTTCAATTAAAACTCAATTTTGGGGTCACAAGTGATGGGACACCCTGTACAACAGTCCAACAACAGAGTTATGAGTTGTAAAGATAAACCGAAAAATAAAAACTGGAGCTTTTTAATTGGAAACCAATCGAGAAAAATTGGTGCTTTTTAAATGTTTTCAATTTCAGTGGAGAGCTTTTGCGATTTTTAGTGTTTAAACTTTTTTTAAATTGTGTTTTGTGTTGGTGGTTCACGTCACGTACTTGATTTTAATTAAACACGCACCGAAATAATACGAGAGATCTAATTTGCGGACATAACGTTTTATGCAGCAATCAAAAAGATGGGAGAGAAAAGTAGGTGCACTAAACCACACGTTCGGTCCGTAAAGAAATTACGATCTCGTAAATAGAACGACGATGATATACAACGTGTTTTTAAACTTTGTGTATAAATGGGAGATTATAGTTTTCCAAACTTACGTCGTTTGTTAATTGGTGGAGTGGATAAAAATGTTCAGTGAGTACAAAATGATGAATAATACGGTTGTGTGCTTTAAAAGCTGTTTGTTTTCAATCCAGTTAACGCAAGACAAATATTCCGAAGCTGAAATAACACGTCGGAGTAAATAACATCAAACAGCAAAATAAAACATTTTTAGGAAGAGTTTTTTCCGGAGAAATACTTAATCAACTGCAAACTGAAAGAAAAAGAGAACATCCACGAACAGGTTATCGACCTGGCGTTTCTAATATTACTCCCTCAACTTTTAAGCAACTTTCGGAAGAAATAAATGTTTCACAAATTACCATACAAAAACACGAACTTCCAAATTACATATTCTCACGGTTTTGTGTGTGTTTTCGGGCATTAAATAAATACCGAAATTCTCGCAGCAAATCAACATTCAAATTTGCCTACACTGCATTTTTTAATTCGAGAACAAGTTGGAAGAAAAAATTTTTTTTTTAACCTTATATTGGTAGTACTTACTTTGACGGAATTATTTAAATATTACAGAATATTGAAGATAAAGTTGTTTTTCTACATCGGAATTGAAAATTGTTTCCTTCGACAGAACTGTTTTGTACTATATTTTCTAATTTTAAACCTTCATATCGGTAGCCGCAATTAACAACATTTGATATCTTGGGTGTGATTTACATAATTTAGTAAACTCAAATTATTTTTTATTTTTTATTTCATTATAAAAAAAATCAATTTTTATCTCATTGTATCTGCAATAACGTACTTACCAACAGATAAAACATGGTAAAGAATTTTACTGAAATTTAATGCGTGACCTAAAAATTGTAACATACTTTACCTTTCCAAGAACTAACAAATTTACTTAAATAAAATTATACCAAAGCTTACAATGTTGTTGCCGGGATAATACATTATTTTACGCTCTTTCATAGGAATGTTAATGATTCTTACAATGTTATTCTTCGGATTCCTTTACTTACAATGTTCTTGCATTTATGGTTATCAGACTAAACGACGACTACGCGCTACAATGTTGTTTCCCGCTTAAAATTATTATTTTATTAGTATTTTGTAAATACGAGTGAATTATATTGTTAGTAAAACAATATTGTCATGTCTTCACGTGGAAGGAAAATTTTGGAGTTGCTACAAAATCAACACGTTAAGTAAGACTTCTTAATTATTACATTGGTTCAACCTAACCTCGTTATTTTAACTCGGACAACCGCCTAAGGCACTACCTTGGCGCTCGAAAAAATGAGTATAAATATAATTTTTTTTTGATGCAGGTATTAAAATCATAAAAGTCCTATGCTACATTTTAGATAATATAAAAAATACGTGGTATAAGTTTTATCAAAATCGGTTGAGTAAATTTCCAGATATCTTGAACACCAGTTTGAACAAAGTACCCGAGATGCGGCCGTACTTTGCTGTGCTCAATTTAAATTGCTAAAACTCCGAAAATAATTTGAACTTTCAAATGGTTAAACGCTTAAAATATCCTGCAAAGTATAAACAATAAATCTAGCCGAAAAGGAAAAATTGATTTTTTGAAAATCTCAAGGTGGTTTAACTAATACGATTTTTTTGTTCTTCAGATATTTCCGAAGATTCGAATAATAATAAAAATGATTCCCTGTTATCAGTAATATTACTACAATATTATATCGTATTTTATTATAATTATTGGTATAAGCAGTCTAAAAAGTTGCAATGTATTGGAGCTTACAATATTATTACAACAAATTTCAAAAAGTAAATGAGTTGTAAAACACTTTATAATCTTATTCGATAAAAATTCTGGGTGCAAAATAATTGTAAGCGAAGTTACAATGGTATAACTGCAAACATTACTTCTATGAACAATGGTAAAGGCTGGTAAATCCGTTAAATCAATAAATTTTCTCAAAATAAATTATACAGTGATGTTATATGAGTTAAAATAAATGAGTATCCATCAATTTCAAACCCAAAAAAGAATTATCTCCTCAAGAAAAAGGAAAAGAAAAGATGTAAAATCTTTAAAACGCTCTCCTGAAAAATTACGTTTTCCTAGTTACAATGTTGTTCATTATTCAAGGTCAAGTTATTAGGTATCACTAGATTTAGAAAAAAATCTTCTACCACAATAAATAAAAAAATGTATATATTGCCAATTGAAGAAAAAAGTTAACTGTTGCTGCACATTGAAGTTAATGTGGAAAAAATCCAAATTAATACATTCTTGTATTACTTACTTGACTAATCATTTATATTTTATTTTTCTGAAATCGAGCCATAAATAACTGAGTTAGAGCGTGGTACGTTTTTTTAGGATCACCCAGTATCAGACGCGCACAACGCAGCAAGAAGTTTATCTAAATCTACATAAATATTTGGCCTTGTGGCATACTAACGTATGTACTAAAACTTCCCCTTAGCCGAAAGATTTCCCTAAGGGAACTCCACCGGCACTCTATTAAAGCATCAAAACCGTAATAAGCCCAGCTCGCGCGCTTCTTTGATTGCAACTACAAAAATAGTGAAAACACTAACCTACAGCACTCCGAACGCAACGTACTCGCTGCCAATTGTCGGCAACGTAACGTAAACATTAGACGCCACCTGCTTCCACTCTAAATTTAAATTATCTGGCCCGATTCCGCAGTTCCACATACAAGGATGACAGGGGGTTTATCATTTTTTCGAGAAAATTCAAAGGAGTAAAATTAATTTCTGCAGCACAAAGGTTTCTTTCTCGCGGAAAATGAAGAAGCTTTGTTTAGCCTTGCGGATGATTTATTTTCTGCAGTAGTTCGTTTATTGTTTTCTGTATGTAACACTACAAGGCGATTTTTCAATTCCGCACTTACTCTTTGAGCATTAATTTGCCGAGGATGCGCGCGGAAATTAATTAAAGTTGCACAGTTCGAGCGGACCGGATTTATTATTGGGTTAAAAATTGTGTTCAGGCAAAGTTGTGAAGGTAATTCGATGAAACTGTCACAAGTATTGAACGGGAAAACTGAATTTAAGTGCAATTTCTTCTCCATACATTTTTCGATGAATTAATTTCAATACATAATGCAGCAACTTTGAAGTTTCGTGGCGCGGCCAAGTTTATTTTGTTTTTCAGCTAAAAGTGTTGTCTTGGATGTGGCAGCGTTCGAGAAGTGCGCGCTGTCGCCTCGGAGTGTGGCAACAAATTTTTTCAGACCCGGTGATATATTGAGAGCGGCTTATTTCATTTGCCCACTTTTATGGACGAAATGGAGAAAATGTTGATTATGAAAAATGGAAAAAAAAATTTTAACCTTATGTTGATAGTACTTAATACCATACCCTATTCAATTTTGACAGAATTATTTAAATATTACAGAATATTGAAGATAAAGTTGTTTTCTACATCGGAATTGAAAATTGTTTGCTTCGCCGGAATTTAAATATGGAAAAAACTTTCATTTTCGATTTCTTTAAAAATCTAAATCTACCAAAAGTTTGTGAATGTTCAAAAATCCAAAACGGACTATTCGGATTCTGCAAGCGATTTTTGGTTTCAGAGAAAATGGAATTTAGCGAAACTACAAAAACTGAAAATAAATCATGATTTTAAAATTAAAATTATTTTTAACAAAATTTGGGTAACATTAGTTGGATATTCAGTAGATGCGATGCCAATTATGAAATCAGATGAGTTTCTTCAACCGATGTCCAAAAAATTGTTATTTTTCAAATTGCAACCTTCTCTTACAATTTCCACGTGTAATCTTGAATTTTAATTATTTCAAATCTAAATACAGTTGGTGTGTTTATTTTTGCACTGAACGAAAAGCCTACGTAAATGCAACAAAAATGTTCGTTGTGACAATGTATTTTACATCAAAATTGGTCCAAAGTAGACATACATTGGTACAATGTAACCTATTACATCGAGTTATGGATTGATGTAATACATACATTGGGACAATGTACAATACATTACATCAATATTACGAAAAGCGTTCGTTGTTTCAATGTAAAATTTTTATTGATATTACAAAGAACGTTTATCAAACGAATGTACATTTTTCGCCAAGTTAACGAACGTGTTTATCAGTTCAATGTATACATTTTATTGGCGCGATGAAAAAGCTTAATCGAACTTTTCGTAATTTTTAATTTAATTAATTAGGTAATTAGTAATTAATGATGTAATTATTTAAAAAATTTATTTATTGGATTCAAATAAAAAGCATAGGTTATGAATTCATAAATGTTTATATTTTGAGAACTTATTTTTTACAAAATTTACAATATCTCAACCCTTCCACATAATTAAATAATTACATAACTTACTTGATTTTTCTCATTAAAAGTGCACACGAAAAATGAGAAAAATGAAGCAAGTTAAGTAGCGATTTATACATAAATTAATATATTTCAATTACTGCAAAAAAAAAACTTAAAAGATAACAAAAAAATGCAAGTTGTTAAAATAAACCGCAATGGTTGCTCTAATCGTTTGAAAGTAGGATTTCTGATAACATATGCACCTTTGAAAAAGATTTCTCACTTTTCATTAAAAAAAAAAAAAATCTATAAAACTCCAAAACATAATACTTTCCTTCGGAAAGTCTAAATCAGACACATATATTATTTTAAAACATGCATCAACAGCCCTTAAAAAATTCCTTCTTGCGAATCTTTAATGGTAAATTTGATAACATTCTTTTTTCCAGTTTCATCGGTTTTTACTATCCTGTCAGTAGGTATAAAATATCCATGTAGTGAGTAAAATATTGCTGCATCGCGACTATCTGAAATAGAAATAATTATAAACTTTAGAAGTTATTTACTTAAAAAACTTACTGTTACTGCAATTATTTATTTGAATATTTTCTAAGAGGCCTCGAATTTGTTTATCTTTGACGATATTTTCCGTTGAAAGAAGCCTGTCAATGTGATTTGGCCATCAGACCACCGGCATTGTTGAATAGGAAAGTGAAGTCCATATCTATCTACAAAATAACATTTTTTTATTGCTGTGTTCGTAAATATTTATATTTATCTTACCAAACGAAAACCTGTCGAGAGTTTGTAAAACGGCCACTTTTCTAAGTTTTTGCTGAAAAAGAAGTTGTATTGCAATGTTACTTGCCTTATTTGAATATATGAATTATTTTTCACACCACTGTCACAGATTGTAGAGTAAAGCCGGACTGTAAGCGACTGGTCGGTTAAACTCGAAACAACCTCATCAAAAGTTACATGTGGTGTCTGCACACTTGACACTTTCAAAAAACAGGAAGCAATAAATTTAAAATTAACAAGAAAGGCGCCTTTCTTACAAAGGAGGTAAGCAAAAACATTTTGCATTTTGTGCTTATGAGGATATAGGTACATATTTTTTCCGTATGTAACAAGGGTGCAAAATAAGTTTTTTGTCTTTATTTTGTTATATCATGGGGAATAAGGAAATATGACAGCGGTATTTAATGATTTGAAGGGTATCATAGTTACTTTCTTATGCCTAAACACGATTTGCGATAATGCATTTGTTAAGCAATTTGATGTACTCGATGAATAATATTTTACAAATATTTATCAATTTCTATTTATTGTACTTAACAAATCCTTACATTGAAACAATGTAAATGTTGTTAATGTGATAAACGAATACATCAAATGTTTCGAAAACTTTTAATGTAAGGAGTTTCATATTATCAATGTATTCTGTCATCGACACATATACCTACGTTGAAGAAATTTTCGTACCATTGATGTATTTTTCGTTGAACCAATGTATGTGCAGTTGATGAACTGTCTTCATTGATATTATGTACAATATTTTTTTCAGTGTGTCTTAAAAAAATGAACTAAACTGGTACAATCTAATATTATAAATGAAAATTTTAATTTCAAAAGAAATTTTGTCATGTTATTTTACATTTTTGGTGCAAAGCCTTTTTATCACGAAAAACCACATTTTAAGTTTCAGCTTGTTTTCCAATTTACTCAAAAAATTGAAGTGTACAGCACAAAAAAGTTGGCCAAATTTTTTATGCGAATGTAATTAACGCCGCAATAAAACGAGTAAAAAAGTTTTTTTTACAAATGGGAAATTTATCTTTTTCTGTCGGTTATTAATTCCTCCGTTTTGCGGCAATTGGAAACACAATACAACTGCATAAATCGAATTTTTAACAGTGTTAGCAATTTAACATGAACCACATCCTACAATCGCCACAAATTAATAGTTTCCGATTGCTAATTGAAACGGTACTTTAATATGCAAGCAATAATATTAATTTAATATCAAACATATCCGGAAAGTGCCACATGACCACTTAAAAATATTTTATTTCATTAGTTCAAAATGAAAACTTCAAAATCACAGCAATATAATATATAGCGTATATAATATATAATATAATTTAGATAGCCATCTACCAAATGGCAAATGCAGTCACATTGCATAACCTGGAAGCAGTTGCACTTCCATTGTATATCATTTTATTTTCAAATACGTCGTTTCAACGCTTTCTTATTTTTGTCTCTTTTGTCTAGAATTTTGCTGAGCTACTCTTTGATTATAAACTTTCTCTGTCACTAGTTTTTTTTTTGCAATGACGATTTTTTATAAATTGTTATAAATTACAACTTATAGACGCTACAGAACGTGTTTCTATGATATATTTCGGTTTCATCTATAATATACTTAAAGTAAAGAAACAAATAGACGTTAAATGGTTTGCACTTTTTCATCACTTTTGGCTATGACTGCAAAAGGATTTAAATAATTCTGTTGCGAGTCTGCAAATATATAAAATATAATTAATAATTTACTCAAACGCAAGCACTGAAATCGTTTTAAAACTACACTCTAAAGTTCCGCAAATATACAAAAGCGATGTATAAAAATTCATGAATTCCGCTCATAACTGGATTTTACTTGGCTGTGCAGAATCAATATAAGCCGGAGTAGAGCTTAAATCGGAAGTGGGGATCAAAGAAAAATATATAAACGGGTGTCTATTTCATCTTCACAACATCCACTGTCGCAACGGCTAAAAAATAGCTCGGGTGCAGTCGAGAAAACTTTTCGGTTGGAATGTGATAAGGTGAAAGTGACACAGAAGCGCGAAAGCTGTCAAATCAAGACTCCTGCAGCGACAATAAATACAGGTCAATGATCAAAAGGTTCGGCGAATCGTACACCGGCTTTACAGCAAGTCTGCTATTCTTGCCGTCCTTCACAGTTTGGGTTTTGAGTGTTTTAAGGCGCTGTTATAATTCCTATCGATTCTGCGAGCTTAATCTGAATTATTCAATACGAAATTTTTCTCTTAACTCCTTAAAGGATTAAGTGTTTTGTTCATTTGATTTATAAAAAAACGTTCCATTAAAATAATTGGTAAAAATTTGTAATAAATCAAAGAATAAACATTCAATTCTGAGGATGGAAAAATAATCCTTTTTTTAAATCTTGAAACACACAATTTGCATATTTGTCTTGTAAAATTTCGAAATATTGATTTTAATTAAAAACCGTTTAGATAAACTGTTGTATGTACGTAGGCATCTCTTTGTGAAATCATTTAATTAATTTATAATTGGAACAAACAAAACAAAAAAATTGTGTGCGGGATTTTATAAACTAAAACGTGAGTGGTGTAATGGTAAACAAAAAGTCACGAGTGTGTAATATTTTCTTTAAAACTGGCGAAATCGATAATATTTACTTGTAGGCGTTGTATAAAGAATTTTCTAGTTAGCAATGAAGCTTAAAAGGCGTTTTGTTGTTGTACTGAAATTGTTTGAATTGCTTGTAAGGTTTTTGATGAGCTTTTTATTCTGGAAAATAAAAAATTAAGTGATTCTGAATTTAATATTTGGCTTTATTGTATTAGTCACATAATCTTGTTTATTACAAAACATTTTTTATGGCGGTTGTATAATATTTTAATAACATTATTTTATGAAGGTAATATAAAACTATTGTTCGGTTAGTATTCATCATAAGCGGAAATAATTTTAATCGATTTAATAATTTATTAATATTTCATCGATATTATTAACTAAATTGCAGAATGAATTTATTCATTCAATGTCACACACAACTTGTTTTGAAAGCTTTTGAAGTAGTTGGGACAGTTTAGGACAGTTTTTAACCTTCCAGTAGTCGCACCTTTTTTGAGACATTAGTAAAAAGAAAATTCTATTATTTTTTTGAAATTATAAGTTAAAATTGGTAATAAATTATAGCCTTTCCAACCGTATTATTAAGTTGTTATGCCATAAACATTAAAAAAAAAGTTTTGAGCAGAAAAATTTTCAAAAAACTTTAATCAATACTACCTACAACAAAAATTTTTAATAATTTTAGTAGATATTGTACAAAATAAATGCTGAAAACTTTTTATTTTACTGATTCTCTTGTGGACCATTGAACAAGCTAATTTTAACTTAAACTTTAACTTAAACTTTGGTGTACATGTCGCAGCCATATTGTAGAATCCACCTCAATGTGAAGCGACTAGCCACTTTACAAAGCAGCTCTGTTTTGTAAAACGGCTGATTAACGTTTAGGCAGATTGTTTAGCCGGAATGTTGACTATGTGTAATGTAGGGCGACAATCAGCCATATTGTAGATATCGGCAGCGAATTCTAAATTCAGTCGTTTTCTAAATGATTGGGGAGATTGTAAAATATAGAATAAACAGAGAATTTTTACAATTTGACTGAAAATTTTAGGTGTTTTATGAATCGCTGAATAACTCAGTCCGTTTGATAAAGGAAGAATTATTAAACATTTTATAAAAAACAACATTTTATATTGAGTTAAACCTTTTTCTTATAGTTATGATTTTATATTTGTCATAGATACAAGGAAAGGTTTTCTTTATATAAAGTCCCTTTTCGACGTTTTATAAAACGGCGACTCGTCATTTTGTTGCATTGGGGAACGCGAAACGTCGTTACAGTAAGGCTGACCAACGTTTAGCCGTATTGCAACCCGCCTAAACGTTAATCAGCCGATTTACAAAACCTAGCCGTTTTATAATGCGGCTAGCCGGTTTGTATTGCAGCGGATTCTATAATCCGTCTGCTACATCTATAACCCAATATTCCCAAAAAGAGGATATTGAACAAACCAATATTAACTTGACGATTTGTCAAGAAACTTAAAAGTTTACAATAAATTAATGGTTTTCTTTAATATGAAAAAACGTACGCTGCCATTTTGTGCAGCTTTTACATCACACTACTTGGTTTCGTGCTTGAAACAAGCCACCAAACACTTTGTAAATTATTGGACAGTGCACTTGTATCGAAAATGATTATTACAGATTTACCTTGGGCTGTTGTAAACGAAAAATGTCAAAATTTATACAAAGATTTGCTTAAGACGTATGCGACTACTGGAAGGTTAAGTTTGAGGTAATTAAAAATCATTAGATTATGACTTTGTGACAATTTGGGGCAACAGGTAGAAATAGTAAATTGCAACACACAATTCACCAATTTTCAACAAATAATCAAATCACAATCAGCGATTAAAAATGCAGTTGTGATTTAATCGAATTCTGAGAAAATGCAATTAAAACCGCCTGCAATTCTTTTTTCTCTAACTCGTTGCGACCTGTTCAATCTCGAACTGAATATGCATTAGCGTTTTCCAATAAAATCACGTACCGATATAAATAGTGCACAACTACACGTAGATATCTGTATCAACTCGACTGCAAATTCAAGCACTGTGTTCGGTAATTTCACATACCGATTCCAAGTTAAATTATTCATGAAAGTTTCACTGAAATATGCGTCCATTAAAAACGTTTATTCGCATGAGATCCAATGCGAACCTTGCGACCAAATTCTTCACACATATCGCGTTTGTTATTTACGGCGGCGTTATTTTTAAAATTTCGCATTCACCGTCGCGGTTGTTTTTCAAAAGGGGGAACATACATCATATTTACATGTTCCGCGTGACAGTGTTTTCTTAAGGACATATACGTATTGGGAAAATGGGAATACGATTCAATTTGCGAAGTTAAATGAGGTTTGCGAATTTTCCAATATTTTTCAGTTTTATTTATCTCTTTTTTAAAACGTCGACGACATCATACATCTCCAGGTCGAATTGATTGTCTTTGATACTTTTTCTGCGGATTGGATCGATTGAGAGATTGCGGCACCTCTATGAGGGTTTGTATAACACTTCTTCTAATCCCATTAATTTTTTTGTTAAGACCCAAACAAGGGTTCTTCTCTTTGCAAAAAAAACCTTTGTTCTCGGCGCTTTTTCCACCAAAGGACCTCTCAATTGTGATATCGGCTTTCGTCCTTTCCAATTTAAAAATTGGATTTAAATTTGTAATTTGAGATGCAGTTGGAGGTTGTCATTAAGCGTGTGGAAATTAAATGTTTTCGCACGAACTGCATTCTGGAGTGGTAATTTTGTGAGAGCAAGGGTAATAATGGATTTTATCTGAACCATCCATTCTGCTTAGTTGCTGTTTAAGTACACGAAATGAATTCTGGAATCGTAAAAGGGCACCGGTCAGACACTTAAAAGATTTTTTATTACTTATTAAATGCAGGCGTAAAATATATTTTCTTTGCGATAAAATTTCCATTTTATGGCCCATTTTTAATTCAATTTTCCTGGAATTTCTTTGTTTTTATGTGCGAGCTGGCACTTTAAAATTCAGTAGCCGAGTTCCATAATTAAGTCACAAAAAATTGTGAACTAATAGTGAGTTTAAAAAAAGTACACAAAGAGGTAAAAACAAAACGAATTCCATAAAAGTTTTTTAAATGTTCGACGTTGGTCAGGTCAAATTTTATCAGGTTTGAGTCGGGTGAGATAGGTTTGTTAGTGTTATAATATTTTAAGTCTGACTTACATGTCGATTTTTGTCCTTTGTTCCATATCTTCTTTTTTCTTTGTTTGGAATGTTAATTCCTCGTCACAATTTTTATACACACATTACACATATACACATTTAACACAAACATTTTAAAACTCTTGAAAACTTCAAAACATTTTAAAACTATTTATTGTCATTATGTGCATTTCGCTATTTACTTTATTTCCTAGAACTTGTAAATTTAATTTAAAAATATTACACAAATTTTCGTTTTCATCGTCAGTAGGAAACTAACTATAATTTTGGCTTAAATCTAGATATGCTGGAATTTATTTATCTTATTAGTTATTTATGTTATTTTTATTTATTTTATTTTATTTAACAATTTAAACATGACATCTTTCGTAACACTTGTTTGTTCGTTTATTATTGGCTGTTTCTGCTTATGTTTGTAAATGTACAAGTTTTCTGCGATATTCATTCTTACTCCTTTTTCAATTATTTTTTCCACTTTTAAAGTGTCTGTAATAGGCCCATATTGGTGCTTTTCTTGTTGCAGGTTTTTTCTTGTAATTAGACGTCGTATTGTTTTTATTAATATGTTCTTTATATCTTGTATGGAAACTTCTGCCTGTTTGGCCAATATATTTTTTATCACAAGTACTACACTTTAATTAATATATCCCGTTACTTTTGTATATGTCTTGTGTTTCAGTTTCAGTTTGTTAGTGTATTAATATACTTACTATCTTATTATTTTAAAACAAGCAAAATTTAAAATCATTTTTTAATAAGACTGAAAGCTATTCCGCGTTTTGTAAAACGCCTAAAATTTCCAGTTAAATTATAAAAATTCTCTGTTCATTGTATATTCTACAATCTGCCCAGTCATTTAGAAAACGACGAGGCGCTTTATGAAATCACTGATTTTACAATTCGCCGCCGACATATACAGAGTGAGTAAAGTTTTACCCCAGCGGCCATAATACCTATTAAACATTGAGGGGAAAGTATGCAATTTACATGTTACATCAGTTGAAGTTTACACTGTCGATAAGTGCTACAAATTTTCCAAATTATTTTTATTTGAAGCCAAAAACGTAAACCAAAGAGTTTTGGGGAAAATTTTGATGTTTGTTTTTTTAATGCAAAATTTGACAAACTATTCGTAGCATTAATATCTGCAATTTGATTAGAAAAAAAATTATTCCGTTTTGAGTTCAATCAAATTTAAGATAAAGCACGAGAAATGCCTTTATTTATGACTTTCTAACAGTGAATAATGCGGTTTACCACCCTAACAATAGTTTATGATCGACCCATCAAACTGGACGAGACATCTTTTCAGTTGTCGTTAGGCCTGCATTCTTAAGTTAAGTTTAGTGACTGTCATAAATAATCTTTCAAGTACCCTAAATTAATACCATTGTCCGGTAAATTGGTCTACTTATGTCGTAAATAATTTAAAAAAATATCTTCTAACATGGAAATGGTTTTATTTAATAAACTTAAATTAGTAAAATTATTTCAATTGCACTAAATTGTGTAAAAATATTTTACTGCTCGTACATAAAAAAAACTAATAAATTGAACAACTAGTAATTGAGATAAAGGGAAAATTGTACCTGTTTCTATGTTCCTTAACAATATAAAATTACTCATGCAATTTATGAGAATTAACAAATGATTTTGAAGGGCTATTTTACCACCGGCGGTAAAACTTGACTCACCCTGTCCAACTTTTTTTTTAAAGGGAAAAATGTAAGTAAAATTAAAGTACAATATTGTTTAGCTTGGTTTAGTTAACGTTTCTTAAAAAAATAATGTAAATATAAAAAGTGGTCTTGAACGGTCTAGACAAACTAAAACAAATGCAAAAAACTTCAACTTCAAATTTATTCAACAAATATAGTTGTTTCAGTACAGCATTTGAATAAATTTGAGCTGCAAAACATTCATGCATTAAATGTCTCTATGCTGTGCTATTTTGTGGAATTTCAATTTGGTGAGACTCCATTATAACACAACAGAACGACTAAAAATTTACTTTTGCAATTAAAAATATATTATACTTTGAATAAATTATATTAAGGGCCTGTTATTCAGTCACGGTTTAAATATAAAAAATAAAAACTATTAATTTGTGTTGGCAATGCTGAAAATTCGAATAATTCTTCACATGAAGAAGGGTTTTTTATGTTTTAAATTGACACATTGACACAAGTGAATTGCAGTTTTTTATTTTCTCCCCCAGATTATAGTTATAGTTAAACCGTGACTGAACAACCCTAAGTAATTTTAAAAGAAAGAACATTTAACGAAGTAAAAACACTGTTGGACAGCAATTTTGAAACTCTCCAATATAACGAAATTGATTAAATTTTTGCTATTTGAACCTGTCTGCCAATTTATGAAACTTTTCAGACGAGCGGTACCTAGAAAGTCAATTATTTCCAAGTCCAACAGATGCAGCAATGCCTCAACGGTGCAAGAATTTCCGAATCCGTTTCGAGGATCCTTGAGCATTTTCAGCATTTTTTGTTTTATTAAAAAACTTCGTCACGACGATTAGTTCGATGTACCCTTTCGACTCGAAACTTCGCGAGTAACGAAATTGAAAATTTAGGGAAACTTTTTCCAATTTTTGTCTAAATGAAAAATGAAAATTTCAATTTCCGCGAAACCTTTTATCGGGAAAAAAAAACAGGAAACACACGACGTCCAGGTATAATAAATATCCGACGTTCTCGTAATAATGTAATTTAAAGAAGAATTCTGCTGCTTACCACAAAAAGCAAAGTTGCGCCGTTATCGACGTATTCAAGACGTAAATCGTAAATTCGGCGGATTTGCTTATTATTTATGATCGGCGAACCGCCGGCGCTCTTCAAACTCGCCGGTTTTAGTTTACAATTTGGAAAAAATCGCTTTGATCCGGTGAGCATCGCCGTAATTGAGCCTCGTTCACGCGTGCACGCATTTTTTAAATTAAATTGGACCGCAGTTTTTTCTGAGAGCCTCAACGTGCTTTTAAAACTTCGCCCCTGAATTTTGCATATTGTCTCGAAATTTAGTGTTTGGAGGTGACGATATCTCTTCATTTTTACCACATCTCAAGATGATAGAGATCACTTTTTAATTCAGATGAGTGATTCAAAAATATCCCGCCAAAAGGTAGATCTATGATTGGCTGCAAGCTGGCCGCGTTCACACTGATTAAATTTTGGAAAATAGGCATATTGTATTACATTTACATAAGTAATAAAAATAGATTCTATCGGAATTTTTGTTTTTTTGCATTGTTCATTAGCACACTTTTTTTGTTTTATCAGCACGTATTTTCCCCATTGTACAAACTACTTGCTAGAAATATCCCAATGTAATTTGTTCTTTCAATTTAACTCCTCCTAATTAAAAAATGAACGATAGTAAGGAATAAAGCAATTACAAGCAACATTGTTGCAGAAAACAAAGTGCAACCTTTACTGCTCGAAATATTTTTAATTATAAAATCTCCTTGAGCTCATAATAAAAATTTTAAATCTTGTCATAGTTATTACTGTACTTGCAAGCGAGTTTACGCGTGTAGTACAACGGTTTATCCAAACGTTTTTTAATTAAAATCAATATTTCGAAATTTGACAGACAAATATGCAAAGAAAAGATTATTTTTCCATTCTCAGAATTGAATGTTTATTCTTTAATTTATTACAAATTTTCAATTATTTTAATGGAATGTTTTTTTATAAATCAACGTGCTTTTAAAACTTCGACCGTGAATTTTACAAAATGTCTCAAAATTTATTGTTTGGAGGTGACGATATCTCGTCATTCTTACTACATCTCAAGATGATAGAAATAATTTTTTAATTCAGATGAGTGATTCAAAAATATCCCACCAAAAGGTAGATCTATGATTGGCTGCCAGGTGGCCGGTTTCACACTGATTAAATTATGGAAAATAGGAATATTGTATTACATTTACATAAATAATAAAACTAGATCCTATCGGAATTTTTGTTTTTTGCATTGTTCATCAGCATACGTTTTTTTTGTTTTAGTACAACCAGTTATTATCAGCCCGTATTTCCCCCATTGTACAAACTACTTGCTAGAAATATCCCAATATAATTTGTTCTTTCAATTTAACTCCTCCTAATTAAGAAATGAACGGTAGTAAGGAATAAAGCAATTACAAGCAACATTGTTGCAGGAAACAAAGTGCAACCTTTACAGATCGAAACATTTTTAATTATAAAATCTCTTTGAGCTCATAATAAAAATTTTAAGTCTTGTCATAGTTATTACTGTACTTGCAAGCGAGTTTACGCGTGTAGTACAACGGCGGCCCGATGCCGAAAGGCGGGTGGGCGTCGTTCTGCAACGGCAACTACGATCCATGTAGTACAACGGTTTATCCAAACGTTTTTTAATTAAAATCAATATTTCGAAATTTGACAGACAAATATGCAAAGAAAAGATTATTTTTCCATTCTCAGAATTGAATGTTTATTCTTTGATTTATTACAAATTTTCAATTATTTTAATGGAATGTTTTTTTTTATAAATCGACGTGCTTTTAAAACTTCGGCCGTGAATTTTACAAAATGTCTCAAAATTTATTGTTTGGAGGTGACAATATCTCTTCATTTTTACCACCTCTCAAGATGATAGAGATCACTTTTTAATTCAGATGAGTGATTCAAAAATATCCCTCCAAAAAGTAGATCTATGATTGGCTGCCAGGTGGCCGGTTTCACACTGATTAAATTATGGAAAATAGGCATATTGTATTACATTTACATAAGTAATAAAAATAGATCCTATCGGAATTTTTGTTTTTTTGCATTGTTCATTAGCACACTTTTTTTGTTTTATCAGCCCGTATTTTCCCCATTGTACAAACTACTTGCTAGAAATATCCCAATGTAATTTGTTCTTTCAATTTAACTCCTCCTAATTAAAAAATGAACGATAGTAAGGAATAAAGCAATTACAAGCAACATTGTTGCAGGAAACAAAAGTGCAACCTTTACAGATCGAAACATTTTTAATTATAAAATCTCTTTGAGCTCATAATAAAAATTTTAAATCTTATCATAGTTATTACTGTACTTGCAAGCGAGTTTACGCGTGTAGTACAACGGTTTATCCAAACGTTTTTTAATTAAAATCAATATTTCGAAATTTGACAGACAAATATGCAAAGAAAAGATTATTTTTCCATTCTCAGAATTGAATGTTTATTCTTTAATTTATTACAAATTTTCAATTATTTTAATGGAATGTTTTTTTATAAATCAACGTGCTTTTAAAACTTCGACCGTGAATTTTACAAAATGTCTCAAAATTTATTGTTTGGAGGTGACAATATCTCTTCATTTTTACCACATCTCAAGATGATAGAGATCACTTTTTAATTCAGATGAGTGATTCAAAAATATCCCGCCAAAAGGTAGATCTATGATTGGCTGCAAGCTGGCCGCGTTCACACTGATTAAATTTTGGAAAATAGGCATATTGTATTACATTTACATAAGTAATAAAAATAGATTCTATCGGAATTTTTGTTTTTTTGCATTGTTCATTAGCACACTTTTTTTGTTTTATCAGCCCGTATTTTCCCCATTGTACAAACTACTTGCTAGAAATATCCCAATGTAATTTGTTCTTTCAATTTAACTCCTCCTAATTAAAAAATGAACGATAGTAAGGAATAAAGCAATTACAAGCAACATTGTTGCAGGAAACAAAAGTGCAACCTTTACAGATCGAAACATTTTTAATTATAAAATCTCTTTGAGCTCATAATAAAAATTTTAAATCTTATCATAGTTATTACTGTACTTGCAAGCGAGTTTACGCGTGTAGTACAACGGTTTATCCAAACGTTTTTTAATTAAAATCAATATTTCGAAATTTGACAGACAAATATGCAAAGAAAAGATTATTTTTCCATTCTCAGAATTGAATGTTTATTCTTTAATTTATTACAAATTTTCAATTATTTTAATGGAATGTTTTTTTATAAATCAACGTGCTTTTAAAACTTCGACCGTGAATTTTACAAAATGTCTCAAAATTTATTGTTTGGAGGTGACAATATCTCTTCATTTTTACCACATCTCAAGATGATAGAGATCACTTTTTAATTCAGATGAGTGATTCAAAAATATCCCGCCAAAAGGTAGATCTATGATTGGCTGCAAGCTGGCCGCGTTCACACTGATTAAATTTTGGAAAATAGGCATATTGTATTACATTTACATAAGTAATAAAAATAGATTCTATCGGAATTTTTGTTTTTTTGCATTGTTCATTAGCACACTTTTTTTTGTTTTATCAGCACGTATTTTCCCCATTGTACAAACTACTTGCTAGAAATATCCCAATGTAATTTGTTCTTTCAATTTAACTCCTCCTAATTAAAAAATGAACGATAGTAAGGAATAAAGCAATTACAAGCAACATTGTTGCAGGAAACAAAAGTGCAACCTTTACAGATCGAAACATTTTTAATTATAAAATCTCTTTGAGCTCATAATAAAAATTTTAAATCTTATCATAGTTATTACTGTACTTGCAAGCGAGTTTACGCGTGTAGTACAACGGTTTATCCAAACGTTTTTTAATTAAAATCAATATTTCGAAATTTGACAGACAAATATGCAAAGAAAAGATTATTTTTCCATTCTCAGAATTGAATGTTTATTCTTTAATTTATTACAAATTTTCAATTATTTTAATGGAATGTTTTTTTTATAAATCAACGTGCTTTTAAAACTTCGGCCGTGAATTTTACAAAATGTCTCAAAATTTATTGTTTGGAGGTGACGATATCTTGTCATTTTTACCACATCTCAAGATGATAGAAATCATTTTTTAATTCAGATGAGTGATTCAAAAATATCCCACCAAAAGGTAGATCTATGATTGGCTGCCAGGTGGCCGGTTTCACACTGATTAAATTATGGAAAATAGGAATATTGTATTACATTTACATAAGTAATAAAACTAGATCCTATCGGAATTTTTGTTTTTTGCATTGTTCATCAGCACACTTTTTGTTGTCTTATTACAACCAGTTATTATCAGCCAGTATTTTCCCCACTGTACAAACTAATTGCTAGAAATATCCCAATGTAATTTGTTCTTCCAATTTAACTTCTCCTAATTAAAAAATGAACGATAGTAAGGAATAAAGCAATTACAAGCAACATTGTTGCAGGAAACAAAAGTGCATTTACAGATCGAAACATTTTTAATTATAAAATCTCTTTGAGCTCATAATAAAAATTTTAAATCTTGTCATAGTTATTACTGTACTTGCAAGCGAGTTTACGCGTGTAGTACAATGGTTTATCCAAACCTTTTTTAATTAAAATCAATATTTCGAAATTTGACAGACAAATATGCAACGAAAAGATTATTTTTCCATTCTCAGAATTGAATGTTTATTCTTTAATTTATTACAAATTTTCAATTATTTTAATGGAATGTTTTTTTATAAATCAACGTGCTTTTAAAACTTCGACCGTGAATTTTACAAAATGTCTCAAAATTTATTGTTTGGAGGTGACGATATCTCGTCATTTTTACTACATCTCAAGATGATAGAAATAATTTTTTAATTCAGATGAGTGATTCAAAAATATCCCACCAAAAGGTAGATCTATGATTGGCTGCCAGCTGGCCGGTTTCACACTGATTAAATTATGGAAAATAGGAATATTGTATTACATTTACATAAATAATAAAAATAGATCCTATCGGAATTTTTGTTTTTTGCATTGTTCATCAGCACACTTTTTGTTGTCTTATTACAACCAGTTATTATCAGCCAGTATTTTCCCCACTGTACAAACTAATTGCTAGAAATATCCCAATGTAATTTGTTCTTTCAATTTAACTCCTCCTAATTAAAAAATGAACGATAGTAAGGAATAAAGCAATTACAAGCAACATTGTTGCAGGAAACAAAAGTGCATTTACAGATCGAAACATTTTTAATTATAAAATCTCTTTGAGCTCATAATAAAAATTTTAAATCTTATCATAGTTATTACTGTACTTGCAAGCGAGTTTACGCGTGTAGTACAACGGTTTATCCAAACGTTTTTTAATTAAAATCAATATTTCGAAATTTGACAGACAAATATGCAAAGAAAAGATTATTTTTCCATTCTCAGAATTGAATGTTTATTCTTTGATTTATTACAAATTTTCAATTATTTTAATGGAATGTTTTTTTTTATAAATCAACGTGCTTTTAAAACTTCGGCCGTGAATTTTACAAAATGTCTCAAAATTTATTGTTTGGAGGTGACGATATCTCGTCATTTTTACCACATCTCAAGATGATAGAAATCATTTTTTAATTCAGATGAGTGATTCAAAAATATCCCACCAAAAGGTAGATCTATGATTGGCTGCCAGGTGGCCGGTTTCACACTGATTAAATTATGGAAAATAGGAATATTGTATTACATTTACATAAATAATAAAACTAGATCCTATCGGAATTTTTGTTTTTTGCATTGTTCATCAGCACACTTTTTGTTGTCTTATTGCAACCAGTTATTATCAGCCAGTATTTTCCCCATTGTACAAACTACTTGCTAGAAATATCCCAATGTAATTTGTTCTTTCAATTTAACTCCTCCTAATTAAAAAATGAAGGATAGTAAGGAATAAAGCAATTACAAGCAACATTGTTGCAGGAAACAAAAGTGCATTTACAGATCGAAACATTTTTAATTATAAAATCTCTTTGAGCTCATAATAAAAATTTTAAATCTTGTCATAGTTATTACTGTACTTGCAACCGAGTTTACGCGTGTAGTACAACGGTTTATCCAAACGGTTTTTAATTAAAATCAATATTTCGAAAATTTACAGACAAATATGCAAATTGTATATTTCAAGATTTAAAGAAAGGATTATTTTTTCATTCTCAGAATTAAATGTTTATTCTTTGATTTATTATAAATTTTCAATTATTTTAATGGAATTTTTTTTATAAATCAACGTGCTCTTAGAACTTCGGCCGTGAATTTTACATAATGTCTCGAAATGTATTGTTTGGAGGTGACAATATCTTTTCATTTTTACCACATCTCAAGATGATAGAGATGACTTTTTAATTCAGATTAGTGATTCAAAAATATCCCGCCAAAAGGTAGATCTATGATTGGCTGCCAGCTGGCCGGTTTCACACTGATTAAATTATGGAAAATAGGCATATTGTATTACATTTACATAAGTAATAAAAATAGATCCTATCGGAATTTTTGTTTTTTGCAAACTTTTTTTGTTTTATTACAACCAGTTATTATCAGCCCGTATTTTCCCCATTGTACCACGTTCTTTTGTGAACCAACATTTTTATTTTAATTAATAGGCGTTGAATAAACGTGTGGGATAAAATATTGTACTTCACGCGGGTTGCAAATGGTTCCCTTTGTTGGTAATATTCAAGTACCATGACTTATAAAGTAACTAACTGTTATAAAACTAGCTGAATCTGAAAAAGCGACGATGGTTTAACAACGCAAGGTAAATTTCACAGATTTATTAGAATTGACTGCGGTAACTGCGAAATTTTATTACAAACGCAGCCATAAAGCCACTTCGGTTAGAACGCCGAATTTTTTAAACTTTCAACTCGTAATTACTTTCGAGTTAAGCGATACAATTTACGGCCGTAAATTACGAACCGTTTCGCCGCGCCACTTGACTCTCAAGCTTCCAAAAATTCAGTGTCCTTCACCTTGAGGTTTCAGAACGTCCTAATTACTCCGGTTTGTTACAGATTCAATTTCGCTATTTAAATATTAACAGGGATGCTTTTAAGGCCGCATTAAATCACGTAGCGTCCAGATTTTAGGCACTACCCTTTCGTTTAATTAACCGCAACCATTTTAATAATCATATTCGCGCAGCAGAGACATGAAACCGGATCTCTTTGATATGCGGCGAATTTCAGTTCAATGGCAAACTTTGTTTTTGCAAAATTTGAATTTTTCAGCGCGTGAGTGCGTGTGGGCGCGACGCTTGTGCAGACTTTAGCAATTAGGGGAGAAGTGGGTTCGATGAGGGTATTTGTTCACTCGTTTAAAATGAAGCAATTGATTTGCGTGGGTTGATTCGAAATTCACTTATGAAAGAGATGCCACATATTCAAATTTTTCGATATTGAAAGGCTTAAATCTCTTGATGAAAGTGAAATAGGCGTTTTAACGAAATATCTCACTATTAATCAATCGTTGTTCTAAGGAATGACAGATTTTAAAGGGACCTTCTTATATATTTTCCGAGATATAACCAGAAACACGTTTGACATTTACTGAATAAAAAATTTGTGCAGAGAGCAGTGAAAATGTTTCATGCAATGAGATATTGATAGTTGAGTGAATGGTATTTACGGAGATTTAACGGCGTTCCAGCTTAAGATTTTTAATACATGTAAAACGCAATTCCTTTTTATACCTTTATTTTTAATTTTGACAAGGAGGTCGATACTTCAATCTTACAGAGAATACCAATCTACTTTGAGCTGACTCCAAGCCGTAATTAAATAATCATAATTAACCAAGTTATTAATTAAAACATCAAATTCCGAAATTCCTGTTTATGCCTTCAGTTATCAAAATTTTGTATTAAATTTTTTTTGACTCTTAGATTAGACTTTTTATTTTGAGCTGACGCCTAGCTGTTTTAAACAACGCAATAGTTTTTTATTTAACTAATGCTCTTTAGATTAAGAACCGAAATTGAAGTGGCTAATTTTTGCCGATTTCCGAGCTACGTCATAAAGATTTACAACGTCGCAGCAGGTAATTATGGTTTCCCAGCAGAGATACTTTAACAACAATAATATCCGAAATACTTTTAAAGCCAGGTTTCGTTTTCAAACGGTATATTTGAAATAATTTTTAGTAAAAAAACTTTTTTTAAAAAACAAGCTTATATTAAGACGTAGTAAAAATTTCAAACTAATTTTGATATTGACCTAAATGATTAAAAATAAAGGCGTACATTTTAATAAAAGTTGTTTTATTGAAAAAGTTTTTTTACTATAAATTATTTTTTAGTCTTGGACAATTTTAATCTTTATTATCTACATTAACTTAATAGGATATAAATTCAACTCTAAGGTCATATTAATTTTAAAGATCGCTTGTGAAGACCCCTTTAAATAAAGGAATGAGAATAAGCTTAAATTATAATTTCTTTCCAAAAAAATTGTTTGGTTTTCTTATCCCACATTAATTTAAAAAAAAATAAGCTGTAGTGGTAATTCTTATAATAAGCTAAAACTACAATTTTCTGTAAAAAAACAGGGGTTAATCTTTTACTCGTTGTGTTTTAAATTAGTAACAATTATTGGTATTCCGGAACCTCAACGGTATTTTTTCGAAGAAGTAGTATAACCTTATTGTTTATACCAGGTACATAATATTCTAAGGCAAAGAACTTTAACTCACAATGAGAAAGAACAGACCGATATACTAAAAAAATGCCTCAAGTTTCAGAAATATTTATGAAATATGTGACAACGTTATTTTAACAGTTGAAGAATTGATGATAACGTCATTTCTTTGACAAGAAACACACTTTATATCAAAATTTTATGGTAAAAAAATGTGAAATTGAATTTAAAAATTAAGCTTAAATTGTAATTTTTTAATGAATTAAGCTGTAGGGTTAACGACTTATAATAAGTCATTGTTAATGGGATCTAATTTTTGACTTTTCAGTAAGAAATAGATTTTTACGCCAACTCATTTTTTTTGTACGTTAAATGATGGAAAGCTAATTTCCAAAATATCAATTTGGCGCTTGATGAAGTCATGCATAACGCGGTTCAATTTTCTTGCAAACAAAAACTGTGTCTTAAGAGGTTAATCTTTTACTCATTGTGTTTTAATTTAGTAATCAATATAAATACAAAATTCGCCATCTGTCCCGAGCTCTGAACAGAATTTTCTCGAATAAGCAATAAAGTTTATGGCGGTTCACAGTACAGGTTACTTTGCCAGTTACATTCCACTCTCTTTTTGGTCACTAAACTGAGAATATCTAACTTTTTGTAACAGTTTTTTTCAAAGCTGTTTTATTACATCCATTTTTGGACCTGTAAACTGTTCTTTATAAAAATTTACATTTTTCATGCCTACTTATCAATTGAAAATTAGGAAACTAATTTTATTAATAACAAAACTTCTTTACCAAGTAAATAAAATTGTTAAATTTAACGAATTCTTCTTGCACATTATTATTTTACTTTACATTATATCGCTCTAAATTATTAAAGATACAAAATTTTTTGCATCTGTTAAACAGGTATATTGGAATACAACCCTCGAAAGTCGTTTTCATTGTTACGCATAGACCTATTATCACTTTACCCTAATTATAGTGACATCAGGATTATAAAAATGTTTGAAGTGTTGCCTGTATTTAGGCGTGCGCTGAAGCAATAAAATTAAATTGCATTTGTCAAAATCTTTAGGGTGGAGCAACCTTAAGTCATAAATGTACAATAATAGCTGCAAATGTGTTTGGGAATGGACGGTAAGTGCGCTGAGTGAAGGGTATTTAATGCGATGCGAACCGAAAGATGAACAATTGCTTTGTATTTTAACGGATTTACAAATATACGAATCGGACAACCGAATTAACAGGATCAATACTCCAGCCAATTTTCGGCACCGAAGCGGAAAAGATCCCTTTTCAATTGACTAAAGTGAGTTTTTTTCGGCCTAACAAAATAAAACTTGACGTCTGCCCGAAGTTTCGTTCGATCGAACTGGATTTTAGTTAGATTAGTGGAGAAAGGAGAGGTTTAGGAAATTTTGGAAAATAGAGGAAATGAAAGACGTGTATTGACCTGACACCCGGATCACCGGTCGGAACATGGTGTTATACCGAAACGGCCAATGCGGTGATTGGATTTCTACCCTCGCTCAAGTGTAGATACATTATCGACATCCACTCACAAAAAATATGATTAGCAATTTGATTTGTTTCCGAACAGGTGCGATTTATTCGCTCGTAAAAAATAACGAACACATACCAGCCTTCAAAATTGAAAAACAACAAACGCAAGGGAGATTAAGTATTTTAGATCGCCATCTATAATTTGTTTGAGAAAGCTCGGCAACACAGTTGCCTGTAGCATCATCGTCATGAACGAAAAGTGAAAAATGATTTATTTGCTTTTAACCCTACATATGTAATCCAGTGTTCTTATTTTCAATGTTATTTTTGTTTTGCTTATGACACATCAACAATCTTTTCAGCACCTTCCTCAAAAAGACTATTCTACAGGCTTATTTCATCAAGCCATTTTTTTCTTATCATTTTTGTTGGAAAGAAATATTTAATACAAAATAACTAGGAAAATGGTTCATAAATAAAAATTATTTAAAACAGAAGCATACTTATTAAATTATATATTATTTTGTGAAGTACTTTGTAATTGTCGTTTGTTTGATCTTTTCATTTCCGTTTCTTTCAATCTTTATCTTCAAGAACATCAAGTATGGCTCGCTCAGGCAAATTAAGACTTCTTAAATGACGGAGACGTCTAAAAACTAAATCCGGATTGAAACTTGGAAGAATTATTGAAGAATCCGGTTGTTCAGATGCCGTTTAAGTTTGTAAACTTAAGGAAAACAAATAATCAGTAATTACATAAGTGGTGATAATTTTTTGATAATTTTAACTAGATTCACAAATCTTTGTCGCTATATAAATCTCACGATGGACCAAGTTCACGAGTGAGATTTCTTAATAGTAACAAAGATTAGTGCTAATTAGTTAAAATTATAAAAAAATTATCACCACAAATCTAATTCGGCGTGATTATTTTTTAATTTCAAATCGATGTGCTACTAGCAAATAGTCAGGGTAATTTTGATGCTATTGGTTGATTTGAATTTTTTCTCATTACGATAGACTGACAGGACTGTTTGAAATATTGCCAACTTTCCTCGTCAAAGAATGTATTGTTTTTTTTATTCTAAATTGACACATGAACAAATGGGGTTACGAAATGAAGTTGGCGATATTTCAGATTGTGCATTGACAACACAATCATATTCGGAACTTAAACGGTATCTGAAAAACTTAAATATAAAAAATGTGTTTTTGTTATGGCATTTAAATTCCTTTTTTTATTTTTATCGACTAAGATTGTAAAATGTTTTACAACTCATTTACTTTTTGAAATTTGTTGTAATAATATTGTAAGCTCCAATACATTGCAACCTTTTAGACTGCTTATAACAATAATTATAATAAAATACGGTATAATATTGTAGTAGTAGAAAAGATGTAGAATCTTTAAAACGCTCTCCTGAAAAATTACGTTTTGCTAGTTACAATATTGTTCATTGCGGCTACCGAAGTGTCACGGTTCTAGTTTTTAACAGTATCGCCGCAAATTACCCACTCACATGCAAATAAGGTTCAACGATTCGGTAAATTGCACTTGTAAGACATTATTTATGACCTGTGGCCTGAGCGGTAATCCTTTTATTCATTTGTGTGACCAGTTTCCCACTTACTGTTTGCGCAGTCGATGCGTTTTTTGCTGTTGGATCGGTCGCTTTAATGAATCATCGCATGTATGAATTATTTACCCAAAGAAGAGGAACGAGCGCGGGAACGAAGAAAAAGCAAATATTCGATTCGACGATTCATCATTCAATCAACCTCGGTTCCTTAATTTATCTGGAAGAAAAAACCGCAATCTCGCCTTTGGAACTGACTGGATCAATTCGAAATAAATTTTCGGTTTTTCTTTAATTAAAGAAAACCGACAAATAAAGCCCATACTGTGGCAATCGACAAAATATAACTTGTCGCCAAAAGAGCCCAGAAACGTGGCCATTGTGTTTGACGTTCCAGCTTGTTACAATGGCGAAAATTGTTATCGGAATTACACAAATTTCGAATATCATTTAATTCAGTGTGCGTTTTGTGGACGATGTGTTGCGGTTTTGTCTAACACGACCGTGCACTAATATGAATTCTGCATCAATTAGGTGCGAATAGGGCCACAATTTCATGCAATTAAAATACAATTAAATTAGAGGTGAAAATAAAAAAATGTTTAAGGCCCGGGAACTGCTAAGTAATGCACAATTCTTCCGCACCAATTTTGCCCCTTGAAATAAAAAATGTTTAGGCAACCAAAGAGGTATTCCAACTAATAAGGTTTGAAACTTAAGTATTGAACAGAGAAAGAACAAAAAAAAAGAGTTGCGCGTTTTTCATACGCTCGTAACTTGATAAATATTATTTATATTATGGTCTGCGGCGATAACGACGGTAAACTCATTCGGAAAAAAATTAGTCTATAATTTTTTGCTAATTCTTTGCCAATTTTGTGTTTACATAGATGTACCTGCTATAATTAATCCCGTAACAGGCTGCAAACACATTTTCAATTATGCAAAGAGTAATCTTTATCCCCATTTTTATACTCTCATAATTTGATAAACATTATTTATATTATTGTCTGCGACGATAACGGCGGTAAAATCAGTCAATGTGATTGCTGCATTATTTACTGGTTTTTTTTTTGTAATTTCTTGTGAATAGATGCTTCAAACAATTTTTCCTACGATGCTATTCGAAACTAATATATATTGTACAATTTAGTAGGCTCGAAAATGTTTCATATCCTTACGCGTGCGAACATGGATATTTTGCATTATCAAGTGTGTATTTTTATAATTTTTTACAGTTTTATATCCTTACGTGTGCAAATATGGTTATATCCTAACAATTTGCACTATATCAACTGTGCATTTTAATACAAATTATTCTATCCATGCCGTCAATCAAAAAGGTACAGATTTGACAAGACATCTGTGAGTAAAAGGACAAACTATTTGACTAAAATCTTATGGGAAAATAACTTTTCCCCGAAAATATAAAATTTAGACATTTATCCAATTTGGTTTACGGAAACTATTTCTTAGGTGCTAAAGGTACATTTTTATGTAATTTGTTGACGATGTTGTGTTCGGAAAGCAATAAGAAACGCGATCAAATAATACTGTATTTCGTACCACAACTTTTAGATTTTTTTTCAAAAAGATTCACCATGTTATCATAAAAAAAACATGTCATATTATACTACTATATGTTTAGTATAAGTACCCCGAAGGAATTTCTACAATATAACTTACTTCTTGAGCTGAACTAAGTTTACTGGCACACTAAATTTGCAAAAAAATATTGTTTCCAATGTTTTTCTTGTTAAGTTATCAACTTTCTCGCAATAAAAAAACATTTTCTTACAAGGCAATATATTCTCTATAAGTGCTGTAAAGTGCATTGCAAACTATTTCGTAACTCTAAAGATTTCAGTAAAAACCCTCACTACTACATTTTTGCGAGAATTGCACTTTCGGAGGTTAATTTTTGAAAACTAGGCACTTCTTCACCAAAGCAAATATATCATTAGATGCGGTAACATTATGTTTACAACTGTTGCTTCGCAAATTATATATTGATAAGTACTTTCTAAGCGATACTGAGTTTCTTAAAACTCTGCATTTTTTGAGGTTGGGTTCCCCAGCCTAAATCCCAATTCCCATATAAACTTGATAGGTCAAGCAATATAGCATTTTTTCATAACATAAATACTACCTGGAAACCTGTGCGATTTTGTCGAAGACAGTTAGTAGATGAATTCTGCATAATGTCCAACTCGAGAATCATAATTTTCTATTTGTTATAAACAATTTTCAACAAAAAATCGCGTTTTTTTTAGTTTCTTGCTTGTAAAATGGACTCAAGGACAGTTATTTTTGGCTGATATTTTCTTAATCGTCTCCGACATCCCACAACGAGTTCGCAAAACCGGCGATTAATTGCCTGTCGTAGTTTTACGGGTCTCATAATCGTCCAGTTTAATCCATTCATGAGCCCGGAATCCGCGCGCGCGAAAATAGACGTCCTTGCATTTTTCGGCGAAATAAATTTTTCAGCGTGACAGTCAACGACGCTGGCTCGCAAAAATATAAACAGCATTATATGCACACAGCGGCCCGATTTTTTAAAAATAGAGTATCTCTTACAGAAGAATCCACGCAAAACGATTTAATGAGCTTCGCACCCTTGAACTGCGGCGATAAATTCGTCCCGGAGTTTTATGACCGCTTCAGATCATCGCGCATTTTCCCCAAATTCGAACCCGTTCCTCTTTGCACCTCGGGCAGACCGCACCTAGCATGTGGGGGGCGGAATCCAGGGGGGGCGCGAGCGCGATCGGTAAATCCCTGCCAGGGGTTTAGGGATCGAATCCGGGCCCCGACAAGTTCAGACTATTGTGTTATATAAGATAGATAACCCGGTCCGTTTGTTGAAACGGTTATACTGAATGATTTTCTCTGAAAACAACGAGATTTATCGCCGGAAAAGCTGCACTTGTAGATTAGGCTGATGATTTCTCTTTTTCAGCAGCGCTTTTCAGAACCAATTTCGAGGCATTAATATCAGAAAACGTGGAGCTTCGAGGTACTTTGATGCGCAAACAGTTTCAAGTACGGAACGACCCCTCGAGGGCCTGAACAAATATTCAAAACTTACCTATGTGAATGTGTGCGTGTGTGTGTGTGTGATTCGCCCGAGAATTGTTGGGAAAATCACTTCGTGGAATTGAAACATTTTCTATAATTACCCCTTCAGCAGGCGCCTGTTATTTTGTTACACGAGTAGGCGCGTGGATTACATATCGGTAGCCGCAATTAACAACATTGTAACTAACAAAACGTAATTTTTCAAGAGATCGTTTTAAAGATTCTACATCTTTTCTTTTCCCTTTTTTTTGAGGAAATAATTCTTTTTTGGGTTTGAAATTGGATACTCATTTATTTTAACTCATATAACATCACTGTATAATTTATTTTGAGAAAATTATTGATTTAACGGATTTACCAGCGTTTACCATAGAAGTAATGTTTGCAGTTATACCATTGTAACTTCGCTTACAATTATTTTGCACCCAGAATTTTTATCGAATAAGATTATAAAGTGTTTTACAACTTTACTTTTTGAAATTTGTTGTAATAATATTGTAAGCTCCAATACATTGCAACTTTTTAGACTGCTTATAACAATAATTATAATAAACTACAATATAATATTGTAGTAGTATTACTGATAACGGGGAATCATTTTTATTAATATTCGAATCTTCGAATATCTGAAGAACAACAAAATCTTATTAGTTACACCACCTTCAGATTTTCAGAAAACCAATTTTTCCTTTTCGGCTAGATTTATTGTTTATACTTTGCGGGATATTTTAAGCGTTTAACCATTTGAAAGTTCAAATTATTTTCGAAGTTCTAGCAATTTGAATTGAGCGCAGCAAAGTACGGCCGCATTTCGGGTACTTTGTTCAAACTGGTGTTCAAGATATCTGGAAATTTACTCAACCGATTTTGATAAAATTCTACCACGTATTCTTTATATTATCTAAAATGTACCATAGGACTTTTATGATTTTAATAGCCGCATCAAAAAAAAATTATATTTATACTCATTTTTCCGAGCGCCTTAGGCGGTTGTCCAAGTTAAAATAACGAGGTTAGGTTGAACCAATGCAATAATTAAGAAGTTTTACTTACCGTGTTGATTTTGTAACAACTGTTACAAACTCATTGAAACATTAAATAATAAAAACTCACATGTAAACATAAATAAAATACGGAATAAAATGTAAAACACGTCTGATCATTCTTTGTAAAAAAGAATGACATTTTTATTTATTAAGTTCTGCCAAGGCAACCAAAATATCGCCTACTGCCATGTACCGTGCTCAGTTAGGCGGCCGCTTGCATGTAGAGAAGGGCCGTTCCGGTAACACGCCCCCCCTAAAGGCTGAGCACGGTGTTGGAAGTAGCTGTTGCCTTGGGTTATTTATATTATACAGTTTATGGTTCGCTCTTAGCTGCAGTTGACTATCTGTTCCTCGGAGTGACGCGGGTCTAGTACGCCGGCATCTTTCGTGTCATGCCGAAAGCGGGGAAGGCGGCGGAATGCGGCTCTTCGCGGCGCTGTTCGGTCGCTGACGATCCCTTTGTAGTTCGACGCTGTGCGTCAGAGCTCCGGAAAGTGGGGTCGTCAAAAGAATAAGATTATCCATAACACTATAATCAGGTTCTAATTGGATAGTTCCGAAATCGGGTATCAATGACTCAGTTTCAACTGGTTCGGCGTCATCCGAAACATCCAGGTTACAAATTAATAGCGGACAGCAGTCCAAGAGTGTTTTCGTGCAATTCTGCGAGGCCTTTTATCAATTTGGATAAATGCCCACCGAGATATTGCACGTGTTTGCTTTCGAGTACTAATTCCAGTTTGACCAAAACGTCAGAACGTAGCTTCTCAAAGCGGGTCCTGGCGACATAATGGTTCTTGCAGTGCTGCGTAGTTGCACTCCGTTACCGGATCGGTACAGCGGTGGTCGGTTGCGTGGTTGCTTTCTACTGGTTTAGACTTTGCTGCAGGCATCCATAGTTCCTTGGAGTGACGCGGGTCTAGTACGCAGGCATCTTTCGTGTCATGCCGAAAGCGGGGAAGGCGGCGGAATGCAGCTCTTCGCGGCGCTGTTCGGTCGCTGACGATCCCCTTGTAGTTCGACGCTGTGCGTCGGAGCTCCGGGAAATGGAGTCGCCTGTTGCAGCTGTTAGCGCTGAATCGTGTAGCGATCATCGGTTGCGGGCGCCACTGGAGGTTCCTGATGTTAGGATTTGACCCCCCTCCAGAAGGGCATCGCGGCATCGGGGTCGTTGGTGAAAGTCCGGAGGAAAATCCTTTCCCTCGTGCCCCACGTTGGGCGCCAAATGTTACAAACTCATTGAAACATTAAATAATAAAAACTCACATGTAAACATAAATAAAATACGGAATAAAATGTAAAACACGTCTGATCATTCTTTGTAAAAAAGAATGACATTTTTATTTATTAAGTTCTGCCAAGGCAACCAAAATATCGCCTACTGCCATGTACCGTGCTCAGTTAGGCGGCCGCTTGCATGTAGAGAAGGGCCGTTCCGGTAACACAACTCCAAAATTTTCCTTCCACGTGAAGACATGACAATATTGTTTTACTAATATAATTCACTCGTATTCACAAAATACTAATAAAATCAAACTACAGTGTTTCGATGTTACCGAATTTTAAACGGGAAACAACATTGTAAGTGTGCGTAGTCGTCGTTTAGTCCGATAACCATTGATGCAAGAACATTGTAAGTCAATAAATCTTAAAGGAATCTGAAGTATAACATTGTAAGAATCATTAAAATTCCAATGGAAGAGCGTAAAAGAATGTATTATCCCGGCAACAACATTGTAAGCTTTGGTACAATTTTATTTAAGTAAATTTGTTAGTTCTTGGAAAGGTAAAGTATGTTACAAGTTTTAGGTCACGCATGAAATTTCAGTAAAATTCTTTACCATGTTTTATCTGTTGGTAAGTACGTTATTGCAGATACAATGAGATAAAAATTGATTTTTTTATAATAAAACAAAAAATAAAAAATAATTTGAGTTTACTAAATCATGTAAATCACACCCAAGATATCAAATGTGAAAAAAGTTAAAATCGACAAATTGTCAGTTACAATGTTGTTAATTGCGGCTACCGACTTTTCATAGAGAAACTGCTTCGGAGTGTTGCGACGTCAGCGGGCAGATGTTCCGGCTGTGACTGCATTCCCACGAATTAATTCCTGTATGTTTCGGGAATGCGAGATTATTAAGGAACTCCGAAATGTATGTAGGTATTTACGCCCATTACGTGCGCGCATCAATCATTTCAATGTAAGTCCTGAATGCTAATAAGGACGGCTTCAAATGACAAACTTTAATTAGTTTAGTTAATTAAGACGAATGTTTCAATTTCATGATTGGGGTTTCAAAAAACAAAGCAACAAAAATTGCCTTGCGGAGCGTTTTCAAATGTGTCATATAAATGTTTGACATTGTAGCAAATTTCGAGACTAAATTAAATTTTTGCGAAAAGAATGGAAGCTCGGAATTCTATAGGAACGCGGATGCGAGAGTTTACAACTTTAATATGTTTCCTTATGGAAAATAAAATTGCTTTTATTATTTTTTATCTCAAAATTGGTATCAGCAACACTTTCAGTTAGTTTTGAAACGTTTATAACGACCTAAACTAAATCATAATGCAGAAAAAATGATTTTTCCACCTCGGTGTTAAAAAGTGCTGTTTGTGAGACAGTTTCGCGGCTGTAAAGTACCGCTTTATGGTACTAGTGGAAAAAATAAAATGTTTTAACGCCAATTTGGATAAATTGAGACGGAATTTTTAAAATGTGAGCGATAAATTTCATGCTTGGACGAGTTTGGCACCGGAGACAATGGCCAGCAAACCAACCTTGTCGAAAACGTTTTGCGCTCAATTTGCGAAGTGAAAATTAAGCAGAACGAAACATTCATCCATCTATTCCCTGTTAAATCTTTCATTTACATTTCACTGCAGAATTGTTTCTTTGGAAAGAAACTTTCCACCACTTGTTCTCCACAAAAAGCTCACCGCAACATCCCATCAATCATTTTAAATAAAACCGAACGTACAAAATCTTGTCTGTAGTAGTTTTCGCGAAATATACATAAATCATTCTGTAACTTATTACAATAATTGGACCGGAATTTTTTTCAAGTGCACTTTATTTAAATTCCTCCTCCGTACGTTTCGGATCCAATTTCGTAAGTTATCCGAATGTTTTCTAACCTTGACGTGCACTCTCAAGTGTCATGGATAATTCAAGAAAATTAGCGTTGTAACGTCTCTGGCGTTCAGAACTTTACGTTTAAGTGAACGTTTTATTGGAACCTCAAGCACCTGCATTTACACCATCTGTGCGTGAGTGGGATTCAGAACATGCACTTAGAGGCTGCTCGAATCTAAACTACATCTCATGTCTTGTACTTTTATTTCTCCATCGTACTTCAGTTCGGTTTTGGGTAATTTGAAATATCGAGAAGTGTCACCCGTGTGGTGATTAGGTTATGGTTTCATTTGAATGTTTGGTACTTAGATGGTTCTTTAGGTGGTACGGCTTTGTATCTCTTACAAGACTTAGAAACGATAGTTTCCCAATTTAAGAAAATTGGTTTGGTTCTTAATTTCAATAAATGCGAAGTTTTCTTCCTTAATATTGTTTCGAAATTAGACAAGTCTTCCATTTTGGAGAGATTCGAATTATTAGCTCCTTGTACAGGTAGCCCTCGATTTACGCCGGCTCAATTTACGCCGATTCACAATAACGCCGCTGTGGAATTCACTGTTTCGCCGTGTATATAATTGGATAATTCACCGATTCTTCCTATGTTAGACTGATTTTCGTTTCAGTGTTGAGCCGCGACGTTGTGAATTCTTTTTTCCAAAAAATGTAAGAAATTCGAAACTTTAAAATTTCATTTGTTTTTGTTAATATTTTTTAATATAAACGTTCCACTTCATTTTATCTTAAAATACATTTGAAAAATTAAATTTATAATACACCTATCCCCCGATTTACACGATACTTTTTTACACGATTTCGCTTTTACGCGGTTTTTAAAATAACGAATGCAAAATAAAATGGTAAAAATGAATATTTCAGATGAGAACATATTTCTACAATCATTTTTAAACTCCGTTCACTTGGTTATACATATTGGTGATTCCCCGTTTTGTATGCACAATAAAACTTCCTACGTATTTACGTAAATTACTGCAGTAAATTTGTGCCAGTAGAAAAGTGTACATCATTGTGTTTTTACTAATCAGAATTTTTTAAACTTCATATTTACTGGTTAGCGATAAACAATTATTATTTGTAGCATTTTTACAATTTTTTTTCGCAATAAAATTTTAAACCATAGCAGTTTTTAATGGAGCATGAAGAGACCTTTCAAATGAGGTATCACAAGCCCCTACTTCCTATTTAAAAATTTGGGGGTTGAAACTGTCACTCGAAGGGAGTTGAGGTTAGGGATGTAATTTTTACTTTGCCGGATATCATGTCATAAACGGGATTTTTTATAAGTATGCGCAATAATTGAGATACTGAATTTATTCCATTTGACTGGTTCGCAATGTATATTTGTTATTTTATAAATGAACTGTTATTTTAATTTTTCAAAATAACTTATTAAAAAAAAATACGTTAAGTAAATGACGTTGTTTTCGATTTACACGGTTTTGCCTATAAAAAACCAATCTTCCGTGTAAATCGGGGGACAATGTATTTTGCATTATATTATATTAATAAATAAAATGATTTGCTTCTTTTTCGCTTATGTAGAACCTAACCCTATACATCACTGTAAATATGGGTTCCTTTTACGCCGATTCGATTTGCACCGGCTTTTGTAAGAACGGAACTGCGGCGTAAACCGAGAGCTACCTGTATTCACGTTTGTAATGTTGAAGACCTTTTTCTTCTTGGTTGTCCTATTTTCGATGCAGCAGTTCCTCCATTCATTTCTAAAAAAATTCATTCATCTTTACTTTCTTCAAATCTGTGTAAAATTAATCCCCATATTAGTTTATTTTTACTCCGTCATTGTTTTTGGATACCTAATTTCACTTATAATCTTAGATGTTGTCCTTTTTGGAAATTTACAAATGTGTGTCTTAAATTGGATAATATTGTTATTTCTTCTTTGGAAAAATTTTGAATATTAAATTTACAATAAGATCTTGGACTCAAGTTAAATTACCAATCCGTTTTGGTGGATTAGGTATAAGGTATATAATTGATATTTCCTCGCCTGCCTTTTTGTCTTCTATATTTTCTAATTCTGAACTTATTTTGTCCATTCCACCTTCTAGTTTTTGTAATTTTGAAAATACATCTCTTAACGAGGCTGTTGATTATTGGAAGGAAATTTCTAATTCGTAATTACTTCCAAAAGAGCTTTCTATTCAAAGAAATTGGGACTTATCTATCTGTGAGAAAATATTTCAAAATTTATTATCTTCCTCAAATATCACACAAAAAGCTATCTTATTAGCTGGATCTGAACTTGAATCTGGAGCTTGGCTTGAAGCTCTTCCATCTTGTAAATTAGCTACTCTTTTAGAAAAAAACTTTTTACAAATTGTAATTTCACTTAGGTTGGGCATCAAATTCTGTCATCCTCATATCTGCTCGTGCGGTTCTTCTGTAGACTCGTTGGGTCATCATGGTTTATCGTGTATTAAAAGTGCTGGTAGACTCTCTCGTCACAGCTGTATTAATGACATTATTAAACGTGCTTTCTCTTCTGCCAACATCCCTTGTATCCTTGAACCTAGTATTCTGAGAGATGATGGCAAACGTCCAGATGGTATTACAGTTATTCCATGGAAAGTAGGTAAATCTTTAGTTTGAGATTTTACTTGTACGTTTACACTTGCCCCTTCACATTTGACTGATTCTTCATTTTCTGCAAGATCTGCTGCACACTTGGCAGAAAATGTTTAGAGAAAAAAATATAGGTCAATTTCTGATGATTATTTTTTCGTCGCCTTCGCTGTGGAAACTTTGGGTCCTTGGAGTTCTGATGCCCTTTCTCCCCTTGAAGATTTGGGGAGGCGTATTCCTAATTCCTAAAGCCAAAACATATTTGAAGCAACGAATAAGTTTGGCTATACAGAGAGGCAACGTTGCTAGTGTTCTTTTTTCTTCTCTTAATGAGTTATTTTATTTATTCTAGTTATTACTTATGTTATTTTACTTTGTTGTTATATACATGTTAATGTGATAATAGAATGCTTTTGCTATAATTTGTAAGAAGTTGACGAACCTGAAATACTGCAGTCACCTAAGTTCCAACTGAATGTGTTTAAACTTTACTTAATTGTGTTTATGTCAACTTCAACGTGTTCACCGCTCGATGAAACACCGCGTTCTCAAGCTCTTTCCCATTTTGTTGCGTTTATTCAAACTGCAACCTCGTTTTTCTCAAGTTGGTTTTCATCGGGTCGGGTTTCACTGAATAAATTTTCAGTTATAATTATTTGAAGTTTACTGTTCTGAACTTTAGTTACGGTTCTAATTTCAGCAACTCCGACCGGAATTTACAACTCGCTGCATTTCTTTTTGTGCTATTTATTGAAGCTTTTCAATTTGTCTAACTTTGGAGTTTCTACCTTAACCGATTTTATTTATTGTGCCTTTTCGAAGTTTATGTATATTGGATGTACTTTTCCTGACAAGCAGAACGCAATGTCAATACGCGACCCATCAGATTTAAAATCGCTTTGCTCTTCAATTTCCTCCATTTCCTCTTCCATTTTTTCTTTGTCTATCCAGATGTCATACAAATGCTCATTCAATAAGTTGTGCTTTAAATGATTTTTTAATCCGAGTTTAGTTAAACCTAAATTAAGAATTCGTTTAAACTAAACTCTTAATTCTGTTTGTAGAGTTTATTGACACTTGAATTCAATTCACCCTATCAATTTACATTTATTTCAATCCCATTTAATTGAAAATAAAGGTGTTTGTGTGGTTCTTAGGCCAAGCAACAGAGCAAAAAATAAATAAATAAGCAAAACACTGAAAAAAATATTTATAACAAATTAAAAATTATGATTCTCGAGTTGGAAATTATTCATCTACTAACTGTCTGTGATATAATCGCACAGTCGGTTTCCAGGTAGTATTTATGTTAAATTATGACATTTATTTTGCTCTGTTGCTTGGCCTATGAGAGTTTGGTCCCATGCAGAAAATTGTGGCCTGGAAATTAAGTTGTTTGACATAAAATGAACGGTGGAATATAATTTAAATCGGACGTGCGAAATTCGAGTAAAGACAATGTTTGACAGAGTTAGTTAAGCATTCTAAGTACACTGCCAAATAGGTTACGCAAGGTGTATGAATAACCCACGACGACCTTACGCGAGTTTAAATACATCCAAATACCGATTCAAAAATAGCCGAAATTATTTTTCAAATTTTCATCCGAATATCATTGCAATGATTCATTTTTACTCTTGAAACAATTCTGAAGTTAAAACATTTCAAACTTACTGTATTTTTTTCTATCTATTTTCTTCCGTGAAAGTAGCAGAGATAAATTTTTACACGATTTCGATGTGAAAGCGTAGAACACCTTTTTGTTTCTTTTTTCATAATTGCCCGACCCTCATCTCTCCTTCTTTTTACACACATTTGATTTTGTAATTAATAGCAGCAAAATTTAAAGAGATTATTTTTTTCACTTTTAACATTTGTAGTGCAGTTAAGTTAATTTAATCAGCAGTATCTGGTAGAAAAGTTAGATACACCGAACCAGCCACAAAAATTAAAAAAAACTGGTAATTTGAGATGTGAGAAGCTATAATGTTAGCAAATATTGATTTACATTCTTATTCGTATTACGAAATGAAAAAGTCTAAATGTATCTGCAAGTGAAACTTTTCACTCAAGGACTGCTTCGACTGATATCGAACCGTTAGCTTGCCAGTTTACAAAACATATTTGTTTGCAGACGTCGTTACATAAATGTAACTACATCCACTCTATTGCAGTTATATTGGGAAAGGAAAGCCGCAGATACAACTTTATTACAGTAATGATCTTCAATAGTGCAATATTTTTAAGGATAAATTTAAACGTAGTTTCCAACCTTCTCGACGGCTTTCACATCATTTGATAAATGTGTTACAGTGAAATCTCGAAGTTTAATTAATTAATTTGTTCTCCCCGCTGAATTCGCACCTTTTCTGCAACATACCTACTAAATTAAGTTTTAATTACAAATTTCCTTGTTGTTTACAATTACATCATTAAGGCACAAATACACTTAATGACTTCCCTGCGTTCGGCCGATTTCAGATTTGAAAGCGTTTTAAATTACGTTTAGAATCAATCAAAATTTAATCTCATAATCGCGAATTTCTAGGAGAGCTGATATTAATATCAAGCTCGTTTAAAACGGCAACGGATACATCAAATAAAGCAAACATTATCTGCGATTATGGCCAACTACAATTTGAATATTAATTAATTGAGTTTGCCAATAAATCCGGAAATTTGATTGCGTCTCTTTAATTTCAGATACGGGCGGGAATTTTCTCCTTAAGGCCCGGGAACTGCTAAGTAATGCACAATTCTTCCGCTCAGAATTTTGCCCTTTAAAATAAAAAATGCTTAGGCAACCAAAGAGGTATCCTAACTAACAAGGTTTAAACTCAAGTATTGAACAGAGAAAGAACAATCAAAAAGGTACAGATTTGACAGGACATCTGTGAGTAAAAGGACGAACTATTTGATGAAAATAATCATGGCTTCGAATACATTTACATTGAGTCTTATGGGAAAACAACTTTTCCCCGAAAATGTAAAATTTAGACATTTATCCAATTTGGTTTACGGAAACTATTTCTTAGGTGCTAAAGGAACATTTTTATGTAATTTGTTGACGATGTTGTGTTCGGAAAGCAATAAAAAAACGCGATCAAATAATACTGTATTTCGTACCACAACTTTTAGATTTTTTTTCAAAGATATTCACCATGTTATCATAAAAAAAACATGACATATTACTATATGTTTAGTACAGGTTGAGTTAAGTTTTACCGCCCGTGGCAAAATAGCCCTTTAAAATAATTTGTCGATTCTCATAAATTGCATGAATAATTTTATATTATTAAGGTACATAGAAACCAAGAAAAAATCTTTTTTTTTAATCAGGTAAAATTTTGACTTTCTTTCAATTACTAATTGCTCAATTTATTAGTTTTTTGATGTGCGAACAGTAAAATATTTTCACCTAATTTAGTGTAATTGAAATAATTTTACTAATTTGGGTTCATTAAATAAAGCCATTTCCGTATTAGAGGGTATTTTTTTAAATGATTTACGACATAAGCTGACCAATTCACCTAACAATGGTATTGGTGCAACGTTCATTTTACAGGACCGGAATAAGGGTCTTCGCTATTTCTTTAAAAGTTCACAACATAGTAACTAACAGCTACACGGTAATTATAATCATAATAAAAAATAATTTTTGCAATATTAGATTTTAAACTTGATAAGAAAATCGCTTACCAGCTTCTAATTTTCGTTAGTATATCTGTCTAGAATTTTGTGTTTTAATTTTGCCGTCTGCAAAGTCAATATACCTATCGGTTATTGAACCTTCCCATAAAATAAATTGCTTAATTCATCCAAAGTTTAAAAACCTTGGTCACAACCCTAGGTCACTTTGTGAATAAAGAAACATTCACATTCGCAACAAATCTTCCAACACTTAAACATCGTTGGTAAAAAGTGAAAATTAAAACTTTGTTTTGTGGAATAGTGAACATTTGTGTTTAGTTCAGGTATAATCATGCCATTTCAATACTCAGTCGAGGAGAAGCTTGAAATGCTTTTAATTTATGCGTAATGGGGCATCACTTTGAGCATCTTTTATAAAATAAACTTAATATTTACCTATTAAAAACTTATTTTATTTTTCTCACAAATTCCAGAATACGGGTCTGGCAACAACTAAAACGCCGTTCCCTTCAGTTTTATGGGTCGATCATCAGGTATTGTTACGTGGCAGACCGTATTATCCATTGTTGGAAAGCCATAAATAAAAGTATTTTTCGTGCTTTATGTTAAATTTGATTTAACTCAAAAGGTAATAATTTTTTAACGAATCAAATTGCAATTAACAATGCTACGAATAATTTGACAAATTTTGAAATAAAAAACCAAACATGGAAATTTTATCCGAAACTCTTTGTTTTACTTTTTTGGCTTCAAATAAAAATGATTTGGAAAACTTGTAGCACTAATCGAAAGTGTAAACTTCAACTGATGTAACATGTAAATTGCATACTTTCCCCTCAATTTTTAATAGGTATTATGGCCGGGGCGGTAAAACTTAACTCACCCTGTATAAGTACCCTGAAGGAATTTCTACAATATAACTTACTTCTTGCGCTATACTGTTTTTACTGGCACACTACATTTAAAAAAAATATTGTTGCCAATTTTTTTCTTCTTAAGTTATCAACTTTCTTGCAATAAAAAAAATATTTTCTTACAAGGCAATATATTCTCTATAAGTGCTGTAAAGTGCATTGCAAAATATTTTGTAACTCTAAAGATTTCAGTAAAAAACCCTCACTACTACATTTTTGCGAGAATTGCACTTACGGAGGTTAATTTTTGAAAACTAGGCACTTCTTCACCAAAGCAAATATATCATTAGATGCGGTAACATTATGTTTACAACTGTTGCTTCGCAAATTATATATTGATAATTACTTTCTAAGCGATACTGAGTTTTCTAAAACTCTGCAGTTTTTGAGGTTGGGTTCCCCAGCCTTAACCATAAACAATCATACCCTCGAATCGTAAATACTAAAGTGGCAAGTCACAAGCCGAATTTTTTTACGAGTTGGCCACACTTCATTTTATAGTCAATCCGAACCGGAGTTACACCGAAACGGGCCGACATAATATGAAGATGAGATTCTTCCTCGGATATTGAATGTGTATGATACACCTGATGCTCGCAACGATGAATGTTACATATGTAAACAAGAATCGCATATTTGCAAAAAAATATGAGCGACGGTAATGTTTGTACAGAAGCGATTTGGGTGAAATACGTTCCTTGATGCGCTCGTTTGAGAAGCTTTCTGAAAATATTATAAGTAGCGGTGATTTAAGGGATGAGAATGTCATCGATTTTGGCGTCGTATGCGGTAAATATGATGCGATTTAACAGTCGGTTGGCGTCGTGTTGAGCAGGCTTTGGGAATTAATTTAAAGTCCTCTGGTTCTATTCTTTAGACGTTACCCTCTCTGACATCTGCTTATGGGGTTACATTAACCCTTATTACAGCTAAGCAATGTACACAAATGTGTACTAGCGTCAAATTAATCTTGACGAAAATGAGTTTCAGCACGATTGGGACGCAAGACAAGGGTGTGTTTTAAGCCGGCTACAAAACATCAACAAAAAATTGTCATTTACTGAATTTTCTTCAAAAAGAATAAATACAAATCATTTATAGTTCATTTTTTAATTCAGAGGAGTGATTCAAAAATTTGCGCCAAAAGGTAGATCTATGATTGGCTGCCATTGTGTACTTATCGCTGTAATTCCTCAAATAACGAATTGTGATTGGCTATATTAGCCATTAATAAAATAATCACTGAATTTTTTTTCTATCATAAACCATTTTTAACTTATAACCTAATTATAAACGATTTTGTACATAAACGAGATTTAGCGGACAGACAAATAAAATAAGTCATCTGTTCGTCTTTCCAAACTTATTCTCGTGATAAACAGCTAGATAAACACATGAACACACACAAGTCGGGCCAGAAACAATAACTAAATAAGTAATAAAACGGCGCCACTAAATGGCGTTGTTAAATACGAGCCGTAATGAATATATATCACCAGATTTAAGAGGAATTCTGCAATCGTTGGCATATGTTTCGTTGGCTTTCAGTTATCGCACAACGTAATTGTAAACACGGCTCAAGCTGACTCGTAAAATTTATAAATACGTCGCAAACGTATTAATTCTATTCCAACATGTTTACGGTGCATCGCTGGTGCAGTAAATCAACTTTCGCCACTTTGAGTAAACCATCTCCGCAATAAAATCGTTCCAACGGCGGAATTCGACTCAAAAATGACCTCATCGAACTCGTCTCGAGAGGACCGGCTGGCAAACTTCAGCGAGTCTCGGGCGAAAAATTGCCAAGGCCGTTCGCTATCGATCTTGTCGTGGAAGACGGAAACAATACCGTAACTCATTTACGCAAATATTAACGTTACGTGACTGCATATCGTCGTGTTTCCATATATCAAATTTTAACCACTCGGAGATAATTCCGCTGCAACCGATGCTCGGTTTCCTCAATACGTTTCCGCCGAAATTGCCAGCAAGTTTCAAGACGATTAGAACTGCCAGGTTAATGGCGCCTGTCAGTTATATTAAATGACTTATTCCGATATTCTTTTCTGAATTTTTCGGGCGCATTATTCTCACTATACTACAACAACACAATAAAACATAAAAAATATAAAAACACTCAAATTGAATTATACATACTTACAAAATGAAATTTATCATTCATAATACTTCACATTAAACGATACAATAATCATTCATTTACAATCATATGAAATTATTTTTGAACGATTAAACAACTAAAAAACATATACTCAACAAACCAACAAATTCAAAACATCACACAATAAAAAATTCTTCATCAATCACTTTAAAATTTTATGTTCAAAATATAAATGATGAAATTAAAATTCATTTATTAAATTTAAAAATGTAAAATTTAGACATTTATCCAATTTGGTTTGCGGAAACTATTTCTTAGTTGCTAAGGGAACATTTTTATGTAATTTGTTGACGATGTTGTGTTTGGAAAGCAATAAAAAACGCGATCAAATAATACTGTATTTTGTACCACAACTTCTAGATTTTTTTTCAAAGATATTCACCATGTTATCATAAAAAAAACATGTCATATTATACTACTATATGTTTAGTATAAGTACCCCGAAGGAATTTCTACAATATAACTTACTTCTTGAGCTGAACTGAGTTTACTGGCACACTACATTTAAAAAAAAATATTGTTGTCAATTTTTTTCTTCTTAAGTTATCAACTTTCTCGAAATAAAAAAAATATTTTCTTACAAGGCAATATATTCTCTATAAGTGCTGTAAAGTGCATTGCAAAATATTTCGTAACTCTAAAGATTTCAGTAAAAACCCTCACTACTACATTTTTGCAAGAATTGCACTTTCGGAGGTTAATTTTTGAAAACTAGCCACTTCTTCGCCAAAGCAAATATATCATTAGATGCGGTAACATTATGTTTACAACTGTTGCTTCGCAAATTATATATTGATAAGTACTTTCTAAGCGATACTGAGTTTCTTAAAACTCTGCATTTTTTGAGGTTGGGTTCCCCAGCCTTAAGTTAATTCTTATCGTATCATTTTATTTGATACTATATACAATAAAACAAAATTTGAAAAAAATAATGAATGTAGAGTGAGACACAATTTAGATAAACACAAAAAAGTATCTACTACAAAATTATTCTTTTCTACAGTTAATCACAGAACACAAAATACTACATTTCAACCAGATTTTTACATAACACAATTCATAACAGGTCATGGGAAATTAAATGCATACCTCTTTCGATTTAAAATAAAAGCAAATCCTCTTTGTGAAATTTGTAGTGAAACTGATGGCATCCATCATAGGATCAACAATTATAATGAACCCCAATACAACCCTAGTAGCAAAGAAATATTTTTAAAATATTTTTTTTTAATATTTAAAAAATATTATTATGACAGATTTGTTTATATTTTAAAAATATTTTTAAAAAACATTTTAAAAATATTTCTTAAAAAAATTAAAAAAATATTTTTAAGAAATGTTCTTTAAATGTTTTTCAAAAATATTTCTAAAATGTTTTTTTTAAATATTTTTAAAATATAAACAAATCTGTCATAATAATATTTTTTAAATGTTTTTCAGAAATATTTTTTAAATGTTTTTTTAGAAATATTTCTAAAATATTAACAAAAGTGTCATAAAAATATTTTTTAAATGTTTTTAATGTTTTTAAGAAATATGTTTTAAATGTTTTGAAGAAATATTTTCTAAATGTTTTGGGGAAATATTTTTTAAATGTTTTTTAAAAATATAAAGAATAATATTCAAAATAATATATTGAAATGTAATACAAAATTAGTAATAGATGGAAGTATATGAAATGGAAGCTCGTCGAAGTCATTATCCTTCTCAATGAATTTTGGCCGCCACGCAAATAAATTATTTTTCTCCCAAGAAATAATTGCCAAAATCTACGTCAATCTAAAAACAAAGAAACAAAATGTTTAGATTGTACCACGGATAAATTATTATAAAAATTTACCAATATAGACCAGTTTGAATGTTTCAATAATGACCTTTCGTCTATAAACAAAAAGTCGTGGTGTCATTCCATTTTATGCAGATTTTATGCACACTTGTATTTTGTTAAATTCTTACAAAGAACTCTACATGCGCTAAAAAGTAAAATTTGTTATAAGATAAATATAACACTAAATGTATAAAAGAAAATCAAAATTTTTTCTTTACCTTCGTCGTTACTATTAATTCTGTTATCGAAGCAACTGGTTCGCATGTCCTTTCTTTTTCTTGTTGTATGTTTTCTTAATTTTTGTTCCGACGGAAAGAAACTAAAAAACAATTTGTTTAATAGCTATTACACTGAAAATACTTTTAAGAAATTCATTCGGTAAGGTGTGGGAAAAATTAAAATTACAACAAATTTACTTACATGCGAATTTATCACACACCGAAATGGCCTTTGAAACTGATCATTTTGTTGATCGACATTGCATTAAATTAACATCTTCATCTCAGCACATTAAACCACTTGTAATATTTCCCATTTCTTCATAATTAAACATTCACTAATTATTTAAGGTACTAAAACTTAATTTACATTAAAAATACAGAAAATGCACACCGTGATATATATTTACTTACTGCAAGCCGAATTAGGTCTGAGGGTTCGGTACCCCCGAACCCTCAGAAATTCTAAAGCAATTTATCTATTGTCAGTAAAAATGTCGGTAATAAACCAATTGACTGCATTCGATCCATTGTGTCCACTCGTAGCTGGCGTCCCATCCAAACAATAATGGTTCAAAAATATTTTAAAAACATTAGAAATATTAGAAAAGATTCGAATATTTTTTAAATATTTTATAAATATTTAATAAATATTGCTTGCTACTAGGGAAGTTACATTTTGATGGGGTTTATTATAAATGAATGAATAATGATAATTTTGAAGCCTTCCAAATCTTTTGTCATGACATTATGAAATAAAATCAAAATTACAATTTATATTAAAATGTTCTTATAGTTATGTTAGTTATAGTTTTACTTTAAATTTTAATTTATGTTAATTTAAAAAAAAAACATTGTTATATATTAATTTAGTTCATGTTTTTATGTTATATTGTTTGTTTTATAATTTAAATTAATGTATGCTTAGTTTTCGTGACTTAATTTGATGAACAATTTTTTTCCTCGCAGCGGCGATTTTCAAACGAATCCGGTGATTATTCTTTTCCATCTTGTGTTTCGCGGTTCGACTTTATGCATTTTTCATTTTCGCACTGTTTTATGTAGTCTGCGATATGAAGAGTCGGTTCGTAAAATGTTGCATGCATAATCCGGACCGAATTAGATTTTTTACGATTTCATTGATGAGACAGATGCTCGAAATTGACGCTGGAATACAAATACAAACTGAATATATCAAACATAAAACAGCCAGCAATATTTCAAAGAAGCTGCTGAAATTGTTCGTGGAGTTGCGTTCTGAAATTACTCACTAGTTGGATAAAAGCTTAAAACCTGCACACAACACAAAATTGGACGGTTTTTATTGTCGAAAAGAACTGGGCCTTTTCTGGGCAATTGATTACGTTATCTTCTGTATTAACGGCAAGGCAGCGGAGTTAAATTGAACCGTTAATACAAATTCAGGCGATAGTAACAGTAAAAGAAATTGCCAGTCTATAGTTGACACAATTTTGGAACCTTTTTAGTAATCCAGCACATTTGTAACGACGATCTAACTGCTTCCTGTATACGTGCGCGAGAAAATCATGAGAAATAACGAAAGGTTAGAGTTTTCCAGTGATTATTTTATTCATTTTATTTGTATCAAATTTTATACATTCATAAAATAATCTAATCAAATACCATTCAAGCTTTGAATTTCTTCGATTAATTAACTCAAACTTCCTGCGTAGAAACTTTCAAATCGTGTAAATTTGATGATAAAAACGCTCCAACTTCGCTGTCGCATTTTTAATATTCATCAAATTTACACTCTTTTAAGTTGCTACTCAACAAGTTATCGTAAATTAATCAGTAAATTCAAAGTTATTACTAGTGATAACTTGTGTGAGCACCAAATTGGCCACCATTGAATTCTTAGCAACTAGTTAGTATGCGAAAACCGTTTGAAAGTACTTTTTACATCTGGCGCAATTACCCCAATTTAAAATTGGATCCCTGAAATTCTTCTATGCCAATCGCATTCATTTCTGAAGCCTTAAATTAGCGACGCTCGAATTTCCGTTGCAGTTTCAATTCGCGCACAAAAGCCGTTCCAAATAAATCTTCGAATTCGAAACTGAGGGAATTACCTGGAACACAATTCCTCCAGGTACCATAACTGAATAACGTTAAGTCGCTGTGCTTAATTAATTGCATGAATAATAAGAGTGTAGTAATTTAAGAGGTTATTTCGCTCTTTATGCTTTCAAACATGTTCGCATACACGTTAGCTTGAAATGTTGGGTGGTTTGACTAATTAACTTTATGTCATTAAATTTAATTGGAATAAACAGCTGAATTTCGGGCCAGGGTTCGACACGTGCATCAAAAACGTTTCAGGGGAGCCAATTTGCAACATGCGATTTCATGATAGGTGCAGCAAAATTGAAATAAGAGGACTGGAGAAAATATTCAGTTCTCAAATTAAATTAGGAACCAGCTTCGTTCTCGCCTTCGCGACATGAAACATTCATGGGAAGACTCGGTGATCCCGTTTATATGCAACTTGTTATCCCCTATTCATCGTTTCGCTTAGATAGACAAAAAAGTTTCCCAAAGGCGATTGATTGTGGCCATTTCCGCTCAAAGAAAATGTGTGGTCACAACTAAAAAAGCTTCCCTTTGTAAATAATCAACAGTTATTTTGTTAAATCCAAAAGGAAAATTTTATTAGAGACACAACATGAATACAAATAACAGGGATCATTGGACTTGTAATATGCAAAAAAATAGTGACTTACCAAAAGAAAAAAGTGACTAAATAGTAACTTTTTTTCGTTTATTATCTTGAAATGTAAGAAATAAATTTAACAAATTTTTAATAATAAAAATAATTTGTAATAAATTTAATAAAATTAAATATTCTTAACAAATGAAATGACTATGATAATTAAATCTTTTTTTTTACATTTCTTTTTGCAACAAAATTATCTAATATGACAGTCTTTCTTTAAAGACCTTTATTAAATAAGTCAACTTCTTGGGTTTTCTCTTCTTATTTTTTTCTGTCCGTCACCAACCTTCAAGTAAGACTTGAGGAACACCTGCTTCTTAATATTATTCCTTTCTAGTGCTTGTTTCAATTTTCTATGGCTTTCATCCAGTAGCTTCTCTACCACTAGTTGTTTATATGACTTCTCTTTAATTTTGTCTTCCAACTGGTTTTCCAAACCAATTTTTTTATGTTTTCCAAACTCTTCAATTTTTTGTTTCTCTTCTTCAAGCTCTTGCTTTCTTTGATTTTCTTCAACTTCTGAATGTTGTTTTTTCGATTTTTCAAGCTCTAAATAACTTTTATATGAATTATAAGCTCTACGACCCATATTTAGAAGTTCTTGTGTTATTGGAACCAATTCTATTTGATTATTATATTTTTTTAAATCACTTGGAATACACAACTTGTTATTCAGTGTTCGTAGACTCATGTTTGATTTGTCTGGAGTTAAAATTTGCCCCGAAAGGGAAAATCTCCTTTCAACTGATGCACTTCCATGTGCCAAAGATGGACACATTTTAACAACTTGAAATAATTTTTTATAGTTGAAAGTTAACCAGAATTCGTCTACTTTAGGTTTCCATCAAAATTTCTCTTCTCCTCTAATAAGACCAACTGCAGTAATTTGAATTCATCACATACTTTATCCACAGTAATGTCTATGGGAAGAGTATTACAAACGTTAATCACTATCAGGCACTTTAGTAACATTATTTGGAACCATGAAAAATATTTTAACGACACTAATTTCAAGGCAGACTTATTTATTAAATGATGAACAGCTTTCATATAAAAATGTTGTCAACGTTTTAAAAAAATTAATTGTTCCTTCTCAGGTTGCTTTCCAAGTTCTTGTTGAGTTTTTACTCCACAATTTAATGCCTTCAATGGCAAAAAGAATTCGTGACGATACAAACATCTTTAGCATTCGCAAGCACATTATCAAAATCAACAGCTGCTTTTTTTAAAAAATTTCAGTAATATAGTCTTAGTTAACTCTTTTAATTCTGAATATAATACTTGAATTAACGGTTCATCCTTTTAATTTTTTTTTGTAAATTTTGTAAAAATGTGCATACTCTATAAAATAAAGATCCACTATAGAAGTTGTATTTTTTTAAACTATAATAATATCTTTATAAGATTTAGTTTTGATTAAAGAACTTCTATACTTTGGAATAAACTTCAGAACATATTTCTTTCAGAATACTGTTTCATTTTAGTCACATTCGCACCTAAATATTCTCTCAAAGATTGACATATTTATGAGTAACGTTAAAGAGAACCTATCTTGATTCGAAGAAACACATTTTATTCTTAGAAATTATTCGCGATATAACCAACATTCCAAGACATTCCAAGTATTTCCATAATTTGATTTTTCTTTTAAATGCGACACAATTGTTTTTCGTGATGTTTATTAAAAATATGGTTAATTTCGAAGTGAATTTAGGTCATTCAACCCAAAGTGAAGTATGTCTCATTGTAAACCTATTTCATCATTCAAGCAAAAATTACACTGTAAGGTTCAAAGAATATAAGAAACGAACCACAATAAACCCAGGGGGTGGTAAACGTAATAAAGGTTTCTGACAAATGTACATTTACACGCTTCTTAAATAATACTCTTGTTCAATATGTTCACATATAAAAATATTTAAGCCAATTTTGCAATAAAGAAATAAATATCTATTAATATGATTATTTAGTTGACTTGCCATAAGAAAATGTTCGACATAATAATTTAAAATTACTGTTGTTACAAGCATACATTGTAACCTAACTACAAACCGTTGTTAGGAAATAATTAATATCTCTTAATTGATAAAAAAGCATTTAAAATATTCCAATAGAATGATCGAGTAAGTTTTTTTTTAAATGCGAGAAAAATGTTAGATGGAACTTCTAAAATATTAGTAATATCAATTTCTTTTTGTTTACAATTTTGCAAAATATATTTTTATAACATAAAGTAGTGGAAAATCGCTAACTAGTGACCTCACTAATCCCTGAAATAAAAGTACATAGCAGCTGTACCTGCTACGTTCCCAAACGCCTGTACTACACTTTTACTGCATAAGTCGACAAATTATCATTAATAAAATACAAAAACCGCAAAGTATACAAAATACAATAAAATTCGAAAGCGCCGAGCTCATCAAAACCCTTCCACCCCCGAAAGCTCCATTTCCCCAGTTCATAAAGCGCCGAAAATACTCTCGTTCTGCTCGTTTTACGCGCACAAAAAACTAATCAAAGAGCGCATCTGAATAACTCCCCGATGATCATCATCACATCCACCTAAACTTTGCTCTTCCGTCGCGCGCGCCCCAAACGAGTTTACGAAAATCCGTTTTTCAGCAGAAAAAAAAAACAGAAACGCGTAATTGAATTATTTCCGAGCGCATCCCGACTTCAAAGCAAAATTATGATGCTATCTTGTCGTGCAGTTTTCCTGCAACGACTGAAGCCAGCACCGAGGGGGGGGGGCATAATTTCGTGTGTAGCTCTTGGGTCTTTCAAGGTAATGCAGGCGTATATCTCTTGCTCCCCGGCCCTCGTTAAAGTCCGGGAACTGCTAAGTAATGCACAATTCTTCCGCTCAGGAGGCACCAATTTTGCCCCTTAAAATAAAAAATGTTTAAGTAACCAAAGAGGTATTCTAACTAATAAGGTTTGAAACTTAAGTATTGTATAAAGAAAGAACAAAAAAAAGAGTTGCACGTTTTTCATACGATCGTAACTTGATAAATTTTATTTATATTATGGTCTGCGGCGATAACGACGGTAAACTCAGTCGGAAAAAAAATTAGTCTATAATTTTTGTTAATTCTTTGCCAATTTTGTGTTTACATAGATGTACCTGTTATTATGAATCCCGTAACAGGCTGCAAACACATTTTCAATTATGCAAAGAGTAATCTTTATCCCCATTTTTATACGCTCATAATTTCACAAATATTATTTATATTATTGTCTGCGGCGATAACGGCGGTAAAATCAGTCAATGCGATTGCTGCATTATTTACTGTTTTTTTTTTGGAATTTTTTGTGAATAGATGTTTCAAACAATTTTCCCTACGATGCTATTCGAAACTAATATATATTGTACAATTGTTACCTAAACGGTCTTATGCAGCTACGGCGGCTGCTTGACTGAGCACGGACGTTGTAGCTGGCCATGTTTTACTGTTGCCACGGGCAAATAAAATAAATAGAAAAGTCATTCTTTTTTACAAAGAATGATCAGACGTGTTTTACATTTTATTCCGTATTTTATTTATGTTTACATGTGAGTTTATTATTTAATGTTTCAATGAGTTTGTAACACAATTTAGTAGGCTCGAAAATGTTTCATATCCTTACGCGTGCAAACATGGATATTTTGCATTATCAAGTGTGTATTTTTATAAATTTTTAGAGTTTTATATCCTTACGTGTGCGAATATGGTTATATCCTAACAATTTGCACTATATCAAGTGTGCATTTTAATACAAATTATTCTATCCATGCCGTCAATCAATAAGGTACAGATTTGACAGCACATCTGTGAGTAAAAGGACGAACTATTTGACTAAAATCTTATGGGAAAACAACTTTTCCCCGAAAATGCAAAATTTAGACATTTATCCAATTTGGTTTACGGAAACTATTTCTTAGGTGCTAAAAGAACATTTTTATGTAATTTGTTGACGATGTTGTGTTCAGAAAGCAATAAAAAACGCGATCAAATAATGCTATATTTCGTACCACAACTTTTAGATTTTTTTTCAAAGATATTCACCATGTTATCATAAAAAAACATGTCATATTAAACTACTATATGTTTAGTATAAGTACCCCGAAGGATTTTGTACAATATAACTTACTTCTTGAGCTGAACTGAGTTTACTGGCACACTACATTTAAAAAAAAATATTGTTGCCAATTTTTTTCTTCTTAAGTTATCAACTTTCTCGCAATAAAAAAAATATTTTCTTACAAAGCAATATATTCTCTATAAGTGCTGTAAAGTGCATTGCAAAATATTTCGTAACTCTAAAGATTTCAGTAAAAAACCCTCACTACTACATTTTTGCGAGAATTGCACTTTCGGAGGTTAATTTTTGAAAACTAGGCACTTCTTCACCAACGCAAATATATCATTAGATGCGGTAACATTATGTTTACAACTGTTGCTTCGCAAATTATATATTGATAAGTAGGGGAGACCGGGGCTAGTTGTCACAAAATTTACGTTTGCTTTTTTTTTCTCGTTTAACTTTGACATTTTGGGATATCTTTTTTTTAAATATATACTTACATGTGTCGTGATTTAGATTATGAACAGTTGATTTTCTTATATCTAGTGACGTATGTGCAAGCAAATATTTTCTGCCTGCATGTAAAGTGTGACAACATGCCCCGAGGCGGGGCATGTTGTCACAATATATGGGGTAAGTTCTCACAGGCCAAAAAAAAAATGGTAGTGAGTAGAATTTATATTCTATTCAATTGTGAAAACAGAAATGTATTAAAAACTAAACAAAACAAATAAACTGACACAAACAAATGAAAGAGGCGGATTTCTGATCCTAACTTCTCGTGCAGCCCTGATTAAAATATCCGTAGGTGGAGTAGACCGATTTGTTTTTCTTTTGTACGTTCTAACCATCTGAAATGGTACAGAAATATCTTTGATATTGTTTATTACACACTGGGGCAAGTTACCACTGTGACCACTTACCCCAAAAACATTGTGACAACTAGCCCCAAGCCAACTTTTGAGATGAAAACCAAATTATTTATTTTAACCTTACAAACTCACGTTATAATTTTTACATTAATTTGTAGCTAAAAGATGAGGCTTTCATAAAATAAAATTGATACTTAGTTTGAATCACGTTTCTATGGTCCAGACGACTCTAAAAGACAGCGATAAAATTTACTTACACTTCTGTCAAACACAAAATCAAGAATAATTTAGGCGCTATATAGGTTACCACAGTCAAACTTTGTAGGGTAATTAAGATACCTATAATGGTTATCTAGACTGGCCCGACGCACAGTCAAAGTGTTTATCTTGGCTGTTATGGCGACTGTGACAACTTGCCCCTGTGACAACTAGGCCCGGTCTCCCCTACTTTCTAAGCTTAACTGAGTTTCTTAAAACTCTGTATTTTTTGAGTTTGGGTTTCCCAGCCTTAAAGTTGATATTCCGGGTAAACAAGCAGTTGCACGGCGAAAATTTGAGTGTCTTGGCCCGCGGCCATTATTGCGTAACCGCTGCATTTTCCCGGCGATGATACAACTGATATTTTTATTCTCTCGCCGGTTGTGTGCGTTAGATCATAAAAGACGTCGTTTGGCTAACGATCAGGACACAACCCGAGCGCTGTTTACCATCTGTTCCTTTCGGCAAATACACAATTATGGTTTTATGTCCGAAAGTTATTCGGTTTTTAGACGTTTTTCAAATTCATGCCGACTTTAGTGGCCGCGTTTACAGTGCCGTTAAGCGAAAATTTAATAATTCTTGAAATTAATGATCGTGCCTCGTAAAATTTGGCAATTAACTGAAAGGATTCGAATGAAAATTGAGGCTATTAATTGTTTAAAGAATTCGAGGCTGTTCATAAGTGACTCTGAGTAATAAATAACTAGACAAATGTTTCAAGCAGTTCTGAATTTATTGCAACATTTAAATAAATGAATGATGTGACTCACTGCGACGTACAGTAATAGTGCAATGTAATTTTAGATAACTAAGGTTAGTGTTTTGTTGTAAAAATATCTACAAGGTTGGAAAGATCATTTTCACTGTAAAAAATTGGCAACAAATGATCAATTTTAATCTTGCAAAATCGTTTACTATGCGTCTCATTTTTATTTATTTTAAACTGCATTTAAAATTGTGTGTAAAAGGTAATTATGGTTTTCCAGCAGGGATACTTTAACAGCAATAATACCCGAAATACTTTTAAAGCCAGGTTTCGTGTTCAAACAGTATATTTGAAATAATTTGTAGTAAAAAGTTTTTTTTTAAAAACAAGCTTTTATTAAGACGTAGTAAAAATTTAAAACTAATTTTGATATTGACCTAAATGATTAAAAATAAAGACACATTTCAATAAAAGCTTGTTTTATATATAAATTCAACTCTAAGGTCATATTAGTTTTAAAAATCGCTCGTGAAGACCCCTTTAAATAAATGAATGAGAATAAGCTTAAATTATAATTTCTTTCCAAAAAAATTGTTTGGCTTTTTTATCCCACATTAATTTTAAAAAAAAACCTGTAGATAATAACTTATAATAAGTTAAAACTGCAATTTTCTATACAAAACACTACCCTTTAAGGCGTTATGTCAAAAAAATGTGAAATTGAATTTAAAAATCAAGCTTAAATTGTAATTTTTAAATTAATTAAGTTGTAGGGTTAACGACTTATAATGTTATTGTTAATGGGATCTAATTTTTAGCTTCTTAGTAAGAAATAGATTTTAGGTCAACTTAATTTTTTTTTTAGGTAGATAGCACCATTATACGTTAGATGGAAAGCTAATTTCCAAAATATCAATTTGGCGCTTGGTCAGGTCGTGCATAATGCGGTCCAATTTTCTGTAAAAAAAACTGTGCCTTAAGGGGTTAATCTTTTACTCATTGTGTTTTAATTTATTAATAAATATTAGTCCTTTCGAATACGAAATTCAACATCTGTTCCGAGTTCTGAACAGAATTTTCTAGAATAAGTAATAAAATTTTATGACGTTTGACAATACAACCTTTCTTCAGACAGGTTATTTGGCCTAAAATTTTAACTACAGTCAGCTGCATTCCATTATCTGTTTGTTCGCATATTGTAACAAATTGACAAAAAATACAGTAACCGCAAAATTATTAAAAGAAAGCCTACATTTCAAAATAAAGATTCTGATTATGGTGATATGGAGATAGATGATATTCCGGATATGTCATTAATAGAATTTGAAACGGCTAAAAATCAATTTTTAAAGACGATTTACGATATAAATATAAATTACGTTGAAAAAAATACCCGGAATCAACATACTAACCCGTTTTGGCATAAATTAAGGCATTGCAGAGTAACAGGCAGTAATAACAAAACTTCTTTAAATAAATAAGTAAATAAAATTGTCAAATTTAACAAATTCTTCTTTCATATTATTATTTTACTTTAAATTGTATCGTTCGAAATTTATTGAAGATACAAATTTTTCGCATCTGTTGAACAGGTATATTGGAATGCAACCCAACGAAAGCCGTTTTCATTGTTACACATATACTTATTATTTAACTGCACTTTACCGTAATTATAGTGAGATCTGGATTATAAAAAAGTCTGAGGTGTTGCCTGTATTTAGGCGAACGCTAAATCAATAAAAGCAAATTGCATTTGTCAACAATCTTTAGGGTGGAGCGGCCTTAAAAATTTCAGCCACGCTCGGAACATGTTTAGGATTGATTCTGCATTTGATGTTATTGGTGGCCACTCACAGGTAGGTACGAGGGAAAATGGAAAACGGTAAAACAATTTGCGAATCCCAATAAACTGCAAAATACCGTAAAACCAATGTTGTTTTATCGGTCGTCCCGGATGTTTGCACCAAACGAATTCGCCCCATGACGTAATTTCCCAAATAAAATAATATTTTCATAATCGCCCCGAAAATGCCCAAAAATGTAAATTTTTTCCGGTCGCTTGAGCCGATTTATTGATTTCCGGAGATTTGAGGTGTAACGCATCCGCCGTTTCAAGCGAACCTCATTATTTGAAGATCACCTTCGCAGCAATAAAATTTGTTTAAAATTCCGACGTACAAGCAACGCTTCCGTTCGCACGCCTTGCAAATTTCAATAATAACCGGTGACGGCACGGATTTTTTTAGAACTTTGTTGCGAATTCCACTTGAAAGATGCAGCCAGTTTTAAAGGAGGGCGCACGTGACGTGCACTTTAACGACCTTCCGGTGACTTAAACCTCATCTCTGCAAAATTCAGAAGTTAGCAGTTTAAATTAGATAAACTGCCTTTATGTGCAGGGCGTTCTTCTTTTCGAACTGTTGAGCGTTCGGGGATTCAATTTTGTTTGTTTCTATGTTGTAAAAAATTAAATAGTGTCAATCTCAATTTTCATTAATTTACTAATCCTACCGACTGCGCCAAATTGCGTTGTGTTCAAATAGTGCGCACATTTTAATGAAAATATTAAAAGAGAGCTTAGTTATTTTCAGTGTTTGAGAATAAATAGTTCGGGAATTGAATTTTGTTTGTTTCTATATTGTAAAAAAATTAAATAGTGCCAATCTCACTTTTCATTGATTCACTAATCCTACCGACTGCGCCAAATTGTGTTATGTGTTTTAGTGTGCACATTTTAATGAAAATTTTAAACGAGTTCTTAGTTATTTTCAGTGTTTGAGAATAAATAGTTCGGGAATTGAATTTTGTTTGTTTCTATATTGTAAAATAATTAAATAGTGGCAATCTCAATTTTCATTAATACACTGATCCTACCGACTGCGCCAAATTGTGTTGTGTTCAAGTAGTGTGCACATTTTAATGACAATTTTAAATGAGTTCTTAGTTATTTTCAGTGTTTGAGAATAAATAGTTCGGGGATTGAATTTTGTTTGTTTCTATATTGTAAAAAAATTAAATAGTGCCAATCTCACTTTTCATTGATTCACTAATCCTACCGACTGCGCCAAATTGTGTTGTGTTCAAGTAGTGTGCACATTTTAATGACAATTTTAAATGAGTTCTTAGTTATTTTCAGTGTTTGAGAATAAATAGTTCGGGGATTGAATTTTGTTTGTTTCTATATTGTAAAAAAATTAAATAGTGCCAATCTCACTTTTCATTGATTCACTAATCCTACCGACTGCGCCAAATTGTGTTATGTGTTTTAGTGTGCACATTTTAATGAAAATTTTAAACGAGTTCTTAGTTATTTTCAGTGTTTGAGAATAAATAGTTCGGGAATTGAATTTTGTTTGTTTCTATATTGTAAAATAATTAAATAGTGTCAATCTCAATTTTCATTAATTTACTAATCCTACCGACTGCGCCAAATTGCGTTGTGTTCAAATAGTGCGCACATTTTAATGAAAATATTAAAAGAGAGCTTAGTTATTTTCAGTGTTTGAGAATAAATAGTTCGGGGATTGAATTTTGTTTGTTTCTATATTGTAAAAAAATTAAATAGTGCCAATCTCACTTTTCATTGATTCACTAATCCTACCGACTGCGCCAAATTGTGTTGTGTTCAAGTAGTGTGCACATTTTAATGACAATTTTAAATGAGTTCTTAGTTATTTTCAGTGTTTGAGAATAAATAGTTCGGGGATTGAATTTTGTTTGTTTCTATATTGTAAAAAAATTAAATAGTGCCAATCTCACTTTTCATTGATTCACTAATCCTACCGACTGCGCCAAATTGTGTTGTGTTCAAGTAGTGTGCACATTTTAATGACAATTTTAAATGAGTTCTTAGTTATTTTCAGTGTTTGAGAATAAATAGTTCGGGGATTGAATTTTGTTTGTTTCTATATTGTAAAAAAATTAAATAGTGCCAATCTCACTTTTCATTGATTCACTAATCCTACCGACTGCGCCAAATTGTGTTGTGTTCAAGTAGTGTGCACATTTTAATGACAATTTTAAATGAGTTCTTAGTTATTTTCAGTGTTTGAGAATAAATAGTTCGGGGATTGAATTTTGTTTGTTTCTATATTGTAAAAAAATTAAATAGTGCCAATCTCACTTTTCATTGATTCACTAATCCTACCGACTGCGCCAAATTGTGTTGTGTTCAAGTAGTGTGCACATTTTAATGACAATTTTAAATGAGTTCTTAGTTATTTTCAGTGTTTGAGAATAAATAGTTCGGGGATTGAATTTTGTTTGTTTCTATATTGTAAAAAAATTAAATAGTGCCAATCTCACTTTTCATTGATTCACTAATCCTACCGACTGCGCCAAATTGTGTTGTGTTCAAGTAGTGTGCACATTTTAATGACAATTTTAAATGAGTTCTTAGTTATTTTCAGTGTTTGAGAATAAATAGTTCGGGGATTGAATTTTGTTTGTTTCTATATTGTAAAAAAATTAAATAGTGCCAATCTCACTTTTCATTGATTCACTAATCCTACCGACTGCGCCAAATTGTGTTATGTGTTTTAGTGTGCACATTTTAATGAAAATTTTAAACGAGTTCTTAGTTATTTTCAGTGTTTGAGAATAAATAGTTCGGGAATTGAATTTTGTTTGTTTCTATATTGTAAAATAATTAAATAGTGGCAATCTCAATTTTCATTAATACACTGATCCTACCGACTGCGCCAAATTGTGTTGTGTTCAAGTAGTGTGCACATTTTAATGAAAATTTTAAACGAGTTTTTAGTTATTTTCAGTGTTTGAGAATAAATAGCCATACCGTTTTCGTAATGGCTAGGAAATTGCAGGAAAAAAAGAAAGCAACTTTCATTTACCCTCATAATTACTCCAAGAAAAAAAACTGTCAGCGCTGTAACGCGTTTCCAATAACGTTTGCAAGCTCCAGTCGTAAAGCGCCCGTACAGTACCAACAAAAAGTGTTTTGTTAACTAAACTGTTCGTAAAGAGCACTATTTTCAGTCTCATCAAATTTTAATTATGCTCGAAGGTTCAAGTTTAAAAAAACAAATAAAAATAAACGCCGACAGACGAGGTAATTAATTTTCTCTTAGTTTTTCCCATTAACCCAGACATTCCTGATGTACTAAAAATAGTATGGACCTTGCAAATCGCTGCAAATTTGCAACGTGTCATAAACATGCGTTTAAAAAAGGCCAGATTATTCAGAAGGTATCTACGGACTAGTGAATACAGTTTCTGTGTACCTCCATCAAATTGTGTCTGAATACTTTTCAAACAAAAAAGTGTATTTTAAGAAAATGGCTGAATTCGGTGTGCGATTTGTTAGGTAAGCTAATTACATAGTTTTAAACTAATTTGCGAGTTCCCACTAATATAAATATGTAAACAGAAATAATGTAGTTTGTGCAATTTATTGTCAAATTTTACATTTTTTTTGGAAATCACCTTTCGGGGGTCACTTTTTTTTAGATGTACTAAATATAGTACATTAGGAATATACGTGATGTTTTTTGTGTTAGGGGATTTACTCTCAATGACGCTTTGAGCATGTTAGACGAAGATGACGAGATGTTAGACAACGTAAAAGAATTAACAGTATTTCCCCCAATAAACTCTTGTGGTTATGTTACTGATGAGGACTCTGGTGACGATGACTGTGTCGTAATTGACAATTTACCTGGTTCGCAACTTAGTGCTCCTGCGGAAATAAAACTAGTTTGTCAAACAAAAGATGATTTTTCGTCAGACGATGATCAGCCTTTGTCGCATTTTGTCAAATCCAATATTGTTGAGAAATCGAAAAAAAAACAAAAAAAAGTTTACCACTGGGTAAAACAAGATGTGACGATTTCAGATCAAGCAAGTTTCTTGGAGCCTGAAGGTGCACTCAATTCGGGTCTCCGAAGTCCAGTGGAATATTTTTATGATATTTTTGATGACGCTATAATAGATACCATTGTTTGTGAAACTAATCGATACGCTCAGCAAAGAAATCGAATGAAAACTGTGAATAACAATGAAATTAGGGCTTTTATAGGCGTACTTATTTTGAGCGGTTATGTCCCTGTGCCCAGGAGAAAAATGTTATGGGAACGAGATCGAGACGTTCACAATGAATTAGTAGCAGAGTCAATTACTAGGGACAAATTTGATTTTATAATGTCCAATATTCATCTTCAAGACAACAACGATTTAAATCCTGCTGATAAGTTTGCAAAAGTAAGGCCATTATTTCAGCATCTAAATAGAAAATTCATGGAATACGGCCGATTAGAACAAATGCACTATGTAGATGAGGCAATGGTGCCGTACTATGGAAGGCATGGGACCAAACAGTTCATGAAAGCTAAACCAATTAGATATGGCTACAAGTTATGGGTGGGAACTAGCCGACTTGGCTATGTATACTGGTTTGAACCTTATCAAGGCATATCTACGAACATTAGCACTACCTATGCTGCTTATGGTGTTGGGGCTGGTGTAGTTATGGAATATGCAGAAACGCTGCGCAAAAAGTGGCCTACAGAAAAATTTCATTTATTTTTTGATAATTTTTTTACGTCAATTTCCTTGGTTGAACTGCTAACTGATAAAGGTTTTTATGCAACGGGAACAGTAAGGGAAAATCGTTTACCTGGGAACCCATTGGTTGATAGTAAGCAGTTCAAAAAGGAAAAACGTGGATCATATGATTTCAAAAAAATATTTGACCAAAACATTGTAGCTGTCAAGTGGAACGATAATAGTTTGGTATCATTGTGTTCAAACTATGCTGGAGTCGAACCTATTCATATTGTGAAACGGTATTCACGAAAGGAAAAGTGCCATGTGCAGGTTTGTGCTCCAAAGGATGAAATCAACTTTCTGTAAATAAATAATATTGTTTATTACAGGTTGAACAACCACACATTGTTCATTTATACAATGCTAATATGGGTGGAGTGGACCGCTCTGATCAAAATATAGAATTATATCGTGTGGCAATCCGTGGTAAAAAGTGGTATTTCCCATTAATTACTCATTGCATTGATCTAGCGATACAAAACGGGTGGCAGTTGTATCGTAATCATGGTGGTGACATGGATCAACTTACTTTTCGGAGAAGAATTGCTACCGCGATACTTTCGCAGAACAAAAAACCCTTTTCATATCAAAGAGGTCGTCCTTCTGCAACACAGAATGTCGACATTAGATATGATCGTCTTGATCATTACGTGTCTCGACAAGAAAAGCAGACCAGATGTGGTAACTGCCATCAACGAGCAACAACTAGATGCGTAAAATGCAACATTGCAATCCATGTTCAATGTTTCGTAGATTACCACACAAGAAAATAATTTTGTTAATATATTCTCTTATGTTCCTGATGTACTACCTGTAGTACGGCATTTTTTTGTACTTTGCTCGCAATTTTTGTTTGTTTTTTTTGTTTAGATATTTTTTTCGACACATTCTAGTATACATTCAATAAAAAAAACTTACATTGGTTACACGCATTTGTTTTAGGAATAACTGGGTTAATTGTTATTTTACTACTTGTCACTAAAAACTTGCGCGAAGAATTTATCACTATTTAGTACTTTGGAGACTAATTAGAATTTAACACCACTTGTCACTACAACTAATTTAACAAAACAACGAAAATGGTTATTAAGAAAGCGAGGAAAAAGCACCTCCTCATAAATACACCGAAAAAAAAAAAACTAAATGAAATTAGGAGGATGTTTCATAATCGAATTTCTGGCCCAGTGAGTTTCATTTTAGCAAAATGTAGCAAGAAAAATTCGAAATTGAATTTCATTGTGTATATGGTGAACTGGCTATTATTCCTTCGGCTGGATCACAATGCTGCTGTGATGTATGCTATAAATGCATCCCATGGTGCCATACGGATGCAGTGAGTGCATCAAACGCATTTAAGGTGGGGGACGCTCAATGTTAATTCTCCATAAGAAGAATTCGATAATTATCTGACACATTTCTTGAGACAATGGTTTGAAACTTTTCGTTCAGATCAGTTAAACTATATTTTAGTAGAAGAGGGTATTAAGAACAAAGACATATGTATGGAAACATCATTAAAAAAAATAAATAGTGACTGCGAAATTATAGTCATTATGTTCTAATTTATTTTAGACCTGAGATTGTGTTTTCTGCAATCTAAGTCATTTGTTCTAGTAGATAATCATTATTGAATGAAAGTGGTAAAAAAAATTTAAAAAAAAATGCTGTAATTAATGAGAAAAATACAATAAGTCAAAAATCCATAAGCCGCTCAAGTTTTGTCGGTAATTTTATGATGATTCCGATAATTTTGCTATAACCGTAGTTAAGCCACCATCGAATAGAGGACCCACGCAAAAATTTTTCAAGGTTCAATGAAATTAGATGCAACCATTTCCACCACGGGAGAAACTATTTCTTATCTGCCGTCGCGATAAGGCACGACACGAATTATATCACGGGCCAGTATTCTGTAAAGTTTTATTTATTGCAATAAAACTGCAACAATTGCTGTTTGTTATTGTTATTATATGTATAATGAAATACCAAATTAAGAATAAAATTTAAATAAACAAAACATTTCCGTGGTTAAAAATTCTTTTGTTTTACTGAACCAAGCTTTCTTTGGCATAAAACAATTTATACAAAACCGCCGGCGATATTTCATCTTTAGTTAATTGAACACATTCAATTTGCTTGTGATGTTTATTATTTGATAATAAAACAGCATGGCATAATTAAACCCACATATTTTCTGCATCGTTGCCCGCTATCGGTGTTTCTAGGAAGAAAATGTTTATGAAACAAATAATATTCGACTGCACGTTCGATGCCGATGATTTTGATAAATTGGCTAAAGTGTTTTATGCTTTGGTGGGTACAGACCATTATCAAAGTCACTTTCCACTGTTATTAGTATTTTGTAATTGTTTTTGTTAATTGAGGGTGTGCGTGTTTAAAATACTTTCTTGAAGTTAGTGAATTTTTTTGTTTGTAAGTGTAAGTGATTTATCGGCTTGGTGAGACTGTTGCAATGGGAAAATCATCAGAAAAATCATATTCGCAGCGTCGCAAAAACACTAAACGCGCCAAATCTATGAAAAAAAATTGGGCAGACAGAAAAAGGTAAGTAATATTGCAACAGATTTTACACTAGGTAACCTATTCAATTGAGGATTGTTTATAAATAATGTAATGTACATTTAAAGCGACTTAAAATCACACTCAAGCATTGAAGGGCAAACAAATGTGGATACTAGTTCTGGCCCATCACCTATAAGTTTACAATTGTCGCCGAGCAAAAGCAATCATGCTCCCGAGGTTCTGGCCACGTACGTTTATGCCGTAAAAAACTTCAAACGACTTTATGACAATTCATTTAATTTCTAGCACCTCTGGCATTACTGAACCACAACCCACAACCCCTTTGCAAGATCCTTGGGATCCTAAAAATGAATATAACAGGTTTTTACATCATATGTATGTAATTATTTACTGACATATTTATTAATTTTAGCATTATGCAACATGAACTCTCTATAGAGACAGTTCCAGATGTTGCTATCAGTAGTAATAGAGTTATAGACATACATTATTTCTACAAATCCTTGGGTTCTGTGTTTCATAGCCATAGGAATAAATGCACATCTGGAACATTAAACATTCAGAAAGAGGTACGAATAGGATTAACCAGTACATTCACTTTGAAGTGCGATATGTGTAATCGTACATACGAACAGAAAACACATGCTCCAGAAAATAGTATGAACATATCTGCAGTTTGGGGTACGCTATCAACTGGGAGTTCGTACAAGCATTTTGAAGAAATGCTAAGAATATACCTAGTCTTTCTAACACGTTATTCTATAAAACTGAAGAAAAATTAAGTTTGGTAATACGTGACATATCATACGTAAACGATAACATTTAGTTACATGTTTTTAATGTAGTTATGGATGGAATCGTCTATAAACGACATGAGACGTGCTGGTGTAGAAGAGAAAGATATTGCTGTACAACTAGGACACGTTGATGAAGATGGAATTCCCTGGATAACAGTGTATTTAGATGGAGGTTGGAGCAAACGCAGCTACGGCCATAACTACGATGCAGCTTCTGGAGTGGTAAAGTTATCTGCTTATAGTAAATAAAAACTTTTTCATTGGAACCTTGGTTTTCATAACATTTTAGGCAGTTATAATCGGGAAGGCTACTGGTAAAGTACTTTACATGGCGGTTCGGAATAAATTCTGCATCATTTGCACTAAAGCAGCAAATAAAAGTATTGATGTGCGGAAACACACATGTTTTAAAAATTGGTCTGGATCATCATCAGCAATGGAGGCAGATATTATAGTGGAAGGATTTTCTACGAGCATAGAAATGCACGGGGTGCGATATAAAAAATTCATTGCTGATGGAGATTCCAGTGTTTTCGCCAAAATTCAAGAGAAAGTGTCGTATGGAAAACAAGTAAAGAGTCGAAAATCTAAACTTGGGTATATCTAAACAGAATTGTTTTGTTATAGGTATTAAAGGTTGAATGCACAAACCATGTTATAAAAAATTATGGTAAAAAACTTTATTCATTTAAAAGTGACAGAACAGGTTTGTCTCTTGCTGCTCGTAAATTGTTGACCCAAAAGAAAATTGTGGAATTGCAAAGAATAGCACAAAAAGCGATTTATGATAACGCCCATGGGGACATTGGAACACTAATAGAAGATTTAGTGAATGTGCCTCATCAAGGTTTATTACTGATCATTTGTTCTGTATATCATTTTCTATAAATGGCATTTTAGGACCATCTTGGCATTCACTGCCGTGGAAAAAAATTACAAACAGAAGTCCTGGGACGTATTTTAAAAAATTTATTGCGAGGGAAGATGCCAACAGATGCAGAAGGAAAATAATTTTCAGACGCCGACCGTCCAAATCAGTTTCAAAGCCGGTAACTTCAAAATCCACAACAGATTATGGTCCATTGGCGTTGCAACCTCAACTTTCTCAGGAGCAAATAGATGCAGAGTGTGAGCGAATTTTAGAATCCATGCAGGTAAAATAGTATTTTATGTAAATAGTCATATTGAAGGTCATATCTTAGATAACACGAGAAGAAAGAGACCACATTGCTAAGAATACAATTGGACAGTTTGATAATGAAGGCACCGTCTAACAGCATCGAAATTTGGTGCAGTTATTAAACGACGTGATGTCACGTCATGTCACGGATTGTTGAAAACTATTTTTTCAACTAAACAAATTTCAACTCCAGCTATAGAATATGGGAAAATTAAAGAGTCCGTCGCACTTTCCTTGCTAGAAGACAAATTAAATGTCACTGTTCATCCTAGTGGGTTATTTATAGATTTGGTTCATCCGTTTCTAGGCGCTTCCCCAGATGGTATGTTATTTGTTTTATACGTATAAAATATATTTTGTTTATTTGTTATTTAGGTTTAATCGGTGATTCTACGCTAGTTGAAGTAAAGTGTTTATTCAAAATTGCCAATTTGGGTATCTCGCTGAACGAAGCTATTAGGCAAGATAAGATCTTATGCCTTGAAATTAATGATGGGTGTATTCAATTGAAACGAAATCACGATTATTACTTTCAGGTGTGTAACGTTAAAATGATTCTAACTCGACTCTAATCGCACAATAAAATAATTTATTTCAATTTAGATCCAGGGGCAATTACATATAACCGGCAGGACAATGTGCTATTTCGTAGTGTACATTAACGATGAACACGACCTATTTGTGGAAGAAATAGCAAGAGATGACAATTTTTGGTATGACGTTATGTTGGAGAAGCTCGTTAGGTTCTACACACAGTGTATGTTACCAGAAATTGTCACAGGAAATTTGAAGAAAGGTTTAAGATGCATTGATCCCCCATATATCTTGGAGGCACAAAAGCGAAGCAAGGAAAAAAAATCCACTATGATCAGGAGTAACATTTAAACATTCCATTTATTTTAGCACATTCGGTTAAATCTATGGAAAACATTGGAATTAATATGTTTTTAGACATGTCTACACTTTGCAAAGTTTTGTGATCGTGATTAGGTGGACAATTTTTTGTTTTATGACGCGAAATTGGAATCTGAAATAAACGACGACAAAATGTATCCTATTACTATGTTATCCCTTGAAATAATTGTAGATGATAACAGTAACGAAAATGAAGAAGTAGAAGTAGAAGAAGACAGAGGCAAAGAAGTAGAAGAAAGCGGCTCATAATGTAAGAAAACGCGCCTTGCATTCTACCTCACAGGTGGTGCAGAAACGAATCCATCGTAGCGCCCAAGTTTTCTCAGTCTCATATCTCGAAAACTATTGGTTCCATGTAAATTTTATATAGAACCTTTTTTGTGTAGATTTTGATAATAAACAAATTTTGTTATTATCAAACTTCACGTAAAACCAATATTTCACGAGATATTTGAGAGAAACTGATTTTCGCGATTTTCAACCTACGATAATTTTTTTAGCGGACACGATTTTGCAACAGACAAAGAAAATCCCGAAGGAAAATCTTCACTTGAAATTTTTTAGAAGATTGTTTTTTTTGTATAAAATGATTGGACCCAACCGGATTTTAGTTACCAAAAATAAAACAGTTTACGCATAATTATCTGATTTTCTTAATTTTTGTTAATTTTCCTATTATTAAATTTTTTAAATTGTTTATGTTAATTTAGAGTGTATGATTAAATTCTTCTAAAGTTTTGATGAGTACATATTATTTTTTACCAACCAACATTGACGCTTGTCAGCAATCTCTGATACTGTTTATATAAATGAGCTGTAACTGATAAGAAAAAGTAAACATATTGTAAGTAAGCATCCCGCGCTTCCGGAAAAATACAAATTGAACGACTTCGTAATGAAACATTTTTTACTCGTGTAGATTTAAAGTATTAATATTTTTTAACTTTTTATCTTTATGTAGTACCTATAATAGTACATTATACATCGCGGGAGAGAAATGCAAGATTTTTCCTGAGGTGTAATTTGTAGCCAGAGGGCGAAGCCCGAGGGCTACATAGCACCGCGGGAAAAATAGCATTCTCTCCTTAGGTGTATATACTATTTTTTCCACGACCAAAGTAAGATTAAAACCAAAAAATAAATTTGAAACCTAATTTATTGACACCTTAACTGACATTTATTAATTTGAAAACTAGTAGTCTTTGGTGAAATTTAAACAATCCTTGACAATGTGTTTTAATTTGTAGGTCATAATAAAAACTCCCCAGGGAGAATTTTGAAACATTATATATCTAGGGAATAATTTGTTACTTTTGTTACGATATTGGTGTCATAGAAATGGACGTCTACTCCCGGTCGTGGAAAAAATAATGTTACATGCAATTTTACGTTGCCACGCATGAATAATATTTACATTTTTCCGTGGTGGAATTGTGTTGTCCTGTACGGTATCAGCAGATTCCTACATGCCGGTAGCTACTTCACACGTCTTTGGTTGCCTAAACATTTTTTATTTTAAGGGGCAAAATTGGTGCCCTCTGAGCGGAAGAATTGTGCGAATACTTGGAAATTTCCCCCCCTTAACAAATTTAGGTCACCTCTGAAGCTGCACTTTGGATCATAAATTTAGTTTCTTTCCCAGATGTAATTTGCACTTAGCATCGTCATAAAGTGTTCATCCTAAATCGATAGTGTTAAGTCAATAAGAAGAATCAACTGGGAAAAACAAGCTTTTCATTTTTGACAGTCTTGACAGAACCCTTCCGTGAACCATTAACCTTTTCTGAATCGCTGATTCCGCTTGACATCATCAAACGGCTCATTTTTCATGTTAAATCGATCACTTGTCACAACTGAAATAATTTCAGTTCGCCCTTGCGAATTTACAAAAATTAAAACGCTTCGGAGGGATGGAAATCCGTCATGTAAAACGAGTCATTGTTTTAAAAAATATTCATAAGTGAGAAAGAGAATTATTTAAATGGACATGTCTTGTTTTGCATAAATTTTTTAGAATAAAAAAATGGAACGATGATTTTAAAAATTGACGAGTTGGTTACTTAAATATGCAAGTTTGTTCGTTATTATTTCATACTTTTTTTTAATATGTAGGGCAGTTTTTAATAAAACATTTTTATGAAAATTTAATTGTAAATGATCTGAGTCGTAAAAACTGTTCGACTTAATAAAAATGAACTTGTGTTTTTGTGATCGCGTAAAAGGCACAGTTCTACCGATTCCCCAAAATCCCTCAAACGGTCCATTGACGATTCTTTTTCTTTTAGGTAAGCTTAAAATTTCTTTCATCGGAAAGCTGTATCCCGAAAACCGCCGTTTTCTTATAAGGCCCGACCTCAAACCAGCTTCGTTTGGCAGAAATCGGAAAATAAACAAGATTCCGATTGTAATATCACAACTCCTATGTCACAAAATTCTCACTGAAAAAAATTAAAAGTAATCCGGATATTGTCGGTTTTAATTTCAGTGATTATTTTATTCATCCGTCGATATCATCTTCCAATTAAAAATGTGAATGAATTAGTAACTCTTTGGTGCACTTCTGTTTTTGTAAATTAGTTTTGCTTCAAAGGCCACAATAATTAAATTTAATAAAAATTATGGATATGTTAAAAGGTTGTAAATATAAGTAAACTTACTTTTTTGTATCCATTGTTTCCACATATTTATTATTAATAATTTAACTTAAATTTAAGTTTAAGTCAAGTCATGTTTTGTTATAACATTGTATCATTTTAATATAACACTTTGTCACATATTATTAAATACATTTTATGCAAATACAATTATTTAAAAACACAGATACTAAACACTTTAAAAACTTTAAAAGTTTTGTCACACATTATTAACAACAATTATTTAAAAGAACGCATCGATAAAAAATATCAAGAAAATAACCAGGAAATAATAATAAATAATAGTGAACAAAATAGTAAATGGGTAAAATTCAATTATTATGGACATGAAACGGATAAATTAACAAAAATTTTCAAAAAGTACAATTTAAAAATAGGATTAACAACTAACAATAAATTAGATAAATTTTTCAAGCCAAATATCGAAATTGATGATAAATATAAGTTGAATGGGATATACTCGATCAAGTGTAATACATGTAAAAAAAATGTTGGGCAAACGCGGTATAAAGAACATATCAATAAGAATAACACAACATCCAACTACACAAAGCATTTGTACAAAGAAAAACACCAATACGGAACAATTGAAGAAACAATGAAAATTGAAAAAATAATGCAGAAAGGTGTTAGGATGAATATAGCGGAAAACATACACATTTACAAAAATAAAAATAACACGCAACTTATAAACGAACAATTAAACGTCAAAGATGATATATTACTAAAACTGATAAATACAATAATTAAAGTATAAAATAACGGCGAAAAATAAAAATAAAACTAAAAATTAAAATAAAATAAATAAATTAAACAAAATGTACAAATATGTCGAAATGGGAAGGGAAAAGAGAGAGAAGAGATAATAGTCAAATTAGGAAAGAACATAGACAGTTAATCGAATACTACTGAAGAAGCTATATGCGAAAACTGTTGTGATAATTAGTAAAACAGTTATAGTATCGATGCGTTTTTTTAAATAATTGTTGTTAATAATGTGTGACAAAACTTTTTAAAGTGTTATATTATAATGATACAATGTTATAACAAAACATGACTTGACTAAAACTTAAATTTAAGTTAAATTGTTAATAATAAATATGTGGAAACAATGGATACAAAAAGTAAGTATACTTATATTTACAATTTTATATAAAATACAGTTCAGTTGAGGCAGTTGCTTTTAACTGAAACCGACTGCGACAAATGTAGCTTGTCGCCTCATTAAGCCTATAATTGTTTTTTTAATTATAAAATCGTTCTTTGGTAATAAATATGCAGAAAGAATTCGGAAAGCCTTTGTTTGATTTATTAGAAAAGTTATTAATTAAAACTGATTAAAAGTAATTAAGAACTGAATTGTTTTCCAATTAAAAAATCATTTCTTTGTCTTAAAAATGTTGAAATATTGTCTTGCGGCCAAGCACGCATGCAAGCACATAAATGGCACGTAGAGGCGAGGTACGTTTACTATTTTTTCAACTAACTTATATTGTGACTTTTCCATTGCTTGCGAACATTTATGGTCATCGTTAACGAAAGAGATGAATTTTCCTGTTAGAAAGCCGAAAATTAATCCGATCCATAATCACATCTTCATTACTGCAAATAAGCCAAATTCCCAATTACCACGTTATTGGTTACCCGTAATTACATTTGTCACATTATATGCATAAATTAATATTGCAATTACACTTGTTTACAGCAAGTGAATACCCAACAAACCGTACCGAAACCCTTGGGCAATACTCACATGCAGGTTACCCATTGACAATCAACCTCATTCAATTAACAAATAGCACCACGGTGCGGTCTTCTCAGTTGAATCAATTCCTGAACGTATCAGAAAGCATCCGGGACTTTAAACCCACTTTTGCTTTACAAATCGATTTGAACGAACTTCATGTTGCAATCTCAGAACCTTGTTAGTTAATATGGCGTTTTGTTTAAACTTCGATGACGAATTTCGCCCCTTTTTGTCTCGCAGAGAAACTGTTACGATCACAATCGTAGGGTGTGTTTATTTAAATGCAATTAGAAAGTCTTACGAAGGGGTTAAAGTGTCACGAACAACACTTTAACACTCAATGGAACAGTGATTTTTAGTCACAACAGGTGTGGTTAATATACAGGTTAATAGGCAAGGAATGCAATTTGCTTTTATTGATTTAGCGTACGCCTAAATACAGGCAACACTTCAGACTTTTTTATAATCCAAATATCACCATAATTACAGTAAAGTGAAGTGGATAATAGGTCTATGTGTAACAATGAAAACGACTTTCGTTGGGTTGCATTCCAATATACCTGTTTAACAGATGCAAAAAATTTTGAATCTTCAATAATTTAGAACGATATAAGGTAAAGTAAAATAATTATGTGCAAGAAGAATTCGTTAAATTTAACAATTTTATTTACTTGGTAAAGAAGTTTTGTTATTAATAAAATTACTTTCCTAATTTTCAATTGATAAGTAGGCTTGAAAAATGTAAATTTTTATAAAGAACAGTTTACAGGTCCAAAAATGGATGTAATAAAACAGCTTTGAAAAAAACTGTTTCCAAAAGTTAGATATTCTCAGTTTGGTGACCAAAAAGATAGTGGAAAGCAACTGGCAAAGTAACCTGTACTGTAAACCGCCATAAACTTTATTACTTATTAGAGAAAATTCTGTTCAGAGCTCGGAACAGATGGCGAATTTTGTATTTATATTTATTACTAAATTAAAACACAATGAGTAAAAGATTAACCCCTTAAGGCACAGTTTTTGCTTGCAGAAAATTGAACCGCGTTATGAATGACTACATCAAACGCCAAATTGATATTTTGGAAATTAGCTTTCCATCATTTAACGTACAAAAAAATTGAGTTGACGTAAAAATCGATTTCTTACTGACAAGCCAAAAATTAGATCCCATTAACAATACCTTATTATAAGTCGTTAACCCTACAACTTAAATCATTAAAAAATTGCAATTTAAGCTTAATTTTTAAATTCAATTTCACATTTTTTTGACATAACATTTTGATATAAAGTGTGTTTCTTGTCAAAGAAATGACGTCATCATCAATTCTTTAACTGTTAAAATAACGTTGTCACGTTTTTCATAAATATTTCTTAAACTTGAGGCATTCTTTTAGTATATCGATCTGTTCTTTCTCATTGTGAGCTAAAGTTCTTTGCCTTAGAATTTTATGTACCTGGTATATCCAATAAGATTGCACTACTTTTTCGAAAAAATACCGTTGAGATTCCGGAACATTAATAATTGTTACTAATTTAAAACACAACGAGTAAAAGATCGAACCCTTAATGCACAGTGTTTTTTTTACAGAAAATTGAAGTTTTAGCTTATTATAATTTATTACCACTACGCTTATTTTTTTTAAATAATGTGGGATAAAAAAGCCAAACAATTTTTTTGGAAAGAAATTATAATTTAAGCTTATTCTCATTGATTTATTTAAAGGGGTTTTCACGAGTGATTTTTAAAATTAATATGACCTTATAGTTGAATTTATATCCTATTAAGTTAATGTAGATAATAAAGATTAAAATTGTCCAAGACTAAAAAATAATTTATAGTAAAAAAACTTTTTCAATGAAACAACCTTGTATTAAAATGTACGCCTTTATTTTTAATCGTGTAGGTCAATATCAAAATTAATTTAAATTTTTACTACGTCTTAATAAAAGCTTGTTTTTTAAAAAAGTCTTTTTACTATAAATTATTTCAAATGTACTGTTTGAAAACGAAACTTGGCTTTAAAAGTATTTCGGATATTATTCCTGTTAAAGTATCCCTGCTGGGAAACCATAATTACCTGCTGCGACGTTGTAAATCTTTATGACGTAGCTCGGAAATCGGCAAAAATTAGCTGTTTCAATTTCGGTTCTTGATCTAAAGAACATTGAATAAATGAAAAACTATTGCGTTGTTTAAAACAGCTAGGGTTCAGCTCAAAATAAAAAAGTCTAATCTACGAGTCAAAAAAATTGTAATACAAAATTTTGATAACTGAAGGCATAAACAGGAAATTCGAAATTTGTAGTTAATTATGATTATTTAATTATGGCTTGAGGTCAAAGTAGATTGGTTTTCTCTGTAAGATGAATTATCGACTTCCTTTCCAAAATTAAAAATAAAGGTATAAAAAGAAATTGCGTTTTATATGTATTGAAAATCTTAAGGTTTCAGATTATATTCCTATCAGTATTGTACCAATTAAAACGCGTTAATCTTCGGACAGGTTAAAAATTTCCATTTGTTTTTCTTTCTTTGTATTTCATGCAGGATTCGGTGACGAAAACCGTAGTTGATATGCTAATCTCCAACGAGACTGTCCCCTTTTCATGAAAATTTGATTTGTTTTTAATTTAACTGATCCCGCACGGGATTGTCGCGAAAAAGCCCCTTCCAACGATTAATCCGAAAAAAAATCTACCCACTTAAGTAATACTTAATTAGTTTTTTGGCCGACTGCGTTGTTTCTGACACGTTAATAACGGTTAAGCAGCACTAAAATTAGCAAAAACCTGCCTCTGTCTGCGTGGCTCTCGTTTTAATTTCGCCCCACAATTGTGTGTGCAACCTCCGTTTTTGCGGCTAGTTGTGAGCGGATCAGCTCGTGTATCTCGGGGGAAAAAATTAATTAGCCTGCGAGATTAAAAGATAACAACAAGACAATTAGCCGGACGGTTAAAAATTATTTTCGGAGGGTCGCATGTGGCGGTTTCGCACACGCGTCCCTTTAAACAAAGCAGCTAAGTGCGCGACCGCCGAAAAGTCAATGCGGGGGCGGGAGATGATGAAGGGGGCCGCGTTTGTGTTCGGTTCAAGGGCGGCTCATGAAACAACTTTGATTAAAGGGCGGTGGGTTGCTGGCGACATTAACCTGAAATAATTCATTTCAGCGTTCGAAGTTTTGTGATGAATTTTTGGGGAAGGCATACAATTTTTTGGGGGGGCGAAAGGACCTATTTATTAATTAGTTTGACACTAACCAGATATTTTTTGTAACTGTGACATATCAGTTGACAGCACGGTATACTAGATTATCACTTAAGGTTGGGAACCCAACCTCAAAAAATGCAGAGTTTTAAGAAACTCAGTATCGCTTAGAAAGTACTTATCAATATATAATTTGCGAAGCAACAGTTGTAAACATAATGTTACCGCATCTAATTATATATTTGCTTTGGTGAAGAAGTGCCTAGTTTTCAAAAATTAACCTCTGAAAGTGCAATTCTCGCAAAAATGTAGTAGTGAGGGTTTTTACTGAAATCTTTCGAGTTACAAAATATTTTGCAATGCACTTTACAGCACTTATAAAGAATATCCTTTGTAAGAAAATATTTTTTTTATTGCGAGAAAGTTGATAACTTAAGAAGAAAAAAATTGGCAACAATATTTTTTTTTAAATGTAGTGTGCCAGTAAACACACTATAGCTCAAGAAGTAAGTTATATTGTAGAAATTCCTTCGGGGTACTTATACTAAACATATAGTAGTTTAATATGACATGTTTTTTTTTTATGATAACATGGTGAATATCTTTGAAAAAAAATCTAAAAGTTGTGGTACGAAATACAGTATTATTTGATCGCGTATTTTATTGCTTTCCGAACACAACATCGTCAACAAATTACATAAAAATGTTCCTTTAGCACCTAAGAAATAGTTTCCGTAAACCAAATTGGATAAATGTCTAAATTTGACATTTTCGGGGAAAAGTTGTTTTCCCCACAAGATTTTAGTCAAATAGTTCGTCCTTTTACTCACAGATGTCCTGTCAAATCTGTACCTTATTGATTGACGGCATGGATAGAATAATTTGTATTAAAATGCACACTTGATATAGTGCAAAGTGCTAGGATATAACCATATTCGCACACGTAAGGATATAAAACTCTAAAAATTTATAAAAATACACACTTGATAATGCAAAATATCCATGTTCGCAGCGTAAGGATATGAAACATTTTCGAGCCTACTAAATTGTACAATATATATTAGTTTCGAATAGCATCGTAGGAAAAATTGTTTGAAGCATATATTCACAAAAAATTACACAAAAAAAAACTGTAAATAATGCAGCAATCGCATTGACTGATTTTACCGCCGTTATCGCCACAGACAATAATATAAATAATATTTATCAAATTATTTCGCATAATTAAAAATGTGTTTGCAGCCTGTTACGGGATTAATTATAGCAGGTACATCTATGAAAACACAAGATTGGCAAAGAATTAGCAAAAAATTATAGACTAATTTTTTTTCCTACTGAGTTTACCGTCGTTATCGCCGCAGACCATAATATAAATAATATTTATCAAGTTACGAGCGTATGAAAAACGTGGAACTCTTTTTTGTTGTTCTTTCTCTGTTCAATACTTAAGTTTCAAACCTTATTAGTTAGAATACCTCTTTGGTTGCCTAAACACTTTTTATTTTAAGGGGGAAAATTGGTGCCCCCTGAGCGGAAGAATTGTGCATTACTTACCAGTTCCCGAACCTTAATTATCACATTCTAGTTAATATGGCACACTAGATTCTGTCGTTTTGGCGTAAATCCATCGATATACAGAGTGTTCATTTTAAAAGTGAACAATTTGCTTCGAGTAGGCAACACGTGTTTCATTTCACCAATGGATTGTCAATTTTGACTCTGCAAAGTGTTCACTTTTAAACTAAACCACATGTATTATGTGAAGCTCATAAAATGTCTTCTTCGGATAAACCTAGCATTTTTCCGATAGCGCACAGTTGTGAGAATTGCGTCGTTTTTTGTGATTTAATCGGCACCAATCAAATTAGCATTTTAATGCAGCGACAGAATTCAGATTCACGAAGCGTAAGCAAGATTTAATGATCTCTAATGGATTTTATAGAATTTTTTCAGACAATCGAAAAATTGTTCAAATCTGAAACGGAATTTTATTTGTTACAACATAACTAAATGTCGGTTTGGTTTCGACTAAATTCGTTGGCGTTAGTTGAGATTAAAAACACGATTTCGCAAGTCTGATTTTTTGTTGTGCGAATTTTAGATTGAATGAGTAAATCAGAACTATTTCTGCTGTCAGCTCCAGCGGAACTGTAAATAAATTTTATTTTTTGTTGAATCTAGTATTTGTCAAATCGCCGTCGCGATGCAGGTTTCTTTCAGCTAAATAAAGCTAATTCGATATCCTGAAGCGATTTCGGTATTGGAAAAGTTAACCTAATTTTTCTCCTGTTAATGGATTGAATCGCAATAACGCAGCTGCCGGATTTTAGAATATGAAAATGCGCACAAAGGAATGGCATTATTTATTCGAGTGATCTTCATATTTACCGGGCTCGCCGGGAAGTTGGATAGCTGGATAGTTGGATGGCCACTTGAAAAAATTTTATTTTATGGTTTCGGCAGAACGAGATTTTCGCCCTTTTCGGTACATTTAACTTCCAAAACTGATTGAGCTTTGACCGATCGAGCTTGTAAATTTGGAATTATCGCAACGGCCTCAAACGATTGAAGTTGGCCAATCGGGCAATTTTAATTCCAACTCGAAACGCAGAATTTTAATCCCTCACTTGCAGAAGAATAAAAAATTAAAGCAAATCCGTTAAAATTTATCGAATGTCACTGAGTCACACTGAGAGAAATAGATGGTCAAAAATAATATAATTATGATTAACTTAAGGTCCGGGAACTGCTAAGTAATGTACAATTCTTCCGCTCAGGGGGCACCAATTTTGCCCCTTAAAATAAAAAATGTTTAGGCAACCAAAGAGGTATCCTAACTAATGAGGTTTGAAACTTAAGTATTGAACAGAGAAAGAGCAAAAAAAAGAGTTGCGCGTTTTTCATAAGCTCGTAACTTGATAAATATTATTTACATTATGGTCTGCGGCGATAACGACGGTAAACTCATTCGGGAAAAAAATTAGTCTATTTTTTTGCTAATTCTTTGCTAATTTTGTGTTTTCATAGATGTACCTGCTATAATTAATCCCGTAACAGGCTGCAAACACATTTTGAATTATGCAAAGAGTAATCCTTATCCCTATTTTTATACGCTCATAATTTGATAAATATTATTTATATTATTGTCTGCGGCGATAACGGCGGTAAAATCAGTCAATGCGATTGCTGCATTATTTACTGTTTCTTTTTTGTAATTTTTTGTGAATAGATGCTTCAAACAATTTTTCCTACGATGCTATTCGAGACTAATATATATTATACAATTTAGTAGGCTCGAAACTGTTTCATATCCTTACGTTGCGAACATGGATATTTTGCATTATCAAGTGTGTATTTTTATAAATTTTTAGAGTTTTATATCCTTACGTGTGCGAATATGGTTATATCCTAACAATTTGCACTATATCAAATGTGCATTTTAATACAAATTATTCTATCCATGCCGTCAATCAATAAGGTACAGATTTGACAGGACATCTGTGAGTAAAAGGACGAACTATTTGACTAAAATCTTATGGAAAAACAACTTTTCCCCGAAAATGTAAAATTTAGACATTTATCCAATTTGGTTGACGGAAACTATTTCTTAGGTGTTAAAGGAACATTTTTATGTAATTTGTTGACGATGTTGTGTTCGTCAAGCAATAAAAAACGCGATCAAATAATACTGTATTTCGTACCACAACTTTTAGATTTTTTTTCAAAGATATTCACCATGTTATCATAAAAACAACATGTCATATTAAACTGCTATATATTTAGTATAAGTACCCCGAAGGAATTTCTACAATATAACTTACTTCTTGAGCTTAACTGAGTTTACTGGCACACTACATTTAAAAAAAATATTGTTGCCAATTTTTTTCTTCTTAAGTTATCAACTTTCTTGCAATAAAAAAACTATTTTCTTACAAGGCGATATATTCTCTATAAGTGCTGTAAAGTGCATTGCAAAATATTTCGTAACTCTAAAGATTTCAGTAAAAAACCTTCACTACTACATTTTTGCGAGAATTGCACTTTCGGAGGTCAATTTTTGAAAACTAGGCACTTCTTCGCCAAAGCAAATATATCATTAGATGCGGTAACATTATGTTTACAACTGTTGCTTCGCAAATTATATATTGATAAGTACTTTCTAAGCTTAACTGAGTTTCTTAAAACTCTGCATTTTTTGAGGTTGGGTTCCCTAGCCTTAAGCATTAAAAATATAGTTTTTAGGTAGCTTTTGCACGTAAAAGATAAGCCGGTCGCTTGTGACGTCACACGTCAACTCTAAATGTCTTAATATCTTCTAAAACATTTATTTTACATTGGATTTTACCAAATATTTTTAGTAGTTCTAACTACAATAATTTAACATTAAATAAGAATTTAAAAATTTTTTTTTGTGTATCGTGCTCTTTTCAGGTAAATGTAAACATATAAGCGATTGCAACAATAATTACTAATATCTATTTGTAGCAACTTATTTCTCTCAGTGCAGCAGACTTCCTAACATGACTTTTGTTTGCAGAAAGCAAGGGATGCGAATCGAAAAGAATGGTCGACATAACCCGGGATAAACCGATAAAAGTAGCAGTAAGAGTAGTCGTGCCTGTAAGAGATCATCCCAAGGTAAGAGATACTTTCATTGCACTCTATCCGGCCCATTTAGCCACACGTGACATTACCAACGTTTTTTTTAAATTTAATCAACCCCCGAGGCCCGGAAAATGGGTCACGCAGTCCGACCAAGCCGAGCGACCGTTATCGGTCTTTTAAAAAAGCTTATTCAGTCTTCCCAACGAGCGCCACTTAAGTATTTCGGAGCGGAGGGGAGAGAGACATTATCGCAGGACGTCGGCAATCGCGCGAGTTCAACGAAGACGGACGTTGGTAATTAGAAGCGCGGACCCGGAGACAAAGCCCTTTGTGGTCAAGTTTCGTCCGGATGGAAGTTTCTGAATTGTTCGGTCAACACGATAGTGAAAATATTGAGAATAAAAGAATTGAATTTTCTCAACACTTTTTTCAGTATCTTATTTTTTGGACACTTTACCATCAGAAAACCGCGATTTGCAAATGTTAATCATGTATTCCAAAAGGATCATCAATTTTAAATTTCGTTGATATCCGGTAAATATCTGAAATTTTCAATGTTAACCTTTTTGCAAATGTCTGGAAAGTTTCAGTTGAAAATAAGTATTTTAGAAATTAAGGGCGGCCCAAAAATGGTGGGGGTTTGACAATTTTATTCCACAGTCCAAATGTTTCTACGCTAAGAAAGTGTAATAATTTTTCTGCTTCATAGATGGCCCGACAATATCAAAAGAAACATCAAATCTATTTTTAGAATTTCTGGGATGGGAGACAGGGTATTTGCGTCCTTGTTGCACAGTGACGTTACTCGTAGAACAAATCCAAATACCCACTGAACTGAATTACACATAAAATTGAATTAAATTTGAATGGTTGAATTTTTTTAGAAAAAAATGTATTCCTCTAATCAAAAAAGAATAATCGCTAGTAATACCATAAGAAGACACTAATTTAGACACACAAATTAAACATTTTAACCCTTTAAGGACGGAATTTATTTTCGGTTACAGATCCCATGGGACGGAATTTATTCTGATGTAGTTAGATTTGTGTCGCGAATGTGCGACATTCGGGAAAACTGCTTCTTTTCTAGTGTGACGCGTATGGGCGACATACGTCCTTAAAGGGTTAAAAAACAAACACAAGCTCAACATTATAAAAGGCTGAAATTTAAGATAATTGAAAATCAACAGAACAGGAAAATTTTAAAATTGTCATTGTTTAAGCAGGTCAGTGGTCCCTAGCAACCAGAATTGACGTACAAATCGTCCCTAGAGCGACGGGCTCCAGCCTTGAATATCGCAAATTTTCTAATTCTTTTGTGCTGTGACAAATTTTATGATGGTTATAAATTTCTTATTTTAAAAGCTTTTAACTGCGTCTTTAGGAACTACATATTTGACACTTTAGTTTGAAAATCGTTTTACATATTTTGTCCCACTTCGTTGATTAAAAATTCAAAACCGGCGCTTGGTATTCTGGCAAAATTTTTAAAATTTCCGTCACACCGCAATTCATCATTAACCCTTTGAGTGACAAGGAGCGCAATCGCGCTCGTCAATACACTGTCCGAAAATGCCAGGAGCGCGATCGCGTTTTTGCTTCCACACTAACTAATACAATCGATCTCTCTTTCATACTTATCGATTCTTGTTTATTGTTTATTGTTTTTGGAATTGGCAATTTTAGCTAATTCTCTAAAAATCACTTTGGCACTCAAAGGGTTAATTACAAAACGGAACAATGTCGTCGGCTTTTAAATCGTTGATAATGTCGCTGCCCATTACCACTGTATCGCTTTCGAGACCTTAATAATGGGCAAATCCAAAATCTTTTCTTTTCTTTTTTCTGTGCACCACTTAAAATTACATATCCTGCAGCCGCGAGAAGAAAGTCTTTCTGATTTACCATTGCTTTGACTAATTTTTTTTTGTATCAACCGATTATGCAAAACACAGTTTTCCCAGAAGCTTCATGATTTAAGTACTTTATTACCTCCCATAAATAAATGCATTCGAACTTACCTACCTGCGACAGTTGTATTCCAGATGTTTCAAATATCGTTCAACGAAATAAGATTCATCATATTATTTATGGCGTTGAGTGACGTTTATAGATAATATGTCAATATATAAATTAAATTGCAAAAAGGTGCAAAATTTTCTTACCGAATACCACTGGACGTTAAATTAAAATCCGAAAATTTTTTCTGGGGCTAGGAATAATTTTCAAAATATTCATACCTTCGAAAAAATTTCCGGAAAAAATTTAACCTCTAGTGGCATTACTACTAGGCCAAGCAATAAAGCATTTTTTCATGCCATAAATACTACCCAGAAACCGACTGTGCGATTACATAAAGGACAGTTAGTAGATCAATTTGGCATAATTTTAGACTCGAGGACCATAATTTTTAATTTGCTATGAACAATTTAGAAGAAACAATCGTTTTTTTTTTTAGTTTTTTGCTTGTAAAATGGAAACTAATGAAGCAATCTTAATGTTGTCAATAGACGAATTGTAGAGAATTAAATTGCGAAGAGAATGAGAGGTCGAATGTCCCGATCCAATAATTAGAACCGGAGAGAACCCGGAAAATCCGGAAATTTCAGTGTTTTTTAAAAAAATTCACAATTCCCACATTTTTTTATTTTAAGAACTGACAACACATTTTGCTAAGTTTATAATGAGAAACTGTTCAATTAAAAGAAATAATATTAAAAAGCTGTATTTTTTATTTAAACATTATAAAATAACCTTTTGAATACCACTTGAGAGTGCGAATTAATTAGAAAATAATTTTCCAGTATTTTCTCTAACTTGTTGCCATTCTCGAGCCCTACGGACTCTCGTATCTATTCTCTGGCAACAAGTTCTCGAAAATCTGTCGAATTATTTTCAATTTATTCTCACTCTCTTGTGATATTACTGATGAAAATAAGAACACTGGATTACATATGTAAATTCACGCGCCTACTCTAGGGTTAAATACCCGGGAAAGACGTCGAACTGCTAGTAAATTTATAATCGTACCCTCTGGTGGATGGTATCCAAACTTTCTCAGCTAATGCGTCGGCCATGTTTTCACGGAACTGTAAACTTGAATCGAAAAATGTACTTCGAATCGAAAATATTAGGAATTGAACTGGAATATTGAGTAAACTCCGTTGGCGGCAATTTTTTCTATGACCTAACACCTCTATCATTGAATTTGAAGATAACATATAACTGGTTTTTGGTTGTGTTAAAACATCACATAAACTACTACACGGCCAATGAATTATAATATGAATACCATTCTGACCAAGTTTGACGCATTAATTTACTAATAATATTTCTTTATAAACGATATGTTTGATAAAACGAGTGTAATTTACATTATACGAGGGGTATGCATTTGAACCGTGGTGACATCTATTATTCACTTTAGTGTAATGGCCGGTCTTAAGGTTTGTTGGTTTGTTCACAATAAAAAATATAGCAGCTTGGATAAATAAAAAATAACAAATAATATTAAACTTAAGTATAAAAAGTTGCAGGAAATAGTGTTTTAATAATCACTGCATCTTATACAGCGAAAATCGTTTATAACGACGGTCAAGGGACCGAAAAATTTCGTCGTTATATCCGAATTTAAATTTTTTTTTAGTAAATATCTGTTCATCGGTGTAGTTCTTACGTATTGGTTGAAAAATGTTTTTTAACCAATATGTTCAGGTGCAGATGCAGATTCACCAGAGACAGTGCCACCCTCAACTTTGTGACTACTCCTAAATTGTTTTATCCAACTTTCTGAGCATTCAAAATCTTTCATTCTTAAAAATTTTCCAAAATGGTTGGTTTTCAATTGTAAAATAGGTCCTTTTGTAGGGATACCTCGGCTTGGTTTTTCTTTAAACCATCTCAAAAGTGAGTTGTTTATGTCATCATACAGGGTGAGTTAAATTTTACCGCCCGTGGCAAAATAGGCCTTAAAAATAATTTGTCAATTCTCATAAATTGCACGAGTAATTTTATATTATTAAGGTACATAGAAAACAAGAAAAAATCTTTTTTTTTTAATCAGGTAAAATTTTGGCTTTCTTTCAATTACTAATTGCTCAATTTATTTGTTTTTTTATGTACGAACAGTAACATATTTTCGCACAATTTAGTGTAATTGAAATAATTTTACTAATTTGGGTTCATTAAATAAAGCCATTTCCGTATTAGAGGGTATTTTTTTAAATGATTTACGACATAACCAAACCAATTCACCTAACAATGGTATTGGTTTTGGGTACTTGGCTAATTATTTATGACAGTCATAAAGTTAAGTGAAAAAGTACAACGTTACATTTTACAGGACCGGAATAAGGGTCTTCGCTATTTCTTTAAAAGTTCACAACATCGTAACTAACAGCTACACGGTAATTATAATCATAATAAAAAATAATTTTTGCAATATTAGATTTTAAACTTGATAAGAAAATCGCTTACCAGCTTCTAATTTTCGTTAGTATATCTGTCTACAATTTTGTGTTTTCATTTTGCCGTCTGCAAAGTCAATATACCTATCGGTTATTGAACCTTCCCAAAAAAAAATTGCTTAATTCACTCAAAGTTTAAAAACCCTGGTCACAACCCTAGGTCACTTTGTGAATAAAGAAACATTCACATTCGCAACAAATCTCCCAACACTTAAACATCGTTGGTAAAAAGTGAAAATTAAAACTTTGTTTTGTGGAACAGTGAACATTTGTGTTTAGTTCAGGTATAATCATGCCATTTCAATACTAAGTCGAGGAGAAGCTTGAAATGCTTTTAATTTATGGGTAACTTTGAGTATCGTTTATAACATAAACTTAATATTTACCTATTAAAAACTTATTTTATTTTTCTGACAAATTCCAGAATACGGGTCTGGCAACAACTAAAACGCCGTTCCCTTCAGTTTTATGGGTCGATCATCAGGTATTGTTACGTGGTAGACCGTATTATCCATTGTTGGAAAGTCATAAATAAAAGTATTTTTCGTGCTTTATATTAAATTTGATTTAACTCAAGAAATAATAATTTTTAATGAATCAAATTGCAATTAACAATGCTACGAATAATTTGACAAATTTTGAAATAAAAAACCAAACATGGAAATTTTACCCGAAACTCTTTGTTTTACTTTTTTGCTTGAAATAAAAATGATTTGGAAAACTTGTAGCACTAATCGAAAGTGTAAACTTCAACTGATGTAACATGTAAATTACATACTTTCCCCTGAATCTTTAATAGGTATTATGGCCGGGGCGGTAACACTTAACTCGCCCTGTATAGAGAGCATCTCAACTTCTTTTTACCTTGAACATTATTTTTGAAAGCATCCTCGAATTTGTTTCTGCTTTTCCAAACAGTGAAGCCCATGCCGAAACCCATGTGCAAAATGTTCACATTGTACACTTTTCCGATTAGATCTCTGTAAATCCACATTTTATTCTTACAGTCTAGTCTGCTCATTTTAGTTGTACTTAAGAAATATCTGACGTCTGTCAACGATTGTACTCTGCGTTCGTGAGATGGTGTGACTTTACTTGAAACGCTGTTTTTTCAGTTTTTAATACCTGTAGCGAAAATGAGTATTTATTCCGGCAATACCGACCTCACTACGTAGATCAGGGTCGCAAGACCTACAATTTGATGTATGAAACTTAAAATTCCTCGGAGCCGTTGATTTAATAAGTTACGCTATTATATATATAACATAGATTTGTGGCGTCGCTCCGACATCGATTTTGAACGTTTTGGGAAAGAAACTTCGCGGTCAGGTGTAACAAAGCGCGGAATCGTGACCGCGTCTACGGCCCAAATTACCAGCTTCCAGTCGACAATGATGAATAAGTATGTAGCTCGCGAGACAATGATAAACGCGCTGAAACTCAAACGGCGATTTACATAAAGGAATTCGTAATATTTCTGATATAAAATTTGGAGTGGCAAAATTAGTTTAACTAAGCTGACGTTGATGAGGATAAATTACTGTGAATTAAATGAAATTCAATTAAAAGCACGCCAACTTCTGTTTACAAATACAGAAACCGGAAATTTAAAGAGATACGAATTAATACATTTCACGGGCATGTAAGGTGCGATAACAAAATCGTTACATGACTGGGGAACGTGTAACTTTTCTTTGTATAAGTGGTAAATTTTCCGGCAACAGGATATTAATTTTTTCGGCCATTTCACATTGTTATTATAAATACAACGAACAGAACGACACATTTTAAAATACCAATCCCCAATCTCTTTCTAATAGAAAATATAATTAACCTTCCAGTAGTCGCGTGCGGAGTCTCGCTCCGCACGACTATGTTTTTTTTGATTTTCCAACGGTAACTGGGTTATGTGCCATTAATTCATTTTTAAATCAATTACATTTTTTCTTACAATTTTGGCTTTAAAAGAGATGTGGCTAGGGGGGTACAGACCGAAAAATTTATTAATATGCAAGATTACTTCATTCTAAAATAAAATACTCGACCTATTTGATGTAATTTTTAACATACTTTTTTAACTATTAAGTAAAAATTCTTCCTGTCCCCCCTCACTCAATGCTTCTTCAAAACTGTGTTTTGAGATTTGCGATATCTTTAACCTTCCAGTAGTGGCAAGCGGAGTCTCGCTCCGCACGACTATGTTTTTTTGATTTTCCAAGGAATTTCCCATTCTCTCGAACGGCCGTTTTCAGTACCTTCCTAATTTATTGTCTAAATGTTAGTGGAGCAACATCAGAGCTGCAGATACATTGTTTTTGCTTTTTTGCATATTGCGGACTGAGACTCCGCAGCGACTATTGACGTCATAGGCAAACCTTTGTATACACTTTGACATTTTCGGTTTACAACAGCCCAAGGTAAATTTATAATAATTATTTTTGATACAAGTGCACTGTCCAATAATTTTCAAAATGTGTGGTTGCTTGTTTCAAGCACGAAGCCAAGTTGTGTGGAAAAGCTGCATAAAATGACAGCGTACCTTTTTTCATATTAAAAAAAAACCATTAATTTATTGTAAATTTTGAAGTTGTTTGACAAATCCTCAAGTTAACATTGGTTTGTTCAATATCCACTTTTTAGGGATATTGGGTTATAAATGTCGCAGACGGATTGTAGAATCGGTTATAATACAAACCGCCTAGCCGCATTATAAAACGGCTCGGTTTTGTAAATCGGCTGGTTAACGTTTAGGCGGGTTGTAATACGGCTAAACGTTGGTCAGCCTTACTGTAACGACGTTTCGCGTTCTCCAATGCAACAAAATGACGGGTCGCAGTTTTATAAAACGGCGAAAAGGGACTTTATATAAAGAAAACCTTTCCTTGTAGCTATGACAAATATAAAGTCATAACTACAAGAAAAAGGTTTGACTCAATATAAAAGGATTTTTTTATAAAATGTCTAACAATTCTTCCTTTATCAAACGGACTGAGTTATTCAGCGATTCATAAAACACCTAAAATTTTCAGTCAAATTGTAAAAATTCTCTGTTCATTCTACATTTTACAATCTCTCCAATCATTTAGAAAACGACTGAATTTACAATTCGCCGCCGACATCTACAATATGGCTGATTGTCGCCCTACATTACACATAGTCAACATTCCGGCTGAACAATCTGCCTAAACGTTAATCAGCCGTTTTACAAAACAGCTGCTTTGTGAAGTGGCTAGCCGCTTTATATTGCGGCGGATTCTACAATATGGCTGCAACATGTACACCAAAGTTTAAGTTAAAGTTTAAGTTAAAATTAGCTTGTTCAATGGCCCACAAGAGAACCAGTAAAATAAAAAGTTTTCAGTATTTATTTTGTACAATATCTAGTAAAATTATTAAAATTTTGTGTTGTAGGTAGTATTCATTGAAGTTTTTTGAAAATTGTTCTGTTCAAAACTTTTTTTAAAATGTTTATGACATAACTTAATAATACACTTGAAAAGGCTAGAATTTATTACCAATTATAACTTAAAATTTAAAAAGCGACTACTAATGTCTCAAAAAAGGTGCGACTACTGGAAGGTTAAGACAATTACGAGATACTTTGTTGTTTTCGCAAGAAATCAATGCAAATATGTTTTACTAAAATGTAAAATTGCCGAACGAAAAATGATTTGTTTCTAGTACTCAATTGAGTTTAAAGTGAATTTACTGATAGTTGATTTTGTTCCAAGAGTTAATTAAAAATGTAGAGCGAAATATTGATTTCAATAAACTGGCAACGCTGAAAAATAATTTCAGAGGAAATTCTGTAGCTGAGCAGGTTTCCTTCAACAGCTCCCAACCAGACACTTTTTTAAATGTTCCTTAACATTCGTGTAAACAATCTGTCAATTGCAAAGCGACGAACAAAAATTAAATACTAGGGGAGAACCATGTAATAAGAGACGTGAGTGTGTAATTTGGTAAAACAGTATGTACGTTGACTAAAGCATATTATTATATGTAACATACTAGATTTGTATACCTAAAGGTTGTTGTAGAATTTATTTTTTAATTTTTTTGTCTTTTTTCGTCTCTTATTACCAATGTGTTGGAATAAGAAACAAAGTTTATCTTTCTTATAGTATAAGCAGTTCATGATTCACAATGCAACAAAAAACAGTTCATAAAGTTATATACTAACTATAATTTTTTTTGTCTTTCCAGGTTGAAACACAAAAAAAATGAGATCAAAGTTGAGATGAAAATTATCACCTTTTATTTGATTTCATTTTTACAGGCATTTTGCTCCTGAAATGTAAAGTTTTTGTCAAATCTGTTATTATCATTAATTTCGTCTCTTATTACCAATTTACAACATTCTCAAGAATAAGTTCACAAACTTTTGCGGCGTTTCACATAAAACTTGTCCATTAATTTCCACTATAGCTTGAGTTCGGAGAAGTCTGGCAAAAATAACCCGCAACATCTTATTCAAAGTACATATGCGACACAGCCTCAAAATAATTTATTCCAAAACCTCCCAGGGGGTCACCCGGAACTGCAAGCGCTGTTTAATTAATTACACTTTGAACAAAATTTAGCAGAAGTTGCAGAGGCCATTTTTCCGTCTTCATAAGCCGATCAGCGCTCCTGAAATCCTCTCAGAAGACTATTCCATTCGTTGATCCTCTTGTGTATTGAATCGAGCCACAAAATTGCCTTAATTTGGTTAACTAATCGCTACAACAAAAAAGAATGCAAAATTTTGATTCAAGCCGTCTCGGCTTTCAGTCAGTATCAAGTAACAAGTCGATCAATCTTGCAAGTTGCGAAAAAAAATGGGTTGAGGTATATTTAGACCCAGGCGCCTTATCTGCGCAATTGTTTGAATGGAGGAATTCAAGGTCGCTATTAAACCGGAATTTATCATTGGCAAAACCGAGCCGGTCGTTATTTATCGATGGGACCTGTCTGAAACAATGCAGGGTGGTTTCAATAGCGAAAGTTTTGCTGTAAAAATTCGCTCGATTCTGAGGAAGAATTTCGATGCAAGTGGATTCGTTAATAATTTATGAGGCATCCGGCAGTGTAGTCAGTGCAAATTCAATACAACAATCTGAACCGGAATGGAATAAAATATGTAGTTGGCTTCATTTAAGCCTTTTATTGTGTTCAATTTTGTACAACGACATTGTTGGCGCGAATACGATCCGAAAGTAAATAAAATGAGATGGAAGGTGTTATTTTTTATTGTTCTGCGTTATTTTGAATAAAGGATCGTATTTCGTGAATTCTGAACACTGGATTTCCCTAATGCTGTATTTAAGAGGAGTTGTTACTTAAAGTGTCCTTGAAATTTTTAGTAGAGCTTTAAAACTGTCAAAGTGAGGGTACAATGATCGCCAATAATGGCCATATGTGCATGCAACCGGTCCTTGCAAAAATCAACCTGCTCAAAGATCTTTTGACGAAATAAGTCTCTCACAAACGTCTTGAAATTTCAGTGAAGCGATCATATAAACTGAGAAAAAAGTTGGAAAAGAAATTATTGAAAAGTACCTACGTACAAAAAATAAAACAACCATTCTATAAATCTTAATTTATTGAGTTTGAAAAAAATCCAAAGGCGAGTTAATTTTTAAATTCAATTTCCCATTTTCCTACATAACATTTTAATGAATGACAATGAATTCATGTGGCGTCGTCATTCATAATGAAAATGTCAAAGATTTAGTTGTTTAAAATAGCACACGGTGAAAGTGGTTCAGTTGTAAATTATAATTTTTATACTCTCATTTTGACAACTAAAAGCCCTATCAACATCTGACGAAAAAATATTAATTACTATTTAAAAAAATCGACAATCACGTCATTACTTTGACAAGGAAAAATCTGTACATGATGTAAAATTAAATTCAAAAATTGCCCTGTTTTTGGATTTTGGTCAAAACTCAACAGTTACAGGTTTACCGAATTATTGCATTGCCGCATTTAAATACTTATAGTACAGTCAAATAAGGTGCAATAAGGATTCAACTTCGGAATGAAAGCGATGAAGCTGTATTTTTGCATAGTTGTTTTTACGTTCTGAACATTGGCTGAAAAGTCTCATGTAATCTCGTGTCCGCGTCAGAAGATATTGAAGGTCACGAAAATTGGTCGATCACGCGGAAAATGCATGAAATAAAAGTTGTAGATAATTTTATGGTCTACAAATTATATAATCACCTTAATGACATGTCGCGCAAAGAAAATAAGATAATTGCGAAAAACCGCAAAATAATTAGAATATTTACACCCGGTTTTCAAAAACGTTTTTAGAATTAAAGTGAAATTAAAATGGCCGGAGAAAAAAATCATTTTTCAATCTCTAAGATATTTAACAGAAATCGCATTGACAAGGCTTTATTATAATTTTTTTAAAATTTTTATGATCAAAAAATTAAATTTCTAATCCGTTCGTTCCATTGCAAATTAGTTTCTCTTTCAAGTGATGTAACTTAAATGCAAATATCTCATTTAGATACTTTGTTATACCGCAGCACATTGAAAACCCCATAAGAACATTCCGTAGCAACTCCTCTTAATCCTTCACAGGTCAAAAAGTGGCAAATATTTGCAGACCAATTGGTTTTATTAATTTCTAACTAAAAAAAATATGAAGGGTTAATTTTTTGCTCCAGCTCTCCGGAACAAATATTGTCGTTTGCGCTCTGTAAGTACAACTTCCAATAGAATCTCAACGACATAAGCAAATAAAAAATTTAACCCAAAATATCCCCTTTTAAAAGTAAAATTCCAAATTTCACGGCCTGACAACGCATTTCAATAACACTCCAAAACAGGAGACTCAAAAATACTTTGATAACCGACTATCGTCGCTTTCAATTACGCCGCTGAAAAAAACCGAAACCACTCCATGAAAAAATCGGCCGGGCGCAATAAAAAAAATACTGCTGACGGTTCAATATCGCAAAAGGGCTCTCTTTATTAACCGAAAAAATTTACGAGCGGGTGATTAACGCGCGCCGGGTCGAAATTGAAATGCAGATTGCATGAAAATGCAGTGGCGAGGTGGAAGCTTCTTGGTAAGTACTTTTTGCGGCTGACCTGGTTCCCAAAATCGAACTTAAAAACGCGCAATTAAAATAAGCACCAGACGATGCGATCACATAAGTTTTAGGACTGCTGAAATTAACAACCATGTGGAAACACTGCAAAATTATTTCGAATTAAAATCCGCGGTAATCCATTATGTTTTAAATCGGCCGATCATTTGCTTTTTAGCATTTTACAAATCAGCGTTTCTAAAATTTTAATTAATTTCTGTGCAACTTCTCTGCCATTTAATTAATTGTCTGCATTTTAAGCGACCGCTGGTGAAATATGAAACCTTTATGTAAATGCAGAAGATTGTATTGGTCATTAACGACTTTTTAAATTTTAAAACCGTTTTCATTATCGATTTGTCGACAGTTTTCTTATTCTTAACAAACATAAACAAAACAAAATGAAATGACTACGATAATTAAATCACTTTTTACATTTCTTTTTGCAACAAAATTATCTAATATGACAGTCTTTCTCTAAAGAATGTCTTTATTTAATAAGTCAACTTCTTTGTTTTTCTCTTCGTTTTTTTTCTCCCCGTCACCAACCTTCAAGTAAAACTTGAGGAACACCTGCTTCGTAATATTATTCCTAGTGCTTGTTTCAATTTTCTATGGCTTTCATCCAGTAGCTTCTCTGCCACTAGTTGTTCATATGACTTCTCTTTAATTTTGTCTTCCAACTGGTTTTCCAAACCAATTTTTTAATGTTTTCCAAACTCTTCCATTTCTTGTTTCTCTTCTTCAAGCTCTTGCTTTCTTTGATTTTCTTCAACTTCTGATTGTTGTTTTTTCGATTTTTCAAGCTCTAAATAACTTTTATATGAATTATAAGCTCTACGACCCATATTTAGAAGTTCTTGTGTTATTGGAACCAATTCTATTTGATTATTATATTTTTTTAAACCACTACGAATACGTAACTTGTTATTCAGTGTTCGTAGATACATGTTTGATTTGTCGAGACGACGGTCAAAAAATTTCGCACCAAAATACCGAAAAAAGCGACTTTAATAATCAATTTTTAGAAATAGTGACCAATAATGACCTAAAAGTTAAAATAGTGACAACTCACTAAATAATGACAAATCACTATGATCCCGCTGCTTTTTCTATTAATTACATTAAATCGTTTATTCATTTGCAGTTCAATTTCGTGGGTAAACTACTCGGACCAAAAGGGAACTCGCTCAAGAGGCTTCAAGAGGACACTATGTGTAAAATGGCAGTATTAGGAAGAGGATCAATGAAAGACAGGCATAAGGTATGGAATGAAATTTTATGTGCTCGCCAGACACTAACAGGAAATTTCAGATTTTCATAACGTCACCTTTTATTTTGATTCATTCCTTTTCGGCTACTTTTTCAAGCTAATTTTAAACGGTTGCGAGTTTATTTATTTTCTAAAAGAGCTGTTTGTATTTAGTTAAGAGCGAGCGCGCGATTCTTTCTGTTTGTCTTTCCATTGTACGTTTCAGGACGTGTGTGCATATGCCTCATTATTCAAGACTTGCATGAATCGGTTAAAGCAATCGCTCCGAGCGGTCCTGATTAATTCATTCAAAACAGGAATAATGCTTCAGTCGATTCTTGAACGTCAGAAAGTTTTAGTTATAACCAGTGGCGGCTCGTGGTACAATAAAACAGGCGTTCTGCAATTTTCATCTCATTTAATCAGGGCCGTGTTTTTATTTAAACTTATCTATTTTTTGTAGATCAGATCTTAGTGGCAAATTTATCAATGACCTTTTCATTAAAATTTTTAATTTCGGACATAAATTTCTTTTCAATAGTAAGCATGGACAAGGCTGTCAACACTGAAATTGTATCGATACGTAAAGTTTACCCATTGCTTGCATAAAATAAGCGACAACTTTAGTTGATATATTTTGAATCGTATTGAGTTACCGATAAGTAGCTGATAACGCGCTATAAACCAGTGCCCATCAAACAGGGCGCTAGCCGAGATTAAAATTTATTTCGAGTCAGCTCTGGCGGATTAAATGCGACGTTTGGAATTTTTGCCATCACTGTTTCGGATGTATAATATAAATAAATAAACGCAAAATCAGCAGATTGGAGATTGGATGTTGATTGTTCCTAATATTTCTAACTCCATTCAATTGTGAAACTTTTGGAGTTTTCATGCTTTTTTATTTTTTCACTCAAGTGTACTAAATCAGTCACTCCTACCTGTGTTCATGCTTTATCTCAACCAAAAAGCAAACCAGGAAAGCAAAAAAGAACATTTTTCTTGTTGCAGCCACAAATCCAGTTATTCCTTGCATAAATTTCTTTGTTGAACTGACGTTTATATGGTTTTCCACGACTAATACCGCTTGTTTCAATAATAATGTCCGGCAGCGGTCGACCTTTATTTTTCAAATCAATTTTTTCTTCGTAACTATACTTCACAAATCGCTTAAAGTTAATCAAATTGTCCACAACATCCATTGCCAAAAAAGCACTAATACAATACACGAACACGAAAGTATAAAATCAAAGTTTACAACGATAAAGTCACAAAGCGAAAACCGCACGTAACAACGTCCGAAATCTGAAACAAAACTGCGTGAAATGCAGCACATAAAGAGCATTAAACTAGCGAAAGAGTTTGGGTATGTGCAGGACGTGAGGGGGATAGTGGGGGTGTCTCAAGCAGTTCTGTGCACTGCCTCGAATGGTCCAGTATAAAAACAATGGTCCGCTCCGCTGAAACCACGACAACACTTAACTGGTTTGTTGGAATGTTGGATCCTCGAATTGTTGCGATTATAAATTAAATACAAACGAAGTTAATTTTTTGGCGTTAATTTTTTGGCAGTTCTGCACGAGTCGCCACTGGTTATAACGTTTTTCATTCGATAACTTTTCGTTTAATAAATCCAGTTGACTTTGTGTTGTGATGGATTTCGCTGAACGCACCGACATCTTTCCATACAAAAGAAGACTCGGATCAGTCGCATGATTTATTCAAATTCGCGCGGAATCGTTAGCGATAAATTTCTCTTTACAAGTGAAATTTTTGCAGTCGCAACTTATGGCTCCGATCAGTGAAAATCTGGCTGAAAGGAGGGTTAAAATAACCATTTAGCTCGTTCGAAGGCAGGGAGTATCCAGGAAAGTTACGAGCAACGTGCGAGTTGTTTCGTGAAAAGAACTAATTTAAATTTGAAATTTGGCTGGGAATTCTGACTATTCGTTGTAAATTAAAGCCACACACACGCTTTAAATTAATGTTTCACAATGGAGGCGCATAATAACGGTTTATTAATAGCACTTCGGACCTTTTTTACTTTTGGCGATATTAATATTTTATTTGTGAAGATAAATAAAAATGTGGACAAAATAAATATCTCGGAATTGTTTGGGGAATAATGTTTTATGTTTGACTATTGTCAGCGTTAACGGTTAAATAAACAAGTTTTTGTCGTTTGACATTAACCTGAATAAGCCGGATTGAAACTGATAAGCTTCATTTCATCCACTAGCTTTTATAATTTTGAAATTTAGCCATTATTTAATTAATTCTAACTGCAAGTGCAAGTGCAAGAAACTTCTACAATTTTTTTGATTCATTAACTTAATTAAATGTTTAATGCCCACAAAAGATGTCACTATTAAATGCGCCATTATCCCTAATATTTATTTTACTTTATTCTGTACTAAAACTGAACATGTAACAAACATTAAATTGCAATATGAGTGTCTACAGCAACAAAATGACAGCGTACGTTTTTTCATATTAAAAAAAAAACATTCATTTATTGTAAATGTTGAAGTTGTTTGACAAATTGTCAAGTTAATATTGGTTAGTTCAATATTCACTTTTTGGGGATATTGGGTTATAGATGTCGCAGACGGATTGTAGAATCCGCTACAATACAAACCGGCTAGCCGCATTATAAAACGGCTCGATTTTGTAAATCGGCTGGTTAACGTTTAGGCGGGTTGTAATACGGCTAAACGTTTGTCAGCCTTACTGTAACGACGTTACGCGTTCTCCAATGCAACAAAATGACGGGTCGCCGTTTTGTAAAACGGCGAAAAGGGACTTTATATAAAGAAAACCTTTTCTTGTAGCTATGACACATATAAATTCATAACTGTAAGAAGAAGGTTTAACTCAATATAAAAGGTTTTTTTTTATAAAATGTCTAACAATTCTTCCTTTATCAAACCGACTGAGTTATTCAGCGATTCATAAAACACCTAAAATTTTCAGTCAAATTGTAAAAATTCCCTCTGTTCATATTTTACAATCTCCCCAATCATTTAGAAAACGACTGAATTTACAATTCTTCGCCGACCTCTACAATATGGCTGATTGTCGCCCTACATTACACATAGTCAACATTCCGGCTAAACAATCTGCCTAAACGTTAATCAGCCGTTTTACAAAACATAGCTGCTTTGTAAAGTGGCTAGCCGCTTCATATTGCGGCGGATTCTACAATATGGCTGCGACATATAAGCCAAAGTTTAAGTTAAAGTTTAAGTTAAAATTAGCTTGTTCAATGGTCCACAAGAGAACCAGTAAAATAAAAAGTTTTCAGTATTTTTTTTGTACAATATCTAGTAAAATTATTAAAATTTTGTGTTGTAGGTAGTATTCATTAAAGTTTTTTGAAAATTTTTCTGCTCAAAACTTTTTTTTTAATGTTTATGCCATAACAACTTAATAATACACTTGGAAAGGCTATAATTTATTACCAATTTTACACACTCCGCAGCGACTACTAATGTCTCAAAAAAAAGGTGCGACTACTGGAAGGTTAAAACACCTGCACCGAAATATCAAGCAGAGAAATTTGTAGTTCACAGTTCCAGAGATAACACAATTACCTAATGTTACTGCGGTTTAATGATTGCACAGCTGCATTTAAAGTGTAAACTTTCCAGATTAAACTTCCCATTGAACACAGCAATTATAAAAAGACTTGCATTATGAACAAATTAAGTAACTTTGGCTGGATCTCTTCCAGCGCTAAAAATTACCATACGGCCCGATAAAATCCCTCTCGTAGCAATGTTGCAAAATTCTGTTTCCAATTCCATGAATATAAAGTTAACATATCGCACTTTGGAGAATAATACGTCATGCATTCGCGTTTGCTAATGACGTACGTCTGCATTAAGCCAGTTTTAAAAAATCCCCGGTTCATTTCCTCACTAGTTCAGTAAAGGTGCCATAACGACATTACATCACATCTTCCTAAACCGTAAATTGTGCGCGTAAAAGTTGGATGCATAACTTAAAATTTTTGCAGTATTTTCAAGCAGTTTCTTGGGGTAGTTTTAAATTGTTTCATAAGGCGACAGGAGGTTTATCGACGACAAAATCGATGATAGGCCACCCGGCGACCATCAAAAATTCACAATTCACCCAACGGGGCACAGTGATTTTTAAAAATTCATAGTTCCGTCCGCAGATAAGTTAGGAACACGGTTTAAGCGTTACTTTGTTGCGGAAGGCTTCATTTATGTATGATTTTGTTCTATAACCGTGCTGCGCTCATAATCCCTAAACGTTGTTGATAAATGTGAACGACAAGTTTCAGTGGAATTTCTTAATATTACTGGCTACACTTTTTTCTTACATAAGAGCATGTAAAGAATGTTTTTAGCCATGAAAATAAACTTTGCTGCACGAGCCAAAAGCGAGTGCATGTAATCATTTGAGTGGATAAAAACCTTTACTTGCGAGTGTAATACTATACTTTATCTACGATCATCTATACAAAATAATAAAAGAAATTCTTAGTTCAATATTTTTAAGAGAAGAAGATGAATATTTCTCTGCAAGCATCACAAAATAAATTAATAAAATATTTTCAGAAAAAGAAGTAGTATTTTTCTCTGCTCGCCATTTAAAAAAAAAATCATAAACATATTCATATTTGTGGCGTGATTTTTATGGTAGAAGATTTTCGTTTGCAGTCGTTGCAATTTTGCGTACAGGACATTTCATTTTCTTCTTCCAACATTTTAAATTTTTCCCAAATCACGAATTTCACTATTAACACACTTTGGTACGTTTTGCTGTTAATTGCGTTAGTTTTGTTTGGTTATGTTGTTGTAATTAATGCAAACTGTTACCAACGTGGCAATGTTGTAAAATGAAAATCTCAATATTTTTAATTTTCATTGGTTAAAAATTCTGTCAATTTTACCCATGGCTGGGAACCAATAAGAAGCTCTCTTTAATTTATCGATGAATAAAATGACAATTTAGAGTAGAGGTTTCACATCAATAATGGCTCTATTATATAATCATCGTAGATAATAGTATATTATGCAATCAGCATTTAATGACAGCTATTGAGACACCAGTATGAGAATTACGACGCGATCTGTAGGCGAGTGTCGTAATGAATATGAGTGTCTTAATAGCCATTAAATGTGAGTTGCATACACTATTTTTTCTACGACCAGTTATAATTTTACAAAACAAGCGCTTTATTTTCAAAATGTATTAAATGTATTAAACTTGTAAAAAAACACAAACATATCGATACTTCAGTTCTATAATGTAATAAGTCAAAAATTCAAGTTTTAAAATAATCGCATTTAAAAAAAAATAATAGTTTTCTTGACTTTACTATAACTTTTTTGTGCCAAGGAATTTACGGATAATAATTGGCATACTTAATAATTATTCATTTATGATTGCCTTAATAACACTTACACTTCTGAAAATTTACAAAAAAAAATTGAGTTGTTACACTATTAAACTTTGCACAAAATTTCGTTTTGTGGGTCATTTACAAACGAATTTTGAAAATTGACTTGTAACTCTTTTGAATTGAATAAACTACACCTTTTCCTTTTGAATGATGTGCTTAACACAAAAATGAGTTTTTTTAGTTGTTACAACACAGAACTGAGGCATCGATATCTGAAAATTAATTAATTAACAAAAAAAGGAAATTTCACAATTATTCTTTTTGATTTATTTGATTATTGATTATTGATGGTGCAATTATTAAAATGCAGCTGCGGCACTTTTGTATTAATATTGGTGGATGTTATTGTTGATGTTGTTGCAGAAATATTTAGTAAATTGTTGGTTTGGCTGCATTCAATTGAATTCAAAATTTGAAAATTAATTAATTAACAAAAAAAGGAAATTTCACAATTATTCTTTTTGATTTATTTGATTATTGATTATTGATGGTGCAATTATTAAAATGCAGCCGCGGCACTTTTGTATCAATATTGGTGGATGTTATTGTTGATGTTGATGCAGCAATATTTAGTAAATTGTTGGTTTGACTGCATCAATTGAATTAAAAATTTGAAAATTAATTAATTAACCAAAAAAAGGAAATTTCACGATTATTCTGAAAAAATATTTTTCAGCACCATCATAAGCTTCAATTACAGTTCATTTATTAATTCAGAGGAGTGTCCAAACAGTGTAATTTGTTCTTTCAATTTCACTCCTCCTAATTAAAAAATGACCTATAGTACACAATAAACCTGCTGAACTTATCGTATATTGTTCAATATCGTCCATTTCAAAAATTTGCAAAAAAAAATCCGCACGAATTAACCGTAAATAACGCGTTGAACATAAAAAATTGCGAATTTCCCCCGCGGGTGACGTTTATTTTCGAAAATTCACCCAAACAAATTGCGAAACTGATCCGGCACTTTTCGCCGAAAGTAATATTGTTTCATGTTTTCAGGAGGAGGAGCTAAGAGCGAGCGGTGACCCGAAATTTCAGCACTTAAGCGAGGAATTACACGTCGAAATCAGCGCGTTCGCGACGCCCGCCGAAGCGCATGCAAGGATCGCGTACGCCCTGGCTGAAGTGCGACGTTTTTTGGTTCCGGTGAGTACCCATCCAATTATTTCACCCGAGCGCATACGTTTTTTTTTTAATTCACAAAAAAAGTCGAACCGACCGGTGTTACGTCGATGCCCCCATAAATAACGGATCCACCGGAGGAAATGAAAAATGGAAAATATGAAAAAAATACGAATGTCGAGGGTTGATTTTGAAATAACAGATGTTGGTTACGCGGAACACGGTAAACTCTATCGATTCCGCAAACCTTTTTAAATTCGTTTTACATGCATTTATGAACATGTTGCGGCAAGTTCGGCTCACGCGTCAGTTTTTGCATTAAACTCGAGACATTAACTTCCATTTAAATGGCAGAGTGGATGGAACAGGAAACATCAACACACCGCAAAAAAACCTACTTCCTTAGGTAAAGGAAGTCGTAAAAACATAAGGTTGCTAACACAACGTATTCGGGGAATATACAGAGTCAGACAAAAAACTCATCTTAATTTTGAAGTGTAATTTTAACCAAATTAACAACATTGTAACTGACAATTTGTCGATTTTCATTTTTTTCACATTTGATATCTTGGGTGTGATTTACATGATTTAGTAAACTCAAATTATTTTTTATTTTTTGTTTTATTATAAAAAAATCAATTTTTATCTCATTGTATCTGCAATAACGCACTTACCAACAGATAAAACATGATAAAAAATTTTACTGAAATTTAATGCATGACCTAAAAATTGTAGCATACTTTACCATTCCAAGAACTAACAAATTAACTTAAATAAAATTGTACCAAGATTACAATGTTGTTGCCGGGATAATACATTCTTTTACGCTCTTTCATAGGAATATTAATGATTCTTACAATGTTATTCTTCGGATTCCTTTAAGATTTATTGACTTACAATGTTCTTGCATCAATGGTTATCGGACTAAACGACGACTACGCACACTTACAATGTTGTTTCCCGCTTAAAAATCGGTAACATCGAAACATGGTAGTTTGATTTTATTAGTATTTTGTAAATACGAGTGAATTATATTGTTAGTAAAACAATATTGTCATGTCTTCACGTGGAAGGAAAATTTTGAAGTTGCTACAAAATCAACATGTTAAGTAAGACTTGTTAATTATTATATTGGTTCAACCTAATCTCGTTATTTTAACTCGCACAACCGCCTAAGGCACCACCTTGGCGCTCGGAAAAGTGAGTATAAATATAATTTTTTTTTGACGCAGCTATTAAAATCATAAAAGTACTATGCTACATTTTAGATAATATAAAGAATACGTGGTGTAAGTTTTATCAAAATCGGTTGAGTAAATTTCCAGATATCTTGAACACCAGTTTGAACAAAGTCTCCGAGATGCGGCCGTACTTTGCTGTGCTCACTTCAAATTGCTAGAACTTCGAAAATAATTTGAACTTTCAAATGGTTAAACGCTTAAAATATCCTGCAAAGTATAAACAATAAATCTAGCCGAAAAGGAAAACTTGATTTTCTGAAAATCTCCAGGTGGTGTAACTAATAAGATTTTGTTGTTCTTCAGATATTTCCGAAGATTCGAATATTAATAAAAATGATTCCCCGTTATCAGTAATACTACTACAATATTATATCATATTTTATTATAATTATTGTAATAAGCAGTCTAAAAAGTTGCAATGTATTGGAACTTACAATATTATTACAACAAATTTCAAAAAGTAAAGTTGTAAAACACTTTATAATCTTATTCGATAAAAATTCTGGCTGCAAAATAATTGTTAGCGAAGTTACAATGGTATAACTGCAAACATAACTTCTATGAACAATGGTAAACGCTGGTAAATCCGTTAAATCAATAATTTTCTAAAAATAAATTATGCAGTGATGTTATATGAGTTAAAATAAATGAGTATCCAATTTCAAACCCAGAAAAGAATTATCTCCTCAAGAAAAAGGAAAAGAAAAGATGTAGAATCTTTAAAACGCTCTCCTGAAAAATTACGTTTTGCTAGTTACAATGTTGTTAGTTTCGGCTACCGAAGTTTCCTTGTTTCAAAACTCAATTGCAAAAATTCCAATCGTTCGAAGCGAATTGCATTTTTGGCGGACCCTGTATACAAATGAATTCATTCCTTCAATAAATTAGAACAAACAATCCTTTCTACCCACAGAAAATAATAAAATTTTATTACGTAGAAAAATTGGTTTGAGTTGACGATGTTACAATTTGCCTACGTTCGGAGCAATAAGCAAATTGAATGCAGCGAACTTTGGCATCACGTAAAATGGCATAAGGTCGGTAAATCTCGTTTGCACTCTGCATTCAACTGATCTTGTGTAGAATACAAATATAGACAAAGTCTAATTTTATTTTCCATTCAAGAATTAAATTAAAAACAGCGATTTTCTCATTTAACCATTTCATGTTCAGCTTTCCAAAATTTTAAAAAAATTATATAGGCAAGCGTGCGACTCTTGCGTAAATAAATTGAACTAAGCGCCTGAAGTCACGAACTCCTGTTTGTGTGTTACGGTATTACAACCTTAACTTTTGTTATTAGTCATTAAATTAAGATCAAATTGATTTAATATTTTATCGAAACATACGTTTTTATTATTTGAAATTAATTCAATTATTTATTTTTAAAACCATTGAACTGTTACTTAATTAATTAGTGATGTGTTTAACACAAATTTAAAAAATGGAACCTTTTATTATCATTTTAAATCAAGTTAAATGCAAATTGAATTCAAATTTGTCTAGCTGACGATTCTTGTATTTGAGCGCCCTTCAAAAATGCCATCTTTCGTGGACTTTGAAACGATTTCACTAATTGTAAGAATGGCCTCCCCAACACTTTAACCGAGAACCCTTCCAGACCCATTGATAAACTCATCTGAAATTCAAATTTAAAAGTCATAAATTTCCTCTAAACATCCACAGGCCGAGCAAGCTTCAATTTGGCTGAAAAATTCATTGCAGTTTTGTGTCGCATAAAAAGATTTCGCCGTAAACCCCGGGGTTAATTGCGAACATGCGCCCCGGTAATACGTTTAATGCACTGTTTAAATTACCATTAATCCGACCTCCTTGCAAACTACATAGTTTCTCGTTGCGAACTTTTACAAAGTTTTCCAACAGGTGTTACAGAGACCCCTGATACCAGTAAATTTCTTCGAAATTAATTAAAAATTAAACTCCACTTAACTGCCTGTCCGACGTTTAAAATTTAGTCTAACCAGACTGTCATGATCGATAAATACGTTGTCAGATGCCGCGCTCGCTCGCACAATTTGTGGTTGTGCGGTCGATTTTATCTACCCCTTCGATAAGCGTTATTTTTTATGGCGCTCCACGGCGAAAAAACGTTGCACAATTCACTGTCAAAATGTGCCGAATCGCCGGGACGAGTACAAAACTGTAACGAATGGCTCAAATTGCACGGAATGTGTAATTTAGAGCGAAATTATTTACCATCGTGCTCGATGTTCTTGTCGCTGTCATGTTTGCTTATTTTACCATTAATTTTAAGGGTACGTCCTTCCGTAAAATTCGCTCCTGGCTTGTGAATTTCATAAATTAATTTGTGCAAGCAAGGCAATTCAAATTAGTTTTACCGCGTATCGATAATGTAGGTAACTGTCGCGCTGTGACGTCACAGACAGGATAGAAATTTTTAACGCCAGTTTACCTCGTCGGTGAAAGTGACTTTTTGTAAATATATTGCATTATAAAAATTATGTTACAAGTTTGTCATCTGCCGAAATTGGATTTGAAAGATTAACAGCAGCGTAAACAATCTGAAAAATTGGATCATTTCAGGAGACGATGAAAAACCTTTAAAGTTTCTCGACATAAAATGTGTGGCTCGTGGTAAAAAAGTACTTAAATACAAGCATTTTGTTTAATAACAATTTATATTATTGGGGCAACCAAAACTATTTTAGAAGCTATTGAAAGTTGCAAATATTTATAATGCCAAAAAATAGTGACGCTAGTGACTTACCAGAAGAAAAACAGTGACTAAATAGCGACTTTTTGAAATATTTGAAATATTGAAAATAAATTTAACACATTTTAAATAGTAAAAACATTTACATTGAAAAATAATTTATAATAAACTCCAAAATAAAATAAAATATTCTTAACAAACATAAACAAAACAAAATGAAATGACTATGATAATTAAATCATTTTTAACATTTCTTTGCAAAATATGACAGTTTGTCTTGAAAAATATCTTTATTTAATGAGTCAACTTCTTTGTTTTCTCTTCTTCTTTTTTTCTCCTCGTCACCAATCCTTCAAGTAAGACTTGAGCAACACCTGTTTTGTAATATTATTCCTTTCTAGTGATTGCTTCAATTTTCTATGGCTTTCAACCAGTAGGTTCGCTACCACTAGTTGTTCATATGACTTCCCTTTAATTTTGTCTTCCAACTGGTTTTCCAAACCAATTTTTTTATGTTTTCCAAACTCTTCCATTTTTTGTTTCTCTTCTTCAAGCTCTTGCTTTCTTTGATTTTCTTCAACTTCTGATTGTTGTTTTTTCGATTTTTCAAGCTCTAAATAACTTTTATATGAATTATAAGCTCTACGACCCATATTTAGAAGTTCTTGTGTTATTGGAACCAATTCTATTTGATTATTATATTTTTTAAACCACTACGAATACATAACTTGTTATTCAGTGTTCCTAGACTCATATTTGATTTGTTTGGAGTTAAAATTTGCCCCAAAAGGGAAAATCCCCTTTTGAACTGATGCACTTCTATGTGCCAAAGATATACACATTTTAACAACTTGAAATAATTCTTTATAGTGTTTGAAAGATAACCAGAATTCGTCTACTATTAGGTTTCCATCAAAATTTCTCTTTTCCTCTAATAAGACCAACTGCAGTAATTTGAATTCATCACATGTTTTATCCACAGCAATGTCTATGGGAAGAGTATTACAAACGTTAATCACTATCAGGCACTTTAGTAACATTATTTGGAACCATGAAAAATATTTTAACGACACTAATTTCAAGGCAGACTTATTTATTAAATGATGAACAGCTTTCATATAAAAATGTTGGCAACGTTTTAAAAAAATTAATTGGTCCTTCTCAGGTAGCTTCCCAAGTTCTTGTTGGGTTTTTACTCCACAATTTAATGTCTTCAATGGCAAAAAGAATTCGTGACGATACAAACATCTTTAGCATTCGCAAGCACATTATCAAAATCAACAGCTGCTTTTTTTTCAAAAATTTGAGTAATATAGTCTTAGTTAACTCTTTTAATTCTGAATATAAAACTTGAATTAACGGTTCATCTTTTTGAAAAAATTGTTGAACAACCAAAGCACAATTTGTCACAATTTAAAATACTTCAGTTTCTATTAGTTGCACGTCACAACGTTGGTAAACAAGACACTTTCCCGCTTATTTTTCACAACGTGACAAAATTACTGCCATCGAAGTTAATATCTCTCCTCGTGATCTTAAAGTGTGAATGCGAGCGCCTTAATAACGCGCGATGAATCGATTTTCAATCGCAACGCGCCAACAGTTATCACCGAAATTAACGAACATAAATAAGAAAGCTCGCGCAGAAAATAATCCGTTGACATCTCTAATTATCGTTATAAATCACAACTATCTGATGACCGGAGGGAATTCGCACCGGCAACATTCACTGACGGAAGTTGGATCATCGCCCCTCTCCAAAAACAGAGAAATGCGGTTTATTTATTCACGAATTCCGCTCTGCGCGAGCTTTAAAACCGTGATCATTAACATTCATTCTAAAGACGGGTATAACACTCAACAACCTTAAAATCTAGGCGTTACAATAATCAAAGTCAGTTTTTATAATCGGCGCTTTGTGTTGCAAATCGGTGTCGCATCGTCCGAATCGAAAATGAAGCGAACGCATGTTTTTTTAATCGAACCAATTTCGCAGGTGATCGTAATTGAGGGTTGTTCGGCACGTGACGCAAGTTTTACGGTTGTAAATTAGCGCTGGCCATTTTTAATGTTTGATTTGAAATTGTGCTAGCGTACGCCTAAATACAGGCAACACCTCAGACTTTTTTATTAACCAGATATCACCTTAATTACCGTAAAGTGCAGTGGATGATTTTTGTATCTTCAATAATTTAGAGCTATATAATGTAAAGTAAAATAATAATGTGCAAGAAGAATTCGTTAAATTTAACAATTTTATTTACTTGGTAAAGAAGTTATGTTATTAATAAAATTAGTTTCCTAATTTTCAATTGATAAGTAGGCATGAAAAATGTAAATTTTTATAAAGAACAGTTTACAGATCAAAAAATGGATGTAATAAAACAGCTTTGAAAAAAACTGTTTCAAAAAGTTAGATATTCTCAGTTTGGTGACCAAAAAGAGAGTGGAATCCAACTGGCAAAGTAACCTGTACCGTGAATCGCCATAAACTTTCTTCCTTATTCGAGAAAATTCTGTTCAGAGCTCGGAACAGCTGGCGAATTTTGTATGTATATTTATTACTAAATTAAAACACAATGAGTAAAAGATTAACCCCTTAAGACACAGTTTTTGTTTGCAGAAAATTGAACCGCGTTATGCATGACTTCATCAAACGCCAAATTGATATTTTGGAAATTAGCTTTCCATCATTTAACGAACAAAAAATCGAATTGGCGTAAAAATCTATTTCTTACTGACAAGCCAAAAATTAGATCCCATTAACAATAACTTATTATAAGTCGTTAACCGTACAGCTTAATTAATTAAAAAATTGCAATTTAAGCTTAATTTTTAAATTCAATTTCACATTTTTTTAACATAACATTTTGATATAAAGTGTGTTTCTTGTCAAAGAAATGACGTCATCATCAATTCTTTAACTGTTAAAATTACGTTGTCACGTTTTTCATAAATATTTCTTAAACTTGAGGCATTCTTTTAGTATATCGATCTGTTCTTTCTCATTGTGAGCTAAAGTTCTTTGCCTTAGAATTTTATGTACCTGGTATATCCAATAAGGTTGTACTACTTTTTCGAAAAAATACCGTTGCGATTCCGGAACATTAATAATTGTTACTAATTTAAAACACAACGAGTAAAAGATTGAACCCTTAATGCACAGTGTTTTTTTACAGAAAATTGTAGTTTTAGCTTATTATAAATTATTACCACTACAGCTTATTTTTTTTAATTAATGTGGGATAAAAAAACAAACAATTTTTTTGGAAAGAAATTATAATTTAAGCTTATTCTCATTCATTTATTTAAAGGGGTCTTCACGAGCGATTTTTAAAATTAATATGACTTTAGAGTTGAATTTATATCCTATTAAGTTAATGTTGATAATAAAGATTAAAATTGTCCAAGACTAAAAAATAATTTATGGTAAAAAAACTTTTTCAATAAAACAACCTTTTATTAAAATGTGTCTTTATTTTTAATCATTTAGGTCAATATCAAAATTAGTTTTAAATTTTTATTACGTCTTAATAAAAGCTTGTTTTTTAAAAAAAGTCTTTTTACTATAAATTATTTCAAATATACTGTTTGAAAACGAAACCTGGCTTTAAAAGTATTTCGAATATTATTGCTGTTATAGTATTCCTGCTGGGAAACCATAATCACCTGCAGCGACGTTGTAAATCTTTTTGACGTAGCTCGAAAATCGGTAAAAATTAGCTACTTCAATTTCGGTGCTTGATCTAAAGAACATTGAATAAATCAAAAACTATTGCGTTGTTTAAAACCGCTAGGAGTCAGTTCAAAATAAAAAAAGTCTAATCTACGAGTCTAAAAAATTTTAATACAAAATTCTGATAACTGAAGGCATAAACAGGAATTTTGAAATTTGATGTTTTAATTAATAGCTTGGTTAATTATAATTATTTAATGATGGTTTGGGATCAGCTCAAAGTAGATTGGTATTCTCAGTAAGATGAAGTATCGACCTCCTTTTCAAAATTAAAAATAAAGGTATAAAAAGGACTTGCGCTTTACATGTATTGAAAATCTTAGGGTGAAACGCCATTAATTGGTTCAACTGAAATTTAACTGGGAAAATGAAGTTTGCGTCAACTACTTCAAGTAATTCCCCGAGCCGATTCTGTAATTAATATCTTGTTATGTGTTTGCATTTAAATGGGAGAAATTCGTGCGGAAATAACGTTTTCCTTATAAGATGCTTTGTGCCGCTACCGATTTATTTACGTTTGAATGAAAATTGTTCATTTCTTCCCAGTAAGTTCCTCCAGTTGCTTAAATACGTTTCCCAAATGGGGAAAAAATCGGAAATTAAAAACGAATATCAGACTTTCAATTCGTGAGGAAATCTGAAAATAGTTCTTTTTATCGCTGGAAAAAACATGACATTGGAAATTCAGCAACGATTCAATTTGTGCGAAAACTGTTAGCCACCTTACTCAAATTCTCTTTAAACCTTCCCATCTTGACATATTCATTTCTGGAAGAGCACAGATTTAAAGGACTTTTTTAATGAGCGTTTTGTTCCCAGTCAGCTGAAAATTACCCATTCAATTCAATGTCAAGCCAAGAAAATATTCCTTAGTGTGGAATAGGATAATTAAATTAGCAGCAATGTAATTAAGGGTTAAAATGACAAACGATTCCAGGCTATAATTACCTACAAAATTTCATTTGCAACGTTTAATCAGCAGTTATTATCCATTTGTACATACAACTTTACCGTATCACAATCCCAATGCATTATCAAACAAATTAATTTATTGATGCGCTGTAATGCATCCTGTTCGGCCCAAACGTTTTCAAGCATCATTTATCGATTTCGATTGAATTCGTGACAAGTAACCAAACCAATTACGGCCGTACCATCGTTGGAACCCACGCAGACGTTGCCGCTGTGGGAACGCACATGCAATTATGAATTATAAATTTATGGTTCGATTAAGGTTCATCAAACATTTACAGCTTGACCGAATATCAAAAACGAATAATCGACCCATTTAAGGCTAGGAAACCCAACCTCAAAAAATGCAGAGTTTTAAGAAACTCAGTATCGCTTAGAAAGTACTTATCAATATATAATTTGCGAGGCAACAGTTGTAAACATAATGTTACCGCATCTAATGATATATTTGCTTTGGCGAAGAAGTGCCTAGTTTTCAAAAATTAATCTCTGAAAGTGCAATTCTCTCAAAAATGTAGTAGTGAGGGTTTTTTACTGAAATCTTTAGAGTTACGAAATATTTTGCAACGCACTTTACAGCACTTATAGAGAATATATTGCCTTGTAAGAAAAGATATTTTTATTGGGAGGAAGTTGATAACTTAAGAAGAAAAAAATTGGCAACAATATTGTTTTTTAAATGTAGTGTGCCAGTAAACTCAGTTCAGCTCAAGAAGTAAGTTATATTGTAGAAATTCCTTTGGGGTACTTATACTAAACATATAGTAGTATAATATGACATGGTTTTTTTTATGATAACATGGTGAATATCTTTGAAAAAAAATCTAAAAGTTGTGGTACGAAATACAGTATTATTTGATCGCGTTTCTTATTGCTTTCCGAACACAACATCGTCAACAAATTACATAAAAATGTTCCTTTAGCACCTAAGAAATAGTTTCCGTAAACCAAATTGGATAAATGTCTAAATTTTACATTTTCGGGGAAAAGTTGTTTTCCCATAAGATTTTAGTCAAATAGTTCGTCCTATTACTCACAGATGTCCTGTCAAATCTGTATCTTTCTGATTGACGGCATGGATAGAATAATTTGTATTAAAATGCACACTTGATATAGTGCAAATTGTTAGGATATAACCATATTCGCACACGTAAGGATATAAAACTCTAAAAATTTATAAAAATACACACTTGATAATGCAAAATATCCATGTTCGCAACGTAAGGATATGAAACATTTTCGAGCCTACTAAATTGTATAATATATATTAGTTTCGAATAGCATCGTAGGAAAAATTGTTTGAAGCATCTATTCACAAAAAATTACAAAAAAACAACCAGTAAATAATGCAGCAATCGCATTGACTGATTTTACCGCCGTTATCGCCGCAGACAATAATATAAATAATATTTATCAAATTATGAGCGTATAAAAATGGGGATAAAGATTACTCTTTGCATAATTGAAAATGTGTTTGCAGCCTGTTACGGGATTAATTATAGCAGGTACATCTATGAAAACACAAAATTGGCAAAAAATTAGCAAAAAATTATAGACTAATTTTTTTCCGACTGAGTTTACCGTCGTTATCGCCGCAGACCATAATATAAATAATATTTATCAAGTTACGAGCGTATGAAAAACGCGCAACTCTTTTTTTTGTTCTTTCTCTGTTCAATACTTAAGTTTCAAACCTTATTAGTTAGGAGACCTCTTTGGTTGCCTAAACATTTTTTATTTTAAGGGGCAAAATTGGTGCCCCTGAGCGGAAGAATTGTGCATTACTTAGCAGTTCCCGGACCTTAAAGAGCGATCCGAGAAAAATTTAATTAGGCCGAATTCGCGCCTTAATTGCGATTATTAATTGGCAAAATTTCTCATTTGCACGAACAAGTTTCTCCCATCGATTGGCCGATCTCATTTATTATTGAAACTTGAGGGAGTTCCATCAATCGTGGGGCTCTCTCCTGAGATCGTGACATTCCGTAATCAGGGCGAAATTTCAAAGGGCACGTGCCTGCATATAAAGAGGGGGCGGTCCATCTCGTCCATTTAATCGCGTTAGTGGATTACCGCTAATTTCGCAGATTACCGACTGTTAAGATGGAACTGAAACGTGTACATTATCAGTTCGGATTAATGAAAACTGTGCGGGGAAAATCGCTAAATTGGAAAAGTTTAATGGCTTCATTTGCTCGCTCAAAGCGAATAAAAACTGTTTGAATAACAACCGATAGGGGTGGGGTCAGCTGATCAGATGTATTGCAAGGGATTTAGGGCAAAATGTTATTTATAATTTACATAATTTTCCGATTCGTTTCCCAGGGACTAGTAATCGTTTACCATTTTTGGATTAATATCAACAGTTGTAATAAACACATAGGCTCGATCTGAATTTATTATTATTATTATTTTATTTATTATTATTATTATTATTAGCTTTGTTCAAGATTTGTAAATAATTGCTCTGAACGCAATATCAAAACGTGCAGTTCAGAATTTTCTCTAATTTAGAAAAAAAATTCTTATAGGTAAGAAAATTCGGGCTTAAATTTTAAATTCTTCTTAATTTGGCCCAAGAATTGGTCATTCTTGAGTTTTAAGAATATTCATTCTTGTCAAATTTAACAGTGGGTTGATTTCATTTTGTTCAATTTGTCAAATTTAAGAACGGGACATTTTAAATTTCAAGAACGTTGGGCGGTATGAATAAAAAAGAGCAGATGCTACATGAGTCTGAGCAGAACCTCAAAGCATATGCTCATAGTAAAAGATTGGAGTATAAGGTTTTGCTCCTGTTTGTATGAATAATGATATGCTTTTACTCATAAGCATTTGCTTACACGAAATGAGCATATGCTCAAAAAAAATTTGCAGATTAAAATTAATAATTGTACGAATGATTCCAATTAAAATGTAAGAACGTTTTTAAAGTTTTAAAGTGTAAAAAATTAAAAAAGTGTGTAAGTTTGACAAAAATTTTATTATTTTTGTCACCCCCATGTTGACCTGGGTGGGATTCGTAGATTCGGAAGTAAAACCTTTTGCTCACGACCGTGCTCCGAATATGGGCATGAATAAGAGCTTTTGCTTACTATGAAGCATATCATCCGGTCGGTATGAATAAAGTAGAGGTTTTGCTTATGATTTTGAGCAAATGCTCTGCAACTTGTGCATCTGGTCAGCAGTAGATTCACCGTGCTCATGCTCTTCGCTAATTTTATGATGGCTGAAGTTGTTAATGTACGTGCACAGAAGCATTATAAAGTACGATGATTATAAAAAAAACTTTTATACAAACGTCAAAAAAGATGACATTTACGCATCACTATCGATACGCAAAGTGCTCTATTTTTTAACGAAATATCAAAAAACTATTTTTTAACAGTGAAAAATTTTTTTTTAACACGTGAAAAAATGATATAAAAAATTATTTTTTAACAGTAAAAAAATAAATTTATTTTTTTGCGTATTAGTTTCATTTCTATAATTTTATTTCCATAAATCACTTTTTTTTTTGTGACATTGCGGAAAAAACGTTATTTGCATTTCGTGTCAAAATTCGTGTTTTTATGATGCGTTCGACTGTCTGCGACCAAAATTTACTTCTCACGAGCCATAAAAAACACTCATTTTGCCCACTTAATACAAAAATAACTATTACCGATTTGAGGAAAGAAATTTGAGATGAATCGTAACTCACTTTTTGGGTGAAAATTATGAAAATAAAAGTTCGTTTGTCATCAAGTTATTTTAAGTAATTTGAAACGTCTCACGAAAAAATGAAAATTTTTTTCCAGTACATTGCAAATCCTGGCTTTCAAACTGGAGTTGGGGAAAAATTAGGGATTCATCAGTCGACTGTACCAAAAATTTCCGGTCTTTTTTGCAACTAAAAGCTATTAACAGATTGTCACTTGATTCGTTCCTTTCGCATCATCAAACGACATATTTTTAGTGAAAAATATGAACCACTCTGTAAATTAATTCCGATGAAATAAAACGAATGTCCACAAAAGGCGTAGTACGTAACACTACTCGAAAGAGTAAAAGAGAGATAGTAAAATCGTCGTGGAAAGAACGCACACATCCGTTTGAGCCGGGCTCTGTGTTTAATTCGGACATTCTAGAATTATTTTGAGCATATGCTCAATTCATGTGAGCAAATGGTTGTAAGTAAAAGCATATCGTTATTCATACAAATAGGAGCAGAACCTTATACTCCAACCTTTTACTATGAGCGTATGCTTTGAGATTTTGCACAGACTCAAGTAACATCTGGTATCTGGACGCTACGTTTATAGCTTTCTCAGAACCCAAAACCTCGAAATAGCACGTTTTCGAAAGTGCCTTATTGTTGTGTTGCCGAAATCTAATAAAGTAATTAGGTCAACGACAACGGACCATTGTCGGCTTACGGGTCCCAACATAAAGGAAATACAAATAATATGATAATAAAAAATAATAAAAAATGTTATGGATTCAAAGAAAAGGAACTGTACTCTGTTTTTATACGAAAGTCATTTGCCTTCCTCATTGGCCGAACGTGTGCATTTAGCCGTTTAGACCCTTCGCCTGATATTTCACGTGCCGGTGTTCCCTAAAAAACGCAAACAGATGCACAAGTTGCAGAGCATTTGCTCAAAATCATAAGCAAAACCTCTTCTTTATTTATATCGACTGGATGATATGCTTCATAGTGAGCAAAAACTCTTGCTCAGACTCGTACTCAGAGCACGGTCGTGAGCAAAAGGTTTTACTTACGTTTTTATTCATAGAACGTGGTAGCATATGCTCGGAATTGTGCGAGTAAAAGGTTTTGCTCTCTTTTATTCATACCACCCGTTGATTCTTCGTGACAAATTCAAGAAAGGGTCGCTCTTATTTTAAGAACTTTATAAGTTTTACGTTTAAGAATAGGCCATGTTGATTTCAAGATATTTTATTTAATTACTTAAGAATTTTCTTAAGGCCCGGGAACTGCTAAGTAATACGCAATTCTTCCGCTCAGGGGGCACCAATTTTGCCCCTTAAAATAAAAAATGTTTAGGCAACCAAAGAGGTATCCTAACTAATAAGGTTTGAAACTTAAGTATTGAACAGAGATAGAACAATTAAAAAGGTACAGATTTGACAGGACATCTGTGAGTAAAAGGACGAACTATTTGACTAAAATAATCATGGCTGCGAATACATTTACATTGAGTCTTATGGGAAAATCACCTTTTCCACGAAAATGTAAAATTTAGACATTTATCCAATTTGATTTACGGAAACTATTTCTAAAGGTGCTAAAGGAACATTTTTATGTAATTTGTTGACGATGTTGTGTTCGGAAAGCAATAAAAAACGCGATCAAATAATATTGTATCTCGTACCACAACTTTTAGATTTTTTTTCAAAGATATTCACCATGTTATCATAAAAAAACATGTCATATTAAACCACTATATGTTTAGTATAAGTATCCCGAAGGAATTTCTACAATATAACTTACTTCTTGAGCTATACTGTTTTTACTGGCACACTACATTTAAAAAAATTATTGTTGTCAATTTTTTTCTTCTTAAGTTATCAACTTTCTCGCAATAAAAAAAATATTTTCTTACAAGGCAATCTATTCTCTATAAGTGCTGTAAAGTGCATTGTAAAATATTTCGTAACTCTAAAGATTTCAGTAAAAAACCCTCACTACTACATTTTTGCGAGAATTACACTTTTGGAGGTTAATGTTTGAAAACTAGGCACTTCTTCACCAAAGCAAATATATAATTAGATGCGGTAACATTATGTTTACAACTGTTGCTTCGCAAATTATATATTGATAAGTACTTTCTAAGCGATACTGAGTTTCTTAAAACTCTGCATTTTTTGAGGTTGGGTTCCCCAGCCTTAATTAATGTGTTTTCTTAATTAAGAATTGAAGATGGCCTTATTATATTAATTTAAGTAGTACTTGTAAATACAATATTTTTTTTCTAATTTTTATGAATTGTAGAATGGAATGCTTGAATTGAAGGAATTTTCGAATATAAAGTTATTTTTCATACATATTTTTATTAGTAGGTGAAAATTTAACATCACATCACATCCTGTTTAAAAATACATTTTCAGTTTAAGAACCACATTATCATTTGGTAACACATGTGCGTATGAAATGGAAGTTCGTGGAAGTCATTAGCTTTCTCAATGAATTTTGGTCGTTACACAAATAAATTGTTTTCTCTCAAGAAATAATTGGCCAAAATCTACATCAATCTAAAAACAAAGAAACAAAATGTTTACAATGTACCATGGATATATTATTATAAAAATTTACCAATATAGACCAGTTTCAATGATTCAATAATGACCATTCCACTTTATGCAGATTTCCTTTTCGCAAATCCGCGTACTTCAGTCACGCTTGTTTTTGTTAAATTCTTACAAAGAACTCTACATCCGCTAAAAAGTAAAATTAGTTATAAGATAGATAAATAACACTAAATGTATAAAAGAAAATCAAAATTATTTTTTTACGTTCGTCGTTACTATTAATTCTGTTCTGCAACTGGTTTCTTTTTATCTCTTCTTACTTTTCGTTCCGACGAAAATAAACTAAAAAACAATTTGTTTAATAGCTGTTACATTGAGAAAACTTGTAGAACTTTTACAAAATTCATTCGGTAAGCTAAAAGTGTGAGAAAAATTATAATTACAACAAATTTACTTACATGCGAATTTATCTCACACAGAATCAGAAAATCCCCATCATTTCAGTACCATTTTTAGAAATGGTTTTTGAAGCTGATCATTTTGTTGATCGACATTTATTAATATTGCATTGAATTAACATCTTCATCTCGGCACAATAAATCACTTGTAATATTTCCCATTTCTTCACAATTAAACACTCACTAATTATGTAAGTTACTTATAATTCACTTTACAATAAAAATACAGAAAATGCACACCGTAATATGTATTTTCGTACTGCAAGCCGAGTTTGGTGTAACGTTTTTCAACTAAATTTGTAAGAAATTCTAAAGTAACTTATCTACTGTCAGTAAACAGTCCCTTGCAAAAAAATGTTGGTCATTAAGCAATTTACAACATTCCGTGCTAACTCCAATAATAGCAAGCAGGCAGAAAAATGTAAGAAGTAGATTTTTTTTTTAAATCTTAGGTAGCATTTTTTTCAGTGTACGAGTCCCACAGTAATTTCTACTTCATTGACTTTTGCCACTTTGGAATCTTTGAATATGCAATTTGTGCCCTGTGTTGAATTTCTACGACACAAAAATAATATTGGAAGAAATTTGTAAAATCACATGCGTTTGTTCCTCAAATTGACGAACTGAAAAACAGCTCTTGATTACTGAAAGAGAATTCTAATCGTTCTGATTCAGAACAACTGTTGCTGAAAATGGCTAATGTGCCACCGATTGATAGAATCATCGACTGCATCAAAAAGCCACATTATGAATTCAGTTTAATTTGGCTTCATTGCGAATTTAAGTTCCCTAGTTTATTTTCATTCGAAATGGCCAAACTTGATTACTTGTCGCAATAAAACTGAATTGCGTTTCGGTTTTATTAAATATTTAATGAAGATTGAATTCAGGTATTGAAATTTTTTATTTGTCGGATTTTGTTGAATTGAGTTTAGAAAAATTAAAGGGAGAGCCCTCACAATTTGTACGATTCGCGTCGTCAAAAAGTCCCAAATGTGTACTTCTCGAAAAAACTTTTCTCATTATTAATATTGTCATCGCCGGTTCAAACTCATAAAAAGTAACTTTCCCTTAACCAATATTGAGTCGCAGCTACCTGGGACGGTAATTACGATCGCTGAACGTAAATTAAACAAACTGGAACCAAAAGCCGCAACAGTGAATCGTGTTTTAGTCCATTTAGGACTTCCTTAATTTTGAATGCGTCCCATTTACTTTGAACAAGTTTGTTGATTGTTCGCACCTCACCCATTTGTGTGAAACGATGGGTTATGTGCTTGACTGGCAGCTTGGTTGCCAACTAACGAGGCGTCTGCGACTAAACTTGTAATTAAAGTGCGGTTTTGCGTCTCACAGGACAAAAATTCGCTTGCAGATAACCGCCAGTGAAACACACCAGGTGCAAGCTCTCGCCCTAAATCGTAACCAAGGCGACCGTTTTGATTCATAAACTGTGAAATTTAAGAGGAATGTTCTTATGGGATTTTCAACGTAAAGTGTTGCGGCTATAAGAAAGTATCTAAATGAAATATTTGCATTTAAGTTACATCATTTGAAAGAGAAACTAGTTTGCAATCGAAACTTAATTTTTTTATTATAAAAGTTTAAAAAAATTATAATGAAGCTGTCAATGAGATTTCTGTTAAATATCTCAGAGCTTGAAAAATATTTTTTTTCTCCTACCGTTTTAATTTTACTTTAATTCTAAAAACGTTTTTGAAAACCGGCTGTAAATATTCTAATTATTTTGCGGTTTTTCGCAATTATCTTATTTTCTTTGCTTGAAATGACATTTAAGGTGATTATATAATTTGTAGACCATAAAATTATCTACAACTTTTATTTCACGCATTTTTCCGCGTATCGACAAATTTTTGTGACCTTCAATATCTTTTGACGCGGACACGAGATTACATGAGACTTTTCAGCCAGTGTTTAGAACATCAAAACAACTATGCAAAAATACAGCTTCATCGCTTTCATTCCGAAGTTGAATCCTTATTGCACCTTATTTGACTGTACTATAAGTATTTAAATGCGGCAATGCAATAATTCGGTAAACCTGTAACTGTTGAGTTTTGATCAAAATTCAAAAACAGGGCAATTTTTGAATTTCATTTTACATCATGTACAGATTTTTCCTTGTCAAAGTAATGATGTCATTGTCGATTTTTTTAAATAGCAACTAATATTTTTTCGTCATGATGTTGATAGGGCTTTTAATTGTCAAAATGAGACTATAAAAACTATAATTTGCAACTGAACCGCTTTCACCGTGTGCTCGAAGTGGGTACCTAATTAAAATTATTTTAAACAACTAAATCTTTGACATTTTCATTATGAATGACGACGCCACATGAATTTGTCATTCAATAAACCAAGCGAATTTATTGATTTATTGAAAAGATGTGCGATAATTCCATATAATAGTAAATATGGTGAACAACCAGAATGTTTAGGAACCACTAAAAATTAAATCAAAACAATATAAACAAGTAAATGTTTCTATTAAAAAATGACAAATTACATCTCGAATAGGCATTTTTCTAAATCGTTTGCTTTCTATCAGTTCTGGTATCAAACATTTTTAATAAGAAATTTTTAATTTTGGCTTCATATGATTTTCCCAAAAATCTGTATCGCGTTGGATATATTCGATTATAGATTTTCCATTTTCGGTCCAAACAAATAAAATACATTCGATTTTGAATTTGATACCACCAATTGTGCCGTTTGTTTATGTGATAATGGCCATTTACTTCAAAAACAATGTTAAAATCTTAATAAAACCTAATTTTATTTGTATTTATTTGTTTCAATTTCGTACATACAAATGGCCATTTCACATAGTTAAGATCATAAAAATGTATTTTTTGAATATAAGCGAAAGAAGCATTTATCTGGTCAACACTTCATACATTAATTTTGAAAAATTCGGTTTTATATTAGAGATATACTCAAAACATTGTCAGAAAATGTGTTTCAATACTGGAAAAATTCAAGAATTGCAATCATATTCTCAATAACCCTAAGGGTATGCGGGAAATCGTAGTGCGAATTTATATGAAATTCCCCATAACAAACCGATAAAATCGTCATTACCTTGACAAGAAACACCCGGTATATTAAAATATTATGTAGAAAAATGGGAAATTGAATTTAAAAATTAATTCGTCCTTGGTTTTTTTCAAACTCAGTAGATTAAGATTTATACAGGGTGAGTTAAGTTTTACCGCCCGTGGCAAAATAGGCCTTTAAAATAATTTGTCAATTCTCTTAAATTGCACGAGTAATTTTATATTATTAAGGTACATAGAAACCAAGAAAAAATCTTTTTTTTTAATCAGGTAAAATTTTGGCTTTCTTTCAATTACTAATTGCTCAATTTATTAGTTTTTTTTGTGTACGAACAGTAAAATATTTTCACACAATTTAGTGTAATTGAAATAATTTTACTAATTTGGGTTCATTAAATAAAGCCATTTCCATATTAGAGGGTATTTTCTTAAATGATTTACAACATAAGCTGACCAATTCACCTGACAATGGTATTGGTTTTGAATACTTGACTCATTATTTATGACAGTCATAAACTTAAGTTCAAAAGTACAACGTTACATTTTACAGGACCGGAATAAGGGTCTTCGCTATTTCTTTAAAAGTTCACAACATCGTAACTAACAGCTACACGGTAATTATAATCATAATAAAAATAATTTTTGCAATATTAGATTTTGAACGTGATAAGAAAATCGTTTACCAGCTTCTAATTTTCGTTAGTATATCTGTCTACAATTTTGTGCTTTAACTTTGCCGTCTGCAAAGACAATATACCTATCGGTTATTGAACCTTCCCATAAAATAAATTGCTTAATTCACCCAAAGTTTAAAAACCCTGGTCACAACCTTAGGTCACTTTGTGAATAAAGAAACATTCACATTCGCAACAAATCTCCCAGCACTTAAACATCGTTGGTAAAAAGTGAAAATTAAAACTTTGTTTTGTGGAACAGTGAACATTTGTGTTTAGTTCAGGTATAATCATGCCATTTCAATACTAAGTCGAGGAGAAGCTTGAAATGCTTTTAATTTATGGGTAACTTTGAGTATCGTTTATAACATAAACTTAATATTTACCTATTAAAAACTTATTTTATTTTTCTCACAAATTCCAGAATACGGGTCTGGCAACAACTAAAACGCCGTTCCCTTCAGTTTTATGGGTCGATCATCAGGTATTGTTACGTGGTAGACCGTATTATCCATTGTTAGAAAGTCATAAATAAAAGTATTTTTCGTGCTTTATGTTAAATTTGGTTTAACTCAAAAAGTAATAATTTTTTAACGAATCAAATTGCAATTAACAATGCTACGAATAATTTGACAAATTTTGAAATAAAAAACCAAACATGGAAATTTTACCCGAAACTGTTTGTTTTACTTTTTTGGCTTCAAATAAAAATTTGGAAAACTTGTAGCACTAATCGAAAGTGTAAACGTCAACTGATGTAACATGTAAATTGCATACTTTCCTCTCATTCTTTAATAGGTATTATGGCCGGGGCGGTAAAACTGTAGAATAGTTGGTTTATTTTTTGCGCGTAGGTACTTTTCAATAATTTCTTTTTCATTTTTTTTCTCAGTTTATATAATCGCTTTACTGAAATCGCAAGATGTTTGTGAGAGACTTATTTCGTCAAAAGAGCTTTGAGCAGGTAGACATTTTCAAAGCCCGATCGCATGCAAATATTGCCATTATTGACAGTCTTACAGCTAGAAATTTCAAGTACACTTTAGGTAGGAACTCCTCTTAAAAGCGAAGCTTGAGGAATCTCGTCGAATTAAATTAGATTCCGTATGAATTAGGGCGCTGCTTGACCCCTGTCGATCACAAACGGTCAATCAGCTAACAAACCGGCAGGTAGCGGTCGGTACGCGGAATTTCGAGGGCGCTTTCACGGAAAGCTCCCTTCGGGCTGACGTAATGGAGTGAGGAAAGCTAATGGAACTTGAATATCGCGGAGCGCAAGTGGCATTTAATTGGGAAAAGTTGCGGACCGCTGCGCAGGCGGTTATTGTTAGGCTCGAGACGATTTTCTCGCCGTAATCGGCGTAATTAACTGAGATTTTTTATCATGTCGGTTCTGCTGGAAAATAAAGTGAAGGAATTTCGTCGTCTGCACCTTTTAAGACGACGTAATAAAATCGGAACGGAGCACAGATCAAATTATCTCGGCTAACTGTTGCGACATCAAGAAAATTGAGGGAAACCAAATTGTAGAAAATTTCATTTATTACTGAATCCATTTCTTGGGGAAGTTTGTTGGTTTTGCCATTTCGCCAATGTGATTGTGGACAAAAACGTTACCTTTATTACGTTATGAATTTTTTGTATTTACAAATTTTAAATTAACTTTGCATTTTTGTAATTAACTACTTGGTAATAACATACTAATTTAAATTTCACTGTCCCAAACTTTTATGGAATCCGGTTTTTTACATTTAGTTATTTTTAACTTTATATATCAACTTGAATATCGCATCATTATTTGTATAAATTTGTTCATTTAATATTTCCATATTCTATGCCTATATAATGCGCTTCCCCTCAGCAGACAGTCTCCCGCCACTACTCGATCACTTTCACGACCGTTTTTCAGCTATTTTACTGCATTTTATGGGAAAACTAAAATAGGCATTTTGTTGCTGTGCACGTCTAGTTTCCAATTCTATGTTTAAAATTTAAATCGGACAATTACAGAAACATCCAGCCTTCGGCGAAAATATCACAAAAAAATATTGAAATGGTGATTGTGCAAAAACTGATTGTCCGGCAGTATCGGAGTTTTGCACACATAAAGTACATATATGTAGCTATTTTTGTGCAAAGTTTCAATTTTTAAAATTAAAAAATGTCGGAATTATGATTTTTTTAAGAAAACACTGAAATTTCCGGATTTTCCGGCTTTTCTCCGGTTCTAATTATCCGATCGGGTCATCCGACCTCTCATTCTCTTCGTAATTTAATTCTCTACAATTCGTCTATTGACATCATTAAGATTGCTTCATTAGTTTTCATTTTACAAGCAAGAAACTAAAAAAAAATGCGATTTTTTGTTGAAAATTGTTTAAAACAAATTAAAAATTATGACTCTCGAGTTGGAAATTATACAGAATTCATCTACTAACTGCCTTTGACAAAATTGCACAGCCGGTTTTCAGGTAGTATTTGTTATGAAAAAATGTTTAATTGCTTTTGAAATTAAAATCAGATTCGGTTGAAGTTTTTAATTGTGAATAATAGATGTCGCCGGTTTAATAAGCCGAACTTTCAGCAAGTAAACCTGAATGGTTGTGAGATTACCCGACAAGAACAACCAAAGGAGGTGACATTGATATGTGCCGTGCACAATAACATATTCAGAACTGTAACTTGAATATCAAACAACTGTCATCGAGTTATTTAGCTGTCTCTTTGTGCCGAGAGAATTTGCGTTTGTATGACGGTATATCATCTTCTTTAATTAAACCGACGGTGTCTATCAAATTAATGTTGAATTCTACTTAATCACTGAGTAATAAATTAACAGCACTTGCGAACTGAATTGTTTGATTCACTGCTTTCAATTTATTCAGTCGCTTGGTATAAATGTTGAAATTATGAAAATATAGAAATTTATATTTAATTTTGAGGCAATCTTGTTTATAAACCAATCAATGGCAATTGTATTGGGTAAGTAAAGAATTTGAAAATGTTCACTTTTGCAGAAATATCCGTTTTATGTTCAGTTTTAATCGCAAATGGATAAATAATTTGAGCAAGTGCTTATCGTTAATTCAGAACGTATTTGTGTGTCTCGTTGTCACAGCTGAAATTAATACCGACGTCGGATTAAAACAATTCAATACCTTTAGAGAATTAAAGCGGAATTACGAGGACCGTTCAATTAGTTAAGTGAGTGACGTACACTCGGCCAAAATGAAAATGTCCTGCCATAAACCAGTGGCATTGTAGAACTTGTATCGGTCCTAAAGAAAACAGGTGCATCGCTTGGTTGTCATTTTTGCTAAACTAATATTTATCTACAAGAAGTTTTGAATGATGTCTGACTAAACAAATGTTACTATACCATATGAATTAATAGATTTATATCGTTATTAGCCGTAGTCATTGTTGTTGGCATATAATAATTTTTCAAATATTTAATTTGATTTTACGTTTCAGCTTAATTAACGATCAAACCATTATATAGGGTGTAACAAAACTATCAAATAAGAATGGTTGTAACTTCTTAGTAAGAAAAAGTTGTCTAGGTTAATTACTGTGTATATTTTGATCTTTTTAGTCTGTTCTTTGTTTACGATTTGGTGACGTAATATTTACGACTTTCCGAGGATATCAAAGCTGCAAAACAGCACGTCTTGGAAATCAATTTTTAGGGCGACCCTGAACTAGTAAAACGATTAAGTCTAAGAGGGCTTGACCATCTTCGAATTTAAACCATGAGACAGTTTTTGGTTTCGCAACACTTCCAGCCCCACTCGATTTTAAAGTTTATTAAAAATTCCCGTCTCTTCCCAAGTAACACAGGACGTCCAATGGACGTACATGCTGGTCCATTTCTTATCCATTTATGGACGATCCACAAGCGGATCTATAATGGACGTCCAATGGACGTCCAAGCTCATCCATAAATGTACATTACAGCAATGGATATAAATGGGACGTACACTGGATGTACATTTAAGGACTTAATCTGGACGTCCATCAACGAATCAACATGAATGTCCATTGTACGTACATTTATGGACATAAACGGACAGTACATAAACGGATCAGTATGGACGTTCATTGTACGTACATTCATGTACTTAATTCGATCGGTCCGTAAAGGAATTTGAAAAAAAATTTGAAACTTTAACTAAAAGCATTATTAAACTCACTACTTTATTACTTTATGATTTTGACTTTATGAAGAATACGTTGTTTTGATATCCTGATTAGTTGTATGTAAAATGCGAAATACAACTTTGGATACGAATTTATAAATACAATACCGTAGAATGGGGCGAAAGTGATTTCTGGGAATTAAATTGATAACTAAATTAATTGCAAACTTTTTTAAATTTAGTGCTTATCCTACCGCCCTAGCATTTAGCACTTCGAATTTACAGGTAAATACGTGGATTGATGATCGCACTTGGTTTCAGATCAAAATATTTGGTTAATTGTAATTATAATTCAGTTTAACTATGCTTTTATAGTAATCCAGTCAATTTATACACAAAAAGGCCCAACCTTTCAGAAGGTCGGTGTACAAATTGACTGGGTTCCTATAAAAGCGATTTAATTTTTACAGTTACTTTTGTGAACACATATCTCGTAACCTTGAAATTTTATTAGGGTTTGTTTGTCACGTCGGTTCGGGCAAAGAATTACCGTCTTTGCAGTAACTTATGTACAGGTCAATATGCTAGTCATTTGCCGGACAATGACGCCGGTTTCGTCACAATACCGAGATATTTTTATTCAAAGACATATGGTTTTACCTGATTTTGGGTAACACGCGTCGAACCTTTTTTATTTTCACTTCTAATGCAACAGTTCGTTTTTGTTTGTTCCAAATGTGTGTAGTTGAATTTCATCGACACGAATTTTAATGTACTTACAACATGCAAATTTTATGACTGCCGTAAGTAAAAATGACAATCTATTTAAGTTATTTTTTTTACTATTTTTTATGTGTTTTAGGTAACTCACTTTGACCCGATTAGGAGAAATAATTTAATTTACAAAACAAATCCCAAGTCCGCTTTATAATACTTGATAATAATGTACCTAAATCGTATTATTCAAGGACCGAGAGAAAAAGTGTAATTGCAGCTGATTATATTGGTAAGTTAAAATGATTTTAAAGAAGTTGTGTAATATTTTCTTTTTAGCTAAGTAAATTTATTCGAAAATGGTGGATAAGGACCGGTGTTGCTTTGAAATGAATTTTTTTTCAATGTTTCTAGTTGTTTAATTAGTTAATAATTAATTAAATTCTGTATGGTAATTATTTTTGAATATTCATATTTTTAAGGTTAAGTTTCTAGTTATTTAGTTAATAGTTAAAGTTAAATAGGTAAAGTTGTTCACTGCAAATTATTTTTGAATTTACAAATTTCTTTACGTATTTTTTTAAAATAAGTTTCATGTTATTTAATGTGTTAATGGTTAGTTTTAATTGTTGAAGTTCGTTATTGTAACAATTTTTGAATTTACAAATTTCTTTGTACGTATTTAAAAAAAATAAGTTTCATGTTATTTAATGTGTTAATGGTTAGTTTTAATCGTTAAAGTTCGTTATTGTAACAATTTTTGAATTTATAATTTTTTTAAGGTTATTTATTCTCGAATATATGTTTCTTTCCATTTTTTATTTATTTATTTTTTAATCCCACAACGTTTATAAGTACGTCCATTAATGTCCATAATTCGGGTCCAAATGGACATACATAAGACGTCCAGTGAACGTCCAAAACGAATCCGTTTACAATCCCAAAGACGTCCAATAAGCGTTTGTCGATGGACGTCCACGAACCGGCACGATATGGACGTACATTGAACGTTCGCAAAGATCCCAAATGTAGTCCCAAAAACGTCCACAAACTGACGTCCAGATGTACGTCCAATTTAGTCTCAAAATGTACATCCATTGGACGTACAGTGATCCGTTTGTGTACGTCCAATGTACGTCCATTGGATGTACATGTGTTACGTGGGTTTAGTTGTCTGAAACAGTATTTGAAAGTTCGTTGATATCAAAATTGTTCGTTTTTTGATAATTAAATTTGTTTTCATCAATATGCCGAGATTACCGGAAGTTCTTTAAGATTCTGATGAACAAGAAGACATTAAATATGGCTTCAATTTTCTCAATCTTTTTATAAATTTTGATCGTACTAAAACATTTTTCACTTCATGTTTTAAGGTTGTTTTAGGGCCACTTTTCTTTTTGTTCCAAGAATTATATTTTTTACATCAGTTTCTCAACTACTTTTATGTATCGATACCTTATTTCTGTAGTGTAACAAGTTAAAAAAGTCATTTTTGTATTAAGCGCAATAATCAACATCAAAAAGTGTATTTTATTCAATTCGAGAGAGTAACATTTCGAATTTTCACAATTCGTCAAACCACAAAACGAAATTTTGGCCAAAGTTCAATAGTGTAACAACTCAATTTTTATTGGAATTTTCAAAAGTGTAAGGACCAGTTGCAAAAAAAAGTTAAAGCTCTGTTAGCTGACAGTTTTGTTAACTTCGTTTCTGCAACTGACCCTAAGTGTTGTTTAGTCAATCATAAATTAATAATTAAGTATGGCAATTATTATTCTCAAATTCGTTAGCACAAAGGACGCAGCAGGAATTAACCAGGCATGTTCACCAAGTTTGAAAGTCATTTCGATCTTCAAACATCTGTCAAATAGTATGCCAGGGTGATTGGCAGATTGTATTGAAAATATTAAGAATAATCAATTTATATTAACCAGAAATATGAATTTAATGTTTTTCTTTACCGGCTGGTAATTACCGCAGAAATAATAAAAAAGTTTGTTGTCCTCTTCAAAAAAATGGTGTTGATGTCTCATATTATAAAATAAGACTAGAAATATTTAAATGTTATAAATTTAAATCTATTAGTTTATATCAAACATTTTAAATAACTCACCAAGGTTTGTTATCTTTAGTTTAGAAATGATATTTTTACGAACAGTCAACTTCTCTACAATACCATTGATTTATAACAGAACCATTTAGCTAATAATCACCAACCGAGGGGTCCTTTCACAACAGGGACATTTTCATCTTGGCCGAGTGTACGTTGAGGTTTAACAGCACTTTAAAATTCATCTACTTTCGCCCCTAACGCGTCCCTAGATCTTCAAGAATCGAATATATCGGTTCGTCGAAGGAGCATTTTGGAAATTTTCATACGCGATCGCGAACACGATGTAAATTCGGTCGTAAGGGGGTGGAATAACGGTCCACGAGACGCCGAAATTTACATAGGTTTTTAGCCGGAAATCGCGCGATTCGACCCTCACTTTTCGCCACGAAATCAATCATCCGCAACGAAAACAGAAAAAAACTGTCGCCTCTCTACAAACGGGACGCGGCATCGCCAAACAACTTACTTTATTCGTTTGGTTTGCTTTCCGGTCGCGTTTGCTCGGAATTTTGTCGGAAGTGAAAAAATCACACAGACACACGTCCCCAGATTAAATTAAGTTCTTCGTATAAGTTCTGCGCTAAAATAAAAAAATAAAAGCAAAACAATCTCGACATTCTCGATTCGTTGCGAGCTTGCATTGTACAGGGTGAGTTAAGTTTTACCGCCCGTGGCAAAATAGGCCTTTAAAATAATTTGTCAATTCTCATAAATTGCATGAGTCATTTTATATTATTAAGGTACATAGAAACCAAGAAAAAATCTTTTTTTTTAATCAGGTAAAATTTTGGCTTTCTTTCAATTACTAATTGCTCAATTTATTAGTTATTTTTTTGTACGAACAGTAAAATATTTTCACACAATTTAGTGTAATTCAAATAATTTTACTAATTTGCGTTCATTAAATAAAGCCATTTCCGTATTAGAGGGTATTTTTTTAAATGTTTTACGACATAAGCTGACCAATTCACCTAACAATGGTATTGGTTTTGGGTACTTGGCTGATTATTTATGACAGTCATAAACTTAAGTTAAAAGTACAACGTTACATTTTACAGGACCGGAATAAGGGTCTTCGCTATTTCTTTAAAAGTTCACAACATCGTAACTAACAGCTACACGGTCATTATAATCATAATAAAAAATAATTTTTGCAATATTAGATTTTAAACTTTATAAGAAAATCGCTTACCAGCTTCTAATTTTCGTTAGTATATCTGTCTACAATTTTGTGTTTTAATTTTGCAGTCTGCAAAGTCAATATGCCTGTCGGTTATTGAACCTTCCCATAAAATAAATTGCTTAATTCACCCAAAGTTTAAAAATCCTGGTCACAACCCTAGGTCACTTTGTGAATAAAGAAACATTCACATTCGCAACAAATCTTCCAACACTTAAACATCGTTGGTAGAAAGTGAAAATTAAAACTTTATTTTGTGGAATAGTGAACATTTGTGTTTAGTTCAGGTATAATCATGCCATTTCAATACTCAGTCGAGGAGAAGCTTGAAATGCTTTTAATTTATGGGTAATGGGGCATCACTTTGAGCATCTTTTATAAAATAAACTTAATATTTACCTATTAAAAACTTATTTTATTTTTCTCACAAATTCCAGAATACGGGTCTGGCAACAACTAAAACGCCGTTCCCTTCAGTTTTATGGGTCGATCATCAGGTATTGTTACGTGATAGACCGTATTATCCATTGTTGGAAAGTCGTAAATAAACGTATTTTTCGTGCTTTATGTTAAATTTGGTTTAACTCAAAAAGTAATAATTTTTTAACGAATCAAATTGCAATTAACAATGCTACGAATAATTTGACAAATTTTGAAATAAAAAACCAAACATGGAAATTTTACCCGAAACTCTTTGTTTTACTTTTTTGGCTTCAAATAAAAATGATTTGTAAAACTTGTAGCACTAATCGAAAGTGTAAACTTCAACTGATGTAACATGTAAATTACATACTTTCCCCTCAATCTTTAATAGGTGTTATGGCCGGGGCGGTTAAACTTAACTCACCCTGTATAAAGGCTGCCAATTTGACCGCTTTTATTGCCCTTGTGAGTTCGAGTTGAACACGTTCACTTGTTGAATTTTATATCACTCGCAATTAAAATCTTTGACAATGTAACCGAATTTCAGGTTTCTCGGCGCCGAGACGCATCACGTACAGTTATCATTATAATTTCAGGACGTTGCAGTGCTTGCTTTATGGGCTTCCGCGCGTCGTATTGCGAAATTATTTTTGCAGGGGTTCGAGAAAGTTGAGGCGTTTTTTTTCCAGCGAGCAACTGAGATAATTGGATTGGGATGGTGACTTGATTACGTTGTCATCTTCACGCATTTCTCTTTCGGACTGTAAACAATTTTGTGTTTTCAGATTGTTTCCAGACCTTGTGAAAAACGTATAGATGTTATGAAAGCTATGAGCCACGTCGATTAGTAATAATTAATAATCTTCTTTGGAAAAAATTTGGAATATTAAATTTACAATAAGATCTTGGACTGAAGCCAAATTACCAATCCGTTTTGGTGGATTAGGTATAAGGTCTATAATTGATATTTCCTCGCCTGCCTTTTTGTCTTCTATGTTTTCTAATTCTGAACTTATTATGTCCATTCTACCTTCTAGTTTTTCTAATTTTGAAATTATATCCCTTAACAAGGCTGTTGATTATTGGAAGGAAATTTCTAATTCGTCTTTACTTCCAAAAGAGCTTTCTATTCAAAGAAATTGGGACTTACCTATCTGTGAGAAAATATTTCAAAATTTATTATCTTCCTCAAATATCACACAAAAAGCTATCTTATTAGCTGGATCTGAACTTGAATCTGGAGCTTGGCTTGAAGCTCTTCCATCTTGTAAATTAGGCACTCTTTTAGAAAAAAACCGTTTACAAATTGCAATTTCACTTAGATTGGGCTTCAATTTCTGTCATCCTCATATCTGCTCGTGCGGTTCTTCTGTAGACTCGTTGGGTCATCATGGTTTATCGTGCATTAAAGTGCTGGTAGACTCTCTCGTCACAGCTGTATTAATTACATTATTAAACGTGCTTTCTCTTCTGCCAACATCCCTTGTATCCTTGAACCTATTATTCTGAGGGATGATGGCAAACGTCCAGATGGTATTACAGTTATTCCAAGGAAAGTATGTAAATCTTTAGTTTGGGATTTTACTTGTACGGTTACACTTACCCCTTCTCATTTGACTGATTCTTAATTTTCTGCAAGATCTGCTGCACACTTGGCAGAAAATCTTAAGAAAAAAAAATATAAGTCAATTTCTGATGATTATTTTTTCGTCGCCTTCGCTGTGGAAACTTTGGGTCCTTGGAGTGCTGATGTCCTTTCTCTCCTTGAAGATTTGGGGAGGCGTATTGTTCAAACAAGGGGAATTCCTCAAGCCAAAACATATTTGAAGCAACGAATAAGTTTGGCTATACAGAGAGGCAACGTTGCTAGTGTTCTTGGTACAGCCCCGCTTTCTTCTTCTCTTAATGAGTTATTTTATTTATTCTAGTTATTACTTAAGTTATTTTATGTTATCGTTAAGCAAATGTACTTATACTTATACTTATACTTATTGATTATCTTATTATTATTGAATTTATTTGTGAACTCAAAGTTGGTGTATGCCTTTGACCTGAAAATTCCCTTGGCAGTGGAAGTTACACTTCCGGTGGGTTTCTCCTGCTGCACACCCGGAAGTTAAGGTTCAACAGTTAGTTATTTCGCATGGGAATTGCGTGAGTTGTGTCCAAAATTTTTGTTGCATCAAAATTAATTTTATGCCTCTTTGAATATGACGATATCAGGGGTATGGAAAATGAATTTCTCATGAAAGTCTTTCTGAAATTCAATATCGATACAGTTTATTTTATTCTCGACTGAAAGATGGATTGTGTTGTTTCAGGAAAGTTCTCATACGCCTCGATTTTTATCTTTAATTTTTTTATTACTTGCAATATTTAGTTTGCAGAAGCGAACATGTTCGTTGTATCATTATTATCATAGACCGAATGCGGTGATATTCAGCCACGCAAGTGAGCAAATTTTTTGTGGCAGATTTTGTACGGATCTAATTATCTCTCATTCTGTTTCAGTAAGCTTCGTGATATCGCCATAGCTAACAGAGATAAACTGATTAGTGTCTTGCTCGATTTTGTTGCTTCGTGCAATTTTGGGCGAGTGGGTAGCTTTTTTAAAAATTCGCCGCATTGTTATTCCAGCAAATTAATATTCCATTACGCAAAACAGTTGATGTGGAAACAACTGTTCCTAAATTAATTTAATTCGTTGGACTTTTCTCAAATGATTTGGCATCTATTATCAATTTAAAAATTTAAAAACAAGTACGATTGGTTGCATACACCACAGTACATGTTTTTAATATTGAATGTTAAAAAAAGTACCCGGTAGATAGATAAATATCAGGGTAGCGGGTAGCACTCTTCTACGATTATTATTATTATTATTATGTTAAATTATGACATTTATTTTGCTCTGTTGCTTGGCCTACAAAGCAACCAAATCAAGGCAAACAATTAAATCGAAATGCTTTATTGCAGCGTTAATTTTCAAATATTGCGATTCTCCTTCACTTCAGACACTTCGATTAAATTGCAATCGAAGTTAATAATTCGATAGTGATTACGACAGATTTCTGTGTTTCAGCACTTTGTAACTGTTAAGATGTGGATCTTGAGAAGTTACTGAGGGTGGAAACACAACCCACGAAACACGAATACAGAATTGGATGTAAATTTATCGTTTCAGCGAAGTGTTTTATTTCATTTGGTGACAGTCCAGCCGACAGCTTATAAACTAGTTTACCTAAACAATAACTTCCCCAAATTGTTTTGAATAATCACAAGCTGTGCATTAATCTTGGAGAAAATAGATGATTAAAACGTTTTTAATAGAGAAAATTCCTTCAAAATCGTTGAGGAACGATCGGCAGGTAATGCCTTCAAATACCACATGCTACACGATGCATCGTGGAGAATGTTCAAATTGCACCCACGCCCCACCCACGTGCAAGCACGTGCCGTTCGATAATTAAATTGGAAAAAGTGCACTCGATCATGCAAGTGAAGACTGCCTCAATAATATATTACCCAAAGTCAAGACAGTAAAAGAGCAAACTTTCTGAACTTTAATTGGCTTTTGCTATCTGTAAATTTCCACAAATTGGTGTCTTAAATTACATCTCATTCATTGCTCTTCTAAATTATTGCTCCACTTTAGTCACCAGTTTTGCACTTTGCATACTTTGGACAATTCTTAATTCCGTTAACATTCCAGTAGCCGCATGCGGAGTCTCGCTCCGCACGACTATATTTTTTTCCTAATTTATTGTCTAAATGTTAGTGGAGCAATATCAGAGCTGCAGATACATTGTTTTTGCTTTTTTGCATATTGCGGAGTGAGACTCCGCAGCGACTATTGACGTCTTAGGCAAATCTTTGTATACATTTTGACATTTTCAGTTTACAACATTCCAAGGTAAATCTGTAATAATCATTTTCGATACAAGTGCACTGTCCAATAATTTTCAAAGTGTGTAGTTGCTTGTTTCAAGCACGAAGCCAAGTTGTGTGATGGAAAATCTGCACAAAATGACAGCGTATGTTTTTTCATAATAAAAAAAACATGAATTTATTGTAAATTTTGAAGTTTTTGACAAATCGTCAAGTTAATATTGGTTTGTGCAATATCCACTTTTTGGAGATATTGGGTTATAGATGTCGTAGACGGATTATAGAATCCGCTGCAATACAAACCGGCTAGCCGCATTATAAAACGGCTCGGTTTTGTAAATCGGCTGGTTAACGTTTAGGCGGGTTGTAATACGGCTAAACGTTGGTAACGACGCTTCGCGTTCTCAAATGCAACAAAATGACGGGTCGCCGTTTTATAAAACGGCGAAAAGGGACTTTATATAAAGAAAACCTTTTCTTGTAGCTATGACAAATATAAAGTCATAACTATAAGAAAAAGGTTTAACTCAATATAAAAGGTTTTTTTTAATAAAATGTCTAACAATTCTTCCCTTATCAAACGGACTGAGTTATTCAGCTATTCATAAAACACCTAAAATTTTCAGTCAAATTGTAAAAATTCTCTGTTCATTCTATATTTTACAATCTCCCCAATCTTTAGAAAACGATTGAATTTACAATTCGCCGTCGATATCTACAATATGGCTGATTGTCGCCCTACATTACACATAGTCAACATTCCAGCTAAACAATCTGCCTAAACGTTAATCAGCCGTTTAACAAAACAGAGCTGCTTTGTAAAGTGGCTAGCCGCTTCATATTTCGGCGGATTCTACAATATGGCTGCGACATGTACACCAAAGTTTAAGTTAAAGTTTAAGTTAAAATTAGCTTGTTCAATGGTCCACAAGAGAACTAGTAAAATAAAAAGTTTTCAGTATTTATTTTGTACAATATCTAGTAAAATTATTAATTTTTGTATTATAGTATTCATTAAAGTTTTTTGAAATTTTTTCTGCTCAATTTTTTTTTTTAAATGTTTATGACATAACAACTTAATAATACACTTGGAAAGGCTATAATTTATTGCCAATTTTAACTTAAAATTTTAAAAAAATATAGAATTTTCTTTTGCGGAGTCACACTCCGCAGCGACTACTAATGTCTCAAAAAAAATATCCCCCTGCGAGTGTGGCTGGCAACTATCGGATCCGAAATGCAAATTTCGGCTGATTGAAAGTCGCCTGTAAAAAACGGCGAATTTAGAAACTTTCCTGGAGACAGATAAATTATTTTAATGTCATAACTTTCCCGAAGAAAAAGAAGAGTGTCGCTCAACTGATGAATTATGAATCTCCCGAGAGATTGCTACCTGCCCCCGTTTCAGGCGAAATTTTTAACTTTAAATCGTAATGTTTTTACTCGAGGACGTTTAAAAATAAGTTTGAAAACTTCAACACAATAACAGAAATGACTCAGTCGATCGAAAATAAGAATCCTGCCAACAAGTGGAACCGTAATAGAGTCACCCTTCAAAGCAATGACTTTCATGTGTTTGCACTATTTTTTTTAAGCAATTTCCTTGAAATGCTTTTTATTTCAATCTTCTATCATCAACAGTTTTTAAATAAACACGTTAAAACAAACACACTGCAATTTGCATGGTTTCACCTAGAAAAACCGACTCTTAAGAGATCTACCAAACAAGGTCTTTTACATTTGAAAAATTATAAAGCAAAATTATAAAGCACTTAAACAGAAGCGCGGAAATCAACAAAATGATTTAATATTGTTCCTTTTTAATCTCAATTTAATTTCCCTTGATCAATGAAATAATTCAAGAATCGGTTCGTTCTTCCAGTGAAATTAAAATTGAATTCGCAAGACTGCTTATTACAAAGGAAATGAATTTGTTTAATTTTAAAACTGGGCAGGTATTTTCTGCCTTTGTGATATTCAGTGACAAAGAGCTTCGACCTGCATTACCCGTAATTAACCCCATCCCCCGAGGGCAGAAAAACTTTTTGCAAGAAAAATTTAATTCCGACTGAACCCAGAGAACCACAACAAATACCGCATTCTAAAAGATTAATCAGGAACTAGCTACAGGTCAGGTCGACTGGCAGTAAACACAGTTCTCAAGTAACAAATTGAAAACGGTTCATAACATTTTAAGGGAAGCTAATTTATTTTTAAAGCGCGCTTTAACAGGCGAAATTCGGGGACTACTTTGCGCCAAATACACTTTTCAGCATCGATCGGGAAGAGACAAAGAAGTGATATTAACTCCGAGCGCACCTTGGAGGGATGAAATTGAAATTCCAATAAAATATATATGATGGAAAAGGCGAATACTGAATAGGTGCGTGCGCCTGTGAATATAGAAAGAAAGTGAAAAATGTTTTTAGTTTCAGGAACATCAATACGTCATCTTGCATTAAGGGTGGTTGAGCGAAAGAACCTGCATCAAAATAAGCGCGCCTTTTCAATTCGATTGTGGTTACTGGGGCGTGCATAATTTTCCTCCACTCTGTATATCAATTTCAGTGCTGAAACGCCTTTTTAACAGCGCTTCCGGAATAACGGAATAACTGGAGAAAAATTTTTGACCCGGATTAATTGTCCAACTAGAACCAAACTATCATTTCCAGTAAACAACCGACTTAATGCTCTTATAATGCTAATGTTTAAAATTTTGGTTTTAAATTTATATGAGCTTACTGCTGACACTTCAACACTTTTTTGTATCTGCATCGATTTTCTTCAAATATAGTTTGCTCATAATTTAATTAAAATCGTTTGAGCTCGTTGTGCAGAAAGCGCATTGTTTCATAGCTTGAGGGTAAAGTGTCAACAAGATGTATTGCCCCAACAAAGGCACTTAGTGACTGCCTTAAAGTTTACCTTAAACGAGTGGAATCGTAAATTATTTCTTCGCAAAGTATTTATTTTTGAGATCTTTTGCAAATGATTTTAGTTTCGATAATTTACTTATTGTGTTGTCACGAATTTATCGATAACATACAAATTTTATTTTATCGTAAATAATAATTGAAATAAAATATGATTTTATATAAATAATTGTACCCAATTTAATAATAATACACGTCAATGATTAAATGACTAGGTATTCCATAATAATTGAAAGGGTTAGAATAAAAATTCTACAAGTAACATTTACATTTTTTGAATATATTGGAGTTTGAAGTTATGTAACTATAAAACAGTCCAGGCTTTTTTTTAATAAAATCTCATTTTATATTAGTTAATGAAATGAGAATAGAATTTTAATTGTAAGTTTGTGTTTGGTGCATTAAATTTAACAAAACGTACTTATCCCATAATTTTCAAAAATGCATTTATACCCCTTTTTATTCTGACCCTTTCAATTCAAGCATTCAATGATTCACAACAAAGGTTTGTTTGATAGTAAATTTCTTTAATTATGTATCTATTCACAAAATTTACTGACATAGAGGCAGAGATAAAAGTCAAATTTTATTTCTTTTTGTGAAATAGCCAAGCTATAAAAATTCCGTTTTAACTTCAGGTACTGTTTGATTTTGCTGTAGTCGAAATTTGTTCCCGCGATTATTCACAGGTTGCATGTATGGCTTGATTATTTTTTGATCAAAATATTTGGAATAAATTATAATGTATTAATTATAAGCTTACAGTTTTTAATTCATTTGTATCTGTTAGAAACCAGATCTTTTGTAAATAATTGTAGTTTCGATAAATTGTGTTATCACAAATTGATATAAAACTAAAATACAAATTTCATTGAAATACTACGAGTAAATTAATAAATATGTACAATACTAATAACATTAATTGTATAACTTCACAGGCAATATTTGTTTTGGTATAAATTACAAAATAACATATGTCTCTTCGCGTAATATGCAACTGGCCTTGCACTTGATGGTTATGCTTCAATTTAATTGTACCGTCATTCAACATACGATTTGATTTTTTTTTCGATTGCTTCTTCTACCGTTTTAATTGTTAAACATTGAGCTATTGTATTGCGATATGTTGGTTATAAAAAAGTATAAGGTGTTGCCTGTATTAAGGGGTACGCTAAAGCAATTTACTTTAATGAGTTACACTGAAACTCTTTACAGAGCAGGACCCTTAATTTACAGCGTAAAGTCTCAAAATTTAATGCAAATTAACGTATCATTTCTGGTATTAATAACAATGATAACAAGGGCTGTTTACATTTCTGCGTACAAACAAGCGGGAAAATGTTTGAACTAAACATTTCGTAAATGTTTAATTAGATGCTTTTACAGAGATTTGTTTGGATGTGTGCTTTGGGTGCGCTTAATTCCTCGACAAAGGTTGGTTGGCGCAGTCACGTTAAAAAAACAACTTGGAAAATAACGGCACAAGAAATATAATTTAAAGGAGCCATAAAAATCCTGTTATGAGGGAACTTAGTTGCAACCGACGGCCGTTGCATGCAGCAAAATGCCTGGTCGTTATAACTAAAATTCACCCAACGGAAAAGCAGCGAAACTGACAGCAACGATCGCTTGCAACCTGGAATAAAAATTTTGTAAAATGTAATTATTATCGTTGAACAAAATATTGCTTACCGTAAACGTCCGGTTGCAACTGAACAAGCAAACTTAATGCGAGCCTGGAGCAGTCCGCTGTAAAGCAATTAAATTTTGCCGGGAATACAAAAAAAAACATTAATGCAACTAGTTCGTTGCAGTAAACGAGCTCGTTATAAACAACAATGAATTTATTAAATGTGCAGTTTCACGAGATTGCATCTCTCGTGCTTGATGGCTGCATTTGTGCAAATTTAGTAATTCCGGCGAATGGTTTGTTTTTTGAGCGCAGCAAACAAACTGTAATTTATCTTCAACTGCAAAAGTGAGATAATAAACAATTCACCATTATCAAACAGCCGCAGGTGAAAATAAAATTGGATGCAATCACAAACAGGATAATTACTGGAAAAACACAAATGTCCGAACTACTGGTAAAAGTTCTAGTTGAATTTCCGATTTGCACTTTGTGCTCTCGAAAATGCTTTAATATAAATCACATCTGAAAATAATTCAATATGTGATTTTTTCTAGTCAGAATCGATTTTTCTGTTTCAGAATCTGCTTTTCTGACTCTGAACGTGATTTTTCCGACTCAGAATAGATTTTTCTGTCTTAGAATCTGCTTCTTCTGACTGTGAATGTAATTTTTCCTACTCAGAATCGATTTTTCCGTCTCAAAATCTACTTTTTCTGACTCTGAATGTGATTTCTCCTACTCAGAATCGATTTTTCTGTCTCAGAATCTGCTTTTCTGACTAGGAATACGGTTTTTCCGACTCTGAATCAATTTTTCGGTTTCAGAATCTGCTTTTTCTGACCGTGAATGTGATTTTTCCTACTCAGAATCGATTTTTCTCTCTTAGCATCTGCTTTTTCTGATTAGGAATGCGATTTTTCCGACTCAGAATCGATTTTTCTGTCTCAGAATCTGCGTTTTCTGACTCTGAATGTGATTTTTCGACTCAGAATTGATTTTTTTGTCTCAGAATCTGCTTTATCCGACTTCGAATGTGATTTTTACGACTGAGAATCGATTTTTCTGTCTCAGAATCTGCTTTTCTGACTAGGAATACGGTTTTTCCGACTCTGAATCAATTTTTCGGTTTCAGAATCTGCTTTTTCTGACCGTGAATGTGATTTTTCCTACTCAGAATCGATTTTTCTCTCTTAGAATCTGCTTTTTCTGATTAGGAATGCGATTTTTCCGACTCAGAATCGATTTTTCTGTCTCAGAATCTGCGTTTTCTGACTCTGAATGTGATTTTTCGACTCAGAATTGATTTTTTTGTCTCAGAATCTGCTTTATCCGACTTCGAATGTGATTTTTACGACTGAGAATCGATTTTTCTGTCTCAGAATCTGCTTTTTCTGACTCTGAATGTGATTTTTCCTACTCAGAATCGATTTTTCTGACTCTGAATGTCATTTTTCGGCCTAAGAATCGATTTTTTTATCCCATAATTTGCCTTTTTTGACTCTAAATGTGATTTTTCCTTCTCAGAATAGAATTTTCTATCTCATAATCTGCTTTTTCTGTCTCTGAATGTGATTTTTCCTACTGAGAATCGATTTTTCTATCTCAGAATCTGCTTCTTCTGACTCTGAATGTGATTTTTCCTACTAAGAATCGATTTTTCTGTCTCAGAATCTGCTTTTTCTGATTCTCAATGTAATTTTTCCTAATCAGAATCGATTTTTCTGTCTCAGAATCTGCTTTTTCTGTCTCAGAATGTGATTTTTCCTACTCAGAATCGATTTTTTGTCTCAGAATCTGCTTTTTATGACTCAGAATGTGATTTTCCCGACTCAGAATCAATTTTTCTGTCTCAGAATCTGCTTTTTCTGACTCTGAGTGTGATTTTTTCGACTCAGAATCGATTTTTCTGTCTCAGAATCTGCTTTTTCTGACTTCGAATGTAATTTTTCCTGAACAGAATCGATTTTTCTGTTGCAGAATCTGTTTTTTCTGATTCTGAATGTGATTTTTCCGCCTAAAAATCGATTTTTTTATCTCATCATTTGCTTTTTTTGACTCTAAATGTGATTTTTCCTTCTCAGAATCGACTTTTCTGACTCAGAGTCTGCTTTATCTGACTTCGAATGTGATTTTTCCGACTCAGCATAGAATTTTCTATCTCATAATCTGCTTTTTCTGTCTCTTAATGTAATTATTCCTACTGAGAATCGATTTTTCTATCTCAGAATCTGCTTTTTCTGACTCTGAATGTGATTTTTCCTACTAAGAATCGATTTTTCTGTCTCAAAATCTGCTTTTTCTGACTCGGAAAGTGATTCTTCCGACTCAGAATCGATATTTCTATCTCAGAATCTACTTTTTCTGTCTCTCAATGTGATTTTTCCGACTCAGAATCGATTTTAGTTCCCAGTTTACAAGCAAGAAACTAAAAAAAATGCGATTTTTTGTTGAAAATTGTTTATAACAAATTAAAAATTATGATTCTCGAGTTGGAAATTTTTCACAATTCATCTACTACCTGTCTTTGACAAAATCGCACAGTCGGTTTCCAAGTAGTATTTATGTTAAATTATGACATTTATTTTGCTCTGTTGCTTGGTCAATAAAAGCTTTTGTCCACAATGTTCGAATCAATCCAAACTGTTTCAAATAAATTCATTGTACAGTGAGTTTTTCCTCATAACTGTTCAATACATCATTCCTCGAGATATTCAATTTAATCCAATCCTGTTCACAGTTCATATTTAAAATCGAAACTCAATTATCGCTTACAATGCAAACTATTCACGTGGAAGCTAGACTTTCATCATTTTCCAGGCTGGAAATTGCCACTTTAACCAGATCTGCATTAATGGTTTAGATAGTGCTCAATGTAATCTAATCTTTTATCTCCTCGACCGTTTTACAGGAATTAAATTGTAATTTTAAAAAGTCAAAAAACGGTTGATTCGGTCGAGTTTCCCAAACTAAACGAATTAACGAACCTGCAATTATCACATCCGCGCCAATCAATTTTTACCAATTATAAACACTAAATGTAAATTTCGACGGTTAAATTAAATCAGCGTTTTACAAAAACAACTTGTTTTTCAGGATTACAATGACGATATCAGACAAGAGCAGATGTGGGAAATGCAAGTGCTCTCCAATCAGCGAACCAATCCTAGAAATAATGACAGCGGAAGTGGACCTAATTCCACGGCAGATTGCCCGAACGAAGAGGGAATTAATGGTGGATGCGTCGAGGACGAAACCGAAAATTTAGATGACCATCCAGCGTTACGTGGAATACAGCCAGGTAAGCTTGCAAATCCGAAACTTAATCAAGCGACGAATTCCGGGCGTTCCACTTTCGCGCGAATTAAGGGTGTAATGCACCGCCAACAAAATTTTTCTTACGGAGAGCGCGTAAAGTTGTAACGAAGATGGTAAATGCAAATCGTTCCAGAGGCAGGGTATTCGCATTCATTTTGCGCCTGATAGATAGGCAATTGTATCATATTATTTCTTAAAACAACGGTAACTGGGTCATGTGCCATTAATTCATTGTTAAGGCAATTACATTTTTTTTACAATTTTAGCTTTGAAAGAGATGTGGCTAGGGGGGTACAGGTCCAAAAATTTATTAATATTCAAAATTAATTCATTCTAATAGTATATTATGCAATGAGCATTTAATAATAGCCATTAAATGTGAGTTGCATACACTATTTTTTCTACGACCAGTCATAATTTTAAAAAACAAGCGCTTTATTTTCAAAATGCATTAAATGTATTAAACTTGTAAAAAAACACAAACATATCGATACCTCAGTTCTATAATGTAACAAGTCAAAAATTCAAGTTTTGAGATAATCGCATTTAAAAAGAAAATAGTTTTCTCGACTTTACTATAACTTTTTTGTGCTAAGGAATTTACGGATAATAATTGGCATACTTAATAATTATTCATTTATGATTGCCTTAATAACACTTACACTTCTGAAAATTTACAAAAAAAATTGAGTTGTTACACTATTGAACTTTGCACAAAATTTCGTTTCGTGGGTCATCTACAAACGAATTTTGAAAAATGACTTGTAACTCTTTTGAATTGAATAAAATACACTTTTCCGTTTGAATGATGTTCTTAACACAAAAATGAGTTTTTTTAGTTGTTACAACATAGAACTGAGGTATCGATATCTGAAAATTAATTAATTTAAAAAAAAGGAAATTTCACAGTTATTCTTTTTGATTTATAGTTATATTACTGGTGCAATTATTAAAATGCAGCTGCGGCACTTTTGTATTAATATTGGTGGATGTTATTGTTGATGTTGATGCAGCAATATTTAGTAAATTGTTGGTTTGGCTGCATTCAATTGAATTCAAAATTTAATCGGCTACGTTGATTTTATTTTGAATTGATTCGTCAATATAACTTTCGGCCATTGTCGTGGGTTTCCACCCACCGTGACATTTTAGTGAGGCAATATCACCACCAGCATCAACCAATATTGTAACAGAACTACGATGAAAACAGTGTCCGGTATATAAATTGGGATCCTGAAGATTTCAGTAAGCGGCAATTTTTTTTCCAATGTTCCCAAATTTATTTATTCCTACGTTTTGTATGGTGCATTTTCCGTTTATGTAATTAATAAAAAAGGATGGGGTAATACAATTTTTTGGACGAAGATTCATGTACTGCTTGCATATTTCATAATACTTTCCCGTAACTGTGAATTTTCGTGTATTTTTTGCTTTCATATTTTTAATTGTCACTAAAAGGGTTGATGTAAAATCATTAACATCTTTAAATTCCAACTTGTGTAGCTCGTGCTTTCTACAAGCTCCCATAATACCAAAGATAAATACCATCTACGAAAAAACAGATTTTCATATACAGAAATTCATTTAAGAGTCGGTTCGCCTAGGTGAAGCCCAGTTACTAGGATAACTTTTCCTGCCGGAAACGATGGAACAAGAATCAGTTGAATTGCTTCAGTATTAACAGAGCTACGGCCATTTCTTCGATTTTTCATTTTTCATTTTTGACGTTTACTTCTCTATCTCTGTCAATCTTAGGGCAAATCGATTTTTAATTGCACCATCGTGTTCCTCGCAAAAACATACATAAGTTTTCATGTTTATACGACGCTCTACACAAAAAGAAAAGGGTTGAAATACCTAAAATATGTCTTACGACGAGGTTGCATACGTCGAGGTTGCATAGCGAGCGTACAAAAATAAATTTTGAAAAAATAATATTAGAGCTAATATGAGAAAACAGTTTCCTGTTAGAGACATGCAACTGAGTTATAGTACACTATATTACATTGAAAACTAAAATTTACTTACTTTAGACAATAAATATTTAACAACTGGGACTTCTCCAATAAATAATTTGATTTAATTTGTAGAAAACGTTTTAGATTTTTTGGGTGTATACCCTTCTGATTTTATTTTCAATAGGGCTTGTAATTTGAGATATTTGGATATGTCCACCTTATGTTTAATACACAACGTAGATTTTAAAATTGAATAATGTGTCCATAAACTTGTGGATTTCAATTTTATAGACAACTCATCAAAATAAACAATTAACACATTTTCTGAAAAACTCTTAACCTTATTTTTCTCCCTCCAAGGTTTTTGCCGATTTTACGGGCAATAAGTTGTTTTCAACTCTTGTAGCTTGTTCCACAATTTCTGATGGAGTTGAATTTTCGATTTCATCGTCACTATCGCATATTTTCAACGATTTAATTGGTAAAATTTAATAGACTAACAGTAACTATGAACCAGAACTGTCAAAATTGGTAAATTTTAGATCCTCCGATCCTCATGGCAATACTTGACATTAACCGAATATTAGTAATGTTGCATTTCCATTGGTTATAAATTTGTAACTTAATGAAAAATTTGTATCTTAATGGGTATCATTAAAGTACGACTTGTAACTGTCTAAGAAATGGGCGTAGAAAAAATAAAATACTTAATCGTATTTGATGTACTTTTTAACATACTTTTTTAACTTTTAAGAAAAAATTCTTTCTGTCCCCCCCTCACACAATGCTTATTCTTCAAAACGGTGTTTTTAGATTTGCGATATCTTTAATATTAAAGCAGATATTTGTATCCCACGAATGATGTACAAAAATATTCCTACATTTCACCCTTAATGTGTGGCCCTCGGGCGCTTAAAATTTCAGTCGTTTCAGGATCCGCACAAGCTGGCGACTCCACGAACAACGGAGTGCAAATCTCGCCCGGAAACGGCACCGTTCCTGCATCGAACCTCGGTCCTGCTGTCGCGGCAGGGGTCGGAAGGAAGCGGCCGCTGCTGGCGGGGTCGTCGAGGGCCGCGATGACCCCCACCAAACGGACGGTGATGAGCCTGTTGGCGCGAGCCCGGGCCGCTCAAGCCAAACACCTGCCCAACACTTTCCAGAGAGGAACCACCGAGTAAGTTCGCGCGGAACCAATAAAGTCGGAGAGTTGTAATAAAAGGAAATTAGAGATTTTATTGCGCAATTATCGTCGCAGTAATTGGCGAAAAATTGCTGGAAAAAAAATTAAAGGAAATACGATTTTTGGATTAAATTCATCCATTAACTACACAAAGCCGGCGGCATTAACCGCAAAATCAGATTGATGAACAGAAGTACCTCGGAGTAATTTTAGGTGTAATTTACAACAAAGAAGGGTCGTGTCTTGAATTCAACATCATCAAATGAGGCATAAACAATCCTTTGTGCGATTTAATTATTTTAACTTAAATCGAGAAAATTACAAAATTATTACAAAAAAAGTCAGCAGCCAGAAATTAATAAGACTCTCTTAAAGCACTTTGGCAAACTTTTTATATTAACGTCTTTATTTAAATTGAAGACAAATTCGCTCGTAAATAAGCAGGAACAGAATTTTCTTTTTGGAATTTTAATTGCGTTCTTATTATTCCAAAATTGTCGGTCCTTTAAGCGCTGCTGAAAAAACAAAATCGACTTTTGTCAATAAAAACTCATCAAAATAAAAAGATTAAAAAGCTTTTACTTTTAAATCGCTTTAACTTTGAAGTTCCTTTTATCCTGTAAATGTAAAAATGTTATTAAAAACTGAAAAACCCTCAAAGGAAAGCAATTAACTCACAAAATAGTTGTACATTTTAACGGATACAATTGAATCCTTTAATTTGAAGAACTATTTTCAGGATCGCTGAAAAATGACTGCAGAAACACTCACTCAAAACATTTTTCAAGCTATTTTATTTTGCAATCGTGCAATGCTAATCGCAAATATTTTTCTTATTTGCAAAATTTAGAAACAACAAGTAAAATTCTTATTTATTTCAATAAAAAATGTCAACCAGTAACAAAAACGCTTTGAAATAAATTGCCTTTTGCTTCAGGTCTGTTGAGAGTATATTTTACACTGCTTGTGAATTTAATGAAGCAATCCCGTGTTCAGGAAACATTATAATTTTTTGTACTTTGTGAAAAATGTTCAGAATTTTGTGCGTCATAAATTAGGCCATTTTAAGTAATAAGTAATTACAGCGAAATTTAAATTTCTGTGTCGACGATTTTTGCGTAGCACTTAAAATGTTCTACCTCCACTTTTTTTAACCCGCCAAAATTGTTCTGTTTGTTCTGGATGATTTTATTTCGAAAATTCTTTATAGATGGCATGGATAAGTTCAGAAATTTAGCGAAAAAATTCGCGCCTGTCTGTTTTCTTGTCTTTTTAGGTGTTGTGTACCGGATGCACTTCCTCTGAACTGGAACTGTTTTGACAAGCCCAGTTCCCCCCGGAAAATCATAGCCAGAGCAAACAGTGCCACTATTTTAGAAAGATTTGAATTTCTCTCTTGACCAACTTTATAGTACGAGGTTAGTTCTTGTTGTCGCTTTTAATCGCGCAACTTTATTACTGTTTTTATTGACGAAGCGATGTAAAAGCGGCGGCGGTCACGTTTTGAAAAAATGTGAAATCAATTGCGCCGAACTTCCATTTATTGTTCGATTGATTTCGTCGCGTGACGGTGGAAAATGACGATTTAAAATTTCATCCGGGAAGGTGAGCGTCCATTAGGACGTTAAATAAGACGCCGATTGATCGATCACTGCAATTACATTCGCGGGACATCTGATGTAGTCTGGTTGGAGGTCAAGTTAAACGAATCGCTTCTGACCCCGGAATCGCAACGAAAAATCAATCTTAGCTAAATTTAGTTCACGTCGTTTATCTGGAAACATTGACAATTGAATTACAAATGGCTGATGCTTTTAATTAGTTATATCCAATGCAGTCTAAATTAAGGTGACCAACCGTCCTCCTTTTTTATATTTACGAATTGTAAAGTAGTTGTTGTATGGCAATGTATATACCTGCTATAATTAATCCCGTAACAGACTGCAAACACATTTTTAATCACACCAAGAAGCAGTTCTTATCCCTACTTTCCTTATGCTCCTAAACTCATCAAACTTCTTGATAAATATTATTTATATTATGATCTGTGACGATAAGGGCGGTGAGCTCAGTCAACGCGATTGTTATACTACTTACTGTATTTTTTATAATATAACAATTTCACGGACTGATCCAAATATTACTGTTTACTTCGAGGAATATTATGGCTATATGATCTTTTTTGTATTGAGATACATTTATAAAAAAGTCCTAAAATCCTGGAATCGTTTTTCAATAATGAAATATCTGAGATATCAAAGTATTTTGCACATAAACAAGTATCTATTTTTCACAAAACGTTTCAAAAGAACACATTTCAGCTACAGAAGTTAGTCTTATTTGAATGACTTTATCCTTCAATATAAATCTCGATTTGAAAACAAATTTCTTTCTATAAAAAAAATTGTCAGACTTGGAGGAATCAAATCCGGGCATAACAGAAAAGTCCATGAAAGAAGTGCAAAATTTTTACCAAAATGTTTTCAATATGTCAAAGAATGGTCTGAAACAAGCATCACGGAAGTAACAGTTTTCAATGGTGTTTTTTGAATTAATTGCAAGTAAATTAGACAGAATTGAATCTTGTGTTGAGTTTTTTCCAAAGAAATGGCAGACATTAAAATAGACGACAGCGGTTTCTTTGAAGAAATTAGAAAATTAAACATATATTTAAATTATGAAAAATTAACAGGATGGGAAAATCAACAAGTTGAATGTGATAAAGGATGGGTGAAAATGTTGAGCCATTTTAAAAAGAGGCATATTCCATGTGAAAATTTATTATTGTTCAATTTTCGTTATGCTGCCCTGGAACTAATGCAGCAGTTAAAAAAATTTTTTTTTGCCAATGATTTTTGGACAAATGAGAAATCGAAATTACAAGTTGATACTTTAGCTGGATATTTCTTGTTCACATAATCCCAATATATTGTTAGAAGATGATGCATTAATAAAAAATATTCACTCAGTAGAAAATACTGATTTAAACAATAATTAATACTATTAATTGTTGTTTCCAGTAAATTAATATTTTTTGTTATTAATAATAGACATGCAAGTATAATTACACTACATAATTATTATACATATTATATTAAGTAACAGTTTCTTTTATTTAAGATTTTTTTTCTTCAATTTATTTATTTGTGTCCTCCTTTTCATTTCAAAAAAGTTGGTCACCTTACCTAAAAGCAAAAATCGATCAAAACCTTAAAAAATATGGCAACAAAGAATTTTCTGCTTTGCTAATTAATTTGTTTCTGTTCTCTGAATTTACGAAGCTTGTTTTATACGGAGCCCAGCTGCAAGGCAATGACAACAAAATTAAGTCACTTATCTCGTACAGCTGTTACATTATGAACCACTGCTTCAAGATAACGATTAGTTGTCACAATAAAATTCATTGCAGAGCAAAGACTGTAAACAAAATTTCCAGCTTGCAAAATAACCCCCAACCCAAACAGAAGATCCCATTACTTCCCGGCGATTATTCAATTAAATTACAAACCCAACGGCAAAAAGCTTCAAAGCGTAACATAATATTTATATTGTCCAAAACGATTCAAGTCCTTGGGAACCTCGAAACAAAGTTATCATTTAAATTAACCCTACCTTGCGATAACATCTATTCAAAATATACCCGACTAAACATCCCCATTCAAATCTCTACATATATACTTCAAAAGTTGGAAATATATTTTTTTTCATTGAAACCGACTCAAGCAAAAAACCAACAAAGCAAATCGACCTTATCGGAACCGTTATATTTCAGTAAGGAAAAACATTTATAAAAAAGCACAAGTTAGAAATGAAACATTACAACCAGACTACATCGTTTTGCACCTGGCGAGAAAAATTTCCGCGCGACCCTCGTAACTACAATACAAGGGACGTTCAATGAGGCATTTTGCAATTGTCTAACTAATTACGGAAACAACGCGAGGTTTAATTTAAAAAGTTGACGATGGTTTTGTTGTGTTCCTGGCGGCGAGAATAAAATAAATTTCCGCCCGCTCGGTCCATTAGCGATATTAACAGTTGTATTATTTTTTTGTTCTCTGTCTTGTTTCAGACGCGCGACCACTTTGGTTCCACTGCTAAGGGAAGATTACGTAACAGAGGCCGTTAACCTAAATTTAATTTAAACTCGAAAAATCGGTGTGTGTGTTTGTGTGGGAGAAAAAGAGGGGCGGATTTAATGAAGACAGGAATGTAGTATCACGATTAGACACTAAAAAAAATAAAAATAAAGATGATACAAATAAAGCGCAACGTTTTTCAATTATAATGCACGGACCAAAATAAAAAATTAACTATAACAGAAGCAAGACAGTAAATTTATTTTAAGCTCTATTTAAGTATTTTGTACGTCACCTGTTAGGCTAAAGTGTTAACAACGAATATTGGTGCGGAATCAAGGCAAAAATCGTCCTTCAAAAATTTCATTAAGCCGAAAATTAAATCCTTCATTGTGCGGATAGTTTCAAACTTCGAAATTAAGCGGGAAACTTCCAAGTATGTGCTTTGAAGGATTGTATCGTTTAACGTTATTACTCCCTGGTTTTAATAAATTGAAATTTGGGGCGAAATGAAAAATCTCAGACTGTTTAACCCCGATAAAATGGGGTTTGCGGGGTCAGGCCCGGCTGATTCGTTCTGATTGAATCGGCGGTATTATTTTGGCAAATAGCAATTCTCCTTTTTTATTTGCCACTTGTCAATTCGGTTTAATGTTGTTTGAGGAACGGAAGGAAGTTTTACGGCTTGTTTACGCGCTTTCAGGCCGTTAAAAACGACGGAGAAACCTGATTAAAATGTCATAAAATCTGCTGGTTATAAATAAAATTCGAATTAATGTCTTGAGAAATTCATGGAGCTCATTACTCACCATTCCGAATTCCGAAAGTAAATTTTTCTCATTTTTCGAATATTCAACGTCAAACTGGATTTCGCAAACTTTTCAGTGCATTTCATCAAAAAGGATTGTTCCGCTTAGGCCAAGAAACAGAGCAAAATAAATGTCATAAATGCATAATTTCCAACTTAAAAATCATAATTTTAAATTTGTTATAAACAATTTTTGACAAAAAATCGAGTTTTTTTTGGAAACGAATGAAGCAATCTTAATGATGTCAATAGATGAATTGTAGAGAATTAAATTACGAAAAGAATGAGAGATCGAATGACCCGATCGGATAATTAGAACCGGAGAAAACCCGGAAACCCGAAAAATTCATTGTTTTCTTAAAAGATTCACAATTCCGTCATTTTTTAATTTTAAAAATTGAAACTTTGCACAAAAATAGCTATTTATACGTACTTTATGTGTGCAAAATCCCGACCCTGTCGGACTATCAGTTTTTGCACAATCACCATTTCAACTCGACCACTTTTCGTGCTCGACCGTTTTTACTCATATTTACGACATTTTTTCAGCTATTTCCATGCATTTTATGGAAAAACCAAAATATACGTTTTGTTGCTGTGCACGTCTAGTTTCCAATTCTGTTTTTAAAATTTAAATCGGATAATTACAGGAGCATCCAGTCCTCCGCAAAAATATCGCAAAAAAAAACTGAAATGGAGATTTTGCAAAAACTGTTAGTCCGTCAGAGTCAGGGTTTTGCACACATAAGGTGCATATAAATAGCTACCTTTGTGCAAAGTTTCAGTTTTGAAAATTAAGAAATGGCGGAATTGTGAATTTTTTTAAAAAACACTGAATTTTACAGGTTTTCCGGGTTTTCTCGGGTTCTAATTATCCTATCGGGCGATTTGACCTCTGGTTCTCTTCATAATTTGATTCTCTACAATTCGTCTATTGACGTCATTAAGATTGCTTCATTAGTTTCCATTTTACAAGCAAGAAACTAAAAAAAAGAAAATTTTTTGTTGGACAAAATCACACAGTCGGTTCCCAGGTAGTATTTATGTTATGAAAAAATGCTTTATTGCTTGACCTATCTGCGAACATAGGCAGTTACAAATTGTCGATTGGATTTGTTTATCGCGCTTTTGAGGTACAGAATTTCAATTGGTTGTGTAAAAATACTGCCATTCCATTTTTAACAGTTTTCCAATACCAATTTCATTATGATCGCCTGGTAATAACTAACATCAGTTCGTTTCCAGGAACATTGTTTTACTTCGTTTGTGTCCATAAGCTTCGTCCGCTAAGTGGGTCTAATAATACCCCTATTTTACTGCCACTTCAAAAGAACTGTCATAAAATTCCCTAAGAGATCCACTGTTTTGTCGTGCAGTGCCAACACATGAGCATGTTATTCGACGGACAGAAGTGTTTCAACCCGAAATAAAATAATGCTTGCCTCTAAAAGCTTGTTAAGCTGCTTTAAGCGAGATAAATTGTCTGCGTGTTGAATGTTGCAATTAAATAAATTGAAAAAAAAATTCTATCCTAACCCTTTCAGCTCAATTTTATTAAATCAAAGCTTAAAACTTAATTCTAGTTTAAAAATTTAACTTCCTTCCAAAAGGACCGAAATATATTTTTCAGTGGAAAACTGGGAGACCCGCAATATTTACATCCTTGTATAAATTCCAGGCTTTAAGGTAAATTTAATGAAAGTCCTTAATTTTGCTAAATTAAAACAATGTTTAAAACCTAATTTTAGTTTAAAAATTTACTCAGCACTGATCATTTCATTTAACTTCCTTCCAAAAGGACTGAAATATAATTTTCAGTAGAAAACTGGGAGACCCACAATATTTACATCCTTGCATAAATTCCAGGCTTTAAGGTAAATTTAATGAAAGTCCTCAATTTTACTAAACCAAAACAATGCTTAAAACTTAATTTAGTTTAAAAATTTACTCAGCACTGATCATTTGATTTAACTTCCTTCCAAAAGGACCGAAATATATTTTTCAGTAGAAAACTGGTAGACTCATAATATTTACATCCTTGCATAAATTCCGGGCTTTAAGGTAAATTTAATGAAAGGCCTCAATTTTATTAAATCAAAACAATGCTTAAAACTTAATTTAGTTTAAAAATTTACCCAGCACTGATCATTTTATTTAACTTCCTTTTTCAGTGGAAAACTGGGAGACTCACAATATTTACATCCTTGTATAAATTCCAGGCTTTAAGGTAAATTTAATGAAAGTCCTCAAGTTTATTTACGCGATTTCGGCGAAGTCCCCGCCCCTGTAAATCCCGCCACACTTGCAGCCTTAATGAGAACGAATTTTTTCGACTGGGAAATTTTTCAAATAACTCGTTCAAGTTCGCGTTTAATTAATTAAATTTGCAAACAACAAACTTTATGTAATCCTGATACGCCGACGCTCCTGAAAGTCGATATCGGTTACCAGGAAAAGTTTCGTCGAAAGGATTTGCATCTTTAAAAAAAATGATTTTTAATTAAATTGTCGCATGGGGTAAGTGCGCACGGAAAGTAGCTTTGATTCCGCATCGCAATTTCCTTTTTATTTTACTATGGATGTTGTTTTCAGCAGTTAAGTGTTTTGAACCTATTTAATACTAGGATAATTTAGAGTTAGAAGATAATTTTAAATTGTAACATTTTGCTTTAATAGAATTACATATCTTATAGAAATAAAACTCTACGCATAATTGATATTCAATTTCTAGAAAAAAATAAATAAATCATTTTTAAAAAACCCTATATGAATGTTACGAAATAAATTTATTGTACATAATGCATGTAAATTTAAAATAAATTATTTTCAGCGCAATTTCACAATGTTTTTGTTCGATCGACATTTATAAGGAAAAATGTTAAACGTCCTGTATTAATTAAGAGAGTTAATTACTGTTAAAACACCTATTGTTAGAGGCATGCAAAGAATCATTACTTAAGCTATCCAAAAAACGGGGCCCCTTTAACACCGGCCCTGTTTCACTATCTACGATGGCTTGTTGAGACTTTAGAATAATACCTACAATTTTTTAATGTAACGAGACAACTTAAAAAAAATTTAAATAAAATTCTTGTAATTATTGTAATATGTGTACAAATAAACAGATTCATTTCAACTGATTTTTATTATTCCAAGCGCCCTTCCAACTAAATCGAATTAACTCGGTTCATTAAGAGGTTCCTTTGATATTATAATTCAGTTATAACTAACTTAATAATCAACTTAACGGTTTCATTAGTAATGTACAAGTTTTCATAATTACTCTCCAGAAACTTCGGTGTAATTTTGATGAAAAAAAAAAAATCGCTCGTGTAAACCAACCTTTAGGGCTCTTTAAAGAACCGTTTTCCTTCAGTATGGAAGCGTTTAAAGGCTCCGGAGCGTTTGAAGTTTTTCAAGTCTCATCATCAATGCTTTAAAAGATAAAATCTTCGCAATAAGAGTGCAAGCTTTCAAAAGAACGTTATGTAGATGTACTTTTTGCTTGAGGTAAACTACTTAACCGTAAAAATCCTTTGCAAACTGATTTGCATATTTAGCAGCGAAAATAACGTTTGTACTTCTGAAGCGATTAAATCGACGGTATTGATTAAGTTGATGTAATCGAATCTCGCACTAAATATCAGAGAACATGTGTTCCATTAACTAACCAATTAATTGGAATGTTGTATAAACACAATAGTTGTAGGAAATAATTTGGATGTCGTAAATAAACTTTAATTACAATTTGCTGTTTCATATTATGAGCCCCGACTCAGTAAATAATTTTACAGTTGTGAAGTAAACCCCGAAGGGACGATGGGTTCCCTCGGAAGGATTTCAGGGCAATGTTCGTTGCAACTCTAATTAAACGAATACAGTTAAACCGCTAGGGGCTGAAAAAAAGTTCCGGCTTATCCAGTAACCTGTCTAAGACGGAAAATGAAACTGTCTAAGCTGAAAAACGTATGTAATTGAAAAATACAAATTACAGGAATTCAGGATATATTTCTCTACAATTCTTGCAACGTTTTTTGCTATTTATTAGTACAAGTCGCTTTAACATTTCTTTTAAGTGCAGTGCGTCATTCTAATAGCTTTTTCTTCATTTCACCACAATTTATACGATCTGAATAATGTTCCAATCAGCTTTTTCAATCCTTCTGCAGAGGTAACTATTTTTTCACATTCTTCAACTTCCATAGCTGAAGTAATAGAATCCATATAACAATATTAAATAAATAAATTGCAAATTATATCAATCATTTGTAAAATGGGTACATTTGCTTAACGATAACATAAAATAACATAACATAAGTAATAACTAGAATAAATAAAATAACTCATTAAGAGAAGAAGAAAGCAGGGCTGTACCAAGAACACTAGCAACGTTGCCTCTCTTTATAGCCAAACTTATTCGTTGCTTCAAATATGTTTTTGCTTGAGGAATTCCCGTTGTTTGAACAATACGCCTCTCCAAATCTTCAAGGAGAGAAAGGGCAGCACTCCAAGGACCCAAAGTCTCCACAGCGAAGGCGACAAAAAAATAATCATCAGAAATTGACTTATATTTTTTTTTCTTAACATTTTGTGCCAAGTGTGCAGCAGATCTTGCAGAAAATGAAGAATCAGTCAAATGTGAAGGGGCAAGTGTAACCGTTCAAGTAAAATCCCAAACTAAAGATTTGCCTACTTTCCATGGAATAACTGTAATACCTCTGGACGTTTGCCATCATCCCTCAGAATACTAGGTTCAAGGATACAATGGATGTTGGCAGAAGAGAAAGCACGTTTAATAATGTCATTAGTACAGCTGTGACGAGAGAGTCTACCAGCACTTTTAATGCACGATAAACCATGATGTACCAACGAGTCTACAGAAGAACCGCACAAGCAGATATGAGGATGACAGAAATTGATGCCCAAACTAAGTGAAATTGCAATTTGTAAAAAGTTTTTTTTTTAAAGAGTACCTAATTTACAAGATGGAAGAGCTTCAAGCCTAACTCCAGATTCAAGTTCAGATCCAGCTAATAAGATAGCTTTTTGTGTGATATTTGAGGAAGATAATAAATTTTGAAATATTTTCTCACAGATAGGTAAGTCCCAATTTCTTTGAATGGAAAGCTCTTTTGGAAGTAAAGACGAATTAGAAATTTCCTTCCAATAATCAACAGCCTCGTTAAGGGATGTAATTTCAAAATTAGAAAAACTAGAAGGTAGAATGGACATAATAAGTTCAGAATTAGAAAATATAGAAGACAAAAGGCAGGCGAGAGAATATCAATTACAGACCTTATACCTAATCCAGCAGAACGGATTGGCAATTTGGCCTGAGTCCAAGATCTTATTGTAAATTTAATATTCAAAATTGCTTCCAAAGAAGAAATAACAATATTATCCAATTCAAGACACTCATTTTTAAATTTCCTAAAAATGCCTGTAATATTTGTAAATATAAAATTATTATTATTATTTTGAGTCCAGGCAATCCATACCTGAACCTGTTCCTTCAGTTTTATCTTCTCTCTGATCGTCCTGCATAGCTTCTTCCATAAGGTATATCCTCCTTCAGTTGTAACTTGCTCATCAATCTTTACGTAATCTTCTGGCCTGACTGAGTTTTCACCGAGTGCTTCCATTAACTTTTGTATCCTTTCCATATCCTGTACGCAGTTTTCATTTATTTCTTCCTCAATATCATCGTTAAAATTAAATCCTGCATGCCTGAAGCACTTTATTACACAGTCCTTTTTAATAGATCTGGTACAGCTTGATTATCAATAAATTGGACTCGACAAGTATGGTGGGTTGCATTGGTTTCCCAAGATTTACATTGGAAGGTAGTCTAAAGCAGGTAACTCTAAACGGAATTCCTTTACGAGAAACATCGAACTGGAAATGTGTTCTTTTGTAAGAAATGCATTTATACTGGAAGGTTTCAGGTAGTTTATAAATTCGTTCGTCGTTCAATGCATATTGACATATTTTTAAATTTATATCTATTAACCACAATGTTATCGTTTGAGGGAGTTCTTCTAAGACAGTTATTTTAGTCGATATCTAAGGTTTTAATACATTTTAATAAAAGCGTGTTTTGAAAAAAAACATGTCTTACTATAAATTATTTTATTGGCTTTTTTTAGTCTTGGACCGGCGAATTCTAATAATCTTCCCTGACCGAGGAATGGTTCCGCACCGTATGGGGCTCTCGACCTACAATTGAAATAAATGCTTGTAAAAATATAAACTGTTTGTTTGTATTCCGAATTCGAAATTGAGAGTTTTAATAATGAATTTGCTAAATAATTATGAATTAAAAAAATATTGTTTTGCTTTTATTTATTTTTAATGAATAATGAATTATATCGATACCTCAGTTTTACAGTGTAACAAGTCAAAAAATAAATAATCATTTTTGTGTAAAGCACACCATTTAAAGGCAAAAATTGTATTTTATTCAATTCAAAAGAGTATAGGAGTATAGTAAGTCGAATTTTCAAAATTCGTTTGTAGATGACCTCAAAACGAAATTTTGCACAAAGTTCAATAATGTAACAACTCAATTTTTTGTGTAAATTTTCAAAAGCGTAAGTGCTGTTAAGTCAATCATAAATTAATAATTAAGTTTGCCAATTATTATCCGTAATTTCCTTAAACAACTATTAATTTTCTTAAATGCGATTACCTCAAAACTCCATCATATGATTAAAAGTGAAAGATTGGGGCGAAAATATCTTGATTTCATTTATAAAATAGTTTTCTGACGAAATAAAAATTTGATTAAAATAATCTTTTTTATTGAACGATAATATTGTGGTTAATACATATAAATTTAAAAATGATTATGCGTTGACCGACGAACGAATTTTTAAAAGCTTCAACTCCGTTTACGGTTACCTGCTTTAGGGCTCGTCCAGACAGAGGCGATATTACGCTCGGGACCTAATGGTCTCGGCCAAATTGACATTCTCACAAGCCATAAAAAACACGTTACATATCAATTGCATGATCTATACTTGGACATATTTAAGCGTTGTTTTGAAAAGCTTTAAAAAAATATAAAGATCTGGACACTTTTTATTGCAATTTTTATGGTTTGGTTTGTTCAATGTCATTGTTTGATTTTACATTTCCTAATAATCCAAGTGGCAAATTGCACCAGGCGCGGTCTTACTATTAACAGAAACGTATCGTAAATTTTATTGATGCCGCTATTATATCTGTAAATTATATTTTCGTTGTGTTGTTCTCTGTACGCAAAAATTGGAATGTCATAAACTTAAATTCTATTTTGTTCTCCCCACTTTCTTTACGACTATTTAATCAAATATAGAAAAATTTTGGATTTGGAATTCATTTTCGGTGTTTAACTTGAATAAGGTGAAACGTTTGTGTTTTAATTGCAACCTAGTAAAAATGGGACGTTCTGCGGGACAATCCGATTCCACAGTTGAGACGCGTTCTAAAATTGTAACATTATGGGAACAAGTTAAACACCGAAAATGAATGAATTTTTACAAGCATTTATTTCAATTGTAGGTCGAGAGCCCCATACGGTGCGGAACCATTCCTCGGTCAGGGAAGATTATTAGAATTCGCCGGTCCAAGACTAAAAAAAGCCAATAAAATAATTTATAGTAAGACATTTTTTTTTTCAAAGCACGCTTTTATTAAAATGTATTAAAACCTTAGATATCGACTAAAATAACTGTCTTAGAAGAACTCCCTCAAACGATAACATTGTGGTTAATAGATATAAATTTAAAAATATGTCAATATGCATTGAACGACGAACGAATTTTTAAACTACCTGAAACCTTCCAGCATAAATGCATTTCTTACAAAAGAACACATTTCCAGTTCGACGTTTCTCGTAAAGGAATTCCGTTGAGTTACCTGCTTTAGACTACCTTCCAATGTAAATCTTGGGAAACCAATGCAACCCACCATACTTGTCGAGTCCAATTTATTGATAATCAAGCTGTACCAGCTGAAATCCAACGAATAGCATCCAAGACAGATATTTTTTTGGAAAGTTTGGTCACAAAAGTGCAGGCTGTCATGTTTGCACATAGAAATTGTAGTACAACTTTTCTGTAATGCATTTTCATATTCTGAATCACACCCTGATCGATGGGTTGGGTTAGGCTAGTCGTATTAAGTGCTAAAAAACATAATTTAATATTAGAAAATTGTAAATGAGGTTGACAGGCTGCATTATCTGAAAAAATCAAAATGTTTCCTTTTTGTGCCTGCATTTTTTTATTTAAACCTTGAAGCCATTCTTCCATTAAGGAACAAGTCATCCAGGTCTTTCGATTGGCCCGCCAGTTGACTGGAAGTTCATGAACATTTAAATTATTGAAGCAACGCGGCTTTAAACTTTTGCCAATAACTAAAGGTTTTTCTACATCTCCGTCAGCAAAAGCACATAAGAGTACAGTTAACCTTTCTTTAGGTTGCTTTCCACCTACACATTTATCATTCTTGAGAACTAAAGTCTTAACGGGAGTAGATTTAAATAATAAGTCCGTTTCGTCACAATTTCCAAAGTGTTACTTCGACATCGTTCCCAGCTTAGCCAGTGCAGTACCGTGCAGGGGACTTAAAAACACTTTCCGTTTCCGCGTTGGCCAATTTCCGGCTTAAGCAGGTAACTACATGCAGTTTACATGTACGTAATTCGAGATTAAAAAAAGTTCCGCCATAAACAGGATTCCGGCTTATCCAGGTTTGACTGTATTGTTACGGTGGAGAAAAAAGATTATAAATGTTTGCCGCTAGTTGACAACTTTGTTACTAAAATCTGTTACCGATAAGTTTGAAATTTTTCTTCCTTATTCGCAACGCATGTTTGTGGAAACTGAAGGTAAGTTTGTCGAACTTTTATGTTTTTGATGTTTAAAATTGTCCTTTGTGGATTATGTGGCAAAGCTGATTGAAGGATGAGAAGACTGAAGCTACAAAAGTCTGCTCTGTTATGAAAAAATAAGAAATTTTTTTAAAACGCTTTTCATAACTCGTTTAACCATAATTTCCTATTAATAATTGACTAATAAATACAAAAAGTCCCCTTCGAAAATTTAAATTGAATTTAATGAGTCGATATAAAAATTCCTTAAGCACTTTTTCACAACAAAAAGTGAACTTTTCCAAGCAACGTTGAAAATCTTTAAATGTTACCGTCTGTACATCTACATCACCAACTGCATTTTCCCTCGATTTATAAACGTTACCTTCCCGACAGATATTAATGCGTCTGAACTCACAAACAGCAACAGCCATCCTTCTCGAGCTTCAATTATGCCGTTACCACTAAAACAAAAAAACCTGCTTTATAAAATTATCCATTGATCGGTATAGTTTTATGACTTTGGATCAGAGTGGAATTCTACTGACCGGTTCAGACCTCATCTCGCCACTTTCACGGACTGAATGTCAATGTTCCAGCAAGTTCACAATTTGCGCGACGGCAGCCATAAAAAGTTCCCGGACAATGTTGGCATCGTGTAATTTATTTCATAGTTGAGCAGCATTCACATAAATGTCGTCGTAAAACGACGCGCGGTTATGAAGACATATTTTAAAGCAACCAACTGTTCCCAACACTTTAATTTCAGCGATGAATAGCCGAGAGCTTTGCAACAAAAATGATAAAACACTTCCCAACCTGCAACGAAACGAAAATACTAATGGTAATACGTTATGATGATTTTGCTGAACAGAATCAGTTAAATGGATTTTCGGAAAAGTTTAAAAACGTTCCACCCTAAGATTTTCAATACATGTAAAACGCAATTCCTTTTTATACCTTTATTTCTAATTTTCATTTTACAGAGAATACCAATTTACTTTGAGCTGACCCCATAATTAAATAATCATAATGAACCATGTTATTAATTAAAACATCAAATTCCGAAATTTCTGTTTATGCCTTCAGTTATCGAAATTTTGTATTAGAATTTTTTGTACTCGTACTTTAGACTTTTTTATTTTGAGCTGACCCCTAGCTGTTTTAAACAACGCAATAGTTTTTGATTTATTCAATGTTCTTTAGATCAAAAGTCGAAATTGAAGTAGCTAATTTTTGCCGATTTCCGAGCTACGTCAAAAAGATTTACAACGTCGCAGCAGGTAATTATGGTTTCCCAGCAGGGATACTTTACCAGCAATAATATCCGAAATACTTTTAAAACCAGGTTTCCTTTCCAAACAGTACATTTGAAATAATTTATAGTAAAAAGACTTTTTTTAAGAAACAAGCTTTTATTAAGACGCAGTAAAAATTTAAAACTAATTTTGATATTGACCTAAATGATTAAAAATAAAGGCGTACATTTTAATAAAAGGTTGTTTTATTGAAAAAGTTTTTTTACTATAAATTATTTTTTAGTCTTGGACTATTTTAATCTTTATTATCTACATTAACTTAATAGGATATAAGTTCATAAGGTCATATTAATTTTAAAAATCGCCTGTGAAGACCCCTTTAAATAAATGAATGAGAATAACTTAAATTATAATTTCTTTCCAAAAAAATTGTTTGGCTTTTTTATCCTACATTAATTAAATAAAAATAAGCTGTGGTAGTAATAACTTATAATAAGCTAAAACTGCAATTTTCTGTAAAAAAACACTACGCTTTAAGGGGTTATGTCAAAAAAATGTGAAATTAAATTTAAAAATTCAATTGTAATTTTTTAATTAATTAAGCTGTAGGGTTAACAACTTGTAATGTTATTGTTATGGGATCTAATTTTTGGCTTGTTAGTAAGAAATAGATTTTACGCCAAATTGATTTTTTGTAGGTAGATAAAATCATTATACGTTAGATGGAAAGCTAATTTCCAAAATATCAATTTGGGGATAACGCGATCCAATTTTCTGTAAACAAAAACTGTGCCTTAAGGGGTTAATCTTTTACTCATTGTGTTTTAATTTATTAATAAATATTAGTCCCTTCGAAAACGAAATTCAACATCTGTTCCGAGTTCTGAACAGAATTTTCTAGAATAAGTAATAAAATTTTATGACGTTCGACAGTACAACCTTTCTTCAGACAGGTTATTTAGCCTAAAATTTTAACTTCAGTCAGCTGCATTCCATTATCTGTTTTTTCGCATATCGTAACAAATTGACAAAAAATATAGTAACCGCAAAATTATTTAAAAAAACACGTATATTTCAAAATAAAGATTATGATTATGGTGATATGGAGATAGATGATATTCCGTATATGTCATTAATAGAATTGGAAACGGCTAAAAATCAATTTTTAAAAACGATTTACGATATAAATATACGTTGAAAGAAATGCTCGGGATCAACATACTAACCCGTTTTGGCGTAAATTAAGACATTACAGAGTAACAAGCAGTAATAACAAAACTTCTTTACTAACAAGAAGTAAATAAAATTGTTAAACTTAAAAAAATTTTCTTTCAAATTATTATTTTACTTTAAATTATACCGTTTTAAATTTATTGAAGACACAAAAATTTTCGCATGTATATTAGAATGCAACCGCTCGAAAGCCGTTTTCATTGTTACAAACAGACCTATTATCCAACTGCACTTTAGTGTAATTATGGCGATATCTGGATTATAAAAAAGTCTGAGGTGTTGCCTGTATTTAGGCGTACGCTAAAGCAATAAAGGTAAATTGCATTTGTCAACAATCTTTATGGTGGAGCAGCCTTTGACCACCGCAGCCTCCGCTGAATTATTTCAGTGTCATCTGCAAAAGCCACCATTTGTCTTGCGGTGTTCATTGCGCCACCTTTTTAATTTTGCGATTGGTTCTTAATTACCAACGCAACTAAAATAGGCCATTTTGGATACAAGCTCGAAATAAAACCGTCGGCGGAAAACGCTTTTTCCCAAACATGAAAACACAACCAAAACGAATCTAAAAATTAATTAATTCGGAACAGCAGCGTTCGAACAACCCAAACTTTATTTAAAAACTCCGAAAAAGCGCTAATTTCTTTAATTAAATGCAAATCAAATTTAGTTGTAACACTGAAGTGAATTAATTCCGCCCACTTCCGACGACACATTTTTAACTCGCGCCGAGAAATAATTAATGGCCGCAACGAACCGGAGACGATCAGACCGATCTGGAAATCTTATCACGGCGTGCAGGTGCTTTTGATTAGTTCTCATTACGAGCGGAAACGAGGTGCACGCAGGAAGAGCCGATCCGTCACGTGATTCGAGTTTCGGATGAGGTTGGCGCAAAATAAAAGCTTCGGGTTCAGTGATAATGTCCGGTAATGCCTAATTTGAATAGGTTTCGCAAATTGCACGAATTGACCACAAGCAAGACGCAATTAGCGCCAATTAGATCGAAATGGGAATGCGGAAGAGAGACTCTAATTATTGGAAAAACGAACTCAATTTTCGTTTTATCAAATTTAAAGTTTCCAGCAGTTTAATTGGAATGTTTAGCGAAATTTTAGTTTGTGTGCGTTAGTTGTTCGGTGTTTGGAATTTATATTAATCTCTGGGGGAATTGGATTAGTTGGTTCATATGGAAAACTTCTTAGTTCGCTCTAGATAAAGTTCGACACCCTGAAGGTGGATTTCAGCCTCGACCATGAACTTTAAGTCAACTTCGAGAGATCTTACTCCAGTGAAGCCATTGAAGAATGGAAAATTACATCGAATTCCTCGTCTTTACCCTCGACATCTTCCTCCATTCAACGAAATATAGATTTGCCAATTATTGAAAATAACTTTCAAAAGCTATTGTCTTCCTCAAATGTTGCTCAAAAAGCTATTTTATTACCAGTGTCTGAATCCGAATCTGGAGCTTGGCTTGAATCTTTATCTTCTTCTAAATTAGGCACTTTGTTAGAAAAAAACACTTTACAAATTGTTGTTTCTCTAAGATTAGGCAGTATTTGTCGTCCTCAAATATGTAATTGTGGTTCTTCAGTAGAGACGTACAGTCATCATGGACTGTCTTGCATAAAAAGTGCAGGAAGAATCGCAAGACACAACTGCATTAACGACATCTTAAAACGTACTTTCTCATCTGCCATCATCCCGTGTTTACTTGAACCCAATGGGGTTCTGAGAGATGACAGCAAACGTCCAGATGGAATCATCATTATTCCCTGGAAGGAAGGCAAATCCCTCGTTTGGGATGTTACCTGTACAGATACGCTTGCACCTTCACATTTACCTGAGTCGTCCATATCTGTTAAATCTGCTGCAAACAAAGCAGAAAATCTTAAAAGAAGAAAATATAGTTTGTTAGTCACTACATTTTCGTTGGCTTTGCTGTTGAAACCTTTGGTCCTTGGAGTATGAGCGCTCTATCGTTGTTGGATGCTTTGGGAAGACTTATTATTGACGTCACAGGTATTCCTCAGGCGAAAACATACTTAAAACAACGAATTAGTATTGTCATTCAGGTGACAGGTGACATCCCAGACAAGGAATTTGCCTTCCTTCCAGGGAATAATGGTGATTTCAACCGGACGTTTGCCGTCCTCTCTCAGAACCCCGTTGAGTACAAGTAAACAAGGGATGCTGGCAGATGAGAAAGCACGTTTTAAGATGTCGTTAATGCAGTTGTGTCTTGGGATTCTTCCTGCACTTTTTATGCAAGACAGTCCATGATGACTGTAGTATCTACTGAAGAACCACAATTACATATATGAGGATGCCAAATACTGCCTAATCTTAGAGAAACAACAATTTGAAAAGTGGGTTTTTGTAACAAAGTGCTTAATTTAGAAGGTAAAGATTCAAGCCAAGCTCTAGATTCGGATTCAGACACTGCTAATAAAATAGCTTTTTAAGCTACATTTGAGGAAGACAATAACATTTGAAAGTTATTTTCAATAATTGGCAAATCCCAATTTCGTTGAATGGAGGGAGATGTCGAGGGTAAAGACGAGGAATTCGATATAATTTTCCATTCTTCAATGGCTTCACTGTATCAAACAACAGTGTTGTGAAAACTGCAGCTCCAAATCAATGGAAACTCAAAGAAAAACTGCTGACATTTAATAAAAATGTATACATTCGTAGTTCTAATTAATGCAAATTTTAACTACAGGTTCTTTGGTTTCAAGTCTTCGATTCTCGGGAAACGCTGAAGGCAAGTTCTACAATAAGTGCAGTTATTGTAAAACCCTGCTAACACCCTGGTACTGCGACATCTCTTTACGACCATTTTTTAAACTTTACAGGTAGTAAATAAGTGTTCCCGATGTTAAAAGGACGTTTATTGGCACGAAAGGGTTTTCTGTCGCTTTTCTGACAAAACGTTCTCCTGCCGTTTATGGTGCACTTAAACCATAATCTCCCTGCACTATTATCCAGTCAAATTCCGGTTCAGGGCCAGGTTTAGAAGACGACATGATATATTTGAAATTTTTATGATCACCTAACCAATTTGATTTGACATCTAAATAGTTGATAATTTGTAGATGTCACATTCAATCAAATTTGTTTGGTGCTCATAAAAATTTCAAATATAGAAATGTCGTCTGCTAAACATGACAAAACGGTCTTCTACCGTTGCTGGTGCACGTAAACAATAATGTCCCTGAACACTTTTATCCAGTCCAACTCCGATTCCGGGTCGGGCTTAGCAAACGACATTCTATATTTGACATTTTTATGATCACCTAACCAATTTGATTTGACATCTAAAAATTTGATAATTTTTACATGTCAAATTCAATCAAATTTCTTCGGTGCTCATAAAAATTTCAAATATAGAAATGTCGTTTTCTAAACCTGACCCTGAACCGGAATTTGAATGGATAAAAGTGCAGCGAGATTATGGTTTAAGTGCACCATAAACGGCAGGAGAACGTTTTGTCAGAAAAGCGACAGAAAACCCTTTCGTGCCAATAGTCGACCTTTTAACATCTGGAGCACTTATTTACGGCCTGTGGAGTTTCAAAAATGGTCGTAAGGAGATGTCGCAATACATGATGCGTACCAGGGTGTTAGCACAGGGTTTTACAATAACTGAAGTTATTCTTGGACTTGTCTTCAGCGTTGTCCGAGAGCCGAAGACTTGAAACTGAAGAACCTGTAGTCAAAATTTGAATTAATTATAACTACGAATGTACATATATTTTTTAATATATTCCTTCTTTCATTATTAATTTGTATGTTAAAAATAACAATTTTTAATAAAAATGAAAAGTAAAAGTAAATATATTATAGAATATTAACTATTGTTAACAATTAAGTATTCTTAAAACATTATAAAATTATAACATAAAAATTAAACTACAAAATACAAACTAAAAATTACGTTAAATTAAATAATTCGTCCAGAGAAGAAGAAATAGGCACAATTCCCAGAACGCTGGCTGCGTTACCCCTCTGAATGACAATACTAATTCGTTGTTGTAAGTGTTTTCGCCTGAGGAATACCTGTGACGTCAATAATAAGTCTTTCCAAAGCATCCAACAACGATAGAGCGCTCATACTCCAAGGACCAAAAGTTTCAACAGCAAAGTCAACGAAAATGTAGTGATCTAACGAACTATATTTTCTTCTTTTAAGATTTTCTGCTTTGTTTGCAGCAGATGTAACAGATATGGACGACTCAGGTAAATGTGAAGGTGCAAGCGTATCTGTACAGGTGACATCCCAGACAAGGGATTTGCCTTCCCTCCAAGGAATAATGGTGATTCCATCTGGATGTTTGCCGTCATCTCTCACAACCCCGTTGGGTTCAAGTTAACAAGGGATGTTGGCAGATGAGAAAGCACGTTTTAAGATGTGGTTAATGCAGTTGTGTCTTGGGATTCTTCCTGCACTTTTTATGCAAGACAGTCCATGATGCCTGTAGTGTCTACTGAAAAACCACAATTACATATATGAGGATGACAAATACTGTCTAATCTTAGAGAAACAGCAATTTGTCAAGTGGTTTTTTCTAACAAAGTGCCTAATTTAGAAGAAGGTAAAGATTCAAGCCAAGCTCCAGATTCGGATTCAGACACTGGTAATAAAATAGCTTTTTGAGCAACATTTGAGGAAGACAATAACTTTTGAAAGTTATTTTCAATAATTGGCAATTCGATATAATTTTCCATTCTTCAATGGCTTCACTGGAGTAAGATGTCTCGAAGTTGGTTTGATCCTCTGTTTGTAAATTTTATGCTCAACATTTTTTCAAGAGTCGAATGAATATTATTATCCAATTCTTGACATAAATTTTTAAATTTCCAAACAGGGCAGCATCTAAGGAGGTAGGTGAAATTTGGCATCCAAAAACAATGACGAAGCAAAAAGAGACTGATGTGCGGGCTAACTTTATAACTTTGTGGAAAGTAAAGAAAATGTCTCCACTTTTTTAGAAAAAGAAACAGGGATTGCTTCATCAAGAATGGACAACCGAGTAGAACTAAATTTGCATTATTACAAATATGCATTCCTGGGGTTAAGGATTCAAATCTATCTAATAATATAGACCTATCAATTTGGGAAACGTTATCAACTGTGGATGATTGCAATTTTCTTTGGATGATAAAGAAGAGATAAATTTAATGTCTAGTTAGGGTTAATTAATTTTCTTTTAGAGCTTCCTTTTTACTTATCAGTAACATGATGAGCTTCAGGTATAAGATTAACTTCCTTCTTGTTTTCTTCATGTTTACGGAGAATATTTTCTTCCAACAGATGGAGAGATTTAAATGGTTAGTATTTTACAAATTTCTGCAGCAGCTAATAGCAAAATTGCAGTACTAAAGTTACTGCGTTATGCTGTTCTCGACTTCTACCACGGCTATTACAGAATTGTTGCGGTTACAACATTCGAATAATGATCCCAGCAGAATTCCAACACTCCAAACAGCAATGCAAGTAAAGGAACGCGCTTTTGCTTTCTAACAAGTTATAATTTCTTCCTTTCTCAGGAACAATAACCTTTTGCCACAATTCATCAAAATTTACGTTACTGAAAGTACAAAATAAAAGCACAAAAGAAAGAATTTCTTTTTACTTTTCCCTTTTATTTCAAATAGCTTATTTGTATTGAAAGTTTTCGCCTCTTTTAAAAGATATATTGTTGGTTCGGTTCCCTTTTAAAACTAAATGTGTCGCTTTTGTAACACTGTTTGGTGACGATATGATTTTTTCAACTTTTTATCATCTTTACAACTCACCACACGAGCTTCATTAAGTCTAAAGCGTAAAAAAAATTGCTCCATGCATAAAACATCAAGATTAACTTCGTGCTACGTTAATGAGTAAATTTCACCCTTCAATCTGACCTCTTTCACCGTCACCTGCATTAACCCCGGCGAGCTTTTAACTCTCTAATTGCTCCGAAAGTTCTTCAACTTTCGGTTAACTTTTGCCGCGAAGGCGTCATCGAATTTCGTACCTGAAATATTTGAAATTTCATTCTGACATATGAATTACATATGAAACGCAATCCCATCCGCTTTAATTACGGCGAAATTGTAGGTTGTGCGATAAACAAGGCGGGATGGGTCGCCAAGGGTAATACCTTCACGTATTAAGTTTAAATATCATTAGAGCAGACTCCCTCTGACAGGATAATTTAATAACGTTGAAAGTGTACGTTGCAGCGGTGCATTTTAAGCTTTAAAAATAATTGCTTTTAAAAAATTTTAAATTCTGCTTAAAAATGGTTTAATTAAACGATTTCAGTGTTTCGTGCTCTTTTAAATTTAATCAGTAATTTAGGCGTTTCGGCAGGAAAACTTTGGAATTAATGCATTCCAACTCGGATACAGCGCCGGCAACTAACAAACTCGGCGCTAAATAAATTTGAATAAAGTTTGTAAATTTGGCTCTTAAAATGGTCTGTTCAGACTTTATTGGAATCGTTTTTTGTTTTGTTATTTTAATTTCCCCAAACTGATTGCGACATATTAATTAATTAATTAAGTGTGCCAATTTGAAATACATAATGTAGTTTATAAGTTACTAGTGAGATAAAGATGGTTTATTAGTGAGCGATCAGGTAAAGACAACTTTTCTCGCCGTTATACAGGGTGAGTTAAGTTTTACCGCCCGTGGCAAAATAGGCCTTTAAAATAATTTGTCAATTCTCATAAATTGCATGAGTAATTTTATATTATTAAGGTACCTAGAAACCAAGAAAAAAAAATTTTTTTAATCAGGTAAAATTTTGGCTTTCTTTCAATTACTAATTGCTCAATTTATTAGTTTTTTTTATGTACGAATAGTAAAATATTTTCACACAATTTAGTGTAATTGAAATAATTTTACTAATTTGCGTTCATTAAATAAAGCCATTTCCGTATTAGAGGGTATTTTTTTAAATGATTTACGACATAAGCTGACCAATTCACCTAGCAATGGTATTGGTTTTGGGTACTTGGCTGATTATTTATGACAGTCGTAAAGTTAAGTTAAAAAGTGCAACGTTACATTTTACAGAACCGGAATAAGAGTCTTCGCTATTACTTTAAAAGTTCACCACATCGTAACTAACAGCTACACGGTAATTATAATCATAATAAAAAATAATTTTTGCAATATTACATTTTAAACTTGATAAGAAAATCGCTTACCAGCTTCTAATTTTCGTTAGTGTATCTGTCTACAATTTTGTGTTTTAATTTGCAAAGTCAATATACCTATCGGTTATTGAACCTTCCCATAAAATAAATTGCTTAATTCATCCAAAGTTTAAAAACCTTGGTCACAACCCTAGGTCACTTTGTGAATAAAGAAACATTCACATTCGCAACAAATCTTCCAACACTTAAACATCGTTGGTAGAAAGTGAAAATTAAAACTTTATTTTGTGGAATAGTGAACATTTGTGTTTAGTTCAGGTATAATCATGCCATTTCAATAGTCAGTCGAGGAGAAGCTTGAAATGCTTTTAATTTATGGGTAATGGGGCATCACTTTGAGCATCTTTTATAAAATAAACTTAATATTTACCTATTAAAAACTTATTTTATTTTTCTCACAAATTCCAGAATACGGGTCTGGCAACAACTAAAACGCCGTTCCCTTCAGTTTTATGGGTCGATCATCAGGTATTGTTACGTGGTAGACCGTATTACCCATTGTTGGAAAGTCATAAATAAAAGTATTTTTTGTGCTTTATGTTAAATTTGATTTAATTCAAAAAGTAATAATTTTTTAACGAATCAGATTGCAATTAACAATGCTACGAATAATTTGACAAATTTTGAAATAAAAAAACAAACATGGAAATTTTACCCGAAACTCTTTGTTTTACTTTTTTGGCTTGAAATAAAAATGATTTGGAAAACTTGTAGCACTAATCGAAAGTGTAAACTTCAACTGATGTAACATGTAAATTGCATACTTTCCCCTCAATCTTTAATAGGTATTATGGCCGGGGCGGTAAAACTTAACTCACCCTGTATTTCTCTTTTATATCAGTCAATTAATATTTATTCGAGGAAGTTACTTCACCTTCAATTACACATTCAGTGATGTTTTAATCAAATCGAAATCCCATTTTACAAATTGAATTAAAAGAAGTGTCTGACATTTGCAGCTTGTTCGATGAATTAAATTAAAACTTTTGCGCAAGAATCAACTTTGCACTTGGATGCAGATGTGATAAATCTTAGGTACACAAATCCGCCGCAACAAACTTGCCAACAATAAATTAGTTGGCAAATTCAGTTGTTACCAGCAATATTATGTCAATTTCCATACATTTCAAATCTCAATTACTGGCGCTTATGATGTAAATTGCTATGGAACAGGCTCAATTACATCTGGAAGAACGCGGATCACAACTTCGTGAACTCGAAGCCGACACTCTCGTCTCATTATTTCAGACAATGCGAAATGCAACCACATCACAATTTTACAAAAATTCGCAAATGGTGCGAGTTTTCTGGTGCACTCAATTTGGCCATCACCAGTAGCGGCTCGTGGTACAATAAAACAGGCGTTCTGCAATTTGCATCTCATATAATCAGGGTCGTGTTTTTATTTAAACTTACTTATTTTTTGTAGATCAGATCTTAGTGGCAAATTTATCAATGACCTTTTCATTAAAATTTTTAATTTCGGACGTAAATTTCTTTTCAATAGAAAGCATGGACAAGGCTGTTAACACTGAAATTGTATCGATGCGTAAAGTTTACGAATTGCTTGCATACACTAAGCGGCGACTTAAGTTGATATATTGTGAATTGTATTGAGTTACCGATAAGTAGCTGATAACGCGCTATAAACCAGTGCCTATCAAACAGGGCGCTAACCGCGAATAAAATTTATTTCGAGTCAGCTCTAACGGGTTAAATGCGGCGTTTGGAATTTTTGCCATCACTGTTTCGGATGTAGAATATAAATAAATAAATGCAAAATCAGCAGACTGGAGATTGGATGTTGATTGTTCCTAATATTGCTAACTTCATTGAATTGTGAAGACTTTAGGAGTTTTCATGCTTTTTTATTTATTCACTCAAGTGCACTAAATCAGTCACTTCTACCTGTGTCCATGCTTTAGCTCCACCAAAAAGCAAACATGGAAAGCAAAAAGGAGCATTTTTCTTGTTGCAGCCACAAATACAGTTATTCCTTGCATAAATTTATTTGTTGAACTGACGTTTATATGCTTTTCCACTAATACCGCTTGTTTCAATAATAATGTCCGGCAGCGGGCGACCTTTACTTTTCAAATCTAATTTTTCTTCGTAACTATACTTCACAAATCGCTTAAAGTTAATCAAATTGTCCACAACATCCATTGTCAAAAAAACACTAATACAACACACGAACACGAAAGTATAAAATCAAAGTTTACAACAACAAAGTCACAAAGCGAAAAACCGCACGTAACAACATCCGAAATCTGGAACTGAACTGCGTGAAATGCAGCACATAAAGAGCATTAAAGTAACGAAAGAGTTTGGGTATGTGCGGAACGCGAGGGGAATAGTGGGGGTGTCTCAAGCAGTTCTGTGCACTGCCTCGAATGTCCCAGTATAAAAACAATGGTCCGCTCCGCTGAAACTACGACAAAGCTTAACTGGTTTGTTGGAATATTGGATTCTCGAATGCATGGAGACACTGCATGGAGTTACGAGATGGTGGGAGTTGTTGCGATTAAGAAAATAAAATTCTGCGAGAAAATTTAATTTTTTCAATATTACGTTTTATAAATTAAATACAAACGAATTTTTTGGCGGAACTTATGTACGAGCCGCTACTGGCCATCACCGAAATTTAATTGAACGAGTTTAAATTAAATCAACATTTGTTTTTCATTAATTGAAATCGACTTTGCCGCGGGGTGCTTCCAACACCCCCATTGGTTTGCATCCAAGTGAAAATTACTGTGATGAATCTGAGTTTGGTAAAATCGATGCTGTAAATTTCGCGGCTGAACTGGCACTATTAATGTCATAATGGAGACTGTTCAGAGGCAGTTTGTATTGAAGAAACTTTCTAATTTGTCAAGTAAAAGGACGAAATGTCGATGAATGTTCGCTCAAGAGGAGATTTATGTATCGGTTGTTTACAAAGTTGGGGTTTTACCAAGAAAACACTCTTGAAATAAGTGTCTATCTAAACTTAACAACCCTTAAAAACTTTTCCCCTAAAAGTTGGACATAAATCGCGAAAGTATTAAATAGCCATAAAATCCTTGGTACAAGTTTGGAGCAATTTTTTAATTGGCTGAACGGAACCGTCCGACATCAATAATCTTTTCAAGGGGTTAAATGTTACTCCCGTTAATGCATTCACCTAGGCGGGTGCGTTTGATGGCTCCATACATAAATCTAAATGGGATTCGGTTTTGACACCTGTACAAAGCTTGTCGATCGCCGTACGTTTCCTATCGAGAGGAACGGCGACAATAAGGGAAAAAAGAGGGAGTGGGTGGCGTTTAGTGGTACTTTACTCGAGGATGCCCTCGGGTAGCATTTTTCAATTCAACTTTTTCAGTTGGGAGAGTGCTGAAATCGTCGCTGCAATTGAAAAGGAAAAAGCTGCCCGGCGCGATTTTGAATGTTTCAGATGAGACACGAGTTATATCAACGGAACTAATGACTAAGCGTTAGATTACCTAGAATTAAGATTAGAATTATAAATAGAAATACTGCATAACAATAAATGACTTAGAATCGACAATAGCTGAATAAGCAACGAATAATGTTACTTAAGGGGGCCACTTGAGAAGCAAGATTCACAAGATGGCGCCACCGTAGAAAAAGGTGTCAATTTTGTAAAATGCTTTTTTCATTAACAAGCTTTTTTATATAAAAAACTAGTACCGGATATAAAAGATAAAAAAATGATCTAGGTATAGACATAAATTTGCCATGGAAAAAGTTGAGAAAAGTATTTATTCAAAAATGTCAAACTTTCAATAATATTTGAATTTTTTGTTAAAAGTAGAGAAAATCTTGCTGATCACACCCTGGAAGCATTAATCATAAGTATACTCGTACATTATCTAATCACATTTGTCAGTATTTAAGTCAAAAAGCATCGGAAACTGTGGCATTTTTGAATAAATATTTTTTTCAAGTTTTTCCATGGCAAATTTATGTCTATACCTAGATCATTTTTTTATCTTTTCTATCCACCACTAGTTTTTTATATAAAAAAGCTTGTTAATGAAAAGAGCTTTTACAAAATTGGCAATTTACTATGGTGGCGCCATCTTGTGAATCTTGCTTCTCAAGTGGCCCCCTTAAGCGCCGCAATTAGAATTGTAAACAAGTCTAGCATAAACCTTTATTGTATTCACTCATGTTTTAAATCTGAATAAAAATTATTTTTTTAAATCAATCTAAAACTTGAAAGTTTAAGTCACGTCTGTTAATAATTACGGTTTATTTGGAGTTTCGGTGTTCTCGTCGAGGCTGAATGCGCTTATTTTCAGGAGTTGAAGTGTCATTTAATGCGACATTTGTTTGACTTGGTTCCGGAGTTGTAAACAATTTTCCAATTTGATCCTGTTGAGGTGACGGCTTATTGACACTGCCACCAATATTCTTACTTCTGTTCGACTTTAAACTTTTACAGCTGAGTGTTTCTAACAAATTATTGAAATGTAAGAAACTTTTTCCTAGGTGTATCTCATGTTTAAAAATTCGGTGGAGAACGTGCCTGGCGGTCACGTGACAAGTACAATGGATTCGTTTTTTGCCCATCTAGTACATCCATTGTAAATGTGATGGCAACAGCTTGGCCCTAAAGTCAAATGAAAATAAAAGAACGAACAAAAGCTCTGTTTAGAATGTGTAATTTATCTCTGCGGTAACAAGTGTCTCGCTCCATCTGAACTTAAATTTTTGTTCAATTTTTAGTAGAAAACCTCGAGATTACTTTAACTTTATGTAAAACAAGTCTCCAAAGCAACGAAATTCTTTGATCAAGGGGAATATCATTAAATTCTAATACTTCAGTGTTGTTTCTTCTGCGATGTAACCTCAGTTATCCATTAAGGTTGCTCCACCCTAAAGATTGTTGACCAATAGAATTTGCTTTTATTGCTTTAGCGTACGCCTAAATACAGGCAACACCTCAGACTTTTTTATAAACCAGATATCGCCATAATTACGGTAAAGTGCAGTTGGATAAATAGGTCTATGTGTAACAATGAAAACGGCTTTCGAGGAGTTGCATTCCAAACCTGTACAACAGATGCGAAAATTTTTGTATCTTCAATAAATTTAGAATGATATAATTTAAAGCAAAATAAAGAATTTGTTAAATTTAACAATTTTATTTACTTATTTTTAGTAAAGAAGTTTTGTTATTACTGCTTGTTACTCTGCAATGTCTTAATTTACGCCAAAACGGGTTAGTATGTTGATCCCGGGTATTTTTTTCAACGTAATTTATATTTATATCGTAAATCGATTTTAAAATTTGATTTTTAAACGTTTCAAATTCTATTAATGACATATCCGGAATTTCATGAATTAAAAAAGTTTGTGTCTATTTGTGACAACTTCTGTAATGATCAGTTATTGACAATTTCTATCAACAAAACCTGCTACAACATGCATTTTTTTTATCGACAAGACGAAAAACAGGCGAGCCACGCGAAGTTCATTAATCTCGCGTGATACGGTCCTGCTTACAAGTTACGAAAGTTGATTATGTCGGGGCATCATCTACATAATTTTGAGACCTTCACAGGGATGAAGTGGTTCTCAAATTATAAGCCGGCTTATAACGTAAACAAAAGGAGACCTATATATTAACAGTATCATCTCTTTGAAGGAAAATTGCCTCGTCCCCTCGACGGGGCTGATTTTTAATCAGTTAGGACACTCCATTCACAAAGTGAAAAGCCCTTGGACCTAATTCGATTTTAAAGGAGCACGATACACAGAAAAATATTATTAAATTATTATTTAATGTCAAATTACTGCAGTCAGAACTATTAAAAACTATTTGGTAAAAATCCACTGTAAACAAAAATTGTTTTAGAAGATATTAAGACATTTAGAATTGCTTTTTCTGCCGGACACGATGGAACAAAAGTCAATTGAGTTGCTCCAGTATTAACGGAGCTGCGGCCATTTTCTCGATTTATAGTTTTCTATCTCTGCCAATCTTAGAGCAAATCGACTTCTAATCGCAAAAAAATACATAAGTTTTCATTTTTATATAACTCTCTGGCCAAAAAAAAAGGTTTTCCTTGGGTTGGCTTTTTTCACTCACATTTTTAATTTTTTTTTTTTCTTTTTGCCTTTTTTTTCCTTACTAGGATAACTTTTCCTGCCGGAAACGATGGAACAAGAATCAGTTGAATTGTTTCAGTATTAACGGAGCTACGGCCATTTCGTTCACTTTTAGCTCTTCGTTGTTGACGTTTACTTCTCTATCTCTGTCAATCTTAGGGCAAATCGATTTTTAATTGCACCATCGTGTTCCTCGCAAAAAAATACATAAGTTTTCACGTTTATACGACGCTCTAAGCAAGAAAGCAAAAAAAAGGTTTTCCTTGGGTTGGCTTTTTTCACTCACATTTTTAATTTTTTTTTTTTTTCTTTTTGCCTTTTTTTTCCTTACTAGGATAACTTTTCCTGCCGGAAACGATGGAACAAGAATCAGTTGAATTGTTTCAGTATTAACGGAGCTACGGCCATTTCGTTCACTTTTAGCTCTTCGTTGTTGACGTTTACTTCTCTATCTCTGTCAATCTTAGGGCAAATCGATTTTTAATTGCACCATCGTGTTCCTCGCAAAAAAATACATAAGTTTTCACGTTTATACGACGCTCTAAGCAAGAAAGCAAAAAAAAGGTTTTCCTTGGGTTGGCTTTTTTCACTCACATTTTTAATTTTTTTTTTTTTTTTGCCTTTTTTTTCCTTACTAGGATAACTTTTCCTGCCGGAAACGATGGAACAAGAATCAGTTGAATTGTTTCAGTATTAACGGAGCTACGGCTATTTCGTTCACTTTTAGCTCTTCGTTGTTGACGTTTACTTCTCTATCTCTGTCAATCTTAGGGCAAATCGATTTTTAATTGCACCATCGTGTTCCTCGCAAAAAAATACATAAGTTTTCATGTTTATACGACGCTCTAAGCAAGAAAGCAAAAAAAAGATTTTCCTTGGGTTGGCTTTTTTCACTCACATTTTTAATATTTTTTTTTTTCATTTTTTTCTTTTTGCCTTTTTTTTCCTTACTAGGATAACTTTTCCTGCCGGAAACGATGGAACAAGAATCAGTTGAATTGCTGCAGTATTAACGGAGCTACGGCCATTTCGTCCAATTTTAGCTCTTCGTTGTTGACGTTTACTTCTCTATCTCTGTCAATCTTAGAGCAAATCGACTTTTAATCGCAAAAAAATACATAAATTTTCATTTTTATATAACTCTCTGGCCAAAAAAAAAAACATGCACAGTGGATGGAGAAACAAGCAGGCAACTTTAAGAAACCACAGCTAATTAAACGTTTATTACAATTTAAGCTTACAAGTCACTTTAACTATCCTTTTTCTCAACTGAAACTGGAACCATTTTTGGTCCGCTCTTAGAAACTATTACATACCAAAAGCACAACCAATTCGGCAGTAAAATCGCAGTGACAAGATTATACAGCCAATTGCCGTAAATCATCGAATCGACGATACTAAAAACTAACGCCTGTTGCGCGGCCCTCAACGCACGGTAACAATTCTCAACAAAAGTGTCGTTTGAAAACATGACACAACTATACACTAACACAACGATGTTAATTACGACGAACGGATGCACAATCAGCCAGATCGTTGTCTGAGCGAATTTTCGCAATCTGCAACATTCCAGCCTGAGAAAGTGTCAAAAAAATCGTTAGTCACTTACCGATTTGATGTGGTTCCAATAACGAGCGCGAGAGGGGCGTAAAGCACCCCACAAAGCAACCCCAACGAAAAGTTGTGCATCGATACACAAATCAGAGTCGTTCCCAATTCGAGCAGCGATAGAATGTTTAAAATCGTTATGCTTTTGCGGCAACTTTGAAACTTGATTAGGAACGGAGTCAACAGCAGCGTCGCAGACACGGTTGCGAAACTGACGTAAATCGAAACGTCGGTATTGTAACCGTTTTGTAGGCCGATTTGCGTTGCGTATTGAGGCATGTTCATGATTGTAACTCCGACTATGTGGCTGGTTAAGAAAATTGCGCCGATTCGAACCAAATCGATGCTTCTTGATGCGCTTTTTGTCGGCTTCGCCGATTCATCTTTGTCGCCTGAAAGAATAACGTGTGAGAACAGCGACGAGGATTTATTGGGGAGCATACTTGTTGCGAGGGGATTTTCTTGCAGTTGGAACCAGAGAGCGCAGGCTTTGATGAATAACGTTCCTGCTATCAGGCAAATTGATGGAAAGTACAAGCCTGAAAAAGAATAACAACTGAAAATTTTAACCAGGAACCATTTTAATTAGTTGCGCTTGTAATATGCCAAAAAATAGTGACTTTAGTGACTTACCAGAAGAAAAAAGTGACTAAATAATAATATAATATAATAATAATAAACTCCAAAATAAAATTAAATATTCTTAACAAACATAAACAAAACAAAATGAAATGACTATGATAATTAAATCATTTTTTCCATTTCTTTTTGCAACAAAATTATCTAATATGACAGTCTTTCTTTAAAGAATATCTTTATTTAATAAGTCAACTTCTTTGTTTTTCTCTTCTTCTTTTTTTCTCCTCGTCACCAACCCTTCAAGTAAGACTTGAGCAACATCTGCTTCGTAATATTATTCCTTTCTAGTGCTTGTTTCAATTTTCTACGGCTTTCATCCAGTAGATTCTCTACCACTAGTTGTTCATATGACTTCTCTTTAATTTTGTCTTCCAACTGTTTTTCCAAACCATTTTTTTTATGATTTCCAAACTCTTCCATTTTTTGTTTATCTTCTTCAAGCTCTTGCTTTCTTTGCTTTTCTTCAACTTCTGATTGTTGTTTTTTCGATTTTTCATGCTCTAAATAACTTTTATATGAATTATAAGCTCTACGACCCATATTTAGAAGTTCTTGTGTTATTGGAACCAATTCTATTTGATTATTATATTTTTTTAAATCACTACGAATACGTAACTTGTTATTCAATGTTCGTAGACACATGTTTGATTTGTCTGACAGTTTTTCCTTTAAGAATATCTTTATTTAATAAGTCAACTTCTTTGGTTTTCTCTTCTTCTTTTTTTCTCCTCGTCACCAACTCTTCAAGTAAGACTTGAGCAACACCTGCTTCGTAATATTATTCCTTTCTAGTGCTTGTTTCAATTTTCTACGGCTTTCATCCAGTAGATTCTCTACCACTAGTTGTTCATATGACTTCTCTTTAATTTTGTCTTCCAGCTGTTTTTCCAAACCAATTTTTTTACGTTTTCCAAACTCTTCCATTTTTTGTTTCTCTTCTTCAAGCTCTTGCTTTCTTTGATTTTCTTCAACTTCTGATTATTGTTTTTTCGATTTTTCAAGCTCTAAATAACTTTTATATGAATTATAAGCTCGACGAGCCATATTTAGGAGTTCTTGTGTTATTGGAACCAATTCTATTTGATTATTATATTTTTTTAAACCACTACGAATACGTAACTTGTTACTCAATGTTCGTAGACACATGTTTGATTTGTCTGACAGTCTTTCCTTTAAGAATATCTTTATTTAATAAGTCAAGTTCTCTGTTTTTCTCCTCTTCGTTTTTTCTCCTCGTCACCAACCCTTCAAGTACGACTTGAGAAACACCTGCTTCGTAATATTATTCCTTTCTAGTGCTTGTTTCAATTTTCTATGGCTTTCATCCAGTAGCTTCTCTGCCACTAGTTGTTCATATGACTTCTCTTTAATTTTGTCTTCCAACTGTTTTTCCAAACCAATTTTTTTATGTTTTCCAAACTCTTCCATTTTTTGTTTCTTCAAGCTCTTGCTTTCTTTGATTTTCTTCAACTTCTGATTGTTGTTTTTTCGATTTTTCAAGCTCTAAATAACTTTTATATGAATTATAAGCTCTACGACCCACATTTAGAAATTCTTGTGTTATTGGAACCAATTCTATTTGATTATTATATTTTTTTAAACCACTACGAATACATAACTTGTTATTAAGTGTTCGTAGACACATGTTTGATTTGTCTGGAGTTAAAATTTGCCCCGAAAGGGAAAATCTCCTTTCAGCTGATGCACTTCCATGTGCCAAAGATAGACACATTTTAACAACTTGAAATAATTCTTTATAGTGTTTGAAAGATAACCAGAATTCGTCTACTCTTAGGTTTCCATCAAAATTTCTCTTTTCCTCTAATAAGACCAACTGCAGTAATTTGAATTCATCACATACTTTATCCACAGCAATGTCTATGGGAAGAGTATTACAAACGTTAATCACTATCACGCACTTTAGTAACATTATTTGGAACCATGAAAAATATTTTAACGACACTAATTTCAAGACAGACTTATTTAATGATGAACAGCTTTCATATAAAAATGTTGGCAACGTTTTAAAAAAATTAATTATTCCTTCTCAGGTAGCTTTCCAAGTTCTTGTTGAGTTTTTACTCCACAGTTTAATGCCTTCAATTGCAAAAAGCATTCGTGACGATACAAACATCTTTAGTATTCGCAAGCACATTATCAAAATCAACAGCTGCTTCTTTTTTCAAAAATTTGAGTAAAAGTCTTAGTTAACTGTTTTAATTCTGAAATAATACTTGAATTAACGATTCATCCTTTTGAAAAAAATTCATAAATTTTGTAAAAATGTGCATATCCTATAAAATAAAAATCCACTATAGAAGTTGTATTTTTTTAAAATATAATATCTTTATTAGATTTAGTTTTGATTAAAGAACTTCTGTACTTTGGAATAAACTCCAGAAAATATTTCTTTATTGCCGAATACTGTTCTAAAACACGGTTGATAGCTGGACTCAACGTTAACCAACATGTTTTATAAATTTGTGTGAAGATAACTTTAGATTACTCTGAATTTTCTCAGTCTTCTAATCGTAACCATCAAGGAAAAAAAACAGAGCAATGATAAAATCACTTATTTCGCTTGAAAACTTTTGTAATCCTTTTAAAAAGGAATTGTGAACAATGTGAATATTGCAGGTTTTTTATTTCGAGACAGTCGAAAAATTTCACACCAAAATACTGAAAAAAGTGATCAATTTTTAGAAATAGTGACCAATAGTGACGTAAAAGCTAAAATGGTGACAAATCACTAAACAGTGGCCTCACTATGATCCCTGCAGTTGCATATAATCCCATCAAAAGGGCAACGGTTGGATGGAGCGAAAAGACCACAAAAGTTAAGATGCGCTCGGTTTAAAATAATTTCCGCAGCCGTCATCTCCAAGTATAAGGTCCTTATGGCACAACAAAAGGCGTTCAATTTTCAAGTCGCAGCGCATCGCAGTTTGACGTTCAAATTTAATAATTGAAGAGAGCTGTAAAAGCAATCAATTTTTCATTATCTGGAGAGAGTAACGACTGCACTAAGAGCCATCTTAACGTAATTACCAGGTTTCCGGCATTCTACATGCGTCAATTAATGCGATACGCTTGCTGTTTTTAGAGATAAACTTCTAACGAACTTTCCATTGAATAGAAACTTGAGAGAAGAGGGAACGGGTAATAAGTCTCTCGAAACAAAACCGCACTCAAGCACTTCGCATCTCTGAAATGCAGGCAGTAAAACAGACACGCATTCGCCCATTTCGCGCCTCAATTACCAGACACACACACACTCGCGAAAATGTCGCATATCACTCACCTATGGATATGTAGCGTTCCGACGACGGCAGCAAATAAAAGAAAAAACTTTGGTGGAACCGCTCGAGCAAATTGTTCAAACTTCGGAAGATGTCTTCCAGGATACGACCCATTGTTAAATATCCAACTTTACTGCGATTATTAGTCGATGAAAATCCTTCCATTGTCAGTGCCTCGATGCCGAAACGATGGAATAAACCGTGATTTCCGTCTGGTATCTGAAAAAAGCTCGTTACGCTCTTTTATGGCCTGTATTTTAGTGGCCGGTAATCTATTTCATAAAATTAATGTCTCCTATTTTAAATGGGCAATCAATATTTACATAGATCGTCGGTATTTTAAAAATGTCTCTTCTATCACTTAATTTTCTCATCATTACCGCCTATTTCGAGCTTTCATTGTATTATAATCCATAAATTATATCATTTAACATCTATTGTGAGGCTTAACGGACTAGTCTAATAATGATAAAGTAAAACAGTCGCCTGTAAATGTTAATAATGGCAATAATAGAAGTAGGGGAGACTGGGATTAAAAGTACAAAGGGATTAGTTGATACAGAGTTTATAAAATCAAACATATGCTTGATAGTACGGAGACGACTGACCCTAAAAGACGGGCAACTCTTATTATGTGTCCATATAAATTCAGTTTTTTGCGAGCACGTGTGTGGTAAGTAAAAAATATTTATCATTTTTCGTTGGTCTCAACAATTTGCTTTTATTGCTTTAGCGTACGCCTAAATACAGGCAACACCTCAGACTCTTTTATAATCCAGATATCACCATAATTACCGTAAAGTGCAGTGGATAATAGGTCTATGTGTAACAATGAAAACGGCTTTCGAGCGGTTGCATTCCAATATACCTGTTCAACAGATGCGAAAATTTTTGTATCTTCAATAAATTTAGAACGATATAATTTAAAGTAAAATAATAATATGCAAGAAGAATTTGTTAAATTTAACGATTTTATTTACTTATTGTTAGTAAAGAAGTTTTGTTATTACTGCTTGTTACTCTGCAATGTCTTAATTTACGCGAAAGCGGGTTAGTATGTTGATCCCGGGTATTTTTTTCAACGTAATTTAAATTTACATCGTAAATCGTTTTTAAAAATTGTTTTTTAGCCGTTTCAAATTCTATTAATGACATATCCGAAATATCATCTATCTCCATATCACCAAAATCAGAATCTTTATTTTGAAATGTACGCGTTCTTTTAATAATTTTGCGGTTACTGTATTTTTTGTCAATTTGTTACGATATGCGAACAAACAGATAATGGAATGCAGCTGACTGTAGTTAAAATTTTAGGCCGAATAACCTGTCTGAAGAAATGTTGTATTGTCGAACGTCATAAAATTTTATTACTTATTCTAGAAAATTCTGTTCAGAACTCGGAACAGATGTTGAATTTCGTTTTCGAAAGGACTAATATTTAATAATAAATTAAAACACAATGAGTAAAAGATTAACCCATTAAGGCACAGTTTATGTTTACAGAAAATTGGATCGCGTTATGCACGACTTGATCAAGCCCCAAATTGATATTTTGGAAATTAGCTTTCCATCTAACGTATAATGATGCTATCTACCTACAAAAAATCTATTTGGCGTAAAATCTATTTCTTACTAACAAGCCAAAAATTAGATGCCATTAACACTAACATTATAAGTCGTTAACCCTACAGCTTAATTAATTAAAAAATTACAATTTAAGCTTAATTTTAAAATTCAATTTCACATTTTTTTGACATAACCCCTTAAAGCGTAGTGTTTTTTTTACAGAAAATTGCAGTTTTAGCTTATTATAAGTTATTACCACTACAGCTTATTTTTTTAAATTAACGTGGAATAAAAAAGCCAAACAATTTTTTGGAAAGAAATTATAATTTAAGCTTATTCTCATTCATTTCTTTAAAGGGGTCTTCACGAGCGATTTTTAAAATTAATATGACCTTAGAGTTGAATTTATATCCTATTAAGTTAATGTAGATAATAAAGATTAAAATTGTCCAAGACTAAAAAATAATTTATAGTAAAAAAACTTCTTCAATAAAACAACCTTTTATTAAAATGTGTGTTTATTTTTAAACATTTAGGTCAATATCAAAATTAGTTTTAAATTTTTACTACCTCTTAATAAAAGCTTGTTTTTTAAAAAAAGTCTTTTTACTATAAATTATTTCCAATATACTGTTTGAAAACGAAACCTGGCTTTAAAAATGTTTCGGATATTATTGCTGTTAAAGCATCCCTGCTGGAAAACCATAATCACCTGCTGCGATGTTGTAAATCTTTTTGAGGAAACTCGGAAATGGGCAAAAATTAGCTACTTCAATTTCGGTTCTTGATCTAAAGAACATTGAATAAATCAAAAACTATTGCGTTGTTTAAAACAGCTACAGGTACAAAAAAATTGAATACAAAATTTTGATAACTGAAGGCATAAACAGAAATTTTGAAATTTGATGTTTTAATTAATAACTTGGTTAATTATGATTATTTAATTATGGCTTGGGGTCAGCTCAAAGTAGATTGGTATTCTCTGTAAGATGAAGTATCGACCTCCTTTTCAAAATTAAAAATAAAGGTATAAAAAGGAATTGCGTTTTACATGTATTAAAAACCTTAGGGTGGAACGCTGTTAATTATTTATTCATAAGTATATATTCATGTACTAGAAAGTTCACTCTTTAACTACCGGTAATCGCTGAGTCTCCAACTCCAAAAAAAATAATTGGCAAGTGAAAAATGTATCAACTAACCCCAGTTTTCCCTACCTAAATGTTTTGTACAAGTTGAAAATAAGGCTTGATAGGACTCTATGGCCGATAAAGTACTAGATTATGTACTCGTTACATAATATAGCCATTATTGGTCGTTTGCTGTAAATACATGCCACTTTTTGTTTATATGCTGATCATTTATCAAATAAAATACCTCCCATTTATTTAAACAACTGATCAAAAAATAATGGCACTTCCGATGAAACACTGGCCGTTTATTTTGTTGCAACATTTTACGGCCGAATTTCACGACCCGGCCGAAACCGAAGCCGTAAAATCATAACGCCGAAAAAAAAAGTTGCCGAAAGTGGCAATTATACTACGTACCCCGGTGGCCTGCGAGGAAACCATGGTCATTAAAGTGTGAAAAGCGTACTTCCAATCGTCGAAAGGATCCCTCCAATTTTTCGGCGATTTGTTCTTGAACGTGTTGTAAACGCCTTCCTTGATGCACATGCGATTCGCCAAATTGAATAAGTCCAGATTGGGCAGCTGACCGTTCAGCCCCTCGATTTTGACGTCGATGCGGCCTGAGTGCGGGAGAAGAAAATCAGCATTTTGCGCCGGATTGAAGTGGGCGAAGAAATTACCTATTGCGTAGTCGTGGAACTCTAAATTTATGGCCGCCTGGATGGCCCCGGCACGACCTCTGAGGTCGCCGTGATCGAGGGTGTCTTCCTTCCCGCAGGTGACGCTGTGGTAGGCCTCCAGCCATGCCTGCATGCCTAATTGTTCGTGCTCGGTGATGAGGAAAATTATGTCTTTCGACCAGTATTTTTCCTCTGCGGCAAATCAAATCGAGCTCGATTAATGAAAATAAATTACTCTTTTTCAAAAACGGGAAAATTAACGTCACCGAATGGACAACGATAAATTCAGACACTAAATAACGCTTTGAAATAATTATCGCTTTATCAAAAAAATTTAATTACAATTTTTTTTTTTTAAGTTGCAAATTTGCAAATTAGGCCAAGCAATAAAGCATTTTTTCATAACATAAATACAGTCGAACTCCTCTATAGTGACCTCCTCTACAATGATTTTTTCTCTATAGTGATGTTTTTGTTAAGAACGTGCATTTTGCCACGTTTTGAATATAAAAATACCTCCATATTATGATGTTAAGCCTCTATATGTATAGTGATTATTCTTTAAGAAAGTACCAAAATTATCGGGGAACGGAATTTTCGGAAATGGAAAATACAATGGATGTATTGAACATCTAGTTTATTCCCAAATTTCGACTACCCGAAAAATCAGAAGAATTTCTTGCAAATTCCATACTTATGGAATTTCCATTTTTAAAAGTACTGCTGTGCAATCAACTTGGACAGATTTTTTCATCAATAAGTGCATGTTATGTATTGTTTATTAATAACTGTGTGTATTTCTAAATAAACAAATATTTTTTCAAACATAATAAATCTTAATTGTTTTGTTTCATTTTGAATATCGATTGGTTTTTAAAGTGACTGCCAAAATTGTAAAATTATACATGAATTCTATATAGTGAAGTTTCTTTATAGTGATGTTTTTCCATGGCTTTTCGAACATCACTATAGAGGAGTTCGACTGTACTACCTGGAAAACGACTGTGCGATTTTGTCAAAGACAGTTAGTAGTTGAATTCTGCAAAATTTTCAACTCGAGAATCATAATTTTTAATTTTTTATAAACAATTTTCAACAATAAATCGCGTTTTTTTTAGTTTCTTGCTTGTAAAATCGAAACTAATGAAGTAATCTTAATGATGTCAATAGACGAATTGTAAAGAATTAAATTACGAAGAGAATGAGAGGTCGAATGGCCCGATCGGATAATTAGAACCGGAGAAAACCCGGAAACCCGAAAAATTCAGTGTTTTTTTAAAAAATTCACAATTCCGCCATTTTTTATTTTTAAAAACTGAAACTTTGCACAAAGGTAGCTATTTATATGCACTTCATGTGTGCGCAACCCCGACTCTAACGGACTAACAGTTTTTGCACTATCTCCATTTGATTTTTTTTTGCGAAATTTTCGCGGAGGGCTAAATGCTCCTGTAATTGTTCAATTTAAATTTTAAAAACAGAATTTTCCTGTTTTCAAATGATTACAATAAGGGTTGAATTTTAAAAGTCGGTTTTCCTAGGTAAAACCATGCAAATTGCAGTGCACATTTTTATAAAGTATGCTCAGCTCTTCGGGTCGTGAAATTAATTTTTGACAACATTTTTCGTGTCCCAACTCATACACTTATCGATAATCTCGATTTCACTTGTTGTATTATACAATGCTTTCGTAAAGTATGGAATAATTTCGATAAAACATTTTAGACGAATTTTCACAAAAAATCCTCGGACCGGTCAACTTTAGTTTTTAAAACTGCATCTTTTTTAATATTTATAATTTTATGATCGTCTTTTGTTTTCGCACTATGACGTCATCATCAATTTTTTTAAATGGCACCCCATATTTTCGATAGCGAATTTGGATGCAGCACATTTCTCTGAGTACGAATATGCCAAATTCGTATGACCTTGAAAAGGAAAGTTTTCGAAATGTAATCAGTCCTAAAATTTCGAAAATGTATGGTAAAATTATTAGAGTAGACCAATAATAATATCATCAAGGAAGCGCTGGAAACAAAAGACGGTTTTGACATCAACAAAATTTATTGGGAAAACGCTCGAATCCGTCAAATTTTATTTTTAGTAGCGTATTTCTTGAAATAGGATTGGTACAAACTGAATGATTACAAAAAAAAAAAATAAGGAAAACGGTTTAGCTATCTCAAAATACTGAATTTAAGTAATGATTAAATTCAAAAAACAACTAAATTAAAATATTGCGCACTGTTGATTGCTTGACAGCAGCCAATGCGATCAATAAATTCTTTTTGAACATTGCCAATAACTTCAGGAGGGATTTGTCGTATCTCATGACGAATTGTTGCTTTAAATCTTCTAAATTCTCTAACCTACTAACGTACACTTTACTTTTTAAGCATCCCTCTTTTGTTTCCAACACTTCCTTGATGACATTATGATAGCTCTACTCTAATAAATTTACCATACATTTTCGAAACTTTACGACTGATTATTTCCAAAACTTTCCTCTTCAAGGTCACACGAATTTGACATACTCCTACTCCGAAAAATGTGCTGCATCCAAATTCGCCATCAAAAATATGGGGTGCCATTTAAAAAATTGATGATGACGTCATAGTGCAAAAACAAAAGACGATCGTAAAATTATAAATATTAAAAAAGATGCAGTTTTAAAAACTAAAGTTGACCGGTCCGAGGATTTTTTGTGAAAATTCTTCTAAAATGTTTTATCGAATTTATTCCATACTTTACGAAAGCACTGTATATGATAATCTAACAATTTAATTTCCCTGATTTGATTTATAAAGTTTACAATTAATTTTGAACATATTTTGCCATTGTCAATAAATACTACCTGGAGACCGACCGAGCCATTCGACCTCTCTCATTCTCTTCGTAATTTAATTCTCTACAATTCGTCTATTGACATAATTAAGATTGCTTCATTAGTTTCCATTTTACATACAAGAAACTACAAAAACGCGATTTTTTGTTGAAAATTGTAAAATAGTAAATAATTTTTTTTTGTACAATTTTCAAAAAAGTTTTTAAACAGAATACAGTAGATTTCTGCAACAGTGGTTTGGTAAAATGATAAGCAGTTGCAAATTCAAACACGTTTTAATGGCATTTAACCTTCATAATTATCAAAATTATAATTATCACAATGGGAACAGCCTTGACCCAAAGTTTATAATCAATTTTCTGCAAATTACACTTGCTAATTTTCTTTTACACCTAACATTTAAAATTTAAAGCGCCCATATAAAATTAATTTATTTATTATCATTATTATTTATTTGTAATATTAAAAAATTATTAAAATCATCTTTTATGTTACTTATTTATTCCATTGTGCACTTAAGAATAACGGTAGAAAAAACTACATACAGGATGATTCCTTAAAATCGTTCCACGCTCTAACTCGGTTATTTATTGCCCGATTACAGAAAAAAAAAAGAAAAGTTAATTAGTCGTGTAAGTACTACAAGAAGGTATTAATTTGGATTTTTTCCACATTAACTTCAATGCAAAGCGACAGTCAACTTTTTTTTAAAATGGCAATGTATACATTTTTTATTTATTTTGGTAGAAGATTTTTTTCTAAAGCCAATGATATCTAATAACTTGACCTTGAAGTAATATTAAAGAGAAATTTTTTTTTCGCTGACTAGCTGATTGAACAATTGCAATAAGGTAGATACAAAAAAAACTTGTTCGGAAAACAGAGCTGAAATGGGAATGAATTTTTTTATTACTACACTGCTACAACGGTAATAAACAGACAATTCAACTAATAAGAAGTTTAAAACCTCAATAGCAGAGCATTAATAAAAAGTTTGGTTTGTACTTGAATATAAAAAATTAAAATGATGACACGGCTTTCTTCCTTCTTTTTACAATAATTATAAAATATACAGACATTTATAAAAATATATTGAATAGTATAGTATAATTTATGTTAGGATATATTTAATATAGCACCAATTACTATCAAATTTTTTTTGTTTTTTTTCTATTTGCTTAGAAATGCATTGATAGCGCACTCCAGAATACTTTCAAAAACTTGTTTCTTATGGTGAATCTCATTTTAAAAAAAGAACACTCTGTGATATACAATTTAAAATAAATTCGGCAGTAATTCCCTTTTACCTATTTTGTGGTTAAACATAATTTTTTACATTTTTTTGCTAACATTATTTTGGTGTAGTGCAATATTTATCATTAGATTAAAAGATATGTAAATACATTGCCATTTGAAAAAAAAAAACAGTTGACTGTCGCTTCGCATTGAAGTTAATGTGGAAAAAAATCCAAATTAATACCTTCTTGTAGCACTTACACGACTAATTAACCTTTTTTTTTTTCTGAAATCGGGCAATAAATAACTGAGTTATAGCATAGGACGTTTTTTAGGAATCACCCTGTATAAATCTGAATCAATATTTAATTTGAACAATTTTGATTGTTAAAAAATTAAATTAAAAAAAACCGATTTTAAGCTTTCAATACATCAATTAATAAACAATAAAATAAAACAACTTACTGTTTGCAAACTTAGCGAACGCTAACATAATCGCAATGGAAGGACCCGTGGGTGCGTGAACACTTGACGGTGGTCGGTACGGCGCACTTAAAACCAAGCTTTCCGTGCTGGCAGCTCGTGCCGCTCTCAAAATGCCATAAACATTCTTCCCGGAAAATTTCTAGAAAATTCCCCTCATGTAAAAACAGAAACCAAAACGACGTCACAAACCTGAGATTTTCCCAGCGGATAATTCAACGAGAAGTTATGCGTATACGTATCTAAGCCAATCTGCCTAAACTTGGCCATTATCCAAGGATACGGCAGGGAGGTATCGTAACTTTTCATTTCGTCCAGTAATTCCTCATAAAACAATCGAGCCGTATAGTCGTCTCTGAATTCAGATTTCACCAGACCTGGTAAGAGAGCATTTTCCGAGAAGTATGTCCCTGCATTTAAGGGATGGTAGGCCAAGAGGCCGAACCACACCACTCCTCCTACGTATAAAAGTACGCAAAGCTTTGAATAATATTTGACTAGAGCTTGAGTCAGTTTTCCTTGTCCGGCACTGGGATCAGTCAAAAGGCCCATAATTTAATCCTAAAACAATAAATTGATTCAGAAAATGAAACAATCGGAAAAAACAATAAAAATATTTACTTGAGTTGATGAAAGCTGCGGCGACTAGAAGTGAGGTTAGAAAATTGTAAATACACAATGTACCAACATAGACTGGCGACGCGCAGAAATCGCTGATATGCGACCTTGCGGGCGTCTAGGAAAATCTCACGGTGTTAATTTGCAAAACTGCAACCGCGGTTTTCCTGACTTGTGAACAAAATCAATTTAAATTTCTAGTTTTGTTACATACTAGGTTTCCAACGACTTATTCACAAGATTTTACTTTAGTGTGCGTATAATCGGTCGTAGCTTATTTCAGTGTGTGTGTTTTAAGCAGTTTAAGTTGGCCAATATTTATTCAATTAGTGAAGCATTCATTGAAGAGTAGTTGGTCTCAAACTGGAATGGTCTTTGGGGTTTATGATCATCTTGTGACTTTCTCTTGGTTTGGTCCCGTTTTTTTTTTTTTATCAGTAAATGATGGTTCTTTAGGTGGTGAGGCTTTGAATGTCTTACAAGACTTAGAAACGATAATTTCCGAATTTAAGAAAATTGGTGTTTGGTTGTTAATTTCAATAAATGTGAACTTTTCTTCCTTAATAATGTTTCGGAATTAGACAAGTCTTCAATTTTGGAGAGATTCGAATTATTAGCTCCTTTTATTCACGTTTGTAATGTTGAAGACCTATTTATTCTTGGTTGTTCTATTCTCGATGCAGCAATTCCTCCATTCATTTCTTAAAAAATTGATTCATTCTCTTTACTTTCTTCAAATCTATGTAAAATTAATACCCATATTAGTTTATTTTTACTCCGCCATTGTTTTTGGATACCCAATTTCACTTATAATCTTAGATGTTATCCTTTTTGGAAATTTAAAAATGAGTATCTTGAATTGGATAATATTGTTATTTCTTCTTTGGAAACAATTTTGAATATTAAATTTACAATAAGATCTTGGACTCAAGCCAAATTACCAATCCGTTTTGGTGGATTAGGTATAAGGTCTAGAATTGATATTTCCTCGCCTGCCTTTTTGTCTTCTATATTTTCTAATTCTGAACTTATTGTGTTCATTCTACCTTCTAGTTTTTCTAATTTTGAAATTACATCCCTTAACTAGGCTGTTGATTATTGGAAGGAAATTTCTAATTCGTCTTTACTTCCAAAACAGCTTTCTATTCAAAGAAATTGGGACTTACCTATCTGTGAGAAAATATTTCAAAATTTATTATCTTCCTCAAATATCACACAAAAAGTTATCTTATTAGCTGGATCTGAACTTGAATTTGGAGCTTGGCTTGAAGCTCTTCCATCTTGTAAATTAGCTACTCTTTTAGAAAAAAACATCTTACAAATTGCAATTTCACTTAGATTGGACATCAATTTCTGTTATCCTCATATCTGCTCGTGCGGTTCTTCTGTAGTCTCTTTGGCTCATCATGGTTTATCGTGCATTAAAAGTGCTGGTAGACTCTCTCATCACAGCTGTATCAATGACATTATTAAACGTGCTTTCTCTTCTGCCAACATTCCTTGTATCCTTGAACCTAGTATTCTGAGGGATGGTGGCAAACATCCAGATGGTATTACAGTTATTCCATGGAAAGTAGGTAAACCTGTAGTTTGGGATTTTACTTGTACGGTTACACTTGCCCCTTCTCATTTGACTGATTCTTCATTTTCTGCAAGATCTGCTGCACAGTTGGCAGAAAATGTTAAGAAAAAAAAATATAAGTCAATTTCTGATGATTATTTTTTCGTCGCATTCGCTGTGGAAACTTTGGGTCCTTGGAGTGCTGCCCTTTCTCTCCTTGAAGATTTGGAGAGGCGTATTGTTCAAACAACGGGAATTCCTCAAGCCAAAACATATTTGAAGCAACGAATAAGTTTGGCTATACAGAGAGGCAACGTTGCTAGTGTTCTTAGTACAGCTACGTTTTCTTCTTCTCTTAATGAGTTATTTTATTTATTCTAGTTATATTTAAAGTAAAATCAAGTAAAATCCTGTATGTTTTAATAACAGGAAAAACTAATTATTAATTTATGCGTTGACATCTAATTAACATGTATAAGAGATGTTATAATAAATATTGAATAATTAACTATTTTAAAATATCGGCATCAATAATTCATTTTTTTGTTACATTAAAATAGTTTTAGATAAATTTAAATTAAAATTAATTATTAATGTAATAAATCCAAGGTTTGCAAAAATATGTGAACTTTAGATTGATTTATAACCTCCGGCAAATTATAAGTTTTCCACATGCATCACTTTAACGCTTATTTAATTTACAATTAAAGATAATGTTGTGTTAAAGGTTTTCCATGTTTTGTTGTCAACGCAAATTAGTTTGATATTGACGACATTTAATTTATTAATTTTGTTATCTTTTTCCTCAAATTGTCAAATTGTAAATCCACTTTTAAACTGCAACCAATCGAAGTTCTGGGTGACCCCAAGGGCCCCAGCTATCAGTCGAAACTACTCATTGCCAAATTTAGACCACGTAAATTTTTTTTCAAACGATTGGACGTTCACACATTTGCAAATTTGAACTTTAGCCTTACGGATGTGATTAGTGAATCGAATTTTTTGGGCCTCCTTGGAGATAACAAATAGGTAAGTATAATAATTTATGGCGTTGGATTTTTTATTTCGTATTTGTTGCAGTCTGGGCACCAAGGGCAAACTTTCGCTAAACTACACTTGCACAATTAACATCTATTTTTAGAAAAAACGGCTTATTCTTAATCAATTGCGTCTGCGGTTGGAGTAAAGGATGGATTTGTATGTTTAATCGCTTTCATAATGAATTGCGTCAATATTACAAAAAAAAAGATTAAGAAACTCATTTTCATTATAAATAATACTATATTTTGTATAAAAATATATGTATGTAAAGATATATATTAAACTGTACATATGATTTTTTATCTTAAATTCCTATTTACATGTTTTAACGTTCAAATAAAATATGTTATGATACAAAACTGCTCTCTTATAATCTATGACTAGCTGATTGTACAGCAATGATCTTGCAATGAGGTAGACACAAAAAAACTTGTTCGGAAAACAGAGCTGAAATGGGAATGGATTTTTTTATTAGTACACTGCTACAACGGTAATAAACAGACAATTCAACTAATAAGAAGTTTAAAGCCTCAATAGCAGAGCATTAATAAAAAGTTTGGTTTGTACTTGAACATAAAAAATTAAAATGATGACACGGTTTCTTCCTTCTTTTTACAATAATTATAAAATATACAGACATTTATAAAAATATATTGAATAGTATAGTATAATTTATGTTAGGATATATTTAATATAGCACCAATTACTTTCAATTTTTTTTTGTTTTTTTTTCTATTTGCTTAGAAATGCATTGATAGCGCACTCCAGGATACTTTCAAAAACTTGTTTCTTATGGTGAATCTCATTTAAAAAAAGAACACTCTGCGATGTACAATTTAAAATAAATTCGGCAGTAACTCCCTTTTACCTATTTTGTGGTTAAACATAATTTTTTTTATTTTTTTGTTAACATTATTTTGGTATAGTGCAATATTTATCATTAGATTAAAAGATATGTAAATACAAGGTACTTTTAGAAATACACAAAAACAATTGTGTGCAAGGTACCCCAGAAACGTCATAAAAAAATGACCTCAATCTCCCACAACAAAAAACTTAATTGATAAGTATATAAATCATAGGTGCGCAATTCACTTTATCTAGCGCATAATTAATCATTTTGTCACTTTTTTTTAAATACTGATAACACAGTTAAGACAAAAAAAAAAAAAAAAACAGGAACTAAACCTGATTCAACAAAACAAAACAAAAAACAAATTGGTAACGCTCATCGGTGATTTCTTGAACCTCAAAAAAATCATAAACTTCCTAAAGGGTTCCCGTTTTTTTTTTCAAGGTTAATTATGAGGATCGCTTTCCTCAATGTGAAAATAGGCAATTTGTTTTATTTGTTTATATAATTTTTCTATTGCTCAAATTCAAAGTGACCATGTTTTTTACTTTTTAAGAGAAACTTTACTTTGTAATCGAGCAATATTAATAGATTTGTATAATACAAGATGGCCATAACATCTGCTATCGCATTACCAAATTAAAACTTAAGTTCTTATTATAAGAAGACAAACATAGTTTAAAAATGGTGTCAATAGTAGTATATTATCATTGAAACATAATACCAACCACTAGTTATAATTAGCTCATTCGATGGCTACCAGGATAGCAGATATTTATGACCATCCTGTATATGGTGTGATCACAGTCAGGCACAGTGTTACTTTTTTAATTTTGTTTTACTAAATCTTTTCAAACAATTTGTTACTTCAATTGATTTACTTAGGCAAATTTTGTAATTGAGCAATGGCAGTTTACAACAACTCTATGTAATCTTAACATCACAGGCGCAATTTTTTATGTACAAAAATGTTTGCTCAACACAAATTTTCCTATTTTTCACTGTGCAGAAAATAAATAAATTGTTCAGTGCTCATCAATTTTTGATTCCAATGCAAGGCAATGGTTTTCATAAACAGGCCAAAACTGTGCTCACTTGTGAACATACCATAAGTGCGGTCGTTGCTATTTAAATCACCCTGTATAATTGATTAAGCATTTTTCTAAGTAAAAGTAATAATAATAACCTTTTGTTACTGCCCCATCAGCTAATGTGTCTCGTACATCCGTATGAAAACTAGTCACAGCCATTTTATGCGTAATTGAAAGTACCTCTTGACAGCATTACGGTTTCGATAAAATATAGAACATACAGGGCGTCCCATCACTCCAAAATTGAGCTTCAATTGAAAGTTATTTATTTGAAATTTGGTATGACTTTGGTATAAGGCTAGAAATTTTTTTATAAAAATGCTATTTCCCAATTTCGTCAAATTTCATTTTTCAGGATCGCTATGATTAAGACGAAGATATCCAAAGTAGAAAAAATAATTCAAAAGCTGTAATTAGTCTAAAATTCCCTTATATTGAAATCTCAAGAGTAAAAGTAATAATTTATGACTGTAAATAGTCGTTAGTTTTTTCCGCAGAGGTAATTGCGATTTAAATTTATGATGTAAAAATTTGTCACTGTCGAATGGAAGTCGGTCGATATGAACAACAGGAGCGTACCTAAGTCGAGCCTTTTTACATTCTTGTAGATTTCTCAAATTTACGTAAATTGCAAGCCCTCTAATAAATTACGATTATGACTGCGAAGATACTTTAAAGCGTGAATGTTGAATTTTTTTTTTTAACTCGAAGACGACTTATTACATTTTTCGTTTGAAATATTTTCGGTGCGATTATGAAAAAGTGATGGAACATTCGAGGTTCCAGTTACCTACTTCCAGTTTCAAAGAAAATTTTACAATGCCATACATTTAAATCATACTTAACTTTTCGGATACACACTAAGGACTATTTATGGTCATAAATTATTACTTTTACTCTTAAGATTCCAATATAAGGGAATTTTAGACTAATTACAACTTTTGAATTTTTTTTAACTTTGATTAGCTTTGCTTTGTAAAGTGAAATTTGACAAAATTGGGAGATATTTTGATTATTTCCTTCATGCACTTAAAAAGTCGAAGTCACTATGATTTTTCTCAGTTTTGTAGCGATTAAATTTTGATGCTTCAAACGTGTCAAAATTTACCCGATTAAATTTTGACGTTTCAAATGTGTCAAAATTTACCCGATTAAATTTTGACGTTTAATCGCTTCTGAATTTTTTTTGCAATCATTATCGAAGATTCTTCGACAAGCAAATAAATAATTCGTTGTAAAATCTATTTATTCAGATTAATAATCAGGAAATAATCATGCGTGCATTAAAACAGCCTGATTAAATTTTTACGTTTTTGTCGCAACGTTTTGCCATAGAGAAATATTTCTCGTAAATTTTCCACCAAAAATCCCTCGTGCTTCGCACTCGAGATTTTGTTACGTGGCAAATTTGCTCGACATATTTCCAGACAAAACATTTCGACAGAAACGTCAAAATTAATTCGGCTATTTTGATGCACTTGGGATATTACTATCGATAAAAAATCAGTTTTTTTAAACTAACGTCAACAATTAACTTTTAAAACTGGAAATTTCTACCCTCATACCAGAGTCATACTTACAGCAAATATCAAATAAATAACTTTCAATTGAAGCTCAATTTTGTTTGAGGCCACAAGCGATGGGACACCCAGTACAACAGAATACTACACGAGCAAGAAAAAAAAAACAAAAAAATTGAAATTTAATGAACAATTCGTTTATGGTGGCGGCGGTGGCGGCGGCGACTGGAAAGTCTGACTAAATCCAGGCAGAGGTAAATTCTTGTCCTCACTCGTTTGCAGTAGTCTCATTATCTCAGGGTCGTTCATGAGAACGGTCTCGTCCAACAGTTGGGTGTTGATATCACTCGGGTTCGTCACACTTTCAGTCATCAACTCGGAGGAAATGTCCTGCGCCGCGGCCTCGCCAATATCTTCTAAAATTTCACTAGTTAAATCTTCTATTTTCGCAGACGCGCAAGGCAGGTATTGCAGTTCGCTAGTCTGTTGTTGCAACACTGGATTTAATTCACTAAAACTCTGTTGGAAGAACAAACTGCCCATTTCGATGTTCGGCAGCTCGAGCGGGCTCCCCGCGAATTTTAACTCGGGAACAGTCGGCTCGGGGGTTTCAGACTTTATGACCAGCTCAGGTATGTCAACAAACTCGGGGATCTCACTCTTAATTTCGGTTTGAGACTCGAAGGGGAACTTCGAGTGGGACTTTTTTATGTGCCTCACTAAGTGGTCTTTTCTGCCGAACGTTTGGGGACAGAATTGGCACAGGAAGTCCCTCATTCCGGTGTGGACGACCAAGTGCCTTCGGACGTCCTTGCGCGTGAAGAACTTCCTCCCGCAATGGTCACAAGTGAATTTTTTTTCGTTGGGGTTCTTCACGGTTCGACTGCCGGCGTGGATCTTCAAGTGGTAGAGGATTTCGTCTTTCGTTTCGAACGTTTTCGAGCAAATTTGGCATTGCAAGCTGCCTTCTTCGGCTGCGTGGAGGGCTGAGTGCTTCTTGAAGCTCAAAAGCGACGTGTACTCCTTCTTGCAGTGAGGTTTCTCGCACACGTATAATTTTTTGCTGGGGCTGTGAACCTTCACGTGGTTTTTGAGATGGTCCTTGCGATGGAAAGTGCGTTCGCACACTGAACAACTGAAGGGTTTACGATCGGAATGGATCAGGACATGCCTGACTAATTTAAACTTGGAGCTGAACGACTTCTTGCAGTGCTCGCATTTGAAGGGCGAACTGCCGCCATGGATGAGCTGGTGCTTGGTCAGCTTGGCGGCGTTCGGGAAGCTTTTTTGGCATGTTTGGCAGACGTACGACTTCTTGGGGCTCTGCATCGGCTTCTTTGTTCGTTTGGGATGCAGTTTCGGGCTGGGAATTGACTTAGATTTGGGTTGCAACCCGGACGGGCCTGGTTCGTCCAGATTGAGGAATGTTTTAGCAGGCGGCGCAGGAACTGGCGACACATCGGAACTGGGGTAGAATTTGGACTGGCTGAAGTAGTCTTCGATGTGCGCCTGCTCGAGACTGCCCTCGCCCTTGTAATCGAACGTGCCGAATTGGGGCAGCTGGGTTAGTACAGTCATGCTTGAGGGGCTGGAAGAACCTGGATCGGCCTCAACGTTAGGGTCTGGAGGGGGATCGTCCTTGGGATCCAGCTGGGCAGGCTGTACTACCTCACCGAGTTTGCTCTTATCGCCTGGTGTTCCCATGGCGATACCAGTGCGGGCAACATCATCTGAAATGTGTCGGTCATGAATTGAGAAAAAGGAAAACTAGAAAAATAGCCAGGTTGAAATTAAAGATGGAATTTGGGTCGCAGAACTGTCAACTTTCTACTTCAATATCAGCTGTCTGGCACATTTTCGGGGGGCGATTTTTTTTGTACTTACACTAACGTGTTATGATGTGCGATCACCACCGGAACACTGCCAAGAACATTACACGGTACGCGGTTCACAATGCGAAAATCGGGCGAGAAATTTCCGAGTTTTAGCTGGTTAACATTTTCACAATACTTATCACGTGTACCCGATAAACTTTGATTTTAATCGCACCGATAACGTTTGTGGCAGATCGCCCTGTACACACATAAATGAATTAAACGGTTCGCTTTTCGATATTTTTGTGGGTTTTGTCAAGAAGAGTGCGATATAGAGGAAAATATACGCAATTATGTAAACAGAAACGTCACTGTCAAGGAGCCATATTGAATATTTATCAAGGTGAATGGTGATCAGATGGTTTCATAGTTTTGAACACCGATTTGGAGAACTCTGCTGAATGCGTTTATATGGCTACTCGAAACGACTAGGCGAGGTAATTAAGCATTTTTTTCATAACATAAATACTGCCTGGAAACCGACTGTTCGATTTTGTCACAGACAGTTAGTAGATGAATTCTGCATATAATTTCCAACTTGAGAATTTTAATTTTTAATTTGTTTTAAACAATTTTTTTTAGTTTCTTGCTTGTAAAATGGAAACGAATGAAGCAATCTTAATGATGTCAATAGACGAATTGATTTTTCTGACTTAGATGTGACTTTTCTGACACAGAATTGATTTTTCTGCCCCAGAATCGGAATTTTCTGACTCAGATGTAATTTTTCTGTCCGCGAATCGATTTTTCTGACTCAGAATCTGCTTTTTCTGACTCTAAATGTAATTTTTCCTACTCAGAATCGATTTTTCTGTCTCAGAATCTGGTTTTTCTGACTCTAAATATAATTTTTCCTACTCAGAATCGATTTTGCTGACTCAGAATCTGCTTTTTCTGACTTAGAATGGGACTTTTCTGACCTAGAATCGATTTTTCTGTCTTAGAATCCGCTTTTTCTGACTCTAAATGTAATTTTTCCTACTCAGTATCGATTTTTCTGTCTCAGAATCTGCTTTCTCTGTCTATGAATGTAATTTTTCCTACTCAGAATCGATTTTTCTGTCTCAGAATCTGCTTTTTCTGACTCTAAATGTAATTTTTCCTACTCAGAATCGATTTGTCTGTCTCAGAATTTGTTTTTTCTGTCTCTGAATGTGATTTTTCCAACTCAGAATCGATTTTTCTGTCTCAGAATCTGCTTTTTCTGTCTCTGAATGTGATTTTTCCAACTCAGAATCGATTTTTCTGCCTCAGAATCTGCCTTTTCTGTCTTTGAATGTGATTTTTCCAACTCAGAATCGATTTTTCTCTGTCAGAATCTGCTTTTTCTGTCTCTGAATGTGATTTTTTCGACTCAGAATGTGATTTTTCTGGCCGAAAATCGATTTTTCTAACTACCGCACCGAAAATTTGGTTAGGTTAGGTTAGGTTCGGTTTAAGATCTCTATCTCTGTCAATCTTAGAGCAAATCGATTTTTAATTGCACCATCGTGTTCCTTGCAAAAAATTACATTCTCAGAATCTCCATTTTCTGACTCAGAATGTGATTTTTCTGGCCGACAATCGATTTTTCTGACTCAGAATCTGCTTTTTCTGACTTAGAATGAGACTTTTTTGACCTAGAATCGATTTTTTTGTCTCAGAATCTGCTTTTTCTGAATCAGAATGTGATTTTTCCGCCAGAGAATCGATTTTTCTGACTCAGAATCTGATTTTTCTGACTCAGAATATGATTTTTCTGACTTTGAATATTGTTTTGTTTTTTTCGACTTATGTTAGAATCCACATTTTTATTTTCGTGTAAACTTTTTTGTTTTCAAATGATTACAACAAGGGTTGAATCTCAAGAGTCGGTTTTCCTGGATAAAACCATGCAAATTGCAGTGCACATTTTCATAAAGTGTGCTCAGGTCAATTTTTTTTGCGACTTATGTTAGGATCCACATTATGAAATAATATTAGTTCTTGTTTGGAGAGCTTGTGGAGTTATTTTTTTAATAAATGCCTGAATACACACAAGTTACGAATGAATTTAACATTTATTTGGCTTGGTGTCACATTTACATATCAGTACATGGTATACAAATATAACATTTTTAACAATAAATAATGTGTTATGTTGTTGCACATTTTTTTTCAGCAACAAAACTGATTTAATCGTAACATACATTTGATTAACATTTAACAATAAAGCTAAGGTTAGGCACATATATACATTAAAAAAATTGGAATGCAAACTTTTCCCGAAACGACAACAATAAAAAAATAAATTCGTTGTGTATAAAACAAAAGGGCCCCAATTCCGAAAGCTTACATTCCAATACCTGCTCGAGGAAGTTGGACGTATCTTGTTTAAGCTTAAAGCACGTAAAATGTGCCATCTCTAAAGTCATAGTAGTAAGTGATGATGAGCAATCAAAATCTAATTTTATTTACAAAATTGTTTCAGTGTGAATTCAGCCGAGACACGAAACTCAAACTGGAAGAAAAACTGTTCACTACGAATGTTTAAAATTTTCTATCAAAAATATTTACATTAAAACTGCATAGCTATCACATTGTTCGTTTCAAAAAAGGAGAAATTCCGTTTGAATTCACACCAAAAGGGTCACTTTACAAAAAAAAAACTTAGTGTAACAGCTATTGTATAAAAAATCCTGAATTATCGTCCCAGTCGTCAATGCTAGGCCCGAAGGAATCATTGAAAAATTGTTCTATTTCTTTGTATAAATGCAGCCAAGTTTTTCCTGAAAAATCGTGGCCTTCATCCGGATAAACCTGAAGAAAATTAATGTCAGTAATGTCACACAAGATTATATTAATTATTAATTTTAAAAATCGCTCGTAAAGACCCCTTTAAATAAATGAATGAGAATAAGCTTAAATTATAATTTCTTTCCAAAAATATTGTTTGGTTTTTTTATCCCACATTAATTTAAAAAAAGTAAGCTATAGTGATAATGACTTATAATAAGCCAAAACTACAATTTTTTGTAAAAAAAAACACTGTGCTTTAAGGGGTTAATCTTTTACTCATTGTGTTTTAAATTAGTAACAATTATTATTGTTCCGAAATTTCAACGGTATTTTTTCGAAGAAGTAGTATAACCTTATTGTATATACGAGGTACATAAAATTCTAAGGCAAAGAACTTTAGTTCACAATGAGAAAGGACAGATCGATATACTAAAAGAATGCCTCAAGTTTAAGAAATATTTATGAAAAACGTGACAACGTTATTTTAACAGTTAAAGAATTGATGATAACGTCATTTCTTTGACAAGAAACCCACTTTATATCAAAATGTTATGTTAAAAAAGGTGAAATTGAATTTAAAAATTAAGCTTAAATTGTAATTTTTTAATTAATTAAGCTGTAGGATTAACGACTTATAATAAGTTATTGCTAATAGGATCTAATTTTTGGCTTGTCAGTAAGAAATAGATTTTTACGCCAATTCGATTTTTTTGTACGATAAATGATGGAAAGCTAATTTCCAAAATATCAATTTGGCGCTTGATGAAGTCATGCATAACGCGGTTCAATTTTCTTCAAACAAAAACTGTGTCTTAAGCGGTTAATCTTTTACTCGTGTTTTAATTTAGTAATAAATATAAATACAAAATTCGCCATCTGTTCCGAGTTCTGAACAGAATTTTCTCGAATAAGTAATAAAGTTTATGGCGGTTTACAGTACAGGTTACTTTGACAGTTGCATTGCACTTTCTTCTTGGACACCAAACTGAGAATATCTAACTTTTTGAAACAGTTTTTTTCAAAGCTGTTTTATTACATCCATTTTTGGACCTGTAAAGTGTTCTTTATAAAAATTTACATTTTTCATGCCTACTTATCAATTGAAAATTAGGAAACTAATTTTATTAATAACAAAACTTCTTTACCAAGTAAATAAAATTGTTAAATTTAACGAATTCTTCTTGCACATTATTATTTTACTTTACATTATATCGCTCTAAATTATTGAAGATACATAATTTTTTGCATGTGTTAAACAGATATATGGGAACGCAACCCATCGAAAGTCGTTTTCATTGTTACGCATAGACCTATTATCCACTGCACTTTACCCTAATTATAGTGAGATCTGGATTATAAAAAAGTCTGAAGTGTTGCCTGTATTAAGGCGTACGCTAAAGCAATAAAAGCAAATTGCATTTGTAAACAATCTTTAGGGTGGAGCAACCTTAAGTTGTAATTAACGGAGCTCATGGTGAATTTAATTATTCAAAGTAGACCTAAAAGCATCCCTAATAAATGTAGTATAAATCGTGAAAGCTGCTATTTAGCAAGGGTTTGAATTGATTCTAATTGGGGTATAAATGTGGCCGAATTTAAACCCTTGTTAATGGGTGAGGTTCAAATGAGAATCAAATTTGTATTATATGAGCCATTTTAGCACCAATTTTAACTTACCAATTGTCTAAATAAAACACCTTGATCTATCAAAGATCTTGCAAACATCATGGAATGTTGGGGTTTTACAGTGGTATCTGCCGTACCGTGAATTAACAAATAATGGCGGTCATTTAAGTTTCCGGCCCGTTTCGTCAAATCGGCCTTTTCATAATCCAGCAGCTGTTCCGAAGGGTACCCCATGTACCTTTCGGTAAAATACGAATCTGCAACCCAAAACAATGCAAAATATTGTCTCTATTTAAATTCGGATGACTTACTAAAATATTGCCAATCGGTTATGGGTGCGATGCTGACGGAACAATTGACAACGTGTTGGAAGTCTTGAGATAACATCATCGCAGACACGTATCCTCCATACCCTCGACCGACCACGCAAATTCTCGCCCTGTCTATGAACTTGAACGTGTCGCCCAAATAAGTCAGGACCGCCAGTTGGTCTTCCACCTCGATCGAACCGAACCTGTGGAAATGGGGTTGAGGAAAAGCGAAATATTAATGGGGATTGGACTTGCTTGTTTTGGATCTCTCGGCGCATACGTTCGCCTTGAAAACCGGACCCTCGGACATCAATCTGGGCCACGACGAAGTTTTTCGTGGTGGCCAGGTACCACGGCCAGGACAAATCCCACTTTTCGGAAACGATTTGAGAGCCGGGCTTGCAATCGCTGGAACATCAAGGACAATTAAAAAAAAATGTTGAGAATAAACGCCATATTGTTCGCACCATATGGGAACAACTTTCATCTTCGATTTCTTTAAAAATCTAAATCTGCCAAAAGTTTGTGCATGTTCAAAAACCCAAAACGGACTACTCGGATTCTGTAAGGGATTTTTGGTTTCAGAGAAAATGGAATTTATCGAAACTTCAACAACTGAAAAAAAATCATAATTTTAAAGTAAAAATTATTTTTGATGAAATTTGGGTGGAAGTGTTTACGCCGCAGCCAGTGTAGATTACACTTTCTCCCCTTGAACCACTCTCAGGTTGCAAAGTAAGTGCAAGTATGAAACTCCTCGAGGACGTGTGTAAGTGTCAATAATTTTAAAATTTGAACGAAGGCGTCATTAAGTTTATCATCATTCCATATTCAGTAGATGCAATGTCAATTATGAAATCAGATGAGTTTCTTCAACCGATGTCCAAAAAAATTGTTATTTTTCAAATTTCAACTTTCTCTTACAATTTCCACGTGTAATCTTGAATTTTAATTATTTCAAATCTAAGTATAGTTAGTTTATTTATTTTGTTTAAAAAAATTTAACTAAACTAGTAGGTACAATCTAAATTACAAATGAAATTTTTAATTTCAATAGAAATTCTGTCTTTTTATTTTACATTTTTGGTGCAAAGTTTTTTATCACGAAAAACAACATTTTAAGTTTCATCTAGTTTTTTAAGTTACTCAAAATACATGTAACTTAACAATTAATGTGAATAAACACAAAAAGAGTATTTTCCATTAAACGCACTAAAAACTTATAATAATATCATCGTCATATTTTATACAAATTCTAGATACTTTTTCAATAGGCGAATAACTGTTTTATGTTTGACAGTATCATTAGTATTTTCACAATGGAACGTAAATTAAGTAAAAGTGAGAAAATTGAAATTGTTTTAATTGTAGGTGACAAATATGAAACGTTGAGAGAGACAGATCTATTTAATTTTTAATCACCGACATCCTGGTAAAAATATCTCGCATACAACAGTTGGACAAATTTATTCAAAATTTAAAAGTACGGGAACCATTGCAAATAAATTTAAACATCCACATGGTCATTGGATCACTGACGAAGAACACCAGCTGCAAATTTTGCGAACAGTTTCTTCCAATGGAGTTGTAAACTCGCAGAATGGCCGTTGATGGGCAGACGAAAATTCCGATTTTCAAATAGAAGCACGGAATCAATACGAATGGGTGGTGTGGAATCTTCAATAACCAAATATTTGAACCACACTTAGCAATGATTTAAATACAAAACAATCGTTGTTATAACTACAACAAATGTTGTAACGAAATTAATCTAGAATTAACTGATACTGTCAAGTCTACCCACGAATTTGTCTAAATTAATATGAGGATGATATTATTATTATAACTTTTTAGTGCGTTTAACGGAAAAATACACTTTTTTAAAGTTTATTCACATAAATTGCTAAGTTACATGTATTTTGAGTAAATTAGAAAACAAGCTGAAACTTAAAATGTGTTTTTTCGTGATAAAAAGGCTTTGCCTTGAAAATGTAAAATAACATGCAAAATTTCTTTTGAAATTAAAAATTTCATTTGTAATATTAGATTGTACCAGTTTAGTTCATTTTTTTAAGACAAAAATAAACAAATCAACTATACTTACGATTAGATTTGAAATAATTAAAATTCAAGATTACAAGTGGAAATTATAAGAGAAAATTGAAATTTGAAAAATAACCATTCTTTTTGGACATCGGTTGAAGAAACTCATCTGATTTCAGAATTGGCATCGCATCTACTGAATACCTAACTAATGTTACCAAAATTTCGTCAAACATAATTTTCATTTTAAAATTATGATTTATTTTCAGTTTTTGAAGTTTTGATCAATTTCATTTTCTCTGAAACCAAAAATCGCTTGCAGAATCCGAGTAGTCCGTTTTGGGTTTTTGAACATGCACAAACTTTTGGCAAATTTAGATTTTTAAAGAAATCGAAGATGAAAGTTTTTCCCATATGGGACTGTAAATTGCGAAAATCGTGTTAAACAAATGGCATAGAATATTTAATTCTGTACAGCTTTTGTACAGGGTGAGTTAAGTTTTACCGCCCCGGCCATAATACCTATTAAAGATTGAGGGGAAAGTATACAATTTACATGTTACATCAGTTGAAGTTTACACTTTCGATTAGTGATACAAGTCTTCCAAATCATTTTTATTTGAAGCCAAAAAAGTAAAACAAAGAGTTTCGGGGTTTTTTATTTCAAAATTTGTCAAATTATTCGTGGCATTGTTAATTGCAATTTGATTCGTTAAAAAATTATTACTTTTTGAGTTAAATCAAATTTAACATAAAGCACAAAAAATACTTTTATTTATGACTTTCCAACAATGGATAATACGGTCTGCCACGTAACAATACCTGATGATCGACCCATAAAACTGAAGGCAACGGCGTTTTAGTTGTTGCCAGACCCGTATTTTGGAAATTGTGAAAAAAATAAAATAAGTTTTTAATAGGTAAATATTAAGTTTATTTTATAAAAGATGCTCAAAGTGATGCCCCATTACTCATAAATTAAAAGCATTTCAAGCTTCTCCTCGACTGAGTATTGAAATGGCTTGATTATACCTGAACTAAACACAAATGTTCACTATTCCACAAAACAAAGTTTTAATTTTCACTTTTTACCAACGATGTTTAAATGTTGGAAGATTTGTTGCGAATGTGAATGTTTTTTTATTTACAAAGTGACCTAGGGTTGTGACCTGGGTTTTTAAAGTTTGGGTGAATTATTTTATGGGAAGGTTCAATAACCGATAGGTATATTGACTTTGCAGACGGCAAAATTAAAACACAAAATTGTAGACAGATATACTAACGAAAATTAGAAGCTGGTAAACGATTTTCTTATCAAGTTTAAAATGTAATATTGCAAAAATTATTTTTTATTATGATTATAATTACCGTGTAGCTGTTAGTTACGATGTTGTGAACTTTTAAAGAAATAGCGAAGACCCTTATTCCGGTCCTGTAAAATGTAACGTTACACTTTTTAACTTAACTTTATGACTGTCATAAATAATCAGCCAAGTACCCAAAACTAATACCATTGTTAGGTGAATTGGTCAGCTTATGTCGTAAATCATTTAAGAAAATACCCTCCAATACGGAAATGGCTTTATTTAATGAACCCAAATTAGTAAAATTATTTCAATTACACTAAATTGTGTGAAAATATTTTACTGTTCGTACATTAAAAACAACTAATAAATTGAGCAATTAGTAATTGAAAGAAAGCCAAAATTTTACCTGATTAAAAAAAAAATGTTTTCTTGGTTTCTATGTACCTTAATAATATAAAATGACTCATTCAATTTATGAGAATTGACAAATTATTTTGAAGGCCTATTTTGCCAAGGGCGGTAAAACTTAACTCACCCTGTATGAAATATTTTTTGCCAAAAATGTTTTCTTGTGGCACTTACATGAGCACAACCATTGGAAACGCAACGTCCTCGCTTTCTCTCAAAATAGGCGGAAAGAGCAACTTAACTTGCGCATTGTAACCATCTTCGATTTCTACTTTGAACTTTTTGATTTGCGGAATGGCCAAGCTTTTGACCCTATTTCTTAACGTTTTTCCCGAATCGAGCACAGCTAGTCTAATGTTTGTGGCGGTATCAACCAAAAATATAACAGGTACGTCTGGTCCCAAGCATTCTTGAATATAAAATCTCAGCGAATTACTGAATATCACATTGTTGTATTCACAAACATAGTCGACCAACATCGAGCTGTTGAAAACGGTTTCGTTCGAGTAATACTCCAAAGTCGTGTTGAAGTCGACTTTCGGCAGACAGGTCATGCAGGTCCAGGGCTGCGACGAGTTCGTGTCGCCAATTTTGAACAGATGCCTCACTCCGGGGCTGTTCTCGTTCGTGGCGATCGCATATCTGAAACGCAGACGTTAATTGCCGCCTGAGGGTCAAATTTGGTGGGGTTACATTATGTGGGTCTCCTCGTCCCACGCCAGGATCCTGGTGAGTTCGAAAGCGCCGTGGGTCAACGGGATCACGTTATTGGAATGTAGTTGGCAGGCGTGCATGTAATTTCCGTTGTCGCCGTCCTTGACGGGCAAACGCAGCAACGCTTGAGCACCATTTTGGGAAAATACTGGATGGAAAATCGGTTCAGTCCAACCCACGTGTTCCCTTTCGATGTGGAACTGAAAGGCAAATATTATTGGTCAGTAAAGGTTTTCTTCATGACAAAAATACTAAGAGAAAACCGACTGTGTCATTATTTAAAAAATAGAAAAAAACTGAAACTAAATCTTAACTTTAAAATGAAAATTATTTTTGACGAAATTTGGGAAACATTAGTTAGATATTCAGTAGATGCGATGCCAATTATGAAATCAGATGAGTTTCTTCAACAAATGTCCAAAAAATGTTATTTTTCAAATTTCAACTTTCTCTTACAATTTCCACGTGTAATCTTGAATTTTAATTATTTCAAATCTAAGTATAGTTGATTTTGATTTTTCCCATATTGTTCGCACAATATGGGAAAAACTTTCATCTTCGATTTCTATAAAAATCTAAATTTTCCAAAAGTTTATGCATGTTCAAAAACCCAAAACGGACTACTCGGATTCTGGAAGCGATTTTCGGTTTCAGAGAAAATGGAATTTATCGAAACTTCAAAAACTGAAACAAAATCATAATTTTCAAATTAAAATTGTTTTTGACAAAATTTGGGTAACATTAGTTAGATATTCAGTTGATGCGATGCCAATTTTGAAATCAGATGAGTTTCTTCAACCGTTGCCCAAAAAAATTGTTATTTTTCAAATTTCAATTTTCTCTTACAATTTCCACGTGTAATCTTGAATTTTTAATTATTTCAAATCTAAGTATAGTTGATTTGTTTATTTTTGTCTAAAAAAAATTAACTAAATTAGTACAATCTAAATTACAAATGAAATTTTTATTTTCAATAGAAATTTTGTCATGTAATTTTACATTTTTGGCGCAAAGCCTTTTTATCATGAAAAACCACATTTTAAATTTCAGCTTGTTTTCTAATTTACTCAAAATACATGTAACTTAACAATTTATGTGAATAAATAAAAAAAAGTTTATTTTTCCGTTAAACTAGAAAATTATAATAATAAGATCATCGTCATATTAATTTACAAAAATTCGTGGGTAGACTTGACAGTATCAGTTAATTCTAGATTAATTTCGTTCCAACATTTGTTGTAGTTATAACAACGATTGTTTTGTGTTTAAATTATTGCTAAGTGTAGTGCAAATATTTGGTTATTAAAGATTCCACACCACACATTCGTATTGATTCCGTGCTTCTATTTGAAAATCTGAATTTTCATCTGCCCAACAACGGTCATTCTGCGAGTTTACAACTCCATTGGAAGAAACTGTTCGCAAAATTTGCAGCTGGTGTTCTTCGTCAGTGATCCAATGACCATGTGGATGTTTAAATTTATTTGCAATGGTTCCCGTACTTTTAAATTTTGAATAAATTTGTCCAACTGTTGTATGGGAGATATTTTTACCAGGATGTCGGTGATTAAAAATTAAATAGCTCTGTCTCTCTCAACGTTTCATATTTGTCACCTACAATTAAAACAATTTCAATTTTCTCACTTTTACTTAATTTACGTTCCATTGTGAAAATACTAATGATACTGTCAAACATAAAACAGTTATTCGCCTATTGAAAAAGTATCTAGAATTTGTATAAAATATGACGATGATATTATTATAAGTTTTTAGTGCGTTTAATGGAAAATACTTTTTTTGTGTTTATTCACATTAATTGTTAAGTTACATGTATTTTGAATAAGTTAAAAAACAAGCTGAAACTTAAAATGTGTTTTTTTGTGATAAAAAGCTTTGCACCAAAAATGTAAAATAACATGACAGAATTCCTATTGAAATTAAAAATTTCATTTGCAATTTAGTAGTTAATTTTTTTAAGAGAAAAATAAATAAACTAACTATACTTAGATTTGAAATAATTAAAATTCAAGATTGCACGTGGAAATTATAAGAGAAAGTTGAAATTTGAAAACTAACAATTTTTTTGGACATCGGTTGAAGAAATTCATCTGATTTCATAATTGTCATCGTATCTACTGAATATCTAACTAATGTCATCCAAATTTCATCAAAAATAATTTTCATTTTAAAATTATGATTTTTTTTCAGTTTTTGAAGTTTCGATAAATTAAATTTTCTCTGAAACCAAAAATCGCTTGCAGAATCCGAGTGGTCCATTTTGGGTTTTTGAACATGCGCAAACTTTTGGCAGATTTAGATTTTTAAAGAAATCGAAAATGAAAGTTTTTCCCATATGGTGCGAAAAATATGGCAGGCACTGTATACAGGGAGCGCCAGCCAACTGGAATAAATTCATTATCTCAATTATTGTGCACAGCAAAAGAAATTCCCGAAACACATAATTTTTAGTTTGTCACGTGATACCCTTTAAAGCGAAAATTTCATCCCCAACCCCCTTCGAGTGACTGTTGCAGCCCTCAAATTTGTAAATAGGAATGGGAGGCTTGTGATACCTCATTTCAAAGGTCCATTCAGGCTCTATTCAACAATGCTATGGTTTAAAAATTTATTGCAAAAATGAACACTAAAAAAAAAGTAATCTGTTGAACGAAATTCGTTACGACACACTAAAAAAATCAAAAACACTTGCGGTTTCCTCTTAGTATAAAAATCAAGAAATAACTTTTTTTGCTCTTTTGACTGGTCTAGTGGTCCACACCGACCAACCCACTCACATCTGTGCAGTTGAAATTAACTTGCGATTTACAATGCGCGATCACGGAAACGTTCTGTCTGCGGTTGAGCCACACAATCGCGACCTGATGATCGCTGTAAAATTTAGCGCTAGTAACATAGCTCCCTAATCCAACGCTGTTAGTCGGTTTCAACTCAATCGGAAATAAGTACTTCGGAGTACTTAAATTCACAATCCAGGCCGTCACGTCCGGATTAGTCGTTTCAACCTGAAACAGTCTCTTCACACCACAAGCAAAAAAATCCGGGGCTGATTTACCTTCGGATAGCGCACGGTTTTTATGACAGGGTATTTGAGCTTGGTGTTTTTGCTGTCGAACCACGGGTACTTATAAGCTCCGACTTTGGTGTCGTTGAAAGTCAGATACAGCAGATAAATCCCGTCCGGGGAGAACCAGAGGGTGTGACTGGTCTGCAATATTTCGATTTCGTACAGCCAATCGGGGACACCGTTAAAAATGACGTCCTTTCGTCCCGAGTTCGTTATCCGACACACGAGGTCCTTCTGGATCCTGGGCTTGTAGTAAACGTCGTTTTCGTAGATGAAAGCCACCCCTGTCCCGTCCGGAGTCAACGTCGCGTACTGGAGCGGCGGTGCGTTTTCGTCTAGTTCGATGGGCGACAGCGTTTTTGTGTATCTGAAATGTTGCAATTTGAAAAATTTCGAATTTTGGGTTGGAATTTTTGTACTGACCTATATTCTATTTCGTGGATGTAGTACTTGGCTAAATTCGTGTATTTGTATACTGTTATCACGTCGGATATCAGAAGAACGTATCTGAGATCGTTGGACACCCGGAAGTCAACCGCATCGAACTGTCTCTGAAAAAATATTGCAATATAATCATATTACAAAGTAAGAAATAATTACTATTTTATAATGCATTGGAATCCGGTTATTATAATCAAGGAGATGATATTATCGCTAGTAATACCTTAAGAGCTTTTTTCTACGCCCATGCTTTAATCGATTTATTAGACAGTTACAAGTCGTACCTTAATGATACCCATTAAGATACAAATTTTTCATTAAGTTACAAATTTATAACCAATGGAAATGCAACATTACTAATATTCGGTCAATATCAAGTATTGCCAAGAGGATTGGCGGATCTAAGATTTATCAATTTTGACAGTTCTGATTCATAGTTACCGTTAGTCTATTAAATTTTACCAATTAAATTGTTGCAAATGTGCGATAGTGACGATGAGATCGAAAATTCAACTCCACCAGAAATTGTGGAACAAGCTACAAGAGTTGAAAACAACTTATTGCCCGTAAAATCGGCAAAAACCTTGGAGGGAAAAAAAGTAAGGTTAAGAGTTTTTCGGAAAATGTGTTAATTGTTTATTTTGATGAGTTGTCTATAAAATTGAAATCCACAAGTTTATGGACACATTATTCAATTTTAAAATCTACGTTGTGTATCAAACATAAGGTGAACATATCCAACTATCTCAAATTACAAGCCCTATTGAAAAGAAAATCAGAAGGGTATACACCCAAAAAATCTAAAACGTTTTCTACAAATGAAATCAAATTATTTATTGGAGAAGTCTCAGATGTTAAATATTTATTGTCTAAAGTAAGTAAATTTTAGTTTTCAATGTAATATTGTATACATGAAAAACTGTTTTTTCGTAAGTGGCATATATCTTTGGTATTATGGGAGCTTGTAGAAGGCACGAGCTACACAAGTTGGAATTTAAAGATGTTAATGATTTTACATCAACCCTTTTAGTTACAATTAAAAATACAAAAGCAAAAACTACACGAAAATTCACAGTTACGAGAAAGTATTATGAAATATGCAAGCAGTTCCTGAATCTTCGTCCAAAAAATTGTATTACTCCATCCTTTTTTATTAATTACATAAACGGAAAATGCACCATACAAAACGTAGGAATAAATAAATTTGGAAACATGGGAAAAGAAATTGCCGGTTACTTAAATCCCAATTTATATACCGGACACTGTTTTCGTCGTAGTTCTGCTACAATATTGGTTGATGCTGGTGATGATATTACCTCACTAAAAGGTCACGGTGGATGGAAATCCACGCTACTGGCCAAAAGTTATATTGACGAATCAATTCAAAATAGAATCAACGTAGCCGATCAAATTTTGAATTCAATTGAATGCAGCCAAACCAACAATTTACTAAATATTGCTGCATCAACATCAACAATAACATCCACCAATATTAATACAAAAGTGCCGCAGCTGCATTTTAATAATTGCAACATCAATAATATAACTATAAATCAAAAAGAATAATTGTGAAATTTCCTTTTTTTGTTAATTAATTAATTTTCAGATATCGATACCTCAGTTCTACGTTGTAACAACTAAAAAAACTCATTTTTGTGTTAAGCACATCATTCAAAAGGAAAAAGTGTATTTTATTCAATTCGAAAGAGTTACAAGTCAATTTTCAAAATTCGTTTCTAGATGTCCCACGAAACGAAATTTTGTGCAAAGTTCAATAGTGTAACAACTCAATTTATTTTTGTAAATTTTCAGAAGTGTAAGTGTTATTAAGGCAATCATAAATGAAGAATTATTAAGTATGCCAATTAGTATCCGTAAATTCCTTAGCACAAAAAAGTTATAGTAAAGTCAAGAAAACTTTTCTTTTTTTTGGGTATTTTTTTGTATAAAATGATTGTACTATTACTGGGATTAAAAATTGTAAGTTTCAAGGCAACCATAATAAGCGGGTTTCATTGTATTGGCGTGACAGTTGAAAATTCGTGTTTTTCCTTTTTTTACCGGTAAAACGTAAACTAAAAATAGTTTTATATTGCCAAGAAAAAATGTAGCAGTAAAACAAATAAACACTAGTGAATCATTCACTTTATTAATGATTTCTGCCACGTCAATCGTTTCCAGTCAAAAAGTAATTAATTGCAACAAAACGAAAAGAGCTTTTGAGTTGGGATAGACTTTTTTAATTTGGATAAAATTAAATCGAATTCGCAATTTTCAGTTCAATAAATTAAATCTTTTCTGAAATCTCCTTGTTAATTACAAAAACTTTAAATAAATAAATTTCGGATCAATTTAATTATTTTACTTTAATTAATCTGCTTTTAAGAAATGGGATTGATAAAACGACATGGAGACATTAAAAATGACGTGACTACTCGCAACTAAAATAAAAAGTTAATTAAAAAGATAAATGAAGGTAATCAAGGCAAAATTAAGCCATTAAACGTTAAAATCTAGTGATTTTTTCTAGGTAACGTTTCCTGAATGCAGAAAAGTACCAATTTATTAGTAGAAAGTTGAAATTTTTGCTGAAATTTTAATTTTTCTTGTTTGTGATTGTTGTTTATTAAAAAAAAAATATATAAATAACAAATTGTGATCTAATTGTATGACTAAATGTTTTAAATGTTTTTTAAAATGTGTATTTAAAATTGGTTATTTAAAATTTTTAAAAAAAATGTTTTTAAAATGTTTTTTAAAATGTGTAAATAATATGACATTGAACTTAGTATTCTAAAAAAAGAACACATGAGGGTAAAAACAAGGACGTCTTTAAATGTAAGTTTATTCAAGGTTTAACCAAACATATTAAATTGATTGAATACATTTTTTTTTTGGGTGAAATTTTTATCAATTTTGGAATCGAATATGGATGTTCGGAGAAGTTGGAAAACACGAACTCCAACCGGCGATAAAGTGACTTATTTCGAGCTGCGGTTTGATAAAGTTTGCGCTTTTTCTTGCGCCATAATTGCCGCCTCGGGCAAAATTTGATTAAACGAAAAGACAACGTCAACGTAAACTTCCCCTGGAAAATTGCGTGAAAAATTCGCCTCGAACTAATTGTGAAAACGCGATTATATTTCCCATATTTTCTCTCTCGGAGAGGAAATCCCATTCCGGCAATGGCACAACGAAATCCCATTTCGGGCGAACTCGTCGTGAAAGTCTGTCTGTTAGGGGAAGTAGGATCGGTTCGTACTTACAAAAGTGGCGTTGGTCATTAGAATTTTCGTGGTTAAATTTTCGGCGTTGTAAATGGTGATCCCTCCGAGCGCATCCCGATAGACGAATTCGGAATCTGCAAGAGAAATTTGATAATCAAACGACGTTAGATCGACGTTGTTGCGACCGATTTAAACATTTCTAAAATATTTAAAAAATATTTCAATGTTTTCGAATATTTTTAATATTTTTTAAATATATTTTTAAAAATATTTATTTCTGTGCGTTCAAGAAATATTAGATTTAAGTATATCATGAAAAAAATATTTATTTTTCCATATTCAAAAAAGATTAGATTTGCGCAAAGAAAAATTTATTTATTTTTGCATATTCAAGAAGTATTAGATACATGAGGAAAAAATATTTGTTGTTGCATATTCATAAAATATTAAGTTTACATAAAAACATATTCTTTATATTCAAAAAATATTACATTTTGTATCAAAGAAAAAAATAAATTTAAAAAAATAGCAATCTGAAATAATATTGTAATATTCGGTAAGACAATCATTTAGTTAATGGAAAATGTATAAATAATATTGTATTGTAATAATTATATCATTTTGAATATTATTTTTATTATTTTGGTATACCTACATTAAAAAAAATATTTCTTAAAAATATTAAGAAACTATTTTTATGACACTTTTGTTAATATTTTAGAAATATTTCTAAAAAACATTTAAAAAATATTTCTTCAAAACGTTAACATTTCTTAAAAAGTTTAAAAAAATATTTTTATGCCTAGTTTTTGTTAATATTTTGAGAACTATTTCTAAAAAACCTTTAAAAAATATTTCTTCACAACATGTTCCTCAAAATATTTCTTTGATCTTTGTAAGAAATATTTTTAAATGTTTTGAAGGAATATTTTTTAAATGTTTTTTAGAAATAGTTCTCAAAATATTAACAAAAACATGGCATGAAAATATTTTTTCAATATTCAAGGAAAATATTTAAAAAATATTTCTGCAAAACATTTAAAAACATTTCTTAAAAGGTTTTAAAAAATATTTTCATGCCATGTTTTTGTTAATATTTTGAGAACTATTTTTAAAAAACATTTAAAAAATATTTCTTCACATGTTCCTCAAAATATTTCTTTGATCCTTGTAAGAAATATTTTTAAATGTTTTGAAGCAACATTTTTTAAATGTTTTTTAGAAATATTTCTAAAATATTAGCAAACATGTCATAAAAATATTTTTTTGAATATTCGAGGAAAATATTTAAAAAATATTTCTTTGCTCGTTCCCGTTTTTCTCTAATCCCGTTGTTGTGGCTCGTTCGGAGAGCGGTACATGTTCATTTGCATCTTCCTGAAGTTGACTGATGGCAGCTTTCAATCGCGAACCAAAATTCAGATTATTTTCATATTGCGTGCGGATTTCGTGTGCCACATGTGACCGATTTTTTTATTATCGTGTGACGGTTCTATTTTTAAGTTTCGATTCGTGCCATCTTCAAAAGTCATCCGATATTGGTCCCATTAAATTTCATGCGCCATTAAATCGAGATTTATCAAATGGACAATGTAATTCTTCGGATTTATACGCAATAAAGATGATGCCGTTTAACAGAACGCTGCCATTAAATCCGCTCGGCTTTCATTGATTTTTGCATCTAACTAATTACTATCTCAACACAGATTTATTTGTAAATTCGTAAGTGTGCGTTCCATCCAACAACATTCTTTTTACCAGAATTAAATAAAGATACATTTACTTACAAATTCGTTTCCTTTTTTTCCATAAGAATATTTTAAAATTATTTTTTCACTTTTTTACAAATCACAACATTTTAATAAACGGACTTTTTAAAACAACGTCAAATACACATTTACATTTTAAAAAACACATTTTTTTAAAAATCAACACAAAAGTGTGAAATAAAAGTGAAAAAATAATTTTAAAATATTCTTATGGAAAAAAAGGAAACGAATTTGTAAGTAAACAATTTTACATAAGGGAAACCTGATTTAAATAAATTAAAGATACATCTTTGTGTTTCGACAAAAAATGAGCTTATCACCGAGTATTTTTGAATTGGAAAAATTTAAAATAGGGGATAGCCATGTAATAAGAGACAGTGCTAATAAGAGACGACGCTTAAATTAGAAAAACTATGAAGTGTAGAAGGACAAAGTAAGCTAGTATAAGTTATTTAGTTGGCTATTATCACGGTAACCGATTTGCACCGTCGCAAGTCTGACTTGAAATCGGGTCCTAAGGAGACATATTACATAACAGTAACCGACTGTCAGATTGTTTCAAGAGCCTTTTAATATGTTGACATTTCAGGACAGATTACATGAGAAAATACAATGCCATCAAATAAGCCACCCTGTGTAAGCTAGAGGTGCGACTGATTCCCTAATTTATTGCTGCAGGCTTGCATGTCTGAGGCATCTTAGCAAATAAATGCCTCCATGTAAGTGCCGTTAGGGAATACATTCAACAACTTAATTGCTTTAGTTTATAATCGAACGGGCGTCTATCATTTCCGGATTGGGGTAAGTTCCGTAAATCAAGAGGAGCGGCTTCTCTGTCCTGGACTATTATGCAGATATACAGGATGTCCAAAAATGACATTTTTAAATTTCAATCATGATCACGCAATTTCGTGCTTCCGAGATCATCGTTGGGTTCGTGCTGACACGGTTCTTACACTACTTCCAAATCGCGTGCTTGTATTACAACTATCGTCAGCTTTTAAAGTTTATATTTTTGTTTGTTTTTTAAAATTAAACATAGGAAATATCCCTATGTTCAATTGAGAACAAAAATAAAGTCAATCAGTAGTGTGCATCCCAGTGATCCTTGGTAAAACAAGTGATTTATGTCAATTTAGAAATAAAAATTTTTATTGTTGAAGTTTCAGTTTGGAATTCAGTTATTAAAATGTATTGAAAAGAAGAAAAAAATAATATAATTAATTGGTATAAGTCTCACAGTAATTTCAGACAAGTCAGAGATTATTGTCCATCAATTATCAAGACAGATCGATGCCATCTGTGGGAACGATAATGGATTAAATCCCATTTATTTAAGAAATGCCAAGCAGGATTTTACATTCGTTTAACGAATTATTTAGAGGACAATTCGAAATTTTATTGTAATTTTTTTAAAAATCGTTCTACGTTACATTTATGTCAATTTAGAAATAAAAAATTTTTTTTGTTGAAGTTTAAGTTTGTAATTCAGTTATCAAAATGTATTGAAAGAAGAAAAAAATTATAATGAATTAGTATAAGACTCACAGTAATTTCAGACAAATCAGAGATTTATTGTCCATCAATTATCAAAACAGAGCGATGTCATCTGTGGGAACGGTAATGGATTAAATCCCATTTATTTAAGAAATGCCGAGCAGATTTTACATTCGTTTAACGAATTATTTAGAGGACAATTCGAAATTTTATTGTAATTTTTTTTAAAATTGTTCTACGTTACATTTATGTCAATTTAGAAATAAAAAATTTTATTGTTGAAGTTTAAGTTTGGAATTCAGTTATCAAAATGTATTGAAAAGAAGAAAAAAAAAATATAATAAATTGGTATAAGACTCACAGTAATTTCAGACAAATCAGAGATTTATTGTCCATCAATTATCAAAACAGAGCGATGCCATCTGTGGGAACGGTAATGGATTAAATCCCATTTATTTAAGAAATGCCGAGCAGGATTTTACATTCGTTTAACGCATTATTTAGAGGACAATTCGAAATTTTATTGTAATTTTTTTTTAAATCGTTCTACGTTACATTTATGTCAATTTAGAAATAAAAATTTTATTGTTGAAGTTTAAGTTTGGAATTCAGTTATCAAAATGTATTGAAAAGAAGAAAAAAAATAATATAATGATTGGTATAAGACTCACAGTAATTTCAGACAAATCAGAGATTTATTGTCCATCAATTATCAAGACAGATCGATGCCATCTATGGGAACGGTAATGGATTAAATCCCATTTATTTAAGAAATGCCGAGCAGGATTTTACATTCGTTTAACGCATTATTTAGAGGACAATTCGAAATTTTATTGTAATTTTTTTTTAAATCGTTCTACGTTACATTTATGTCAATTTAGAAATAAAAAATTTTATTGTTGAAGTTTAAGTTTGGAATTCAGTTATCAAAATGTATTGAAAAGAAGAAAAAAAAAATATAATGAATTGGTATAAGACTCACAGTAATTTCAGACAAATCAGAGATTTATTGTCCATCAATTATCAAAACAGAGCGATGCCATCTGTGGGAACGGTAATGGATTAAATCCCATTTATTTAAGAAATGCCGAGCAGGATTTTACATTCGTTTAACGCATTATTTAGAGGACAATTCGAAATTTTATTGTAATTTTTTTTTAAATCGTTCTACGTTACATTTATGTCAATTTAGAAATAAAAATTTTATTGTTGAAGTTTAAGTTTGTAATTCAGTTATCAAAATGTATTGAAAAGAAGAAAAAAAATAATATAATGAATTGGTATAAGACTCACAGTAATTTCAGACAAATCAGAGATTTATTGTCCATCAATTATTAAGACAGATCGATGCCATCTGTGGGAACGGTAATGGATTAAATCTCATTTATTTAAGAAATGCCGAGCAGGATTTTACATTCGTTTAACGCATTATTTAGAGGACAATTCGAAATTTTATTGTAATTTTTTTTTTAAATCGTTCTACGTGACGTGGAGTACGATTGATTGCATATATTGACTTTTTTTTTTTAATTGAGATATTTACACCGTTTGTTCAATCTTAAAAAAAGCCTGCTAAGCTTCATCCCTTTTTTTTCGTTGCCGTAAATATTGCGTTGATTTCGTCACGTGCGGTCCGTAGAAGTTTCCTCGCAAATCACAAAAAGATTTTTTTTTTACCCGTCTGAACTTTTTTGGGCGGGTTTGCCCCCCTGGAGCACGTGAGCTGAGTCAGTGATTTCGTCGATTGTGGATTTTTGAGCCCCCGAGCGAGAAAAAGGTCGGGAAACGTCTACGACCCAATCTGTGGTTCCGTGATACAGTTAAACTTGGACGTAACGAAGTTACGGTCGTTGTGGGCAGAGTCGATTGTGAAAAGTGGGCCGCGAATTTTTCCAATCAAAAATAACCTATTTATGTGGATGAAATTTGGTGCTTTTGTTAGAGCGGACGTTACGGTAGGATATACCCTTGATATTTTATGTTGCGCTCATAAAATGAACGGTGAAATTGGCCGAAGGAATTAGCTTATGAAATTAATAGTTGGTGGTGCGATAAAATAGAGGAAGAGCTAGCCATTTCGATGATTGAATCGCACCCGTCGTCACAAACTATTATCGTTCAACAGTGACAAAGACGTCAATTTCGAAATTCAATTTATTATAGTTGGGGAAGTAATCAAACAGATGGGGTTGAATTAATTTTATGAATATTTCAGTCGAATTTAAAATGCACACTTTTGATTGTTACTTTGTTAATAATAATGAACTTATCTCAAAATTGACATATAAACATAAATACTACCTGGAAACCGACTGTGCGGTTTTGTCAAAGACAGTTAGTTGATGAATTCTGCACAATTTCCAACTCGAGAATCATAATGTTTAATTTGTTATAAACAATTTTCAACCAAAAATCGCGTTTTTTTTTAGTTTCTTGCTCGTAAAATGGAAACTAACGAAGCAATCTTAATAATGTCAATAGACGAATTGTAGAGAATTAAATTACGAAGAGAACGAGAAGTCGAATGGCTCGGTCGGATAATTAGAAACGGAGAAAACCCGGAAAACCCGGAAAATTCAGTGTTTTCTTAAAAATTCACAATTCCGTCATTTTTTAATATTAAAAACTGAAACTTTGCACAAAGGTAGCTATTTATATGTACTTTATGTGTGAAAAACCCCAACTCTGACGGACCAACAGTTTTTGCACAATCTCCATTTCATTTTTTTTTTATGATATTTTCGCGGAGGGCTGGATGCTCCTATAATTGTCCGAATTAAATTTTAAACACAGGAATGGAAACTAGACGTGCACAGCAACAAAACGTGTATTTTGCTTTTTCCATAAAATGCAGTAAAATAGCTGAAAAACGGTCGTGAATGTGAGTAAAAACGGTAGAGCACGTCAAGTGATCGAGTAGTGGGCAGAGACTAGCCGCTGAGGGGAAGCGCATTTTATAGGAATAGAACTGGGATGCGCTTCCCCTCAACGGCTGATTTCCCCCCACTGCTCGACCACTTTCACGTGCTCGACCGTTTTTATTCATATTCACGACCGTTTTTCATCTATTTCGCTGCATTTTATGGAAAAACCAAAATAGGCATTTTGTTGCTGTGCACGTCTAGTTTCCAGTTCTGTTTTTAAAATTTAAATCGGAAAATCACAGGATCATCTAGCACTCCGCGAAAATATCGCAAAAAAATATTGAAATGATGATTGTGTAAAAACTGATAGTCCGACAGGGTCGAGATTTTGCACACATAAAGTACATATAAATAGCTATTTCTGTTTAAAGTTTCAATTTTCAAAATTAATAAATGACGGAATTGGAAATTTTTTAAGAAAACACTGAATTTTTCGGGTTTTCCGGGTTTTTTCCGGTTCTAATTATCCGATCGGGCCATTCGACATCTCATTCTCTTCGTAATTTAATTCACTACAATTCGTCTATTGACCTAATTAAGATTGCTTCATTAGTTTCCATTTTACAAGCAAGAAACTAAAAAAAAACGCGAGTTTTTGTTGAAAATTGTTTATAACAAATTAAAAATTATGAATCTCGAGTTGGAAATTATGCAAAATTCATCTACTAACTGTCTTTGACATAGTCGCACAGTCGGTTTCCAGGTAGTATTTATGTTAAATTATTTTGCTCTGTTGCTTGGCCTGATAACTTTAATTAAGACCAGAAACTCATGCAGTTTTAAATTATACAATTTCGATTTGGAATCTTGTTGAAGATTGCGTGCCGGAGAAGAGAAAAGTATTCTTTTTAATAACTCCTTTGAAAATTGCGTTACATTAAAAAGTTTTGCTTTTGTTTCCAAGTTGAGATGCACTTACAAGCAATTACAACTTCTTGAAGAATGCCTTGAGTGAATTTCGAATAATAACATTTTTATTTCCAAGACGAGAAATTCGTTAAACAAAATCTTATTTTTTCAGCCTTATTCAGTCCACTGAATTTTAATTACTTGCTTACATTTTTCAGCACAGCCCCAATTTATAAAACCCACTACTGATATTTAAACTTCTCAACATAAAAATGCGTGGAAATTTAAATTTCGCCTTGTGTGTCCCATTAAAGCGCGGAAATTATGAGAAAAGGGCATAAAAATTTAATTTAGAATCCCGAATGACGTAATTCGACTGCAAATTGTTTCTCCTCCTATTTATATCATTATAAACTGCATAAATTAGCCGAGTTCAAACATCACAAATCCTACCGGAATTACTGCAGATCTAATTTTATATCACCGTCTTCCTCTCTCGGTAAACATGCACTGTTTACGAAATCCGAAGAGTTATGACGCACGTGGGAAGTGCAGTTTCCCCCGAAGGCGTCGTGAATTATTTTTTTTTTGCGACGCCTGTATTATAGTGTATACACAGCTTTCAGTTCCTATAGCAACCGCTATCGATTCCAAAAAGTGTGCGGAGAAGAACTGGCTTGTATCATTCAAATCGGAATTTCGGTAGCCGCAATTAACAACATTGTAACTGACAATTTGTCGATTTTCACTTTTATTCACATTTGATATCTTGGGTGTGATTTACATGATTTAGTAAACTCAAATTATTTTTTATTTTTCGTTTAATTATAAAAAAAATAATTTTTATCTAATTGTATCTGCAATAACGTAATTGCCAACAGATAAAACATGGTAAAGAATTTTATTGAAATTTAATGCGTGACCTAAAAATTGTAACATACTTTACCTTTCCAACTAACAAATTTACTTAAATAAAATTGTATCAAAGCTTACAATGTTGTTGCCGGGATGATACATTCTTTTACGCTCTTTCATAGGAATGTTAATGGTTCTTACAATGTTATTCTTCGGATTCCTTCAAGATTTATTGACTTACAATGTTCTTGCATCAATGATTATTGGACTAAACGACGACTACGCACACTTACAATGTTGTTTCCCGCTTAAAATTCGGTAACATCGAAACACGGTAGTTTGATTTTATTAGTATTTTCTGAATACGAGTGAATTATATTGTTAGTAAAACAATATTGTCATGTCTTCACGTGGAAGGAAAATTTTGGAGTTGCTACAAAATCAACACGGTAAGTAAGACTTGTTAATTATTGTATTGGTTCAACCTAACCTCGTTATTTTAACTCGTACAACCGCCTAAGGCACCACCTTGGCGCTCGGAAAAATGACTATAAATATAATTTTTTTTTGACGCAGCTATTAAAATCATAAAAGTCCTATGGTACATTTTAGATAATGTAAAGAATGCGTGGCATAAGTTTTATCAAAATTGGTTGAGTAAATTTCCAGATATCTTGAACACCAGTTTGAACAAAGTATCCGAGATGCGGCCGTACTTTGCTGCGCTCACTTCAAATTGCTAGAACTTCGAAAATAATTTGAACTTTCAAATGGTTAAACGCTTAAAATATCCTGCAAAGTAAAAACAATAAATCTAGCCGGATAGGAAAAATTGATTTTCTGAAAATCTCAAGGTGGTGTAACTAATAAGATTTTGTTATTCTTCGGATATTTCCGAAGATTCGAATATTAATAAAAATGATTCCCCGTTATCAGTAATACTACTACAATATTATATCGTATTTTATTATAATTATTGTTATAAGCAGTCTAAAAAGTTGTAATGTATTGGAGCTTACAATATTATTACAACAAATTTAAAAAAGTAAAGTTGTAAAACACTTTATAGTCTTATTAGATAAAAATTCTGGGTTCAAAATAATTGTAAGCGAAGTTACAATGGTATAACTGCAAACATTACTTTTATGAACAATGGTAAACGCTGGTAAATCCGTTAAATCAATAATTTTCTCAAAGTAAATTTTACAGTGATGTTATATGAGTTAAAATACATGAGTATCCATCGATTTCAAACCCAAAAAAAAATTATCTCCTCAAGAAAAAGGAAAAGAAAAGATAAGTATAAATATAATTTTTTTTTGACGCAGCTATTAAAATCATAAAAGTCCTATGCTACATTTAGATAATATAAAGAATACGTGGTATAAGTTTTATCAAAATCGGTTTAGTAAATTTCCAGATATCTTGAACACCAGTTTGAACAAAGTATCCGAGATGCGGCCGTACTTTGCTGCGCTCACTTCAAATTGCTAGAACTTCGAAAATAATTTGAACTTTCAAATGGTTAAACGCTTAAAATATCCTGCAAAGTAAAAACAATAAATCTAGCCGGATAGGAAAAATTGATTTTCTGAAAATCTCAAGGTGGTGTAACTAATAAGATTTTGTTATTCTTCGGATATTTCCGAAGATTCGAATATTAATAAAAATGATTCCCCGTTATCAGTAATACTACTACAATATTATATCGTATTTTATTATAATTATTGTTATAAGCAGTCTAAAAAGTTGTAATGTATTGGAGCTTACAATATTATTACAACAAATTTCAAAAAGTAAATGAGTTGTAAAACACTTTATAGTCTTATTCGATAAAAATTCTGGGTTCAAAATAATTGTAAGCAAAGTTACAATGGTATAACTGCAAACATTACTTGTATGAACAATAGTTAACGCTGGTAAATCCGTTAAATCAATAAATTTTCTCAAAATAAATTATACAGTGATGTTATATGAGTTAAAATAAATGAGTATCCATCAATTTCAAACCCAAAAAAGAATTATTTCGTCAAGAAAAAGGAAAAGAAAAGATGTAGAATCTTTAAAACGCTCTCCTGAAAAATTACGTTTTGATAGTTACAATGTTTTATTAATAATTCAGTCGCGTAAATACGAGTTGTCTCACCTGAAATCCAGGTGCCGTTGAATTTTGCGGGCGGCGGCAGCTTGATGAAAATTTCTTCCAGGGTCGGCTTCTTGCCCTTCACCCGAGGGCCTTCTTCCGGCGGCGACACGAGAACGATGCTAAACACAATCAACCCTAACACGGCGACTATCACTAACAATGCTATGAATATGCCTCTCCAATTTCGCTCGCTCGGCGAACTGACGACCAACTCCTGAAAGTCAATTAAATCCGGTTATTATTCTGAAAATGATTGTGATGGATTATAAACGCGGCGTAATGGCTCGGTCAATAAATCTATTTTTATGCGATTTTTTCTTACTATAAACTACTTGACCGAAACGATCAACTTAAGGCTTGTTTACGGTGAATCAGCCATTAATAAAATCTATAATTAGGAGGCTGTATTAAAATTTCATTTGTGATACTTCCTGTATGAAATGGGCCTTTGTTACCTTGAGCAAACACTACAGGAACTTCGGAGTTAATTACAGAGGATTGCAACAGCCTGCGCACGAGGGTTCAAAGTTAATTTTGAAAATGTTCAACTTGGGAGAATTTATTCGACCAAGTTGCTCTTAAAATTCCAAGCGTTGTGAGTTGGAAAATTTCATTTCCTCTTGTAAACAGTCAATTAGTTAATGCAAAATCGATGCATAAGTTCGTAGGGTTTTTTATATAAAAATTAACAAAACAACTTAATCATTTTGGAACGCAAAAGCACTTGATGCCGTCTTCCCGGGCGGTCGAAGCATGTTACGAACTTATGCAAGGCTTCAGACTGTTGTAAAAAAGGATGTCACAACCTTGGATCCGCCCCTGTGTGTGAGTGATGTTTTATAACAAGAAGAAGGGGATGATGTTAAAAATTAAAGTTTTCTACTTACATACATCCTAGGTATATTTAATACTTGTCTATTCTTTATGACTACGAAATTCTAGTGGAAATAGAAAAGGTTTAAATTTAGAGTCGCATATTATGTTCCTAATTTAACATCACAAGAAAAGAAGTAAAAAAACAGTTTGAAAAAAATAATGATTTAAAACACACAAAAACAAACAACAAATTATGATTCTAGAAATAGTTGTTTTGAATTATAAGAAAATTGTTTTGTTAAAAAGGATGTTTGAAAATGAATCCTTGTGTTGGTGTTTACATTAATTGTGATTCTTTGTTCGATACCAAACAAGACAATGTAATTAATGGTTGTTGATTGAAAAAGGGGTCTTTTGATTATAGGCCAAGCAATGGAGCATTTTTTCATAATATAAATACTACCTGGAAACCGACTGTACGATTTTGCATAATTTCCAACTCGAGAATCATAATTTTTAATTTGTTATAAACAATTTTCAACAAAAAATCGCGTTTTTTTTAGTTTCTTGCTTGTAAAATGGAAACTTAATGATGTCAATAGACGAATTGTGGAGAATTAAATTACGAAGAGAATGAGAGGTCGAATTGGACGATCGGATAATTAGAACCCGAGAAAACCCGGAAAACCCGAAAAATTCAATGTTTTTTAAAAAAATCACAATTCCGCCATTTTTTAATTTTAAAAATTGAAACTTTGTATAAAAATAGCTATTTATATGTACTTTATGTGTGAAAAACCCCAACTCTGACGGATTAACAGTTTTTGCACAATCTCCATTTCATTTCTTTTTTGCAATATTTTCGCGGAGGGCTGGATGCTCCTGTAACTGTCCGATTTAAATTTTCAAAACAGAATTGGAAACTAGATGTGCACAGCAACAAAATGTATATTTTGTTTTTTTCATAAAATTCAGGAAAGTAGCTGAAAAACAGTCGTGAATATGAGTAAAAGTGGTCGAGTATGCGAAAGTGATCGAGTAGTGGCGGAGACTGGCCGCTCAGGAGAAGCGCGTTATATAGGAATAGAACCGGGATGCGCTTCCACTTAACAGCTGATCTCCCCCCACTACTCGACCGGTTTCGCGTGCTCGACCGCATTTATTCAAATTCACGACCGTTTTTCAGCTATTTCGCTGCATTTTCTGGAAAAACCAAAATAGGTATTTTGTTGCTGTGCACGTCTAGTTTCCAATTCTGTTTTGAAAATTTAAATCGGACAGTTACAGGAGCATCCAGCCCGCCGCGAAAATATCGCAAGAAAATATTAAAATGGTGATTGTACAAAAACTGATAGTCCGACAGTGTCGGGGTTTTGCACACATAAAGTACATATAAATAGCTATTTTTATACAAAGTTTCAATTTTTAAAATTAAAAAATTTCGGAATTGTAAATTTTTTAAGAAAATACTAAATTTTCCAAATTTTCCAACTTTTCTCCGGTTCTAATTATCCGATCGGGCCATTCGTCCTCTCATTCTCTTCGTAATTTAATTTTCTACAATTCGTCTATTGACATCATTAAGATTGCTTTATTAGTTTTCATTTTACAGGCAAAAAACTAGAGAAAACGCGATTTTTTGTTGAAAATTGTTTATAACAAATTAAAAATTATGATTCTCGAGTTGGAAATTATGCCGAATTCACTGTCTTTGGCAAAATCGCACAGTCGGTTTCCAGGTAGTGTTTATGTTAAATTATGACATTTATTTTGCCTGTTGCTTGGCCTATTAGTTTCATTATACTCAATTAATTCATGCATGTGAATTGAAGTTTATGTGTAAAAGCTGTGTAAATAAATAATTCAATTAAAGGAAGTTATGAGTGGCACAAAAAAGGGTCACAACAGAAACTTACAACCTTTTTTATTGACAAAAATTGTGGCATCGAAAAAGTACAAGCCCGAAATTTCTTGTGAACATCTAGGACAGCACGTTCATTCCAATAATCGTAAAAGTCATGCACCTATCGATTCCCATGCAACTTTATCTATTCATCTCGAAAGAGGCAATAAAAAGTGATATTGGACAGCTGGAACCGTTCCAATAATTCTTGAAAAATGCACAGCTATACAAAAATTGAACAAAACAGTGCATACCTCCAAATGCGGGGCTGAAATTTTCACCCTCGCCACAGAAGTTTTCGTTATGTTTTTTGTGTTGTTTACTTGTGTTTTAACTTTGTTCGCATCGGCAGACATCTCGATCAGTATTCACTTTATTGTCGGCGATAAATAAAATAGTATCTTGTTCTAATCGAGAAAGCTTTGTGTTATATTTGTAGAAAAATATGACGGTTTTATGTGCTCTTAGTTGCCGAGGTATATTATTATAAAAAATTTAAATATTTACGGCTAAGATAGACACCCATTAAGCAGACTTTTACACATGTATATTATTACAAAATATTTATCTAAACATTTACTATTTTTTTATTACGGCGTTAATAATAGAAGCCCCTAAACATCGAACATCCACTTTTTATTACTATCTAATTATTCCTGTACGCATTCAACTTAAAAAAAACACTCAAAATTTTGATTCATGTCGAATTAATCGTTTGTTTATTTTCGGCGAACGTGGAGCGCTTCGTTGATGGTTAGAAAGTATAGGAAACACTGAAACGGTTTGAAACTGTTGGCTAAATGTAAAGCTTGCCAGAAAAGCCAATAGAATCCCGGCTTACACAACTCAATAATTGGAGAAAAACATTCCCGTCATTTTTACATCTTCTGATCGGGACTTACACTTTTACTGTCTGAATAAGCGCAATTACCCCACGCACCTAAAGGACGCGATTATATCAATTTGAATGACGATTTTAATTTAAATCGGTTAAATAAACACTCAAAACTGGATTAAGTTCCCCAGTTTAATTTTACTCCGGCGTACGGTGTGTTGCCTAATTCGGAGCTTGTTCCCGCCCTAAAAGTTTCCATTTTGAATAAACTTGAGAATGTTGTGTGCCGTACGATTTTATCTGTTGCTCGTACTACGCATCAGTTTAATGAAAGGCGCATGGATTAAACTATTTTGTATGAGGTTAACACGAGCTTTATTTTGCCGCCATCTGCACGGGTTGGCTCGAAGTTGTAGCTTTTGCACTTCTCCGTTTTGTTTTTAAATTTCCAATTTTTGGGATCAATTAATTTTGGGATGGTGAAAGTGCGTGTTGGACTTCCGCGAATTTAATTAAAGGTCCCACCTTGAAATGCAAACACGAAACGAATTTCGTTTAAAAAATCGCAAGAAATTGGACAGTTCTCGATTTTTTTCGTGGAGTCGCAGGGGAATTGCGTAATTTGGGGAAATAAATCTTGCGAATTTTGGCGTCTCTTGTTTTCTCGTTGTGGAGATACCGGGGTTTTTCGAGGCGGTTGTGATTTATGCGAAATAAATTTGAGCGAATTTTGGGAGCCTCTATAAATGGCCTGGAAAATTTAGTCCCGATTTTTACATTTCTGGAAATTGTTTTCTTTATGTGGGACCTTCCTTGATCAAATTTATTTCCAAACTTCCCAAGCAACGTGCCACTTCATAAACGCCAATTCGGCAGGTTTTTTCGAAGGCAGTGAGCGAAACTTTCAGAAAACGCAATTTCTACAAATCAATTTCAGCGTGTGAGGTTGACTTCTCAATCGAGGTTTATTTTCTATTCACCTGCGAAATAAGTTTACATCTCGGGACTGAAAAATGTTGCTGAAAATTCGTTTCCGGTTATTAACGAAATGCTTCACTGAAAATAATTAAAACTGAATAACTCAACTGGTGAATTTGAATTGGTCGAACCATGTAAATAATTTTAAATTGGATTAACTGTACAATGATGTCACAACGACCAATAAATTTATCAGGGAAAAACTAATACCCCTACTACATTTGAATCTTAAGAGTAAAAGTATTGATTTATGACTGTAAAGAGTCGTTAGTAGTGTACGAAAAGTTAAATACGATTTTATTTATGGCATTGTAATATTTTCTCCGAAACTGGTAACTGGTAACTGGTACCTCGAATGGTCTGACCCAGAGTCGATTTTTCTGACTCAGAATCTAATTTGTATGACTCAGAATGTGATTTTTCGGAGCCAGAATCGATTTTTCTGTTTCAGAATTTGCTTTTTCTGAGTCAGAATGTGATTTTTCTGGCCGAGAATCGATTTTTCTTACTCATAATCTACTTTTTCTGACATAGAGTGTGACTTTTCTCACCCAGAATCGATTTTCTGACTCAGAATCTACTTTTTCTGAATCAGAATGTGATTCTTCTGGCCGAGAATCGATTTTTCTGACTCAGAATCTGATTTGTATGACTCAGAATGTGACTTTTTGGAGTCGGAATCGAATTTTCTGTTTCAGAATCTGCTTTGTCTGAGTCAGAATGTGATTCTTCTGGCCGAGAATCGATTTTTCTGACTCAGAATCTTATTTGTACGACTCAGAATGTGATTTTTCGGAGTCAGAATCGATTTTTCTGTTTCAGAATCTGCTTTTTTTGAGTCAGAATGTGATTTTTCTAGCCGCGAATCGATTTTTCTTACTCATAATTCACTTATTCTGACATAGAGTGTGACTTTTCTGACCCAGAATCGATTTTTCTGTTTCAGAATCTTATTTGTACGACTCAGAATGTGATTTTTCGGAGTCAGAATCGATTTTTCTGTTTCAGAATCTGCTTTTTTTGAGTCAGAATGTGATTTTTCTAGCCGCGAATCGATTTTTCTTACTCATAATTCACTTATTCTGACATAGAGTGTGACTTTTCTGACCCAGAATCGAATTTTCTGTTTCAGAATCTGCTTTGTCTGAGTCAGAATGTGATTCTTCTGGCCGAGAATCGATTTTTCTGACTCAGAATCTTATTTGTACGACTCAGAATGTGATTTTTCGGAGTCAGAATCGATTTTTCTGTTTCAGAATCTGCTTTTTTTGAGTCAGAATGTGATTTTTCTAGCCGCGAATCGATTTTTCTTACCCATAATTCACTTATTCTGACATAGAGTGTGACTTTTCTGGCCGAGAATCGATTTTTCTGACTCAGAATCTGATTTGTATGACTCAGAATGTAATTTTTCGGAGTCACAATCGATTTTTCTGTTTCAGAATTTGCTTTTTCTGAGTCAGAATGTGATTTTTCTGGCCGCGAATCGATTTTCCTGACTCAGAATCTGCTTTTTCTGATTTAGAATGTGACTTTTCTGACCGAGTATCGATTTTTCTGTCTCAAAATCTGCTTTTATTGAGTCAGAATGTTATTTTTCTGGCCGCGAATCGATTTTCCTGACTCAGAATCTGCTTTTTCTGATTTAGAATGTGACTTCTGACCGAGAATCGATTTTTCTGACTCAGAATCTGCTTTTTCTGACTCAGAATGTGACTTCTGACCGAGAATCGATTTTTCTGACTGAGAATTTGCTTTTGCTGACTCAGAATCTACTTTTTCTGAGTCAGAATGTGATTCCTCTGGCCGAGAATCTATTGTTCTGACTACCGCACCGAAAATATTCCAAACGAAAAATGTAATAAGTCGTCTTCGAGTTAAAAAAAAACAATTCAACATTCACGCTTTAAAGTATCTTCGAACTCATAATCGTAATTTATTAGAGAACTTGCAATTTACGTAAATTTTAGAAATCTACAAGAATGTAAAAAGGCTCGACTTAGAAACGCTCCTGTTGTTCACATCGACCGATTTCCACTCGACAATGACAAATTTTTACAATGTCATAAATTTAAATCACACTTACCTCTGCGGAAAATACTAACGACTATTTACAGTCATAAATTATAACTTTTACTCTTGAAATTCCAATATAAGGGAATTTTAGACTAATTACTGCTTTTGAATTTTTTTTTTACTTTGAATATCTTTGCCTTAATCATATTGATCCTGAAATGTGAAATTTGATGAAATTGGGAAATAGCATTTTTATAAAAAATCAGTTTTTATTTTTTTTCTCAAAAACTAACGTCGTTGCAATGCAAGATGTGATGCCTATCCTGAAAATGAAAGGCGTTTCAGCGAGCAAGTACTTTTCCTGTAAATATTTGTGTTTCTGTATTTGTAATGTGTGCGTGCGTTGATAACATTTCCAACACTTTCAAACAATAACCGTGCAATTTTTGCTCTGAAATTTTGAATTGGATGAAAACTTAAATTAATTAGCGTTTTCGCAGTAATTAAGCAATTTTAATGAGAGGCTCTATCTATCGGCGTCCCGAATAATAATTCGCAGGAGAATTTCAGAAAATTAATCGCCTAAAGGCTTAATTAGAATTAAATTTAATCCCGGGATTTTTTCGACGTGAATTTCGCATTTTTCCTTTTAATTTGAAATCGGAGATCTCATTATCGCAAGTAAACACTCCGGGTCTCTTTGATCGCTTTTAAACCGCTCGGATTAGTTACCAGTTTAGCAGGAAACTTTTCCAGTTGGTGAAGTAAAAATAAAATTTAATACCACACCCCGTGCAATTTTACTAATGGCAACGTTTCAGTGCAGATTACAGATGCATGCGGAATCGGTTTTTATTAGGCAAATGTACGTCATGATGTCACTTTCCAGGCCTGCAAGGTTTTCTGAATTTTGCTAGGTAAAGTCGGAAAATTAAAGTTAATGAAACGAGGCAATTAAGTCCGAAGCCTCCAAAAGTTTTTAATCTTATTTCTGTAAGGGGTTTCATTAGAAAAAGCGGTTGGTCGATTTCGCTCTTATTAATAATCATTTAAATATTTACTTTAGACTGAATTTATCAAGTAAATTAGTCGATCGCAATTCATCAAGTTGAAGTTTAAATAAAATCAAAACCTCAATTAATTTGTGTTTGATGTTTTCATCCTCAAAATGTTTTATAACGACTTTAGTGGCTTTAACTCATAAATCTTCAGATTTGTTCTCGGGCGGTTGTAATTAATTAGTGACTAAGCATGAAATTAATTTTATTTGCGTTTACATTCATTCATTACCTCCACCTTGAGACAGCCTCCCAAGGAGATAAATTTACTAAGCAACACTGATTTAATTCAGAATATCGAAGATGATTTCCTCATCCACTTACAATGTCGTTTTACAGCTCATAAAAATGTTCCGTTGAACACCAGTTGCTACCATTGTTTGCGCATTTATTTCCCTGAATAAAATCTGAAAACAAATCTCCGAATTGAAATTGAAATGAATGAAACAGCCAATTTTCAGAAACCATTGAGACTGCTTAAGGCCGCTCCGCCCTAAAGATTATTGACAAATGCAATTTGTTTTTATTGCTTTAGTACGCCTAAACACAGGCAACACCTCAGACTTTTTATAATTCAGATATCACCTTAATTACCGTAAAGTGCAATGGATAATAGGTCTATGTGTAACAATGAAAATGGCTATCGAGCGGTTGCATTCCAATATACCTGTTCAACACATGCTAAAAAATTTTTGTATCTTCAATAAATTTAGAACGATTTAATTTAAAGTAAAATAATGCAAGAAGAATTTGTTAAATTTAACAATTTTATTTACTTATTGTTAGTAAAGAAGTTTTGTTATTACTGCTTGTTACTCTGCAATGTCTTAATTTACGCCACAACGGGTTAGTATGTTGATCCCGGGTATTTTTTTCAACGTAATTTATATTTATATCGCAAATCGTTTTTAAAAATTGATTTTTAGCCGTTTCAAATTCTATTAATGACATATTCGGAATATCATCTATCTCCATATCACCATAATCAGAATCTTTATTTTGAAATGTATGCGTTCTTTTAATAATTTTGCGGTTACTGTATTTTTTGTCAATTTGTTACGATATGCGAACAAACAGATAATGGAATGCAGCTGACTGTAGTTAAAATTTTAGGCCAAATAACCTGTCTGAAGACAGGTTGTATTGTCGAACGTCATAAAATTTTATTACTTATTCTAGAAAATTCTGTTCAGAACTCGGAACAGATGTTGAATTTCGTTTTCGAAAGGACTAATATTTATTAATAAATTAAAACACAATGAGTAAAAGATTAACCCCTTAAGGCACAGTTTTTGTTTGCAGAAAATTGAACCGCGCTTGCATGACTTCATCAAGCGCAAAATTGATATTTTGGAAATTGGCTTTCCATCTAGCGTATAATGGTGCTATCTACCTACAAAAAAATCAAGTTGGAGTAAAATCTATTTCTTACTAACAAGCCAAAAATTAGAACCCATTAACAATAACATTATAAGTCGTTAACCGTACAGTTTAATTAATTAAAAAATTACAATTTAAGCTTAATTTTTAAATTCAATTTCACATTTTTTGATACAACCCCTTAACACGTAGTGTTTTTTACAGAAAATTGAAGTTTTACCTTATTATAAGATATTACCACTACAGCTTATTTTTTTTAATTAATGTGGGATAAACAAGTCAAACAATTCATTTCATTTATTTAAAGGAGTCTTCACGAGCGATTTTTAAAATTAATATGACTTTATAGTTGAACTTATATCCTATTCAGTTAATGTAGATAATAAAGATTAAAATTGTCCAAGACTAAAAAATAATTTATAGTAAAAAAACTTTTTCAAAACAACCTTTTATTAAAATGTGTCTTTATTTTTAATCATTTAGGTCAATATCAAAATTAGTTTAAAATTTTTACTACGTCTTAATAAAAACTTGTTTTTTAAAAAAAGTCTTTACTATAAATTAGTTCAAATATACCGTTTGAAAACGAAACCTGGCTTTAAAAGTATTTTGGATATTATTGCTGTTAAAGTATCTCTGCTGGGAACCGATAATTACCTACTCGGCAGTTGTAAATCTTTTTGACGTAGCTCGGAAATCGGTAAAAATTAGCTGTTTCAATTTCGGTTCTTGATCTAAAGAACATTGAATAAATCAAAAACTATTACGTTGTTTAAAACAGCTAGATGTCAGCTCAAAATAAAAAAGTCTAATCTACGACTCCAAAAAATTTTAATACAAAATTTTGGTAACTGAATGCAAAAAAACGAATTTTGAAATTTGATGTTTTAATTAATAATTTGGTTAATTATGATTATTATAAGATGAAGTATCAACCTCCTCTTCAAAATTAAAAATTAAGGCCTAAAATCGAATCGCGTTTTACATGTGTTGAAAATCTTAGGGTGGAACGCCGTTAACTTACAAATTTTCATTAAACAACCTCGAAAAGAAAAAAACTTTACGAGCCACTTAACCGGAGTCGAAAACGACTGTTTGAAAACTCGGGCATTAACGAAAACGATCTGCGATTACTGCGATTTCCTGGTTTATTTACGAGCTAATTGACGAGCGATCTGAAGACGATGAGATTATTGGTGATTCCAACTGAACGAGAACACGTATTAAGTAAGCTTTTAGCTTTTTGTCAATGAATGTGATGGATGGTGTGATTTAATGGTTGTTACCTCTGCTTGTTGATCCTTTTTAACTCCATGTCCACCGCCTGTTCCGGTACTTTGCACTGTGTTCATTTTGAATAAAACACATTCGAAACGTCACTTAAATTAATTCTCGCCGAGAGCACTCGCACGGACTAATCCGACGCAAAATGGGAAAATTAGGAAAGTTTATGTAGCAAAAAGCAATCCATATTTTAACACAGCTCATGCGTTTAATGAAAATTAATTGGAAATAAGAAATTCTCATTCGACCCATATAAGTCAGCGAAAACTTATTATTATATCAAGTTCAATCACTTCAGAATTTGTTGTTGACTAGATTGCTAGACAACGTTTATTTTAATTAAATTTTTATGTTACTACCCAAACTTCAGTATCAGCTCGAATCTGGGGATAACAACACTGCTAATAAATTCTGGTTAGATCTTAGGATTTGCTTTGAACAGATGAATTTTGTTTAAATTCATACTTGGAGAATGATAGTGTAAAAGAAACTGACTAAAAAATAACCGAACCTGTAATTTCACTAAAAATCGAACCGAAGTTACCTAAATGTGCACTGAAATTGCAAGCACAGTCAAACCTGCATAAGCCGGAATTCTGTTTATGACGGAACTTTTTTTCAGTCCCGAATTTCATATATGTAAACTCCATGTAAAGTTACCTGCTTAAGTCGGAAACTGGCCAACGCGGAAACGGAAAGTGTTTTTAAGTCCCCTGCACGGTACTGCACTGGCTAAGCCGGAAACGATGTCGAAATAACACTTTAGAAATTGTGACGAAACGGACTTATTCTTTAAAGCTATTCCCGATAAGACTTTAGCTCTCAAGAATGATAAATGTGCGGGTGGAAAGAAACCTAAAGAAAGGTTAACTGTACTCTTATGTGCCTTTGCTGACGGAGATGTAGAAAAACCTTTAGTTATTGGCAAAAGTTTAAAACCGCGTTGCTTTAAAAATTTAAATATTCATGAACTTCCAGTCACCTGGTGGGACAATCGAAAGGCCTGAATGACTTTTTCCTTAATGGAAGAATGGCTTCAAGCTTTAAATAAAAAAATGCAGGCACAAAAAAGAAACATTTTGCTTTTTTCAGATAATGCAGCCTGCCGCCATCATTTACAATTTTGTAATATTAAATTATGTTTTTTACCATCGAAAACGACTATCCTAACCCAACCCATCGATCATGGTGTGATTCAGAATATGAAAATGCATTACAGAAAAGTTGTACTACAATTTGTATGTGCAAACATGACAGCCTGCACCTCTGTGACCGAACTTTCCAAAAAAATATCTGTCTTGGATGCTATCGGTTGGATTTCAGCTGGTACCAGATCTATTAGAAAGAACTGTGCAATAAAATGCTTCAGGCATGCAGGATTTAATTTTAAGGACGATCTTGAGGAAAAAATAAATGAAAACTGCGCACAGGATATGGAAAGGATACAACAGTTAATGGAAGAACTCGGTGAAAACTCAGTCAGACCAGAAGATTACGTATAGATTGATGAGCAAGTTACAACTGAAGGAGGATATCAGAGTTTAGAAGACCTTATGGAAGAAGCTATGCAGGACGATCAGAGAGAAGATGAAACTGAAGGAACAGGTTAAGGTATGGATTGTCTGGACGGAAAATAATAATAATAATTTTATATTTACAAATATTACAAGCATTTATTTATTTAAAATTGTTATATGGATTCCATTATTTCAGCAATGGAAGTTGAAGAATGTGAAAAAATAGTTACCTTTGCAGAAGTATTGAAAAAGCTGATTGCAACATTATTCAGATCGTATAAATTGTGGTGAAATGAAGAAAAAGCTATTAGAAGGTCGTATTACACTTGAAAGGAATGTTAAAGCGACTTGTACTAATAAAAATCAAAAAACGCTGGAAGAGTTGTGAAGAAATATATCTTGAATTCCTGTAATTTGTGTTTTTTAATTACATACGTTTTCCGGCTTAGACAGTTTCATTTTCCGCCTTAGACAGGTCCTGGATAAGCCGGTACTTTTTTTCAGTCCCAAGCGGTTCCGTCTTATACCGTTTTGACTGTAGTTATAATTGAGCTGCTTGTAAAAACTACCTAACACAACAAGCGCATTTGTAAACGGTTTGTTTTGCAGCTTTATTGATATTTATAGTTGTAAGAGCCGCGCTTATTACTTTTATCTGCAAAAACTGAAACAAAGCCGGCCATAAAAACAAAAAAAGCGAACCTTTTTGGCAAAAAGTACGTTTTCATTTGCATCGTGAGCCCCGCTATACATATTTGATATCCGGCTCATTCGAGATCAGAATTTTTATGTGGATTTCAACTATCTATCAAGTCCCATTTGAATAAAGCAAATCGCGCGGATAATTTAATGTCTGCATCGTAATTAAAAATTAAATCAGGAGTAAAAACTGAATTTAAGACTTCCTTGCATACAAGATTATTATTAAATTTATTGCAAATTCAGAATTTTACAGTTTTCAGGAATAATATATTTTTTCCTTTGAAGATTCGGTTAAATAAATTTCAAGGGTTTTCCAACTATATTTCTTTGCGAACAAAAATGAAAGAAGTTAATTTGTTTCTTAAACGTTTCATTTGACAAATTTGTGTCTAACTTTGCCTCCTTGTAATGCAAATGTGAACAAATACAACATGAAATTCCTAAACAGACTGAATACACGATTCCTATTAAGTGCCAAAAAAGGAACACCAGGTATTTGCAGTGGAAATGTTATTTTAAAGGTTTGTTATTAGTAGTTTGCGAAATTTTCGCTTCATGTTTATATTTAATTTCAGATTTGCCTGAAAGATTTTTTTTGTGTCGAGAATTTAACAGAATTAGTTTGAGAGTACAATTATCTGAAAATAAATAATATTTACTGATGTGATCCTGAAAATGGGACATTAAAATCCAGGCATAAAGAACTTTATAGATTTTTGTGCAATGCAAAATTTTATGAATTAATGATGGATAATATTGAACTGTCGATGCATTACCCGAAACTTCGCTTAGTCACCAACTTAGTAAACGGATATTGGAATCCGCCAATGCATGAAAATCAACGGTCTTGAATCTCTTTCAGCGAAATTTAAATCCTTTTTTTTGTGAAAATGCGTTTAAAAACTCCACTTCAATTTTTGGTTTCCTTTTTTAAGATTTCCCGGAAAAAGGATCGACAAAATGTAAAACCATAAACCATAACTTAAAATTGTCTCCAGAACGTGTCTGCAATATGTGTTTATAAACTTTTTCCTGAAAAATTCCAATCACCGAATTTATTCACAGATGGCGCAGAAGGTAATAGCCTGTAACAATGAATTTCCTGGGGGCAATTTTCCAATTTATTTTTCAGGAACACCACCGACACGTCAGTTCGCAAATTAACGCAGAGAAATTAAACTTGACATCTGCGGAGCACTAATTACACGCCCGATTATCTTAAGGAATCCCTCATAAATTCGTTCCTGATGGCTTATTAGAAGTTTCAGGTGGGCCTGAGTTTGTAACTGTGGGGCATCGATCGATGGTCGGAGTGATGTCTCCAATGTCTTGTCCCATTAATTTTAGGACGAGAAAAAATTGATAAGACTATCTCATTCCCAGATAAGCCAGGTGCGCTATCGATTTAAGTGATTGATGGCGAATTGCCAATCACAAGTGATAATATGTTGTTTTCGGAAAATTGGTGGGTTTTGCAAACCGATTGTTAGTGAACGAGACTTTTCGCGGCTGTTTCGCGCTAAATGAACTGGATATTTGAATACATAAAGCGGCTGGAATATATTTACATTTATTATGCGATAACTAAAGTATTACTGCAGAAAAATTACGGTTTATGGAAATGCGCTGTTGGGAATCTGCGGCCGTTTGATGTATTTTCCGCATCCGTAAAACCGATTTTTAATTAAATTTCGCATTCGGACGAAGGCTGTCACCGAATGAAAAATGCATAACGTGTTGGTTCGAAATAATTTGCTGAAATGACCGTTAAAGTTTATGAACGGTTTTTAATCGCGAATAACATTTTCAGTTTGCAGATATTTCAAAAGCTCACAAAAAATTTTCACTGAAACTCTCATTCAGTTTGTGGTTACTTAATAATAACCTTTGTGGAAAATAGCTACATTTGCTTAACGATAACATAAAATAACATAACATAAGTAATAACTAGAATAAATAAAATAACTTAAGAGAAGAAGAAAGCGGGGCTGTACCAAGAACACTAGCAACGTTGCCTCTCTGTATAGCCAAACTTATTCGTTGCTTCAAATATGTTTTGGTTTGAGGAATTCCCGTTGTTTGAACAATACGCCTCCCCAAATCTTCAAGGAGAGAAAGGGCATCAGCACTCCAAGGACACAAAGTTTCCACAGCGAAGGCGACGAAAAAATAATCATCAGAAATTGATTTATACTTTTTTTTCTTAACATTTTCCGCCAACTGTGCAGCAGATCTTGCAGAAAATTAAAAACAGTCAAATGAGAAGGGGCAAGTGTAACCGTACAAGTAAAATCCCAAACTAAAGATTTACATACTTTCCATGGAATAACTGTAATACCATCTGAAGGTTTGCCATCATCCCTCAGAATACTAGATTCAAGGATATAAGGGATGTTGACAAAAGACAAAGCACGTTTAATAATGTCATTGATACAGCTGTGACGAGAGAGTCTACCAGCACTTTTAATGCACGATAAACCATGATAACCCAACGAGTTTACAGAAGAACCACACGAGCAGATATGAGGATGACAGAAATTGAAGCCCAATCTAAGTGAAATTGCAATTTGTAAAAAGTTTTTTTCTAAAAGAGTACCTAATTTACAAGATGGAAGAGCTTCAAGCCAAGCTTCAGATTCAAGTTCAGATCCAGCTAATAAGATAGCTTTTTGTGTGATATTTGAGGAAAATAGTAAATTTTGAAATATTTTCTCACAGATAGTTAAGTCTCAATTTTTTTGAATAGAAAGCTCTTTTGGAAGTAAAGACGAATTAGAAATTTCCTTCCAATAATCAACAGCCTCGTTAAGGGATGTAATTTCAAAATTAGAAAAACTAGAAGGTAGAATGGACATAATAAAAAGGCAGGCGAGGAAATATCAGTTATAGACCTTATACCTAATCCACCAAAACGGATTGGTAATTTGGCTTCGAGATCTTATTGTAAATTTAATATTCAAAATTTTTTCCAAAAAAGAAATAACAATATTATATAATTCAAGACACTCATTTTTAAATTTCCAAAAAGGACAACATCTAAGATTATAAGTGAAATTAGGTATCCAAAAACAATGGCGGAGTAAAAATAAACTAATATGAGGATTAATTTTACATAGATTTGAAGAAAGTAAAGAGAATGAATCAATTTTTTTAGAAATGAATGGAGGAATTGCTGCATCGAAAATAGAACAACCAAGAACAAAAAGGTCTTTAACATTACAAACGTGAATACAAGGAGCTATTAATTCGAATCGCTCCAAAATTGAAGACTTGTCTAATTCCGAAACATTATTATTATTAAGATCTTATTGTAAATTTAATATTCAAATTTTTTTCCAAAGAAATAAATTGATTAAATTTAGCCAAGAAAGGCAAGGAAAAAATAACCAGTGGTTTTCTTTCACCGTTTCCAAGTTCCGTCCAAGAAAAATCGACACAAGATTCGCGAGTTACTTTATTGTTGTTTTGGAAAACTTACATCCGCAAACATAAAAACTGGGGCAAAGATTCCGCAGTTCCAATCAACACTGATAAAAAATTTAATACAATCCGATCCGGAAATGGTTCAAATTTCATTAAATCACCATTGAAATCCGCTCGACCTACTTGGAAAAAAAGGAAAATTAGCTTGCGGCGCACAATTGAACGCGACCTTACAAAAATTACCCACTCGAATGAAAGAAAGCCCTCGAGATTGCATCCCTCAACAAGATGCAACTCCAATTTAAATTTGCGAATAAGCGTTTTTTTGCCGAGACGTGCTAAAATTGCAAATCTCCCCAACGCAAGTCACTGCCTATCAGAGTTCGGAAGAAATCTAATAACACTGAAAGCTCTTTGTGTTGTATCAACGGATATCGGTAACGTCCGGAATTTATAGAGGACTTCTTACACTTTAAAAAGTTCTGATTCTCTTTAGATTGACTGGGAACGGTGACACATATCCAGAGTGAACTCGAACACCGTGTCGGAAAATTCGGTGTGTTCAAATTTAACTTTAAATTGGATTGTTGGAAGAATTTGATTCGGACACGTTCCATTAATTTAACTGTTTTAATAACTATCTTATTAAGTGGAATGGGGAAGAATGTTTCAAGGAAACTGATTGAAGGGAATTTAAAAACTTTAAAGTGTTTGCTGAAAACCGGAGGAAAAGTTGCAATGACTGTAATTAAATTCCTGTTGAATTTTCAAGAACTTCAATTCCCTATTTTATTTCGTTTGGGGTGTGAAACACAAATGCTGAATGGCTTTGAGTGAGAACTTAGACGAGCTACAATAAAGAAACTGAGTTTTATTTAACTTGTTCTACGCCCATATTTTAATCGATTTAATCGACAGTTACAAGTCGTACCTTGTGTTAATTGTTTATTTTGATGAGTTGTCTATAAAATTGAAATCCACAAGTTTATGGACACATTATTCAATTTTAAAATCTACGTTGTGTATTAAACATAAGGTGGACATATCCAAGTATCTCAAATTACAAGCCCTATTGAAAAGAAAATTAGAAGGGTATACACCCAAAAAATCTAAAACGTTTTCTACAAATGAAATCAAATTATTTATTGGAGAAGCCCCGGATGTTAAATATTTATTGTCTAAAGTAAGTAAATTTTAGTTTTTAATGTAATATAGTATTATATGAAAAACTGTTTTTTCGTAAGTGGCATGTATCTTTGGTATTATGGGAGCTTGTAGAAGACACGAGCTACACAAGTTGGAATTTAAAGATGTTAATGATTTTACATCAACCCTTTTAGTGACAATTAAAAATACAAAAGCAAAAACTACACGAAAATTCACAGTTACGGGAAAGTATTATGAAATATGCAAGCAGTACATGAATCTTCGTCCAAAAAATTGTATTACCCCATCCTTTTTTATTAATTACATAAACGGAAAATGCACCATACAAAACGTAGGAATAAATAAATTTGGGAACATGGGAAAAGAAATTGTCGCTTACTTAAATCTTCAGGATCCCAATTTATATACCGGACACTGTTTTCGTCGTAGTTCTGCTACAATATTGGTTGATGCTGGTGATAATATTACCTCACTAAAACGTTACGGTGGGTGGAAATCCACGGCAGTGGCCGAAAGTTATATTGACGAATCAATTCAAAATAAAATCAACGTAGCCGATCAAATTTTGAATTCAATTGAATGCAGCCAAACCAACAATTTACTAAATATTGCTGCATCAACATCAACAATAACATCCACCAATATTAATACAAAAGTGCCGCAGCTGCATTTTAATAATTGCACCATCAATAATATAACTATAAATCAAAAAGAATAATTGTGAAATTTCCTTTTTTTGGTAATTAATTAATTTTCATATATCGATACCTCAGTTCTATGTTGTAACAACTAAAAAAACTCATTTTTGTGTTAAGCACATCATTCAAAAGGAAAAAGTGTATTTTATTCAATTCAAAAGAGTTACAAGTCAATTTTCAAAATTCGTTTCTAGATGACCCTCAAAACGAAATTTTGTGCAAAGTTCAATAGTGTAACAACTCAATTTTTTTTTGTAAATTTTCAGAAGTGTAAGTGTTATTAAGGCAATCATAAATGAATAATTATTAAGTATGCCAATTATAATCCATAAATTCTTTAGCACAAAAAAGTTATAGTAAAGTCAAGAAAACTATTTTTTTTTTAAATGCGATTATCTCAAAACTTGAATTTTTTAGAATTAATGTATCGATATGTTTGTGTTTTTTTTTACAAGTTTAATACATTTAATACATTTTGAAAATAAAGCGCTTGTTTTTTAAAATTATGACTGGTCGTAGAAAAAATAGTGTATGCAACTCGCATTTAATGGCTATTAAGACACTCATATTCGGCCCGTGTCGTAATTCTCATACGTGTCTTAATAGCTATCATTAAATGCTCATTGCATAATATAATATTTACTCACACCTCAACGTTTTCATTAATCTTACTAGGAAAACCGGTTTTAAATTTTTAAATTGTGTAAATAATTCCATTTAATTTTCGGTGTATTCGGTTAGTTGCACATTATTCTCAAAGTTCGTGTGATGGGTCTCAGAATATGAGGATATCCTACTCCCTTTAGTCAAGGTGTAACAAAGTAATTAATTCTGAAGTTCTGTACTTGCAACGAAACAGTCACAACAGAAAGCAAAAAAATCCAACTGGGTCACCGTTTAATTAATATTTTGGTAAACAAATTTGTATTTCGTTAACTTGACTTAAACGTCTTGGCAAAACATGATGCAAACTCCGCGGTTGGGGATTATTATGTATTAATGTGAAAGCTTGAAGAATAAATATTGAAACTGTTTTAGTTAGTGGTTTTGGGATCTCTAGAAAAAAATACTTTCAACCGTTGAATGTATTTATAACTTGTAACTAATAGAGTGGAGAATACAATGTGTTTTATAAATATTTTGAATCTAACATAAATAACGCCTAAAAACATTAATCATTTAAGAATAAATCTTCGTTAATTAATGAATCTCACTTCTGGTGAAAATGTTTTGTAAATGTAAGTTAGCTCTCAAGTTCATAACAAATAACAAACGGTACCATGTTGACCTCAAAGTAACTACGCCATTGTGTACAACGAGCTTTGAATCGGAATTTCATTTGTCAACAGATTGCACGTTTTAGTAATCATTGACATTTTATCAGTTGATCCGATAAAACCGTTATATTCCCTGGCGTTATTTTGACATTTTCTCTTATCCTTGGCAAGCTTTTGATTGGTGCATTTTTAACTTATACAACATTATCACCACATCTCCAAAATAATTAATTTCACCTCAAACATTATTTACTATTTTACTGAAAATTGTCTTTTGATGTGTCCGAGATAATTTACGACTTAACGAGCTCATAACTGGAACGTTGCATTTAGTGAGAGCTTTCATCCGTAACGCATTTTTTAACGAGAACAGGATTTGACATCACAAGCTTTGTTTCTTCCTTCTGTCTGCATCTTATTAATAATCGCAAAAATTGATACTTTGTTTTGAACTAAAATGAGAACACTCTTTGTCTCATTTTTGTGCTGAAAATTCGTCGTTGTTCGTATTGTATCTTTACGATTTTGTGCCAAGGTAATGATGAAAAATAAATGAGCTTTTATGATATTGCACGTTTGAGGTTCCAATCCGATATTCAAAGGAAAAATATGGGAGAAACGCAAATAGCGCGGTTCTGATATTTTTTTCATTAAATGTAAAACCCAACACTCGGGGAAATTAAAAAAAATCATTTTTCAATCATTTGGTTGGCCTAATTAAAAATTGACTTACAATCCGAAGTAACAACGTTAGGTTCATCCCATAAATAAATTGTCTGTTAAAAGTTTCTTTGATCTCCGAATATTTCACAAAAAAATGACTCCAAATCGTCCGATTTTCTTTTTATCACATCGTTGATTGGTCACCGTTCCGTGCGGATTAAAAAGAAATTGATGTAACCTGACGCGGCCAATCTAACTTACATCAGTCAGGCTTAAAAAATCCGCAAAAAACCGACCCGACGAATTTCAAGAGGCCAATAAAACAGCGTATTGCGGCAAAGCATAGAGTCTGTTTTATCTTCGGCCGTTACTTTAGTCTAGCGCTGATAAAATTTCCTCTCAGTAATGCAGTTACGAGCCAGAAAATCCCCATTTTTCGCAACGTTCCGAATTTTTTTTTGTCAAGGCTGGAAATCGTTGTTTATGTTTCCCCCTGTATTAGTTTAACATCCAGCGCTTATTATCTAATAAAAGCTTCGCTGAAAGGATCCGCGAATATGGTTGAGCGTAACGTAAACACATGAGGAGAAAGGTCTGATATCCCTTTGCAGAATTTATGGGGCCTTTTAGTGGACACTTGACATAGTTTACATATTATGTGCGCAAAAAGATAACTACTTGGATTTAATTGTGTTGACAGCTTTTTTTATTTTTTTTTAACCAGTTCAGCAATCTAGTGCTATACATGGTTTAGTTAATCGGGATTACCTTAATGGTTCAAAAGTTTTGAAGTAAGTAATTTTAAAATGACAATTATTTTTAACGAAATTTTTATAATAGTAGTTAGATATTCAGTAGATGTGATGCCAATTATGAAATCAGATGAGTTTCTTCCAAGAAATTGTTATTTTTCAAATTTCAACCTTCTCTTACAATTTTCACGTGTAATTTTGAATTTTAATTATTTCAAATCTGAGTATAGTTAGTTTGTTTATATTTGTCTTAAAAAAATGAACTAAACTAGTACAAGTTAATATTACAAATGAATTTTTTTATTTGAAAAGAAATTTTGTCATGTAATTTTACATTTTTGGTGCAAAGCCTTTTTATCACGAAAAACCACATTTTAAGTTTTAGCTTGTTTTCTAATTTACTCAAAATATTTGTAACTTAACAATTTATGTGAATAAATAAATAAAAAAGTGTTTTTCCGCTAAACGCAATAGAAAGTTATAATAATCATCGTCATATTTTATACAAATTCGTGACAATATCAGTTAATCCTAGATTAATTTTATTGTGACAATTGTTGTAGTTATAACAAGGATTGTTTTGTATTTAAATTATTGCTAAGTGTGGTCCAAATATTTGGTTATTAAAGATTCCACACCACCCATTCGTATTGATTCCGTGCTTCTATTTGAAAATCGGAATTTTCATCTGCCCATCAACGGCCATTCTGCGAGTTTACAACTCCATTGGAAGAAACTGTTCGCAACATTTGCAGCTGGTGTTCTTCGTCAGTGATCCAATGACCATGTGGATGTTTAAATTTATTTGCAATGGTTCCCGTACTTTTAAATTTTGAATAAATTTGTCCAACTGTTGTATGGGAGATATTTTTACCAGGATGTCGGTGATTAAAAATTAAATAGCTCTGTCTCTCTCAACGTTTCATATTTGCCACCTACAATTAAAACAATTTCAATTTTCTCACTTTTACTTAATTTACTTTTCATTGTGAAAATACCAATGATACTGTCAAACATGAAACAGTTATTCGCCTATTGAAAAAGTATCTATGGCTATCTACGAATTAGTATAAAATATAATGATGATATTATTATAATTTTCTAGTGCGTTTAACGGAAAAATACGCTTTTTTGTATTTATTCACATTAATTGTTAAGTTACATGTATTTTGAGTAAATTAGAAAACAAGCTGAAACTTTAAATGTGTTTTTTCGTGATAAAAAACTTTGCACCAAAAATGTAAAATAACATAACAGAATTTCTATTGAAATTAAAAATTTCATGTGTAATTTAGATTGTGCTAGTTTAGTAAATTTTTTTCAGACAAAAATAAATAAACTAACTATACTTAGATTTGAAATAATTAAAATTCAAGATTACACGTGGAAATTGTAAGAGAAAGTTGAAATTTGAAAACTAACAATTTTTTTGGACATCGGTTGAAGAAACTCATCTGATTTCATAATTGGCATCGCATGTACTGAATATCTAACTAATGTTACCCAAATTTCATCAAGAATAATTTTCATTTTAAAATTATAATTTATTTTCAGTTTTTGAAGTTTCGATAAATTCCATTTTCTCTGAAACCAAAAATCGCTTGCAGAATCCGAGTAGTCCATTTTGGGTTTTTGAAAATGCACAAACTTTTGACAGATTTGATATAATTTTGGAAGGACTTGATTCTGTATTCTTCTAGTTCACTTCTTAGTCTGCGGATTAGTTGATTTAGTTGTATTTTGTATTGTTGTTGGTGGGTGTTTTGCTACATTCGTCTGATTTTACGCTTTTCTTTTATTAGTTGCATTATTTCTGAAAGTTTTTGCTGCTATTTAACGTGCTGCTATTGATTCTTTTATTGCTTGTAGAAGGTTATTTATTTCTTCATCAATTTTTTTGGTGATTGGAATTTATGAGAACTATCTAGGGAATAAAATATATCCAATGCTTTATTTATACTATTTTTAACTAAATTTTGTTTATGCTTAAATTTTGATGATTTTCTAAACAGAGTTCAATGTGAAATTACACGAAATAGTGAATAAACAGCTTTAATGAGCTTTGCCCGGACGTTAATCTAAAGATATTTGATCACAGTGACAATGCAGCCATAAATCTGGTTAGTGATTGATTAATACTCGGTGGGATGTTTCATCAAAATTATATGTTTGGCACAATAAAATAAACCGAAGCAATTACATTTTTCTTCAAATCCTACCAATTAATTTCCTGAAATGAAATCGCTTAATCCAATCGTCTTTTTTGTAATCAGCTCTTTCAAATTAAAAAGCCACATCAGGATCGTTTAAATTTAGACATCTGCACCCGACAGCTCTTTCACGACAAAAGGACAACAACCGATTCTCCTCAGAACTTAATTTCGCGACAGAATTTTGCTTCTGAATTTTTTTACGACTCCTTTACGCCGGTCTCAGGTTGTAAAATCGTAATTGCGTTGCCCTCAGAACGGATAAACGAATTATCGGTCGTGTGTCTCTTTAACGACTTCTAAAGAGTGCACTACATCCGTTCTGAAGACCTTTCAGGGAGTTTCTAACTTAATTTTGGGAAGTGCACAAAAATCTAAAAAAAACCATCCCAACACAAGAAGTATTTTTAGGACACTAATGGAATTAATGGTGGGAATCGATTAGAGATGTTCTTATCCTAATTCAGTGCCAGTGAGACCATTTTCGCTAAGTGAAAGCGCAAATTATCCACACAAAGTTTCTTTCATGATCGCAATTTAACTTGTCACAGAAGCGTTTCTTTTATTTAAAACGCCGGTTGGAGTAAATAAACACTAATCTATCGGCTGTTTTAATACAGCCTATAAATAGAGGAGGAATAATGACGCGCCCTGTTTGCACGTCGCCCTTGAGGGATCTTATGACGAGAACCCATTAAGGAAAAAAATGTGCGCACATCTCGCGCAAGGACGCCGATAAATCACAACAATTTCAGCCATTCGTTAGGTAATGTAATTACAGTAAATTTTACTAACAGGATGAGACCCTGTCGCTACCGGAAATGGCGAAAATATATCGCCTGCCACACTATAAATTCATGGAACGCGTAATGATGTGCCCGTTTTATTGTTTGGAGTAATACAGATTTTTTCGAGAGTCAGTTCGCTCGAAGGGCCGCGAAGCTTTCTTGTGGCAGCTTGCCAAGGGAAGATCCGAAAGTGGTTGAAATGTATTGGACGAAGAGCCGCGATAACTCCTGAAAAGTGTGCGCCCTTCGGCCGGTTCAAAGGAGCGGATTTATTGTGACTTCTGCGTCGCCGAAATTCTTGTCATGTTAATTTTTTTGGGCCGGGAATAAGGAAAGGGTTGGAGGCTTCTCGAACCCTCTTGTTGTAGAAGGAAAACGCCCTTGAAAATTATTTCTAGTTTTGATGAATTTGATGGGGAGTTTTTTTTTAAATTAATATGTAATGAGAGCTTGACGATATTGATTCATTTGCGCGCGGAATAGTAATCTATTATTTTTTCATTAAATGGTAATCGTGAAGAAAAATTGAGTTTGTGTTGTTTGCGAAAAGGAACGAATGGTTTAATTTCTGCAAAATAAGTGCAAAATGGTTTTGGAATCAAAAGTAAAAATTTAATTAAAATTAAAAAAAGCAAAGATTAAAACATATGATTTACTGTTTTCGCAGTTTTCAAGCATAAACAAGATGAGATTTTTGCAATCACAATGAAAACTTTTATCTAAAATTAACATCAAAAATGTAAGGACAAAAACTATCATTTATTGTCTCAAGTTTTGCAAAAATAAATGCAACAAGATGTGATTTTTAATGAAATCCTTTTGTTCTTTTAAAACTTTTCTTTGGTTAATTGAATTGTATTCAAAAGACTTCCAAAATTGAATATTTGTAATAAATTTATTATTCAAAATTTAAAAAAAAAATTAACTTCAAAAATGTAAGGACAAAAAAAATATCATTTATTGTCTTTCAAGTTTTGCAAAAAGAAATGTAACAAGTGGTGATTTTTAATTAAATCTGTTTGTTCTTTTGAAATTCTTCTTTGGTTAATTGAATTGCATTCAAAAGACTTCCAAAATTGAATATTTGTAATAAATTTATTGTTTAAAATTTAAAAAAAATGAACAAAAAATGTAAGGACAAGAAAATATCATTTATTGTCTCTCAAGTTTTGCAAAAATAAATGTATCTTTTAATGAAATCTTTTTGTCCTTTTGAAATTTTTCTTTGGTTAATTGAATTGTATTCAAAAGACTTCCAAAATTGAATATTTGTAATAAATTTATTATTTAAAATTTTAAAAAAATTAATAAAAAATGTAAGAACAAGAAAATATCATTTATTGTCTCTCAAGTTTTGGAAAAATAAATGTAACAAGATGTGATTTTTTAATGAAATTTCTTTGTTCCTTTAAACATTTTCTTTGGTTAATTGAATTGCATTTAAAAGACTTCCAAAATTGGATATTTGTAATAAATTTATTATTTTAGATTGAATCACATCCTGAATGTTAATTGTGACGAATTATTTCTTAAGAAAATTGCCGAATCTTCATTAAATTATTCAAAATTAAACAAGCAAAACGTCGGCTCCTGCGCAAATTTAATTACCAAGTTTTTAATTCTTTTTTCAGTGCACTGTGAATTCTTCCTTCAGATAATCTGCGAGATATTATTAATGCTCATAATTAACCCGGAACTCGTTGCAAAATTAGAGCTGTTTAATTATTAAAACCTCAAAAACTAATTTTGCTTACTTTTAAAGGTAATTATAATCATAAACAAGATGTGATTTTTGCAATCACAGTGGAAACTTTTATCTAAAATTAACATCAAAACAGGACAAAAAATATTATTGTCTCAAGTTTTGTAAAAATAAATGTAACAAGATGTGATTTTTAATGCAATGTATTTGTTTTTTTTAAATTTTTCTTTGGTTAATTGAATTGTAGTCAAAAGACTTCCAACATTGAAAATTTGTAATAAATTTATTATTTTAGATTGAATCTTAATTGTGATAAATTATCTCTTAAGAAAATAGCCGAATCTTCATTACATTGTTAAAAATTAAACAAGCAAAACGTCAGCTCCTGCGCAAATTTAATTACCAAGTTTTTAATTCTTTTTTCAGTGCACAATGAATTCTTCCTTCAGATAATCGGCGAGACATTATTAGTGCTCATAATTAAACCGGAACTCGGTGCAAAATTAGTGCTGTTTAATTATTAAAACTTTAAAAACTAATGTTGCTTACTTTTAAAGGTAATTAAAACCATAAACAAGATTTGATTGTTGCAATCACAGTGGAAGCTTTTATCTAAAATTAACATAAAAAATGCAAGGAGAGAAAATATCATTTATTGTCTCAAGTTTTGCAAAAATAAATGCAACAAGATGTGATTTTTAATGAAATCTTTTTGTTCTTTTAAAATTTTTCTTTGGTTAATTGAATTGCATTCAAAAGACTTCCAACATTGAATATTTGTAATAAATTTATTATTTTAGATTGAATTGTGATAAATTATTTCATAAGAAAATCGCCGAATCTTCATTAAATTATTCAAAATTAAACAAGCAAAACGTCGGCTTCTGCGCAAATTTAATTACCAAGTTTTTAATTCTTTTTTCAGTGCACAATGAATTCTTCCTTCAGATAACCTGCGAGACATTATTAATGCTCATAATTAAACCGGAACTCGTTGCAAAATTAGTGCTATTTAATTATTAAAACTTCAAAAACTAATTTTGCTTACTTTTAAAGGTAATTATAATTATAAACAAGATGTGATTTTTGCAATCACCGTGGAAACTTTTATCTAAAATTAACATAAAAAATGCAAGGACAAAAAATATTATTGTCTCAATTTTGCAAAAATTAATGTAACAAGATGTGATTTTTAATGAAATTTTTTTGTTCTTTTAAAAATTTTCTTTGGTTAATTTAATTGTGTTCAAAAGACTTCCAAAATTGGATATTTGCAATAAATTTATTATTTAAAATTTAAAAAAAAAATTAACATAAAAAATGTAAGGACAAAAAATATCATTTATTGTCTCTCAAGTATTGCAAAAATAAATGTAACAAGATGTGATTTTATATCCTTTTGTTCCTTTAAAATTTTGCTTTGCTTAATTGCATTCAAAAGACTTCAAAAATTGAATATTTGTAATAAATTTATTGTTTTAGATTGGATCACATCCTGAATGTTAATTGTGATGAATTATTTCTTAAGAAAATCGCCGAATCTTCATTAAGTTATTCAAAATTAAACAAGCAAAGCGTCGGCTCTTGCGCAAATTTAATTACCAAGTTTTTAATTCTTTTTTCAGTGCACAATGAATTCTTCCTTCAGATAATCTGCTCATAATTAAACTGGAACTCGTTGCAAAATTAGTGCTATTTAATTATTAAAACTTCAAAAACTAATTTTGCTTACTTTTAAAGGTAATTATAATAATTTGACACTGTCAATTTCTCCCCACAACCAACATGGAAATAAAAAGAAATGTTAAGCATCGTCGAACTCAAAAGAAATTTAAAAAAAAACGATAAGTCATGAGCTTTTAAAAATAAGATTGCAAATGCTAAATACCAGTTCGTTACATAACGTCCACTTTCGGCGGTAAAACAAGCACTAATTTTTTTTATTATTTCCCAACACCAAGTTTGCGTCCAATTAAATTAAAATTCCCCAAACGGCCGGCAAACCGCGTACGATTTGAAACACTACACGCGACTATTTTTCGTACTGGCGTAAATCCCGGGACAGATGCGAAAAGGGCTTGTGAAAGCTCATGCGGTGCGCGGACTTACTGAGCCAAGCTGCGTACCTATCAGGCTCAGCTTGTGTTGCAACTTACACTGCGGTCAGTGCTAAAGGCGTGGCGAGCTTTTTAAAGGATTGCGGCTGCGGTATTTGCACTTAAAATTGCGTTCACTTAAACTCAACTTAACACCGGAGCGGAGGGGGTGATTTATTTATTTCTCACCGAATCGATATGGCAGATTGGCCTGATTCCGATAATTCAATTAAATAATTAGCATAGCTTCCGCAAGTGCATTCGTTTGGCGGGGGACTTTGAATTATGGCTTTTCGGAAAGTTGGAGATATTATTATGGCTTGGTTCCGTTTGTGATCTGAATTTAAAGCTCGGTGCTTTCAAATTCCAGGAGCCGAACTGGTCCCGCGGGCGCCGTACGGCGTTGGTGTAGGTCGTTACTGAAGATTTTTGCTTGAGTCATAAGGCTGTTACGAAATCGCTTCCGGTGAGCTTCGTTGGACGTGTTAAGTTTATAATTAACCCAACTTCCCCGAAATTGCAAACAGTTAAGTGGTCCTTGTGTACGAAATTGAAGTATCGGTGTATAATATTTAAAATGAATTTAAAATCGAATGCCTTATTGAGTCAGAATAGGCAACACATTGTTTTCTTGGAGGTGCAAGATGTGTTGCCTATTCTGGAACCGTAAAGTGTGTATTATTAACAACATTCCACACTAAGATTTTCAATAGATGCAAAACGCGATTTGATTAAGTCTTTATTTTTAATTTTGAAAAGGAGGTCGATACTTCATCTTACAGAGAACACCAATCTCCTTGGGGATGACCCCAAGCCGCAATTAAATAATCATAATTAACCAAGTTATTAATTAAAACATCAAATTCCAAAATTCGTTTTTTTGCCTTCAGTTATCAAAATTTTGTATTAAAATTTTTTGGACTACTAGATTAGACTTTTTATTTTGATCTGACCCTTAAACAACGTAATAGTTTTTGATTTATTCAATGTTCTTTAAATCAAGAACCGAAATTGAAACAGCTAATTTTTACCGATTTCCGAGCTACGTGAAAAAGATTTACAAAGTTCCAGCACGTAATTATGATTTCCCAGCAGGGATACTTTAACAGCAATAATATCCGAAATACTATTAAAACCAGTTTTCATTTTCAAACAGTATATTTGAAATAATTTACAGTAAAGATTTTTTTTCAAAACAAGCTTTTATTAAGACGTAGTAAAAATTTAAAACTAATTTTGTTATTGACCTAAATGATTAAAAATAAAGACACATTTTAATAAAAGGTTGCTTTATTGAGAAGGTTTTTTTCCTATAAATTATTTTTTAGTCTTGCACAATTTTAATCTTTATTATCTACATTAACTTAATAGGATATAAATTCTACTCTAAGGTCATATTAATTTTAAAAATCGCTCGTGAAGACCCCTTTAAATAAATGAATGAGAATAAGCTTAAATTATAATTTCTTTCCAAAAAACTTGTTTGCCTTTTTTATCCCACATTAATTAAAAAGAATAAGCTGTAGTGGTAATAACTTATAATAAGCTAAAACTGCAATTTTCTGTAAAAAAAACACTACACGTTAAGGGGTTATGTCAAAAAAATGTAAAATTGAATTTAAAAATTAAGCTTAAATTGTAATTTTTTAAATAATTAAGCTGTGGGGTTAACGACTTATAATGTTATTGTTAGTGGGATCTAATTTTTGGCTTTTTAGTAAGAAATAGATTTTACGCCAAATTGATTTTTTGTAGGTAGATAGTATCATTATACATTAGATGGAAAGCTAATTTCCAAAATATCAATTTGGCGCTTGGTCAGGTTGTGCATAACACGGTCCAATTTTCTGTAAATATAAACCGTGCCTTAAGGGGTTAATCTTTTACTCATTGTGTCTTAATTTATTAATAAATATTAGTCCTTTCGAATACGAAATTCAACATCTGTTCCGAGTTCTGAACAGAATTTTCTAGAATAAGTAATAAAATTTTATGACGTTCGACAATACAACCTCTCTTCAGACATGTTATTTGGCCTAAAATTTTAACTACAGTCAGCTGCATTCCATTATCTGTTTGTTCGCATACCGTAACAAATTGACAAAAAATACAGTAACCGAAAAATTATTAAAAGAAAGCGTACATTTCAAAATAAAGATTCTGATTATGGTGATATGGAGATAGATGATATTCCGGATATGTCATTAATAGAATTTGAAACGTCTAAAAATCAATTTTTAAAAACGATTTACGATATAAATATAAATTACGTTGAAAAAAACACCCGGGATCAACATACTAACCCGTTTTGGCGCAAATTAAGACATTGCAGAGTAACAGGCAGTAATAACAAAACTTCTTTACTAACAATAAGTAAATAAAATTGTTAAATTTAACAAATTCTTCTTGCATTATTTTACTTTAAATTAAATCGTTCTAAATTTATTTTTTAGCATGTGTTGAACAGGTATATTGGAATGCAACCGCTCGATAGCCATTTTCATTGTTACACATAGACCTATTATCCACTGCACTTTATGGTAATTATGGTGATATCTGGGTTATACAAAAGTCTGAGGTGTTGTCTGTATTTAGGCGTACGCTAAAGCAATAAAAGGAAATTGCGTCAATTTGTTAAAAATTGGAGAACTTATTAAATGAAATGAAATTCATTAAATAAAATGTTTAACATGCGGCAGGTAATTATATTAAGAACTCACTTTACATATACTTTTTTATGAATACCATTTCAGGCATCACTTTGTTCCTTAAGTTAGCTCTTGGCACGAAACCATTTGAAATAACATGAATAATGGAATAATGAACACTGTACATAATTACAGTTTAAAAACTAGGAAAACATATCAACAAAAGGAACTGATTAATATGACTAACCGACTGGGAAGATTAATTGGAAATACCAAAAATGAAAGTTATTACAAAAATACTTTTAGACCAGCGTTATTAGAAATTTTTTGTCTCTGTAATATAAGAATTTATGGTCCATTTCGGAACCCTTCGGAGATTTCTGCAGGAATCTCACTGGCTCTTTCACTGTAAACAACATCTTCGCCTTATTGTTTTATTTTTTTAAACGAATTCTCTATTTTATCTGGAAATTAAGCTGAGCTGAAATAATTTCTGAGCTGTTCTTAAACTCTGCCAGTAATGTAGCAAATTCCCGAGCGTCTTTCATTACGCATTCCTCGAATGCGACCGTCCCTTAAACTTTGTGAACTGTTAAATTTGAATTTTCTCGCAGGACATTCCATTTGCACGATGATTCTTCCTGATGATTTCCCAATTATTCAAACAACGATAGTTGGAAATGGTCCAAGCACACTAACAGCCCCCCCCCCCCAACTCCAACCCCTAATTCTAATATTTCAACCACTTTATCATCTATTTCAGAAACAGAAGTCGCCGCAATTTTATTGTTCTGATCTGTTTATTCAAACAAACCAAATAAACTTTTTTAAGGGTGGAAACCAATTTAGTTAATTCTCCCGGATTTTTTAAATCCTCTTCCTTTAATGTCCGATACGTGTCACATTTTTTAAAATCCCTTGCAACGCGAATTTTGATGGTTCTCACATTATCCAAACGAGTGCGTGTTCAACCCCTATTAATGCAAGTTTTCGTGCGTTTTTTGCACGAAAGTTTCGTTCCCAAACGCCAACATAATTTGTATCAACTATGAAGCCTGTTGATGCAACGCAAGCGCAGTTAAGCGAAGAAGCTGCGACAATCCGGTATCCACAGCGACGGCGTCTTCCCTTTTCCTTTTACAGCCGATTCAGGCGTCCCTCTAGTATTTGAAGGTGAAACTAGTTTTATCAGCAAAGCACGCGTTAGCCTGAATTTCCTGAAAACTAGCGGCAGCTCGCGAACGTGGACTGAAACAGGGATCAAAGTTCCATTCGAAGTCACTGTCGAAGACTTGCGGGCGAATTAAGGAAATAGTAGCGTCGCGACGGCGGGGAACCGGTAGGGGGCAGGAATTATTTCAGTTTCTGTTGTTTTACGGCGGGTAATAACCTGAACCAGATCGATTTTAAATTTTATTTTCAAATCTCACAAAAACAGTCGTTTGAGATTATTATTATTATTATTATTATTAGATTCGATGTTGGGTTCACAAATTTGGATTGGGTTCGCTAATGGATGGCAAGGTTTTCGGGGTCGCCTGAAAGTTGTAATTGAATTTAATTTGACAACGGATGAGCGCAAGGGAGAAGTGATAAAAATTAAATCGAGGGATAACTTAATATCGACGGGTTTTTTCTGATATGAAAATTGTGGAATTGTTTCTGGCAAGAAAAATTCGTTGTGATTGCTTTCAGGTTTATTTTATTTCATAAGAAATTACTTACGATTTCCTAAAAGAATTTTTTCTGTAAGTTCGATTCAAATTTCATTATATTGAAATTGCGATGATGTCATTCGTTGTTTGTTGATGTTATCTTATCCTTTATCGAATGTTATTAAATTTATGGTGATCTATTCATTTCGTTCACAGTCGATATAAGGAATGAATAACAAGTTTACAACCTGACGAGGCATACTTAAAATAATAACAGTACAATTTAATGGCAATACATAAAAGCAGTTTCTTACTAACAACAAAAAATAATTGCTAGTAATACCATAAGAGCTTTAAATTTATCGATTAATTTACGATAACTTATTGCGTGGCAACTTAAAAAAGTGTAAATTTGATGAATATTAAAAATGCGACAGCGAAGTTGGAGCGTTTTTATCATCAAATTTACACGATTTAAAAGTTGATAAGCAGGAAGTTTAATCGAAGAAATTCAAAGCTTGAATGGTATTTGATTGGATTATTATATGAATGTATAAAATTTGACACAAATAAAATTGTTTGAAAATTTTTTGTTGATGGAAACTAGGCAACGTCGATATAAAGGAACTCGAAGTTTTATCAGAATATTATCATATACAATACAACAAGTGTAATCGAGATTATCAATAATCACGAATCCACGAATTGTATTCGTCAGATTATATTACGAATGACCAATTTAATACTTTTTCGGAGAAAATGTAATTCCGAGAGTCGCTAAACTCGGTAAATTGGGACCAAATATATTTGTGAGACTTTACAATATTACACGGCTTATTTTGTATCTTTTCATCAATATTGTTTAACGAACAATCACCGAAACGCGCCATTTTTCGTAACTGTGACATTTCAGTTGACAGCACGGTACACTAGATATGCGGAGCAGCACGCGGGATTATCACTTATTAATCACATTCTAGTCAATATGGCACACTAGATTTGTGAAGCAGCACGAGGGATTATCACTTATTAATATTTCTCCAGTGCTGATTATCATTTATTAAGCGGTCTCTAGGATAGGGAAAAATAGCACTATGAGTGGTATAATCACATATAATACAACAAGTGAAATCAAGATTATCAATAATCACAATTCCACGAATTGTATTCGTCAGATTATATCACGAATGAACAATTTAATACTTTTTCGGACAAAATGTAATTCCGAGAGTCGCAAAACTCGGTAAATTGGACCCAAATATATTTGTGAGACTTTACAGTGTTACACGGTTTATGATTTTGTATCTTTTCGTCAATATTGTTTAACGTACAATCACCGAAACGCGCCATTTTTTGTAACTGTGACATTTCAGTTGACAGCACGGTACACTAGATATGCGGAGCAGCACGCGGGATTATCGCTTATTCATCACATTCTAGTCAATATGGCACACTAGATTTGCGTGGCAGCACAAGCGATTATCACTTATTAATTTTTCTCTAGTGCTGAATATCATTTATTAAGCGGTCGCTAGGATAGGGAAAAATAGCACTATGAGTGGTATAATCATGTATAATACAACAAGTGAAATCAAGATTATCGATAATCGCATGAGTTGGGACACAAAACATGTTGTTAAAAATTAATTTCACGGCTCGATGAGGAGTGAAATTATTTGACAACATGTTGAAGACATAAATTCATGCTCTTATCAATAATCACGATTCCACGAATTGTATTCGTCAGATTATATCACGAATGAACAATTTAATACTTTTTCGGGCAAAATGTAATTCCGAAAGTCGCAAAACTCGGCAAATTGGGCCCAAATATATTTGCGAGACTTTACAGTGTTACACGGTTTATGATTTTGTATTTTTTCGTCAATATTGTTTAACGAACAATCACCGAAACGCGCCATTTTTTGTAACTGTGGCATTTCAGTTGACAGCACGAGCTTTCTGAGTGTAAAATAAATGTTAAAGGAGGTTGCGTGATTACAGTCAAGGGCAGTTTATTCTAAGATATTAACGAGGGTCCTTAATTAAAATTTTATACGCATTTCGATCGCAACATTATTATTTAATAAGAACCTCCCAGACTTTTCGTTCATAAAATGTAATACGTCTGCAGCTATCAAATAACCGTAAAATAACGAGCGTCTCATTCCTTCTTATCATCGATGTAAACAAGTGCGTTCCTGTTACAGAGTGGGCAGTTCGCTAATTAATAAATTCAGTGAGATTCCATTACAGGAACGAGTTTTTCGGCAACACAAAAACTCCATTTAAATGTGGCGGTTTATCCGCACCTGTCGTTTTCTTTTTTTTGTGACCGTTCTTTATGATGAATCGTCGTCGGTGAATGACAGTTTTTCTGTTACACAAACAATGAAATTGGTCGTATTTCTTCATTAGAACGGCAACGAGAAAAATTTCTCGAATTTAACTAAATCTGGGAGAGGGGCGCAATTTCGGAATTGATCGACGACTGTGTTGCCTGTGGGATTTGATATTTATGACTGCATCGGTTTGGATGTTCCTTTTACTGGAGATTTGAAGTGGATCTTTAATTTCAAGCGCCCAAAACGGCTGGAACCGCGACGCGACCAAGAAAACGCATGTGCGTTGTTGAATTAAATTAATTTATGACACCGTTCGCTCCCACTTCACTCAAAGTATTAAATTCCAACCCCTGGTGCACTTCGTATTTATTCAATTAATTTAGCTAATTGCGACGCTATTTCTGTTGTTGTACAATGTCGTTTATTTAGGTCACAGCATTAACTGATTTTAACGAAATTAAAATACAGTTTAATGCAAGAAATAAGTTACTTCCAAATTCTTTTAAAAAAGGTCCAATGAAACTGAACTTTCAAAATTGTTTTTTTAATAACAAACAACAAGTACAAGTTCTCATTATAATTCAAATGTGAAATACAGTCAAACCTGGATAAGACGGAAACTAGATAAGCCGGAATCCTGTTTATGACGGAACTTTTTTCAGTCCCGAATTACGTATATGTAAACTCCATGTAAAGTTACCTGCTTAAGCCGGAAACTGGCCAACGCCTAAACAGAAAGTGTTTTTAAGTCCCCTGCGTGGTACTGCACTGGCTAAGCCGGAAACGATGTCGAAGTAACACTTTGGAAATTGTGACGAAACGGGTTTATTCTTTAAAGCTATTTCCGGTAAGATTTTAGCTCTCAAGAATTATAAATGTGTAGGTGGAAAGCAACCTAAAGAAAGGTTAACTGTACTCTTATGTGCCTTTGCTGACGGAGATGTAGAAAAACCTTTACTTATTGGCAAAAGTTTAAAGCTGTGTTGCTTCAAAAATTTAAATGTCCATGAATTTCCAGTCACCTGGAGGATCAATCGAAAGGCCTGGATGACTTGGTTCTTAATGGAAGAATGGCTTCAAGTTTTAAATAAAAAAATTTAGGCACAAAAAAGAAACATTTTGCTTTTTTCAGATAATGCAGCCTGTCACCATCAAAGGAGTCTCTGGGGCAATCATTGCTATTATTGTGAGTTACCTAAATGGCCGGAAGGTGGAACTGTCTTCAACCAATACCACTGTGATGAAGACCTGTTCTAAAGGCTGTCCTCAAGGGTCGGTATTGGGCCCGACTCTTTGGAATTGTATTGTGGATATCTTACTTGCGGAGCGTCTTCCCGATGGCTGTGATGTTATTGCATATGCAGACGACCTCACCTTTGTTGTGACGTCTGATACCAGAGCTGGTCTGCGGCTCCGCTCTAAGCAGTGTCTGGACATTCTGCAATGCTGGGCTGAGTCTCAAAAGTTGACTATTTCGACTGCTAAATCTACATTCATGGTTAACCGCTCTCCACCGCGTGTTCATCATCGTGACCTGGTTCTAATGATTGGTAACTCTCGGATCCGGCAATCTATGTGCGTAAAGTACCTGGGCGTTATGGTTGATCGTGGCTTAACTTTCGAAATACATGCTGGATACCTTCAAAGGAAAATTCGGGTGTTTATTGGCGCTCTGAAACGTAAGTGCAGAACCTCGTGGGATCTGGACGTCTCTGCTTCCCTCCACACTATCTATCGTTGTGCCATTATACCGATTGCCAGTCATAGTGCTGAGATGTGGCAGCACAGACTTCGGATGGTGAAGGTACGGCGAAAGATTGATTCCATCTACGGACTTTGCTGTAGAGCTATATGTAAAGGCTACAGCTCCCTATCCAATGATGCTGCGGGTGTCTTGGCCGGGATTCCTCCGTTGGACCTGGAGATCCAAAAGAGGACTTGTCTCCGAAGTCTTTGCAGATTTGGATCTGCTCCGTTTGAGGACGATGTCCTTCTTAGCGTCGACTTCCCTAGCTGCGCTCATGCTAGTGAATATTTAACGTTACGGATTCAAGACCGGTGGCAGGAGCGATGGGATGTCTCTACCAAGGGGCGGATTACCCAGCGCTTCCTTCCACTGGTACCAAATGCTGCTCGTTACCTATCCTTTATTACAACGCAGTTACTCTCCGGTCATGGTAACTTTGCCGTCCACCTTCACAGAATTGGAAAATGGGAGCACCCGAATTGCTCTGTGTGTCCTACGGAAGTGGACGACCCAGCCCATCGCCTTTTTACATGCCCTCTTTTCAATGAAGCCCGAATTGATCTGCAGGTTGTACTCCAACCTTGGCCCCCGCCAGCGGAACGCCTGTTCCTGGTGGACCCGGCCTTACTTCGACCATTTACGGTGGCCATTGAATGACTTGCCGGCCACTTGCGACATTGCCTACTACCTGGAAGCGCTGATGGTACCACTTTAAAGATGACTTGACCTGCAACACACTCATTGCACCTTTAAGAAGCCCTGGTGCCATCATACTACTACTCTCCTACCCAGAGGACTGCCCTTTCCGTTTTTGATGGGCAACCCAGCCATAATTTATTATAATACTTTTTACTAGCTTTACATCTATATATTTAGGTTTCTTCTCATTTTTGTAATCCTTATTTTCTGTCTTTGAGCGTCCAATTTGATGCTACAATTTTTGCAAATACATGCGCCGCTTGGCGCCTTTTGTTGTTGTTGTTGTCACCATCATTTACAATTTTCTAAAATTAAATTATGTTTTTTATCACCTAATACGACTAGCCTAACCCAACCCATGGATCAGGGTGTGATTCAGAATATTAAAATGCATTACAGAAAAGTTGTACTACAATTTCTATGTGCAAACATGACAGCCTGAACCTCTGTGACCAAACTTTTCAAAAAAATATCTGTCTTGTATGCTATTCGTTGGATTTCAGCTGGTACCAGATCTATTAAAAAGGACTGTGCAATAAAATGTTTCAGGCATGCAGGATTTAATTTTAAGGACGATATTGAGGAAGAAATAAATGAAAACTGCGCACAGGATATGGAAATGATACAAGAGTTAATGGAAGAACTCGGCGAAAACTCAGTCAGAGCAGAGGATTACGTAAAGATTAATGAGCAAGTTACAACTGAAGGAGGATATCACAGTTTAGAAGACCTTATGGAAGAAGCTATGCAGGACGATCAGAGAGAAGATGAAACTGAATTAACAGGTTAAGGTATGGATTGCCTGGACGCAAAATAATAATAATAATTTTATATTTACAAATATTACAAGCACTTATTTATTTAAAATTGTTATATGGATTCCATTATTTCAGCTATGGAAGTTGAAGAATGTGAAAAAATAGTTACCTCTGCAGAAGCATTGAAAGAGCTGATTGGAACATTATTTAGATCGTATAAATTGTGGTGAAATGAAGAAAAAGAATTAGAATGTCGTACTGCACTTGAAAGGAATGTTAAAGTGACTTGTACTAATAAAAAGCAAAAAACGATGCAAGATTTGTGGAGAAATATATCTTAAATTCCAGTGTTGTGTTTTTCAATTACATACGTTTTCCGACTTAGACAGTTTCATTGTCCGTCTTAGAGAGGTTACTGGATAAGCCGGAACTTTTTTTCAGTCCCAAGCGGTTCCGTCTTATGCAGGTTTGACTGTACTTATTTAGGAACTGCATTTGCCAATCAATTATCTACCAAAATTAAATCAAAACCAACCACTAAAGATTTAAGAATGATAATTTCGCTTCCATTGACGAAAGTCCCTGCGGAATTGGAACAAAGTTTTGCTTACAAGTGACTTTTCAGTTCGTGAACACGAAACGTCCATCGTGCGGTCATCCGCAACAATTTACAGCCTCAGTTAAATACAGAAAGACACTTATTCGTCCCACCAAACTCTGAATATTTCCATTTCAATCTGCAGAATGGGTCTTTTCATGACATATCAACTTGTCACAATCAACCGGTGGACAAAAACGTTCAGATAAAGCGAAATACGTCATATTTTCACTCTACTGGACCGGACTTTCCATATTATATCAAAGAAGATGCAAAAAGGGTTCGAAAACGTACGAATTTAAGTACAAACTGTCAGTGTGTGTCCAATTTAACGTTCTACAATCAATCAATCGGTTTGAGTAACCTATTAATTTAATTAAAAATAAAGTAAAAATAAATTTAGTTATTTTTGACGAAAGTAAAAGTATATTATTTTTTAAATTATAGAGAGATGTTCGTAGAACAAATTATAGCTATTGAAAATTTCTACAACTTTTGTTCTTACTACTTTTTTGTGTCTGAAACAATTTTCACCTTTATATTTCGTGTCAAACCTCATTGCAATAGCCGTCTTCTTTAACAAGTTTATTATATACGTGGGAAAAATGACGTTAAATATTCAGTAGCTAACATAGAATATTTAGTTGTAGTCGAATATTGCTAACCTGCATTTAATATTCAGTTGTTTTTAAATATTTTCAACTAATATCGAATATTCAGTTGTAATTAAATATTTTTAACTAACATTTAATATTCAGTTGTCTTTAAATATTTTCAACTAATATCGAATAATCAGTTGTAATTAAATATTTTTAACTAACATTTAATATTCAGTTGTCTTTAAATATTTTCAACTAATATCGAATAATCAGTTGTAATTAAATGTTTTTAACTAACATTTAATATTCAGTTGTCGTTAAATATTTTCAACTAATATCGAATATTCAGTTGTAATTAATTATTTTTAACTAACATTTAATATTCAGTTGCAATTAAATATTTTTAACTAACATTTAATATTCAGTTGTCTTTAAATATTTTCAACTAATATCGAATATTCAGTTGTAATTAATTATTTTCAACTAACATTTAATATTCAGTTGTCTTTAAATATTTTCAACTAATATCGAATATTCAGTTGTAATTAATTATTTTTAACTAACATTTAATATTCAGTTGCAATTAAATATTTTTAACTAACATTTAATATTCAGTTGTCTTTAAATATTTTTAACTAACATTTAATATTCAGTTGCAATTAAATACTTTTAACTAACATTTAATATTCAGTTGTCTTTAAATATTTTCAACTAATATCGAATATTCAGTTGCAATTAAATATTTTTAACTAACATTTAATATTCAGGTGTCTTTAAATATTTTCAACTAATATCGAATAATCAGTTGTAATTAAATGTTTTTAACTAACATTTAATATTCAGTTGTCTTTAAATATTTTCAACTAATATCGAATATTCAGTTGTAATTAATTATTTTTAACTAACATTTAATATTCAGTTGCAATTAAATATTTTTAACTAACATTTAATATTCAGTTGTCTTTAAATATTTTCAACTAATATCGAATATTCAGTTGTAATTAAATATTTTTAACTAACATTTAATATTCAGTTGCAATTAAATATTTTTAACTAACATTTAATATTCAGTTGTCTTTAAATATTTTCAACTAATATCGAATATTCAGTTGTAATTAAATATTTTTAACTAACATTTAATATTCAGTTGCAATTAAATATTTTTAACTAACATTTAATATTCAGTTGTCTTTAAATATTTTTAACTAACATTTAATATTCAGTTGCAATTAAATACTTTTAACTAACATTTAATATTCAGTTGTCTTTAAATATTTTCAACTAATATCGAATATTCAGTTGCAATTAAATATTTTTAACTAACATTTAATATTCAGGTGTCTTTAAATATTTTCAACTAATATCGAATAATCAGTTGTAATTAAATGTTTTTAACTAACATTTAATATTCAGTTGTCTTTAAATATTTTCAACTAATATCGAATATTCAGTTGCAATTAAATATTTTTAACTAACATTTAATATTCAGGTGTCTTTAAATATTTTCAACTAATATCGAATAATCAGTTGTAATTAAATGTTTTTAACTAACATTTAATATTCAGTTGTCGTTAAATATTTTCAACTAATATCGAATATTCAGTTGTAATTAATTATTTTTAACTAACATTTAATATTCAGTTGCAATTAAATATTTTTAACTAACATTTAATATTCAGTTGTCTTTAAATATTTTCAACTAATATCGAATATTCAGTTGTAATTAATTATTTTCAACTAACATTTAATATTCAGTTGTCTTTAAATATTTTCAACTAATATCGAATATTCAGTTGTAATTAATTATTTTTAACTAACATTTAATATTCAGTTGCAATTAAATATTTTTAACTAACATTTAATATTCAGTTGTCTTTAAATATTTTTAACTAACATTTAATATTCAGTTGCAATTAAATACTTTTAACTAACATTTAATATTCAGTTGTCTTTAAATATTTTCAACTAATATCGAATATTCAGTTGCAATTAAATATTTTTAACTAACATTTAATATTCAGGTGTCTTTAAATATTTTCAACTAATATCGAATAATCAGTTGTAATTAAATGTTTTTAACTAACATTTAATATTCAGTTGTCTTTAAATATTTTCAACTAATATCGAATATTCAGTTGTAATTAATTATTTTTAACTAACATTTAATATTCAGTTGCAATTAAATATTTTTAACTAACATTTAATATTCAGTTGTCTTTAAATATTTTCAACTAATATCGAATATTCAGTTGTAATTAAATATTTTTAACTAACATTTAATATTCAGTTGTCTTTAAATATTTTCAACTAATATCGAATATTCAGTTGCAATTAAATATTTTTAACTAACATTTAATATTCAGGTGTCTTTAAATATTTTCAACTAATATCGAATAATCAGTTGTAATTAAATGTTTTTAACTAACATTTAATATTCAGTTGTCTTTAAATATTTTCAACTAATATCGAATATTTAATATTTTAACTAACATTAAACATTCAAAAAAGTTAATAAAACCTGAGAATACATAATAAAGCTCACCGTCAAAATTAAAAACTAATTAACACAACTCATTAACCCTTTGGCGGCCAAGGACGGGTTCAATTTGACCCCAGACTGTATTATACATAAATATTTACATGCCTCCAATTATTTTCCTATTTGTGTCATAGAATGAAGAATTCAAATTCAACTACTTCTGCATTATTAAAATAATTGGACGGTTCGATCGAATCCATCGGTTCACTTAAAACGTCAGATGGTCGCGTTTTTCGCAAACTAGCAAAAAGCGATTTGAGTGGATTCGCGATTAACTTTTCGGACCGGATACATCAATCACGGGGTTATCAATTTCAAGCAAACACAAGACAAATATCCAGTCGTTTCAGAGTACATATGGAGAGTATCCCAGACTGGCTGTTTTTACAACCACTTTTCACTTTCGCGTCTTTGTTTTTGCTCGGGTTTCTCCCGTCCTTGGAGGCCGATATCTTATTTACACAATTTTTCTTCATCGACGGGAGACTCCTCAAATTACATATTTAACGAACTCAAGAACGACCGACCCAGAAAATTTGTAATTATCTGGATTTTATGCGTAGGTGATTAATTACAATTTGCCAGTTAGTGCCATATTAAAAGTTATAATTAAACCAAATCTCCCAAGTAATGAGCTTTAATTTCCTCGGACATTATTATAGGCCAAGGAATAAAGCATTTTTTCATAACATAAATACTACCTGGAAACCGACTGTGCGATTTTGTCAATCACAGTTAGTAGATAATTTCTGCATAATATCCAAAGAATCGTAATTTTTACTTTGTTATAAACAATTTTCAACAAAAAATCGCGTTTTTTTTAGTTTCTTGCTCATAAATTGGAAACTAATGAAGCAATCTTAATGATGTCAATAGACGAATTGCTTTTTTTGACTTAGATGTGACTTTTCTGACCCAGAATTGGTTTTTCTGTCTCAGAATTTGAGTTTTCTGACTCAGAATGTGATTTCTCTGTCCGAGAATCGATTTCTCTCACTCAGAATTTGCTTTTTCTGACTTAGAATGTGACTTTTCTGACCCAGAATTGGTTTTCTGTCTCAGAATTTGAGTTTTCTGACTCAGATGTGATTTTTCTATCAGAGAATCGATTTTTCTCATTCAGAATTTGCTTTTTCTGACTTAGAATGTGACTTTTCTCACCCAAAATCGATTTTTCTGTCTCAGAATGTGATTTTTCTGTCCGAGAATCGATTTTTCTCACTCAGAATTTGCTTTTTCTGACTTAGAATGTGACTTTTCTGACCCAGAATTGGTTTTCTGTCTCAGAATTTGAGTTTTCTGACTCAGAATGTGATTTTTCTATCAGAGAAACGATTTTTCTCACTCAGAATTTGCTTTTTCTGACTTAGAATGTGACTTTTTTCACCCAAAATCGATTTTTCTGTCTCAGAATGTGATTTCTCTGTCCGAGAATCGATTTCTCTCACTCAGAATTTGCTTTTTCTGACTTAGAATGTGACTTTTCTGGCCCAGAATCGATTTTTCTGACTCATAATCTACTTTTTCTACAATGGAGTGTGACTTTTCTGACCCAGAATCGATTATTCTGTTTCAGAATCTGCTTTTTCTGAATCAGAACGTGACTTTTCTGGTCGATAATCGATTTTTCTGACTCATAATCTACTTTTTCTGACATAGACTGTGACTTTTCTGACCCTGAATTGATTTTTCTGACTCATAATCTACTTTATCTGACATAGAGTGTGACTTTTCTGACCCAGAATCGATTTTTCTGTTTCAGAATCTGCTTTTTCTGAGTCAGAATGTGACTTTTCTGGTCGAGAATCGATTTTTCTGACTCATAATCTACTTTTTCTGACATATAGTGTGGCTTTTCTGACCCAGGATAAAGTTTTCTGCCTCAGAAACGACTTTTTCTGAATCAGAATGTGTTTCTTCTGGCCGAGAATCGATTTTTCTGACTCAGAATGTGACTTTTCTGGTCGAGAATCGATTTTTCTGACTCATAATCTACCTTTTCTGACATAGAGTGTGACTTTTCTGACCCTGAATTGATTTTTCTGACTCATAATCTACTTTTTCTGACATAGAGTGTGACTTTTCTGACCCAGAATCGATTTTTCTGTTTCAGAATCTGCTTTTTCTGAGTCAGAATGTGACTTTTCTGGTCGAGAATCGATTTTTCTGACTCATAATCTACTTTTTCTGACATAGAGTGTGACTTTTTTGACCCAGAATAAATTTTTCTTTCTCAGAATCGACTTTTTCTGAATCAGAACGTGACTTTTCTGGTCGAGAATCGATTTTTCTGACTCATAATCTACTTTTTCTGACATAAAGTGTGACTTTTCTGACCCAGAATCGATTTTTCTGTTTCAGAATCTGCTTTTTCTGAGTCAGAATGTGATTTTTCTGGTCGAGAATCGATTTTTCTGACTCATAATCTACTTTTTCTGACATAGAGTGTGGCTTTTCTGACCCAGGATAAAGTTTTCTGTCTCAGAAACGACTTGTTCTGAATCAGAATGTGTTTCTTCTGGCCGAGAATCGATTTTTCTGTCTCAGAATGTGACTTTTCTGGTCGAGAATCGATTTTTCTGACTCATAATCTACTTTTTCTGACATAGAGTGTGACTTTTTTGACCCAGAATAAATTTTTCTTTCTCAGAATCGACTTATTCTGAATCAGAATGTGACTTTTCTGGTCGAGAATCGATTTTTCTGACTCAGAAACTGCTCTTTCTGACTCAGACCGACTCTTAAGAGTCAACCCTTATTGTAATCATAATCATAAAAGTCGGTTTTCCTAGGTAAAACCATGCAAATTTCAGTGCACATATTCATAAAGTGTGCTCATAACAAATTAAAAATTATGATTCTCGAGTTGGAACTTATACAGAATTCATCTACTAACTGTCCTTGACAAAATGGAATAATCGGTTTCCAGGTAGTATTTATGTTAAATTATGACATTTATTTTGCTCTGTTGCTTAGCCTATTAGGGGATGTGGTTCGATTTATGCGATTGTGTGAATATAAAGAAAGAAAAATAAAGCCATTTGAAGGGTGTTGCGTGGAGGCGTTTAATGATCCGTTACTTGGTAAAAAACGCCACCAGCACGCTTCATCCCCTGTTAATTTCGATTAAGTGTGCAACGCGTTTAATTGGAATATTAGCGGCTGCTTTGTCGGGGGTGAATTACCAACTCGGTCGGGATTCGGAATTCGCGTTTCTTTCCCCTTTGATGTTGAACTATGATGTACCAACGATTTCATGGATCACTGATAATATTTTCATGTACGGTTGACCTAGTTGAAACCGCCATTTATTAAGTTAATGCTGATCAAGTTACTAACTTGCATGCTTGCAGGCACAAATTCAATACAAAATCCTAATACTTTGAGGAGATGGGGGCTAAAGCGTTTTAAGGGCGCGTGACTCCAAAACTAGATAAGAGCTTGAGATGTGAGACGGCGATATCAACATCCGCGTTGTTAGAATTGCGAATCGGAACTAAAGCCTTGGTGTTTTTAACAAAATGTTATTTTGATTTGTTTTTTACGAAACCATAGTTAGGACATGCAAAAAATTTTAAAAAAACTAGAAATTTCAACATTTTTAAAAAAGTTGAAATTTCAACTTTTCTAAAAAACTTGAAATTTCACCTAATAAGATTCTGTAGTACTAGTACTATGCTAAACACACTGCTAAAATACCAAAAAAACTTGAAATTTCAACTGTTTTTAAAACGATGAAATTTTACCTTTTATATAAACTTGAAATTTGATCTAATAAGATTCTGTAGTACTAGTACCATGCTAAACACTGCTAAAATACCAAAAAAACTTGAAATTTCAACTTTTTTTAAAAAGATGAAATTTCACCTTTTATAAAAAACTTGAAATTTCACCTAATAAGATTCTGTAGTACTAGTACCATGCTAAACACACTGCTACAATATTTAAAAAACTTGAAATTTCAACTTTTTTTAAAAAGATGAAATTTTACCTTTTATAAAAAACTTGAAATTTCACCTAATAAGATTCTGTAGTACTAGTACTATGCTAAACACACTGCTAAAATACCAAAAAAACTTGAAATTTCAACTGTTTTTTAAAAGATGAAATTTTACTTTTTATAAAAAACTTGAAATTTCATCTAATAAGATTCTGTAGTACTAGTACCATACTAAACACTGCTAAAATACCAAAAAAACTTAAAATTTCAACTTTTTTTAAAAAGATGAAATTTCAGCTTTTATAAAAAACTTGAAATTTCACCTAATAAGATTCTGTAGTACTAGTACCATGCTAAACACACTGCTAAAATATGAAAAATACTTGGAATTTCAACTTTTTTTAAAAAGATGAAATTTCACCTTTTATAAAAAACTTGAAATTTCATCTAATAAGATTCTGTAGTACTAGTACCATGCTAACTAAACACTGCTAAAATACCAAAAAAACTTGAAATTTCAACTTTTTTTAAAAAGATGAAATTTCACCTTTTATAAAAAACTTGAAATTTCACCTAATAAGATTTTGTAGTACTAGTACCGTGCTAAACACTGCTAAAATACCAAAAAAACTTGAAATTTCAACTTTTTTTAAAAAGATGAAATTTCAACTTTTTTAATAAAGGTGAAATTTCAAGTTTTCTAAAACGGTGAAATTTCAAGAAAAATGTTAAAATTTTAAGTTTTGTTTTATTTTTTGCATGTCCTAACTACGCTCTCTTAGTTTTTCACGGCCTGGAGATCATTTCGATGGAAGGAGGAAATCGCCACCATCCTCTCCGGTTTCGAAGTAATTTTATATTAAGAAAATTGTTGACGTGGGTTGATTTGATGGTATTACTACGCTTCAGTCGCCGTTTTGTAGCCAACACACCAACGGCAACAATTTTATGCTTTGAAATTGTTGGTTTTATAAATAATGAAATATGCAGAATACTTTTCACAATCTTACAAATTAAAAATATGCTTGGAATATTTTTAAAATGTTATGTGCAAGTAAGCAGTACTAAATGCTACAATGTAGTTCAGATTGAATTTCCCTGCAATTTTTTAGCAGGGATTTTAATATTATTCAACGAAAACCCTTTTAAGGTTTTTGATGAGTTTATACTAAATGGGATACTTATTTCGTCAGCAACAACTATTAAATGAACTGTCTAATTACGGTTACTTTTTCTGCGCGACATTAATTTACTTTTTTAATGTATTTTTTAATACAAGAAAAATGTAATTTTTGTAAACACAAAGTGGTTCGCCTGTGTGATTTTGAAGGTAGGCGTGGAGCTTGATTGCGAGCGTCGGCGTCGTTTGTGGCTTCAGTTACTTTGTATAGAATGTGTATCTTTGTGCGTAAAATGTGACCGATTCACGACATAAAGTAACTCCAACTCGACTCATTCAAATAAATTTTAAAATAAAAGCGACTTTCATCTAAATAAACATGATTTATTTCTAAATCTCCACTTTGAGTCAAACAGCCTTTTGCTTCGTTATTTTTCTATATTGATTAATAAAAAAAACGCACTAATCTGTATTTTACAATGGGAATATTTAAAACCACCCTTTTATTATCCAGTTTTTGAAAGGGTATTACGATTTCCGTCGATCCGGATTAAAATATTTCAATTAACACAATCCAAGTGGCATTGATAGGTCGTTAAATAGTTGGAAACAGGATTACAAACTGTAATTAATCAGATTAAGATTTATTTTATTACAAACGAAAAGTCCAAGTGTGAATCTTCTAAGCTGTTATAAATGACATAAGTTTTGCAGTTAATGGTTTTAATGGTTTCCCTGAGGAACCTGTTGATGTTGTATAATAACTTTGGACAATTTATAGCAAAGGTCATAGTGCTGTAAAATTTTCGCGATAACTTATTGCGTAGCAACTTAAAAGAGTGTAAATTTGATGAGTATTAAAAACGCGTCAGCGAAGCTGGAGCGTTTTTATCATCAAATTTACACGATTTAAAAGTTGCTACGCAGGAAGTTTGAGTTAATTAATCAAAGAAATTCAAAGCTTGAATGGTATTTGATTAGATTATTTTATGAATGTATCAAATTTGGCACAAATAAAATTGTTTGAAATTTTTTTGTTGATGGAAACTGGGCAACGTCGATATAAAAGAACTCGAAGTTTTATCAGAATTATCGTATACAATACAACAAGTGGAATCGAGATTATCGATAATCGCATGAGTTGGGACACGAAACATGTTGTCAAAAATTAATTTCACAATTCGAAGAGGAGTGAAATTATTTCACAACATGTTGAGTGCATGCGATTATCAATAATCACGATTCAACGAATTGTATTCGTCAGATTATATCACGAATGAACAATTTAATACTTTTTCGGATAAAATATAATTCCGAGAGTCGCAGAACTCGGTAAATTGGGCCCAAATGTATTTGTGAGACTTTACAGCGTTACACGGTTTATGATTTTGTATCTTTTCGTCAATATTGTTTAACGTACAATCACCGAAACGCGCCATTTTTTGTAACTGTGACATTTCAGTTGACAGCACGATACACTAGATTTGCGGAGCAGCACGCGGGATTATCACTTATTCATCACATTCTAGTCAATACGGCACACTAGATTTGCGGAGCAGCACGAGGGATTATCACTTATTAATCTTTCTCCAGTGCTGCTTATCATGAGTGGTATAATCGCTGTAATTCCGTGTTCCTTCCTCAAATAACGAAATGTGATTGGCTATATTAGCTATGAATAAAATAATCAGTCAAAAACACTAACATTTTTATCACATGACCAACAAACTTTTTATAATTAAATAAAAATTAATATTAATATATTGCTTGTAGTTTAATGGTCGTGGACGTGCAATATGTGTTGCCTATTTGCCTGTAAAGTTATATTTCAATTTTGATTTGCGCAGAATTTAATTAAAAAGTCGATGCGAAGGAGATGTATCTAAATTGCTTCGTGCAGATGACTGTTTGTTCAATGCCGTCACGTTACTTACATTTTATCACAAAGGCACCCACATGCGCTGCGCTTTTACCGTTAAGAGGCACGAAGAAAAGCCTGAAAGAGAGTTTGTTAACTGCTCAATTATTAAAATCAAACAAGCGACTTATGAACGCCAATCATTTAATTAAAATTTGGTAGTGGGTTGATTGATCAACTGGGGCGAATTTGCAATTATAATTAAGACGTCACTTTGTTATGATTCAGTTTACGACTCGACTAGTCGCGGATAAATTGCACAGTTGCAGCATCTTCGTCTTGGCCGGCTGATTTACGAGCTTCATAAAGTTGCATGCCGATAAAAACATTCCACGTTCCTTCTCATCGCTAATTCTCTTCCTCCGAGATAACACTCGCGCAATTCAAAAGGTCCTCTTTCTGCAGCTATTAAAATGAGAGCTCGGCGGAATTAAAATGATGTATTATTGGGATTTATTGAACGCCAACCGGAGTTTAACTGAATAAAAACCCACTCTGTCAGTGATTTATGAAAAATGGGCGTTTCATTGCCTGTTATTATTTCAAGCTCAACACGTTATCAGTGTTGTGAGCTTTGCTTATGTTGCTTTTTTAATTTTAAGAATTCAAATCGAATCAGGAAGTGAAAATAAATATATGAAGACTTCAGGCTTCAGTAAATTGAGTAAATGGTTCGATTTTTCTAAAGTGACACTATTACACAATGTAGAAAAATCTAATTTCTCTAGTGCTATTTTTCCCTATCCTAGCGACTGCTTAATAAATGATAATCAGCACTGGAGAAAAATTAATAAGTGATAATCGCTTGTGCTGCCCCGCAAATCTAGTGTGCCATATTGACTAGAATGTGATTAATAAGTGATAATCCCGCGTGCTGCTCCGCAAATCTAGTGTACCGTGCTGTCAACTGAAATGTCACAGTTACAAAAAATGGCGCGTTTCGGTGATTGTTCGTTAAACAATATTGATGAAAAGATACAAAATCATAGACCGTGTAACACTGTAAAGTCTCACAAATATATTTGGGCCTAATTTACCGTGTTTTGCCACTCTAGAAATTACATTTTGTCCGAAAAAGTATTAAATTGTTCATTCGTGATATAATCTGACGAATACAATTCGTGGAATCGTGATTATTGATAATCTAGATTCCACTTGTTATATTGTATATGATAAAGTAGATGTTACTTTTAGGTAGTTTATTAATTCTGAAGTTATCAATGAACTTTTTAATTTAACTCCACATTTACTGAACTTACTGAGTGACTGTCTTTAATTCAGTTAATAAATGAAGAGCTTAGAACTTTTCAATGGTAATACAAACAGGATACCGTTTAATTTTTAATTAGTTCATTCGAGAGCTCAAACAAAAACCCACATAATGTTACAAAAACGAATTTATCTTGCGTTCTGTAATCTCTTTTTACATTTAACATTGGACTGAAGTTACCTCACTTTATTTTCTATTGTATGCCACTTTCATCCAGTTTTTTATCAGTCTTTCCACTTCATTTTTTATTTTCGTTATTCTCCATTCCGGTTTTTCTGAATTAGAAACTTTTAATATGCGAAGTTACTTCAACAAATATATTCAAAGTTTCCTCGTTGTGTCGTAATGTAAACGCACCACCGGCGAATAAATGAATGGTTGAAGGGGGAAATTAAATTTGGATTACTTCAAACACCACTGAAAGCTTTTCTCTTCATTAGTTACCCGCCGGTGTTAATTTGTCGGTGCTTAAAATAACTTGAGGCATAAAATTTAAATATTTCATCTTGTGGTTAGTGCATTCAATGAACAATAGGTCGCGTCTAGTAAACGGTTTAAACCTATCCGGACCCAACTGTTGCATAATGCAAGCGATATATTTGCAGGACAAATAGAGGACTTTTTAGTCCATTTAATGGGTCATCAGCTACGCAACTAACGTTTTAGCAGCCAATGTTGCCATTGTAGGTAAATGCAAATGCCAAAATCCCGGTGCAGGTTACTATTATTGTTTTGATAGAAAGTTAGCACTTTATCCTCATTATGGTAGGTTGAATTTATAATATTACTTTAAGATGTGGAACAAGATGAAGAAGAAAGTTGCTTAATGTTAAAAATATGTTACAAGTTAGATTGCAGTAAAGTGAACGATGAGTTTACTACAAACTTCAATATCATAAGCAAAGTTTACAGCAAGCAAAAAGTAAATTTCAAATAGTGTGTGTAATATTTAGTTAAATCAATTATTTTTATAGTTGTAACTGTTACAATTTAGAATGAATTTCCAAGAAAAAAATGTTTGTCAAATTTTATAATGAATGAAAAGGTGACCTTGCACTGAGAGAAATAGATTTTTACAAATAGATATTAGTGATTATTATTGCAATCGCTTATATATTTACATTTACCTTAATCAACGGTGCTTTGTTAGCATTAATGTATTATTTTATTTAAATAGTTATTGTGAATTTAAACATGGAAGATTGCTGTCTTAAAAATGATTAGTTTTAAAATAACACATATTTGCTATTATGGATATTTGTTACGACAGCATGGCTGTTTAAAATATCTGTTATATTACTATTTGCATTTTCGTCTGTCAACAAAAACTATATACAGGGTGTTCACGAAAAAACGCCCCAGCTCCTAGCGCTATTATTAGGAGTCCAATTGTAACAAACGATACGTCAAATTGAATGGTTCAAAAAGTACTACGATGTGTAGCTCTAACATAATTTTTACCTGTTTCTCCATTCAAAGGTCAAAGGTCAACTTTATTTTTTCAAATTACACCCTTATATTTTTCTTTGACAATTTGATAGAAATTTTTTTTCTGAATTCAACGATGTATCACAATCAATATTTCTGATTTATTTTAGGGTAATAAAGAAATTAAAATAGTAACTAATATTATTAGCAGTAGGCTTTGAAAAATAACTGAGACGTAGCGGTGGCTATGGAAACGACGTCTCGCAAATAAAAATTACTATTACTATTGTTGCAACAATGGTAATAACCATGGTAACCGGGACATTTAACTGGAGAAATACGTTAACATCGCCGTCAGAAACTGGCTATTAGTTTGTTTACCTATTTTTTGCAATAAAAATGAATAATAGTGAACTAGTGAAATAGTGAACTAAACGATCCACTGGCGTAGAATAAATTTGTGTAATTTCTTTTTAAGCGAGTTAAGGCGAGATCAATCATTTTAAACAAAAAATTTGTGGTCTGATGAGTGTCAATTTACAAACAACAGACATTTTAATCGTTTCAATCACCGCTATTGGAGTGTAGAAAACCCACATATTACCATCGAACAAAATCCTCAGATAAAATTTTCGGTGAACGTTTGGTGCGGAATATTAGGCGCCAGGATACCTAATAGGACCAATTTTCATTGATGGAAATCTCAACCAAGAAAAATATCTTCAAATTTTGCCTGAAGACTTAGAAGAAATTTTAGATGACTTGCCGTTGCCATTGAATGGAATGAACTAGTATTTCAACAAGATGGCGCTGCACCACACAAAACGCTCTTATGATTAGGGACTATTTAAATATAGAATAATGAAGACAAATGGATTGGAGCATATGTACCTATACCATGGCCCGCCCGGTCTTGTGACCTCTAGAGTTTTTCTTTTGGGGATACATCCAAGATATTGTTTATGCTACGCGCCCGGAAACGGAGGAAATTTTGAGAGAGAGAATAGTCAACGCTTGTCGGGAAACACCAGCAGAAATTTTAATTAATGCTACACAAAGTGTAGGATCTAGATGTCGACGAAAATGTCTGGAAAGAAACGATGCCCAATTTGAACATTTTTGTTAATTTGCCATTTCTTTATTTAATTATTTAGTTATTAAATGTTATCTGTTGTTGTTCATAAATTAATTCTTTAAAATACGTTGTTTCCGTACTGACACATCGTTTCCATAGCCACCGCTACGTCTCAGTTATTTTTCAAAGCCTACTGCTAATAATATTAATTATTATTTTAATTTCTTTATTACCCTAAAATAAATCAGAAATATTGATTGTGATACATCGTTGAATTCAGAAAAAAAATCTCTATCAAATTGTCAAAGAAAAATATAAGGTTGTAATTTGAAAAAATGAAGTTGACCTTTGACCTTTGAATGGAGAAACAGGTAAAAATTATGTTTGAGCTACACATTGTAGTACTTTTTGAACCATTTAATTTGACGTATCGTTTGTTACAATTGGACTCCTAATAATAGCGCTAGGAGCTGGGGCGTTTTTTCGTGAACACCCTGTATATGGAACGTAACAATTCAAGATTGTTTTTGGAAATATCCAAGATGTATGTTTCTTGCAACTAAACAATATATTATCAACTCATTGATGAGTTGGTGACTCATATTAGCCCAAGCTTTGTACCATTTCTGCTCGTTTGGTTTTGTATGTAGCGCCGAAATCAGGGAAAAATCAGTGATTCTGTTAAAGGTGCTTAAAGTGAAATTGCAGTGGTAAAGGACTTGCTACAAGAATGGGGGTTTGTACATTACATGCAAGTATTTGAAGGTAAGATCATCTTATTTTAACCGTCCGTTATTCATTTCCCGCCACCGTCCACGTATATTTCTTAGTTATATTTACAAATTCCAGATAATGGAATAGATGATGAAGCCTTTTTACTGTTGGACAACGACACTCTAAAGGAGCTAATTCCTAAAATTGGAGGTCGGTTAAAATTTGTGAACAATTCAACGCCTATAAAGCAGCTCAGGTAGGTTGTACATTTTTATTATTACTTTTGATTAAAATTAAAAAATCTCACATAAGTTTGGGTTCTTATACGCGCACCAGAAGTAGGTATTAATAATCATAAAAAAATTAAAAATAAAAACTTTTTGAGAAAAATCATTGACACAATAATTTTTGTTTTTAAAAGAATATGGAACCTTGATAATTGAAGTATCAACCATATCAGAGCCTGTTGCTTCCATTTTAAATTACTTAATTAGATACACGATTATTTAGGTTGGGCAAAAATTTTCGTTAAAGATATTAGAAAATGGTTCAATTGTAAGTGGGTAGAAATGGATTATTTTTTAACACAATCCATGTCCGGACACGGAATTTTCGGAAAATATCTCAATTGGATAAAAAGGCGGATGTCGATACTTGCTGGTTTTGCCAGCAGGTAGACACGCCAGAACATACCATATTCATTTGTGACGAATGGGAAAGCATCCGAAGAGATGCTAGGATTAAAATGGGTTGTAATATAGACCAGAATAATATTTCTGAGTTATTATTGGATTCCGAGGAATCTTGGAAAACTGTAACCAACATGATGCGGGACATTATGCGTGGAAAACAGCAAGAGGAATTTCGTAGGGAGGAACTCCTCGTCAGAGATGATGCGATATCAGATTCTGACGAAGATTGAAGGTTAAAGGTTGTGTGATTGAGAGAATGAATGTATATGAGGTATTTTGAATAATTTTTTTTCTTTTTTCTTTTTTCGATCTGTTTAAAATTTTTTAGGAACGTCAAAATTTACCAATTGAAGATTTTTGTAATTTTTTGCTCGTGAAGCGTTTATGGTATTATGATATTAGGAGCAAATAAGTTTCATTTAATTTTTGTAAAGTCGCGAGACGGATTCCATCGGTTTATTTGTAAAGTTACGGCGAAAAATGTAAAAATTTTTAGAAACGTCAAAAAAAAAGAAAAAAGATTATTCAATATACTACTTTGATTTTGATAGTAAAAATTCTAAGCCTCCTAGGTTTAAAATTTTTAATTATTTATTTATTTCCTTTAATTATTTTTGAATCATATTTAACCAATCTTATTGAGTCATTTAGGTTGTAACGAACATCACAATTAAAGATGCAAGTTCATGTGAAGCCTTGACAGCCAGAGGGTCCATTACCAAGGGGAGTCAAGGGATGCCTTCTTCACAATTCAATCTAAGATGATCAAAGAGGGAGAGAGTGATAGAGAGTGTGAATGATAGGTAAAGGAGGAAGAAGATGAAATGAGTAAAAGTGTGTGTGAAAGCAAACTAATAAGAGGCAATTTTTTGATGATAGAGGGAGAGAGTGATAGAGAGAGAATGATAGGTAAAAGGGAAAGAAAACGAAAGGTGAAAAAGTGTGAGTGAAAGCTTACCAAAAGATGTGATCTAATGATAAGATGTAAATGGAACTAAACAGTCACTCATCTCGAAGTAATACTTGACGTAATGTTAATGTGGTTCCCGTGGTGAGGAAGACGTATGGGGGAGGAAGTTAGTAGTCACACAGGTTACCTCCTCTTTAAAAAAAAAAAAAAAAAAGATACACGTTTTAAGGTGCCTTAATCTCCAATTGACGGGTTTCTCAATTGTTAAATTTATTTTGAAATTTTATTCATTATTAAAAAACTACTTTTCTACATGTTTGTTTTGTACTAAAATAATTATATTGCTCCTATAATCTATTACCTATAATTATCTAATTCTGATTTTTTGTCACAAACTCAGTGTAATACTCCATCAGAGAGTAGTTTCACATCAACAGCTTCTACGGTGACATACGAAGACAGTGAAGTAGATGAAGTTTTAAATGATGTATTTTTAAAACCACCTCCCAAAAAAAAGTTTGTTTTATATTTTTTTATGTAATGTTATTATAGTATAAAGTTAAAATTTTTAAAACTTACGTGTTTCGTTTTAGTTTGTGTTTTATAAATGTTATTTTAGTTTAATGTTCTTGTTATTTTTAAAATTTGTGTTTTTATATTTAAGGAAGTTTATACGATATAAATTATATTATGCAACTATAATTTGTTACTAATCTTTACAAAATAAAGATATTTAAAAATTACAACCCAAATATATTTTTTACAACCTGTAGTATTTGGTTCAGCAATGGTTGATAACAAAAATTAAAATATGTTCTGTTACAGCCGGCTATAATCTCTTGTTAAGTCGAGCTTGCAAGATATTACATTAATAATCTGTGCTATATGGTTTAGCAGTCCTGCATAATAATGATTAAAATGTGATATATTACGCTCAGTAAAATTTCATTATTTAGTTAACATTCTTGGGAGTGCTAAATTAAATTGATTATTACAATACCAATACTTTTAAAACAGCAATATATTTCCTAATATATAAATGTTGCACCTTTAACATTTCAAATTGCTGTCCATATATGAAATATAAATTATATTTAAGTTGATCATAATTATATTATTTTTGACTATCTATTTCTTTCAGTGTGCTTACAGATACAATAGAAAAAATGAGTGTGAAAGTTTGTGTAAACTAAAACTCGTTAGTGGTGTTACGGTAAACTAAAACTCACTAGTGGGTAATATTCCGTTTGCAGCTATTAAAATGAAAGCGTTTGCCTACAGGCGTCGGATAAAATTTCCAATAAAATTTTAAGTGAAAAGTAAAATCTGCGTTCGATTTTATTCAATTATAACGGATTTAATGCACAAATTTTCACAAAAACTCATAACTTCCACGAAATTTTCACCGCCGCGAAAATGTATAATGCGCCCAGGGATTTCCCTGTCCCGAACTAAGTAACGCAAGTGACGTCGCCCGATTTGTTTACGCCGAGGCGCCCCGAGAAAAGAAAATCATCAAGTTAGGAATCCTTTCGAAAGTCAACTTAATTAAACAGTTAATTTTGCAGCTGGAGACGGGAGTATATTAACGCGAATTTATTCCTTGTTGAGGCAATTACGGCCCGTGCCTGTATTAAACGTCCTGGTCTCGGTTCTAATTTTATTAACTTCGAAAGTGGTAATTCGATTGAGTCAAACGGTCACGGCCGTGACAGCCAGATTGGCGCCGCCATGGTAACGCGCGCTACAGATTTTCCAGCGAAAATATTCAAATTGGTTTAATCATCTGATGAGGACGGGAAACGGAGAAAAAATAAAGGAAGCTGCAGGGGCGGTGGCGCTTGTTAATCAGCCCGTAAGTTCGGAAACAAAGCGAATTACCGACAAGTTTGCGCGAGCGCCTGGTAATGACATTCGTAATCAAATGGAAACCGTGGCTCCGGTATTTACTTGTTATTTTCGAGGGTTAAGAAAGCAACCGTGCGATTATATATATATATATATTCGGTATTGTACAGGGTGAGTTAAGTTTTACCGCCCCGGCCATAATACCTATTAAAGATTGAGGGGAAAGTATGCAATTTACATGTTACATCAGTTGAAGTTTACACTTTCGATTAGTGCTACAAGTTTTACAAATCATTTTTATTTGAAGTCAAAAAAGTAAAACAAAGAGTTTCGGGTAAAATTTCCATGTTTGGTTTTTTATTTCAAAATTTGTCAAATTATTCGTAGCATTGTTAATTGCAATTTGATTCGTTAAAAAATTATTACTTTTTGAGTTAAATCAAATTTAACATAAAGGACAAAAAATACTTTTATTTCTGACTTTCCAGCAATGGGTAATACGGTCTACCACGTAACAATACCCGATGATCGACCCATAAAACTGAAGGGAACGGCGTTTTAGTTGTTGCCAGACCAGTATTCTGGAATTTGTGAGAAAAATAAAATAAGTTTTTAATAGGTAAATATTAAGTTTATTTTATAAAAGATGCTCAAAGTGATGCCCCATTACCCATAAATTAAAAGCATTTCAAGCTACTCCTCGATTGAGTATTGAAATGGCATGATTCTACCTGAACTAAACACAAATGTTCACTATTCCACAAAACAAAGTTCTAATTTTCACTTTTTACCAACGATGTTTAAGTGTTGGAAGATTTGTTGCGAATGTGAATATTTCTTTATTCACAAAGTGACCTAAGGTTGTGACCAGGATTTTTAAACTTTGGGTGAATTAAGCAATTTATTTTATGGGAAAGTTCAATAACCGATAGGTATATTGACTTTGCAGACGGCAAAATTAAAACACAAAATTGTAGACAGATATACTAACGAAAATTAGAAGCTGGGAAACGATTTTCTTATCAAGCTTAAAATCTAATATTGCAAAAATTATTTTTTATTATGATTATAATTACCGTGTAGCTGTTAGTTACGATGTTGTGAACTTTTAAAGAAATAGCGAAGACCCTTATTCCGGTCCTGTAAAATGTAACGTTGTACTTTTTAACTTAACTTTATGACTATCATAAATAATCAGCCAAGTACCCAAAACCAATACCATTGTTAGGTGAATTGGTCAGCTTATGTCGTAAATCATTTAAAAAAATACCCTCTAATACGGAAATGGCTTTATTTAATGAACGCAAATTAGTAAAATTATTTCAATTACACTAAATTGTGTGAAAATATTTGACTGTTCGTACATAAAAAAACTAATGAATGGGGCAATTAGTAATTGAAAGAAAGCCAAAATTTTACCTGATTAAAAAAAAAAGATTTTTTCTTGGTTTCTATGTACGTTAATAATATAAAATTACTCATGCAATTTATGAGAATTGACAAATTATTTTAAAGGCCTATTTTGCCACGGGCGGTAAAACTTAACTCACCCTGTACACATCGGAATTGCGTTTGGCTGCCGCAAACGATCGCTGGAGCGGACGGGATGGACATAACTTTTTTACGGGATACTGAATCAATAAGATAAGAATTTTAAACCACAGTTGTCGTAAAAGCGGCCTTTTGTGTCCGGGGGACTTAAATAAAATTCGCGGGGCAACGCAATAAATTTAAATTTCGCCATCAAAAATTAACAGCTCACAAGTCGCGAATTTCGAGCCAACGCCGGAATAAATCGCGCCCCTGGTGAGTTACGAGATTTTAAAAAAATACTTATTATTATTAATTCCATTCATTTTTTAAATCAGAGAAGTGAGGAGTGAGGAGTGATTGTCGTTCAAAACACTGAAATTCAAATTTTCCGCCAAAAAGTACTTACTAGAGGTGTTCCAGTGTGATTTGTTCTTTTAATTTCACTCCTCCTAATTAAAAAATGAACGATAATTAAGTCTAAAATTTTTCCAACGATCCAAACGTATTGGCATTTTTCTCTTTTTTTATTTTTGGATCAAAATTCAGAGAACAGCGTGAAACTATTGGGAATTGAAGGGAATTCAAATATCGCCTTACGTTTATGCTACTACAAATGCTAGATGAGTCACGCTATGGATAGAATTGGCTCGTGCTTCGCTATAACGTTGTGTTTTTCGGTGTATTTTGTGTTAATCGGTGATAACAGACATTTTTATACACATTTTGTTGATTTTAGTGTTATTGATATTTTATAATAAGCGAATAGATTTTTTCAGATATTGAGGTTGTATTAGATGCATTGGAAGCCCCTTCATGCAGAAATTTTAAAGAAAGGAAGGAACTTTTAAATACTCTGTGCAGCCACACAGAAATCGACAAACGTAATCATAACACACACACACTTCTGCATGTTCGGAATTTCCGTTGTTCATCACATGCACTTTAAGTCCACTTTGTGGAAAACTATGGTACATTAAATGAGGAAATTTAGGTTGCTTATTAGACCCGAAGTTGTCATCGTCGTTGTAGTTTAATGTTAATTAACCACAAAACCACAGATAATACAAAATAAACGACAAAACTATCGCACAGAGAAATCGTGTAAACACATTGTATCCTTGCCATGACTCATCGTCTAGTGTTTTATCCCGCCCCTTCTTTACAGCGATTTTAATTGTCTGTGACGTTGGACTATCCAAACTTAATTAAGAGTCGTGTAATAACATCAGACTCAATTACAACAGTAAAATCAATCGCTTGCACTCAATAAACAAGCTAAATTTGCATTATTGAATTATAATCTCAAGAAGCAACTTCATCTTAAGACAGGAAAAAAAACAGTTTTCGACATAAATAATTTAATTTCACAAAAACAATTTAGTGAAGAGTCGTTCAGAAGTCGCCTTGTTACAGCAGGTCTCCGACTCAATTTTCTGAAGCGAATAAATTTCCCCAGGAAATTAATTTATCATCCATGTCAAGCGTAAGAACAATGTCAACAATCACAACTCAAACTACGGAAAGTTGTACTCTTAAAACTTGCAAGCGGCTACAATGAAAACGATTAAGTTAGCCATCCGTACGAAATAACCCTCGATATTGAATCCAGTGGCGTACCACAATAAATGTGGGTAATAATAACTTTGAAAAATCGCATAAATCTCACTGAAAACGTTAGTTGGGAGTTACGGGCTACCAAGTTTTGAAAATACTTGTAAAAACTTACAGGAGCGAAAAAACAGTGACGCAGAAGCTTGAGTGATTGGGGCAGATACAATAGACTTGTGTGTGTGCGAGTAGAACCTATCGAACGGAAACTCATGACGCCGAGGCATTATTGAGGTGGTAGCAATCTGAAGGGTCTACTTTTTTGCGAGGGATTGTTACAGTTCGGTTCAATTCCCCGAAGAAAATGACAAAGGATCGCACTTGCTTGAAACATAACGCTCTCTCTCAGCGGCGGCGAAATAATTGAGTTTGCCAGCACTGAAAATAAGAACCAGACTCTTTCAAGTAATTATTACTGCAACTGGAGCGTGGTTATGTAATTTGATATTCATAAAGTGGGATTTATTACAAAAATTGAGCTTTAATTGAAAGTCACTTATTTGAAATTTGGTGTAAGTATGACTCTGGTATAAGGCTAGAAATTTCCAGTTTTAAATGTTAATTGTCGACGTTCGTTTTCGACAAAAAAAAACTATTTTTTTATAAAAATAATGTCTCCCAATTTTGTCAAATTTCACTTTTCAAGATCAGTATTATTGAGACAAAGATATGCAAAGTTAAGGTGACCAACTATTTTTTATACAAAAGGAGTACAAATGAATTTTCATTGGATATGGTGATTGGGTTTGAATAAAAACACCCATTCTCCGTTCAACTATATGTTTTTTAAATAATTTCAAATTCATTAGTTCAAAAATTATGTGCATAAACACGTTAAAACAAACATACTGCAAGTTGCATGCTTTCACCTAGGTAAACCCTGTTGTAATCATAATCATAAAAGTCGGTTTTCCTAGGTAAAATCATGCAAATTGCAGTGCACATTTTCATAAAGTTTGCTCAGGTAAAATTTTTTCCATTTTCTTGTTTTCAAATGATTACAACAAGGGTTGAATCTTAAAAGTCGGTTTTCCTAGGTAAAACCATGCAAATTGCAGTGCACATTTTCATAAAGTGTGCTCAGATCAATTTTCTTAAATTTTTTTTTTCCGACTTATGTTAGGATCCACATTTTCACAAAGTTTGCTAAGGTAATTTTTTTTCCATTTTCTTGTTTTCCAATGGATTACATACAACAAGGGTTGAATCTTAAAGTCGCTGTTCTTAGGTAAAACCATGAAAATGTGCACTGCAAGTTGCATGCTTTCACCTTGGCAAACCGACTCTTAAGAGTCAACTTTTGTTGTAATCATTTGAAAACAAGAAAATGGAAAACTTTATCAACCAAGAATATAAGTGATTATTTTTCTTTGAAATACTTTTTATTTCAATCTTCATTTGGTCCAAAACTATCAGTTTTAAAAAATGTATTTAGTTTAGACGTTGAAGCCGCTGCATCAAGAGATGTTTTATGTTTATTAGTATCAATGTGCTTTGTTATTGCACTTCGTCCACCAATCGCAATAGAAAATTGCAGATTGTACATTTAACCATAAAATCATCATTTCCTTTGTTTTCTATAATAAATGGAAACTCTTTAATGTTAATGTTAATGTTAAATGCCAAGTTTTTATATTTTTAGAAGTACAAAGGAGTACAAAAGAATGCAAAGGAGTGTTTTTGGAGTACTCGTTTTAAAAGAAGTAGGGTTCACAAAAAAGAGTACAAAACTCCCTAAAGGAGTACGTTTGGTCACCTTACCAAGGTAAAAAAATATCCAAAAGCTGTAATTAGTCTAAAATTCCCTTATATTGGAATCTTAAGAGGAAAAGTAATAATTTATGACTGTAAATAGTCCTTAGTTCTATCCGCAAAGTTAAGTACGATTTAAATGTATGCCATTGTAAAATTTACGTAAATTTTAGAAATCTACAAGAATGTAAAGAGGCTCGACTTAGGTACGCTCCTGTTGTTCACATCGACCCACTTCCACTCGACAGTGACAAATTTTTACGTTATAAATTTAAATCGCACTTACCTCTGCGGAAAGAACTAACGACTATTTACAGTCATAAATTATTACTTTTACTCTTGAGATTCCAATATAAGAGAATTGTAGACTAATTACAGTTTTTGAATATTTTTTTTACTTTGGATTACTTTGTCTGAATCGTAGTGATCTTGAAAAGTGAAATTTGACGAAATTGAGAAATAGTATTTTTATAAAAATTTAGTTTTTATTTTTTTTCTCGAAAACTAACGCCGACAATTAACATGTAAAACTGGAAATTTCTAGCCTCATACCAGAGTCATACGTGCACCAAATTTTGAATAAATAACTTTCAATTGAAGCTCAATTTTCGGGGTAGCCACAAGTGATGGGACACCCTGTACCTTATTATTTAGTGCAAATGATTTTTCAGCTCACTTTGTTATAAAAGGAAAAAAGATATCTATTATTAGTAATTAACATTTATTTTTCTTGCAAGTCCCGATGCCAATAAATAACCTTAATTGATACTCTGTTTACAGATACACTTATTACAATACTCGAGTAAAGTTTTTGAATAATATTTACTTGTTCTGTAAGCAGTTATTTATGCAACCACTTTTCATTGAACTATAAATGGACCAGAAAACAATAAATTAGAGCAACAATTTAATTTACAGGACAAAGTAATCCAATCTTATTCCAACAATGAAGTTCAGAATTTTTTTTAAATATTCACTGAGCATCCACTTTACAGTCGAGATTTAGCATCCTCCAATTTATGCTTGTTCAAAAGTGCAAAAGGGTATCTTAGGGGAATAATGAACTGAAAAGTGCTATTGATGAACAGTTTGGAAAGCTGCCAAGAATTTTTCTCTGAGGAAATGCACAACTAGGAAAAGTTGAAGTAAGTGAATTAGTGTTGAGGGTGGTTCTCAATCTCTCAAACAGAAAAATATTCACAAAAATAAAAAATGAACGAATTTGCATGCAAACACTGACAGCTGCAAGTGTGGCTCATAAAAATTTTATGCCCCTGTTTTATACAAACATTTAAGCTAGACATGTTTCTTCAACAAACAATTAAGAAGCCAAAACAATAAATTTCAACAATAAAAGTTCCTATTTTTTGTTAGTCTTTAAAAACTTCAACACTTTCGGGAATTCCGTCACTGCAATCCCAAGTTTCTCATAAAAATAACCATTTTGGCTCGAAACTACCCGCCTTTTTTCTAACCTTCCGGATTTTCCTCTCAGCCCAATCCCCAAGCGGATAATTCCTATTACTTTTCTAGTTAAGCCCAAATTGTCTCAATCAGAGCAAAAAAAAAATGTTATGTACTTACTCTTGTGCGTCCCAAAAGTAAAGCGTCCATTTCCCCTTCCGGATGTGCGGCTATAGTGGCAATAGGTTTTGGACCAGCCAGATTATTAGCCATAATATAGGGCGACTGCACTCGAATTCTCCGTTAACAGCCAGTTTAGAGATTTTTTTAAATTCGCTTTAGAGTTTAATTTTGTGTAAAGGGTAAGAAAAACTTAGATTAGTTTCACCAGGTTGACGGGAAACTCTTTTAAAAGTTTTAAACACACGCTCAATTTTCGGAGGTTACTTTGGCACGACACAATAAAACTTTTTTAATAAAATGTCTATAAAACTTGTAAATATGTTTACTTTTGGTTGTATATCGAAATGTATATTTTTACTTTGAATGAAGTTTGGCACGAGGGTTGACTCTAACACAACTTATCTTTGGTCTACAATGGCCCCAGGTAAAATATTTTTTTTGTCTAATTGAGCACATTAAATTTTCTAAAAACTATTGGGCATATAACATCCAACATTGATATATCTAATTATTATAAATATGGCCCCGGTTGTATCAAAAATACTACAAATACCTAACGAATTTATGATATGTGGATAGTTAAAGTTTATTTATTAATAACATTTTACATCACATTAATTTCCATTTCTTTTAAACTTACGATTTAGCGGTTACATTTTAATTTTTTTTTCATTTTATTTGTTTAGGTTCGTTTTAATTCACAAAACTGTTCAACGTGCGTGAGTTTCGTAACATGTGACTGGTGGAAAGCTCAGGAGCGAATGTTTTCGCTAGATGTTAACAGCTGATATTTTTAGCCTGCACGCTAGCGCTCCTGCCGCCCCAAATTGGAACCACAATATTGATTTTTCGCGGATCCAACCAATTCTAATATAGTTTTTCCTAATTAAATATAAACTTTATTGGTCCCTTGTCCTCGGATGCGCCCCAAACGCGCCCACGATTTTTTCCAACCCTTTCTCACAAATTCGTGGGAAATTCGCCACGATTTGAAAATCGCGCGGTTTGATTTGATTGAATCAAAAAAATTTGTTTAATTTTCGCGGTTTGAGAGCGAAAGCTCGTTCAAGCACGGTCATCTAGCGACTGGCGCGCTGCGTCACTTACCGGAGGTTTTCCGGGAGCTTCTGCACTTACCGGGTTCGCGACCCGGATAAGGCGCGCGGAGTTAAATTATTTTGAAAACTATAAAAACGCCGTAAAAGTTTGTTTGGTTTGGTGTTTATTTAAGCGCGAATCGAATCGCCTGCCAAGTAATTAAATGCCGTTTTGGTGGTATTAGAGTCAGTGATGCAGCTGGGTATTGTCCGTCGGCTAAAACAGGATTAGGCTGCTTTACACAAAGGCATCTATTGTTTGTGACAGGCGCGATATTAAAACTGGGAAAATTTTGAAGCTTGGTTTTTCTTGTCAGCAAAGTATTCTGTTTTTTTTTGTGTGCTGTTGTTTCATTAATTGTCGTAAACATGCAAAAAATCGTCCTTCGGATGATTTGGAAATAAGTTAAAAGACTTGCTTTACTTACTTAACTTTACTTCAGTATCCCTAGTAGCATACAATGTTTATTAAATATTTACAAAATATTTAAAAAATATTCGAATCTTTTTAAAATATTTTTAACATATATTTAAAAAATATTTATTTATGCATATTAAAAATATTAGATTTCCATAAGTAATAAAAAAAATATTTATTTTTGTACATTAAAAAAATATTAGATTTATATCAAGAAAAAAATATTTATTTTGTCATATTAAAAAAATATTAGATTTAGGTAACGAAAAAAATATTGATTTTTGTGCATTCAAGAAATATTAGATTTACGTAAAGAAAATAATATTTATTTTTGTACATTCAAGAAACATTAGATTTACCCTAGTAGGAAAGAAATATTTTTTAAATATTTTTTTTTGAATATTTAACAAATATTTTTATGACATATTTGCTTATTTTTAGAAATATTTGCTTATTTTTAGAAATATTTTAAAAAAATATCTAAAAAATATTACTTCAAATCATTTAAAAGATATTTCTTAAAAAGATTTAAAAAATATTTTTATGATACTTTTGTTAATATTTTAGAAATATTTCTAAAAAACATTTAACAAATATTTCTTAAAAATATTTTTTTAATCTTAAGAAATATTTTTGAAATGTTTTTTAAAAATATTTTTAAAATATAAACAAATATGTCTTAATATTTTTTAAATATTAAAAAAAAATATTTTAAAAATATTTCTTTGCTACTAGGGTTACTTATTTTTAATATTAATTTTATATTCAAGACAATGTTATTTGTGTCGTAAAATTGTAAGTGTCTGGATAAAAATATTTAGTTGAAGAGAAACCTTTAGAGAAATATGGTATTCTCTGACAAAATTTTAAATCCTGCCATAAATTTTGCATGCATCTAACGATATAAAGAAAATCCCGAAGGAAAATCTTCACTTGGATTGAATTGGATGTTTTTTTGTATAAAATGACTGGACTATACAGGATGTATTATATTAAGTGTCCACCATTGGTAACTTTGTTATTAATGGAGTTACAAAGTCGGTTAAATTAGCAAAGAATTGGTGTTTTTTCCGCTGATTGCCGTAATGAAAGCAAAAAAACAATCGAACGTCGACTGCTCGAGATATTCACGAAAATAACATTTTTTTAAATGGAATGTTCTATCTTTTTTGCATATTTCGAAGGTATGTTTAATTTTGAGTAAAAAAGTCTTAATGTACTAGTAATTAATTTCCCCTCTGACATAATACATAATACATAACACAAATGATTTGATATTTATGTCAATTTATAAATAAAAAATTTAATTGTTGAAGTTTAAGTTTAAGTTATTAAATTTATTCAAGAAAAGAAAAAAGCAAACATTGCCAACTGGTATAAAATTAACAATAGCTTCAGTTAAGTCATAGATTAATTTTCCATCAATTATCCCGACAGGGATACCATCTGTCGGAACAATAATGAATTAAATCCCATTCATTTAAGAAATGCCGTGAGGATTTTACAATCGACTAGCATATTATTTAGAATGTGAAAGAGTACAATTCAAAATTTTATTATTATTTTTCTTTTAAATAAATCGTTCTATCGTTCTAACGTCTTGTCATTGCATCTAAATTAAGTTGACGTGAGAGTACGATTGGTTGCCTATATTGATTGATTGGCATATTTTTTTTAAATTGGTCATATGGATATTTACATCATAATAGACCTGGTAATTTGTCATTAGCAATGAGAATATGCAAAGAAATGCTCATCCTCCCGGTTTAAACTTTTTATCATTCGCAATTTGCCCATTAATCCTCTTTACTGGCACAATATGTCTTTGTAATACGGCCTCTTTTTGCAGGATTTTTTGTTATTCCGGATTTTGTGGGATTATTCTACGTATCTGAACGAATGATCTCCCTGCACGTCATGCGATGAGTGGGTGTGCCGCGAGTGTTTGTAAACAGGAGCTGAACAATAACATCGGTGGCGTTTGAATTTTTACATTAGCTGCTACAGATAGCGTACGTGACATGAAAATAAAAAGCTGCTCCTCTCTCAAACAAAAAATTCAATTTGAACGAGCGGAATTGCTCGGTTCGTGCGCACTTGCAAAGAAATCGACTCATAAGTGAAGTTAGCAACCTTCAAAAATCACTTAAAATTTATTTTTCTTTCCGAACCAAACAAAACTGTCGTAACGTCGTCGTTACATTTTTGCGAACGATTTGTTTTTCCCATTTCATAATACCTCTTTTTGTTGTTGACGATTCTTGTCACACACGACAAGAAAAAAAACGCCAATACCAGCAACACACACGCAACATCCCTCACATAAGAGGACATTTTTGTGGGAAATAAAAATAATTGTATTCAAAATTTCCAATGAAATGTCGCGCTCACTTTGCATGCCAATGGGGTTGAAATGCAAAAGGTAAGAATCGCTGAATTGTTCCCACCCTTTTGGGATGCTGCTACGACAATGATCACAGGCTTAACTCCATTATTCTAAAAGGTATCGAGAAGCTTTAAAACCTATTATCAATGCACGGAACGTTAAATTGAATTAACGCCCAACCCATTCAGTATCGGTGGCAGCGCGTGCGGTTAATGTATTATGATAATATCACAACATGTTGTTCGCCCTTCTAAGAATGTTTTTTATTGATAAAATGATTTCATAAAAATCCCGACGCAACGTATTGCTTAATTAACCATGAACGACTTTTATACTTCAATCGTTTCGCTATAAATTTGATGGTCAATGAAGCGTGAAGGAACTAAAATCGCTGAAATCTGTCAAAACTATATTTCCTGTAAAAATTTTCAGGAAAATTCTTGCAGCCCATAAAACTGTTTGCATGTTGCAGATTAAATTCATCTTTCTACTCTGCAGGTTCCTTGTCTACTATTATTTTTGTTTTGTGAAAATACTTTTATTTTTATTTTGCAATATGCCACCGTTTATGGCAAACACAAGGATATTTTCTTGCAGTTAACCTTCAACGATTATGGATTTTCTTATTAAAATGTTACTACTTTTGTTAGGATGTCAATTTGCTGGTACATAAAGTTGATGCAAGGTTGGAGGAACTTTGCGACAGTTTATGAAGTCACCAACTGAAATTATTTTTCACAGGACATTTACTTAAGGCCCTAAGGATTGTTGACAAATGCAAATACAGGCAACCCCTAAGACTTTTTTATAATCCAGATCTCACTATAATTAGGGTAAAGTGCAGTGGACAATAGGTCTATGTGTAACAATGAAAACGGCTGTCGAGTGGTTGCATTACAATATACCTGTTTAACAGATGCGAAAATTTTTGTATCTTCAATAAATTTAGAACGATATAATTTAAAGTAAAATAATAATATGCAAAAAGAATTTGTTAAATTTAACAATTTAACATATGGGGCTTCTCCAATAAATAATTTGATTTCATTTGTAGAAAACGTTTTAGATTTTTTGGGCGTAAACCCTTCTGATTTTCTTTTCAATAGGGCTTGTAATTTGAGATGTTTGTATATGTCTACCTTTTTAATACACAACGTAGATTTTAAAATTGAATAATGTGTCAATAAACTTGTGGATTTCAATTTTATAGACAACTCATCAAAATAAACAATTACCACATTTTCCGAAAAACTCTTAACCTTACTTTTCTCCCTCCAAGGTTTTTGCCGATTTTACGGGCAATAAGTTGTTTTCAACTCTTGTAGCTTGTTCCACAATTTCTGGTGGAGTTGAATTTTCGATCTCATCGTCACTATCGCACATTTTCAACGATTTAATTGGTAAAATTTAATAGACTAACAGTAACTATGAACCAGAACTGTCAAAATTGAGAAATTTTAGATCCGCCCATCCTCATGGCAATACTTGATATTGACAGAATATTAGTAACGTTGCATTTCCATTGGTTAAAAATTTGTAACTTAATGAAAATTTTGTATCTTAATGGGTATCATTAAGGTACGACTTGTAACTATTTAATAAATCGATTAAAGTATGGGCGTAGAAAAATAACTATAAATGAGACCTGTTTTATAACATAACAATAATCATATTGATTCTCTTCGTTTCTTTTATTGCTGTTAAGTAAACTGAAGTGAAATAAAAATTTTATTTATTGCGGCTATAAACTAGTCGGCAAAACCAATGTAATTTTGATTCACAAACGGTGTAAAAGTATTATTTTCAGAACAATTTTTCAGCCATTAACAACCATCCAAATTTTCGCCACAATGACATGCAATTTCCAACCGACCCTAGGTGACATATTTCAAGCCTAAATAGCCGCGATCCGCTTCTGATGGCGTGTTTCATGAAACCCTAACTGACATTTGAAATTAATTCTATTTCGCTAGTCAAAATGCAAATTTTCAAATAAACCTCCAAACCAACAAATCACCATAAAAAGACAGTTCGATTATTTTTAATTTCGAACGCACGAATTCGCATAAGTTCAAAATTGGCCGTCGTTATCGCAGGCCGCCTTTAAACGACCCGGACGCGGCGTTAAAATTTATCTTCGCCCTTATCGCGACCATGATAAACTCGGCTCTTAAGCGGTACCACTAAAAACTAGTAAATGCCTGTGTAACGTGATTTGCTTTCGTGCCTTGTTCGGGACGCTTTCCTTGAATAGTCAATTTGCTTTGATACCAGAGAGCCAATTTAGCACGACACAACTTCGTCTCAGTTTAGCAACTTAATCCTTATGTTTATCGGGTTTTTCCTTCTCCTTTGAATACATAATGAGGAATTTTAAAATAAACGAGTGAATAATTTGTTCGGCGAATTTATTCGCACAGAACAGCGCAATCGGAAGCAATTTTAGGCCGATGGTCTTCCAGTTTCCTCGGAGGAGTGTTTTTTTGAGATAAATTGATTTCACGGCCAGTTTGACCCTGCATCATTGGGTAAATGAGGCGTGACTAGGTGGCGGTTTTTGGAAGGGTTGTAGGCGGTTTGTAGTGAAATAATTTACATTGCCGTGAGTTTTGCCTCGTTAATTAGAACAAGGCACTGAAAAATGTATAATCCTGAAATAAGCTTAGGGGCTGAAATAAGTTTTCCAGTGGATTTCGTTGAGTTGGTTCAATTTTTTGTATTAGATATTTGGAAACTATTCAGGAAAAAATTAATAATTGGTCGAAGATTAAACAAAAATATAAAGTTTCTGTAATTAACGGCGTTCCACCCTAAAATTTCCAATACATGTAAAACGCCATTCGATTTTAAGCCTTCATTTTTAATTTTGAAAAGGAGGCCGATACTTCATCTTAGCTGTAATTAAATAATCATAATTAACCAAGTTATTAATTAAAACATCAAATTTCGAAATTCGTTTTTTTTGCCTTCAATTATCAAAATTTTCTAATAAAATTTTTTGTACTCGTAGATTAGACTTTTTCAAAAATGCATGATTTTCTATTCATTAAATCGACCCGTAAATCAACGATCACCGGAAAAATACATAAGCACCAAGTTAGTTAATTCAGTAGCTGAAAATAATTAAATCCATTGAAATCTGACTCTGCATCATTTTCGGCGGGATTTAATATCTTGGTTCTAAATTAAAAGTGAATTTAATTTACGTTTGCTTGAAAACAGGATTTATCTTAATTTTCATGAGTTGCAGCGTCCAAAAACTGTAAGTATCTGAAACTACTTTGCTGCAACGGAAATTCGCATAACACATTCATTCTTATCGCAGCAGGATATTGCAGTGCCATAATTTATCCGCCACAACTTTAAAAAATTTAATGAACGACCATAAAGTAGCAAATGAACATTTTAAATTACATCTGTCGTCGACTTCTAAGAACAAAGTGCAAGAAACTTGTAAAACGCAATTTCAAATATTCTTTTCAGTCATTGTAACTCAAAGAGACACAGTTAATAAAATACAATAAATGTTGGTCATTTGATTGTTTAAGTTTATGATTTGATTTAGTTACTAAAATGTATTGAAAAAAAGAAAAAAATAATATTGTGAATTGGTATAAAAATTACAATAGCTTTAGACAAGTCACAGATTTATTTCCCATTAATTATCTAGATAGATTGAACAGTAATGAATTAAATCCCATTTATGTAAGAAATGCTGTCCAGGGATTTTACAATTATTTAGCGTATGGTTTAAAATGTGAAGGAAGACAATTCAAGAATTAATTGTAATTTTTCTTTTAAATTAATCGTTTTACTATTTTAACGCCTTACCATTACAATTTAATAATACGTGAAGGTGCGATTGGTTGCATAGATTGACTGATTGACTTAATTTTTTTTTTAATTCAACACGGGGATATTTATAAGTGTAATGTTAAAAAAAGATCCGGTGTAAAAATGGTTTTCTCATTTTGTAAAAACTCCGGATTAAACAAAAAACGTCCGTTGAAATCTCATACGAACGGACGTGGATTTATTTTCCAGCTGGAAATATGTTCTGTCTGAAGTAGCAAATGAAAAACTTTTTTTGCAGACGTCTGCCACCTTCAATGCCGCTCAAGAGGGTCATAAAAGTCGAGTTAAGCGCAAGGACCAGACTCGAGAGGTATGCAAATTTAAAATAGAACTAAACACATAAAAAAGTGCGTGCAAGCAAGAACTTTTAAATGATCCTTTTATTTTACTATTTATTTCAGTCACGTTTATGAATTATTAATTGGCGCATTTTTCCATTGTACACACTCGCTCATTTACATGAGATTATTCACAAAAAAACATGGCACGTTTTAACCGCAAATAGTGAAACGAAAACATGGCTGAAGAACTGCGCTCTTTTTTCAGCCGAAAATTATCCAGACAAAGTTTTGGCAACGATTTTCAATAAAAGCGTCTTAATCGATTTGATCACAAAAGCATAAACATAAATAAAGAGTTTTTGTTGGCCGGTTTTAATATTATTGTCTGAGAGTTGAAATTTCATGGTTCGCAGTGAGCAATAAAATAGTTCCAACGAGCATTTGAAATTCAGTCCCGTTTAATTTGCGAAGGAATTCCGTTTAGTTCATTTTGTTGAATCAGACTGATAAATTCACGGTTTCTTATCACAGTCGTTTTGCGATTCGTTAATAATTTCGATGTGGTTTCAATCCGTAATCCTGAATTAGGAATGTACTGATTATAAATAGCCTCGTGAACTTTAATTTTCCAATCTGCGTACAAGTTTAATGGATTGTGCTTCGGGACTACCCTTTCAGTGTAGCGCCATGAATTGGTGATAACTTGCTGAATGAAAAAGTACGTTTTCACGAATTTTACGTTTAACTTTTTATGCACAAGTTGTGATTTATCATAACCGGTCACTTGAGCGCGATAAGTTGATAAATTTTAATTTAGATTCACGCTACTTCTAAAAGCACTAAATCTTGAAGTAATACTTTAAAACGTATGCACTAATTATGTTGTTTAAATGTTTCAAATTAGATATTTATTATCATTGGTTTGCTGAAATTATTATGACTTCAATTGAAAAGCTGGCGTGCAAAGCCGGTTATATCTATTTTTCTGTTTCGCGATAATCGACTTTAAAGATGCGCAGTACTGAATCTTTAAAGTCGATTATCGCGAAACAGAAAAATGGATATATCCGGTTTTGCACGCGAGCTCTTCAATTAAAGAAACTTTTTAAAGGCCACTCCACCCTAAAGATTGTTGACAAATGCAATTTGCCTTTATTGCTTTAGCGTACGCCTTAATGCAGGCAACACGTCAGACTTTTTTATAATCCAGATGTCACTATAATCACGGTAAAGTGTAGTGGATAATTAGGACTATGTGTACCAATGAAAACGGCTTTCGAGGGTTGCATTCCAAAATACCTGTTCAACAGATGCGAAAATTTTTGTATCTTCAATAAATTTAGAACGATATAATTTAAAGTAAAATAATAATATGCGAGAAGAATTTGTTAAATTTAACAATTTTATTTACTTATTGTTAGTGAAGAAGTTTTGTTATTACTGCTTGTTACTCTGCAATGTCTTAATTTACGCCAAAACGGGTTAGTATGTTGATCCCGGGTATTTTTTTCAACGTAATTTATATTTATATCGTAAATCGTTTTTAAAAATTGATTTTTAGCCGTTTCAAATTGTATTAATGACATATCCTGAATATCATCTATCTCCATATCACCAGAATCAGAATCTTTATTTTGAAATGTACGCGTTCTTTTAATAATTTTGCGGTTACTGTATTTTTTGTCAATTTGTTACGATATGCGAACAAACAGATAATGGAATGTAGCTGACTGTAGTTAAAATTTTAGGCCAAATAACCTGTCTGAAGAAAGATTGTATTGTCGAACGTCATAAAATTTTATTACTTATTCTAGAAAATTCTGTTCAGAACTCGGAACAGATGTTGAATTTCGTATTCGAAAGGACTAATATTTATTAATAAATTAAAACACAATGAGTAAAAGATTAACCCCTTAAGGCACAGTTGTTGTTTACAGAAAATTGGACCACGTTATGCACAACCTGACCAAACGCCAAATTGATATTTTGGAAATTAGCTTTCCATCTAACGCATAATCATGCTACTACCTACAAAAAATGAAGTTGGCGTAAAATCTATTTTTTACTAACAAGCCAAAAATTAGATCCCATTAACAATAACATTATAAGTCGTTAACCCTACAGCTTAATTAATTAAAAAATTACAATTTAAGCTTAATTTTTAAATTCAACTTCACATTTTTTTGACATAACCCCTTAACGCGTAGTGTTTTTTTACAGAAAATTGCAGTTTTAGCTTATTATAAGTTATTACCACTACAGCTTATTTTTTTTAAATTAATGTGGGATAAAAAAGCCAAACAATTTTTTTGGAAAGAAATTATAATTTAAGCTTATTCTCATTCATTTATTTAAAGGGGCCTTCAGGAGCGATTTTTAAAATTAATATGACCTTAGAATTGAATTTATATCCTATTAAGTTAATGTAGATAAAAAAGATTAAAATTGTCCAAGACTAAAAAATAATTTATAGTAAAAAAATTTTTTTAATAAAACAACCTTTTATTAAAATGTGTCTTTATTTTTAATCATTTAGGTCAATATCAAAATTAGTTTTAAATTTTTACTACGTCTTAATAAAAGCTTGTTTTTTAAAAAGTCTTTTTACTATAAACTATTTCAAATATACTGCTTGAAAACGAAACCTGGCTTTAAAAGTATTTCGGATATTATTGCTGTTAAAGTATCCCTGCTGGGAACCATAATTACCTGCTGCAACGTTGTAAATCTTTTTGACGTAGCTCGGAAATCGGGAAAAATTAGCTACTTTAATTTCGTTTCTTGATCTAAAGAACATTGAATAAATCAAAAACTATTGCGTTGTTTAAAACAGCTAGGGGTCAGCTCAAAATAAAAAGGTCTAATCTACGAGTATAAAAAATTTTAATACCAAATTTTGATAACTGAAGGCATAAACAGGAATTTCGGAATTTGATGCTTTAATTAATAATTATAATTATTTAATTATGGCTTGCGGTCAGTTCAAAGTAGATTGGTATTCTCTGTAAGATGAAAATTAAAAATTAACTTTTTAAAAAAAAATTATTTTTTGTAAAATGCGTTAGTTGAATTATTGCTCTTAACTTCCATTTTATTTATACATTTCATTATCATATTTTCCAATTGGAACTAAGAGATGTTGAATTTTATAGTAGCTATTTCATCTACTTAAAATGTGAAACTAAATCTTTTTTTTGTGGCATGTTTTCGACGTTAATGCTAGTCACATCATTTATGAGAGCTTTGTTGGGGTTATCTAAGCTTTTGCGAATTTTGATTTGCTTATTATTCACATCTGATATTTTAAAGCTCAGATCGGATATCCTTTTGCTGAGTTAGGAATCTAAAACCAAATTACTGCGCACTTCAGTTAAATAAAACTTTGTGTGTCGGTCGTAGAATGCCAACCGACTTCCTGAAAAAATTCTGAAGTAAGTAGTTTAGAAAATTACAAGTTGTAACAATAAGTTTAGTTCGGTACGAAGCCAAGCAACTGCAGTGAACTCTAACAAGGTGCGCAGCTCAATCAACAACTTCCCAACTAATTAACTAATCTCGATCGACCTTTAGCCTGCAATAATTAAGGATCGGAACATCAAAATCAATGTTGTATTAATTAAGAAAAAGAATCATCCCATTTCAGTCGATTTGTCACTATTTCCCGAATTCGAAGATTGATCTGCTGGACTTGGCCATTAATCATAAAACCAATCTCGCGTAACGACGTTTTTTCCGCCCGGAATGGCGCTTTTTCTCCGATTAAAAACTGATGATGTTTCGCGTCCCACTGCGGTAATTAAGCCGAAATGGAAACGCTCAACAAGTAGCTTTTTGTGTTTCAATTATCGTAATTCACGAAACGTCGAAATCGCTCCGGCACAAAGCGACCCTTTCGAAATTTGATTAACTCAAGACGTTTCGTTACAGTTCTATCTGTTCCCCGGGGATCGAAAAGGACGTGGAAAACAGAGGTAGTTCCCAAAGAAGCTTGTGCGGTTTTTTACAAGGACGGCCAGAGAACTAATTCGTGCACTCAACAGGGACAAGAAGCTTGGGTTACTTCACGGCTGGTTGCAATTAATTGCGAGGGATCTTCGTCGGTGTCTCGGGGATTTTTTGTTGGTTGTTTGCATAAGGGAAGCTGCAAGTCGGTTGCAGCTTCGAGAACAATGAAATTGAATTTTAAATTGTTCTGTGCGTTGTAATAAGGCGACCAACTATTTTTTATACAAAAGGAGTACAAATGAATTTTCATTGGATATGGTGATTGGGTTTGAATAAAAATACTCCATTCTCCGTTCAACTATATGTTTTTTAAATAATTTCAAAATTCGTTAGTTCAACATTATATGTATAAACACGTTAAAACAAACACACTGCAAGTTGCATGCTTTCACCTAGGCAAATCCTTGTTGTAATCATAATCATAAAAGTCGGTTTTCCTAGGTAAAACCATGCAAATTGCAGTACACATTTTCATAAAGTGTACTCAGGTCAATTTTTTTTTTTAATTTTTTCGACTTATGTTAGGATCCACATTTTCATAAATTTTCATAATTCTTTTTCCATTTTCTGACTCAGAATGTGATTTTTCTGGACGAGACCCGATTTTTCTAATCCAGAATTTTTTTTTCTGACTTAGAATGTGACTTCTCTCACCCAGAATCGATTTTTCTGTTTCAGAATCTGCTTTTTCTGACTCAAACTCTCCAGTTTCTGACTCAGAATTTAATTTTTCTGATTCAGAATCTCCATTTTCTGACTCAGAATGTGATTTTTCTGGACGAGAATCGATTTTTCTAACTGAGAATCGATTTTTCTGACTCAGAATCTCCATTCTCTGACTCAGAATGTGATTTTTCTGGACGAGACCCGATTTTCCCGACTGACAGTTGATTTTCCTGACCCAGAATCTCCATTTTCTGACTCAGAATGTGATTTGTTTGGCCGAGAATCGATTTTTCTAATTCAGAATTTGCTTTTTCTGACTTAGACTGTGACTTTCCTCACCCAGAATCGATTTTTCTGTCTCTGAATCTGCTTTTTCTGACTCAGAATTTGATTTTTCTGATTCAGAATCTCCATTTTCTGACTCAGAATGTGATTTTTCTGGACGAGAATCGATTTTTCTGACTGAGAATCGATTTTTCTGACTCAGAATCTACATTTTCTGACTCAGAATGTGATGTTTTTGGCCGAGAATCGATTTTTCTAATTCAGAAATTGCTTTTTCTGACTTAGAATGTGACTTTTCTCACCCAGAATCGATTTTTCTGTCTCACAATCGGCCTTTTCTGACTCAGACTCTCCAGGTTCTGACTCAGAATTTGATTTTTCTGGACGAGAATCGATATTTCTGACTCAGAATCTCCATTTTCTGACTCAGAATGTGATTTTCTGGTCGAGAATAGATTTTTCTGACTCAGAATTTGCTTTTTCTGACTTAAACTGTGACTTTTCTTACCCAGAATCGATTTCTCTGTCTCAGAGTCGGCGTTTTCTGACTCAGAATCTCCATTTCCTAACTCAGAATGTGATATTTCTGGACGAGAACCGATTTTTCCGACTGAGAATTGATTTTTCTGACTCAGAAACTCCATTTTCTGACTCAGAATGTGATTTTTCTCACTGAGAATCGATTTTTCTGACTGAGAACCGATTTTTCTGTCTCAGAGTCGGCTTTTTCTGACTCAGAATCTTCATTTTCTGACGCAGAATGTGATTTTTCTGGACGGGAATCGATTTTTCTGATTGAGAATCGATTTTTCTGAGTCAGAATGTGACTTTTCTGGTCGAGAATCGATTTTTCTGACTCAGAATCTTCATTTTTTGACTCAGAATGTGATTTTTCTGGACTGGAATCGATTTTTCTGATTGAGAATCGATTTTTCTGACTCAGAATCTCCATTTTCTAACTCAGAATGTGATTTTTCTGGACGAGAATCGATTTTTCTGGACGAGAATCGATTTTTCTGACTCAGAATCTGCCTTTTCTGACTTAGACGTGACTTTTCTAAACCAGAATTGATTTTTCTGACTCAGAATTTGCTCTTTCTGACTCAGAATCTGCTCTTTCTGATTGCAGATTGTGCATTTAACCATAGAATCATCATTTCCTTTGTTTTCTATAATAAATGAAAACTCTTTTTTTAAAGGTTAAAGCTTAAAGTTAAATGCCAAGTTTTTATATTTTTAGAAGTACAAGGAAGTACAAAAGAATGCAAAGGAGTACTTTTGGAGTACTCGTTTTAAAAGAAGTACGGTTCACAAAAAAGAAGCACAAAACTTCCTAAAGTACATTTGGTCACCTTAAGATATGTGCCATTGTAAAACCTCCTCCTTAAGTTGAGACAAGTTGAGTTAAAAATCCGGATCAATGTGATTTAATTTGATCAAAATTTGGTTAACCGTTTGAGGCATCATAGCGTCGAATTAAAACAGTAATTTTCCCTGTTCGAGGATTTAATTAAAAAAGGGGGTTGGCTAACACCGCGTGGTTAAATGGTGCGTTAAAAATTCGCCGGAAAATATAAACACAAAAGTGTTCGAGACGGTACCGAATTTATGGGAACACATTCGGAGAATGTTTACGAAACGAGGTAGCATCAAAAGGAGTAGTTTCGCTTTCTTATGGCTTTTCTGTTTATTCAGGGAATATTGTGAAAGTCGAAGCTGGATGTATTCACAGTTTCAATTGCCGCAGAGGGAGTTCGAATTCGAAGGACTATTAATGTAGATGATTGTCGTTCCTGAAAACATTTTTTACAAGCTAATAAAAGCGTCCAAAAATAAGAGCAGGAAAGTATTATTTTATGTTTTTATTTTGGCTTAGCTTCCATTAAAAAATTGTTGGATTCATTTTTTTCCTATTTTAATCTGAATTGTTGTTGGAAAATGAATCAAGTGCTGAAAAATAATGCAGATACAAGCACTCATGAAAGTTACATACAGATAACATTTTTGTTTGTATAGTGGAAATTGTGCGAACAAACATTAAAATCCTTTAGCAATTTCAAATATTTATTTAAACAGTTTGGATTTAACAGAATGTGTTTCTGGACAAAACAAATTCACAATAAGCTTTGTTGTGTTGTTTTCCAATTTTCAGAAAACTTTCAATCGCCAATAAATACAACCCTTACAAAAGTAAAGTGTTTAACCCCCAAGAAGCCGTAATTACCGCAAAACAAATTATTGTGTAACACTTGCTTTGAAAAAGTTTGTGGAAAACTTTAACATCTCATGAAAAATAAATTTCTCATCAACAAAAAATCGCATTGTCTTCAAGCATCAATTTTTATGAAGACTTTTCATTAGCTGCGTTAACTCGACGCTCATCTCATCGTTCAACTTTCAGCAGCGTTCCTCCCAATAAAATTTTCTCATTTCAACCCTTCAACGGTCGATTTTAAAATCATTTTGATTTGTTTATTTCAACGATTCGTCATTTTCTCGTCGATCGGTTGCACCGACTCATAAAATTCTTCCTGAACTCCAGGCAATCATCTGAAACTCATTTTCGACTATAGCGAGCTCCAATAAATTCTAGTTTGGTGCAATCGACACCGAGCTTGTGAAAGGGCGTCTCGAATCTTTCGGACGTAATAAGTGGGAAAAAATCGTTTAATAACCCAGCGCCAGCATTTCCGGTTTATTCGTTTTTTTGTACTGTTTGTGTAATGAAATGCAATTTTTCGCTGCAGTTAATTTTACGGTGTGATTTATGCGATGCGCTGATTTGAGATTTTAATTAATGCAGCTGGTGTACATAAATCGCGCTAATAAATTTCTGTTATTAAAATCAACCAAATCTAGTCGTGTTAATCTTGTCTGTACTACACGGTGGTAAATTAAATCAGGAACCGCTGATAATGTAGGAAAATTGAGATTACTTGACTTATGAGGCATCTAAACGTCAAAAGAAAATATGCCAAGCTTCGTTGAAGCCTTCCTCAAGAATTTGCAAATAAGGCGCCTAAAGTGGAACACCGCTGCAGAGAGGAAACAAATTTAAAAAATTGCGTTAGTTGGAATTTTGTGAGATAATATTAAAGGGACACAAACACAAAAAATAAGTTGGTTTAATTTAAAAGTACGCTTAATTCTAAGAAAAATGAAATATGAATTTTGTTTCTACTCAGTTTATTTAATGAGTTATAATGAATTTAAAATAGACGCGTGACGTCACTGGACCGAGGTCAGCGCAGCGCCCGATCTTATACGTGCAAAAATTGCTCGCTTCACACGATAATTTACTTACCTTTAAACAATATTTTCGACATTTTGTTACCAGTATTTAGACTATTTTTTTGTACTGAAGACGATAGTGCAACCAATATTTTAATACAGTGTCTAGTTTTTTTTTTAAACATATTAAATGCGATGACACGGCGCGGTGATTCGTACCATTTTTACACGCTTCTGAAGGTTATTTCTACCCCATTAGATAATTTTTTGAGTTACGTAAATGAACGACACTATGTACACGTTTATTAAGTTACCGAATGTAAATTAACAGACGTAAAAAGGGACGTTTTGAAATGAAGCCCAAAAGTTTTGGTCGTCATTGTTTTTTATAGTTTACCTAATTCACACTGAATACCAATTTCACATTTTTTGTTTTCATTATCCTGATTAATAAATAGATTTTCTATTTCGGTTGTATGGTTTGTCTGGATTACGTCGGAGGTCCTTGATGGTACGGCACTTTTTTTAAACAAGGTTCTTTTGAATTTGGTAGAAATTTTTTTCTTAGAACAAACGATTCGTCTAAATCACTTTCCAAAAAATTGTTTATTACAAATTCTTGCATTTGGTCCTGGTTGAAGTGATTTCCTTTTACAAAATTCTGACCAAAATGCAAATCGTTTCGGCGATTTTTCTCTATTAGGACAACGATGTCCCGTTGGTTCACTGCACTCAAAAACTGGTCGGCGATGTTCTTGTGGCTACTGTTGCAAACAACTCTGAGTTATTCTGCATTTACGACTTTAAATCGCAATCAACTCTTACTGATGATAATGAGGGTTTCTGCAGGGTGCCACAACCTCGTTGCTTTAAAAAATATTTTCGTAGATATTTCAGAACCGTATAACAAGCGCAAAAGGTCATAGAAAATGCACTTATACAGAATTCATCAAGTACCTAAGTTAATCAATAACCCCACATACCTACCTAATTATTAGAAGAGGTTTAATGTTTAACTTTATATCATATTTACATCTAAGCATCAAGAAATTTATAAAAATTTACCAAATGCAGCTAGCCTTGTGACGTCACACGGCAATTCTAAATGTCTTAATATCTTCTAAAACATTTTTTTTACATTGGATTTTTACCAAATAGTTTTTAATAGTTCTGACTACAATAATTTAACATTAAATAATAATTTAAAAAGAGTTTTTTGTATTGTGTATTATAGGAATGAATGGCGCAGAAAAATAAGTGGATTGGAAAACTACAGCTGGCGGTAATAGGAATGAAAGATAAAGATCATTAAATTTGAGTTGATTTAATTCAGTTAATTAATTGCTGCGGTTTGAAGCAATATACTAAACGAACTTCAGGCGCTTTATAGGTTTGGATACGGCGTACAATTTAGTATTAAATTTTGACGTTAATGAGTCGCATGTAAAGATAAAAAATTCTTTGTATCAAAAAAAATTGCCGCTAACCTTTGACTACATTTTTAAAGGTAAAAAAGTTTTTTCATGCTACTGAAAAAAACTTCTTAATAGAACAAAACATACTTCATTAAAAACACTCTTCGCCCTTGAAAATGCTAGTTGCAAACAAGTGTTACCATAATGAGAACTTTCATGATTGTATCTCAAACAATTAGTCCCGCAGAACTTTTTTTGTGATTAAATTAACACTCCTAGATTTTTGTAGCTACGGTTCTGGCCTTGTGAGTTAATAATTTCCGCTGAAATAAGTTCCGCCTGAAATAAATTCATTTTGGTAATTTGTTTTTCTTTCCCGCTCAGCTCGTATTAACAAGGCGATTTATCATAAAAAATTGCATTTTTATGTGCAGTCGTGGAAATTAATTTTCCTCTCATTTTTAACATTGCTGTTGTTCGAAACGCCAGCCCCCGTTGGAACCGCTTTGACAGCGGCGAATGCCGCACATTTTTGCGTAATTTTCGCATTAAGATGCCAGTTCGAAATTAATTAAGAGTAATTTCTGGGTTACCATCGCCGGCACAGTTCACCAATTCTTCAGTCGCCTCTGAAACTATTAACTAATTGATTTTCCGATCTGCCGCAGTGGGCCTTGTTAAATGTAGCGCGGCACAATGAAGCGATAATTAATCTTGAAATTTAGACGATGATAACAACATTATCCACCGAATCGACGTCGATTTTACGACTTTAGCGACTCATTTGCCTATTTTGAATTTTTAATTTTACCCCAAGTTATCTCAAGTTTCAAATTTTTTTCGAACTGTGTAACAGTGGAAAATTGTACAGAGCTCCATTCCGATACTTCCATTATCCATTATCCATTATCCATTAGATATTCCAGTTGTATTTGTAATCTGACGATTTTTAATTTTTTACCAAAAGCTTCAAAAGCTCTCCAAATAATTTAATATTTTCCTTTTTGCATTGGTTCCAAATGATGTCAATAGAAAATTGTTCTGCCCTAGTAAGAGACAATATTTAACAAAAATTTCTAAAATATTTAAAAAATATTCGAATGTTTTCGAATATTTTTAATATTTTTAAATGATTATTGAAATATATTTAGAAAATATTTATTTCTGCGCATTCAAGAAATATTACATTTCTATCAAGAAAAAAATATTTACTTTTTCATATTAAACAAATATTAGATTTACATAAAGAAACAATATTTATTTTGTACATTCAAGAAATATTAGATTTATATCAAGAAAAATTATTTATTTTTCCATATTCAAAAAAAAATTAGATTTATATAAAGAAAACCATATTTATTTTTGTATATTCAAGAAATATTAGATTTATATCAAGAAAAATTATTTGTTTCTGCATATTCATAAAATATTAGGTTTACATAAAAACAAATTCTTTATATTGAAAAAATATTACATTCTGTATCAAAGAAAAACATAAATTTCAAAAAATAAAAATCTTAAATAATATTGTATTATATAATTCGGTAAAACAATCATTTAGTCAAACTGGTCGATCAATGGAAAATGTATAAATATTATTATATTGTATTTTATTATATTTTTTTTATAATTTTAGCATAAATTATAAAAAAAATTCTTAAAAAGATTAAAAAAATATTTGTATGGCATGTTTGTTAATATTTTAGAACTAATTTCTAAAAAACATTTCCAAAATAAATTTCTTCAAAACGTGTTTCTTAAAAATATTTCTTTAATCTTTTTAAGCAATACTTTTTAAAGTTTTTAAGAAATATTTTGTAAATGTTTTTTAGAAATATTTCCAAAATGTTAAAAAATACTTCTTAAAAAGAGTAAAAAATATTTTTATGGCATGTTTGTTAATATTTTAGAGCTATTTCTAAAAAACATTTACAAAATATTTTTTCAAAACATGTTTCTTAAAAATATTTCTTTAACCTTCTAAGCAATACTTTTTAAATGTTTGAAGAAATATTTTTTAAATGTTTTTTAGAAATATTTCCAAAATATTACCAAACATGTCATAAAAATATTTTTTAAATACTCAAGGGAAATATTTAAAAAATATTTCTTAAAAAGATTAAAAAAATATTTTTATGACATGTTTGTTAATATTTTAGAGCTATTACTAAAAAACATTTACAAAATATTTTTTCAAAACATGTTTCTTAAAAATATTTCTTTAATCTTTTTAAGCAATACTTTTGAAATGTTTTGAAGAAAAATTTTTTAAATGTTTTTTAGAAATATTTCCAAAATATTAACAAACATGTCATAAAAATATTTTTTAAATACTCCAGGAAAATATTTAAAAAATATTTCTTTACCACTAGGGTGGCTTTCAAATTTTGTGTACGCTTTTAATAGGCGTCAAATAACATTCTTGGCTTCAAACCGGAACCGTGTTTCTTAAGGTTTGCTGGAGCCAACTGTCCTATCCGCCGCCACATTCGTGTTTATTCAAACATCAAATTTAATTAGCTGCTGGAAGTGACAGATACAATCGGATTATGTACACCACAGCGAATTGCGACGAATATTTTGACAGCACCACAAGTGGATGACTGAATCAAGATAAATTCCGTCAACAAGGACGTTCGCAAAAAGTATTGCGAGGAGCTAATAATTTATTTCGCTAAGAAAATAAAACTCGACAATTTCCATCATCCAGACTCGTGTAAATATCGGGGTTGTAAACAAAACTTGCTGAAGAAGGGATTAAATATGCAAACGGCGCCACCTAAACCCTCGGCCCAACTTTTAAATACTTCGCCACAATTCGCGATAATGTCGCCAAGTTCTCGCAATCTACTTGAAGGGGCTCTTTTTGAGACGTAATTACCCCACGTATCCGGAGAGACTGTTGACATAAAGAGCGTGTGGGTGGTTGTGTGAATAATAGGGGCGGCCAGATATCAGTGAGGAGATTTATCAAAAAAATGTGTGTATATTCAGACTCAGACGACAGGGAAATGTGTCGTGGTGATGGAGAATGTTTCAATTTACCCTCCTTCGCCGATTCGGTGCGAAAGATTTTGTTGAATTCGAATTTTTGAAATGAAAAGTAGGTCATAAATTATTTTCTATTTTTTTTACACTTCACAGTTTCGTAGCTATTTAAAAGCAATCTTCAATCTACTGTTCAAGGGTTGGCAGACAGATTTTTTTATGAATCAGAGTGCTATTTTTTAGTTAACTGCCATTTTCGATTTTAATAAATAATTGGAGAAATTAAATTGTAAAAATTTTTTAGTTTTGGAGATTAATTTTAAATAAAATCGCCTTTTTATTGATTAATTTACGATAACTTGTTGCGTGGCAACTTAAAAAAGTGTAAATTTGATGAGTATTAAAAACGCGACAGTGAAGTTTGAGCGTTTTTATCATCAAATTTACACGATTTAAAAATTGCTACACGGGAAGTTTGAGTTAATTAATGGAAGAAATTCAAAGCTTGAATGATATTTAATTAGGTTATTTTGTGAATGTATAAAATTTGACACAAATACAATTGTTTGAAAATTTTTTGTTGGTGGAAACTAGGCAACGTCGATATAAAGGAACTCAAAGTTTTATTAGAATTTTCAATACAACAAGTGGAATCGAGATTATCGATAATCGCATGAGTTGGGACACGAAATATGTTGTCAAAAATTAATTTCACTCCTCTTCGAGTCGTGAAATTATTTGACAACATGTTGAGTGCATCAATTCATGCGATTACCAATAATCACGATTTCACGAATTGTATTCGTCAGATTATATCACGAATGAACAATTTAATACTATTTCCAACAAAATGTAATTCCGAGAGTCACAAAACTCGGTAAATTGGGCCCAAATATATTTGTGAGACTTTATAGTGTTACACGGTTTATGATTTTGTATATTTTTGTCAATATTGTTTAACGAACAATCACCGAAACGCGCCATTTTTTGTAACTGTGACATTTCAGTTGACAGCACGGTACACTACATTTGCGGAGCAGCACGCGCGATTAATCTTTCTCCAGTGATATAATCGCTGCAATTTCGTGTTCCTTCCTTAAATAACGAATTGTGATTTGCTATATTAGCCATGAATAAAATAATCAATCATAATTACATTCTTTGAAAACATTGCAATGATTGAGTAGGCTCCTTTAGAACTCTGTATTCTTGTCTTCCGTAAATAATTTCTGGTTCACTGCCTTATGCAAATTTAACACACAAAGCCTTCACTAATTTACTTCTCCAATTAAGATTTTATGTAATACCCATTTAATGTATAAATTTCTTGCATAAATATATTCCAAAAAACGGAACATAACTAATGTTATAGTTTGTTGAATACTTGAGCAAATATCTCAGTTCGATGGATGTTAAAAAACGTTTAAATTGTAACATTGGCTGCATAGTTCTGAAAAAAATGAAAACATTCCTGTCTGTGGGTAATGTTCGACACAATATTCCATGTCGGTCGAAATTAATAAACGAAACAATTTGCTGCGAAATTGTTTTCAAACATTCCCTCTGTATAAAAGTTGTGAGCGTGTAAGCCTACGTGGAATCTTCGTTATTGGTAAAATGAAGCGCGGTTAGCTTTTGACTGAGTTCATGGATAAGTGTGTTACCTTGTTATCTCGTATAAAGAGTGACATCCACAACGAATTCCTGCTGAACCGCGAACGAATAGTTCTGATTTCTTTCAAAAAATTTGACATAGAAATTACTGTTCCAACATATTAATATTTTATTTTATCCATTTAAAAAATTGTGGCGAAACTTTACATCTGATAAAGTAATTAACACCATAAAAAGTATAGTTATCTGAAATCGCAGCTGTTGATAATTTTTTTCCATTAACTACAAGTAGCAATTACTGAAACTGAATTTCTCAAATCATTTTGTTTGTACAGGGTGAGTTAAGTTTTACCGCCCGTGGCAAAATAGGTCTTTAAAATAATTTGTCAATTCTCATAAATTGTATGAGTAATTTTATATTATTAAGGTACATAGAAACCAAGAAAACATCTTTTTTTTAATCAGGTAAAATTTTGGCTTTCTCTCAATTACTAATTGCTCAATTTATTAGTTTTTTTTATGTACAAACAGTAAAATATTTTCACACAATTTAGTGTAATTGAAATAATTTCACTATTTTGCTTTTATTAAATAAAGCCATTTCCGTATTAGAGGGTAGTTTTTTAAATGATTTACGACATAAGCTGACCAATTCACCTAACAATGGTATTGGTTTTGAAACTTGGCTGATTATTTATGACAGTCATAAAGTTAAGTTAAAAAGTGCAACGTTACATTTTACAGGACCGGAATAAGGGTCTTCGCTATTTCTTTAAAAGTTCACAACATCGTAACTAACAGCTACACGGTAATTATAATCATAATAAAAAATAATTTTTGCAATATTACATTTTAAACTTGATAAGAAAATCGTTTACCAGCTTCTAATTTTCGTTAGTATATCTGTCTACAATTTTGTGTTTTAATTTTGCCGTCTGCAAAGTCAATATACCTATCGGTTATTGAACCTTCCCATAAAACAAATTGTTTAATTCACCCAAAGTTTAAAAACCCTGGTCACAACCTTAGGTCACTTTGTGAATAAAGAAACATTCACATTCGCAACAAATCTTCCAACACTTAAACATCGTTGGTAAAAAGTGAAAATTAAAACTTTGTTTTGTGGAATAGTGAACATTTGTGTTTAGTTCAGGTATAATCATGCCATTTCAATACTCAGTCGAGGGGAAGCTTGAAATGCTTTTAATTTAATGGGGCATCACTTTGAGCATCTTTTATAAAATAAACTTAATATTTACCTATCAAAAACTTATTTTATTTTTCTCACAAATTCCAGAATACGGGTCTGGCAACAACTAAAACGCCGTTCCCTAAAGTTTTATGGGTCGATTATCAGGTATTGTTACGTGGTAGACCGTATTATCCATTGTTGGAAAGTCACAAATAAAAGTATTTTTCGTGCTTTATGTTAAATTTGATTTAACTCAAAAAGTAATAATTTTTTAACGAATAAAATTGCAATTAACAATGCTACGAATAATTTGACAAATTTTGAAATAAAAAACCATACATGGAAATTTTACCTGAAACTCTTTGTTTTACTTTTTTGGCTTGAAATAAAAATAATTTGGAAAACTTGTAGCACTAATCGAAAATGTAAACTTCAATTGATGTAACATGTAAATTGCATACTTTCCCCTCAATCTTTAATAAGTATTATGGCCGGGGCGGTAAAACTTAACTCACCCTGTATATTTTAAATAAACCTGGAATCGTTGGCTTAAATTGCACATTTAAATGATTTCAGTCAAGCAGAAAAATTTACAAAAAAGTCAAATTAAGCCAAACAAGAAATAATAAAATTTCCTGCATTTATCTTCCCACCCACAAACGTACTGCATATAAAAAGCTCAAAGTTTTCAGTCTGAACAGCCAAATTAAAATGAACCAAATAAATAAATCCCAATTCGTTCCTTTAATGCTACAAATTATATAATTTTTTATGTCACAACCGTAACAAAATTTTAAGACCAAAGCAGAAATTTAAAAATTCCTTTTTTGACCTTTTTTATAACCGCGTTTGTCCCGAAACGAACCTTTTGCGCTTAAAAAAGCAAAAATGTAATTCGCCCAAAAACTCCCCTTTCAACAGAATTAAACCCAGTAAATACTTGCGAACGGTCAAGACACATCCGCTCCTTTCCGCACGTCAAATATATCAACGATAAACGGAATCTACAAACGTAGATAACCGTCACGGATCGGAAGTTAAGTTACGCCGAAATTCCGCAGGAAAAGCTCTTCGAACACACACGCAGAACTTTCATGTCGATCAAAAAAAAAAAAAACAGAACATTAGTCGAATCAATTTTGGAGAATTTTCCCAAGGGGGGCCGTTTTTGACGAATGGCGGGGCAAAGTTTCTCGAACTTACCTCGAGCGTCCGCTGTGTGTATCCGGAGGATTTTCCGCGGTGGTCCGGCGACGACCGCAGGTTCTTCGTGTCAATCTGCACGTTGGTCTGCATGCTGTCGCGTATCTGAAGTAACAGGTGATGGAAACGAAAAGAAACTAGATTGTCGGCATCGTTGCACAGAGCTTTCAACTACTCTACTGGTTCTGAAAGCTCCGAAGGCGTGCAAAGCTCAGATCGGCCGCGGTCGTTTACGTTCGATATACTATGACATTTCGTGATTGTAAACGCTATTAAGGCAAATATTTAGATGTGATGAAATGACCTGTTTTTCGAAGTTGTTTGATCTGGTATGAATCGTTTGTCTTACTTTTTTTTAAAACTGAAACTGAATTAATAAAAAAAAAAATTTAAAAAAAATATGTGAAATACAAAACCACATTTATTCATGTCGGCTTTATTAAATCTGGACAGTACAAAATTTGTTGTATTTGTGTTCAGTATAGACCTTCGGCTGCCGTAAAACGTCTTTTGTACATTACCGACATCCGACTCCCATTAGTTCCTTCCGACCCCCCAAACCCCTCTCTTCGAAAAACACACACAATCTCGAAGCTTCGACGTGAACGCAAGTGCAAGGAAGTGAATTTAATTGCGACTACCCGTGGAAATAGCGTGCAACGATTCGAGCAACAACCCACATACACGGAAGTGAATCCCGTAAGTACCTTTATTCCCTTTCTCAAACATTTCTGGTCCTTCGGCAGCCGAATTATACTTATTGAACCCATCGAAAGCGGAATAAATTCGTATAAAGTTAGTTTCGTTCATCACTTTGGGTACTCACGCAACATTCAATTAAATTTTAGTTGTAGATAGAAAATTAGCGCCAGTTTCGACAGGTGGTCGTACCACGTTTCGTTTAATAATCGCTTGCAATCTTTCGTTTGGTTTAATAACTCATTGCAGCGATTCTTGATTTTCGTTTCGTTTAATAATCGCTTGCAATCTTTCGTTTGGTTTAATAACTCATTGCAGCGATTCTTGATTTTCGTTTCGTTTAATAATCGCTTGCAATCTTTCGTTTGGTTTAATAACTCATTGCAGCGATTCTTGATTTTCGTTTCGTTTAATAATCGCTTGCAATCTTTCGTTTGGTTTAATAACTCATTGCAGCGATTCTTGATTTTCGTTTCGTTTAATAATCGCTTGCAATCTTTCGTTTGGTTTAATAACTCATTGCAGCGATTCTTGATTTTCGTTTCGTTTAATAATCGCTTGCAATCTTTCGTTTGGTTTAATAACTCATTGCAGCGATTCTTGATTTTCGTTTCGTTTAATAATCGCTTGCAATCTTTCGTTTGGTTTAATAACTCATTGCAGCGATTCTTGATTTTCGTTTCGTTTAATAATCGCTTGCAATCTTTCGTTTGGTTTAATAACTCATTGCAGCGATTCTTGATTTTCGTTTCGTTTAATAATCGCTTGCAATCTTTCGTTTGGTTTAATAACTCATTGCAGCGATTCTTGATTTTCGTTTCGTTTAATAATCGCTTGCAATCTTTCGCTTGGTTAAATAACTCATTGCAGCGATTCTTGATTTTCTTTTTCTCGCAAGTCGTCTATTTGAATTTTTGAATACATTTGCAAAATACGCAATACGCAGTTATGGCGGCAAAATTACGGGAGTTTAGAGTAAAACGCGATGTCCTTGTAAGACAGGTGGCGGAAACGTTTGAACTAGCCGAAGCGGCACAATCCGAGCCGGCACAAAGAGCACTTTTTCGAATACGATACACTCGCATGAACAATATCTACGAGAAATTCGAAGAAGTACACTATTCGATAATTAGTCACTTATCAAATCAAGGCGACGCGGATTATGAAGCCGAAGACGTAATTCGGAAGGAGGTAGAAAATAACTTCTATTGCACGCAAGTTATTTATGATAGCTTGTTTACGCCTACCTCAAAACCTGTAGCCAATAACGCATACACACAAAACGTGCGTCTGCCAAAAATTCCGTTACGCACTTTCAATGGAAACTTTGGACCGCCTTTGTGCAATCGTTTAACAGTGCAATTCACTCAAACGCTGCGCTCGCCGATGTAGACAAATTCCAGTATTTGTTGAACAGTCTCTCCGGGGAGCCGCTCAGTTTAATAAAATCACTCACGTTATCGGCTCAAAACTACCCAATTGCTTATCAATGCCTCATCGATAGGTACGAAAACAAACGGAAGCTCGCCACGCACTACTGGAAAAATATTTCCAGCTCTCCCAAATTACAGCGCGAATCCGCAAAGGAGCTTCGAGGGTTAGTTAACAACTTCCGTGAGGGACGCGACGCCCTTAAGGCCCTCAATATCGCGAACAACCTCGAGGATTTTTTGTGGACAAATTTAATATTAGAAAAATTAGATACTGAAACGCGTCGGTTGTTTGAGGTAGATATTCGTAGCCTCAAAACCGAAATTCCAACATTCGAGCGGTTGATGGAGTTTTTAGAAAGCCAGTGCAGAATATTAGAAACAGTAGGTACCGTGCAAGCAAAAGGGACCTACCAAAAATCGGTGCAACCCGCGACAAAATCGGTTCTGCTGGCCACGTCGGAAGATATGCAACAAAAACGCACAGAAGATAGTTGTTCTGTGTGTGAATCGCAACATGCGATTTATGGTTGTAAAGCATTTTTGGATAAAACCCCGCAGCAACGATTCGAGTTAGCGAAAGTAAAGCAGCTGTGTATAAATTGTCTTCGTGCGGCACACCGCGTGCAAGCATGCAGATCAAAATCGCGATGCCGTAAGTGTAAAGCGTCCCACCATACGCTGCTTCATTTTGAGAAGTCAAACCCTGTCGCAGAACTAGATGCCAACACTGACGTGGCCCCCATAACGGTAATGACTAGCTGTACAACAAAAACCGGGGTTTTGTTAGCCACTGCATTGTTGCGTATTTTAGACGCCCGCGGCAATTATCAAACAGTTCGTGCCATTCTGGACAACGCCAGTCAAGGCAGTTTCGTTACGCTAGCTTGTCTTCGACGATTGGGCCTTCGTTACCAAGCGCATCGTTTAGACGTTACCGGAATCGGATCCACAAAAACACAGACCTCTGGCGGTGTTCTAAATTGTGATATCGTGCCCGCGCACGCAACCACGCCGGCTTGCAACGTGTCTTTACACGCGTTACCGAAAATTGCGGACAATATGCCCAGTCATGCTGTAGATGCCACCCAATGGGTTCACTTATCAAATTTATCGCTTGCGGATCCACATTTTGCAAAATCCCAAGCCATCGACTTGTTGTTGGGTGCTGACATCTACGCTCAGCTATTACTGCCGGGAATTGTTCATGGGACATCCGTAAGAGAGCCCTCGGCCATTAACACTATTTATGGTTGGGTCGTCTGCGGTCCAAGCGGTACTGCATCGACAGCTACTACAAACACTTTTTTTACTACGGTAATTGAACCGTCGCTAGTGTCGACGTTGCAAAAATTCTGGGAGATTGAAGAGCCTCCAACCAAACAGCATACGTCTCCAGACGATGCCCAATGCGAAAGGCTCTATATTGATACGGTCCAGCGTGACGATACCGGTCGGTACACCGTTTCGTTACCTTTCGCAGTGGATCGTCCCACTTTTGGTAATTCGCGACCCACAGCTATGCGACGGTTCCTCTCGTTGGAGCGCCGGTTAGCTAAACAGTCGGAGCTTAAACAGCAATACGCTGCCTTCATGCAGGACTATCTAGATTGCAAGCATATGGAACCGGTTCCAAACGCTACGAGTACCACGAACACCTTTTATATTCCACACCATTGTGTACTCAAACCAGAAAGCACAACCACTAAACTTCGCGTCGTTTTTGATGCCTCAGCGCAATCAAACGGTCCCGCGCTAAACGACCTGCTGCTACCGGGTCCAAAGCTGCAACGCGATATTGTTGCAATATTGTTGAACTTTCGGCTCCATGCGATTGCTTTCGTTGCGGACATAAAACAAATGTTTAGGCAAATCTGGGTTTCGCCTGCTGATCGCGATTATCAGCGTATCTTATGGCGATTCTCCGAAGATCAACCTATCACCGAATATCGCCTCAATACGGTCAGTTTCGGTGTTACATCATCGCCGTATCTCGCTATTCGTACTCTTCAGCAATTGGCGATTGACGAGAAGCACTATCCTGACGCATCAGCTGTTTTAGAGACCGATTCGTACGTAGATGATATTGTCACAGGCGGGGACACGTTGCAGGCCGCACTTGCACTCAAACAGCAACTAAGTGACTTATTAGGAAAAGGTGGGTTCGAGCTTAGGAAATGGCTGAGCAACGACACCGACTTCTTGGCTAGCATCCCGGATGATTGCAGACAAGGTCCGGTTACTTTCGATGAGGATTGTTCGTATAAAATTCTCGGGTTGCATTGGCTAACTAGCGCGGACGCATTTTCATATAATATTGCAGCAACCAATGCCCAGTGCACAAAACGCGCGATTCTGTCCGACATCGCTCGCATCTTCGACCCATTGGGATTCCTATCCCCATTGACGCTCTTTGCGAAACAACTAATCCAAACTTTGTGGACGTTGGGCGTGGACTGGGACGATACCGCTCCACCGAATGTCGTTGGTCGATGGACTGAATGCAAATCTCAACTACCTGATCTCGCGAAAATCCAAATCAACCGACACATCGCGTTGGCCGCGGCGCATCGCTGTGAATTGCACGGTTTCGCGGACGCGTCAGAAGTAGGGTTTGCAGCGGTAATTTACATTCGGACCGAGTCACTTGATGGTCCTTGTACGGTACAAATCATTATAGCTAAATCCAAGGTATCGCCTCTAAAGCGCGTTTCTATCCCTCGACTGGAACTGTGTGCAGCGGTATTGCTCGCAAATTTAATTGCCACAGTTAAATCAACTCTTCATTCAAAAGTGAGGTTCGATCGTACGTATGCATGGACGGATTCTAAAGTAGCGCTCGCGTGGATAAAATCGTCACCGCACCGATGGAAAACGTTCATAGCCAACCGCGTTAGCTCGATTCAGGACCAGGTGCCTCCGGAGTGCTGGTATCACGTCCGCTCCGAGGACAACCCGGCGGACTGCGCGAGTCGCGGCGTTTTACCCTTCGAGCTTCTTAACCATTCGTTATGGTGGTCGGGTCCCGCCTGGTTGCGATCACCACCCAGCGAATGGCCCACACAAACCACTTCGAGCACGTTAGAACCCTTTACAGCAGTGGAGGAAGAGCAAAGAGTGACGTTATTAGCCGCTATTGCGCCAGCCAATAATATTCTAGCCTTGTTAGAGCGCTATTCGTCGCTAGCGAAAATAAAACGAATTATCGCGTACTGTTGCCTGTTTGCCAACAACTGCCGAACACAACAGCGCACGAACTCTAAGTTATCGGAGCTAGACTTGCATCGCGCCCTCATGTATCTAGTAAAGCTTGTGCAGGAAGTCCATTTCGAGGAGGACCTCCACAAACTACGGGACAAACAGCCTCCTTCAAAACAACTTCGAAAACTTAGCGCCTTTCTGGACGACCACGGCGTCCTCAGGGTGGGCGGACGCCTAGCTCAATCCAATTTGTCATTTGAGAGCAAGCATCCAGCCTTATTACCAAGTCATCATCGACTTACCTACCTCATCATTGAGGAGGTCCATCGCGAAGCATTGCACCCTGGGTGTCAAACTCTTTTGTATCTGCTCCTTCAGAGATTCTGGATATTGTCTCCGAGACGAGCAATACGTCGTTGCTTATCCAGATGCTACCAATGTTTTCGCACCAACCCCACGCCCTTACAACCTCCAATGGGAGATCTGCCAAGTAGTCGCGTCGGTCAGCTGAAACCGTTTCAATGCGTAGGAGTAGACTACGGCGGGCCATACTCAGTCACCCTCGGTCGGCATCGAGGTACCAAATCGTTTAAGGCATACATTTGCCTATTCGTGTGCTTTGCAACCAAAGCAGTTCACATTGAACTAGCCTCGGACCTAACCTCGGAAGCGTTTCTCGCAGCCCTTCGTCGTTTCATCGCGCGTCGCGGTCGTTGTAGCCGAATCTATAGCGATTGCGGCACTAATTTTGTAGGAGCCAACAAGGAATTGTTGGCTATGACTGAACTCGCCGCAGAGACAGAGCGAATTGAGTGGCGATTTAATCCCCCTTCCGCGCCTCACTTCGGAGGTCTGTGGGAGGCCGGAATTAAATCTGTCAAAACTCATTTGAGGCGAGTCATCGGAGAACAGTTGCTCACGTACGAGGAATTGTACACGGTTCTTGTGCAGGTTGAAGCTGTGCTCAACTCGCGACCGTTGTGCAGCATCAGCTCAGATGCAAATGACCTGACGGCCCTCACTCCGGGTCACTTCCTTACTTTAGAACCGTTGACATCGGCACCTGACCCGGACCTCAGCCACCTCCCACAAGGGCGGCTGAACCGTTGGCAACTGGTACAAAGAATGCACCAAGACTTTTGGAAACGTTGGCATTCTGAGTATCTACACACGTTATCTCAACGTGGAAAGTGGTTACAAACGTCAATGCCCGTCGCTCTTGGCACCCTTGTGTTAATCAAGGAGGACTCTAGCCCTCCATTGCGTTGGAAACTGGGTCGCATCACGGCCCTACATCCCGGCAAAGACGACGTCTGCCGCGTAGCGACGTTGCGAACGACCACCGGTACGATGCTGCGACCGCTGGTTAAACTGTGTCCGCTACCGGCGCAGTGAATTTTCGTAATTTTTTTGTTTTCGTTTCTTCTCGTTTATTTTTTATTTCTTCTTATTTAGACTTAATTTCATAGCTTTTAGCTGCGTCAGCTCAGTACCCATAGTTAATAAAATATTTGTTTTCGCATATTTTGGTGGGCGGAATGTTCAGTATAGACCTTCGGCTGCCGTAAAACGTCTTTTGTACATTACCGACATCCGACTCCCATTAGTTCCTTCCGACCCCCCAAACCCCTCTCTTCGAAAAACACACACAATCTCGAAGCTTCGACGTGAACGCAAGTGCAAGGAAGTGAATTTAATTGCGACTACCCGTGGAAATAGCGTGCAACGATTCGAGCAACAACCCACATACACGGAAGTGAATCCCGTAAGTACCTTTATTCCCTTTCTCAAACAATTTGCTAGTGCAGATCATACATATCTTACTATTGGCAATTCAAATTAGTTTTACCGCGTATCGATAATATAGGGAACTGTCGTATTGTGACGTCATAACCAGGATAGAAATTTTTAACGCCACGTCGCCGTTAAAGTGACTTTTTGTAAATATGTGGCATTATAAAAATTGCGAAAATTATGGGAAAATTATCTTACAAATTTGTCATCTGCCTAAATTGGATTTGAAAGATTAACAACAGCGCAAACTATCTGAAAAATGGGATCACTTTAGGAGACGATGCAAAACCTTTAAAACTTCTCGACATAAAACTATTTAACAAAAATGTTGCATCATCTTTGAGTAAATATAAAATAATTTTTTTACTAGAAGTAGGATTCATTTTCATTCAATAAACTTATCATCTGTTCGGATTGGGTTTGAAAGGTTTACAAGTGCACATTACAAAAATATAATCTGCCATTGGTACTAAATTAGCTGGCAAGCGATTTGTCAATATTCTAAACGTTGTTATTCTCTGATTAGGCCTCTCAATATGGACTCTAGTCGAAGATATTTGAACAATCTCAATAGCTTCAGCGTGAGAATTTTTTTTAGGTTAGTTTCGGTTGTATTCATGATTAATCAACACTGACACTTTAAACCTGGCCTACAACTTGATATCAAACAAACAAATTACAAATTAGTTCATTTCTTCATTGGAATTATCGAAAAATAATCAAATTATTACAAAACTCGAACAATAACAAACGCACGTGGCACAACGTGACGTCACAACTAGGAGTTCACTTAGTTGAATTTATTTACGCTAGAGTCGCATAGCTTGAATTGCCTATAACAGCTGAAAAAGATATTTCATTTATAAAAAAATTGTTATTTAAATTGAAGGAAAACTATTTAACAAATTTGTTGTATCATCTTTGTGCAAATGAAATAAAGTAATTTTTTTACTTTAATAAGCTTATCACCTGCTCGGATTTGGTTTGAAATGTTTACAAGTGAACATACCGTTACAAAAATATCATCTGCAATTGGTATTAAATTGGCTGACAAGCAATTTGTCAATATTTGAAACATTGTGCTGCGAAGTAATCCGTGGTCTACATTTCAAAGCTGAACCCTGGGCTGGATTTATCTAAATTTTTCAAAGTGACATATTTCAGTAAACACGGGTTTCAGGCGTACAAGTCTGATCTGAACGTAACTTTGATTTTTTTTCTCTTTTTTTTTCTTAATAGAAAAATCTGCATTTTAGTTTCTGATGAAGGTGTTTTAATTATCTTTTTTTTTATTGGAGATTATTATTAATTCTTTACCATTTATAATTGTAAAGCCACCGTTGACTATTCAACAGGAAGTGCTGAAATAGTTTCATTTAATCGAATCTAGAAAATAAATTTTAGTCAAATTGTTTTGCATTTAAATTCAGAGAAAGCAGGTTTTGTACAATATATTACATTTAAGATAACCTGTTGAAATTACCAAATAAGAAGTTTTGGCAAACACTTAAAATTCACTTCCTGAAACAGTTACGCACTTCTGAAACTTTTGTTCTTAAGTGCATCAACTTCAACTTCATAAACGTAGTGTCTTTGTCTGGGAAAAATGAATCCATCTGTCAATTAGCAGGAGGAAGTGTCATTAATGCAGGTAACAAGTGGTTAGGAGCCAGGGCTTCCTCCCAAGTCGACACGCAGAGATTCCTTCAGGAACATGCCGCTGCCATGGCAACGTCATGATCATTTCAAGATACGTCCTTCTTTGCATACGAATCGGGATAAAATAGAGAAGAAATGCCGCATTCGTCGTGGACTTAATTCGAAATAAACGTAATCCTGAACGAGAAGAGTTCTATAAATAAATTTTATGGAGTCCGAAACTTTTAAAAAATTTTTTGGGCGACTGAAAGTTTCAAGAGTATCCAATGTCACGACCAGCGATTATAAATTACGTTTTAACTGAATTTTCTGACAGGACGTTTTTATTAAATTTGATGTTTACGAAGCTTGATTTGGGGGCTGATTTAACCCTCGAAACTGCAATTATATGATTGCAAGGCGCGTTTCGTATCGGAAATGGCGATTCTGTTATCATTAAGTGGTTCGACCCGGCGATTTTATTTATTCTAACTGCGTATTTTCTGGTTTCCTGTTTTTTCTTAGTGTCCATAAATATCGCTCGTCTGTTGTGTTATTTAGCACTGCGTTTAATCGCATGAAATATTTAAGGCGACGCCAATGAATTTTCGATTTCAATTTGGGATTAATAAAACAGGAAAAAACTTTCCAAGTAAATAAATTTCGAAACTTTTAAACTTGTTTCGGCTGAAGTTTGAGAGGATCATTAGTAATTATGTTTGGTTAAGAGGACATAGCAATTCAAGGGAAGAAGATTCATATTGGAGCTGAAAGTTATGTTATGTACCTATATTAGTTAATCACACAATTATTAAGTACCTATATTAATTAATCACCTAACTATGAAGTTGTTTACTTATTATTAATCTGTTCACTTATTATCATGTTTATTTGCGGTTCATCTTATATTGGTTCTCATCCTGTTTATTTGTTATTGTATTTTTTAGTGGTTTGTATGCACTTGTTTTTCATCCTGTTTACAGATAAATTTCTTATATAAGGGATTCAAATTAATTACAGTCAAGAGTTTTGATAGTTTGATAGTTGCTACCAGTCTGTCGTTAGTCTCTACTACTCTCCTATTGTTAAGTCATAGTTTTAGTCACTTTTATTTTAAATTAAGTGTTATTTACGAATAATAAAGATTTGTACGAAGAAGTGTCGCTCTCTCGAGGTCCCATAACAAATTTTTGGTGTCAGGAGCGGGATAATTTGCTGAATAACTTGGACAAATCTTGGAAGATTCACAAACGTGACGATTTATCGAAGTCTCCAGATCTATTCCTTGGTAGATTCCCATCTTTAAAAATCAGCAACGAACTGGGATCCAATTGGACATGCACATCATCGTTCTTGTCATATCGTAAGTAACCACTCACAAATCAAACTCTAAATCTAAATTCAAACTCAAATCCTAAATCAATTAAAATAATCTCTCTTTTACAATGCCTACTGAACAATTAGAAGTACCTTTAAGCTTTTTATCAAAATATATAACACCATTTACGGGTGATCGCAATCAGCTAATATCATTTATACGAAATTGTCAGAACGCGTACGATTTAGCCACAGCAGCTCAAAAGCCAATTATTTTCTCTTATATCTTATCACAAATTCAAGGTCGAGCAGAAATTATAATTAGTAATCACAGTTTTACAAGTTGGAATGATTTGAAAAAGTTTCTCAAAGATACTCATTTAGAAGTTAAACACTTTTCGCAGTTACATTTAGAATTGCAAGCGTGTAAACAATATCATAATGAAACTGTAATACATTATACCCAAAGAGTTGAGACTTGCACAACGCAACTTCTGCAAGCCGCGAGAAATGATACGGTAGATCTCGTCGAACTTCGTGGAAAGTTCGAAATGATTAATAAAATGGGTTTACAAACATTCTTACTAGGTATATTACCCCAGTATTCAGTTATTTTACGGGCGCGTGACCCTGAAACACTCTCGGACGCATCGGATATCGCTTTAAATGAAGAACGCATCAATTCATATTTAAAAGAAAACATTTCACATACGTCAAAATTCTGTTCCTTTTGCAAAAAAACGGGTCATACAACATTTAATTGTTTTAAAAAATCAAACAACGTACAATCTCCTAAACCTAAACAGGAACCTAGAGTTTATAACGTACATTCACAAAACACAAATACTTTTCAAAAAACCCAAACTCCAAATTCAAAGTTCTGTAACTATTGCAAGAAAACCGGGCATGTAATAGGTGAATGTCGGAAAAGACAGTATAATCACGCGAAAAGACAATATCCTCAACAAAATACGAATCAAAATGCGAATTCTAACAATAATTTAAACTATCAACGTCCCTCAACCCCTGCCGTAACGAGGAACGTCAATCAAGTTTCGGCAGAATTTTCACAATTAACTCAACAGCCTTTGTAGAACTTCATATACCGGAGTCAAAAACAAAATTCCTAAAATTATTAATAGACACAGGTGCCGATGTTTCATTAGTTAAGTATCAATCAATAAAAGGCGAATTAGCATGTTACGAGGACGAAAAATTAAAATTAAAAGGTATCAATGATGAAATCATGGAAACATTCGGTTACTCAAATTTTCACATAAATATTGGTAATTCCATTATCGAACATAAAATGCATTTAATTAAAAATAGTAAAAATATACCATTTGACGGAATTTTAGGGATAGATTTTTATAGGAAAACAAATGCTGTGATTGATTACAAAAACAACAGTCTAACATTTAATCATCACACAATTCCTATTCTTTTTGAAAATAAACCTAATTCTAACGTAGAAACGAACTTTGTAAAATCTAACTCAACGCAAACTCCTAAATCTATCGAAAATCATAACATTATTCCAAATCTAAATCAAACTCGAAATCTTACAAACTCAAACTCTTTATTAAATCAAACGCGAAATCTTACAAACTCAAACTCTTTACTAAATCAAACTCAAATTCTTACAAACTCGAATCAAATTTCCAAATCTTCTATATCTCCAAATCGAAATTCAAAATCTTACATTATCCAAAATCTAAATCAAAGAGTAACTCATGAACCAATTTTTAAATCCTCTCAAGATCAAAACATTTTCAAACTCAAGCCACGAACAGAAACCTTAATTCAATTTAACGTACAAAATCCAGAAATTCAAGAAGGCTTAACTCCAAATATAGAAATTCTTGAAGGTGTATTTCTTTGTCGTTGCATCACAAAAGTCGATCAAAATCAAAAAGCTATCTCTACAATATTAAATACGACCAGTAATGAGGTCACTATCAAACAATTAGACTTAAATTTAGAGCCCTTAAACAATGACGAAATATTTTGCATCAATTCAATATTACAAGTAGAAAACGGGAATATTACAAATCGTAATGAAATCTTGAATAAAACTATTCGAACCGATCATTTAAATCAAGAAGAGCGCGAGTCTCTAATGAAAATTTGCCACGAATATAATTCTATATTTCAACTTGAATCCGATAATTTAACTAGGACAAATAGCATCCAACACACGATACCTACAATATCTCAAAATCCTATTTCTTCTAAAACCTATCGTTATCCGGAAATTCACAAACATGAAGTAAATACTCAAATTGATAAAATGTTAAAGCAGGGAATAATTGAACCTTCTACTTCACCTTGGTCTTCTCCTTTGTGGGTTGTTCCTAAGAAAAAGGACGCATCTGGTAAATGCAAATGGAGAATTGTAATAGATTATAGGAAGTTAAACGAAGTTACAATAGGTGATGCTTTTCCATTACCCAACATAACAGAGATATTAGATCAGTTAGGTCATTCTAAATACTTCACCACTTTAGACTTAGCTTCGGGATTTCATCAAATTCCCATGAATTCAGAAGATTCCCCAAAGACAGCATTTTCGACGCCATTAGGTCACTATCAATACACACGAATGCCTTTCGGTTTAAAAAATGCACCAGCAACCTTTCAACGGTTAATGAACAATGTACTATCAGGATTACAAGGGATCAAATGCTTTGTATATCTTGATGACATAGTTATCTATGCCGATTCCATTGAAACACATTCACGTAAATTAAAAGAAATTTTTGAACGACTAAAAAGTCACAATTTAAAGCTCCAACCCGATAAGTGTGAATTCATGCGTCATGAAGCAGCATACTTGGGACATGTCATATCTGAAAATGGAGTACGTCCAAATTCTGATAAAATTCAAACAATTCAAAATTTTCCAATTCCCAAAAATGCGAAAGATATCAAGTCATTTCTTGGATTAGCCGGGTACTATCGTAGATTCATAGAAAATTTTAGCAAAATTACCCGACCTCTTACTAGCTTATTAAAAAATGAAGTAGAATTTGATTGGTCATCAACTCAACAGGAAGCTTTCGATGTTCTTAGAAATAAATTAATCTCAGAACCTATCCTCCAATACCCAGATTTTTCTAAACCTTTTAATTTAACAACAGACGCTAGTGGGTATGCAATAGGCGCTATTCTTTCTCAGGATTTTAACAATAATAACTTACCAATTGCATATGCTTCTCGAACTATGAATCGTGCTGAAACAAATTATTCAACAACTGAAAGAGAATTATTAGCAATAGTATGGGCAACGAAACACTTCCGACCATACCTATATGGAAGGAAATTCAATATCATTACCGATCATAGACCATTGACTTGGTTAATGAACGTCAAAGACCCTGGTTCGCGATTAACTAGGTGGCGCTTAAAACTTGAAGAATATGAATACAACATTATTTTTAAACCAGGTAAACAAAATACTAATGCAGATTGTTTATCGCGAATTCAAATCGAAAATCCTCAAATTTTAAAGTTACAAATGTTGACTGATGACACGTATAACGATTTCTTGAAATTCCATTATATGGATCTAAAGCCAAATATTCACGATTTTCAAGAAACTGACTCATCTTTGTTAGATCAAGACAATAACATTGCACATATCATCTCCTCAGATTTTCGAAATTCTGAAGGATTGTCCTTAGAAAATAGTAAATTAATCACAAACTATGAATCTTTAAAACTAGAAACCTCAAAATTATACGACATTCTAATATCCCAATTCAAAAATAAATTCAGAGTATATCACTTGATAATCAAGCAAAACTTCTGGGATAAACCAACATACCAAGATTTATTTTATTGTCTTCAAAACTTAAGAAACATTTTAGAAAGAGATAAAATAAGCTCAATTTCATTTCCTTTATTCATTGATCAATTCATACAATTTAACCCTGAAAAATCAAAACAAATATTATTGTACGTATTTCGGAATTCAAAAATCAGTATCATATTATGTCATAATAAAATAATAAATCCAATTAGGGAAGACATACCTAAAATTTTAGCAGAAAATCATAATTCCCCAATATCAGGACATTCAGGTTATCATCGTACCCTAAATAGATTAAAATTTAAATATAAATGGAAGAACATGAAAAAAGATGTTAAATCCTATATCAAACAATGCGAAAGTTGTCAAAAAAACAAAGTAGTTCGTAAAACCTTCAAACAACCAATGGAAATTACCTCAACCTCAAACCACTCATTTGAAAAATTAGCAATGGACATTGTAGGTCCACTTCCATTGACTGAAGACGGCAACAAATTCATTTTGACAGTACAAGACGACCTTACTAAATTTTCTCAAGGTTATGCCATTCCAAATCATGAATCCTCCACGATCGCTGATATGTTAGTGAAACATTTTATCTGTAATTTCGGAATTCCCAAGCAAATCCTTACCGATCAAGGTAAAGACTTTACTTCCAACTTAATAAAAGACATTTCATCCTTATTCAAAATTAAACGAATTCAAACCACAGCGTATCATCCACAGTCAAACGGTGCACTAGAAAGGAGTCATGCAACTTTAGCTGATTACCTAAAACATTACATAAACGATAAACAAACTGACTGGGACAAATGGATTCCTTTTGCTATGTTTTCATACAACACAACTCCTCACAGCTCTACCAAATTCACACCTTTTGAATTAATCTTCGGACAAAAAACCTGAATTACCTACTTCAATCATACAACCTCCTGAATTCAAATATACATACGATACTTATGTAGATCAATTAAAATTAAAATTAAGCAAATCACATGAAATTGCTCGCGAAAACTTAATCAATCAAAAACAAAAGTCTAAAGAACATTACGACAAACATGCAAATACTATTCAATACAATATAGGCGATTTAGTATATTTACGCAATGAACATACAAAACTCAATCAATCTCGGAAACTAACTCAAAATTATCTAGGGCCTTACGAAATCGTTAAGGTAAATTCGTCCGCAAACGTAGTAGTCAAAGTCAAAAATAAAAACGTAACAGTTCATGTCAATAGACTAAAACCAGCATTTATTTCAGGACCTTCATCATCGAAGGCCATGCCTCGAAGTATAATGTAACAAGGTTTGAAACATCACCAGGTTTATACTACGAAAATCTAGGAAAATTGCAATATTACGATAGCACATGGAACTTAATTGCACATGTTGATACTAACTTTTTAACTCAGAAACTCAATCTAGTAGTCCAAACTTATGAAAATACAAAACACATGTGTGAGAAGGTAACGTTTACTACAGACGCACATTTATGCAGACAATCGTTAAATTTTCTGGAAATCAAAATTCCTACAATTCGAACAAAACAGACAGCATTTTTAGACTTAGTAGGACACACAAGACAAAGACGAGGTTGGTTTGATGGTATCGGTTCCGTATTCAAGACCATTATCGGTACATTAGACGCCTCAGACGCAAAATATTACGAAGATTCGATCAGTAAAGTAATGAAAGACGATACGAATATTTTGAAACTATTAAAAGAACAAAATCAAATAATTAAGACAACAATTTCAAATTTCAATCATACCATTTCAAATTTGAAAAAGAATGAACAAGTATTTAACGACAATATTAATCAATATCATAATTTTACTCAGGCAACAACGCAAGAAATTAATCACATCCAATTTACTCAAATGATATTAGAACATATGTCTTTACTCACATATATATCTAACGAACTAGTTTCAGATTATGATCAATTAATTAATTCCGTGTTATTTGCACAAAATAATCAAATTCATCCTTCTATAATAACTCCAAATCAAGTTTTATATGAATTAACCAATACCCTAAGTCAATTGCCAACAGGAACTCATTATCCTTTACCACTTAAGAGAGAAAGTATTCATAAATTATTGAGTATAGCTGAACTGAAAGTTTATTTTCTGAATTCAAAATTAATATACATCATTTCTAACCCTTTGGTTAAAGAAACAGTATTCACTTTGTTTCATATATTACCTCTTCCAACTCCAACGAGAGACCCAGCAAATTTTATATTCATTCAACCAACTCATCAATATCTAGCAATATCGATAAACAAGATTCAATATGATTCATTTGATTCGCTAGACGATTGTAAAAGAGTAGATGAATATTATAATGTATGTAAACAAACTGTTTTATTTATTTCTCATGTTAAACCAAATTGTGAGACAAGGTTACTTTCGGTAAATGGCATAATACCAGAAGAATGTAATACTTATGTTGTCAATAGTAAACTAGATCTCTGGCATAAACTTCAAAGTGGAAATCAATGGCTTTTTGTTCTTTCCAACTTAGATCTTGTAACAATAAATTGCAAGAATGGAAACCCTATCGATATCCGCCTAAATGGTACTGGAATACTTGGCCTGCATGAAGATTGTAAGGCGTACGCAAGATCAACTACCTTAGTTCCAATGAAGGGCTATAATAGCAACTACGTTCCAATCGTTCCAAGAGCAAACATCCTTGAAGATGACTGTTGCAACGAAAAGAAGATCAACAGGACCTTGCCGAAAATTCAAATTCCTCATTTCGTCACAGCTAACGTCGATTTAGATGATTTAGCGTTTGTTTCTCATAAGTTAAATAACTTTGATAAACAAATTGATGATATGTTACACGAAGAAACAATCAAAAAACATATTAGTATATATACATATTTGGTTTATATAATTTCTTCAGTTTTAGCGACTTATGCTGTTTATAAATTGTATATATATTTCACTCAGAGGAAGAGACGAAATCAACCGCTTGAAATCGAATATCGTTCAGGACGTGTATGCTGTAATATTTTCAACATCTGCCGTGATTCCACCCGAATCCAGGATTTCAACAGCGACCCTGAAACATCCATTGAACTAACTGAGGGCATTCAAACACCAGCAAGAGGACAAGCTGTCCATCGCACCTCAACATTGAGAACAAACCTTTAGTGGAAATAAAACAAATTGTATTCCCACTCTTAAGGAGGGAAGTGTTATGTACCTATATTAGTTAATCACACAATTATTAAGTACCTATATTAATTAATCACCTAACTATGAAGTTGTTTACTTATTATTAATCTGTTCACTTATTATCATGTTTATTTGCGGTTCATCTTATATTGGTTCTCATCCTGTTTATTTGTTATTGTATTTTTTAGTGGTTTGTATGCACTTGTTTTTCATCCTGTTTACAGATAAATTTCTTATATAAGGGATTCAAATTAATTACAGTCAAGAGTTTTGATAGTTTGATAGTTGCTACCAGTCTGTCGTTAGTCTCTACTACTCTCCTATTGTTAAGTCATAGTTTTAGTCACTTTTATTTTAAATTAAGTGTTATTTACGAATAATAAAGATTTGTACGAAGAAGTGTCGCTCTCTCGAGGTCCCATAACAGTTAAAAGAGAAATCGCGAAAGTTAGTCACAAATGTGGATAATAAATTCACTTTTTTTTTAAAAAAGTGGAAGCAGGTAACTTTTAGAACAAACACAAGAAAAGTAAATATTTTCTCTGAAGCTCTGATCACTTGAAATTAATTAAATTAAATTGCTAATCAGTTTGTAGAAATACTGAATTTCGGTAGCCGCAATTAACAACATTGTAACTAACAATTTGTCGATTTTCACTTTTTTTCACTTTTGATATCTTGGGTGTGATTTACATGATTTAGTAAACTCAAATTATTTTTTATTTTTTGTTTTATTATAAAGAAAATCAATTTTTATCTCATTGTATCTGCAATAACGTACTTACCAACCGATAAAACATGGTAAAGAATTACTGAAATTTAATGCGTGGCCTAAAAATTGTAACATACTTTACCTTTCCAAGAACTAACAAATTTACTTAAATAAAATTGTACCAAAACTTACAATGTTGTTGCCGGGATAATACATTGTTTTACGCTCTTTAATAGGAATGTTAATGATTCTTACAATGTTATTCTTCGGATTCCTTTAAGATTTATTGACTTACAATGTTCTTGCCTCAATGGTTATTGGACTAAATGACGACTACGCACAATTACAATGTTGTTTCCCGCTTAAAATTCGGTAACATCGAAACACGGTAGTTTGATTTTATTAGAATTTTATTAATACGAGTGAATTATATTGTTAGTAAAACAATATTGTGATGTCTTCACGTGGAAGGAAAATTTTGGAGTTGCTACAAAATCAACACGTTAAGTAAGACTTGTTAATTATTACATTGGTTCAACCTAACCTAATTATTTTAACTCGGACAGCAGCCTAAGGCACCACCTTGGCGCTTGGAAAAATGAGTATAAATATAATTGTTTTTTTAACGCAGCTATTAAAATCATAAAAGTCCTGTGCTACATTTTAGATAATATAAAGAATACATGGTATAAGTTTTATCAAAATCGGTTAAGTAAATTTCCAGATATCTTGAACACCAGTTTGAACAAAGTACCCGAGTTGCGGCCGTACTTTGCTGCGCTCACTTCAAATTGCTAGAACTTCGAAAATAATTTGAACTTTCAAATGGTTAAACGCTTAAAATATCCTGCAAAGTATAAACAATATATCTAGCCGAGAAGGAAAAATTGATTTTCTGAAAATCTCAAGGTGGTGTAACTAATAAAATTTTGTTGTTCTTCAGATATTTCCGAAGATTCGAATATTAATAAAAATGATTCCCCGTTATCAGTAATACTACTACAATATTATATCGTATTTTATTATAATTATTGTTATAAGCAGTCTAAAAAGTTGCAATGTATTGGAGCTTACAATATTATTACAACAAATTTCAAAAAGTAAATGAGTTATAAAACACTTTATAATCTTATTCGATAAAAATTCTGGGTGCAAAATAATTGTAAGCGAAGTTACAATGGTATAACTGCAAACATTACTTCTATGAACAATGGTAAACGCTGGTAAATCCGTTAAATCAATAATTTTCTCAAAATAAATTATACAGTGATGTTATATGAGTTGAAATAAATGAGTATCCATCAATTTCAAACCCAAAAAAGAATTATCTCCTCAAGAAAAAGGAAAAGAAAAGATGTAGAATCTTTAAAACGCTCTCCTGAAAAATTACGTTTTGCTAGTTACAATATTGTTCATTGCGGCTACCGATTTGTTAATCACTTCAAACAAGCAATTATATTTAACTCACAGCATGTAGCTAAGCAAACTGTTTGTATGCATTCTGCAAAATCTTGGAGAAGTAAGATAATAAAAAAGTATTTGTTTGTTTCTGATCTGCACTCGTTCCATGTTCCTTTTTACCAGCTTACCATAACATCCTAAAATCGACTGAGTAAAAAATGAGATGAGAGGATAACACCAAAAACTTCAAAGAATTATTGTCAGAATTACACATTTTTCAACTGTAATTCTTAAATAACATTTCTGTTTGTTTGAAAAGGAAAATTGGATTGCTGCCGTCCCCAGGAGAAACAAGTTAAATCCGAGAAAGTATTTTTGACCATATTTGCTAATTAATTTGAATTTTCCTGTGTAATGTTAATAATTTCTGATTTCTGTTTAATGTGTGCCCTTAGGATGCTCATATTGCAGATAAATAGCGAGCTTGGCCGAAACTTAAACACAAATATCATCAAAAGTTTCCTTGTTGAAGTCACACAAGCTCAATAACTCAGTTATGGATTATGCTGATCTTTTTATCCTTTTGATGTGTTTGAATATAAACACATTTTGTTGTACAGAATGGACATAAATTAATTGGTCACCTCTCATAAACGAGAATTGTCAAAATGACGGTTCTCAACTACGATGTAGAGGAGGGGGCAAATTTTATAGCTCAATTGAGTCCAGTTGCAAAAACCACCCAATCCAATTGCAATAAGGGCGTTAATCAACAAAGTGACTTCTGCAATATTGTACCTTAAAGTGTTTGCATTTAAGGTGCAATATTGCAGAACTCACTTTGTTGATTAACGTCCTTATTGCAAGTGGATATAGTTGGTTTTGCAACTAGACTACTCAATTGTCCGTATTCATTTAAGTCTGTACAAATCGAAGAATGACATTAAAATTACGAAACTGTTTACATATATCGCCATCCCCTTTGCCAATAAATTAATTTCGGCGAAAAGTTAATTTTATGCTGCCTTTGATGGCAATAATTAATTAAAAAATAGCAGATAGGAAGTATATCCATCATTAGTAAAACTGACATGTGGCGTTTAGGGTTTTACCAAAATTAATTTCGATCAGATTTGTTAGTAAACAGTTTATAAAATTGAATAAAATAGTTATTTGGGTCACTAGTCCAGAAAATGATATTTTCCGAGTGCTCGTGTTGCTCCGCCTCGGCTAGGCGCCTTGAATACGTGATACCACTCGCAAAACATTTTCTGGACGTGTAATCCACAAACATTTTTATGCCGACATATTTAAAAGTAAAAAATTATTATTAATTAATTCAACCAACGTAATTGGGGATTTACTTTTTGTGGTTGGTACCTACCTGTCACTGCATATTTCATTTTCAAATTTAAAATCAAGGTGACATTTTGCTTTCTTCTGAAAATAATTATTTATTACTACAAAACGAATTATGGAAACGCCATTTTTTTCTCGACTTATGTTAAAATCCACATTTTCATAAAGTATGCTCAGGTAAAATTTTTCGTTTTCAAATGATTACAACAAGGGTTGAATCTTAAGAGTCGGTTCTCCTAGGTGAAACCATGCAAATTGCAGTGCACATATTCATAAAGTGTGCTCAGGTCAATTTTTTTTTCTTTTTTTTCCTTACTAGGATAACTATTTCTGCCGGAAACGATGGAACAAGAATCAATTGAGTTGCTCCAGTATTAACGGAGCTACGGCCATTTTCTCGATTTACAGTTTTCTATCTCTGTCAATCTTAGAGCAAATCGATTTTTAATTGCACCATCGTGTTCCTCGCAAAAAAAATACATAAGTTTTCGTGTTTATATGACGCTCTAAGCAAGAAAGAAAAAAAAGTTTTTTTTTGACATATTGGTATCCACATTCTCATAAAGTATGCTCAGGTAAAAATTTTTGTTTTCAAATGATTACAACAAGGGTTGAATCTTAAGAATCGGTTTTCCTAGGTAAAACCATTCAAATTGCAGTGCACATATTCATAAAGTGCCTAGGTCAATTTTTTGTTTTTTTTCCGACTTATGCTAGAATCCACATTTTCATAAAGTATGCTCAGATTAATTTAGTTTCAAAATTTTTGTTTAATTTTCTCTGTCTCTCTGTCTCTCTCTCTCTTTGTCTCTGTCTAATCGTTTTTTCGATATTTACAAAATTAAGAATCAAAGCTGTCAAGAAATGTCCGTTTTGTAAATACTAGCCCCGGAATTTAATGTTCCCGGCGGATTTTGAATCCTGCAAAACCGTCGATAATGACTGGAGGGATGAAAATGCATCTTTTTAACATTATTTACTAATGTCCAATCAGATTGCTACCAGCTGTCAAGATATACGTGTATTTTACCACTTTTCTACGACCACAAGTTTCAGTTTGTTTCACCATGTTTCACACCAAATAAATGTTTTTTTTTATAAATTATGTGTCGAATTATAACCTCAAAATGTTTGACAATTCAGGAAACGTCAAGTGCGTTAGATTTGTTTATTTGGCCATGATTTTCTTCTCGCAAGTAGTCAATTAATTACAAGATTTCAATCGTTAATAAGGATGGAAGGCGAATTGTTGCAGGTAAATTGCAAGTGTTGTCAAAATCATGTTATCAAGTAATAATTGCAGGAGAATTTAAATGAACTTGATGGTATCAATGTGTGGGGTCAACATCAAGAAACCCTCGAACAACAAGCGCTGCAAGAATTGGAAATATTCGAACAAGAAAATCGCCTGGTGGATCCTAACCTCGAAGATGGCGAAATCTGCGACGAAACAGCCCAGAAGAGTCAAACATTAGACTTAAGTGATTATATTAACAAACAGGAGGAGCTTAAGAAACGGCAAAATCAAAAAAGGTCGTTGCAAATTACGGATCATAGTAAAGATGTGGTCGCACAATCCAAAAGGCGACCGAAAGCTTCCACAAATAAAAAATTGAAACCCAAGCAATCTCAAGATTACAAAAGCGATGAAAAGAACTCCAAACGGAAAAGATCCAAAAGCCACGGTTCGGATAGTGATTACATTCCTTCAGATGAAGACTTAGGTACTGATTTAGATTTAAATTTCAAAATTAAAGTTAGATTGTTTTCAGGCAACGATTGTGAATTAATTAGGGTACCATGTGTGAAACAAAAGAAGGAAGTCAGGAATAGCACGATTGAAAAAGTGATCGACGATGGTTTATTAAAAAGTTACCAAAATAGGCTTAATCAGTATTATGAGGAATTGGAGAAAACTACCTCAATTGATGATAGTTCTGAAGATATTGAAGTTGAAGCTGGCCTGAAGTTACCGATAAAAATTTGGAAAAATATGTATGAGTAAGTTGAGTTTTATTTTCCACTATATCATTCAAAACGGAGAAATTATTAGGTATCAACAAGATGGTGTTAAATGGTTGTGGAATTTACACAAGAGATCCACTGGTGGTTTATTAGGGGATGAAATGGGACTTGGAAAAACTGTCCAGGTCATTGCTTTCTTAACGGGATTAAATCACAGTAAAGTAATATCAAGGCACGGTTTTACTGGATTAGGTCCGACTTTAATTGTGGCTCCTGCAACAGTTTTGTATCAGTGGGTCAAACATTTTCATGAATGGTCTCCTGAATTTCGTGTGGCTATTTTGCATCAATCTGGAAGTTATATAGGTGAGTCATATGTAACTTATTACTTGCAATTTTTGTTCCTTTTTCCATAATTTTTTTTAATCATTGTGTAAATTGAATAAATAAATAAATGTGTTTGTTAAAAATGGGTTTTAAGCTGTACAGGATGTGTTAAGTTTTACCGCCTGTGGCAAAATAGGTCTTTAAAATAATGTTTCAATTCTCATAAATTGCATGAGTAATTTTATATTATTAAGGTAGATAGAAACCAAGAAAAAATCTTTTTTTAATCAGGTAAAATTTTGGCTTTCTTTCAATTACTAATTGCTCAATTTATTAGTTTTTTTTTATGTACCAACAGTAAAATATTTTCACACAATTTAGTGTAATTGAAATAATTTTACTAATTTGGGTTCATTAAATAAAGCCATTTCCGTATTAGAAGGTATTTTTTTAAATGATTTACGACATAAACTGACCAATTCACCTAACAATGGTATTGGTTTTGGGTACTTGGCTGATTATTTATGACAGTCATAAAGTTAAGTTAAAAAGTGCAACGTTACATTTTACACCACCGGAACAAGGGTTTTCGTTATTTCTTTAAAAGTTCAGAACATCGTAACTAACAGCTACACGGTAATTATAATCATAATAAAAAATAATTTTTGCAATATTAGATTTTAAACTTGATAAGAAAATCGTTTACCAGCTTCTAATTTTCGTCAGTATATCTGTCTACAATTTTGTGTTTTAATTTTGCCGTCTGCAAAGTCAATATACCTATCGGTTATTGAACCTTCCCATAAAATAAATTGCTTAATTCACCCAAAGTTTAAAAACCCTGGTCACAACCCTAGGTCACTTTGTGAATAAAGAAACATTCACATTCGCAACAAATCTTCCAACACTTAAACATCGTTGGTAGAAAGTGAAAATTAAAACTTTATTTTGTGGAATAGTGAACATTTGTGTTTAGTTCAGGTATAATCATGCCATTTCAATACTCAGTCGAGGAGAAGCTTGAAATGCTTTTAATTTATGGGTAATGGGGCATCACTTTGAGCATCTTTTATAAAATAAACTTAATATTTACCTTTTGAATACTTATTTTATTTTTCTCACAAATTCCAGAATACGGATCTGGCAACAACTAAAACGCCCTTCAGTTTTATGGGTCGATCATCAGGTATTGTTACGTGATAGATCGTAATATCCATTGTTGGAAAGTCATAAATAAAAGTATTTTTCGTGCTTTATGTTAAATTTGATTTAACTTAAAAGGTAATAATTTTTTAACGAATCAAATTGCAATTAACAATGCTACGAATAATTTGACAAATTTTGAAATAAAAAACCAAAAATGGTAATTTTACCGGAAACTCTTTGTTTTACTTTTTTGGCTTCAAATAAAAAATGATTTGGAGAACTTGTAGCACTAATCGAAAGTGTAAACTTCAACTGATGTAACATGTAAATTGCATACTTTCCCCTCAAACTTTAATAGGTATTATGGCCGGAGCGGTAAAACTTAACCCACCCTGTATTTTGTAATTGTAAATTATAATATGTATTAGTGACGTACTTTTAAAATGTAAAGTGAAAAGTTTTTAAAAAAAATATGATGAAAAAAAGGAGCAAAAATTGTAAGTAACAATATTAATTACATAACAAGGAAAACTCGATTTAAATTTAATATGTAACTTAGTTGCTCTTATAAATAAGAACCCTTTTCAGGCAACAAGCTGAAACTTATTAAAGATATCAACAAAGGGAAGGGAATTTTGGTGACTACCTATGCTGGAATTTTGAAATATAAAACTGTTTTATTGGAGTATGTATGGCATTATGTGATTCTTGATGAAGGCCACAAAATTCGTAATCCTTCTGCAAAGGTATCAAAATAATGTCATGTTGTTTCGGAAGGTATTTAATAAGACGTCTTTAGGTGAGTGTGGCGGTGAAGAAATTACAAACTCCTCATCGTTTAATGTTGACCGGTTCGCCTATGCAAAATAATTTACAAGAATTGTGGAGTTTATTTGATTTTATTGTTCCTGGAATGTTGGGATCCTTGCAAACATTTTTGGAACATTTCGCAAACCCTATTGTGCAAGGAGGTTTCCTCAATGCGACCGCTCTACAAGAAGCCACCGCACTTTCGGTGGCCAAAACTCTAAAGGGCATAATTTCACCCCACCTGCTGAGAAGGGCGAAAAACGAAGTTAGAAAAACCATTTCGTTGCCCAACAAAAGTGAACAGGTGCTCTTTTGCACTTTAAGTGAAGAACAGCGAGATTTGTACAAAGGCTATTTAATGGGAGAGCAAGTCAGTACGATTTTAGGGAAAGGTAATAAAAATTGGTTTGCTGAAAATCAGATGCGTGCCAATGTTCTGGTGGCGATAACAACTTTACGAAAAATTTGTAACCATCCCGATCTGTATTTGGAAGATCAGCTGGAAGATACCGCAGAGGATCTTTACAAACGTTCGGGCAAAATGGTGGTAGTTTCTGCCTTGTTGAAAATTTGGAAGAAGCAAAAACATCGCGTCTTGTTGTTCACCCAAAGTAGAGGCATGATTTTAGTGTTCGAACAATTCTTGAAGCAACAGGGTTATAATTATTTGAAAATGGATGGAAGCACAACGATTAGTTCTCGTCAACAAATCATTGATGAGTTCAATAAAGTGAGTCAATTTTCGCAATTCGAAATTGGGTTTTAATTTTTGTTCTGTTTTTAGAACAATTTCTATGATGTTTTTTTATTAACGACAAGGGTTGGTGGATTAGGAGTGAATCTAACAGGAGCAGATCGTGTGATTATTTACGATCCAGATTGGAACCCTGCCACTGATACACAAGCGAGGGAGAGAGCTTGGAGGATTGGACAGGATAAGCAAGTAACCATATACAGATTGCTATCAGCAGGGACAATTGAAGAAAAGGTTACTCTTTTTTTCTATTAAACTTCTTGGTAGCTCCTCTTCAAATTTCTAATATAGTCAATTTTAGAATTAACAAATCGGTAGGCGCAATTAACAACATTGTAACTAACAATTTGTCGATTTTCACTTTTTTTCACATTTGATATCTTGGGTGTGATTTACATGATTTAGTAAACTCAAATAATTTTTTATTTTTTGTTTTATTATAAAAAAAAATCAATTTTTATCTCATTGTATCTGCAATAACGTACTTACCAACAGATAAAACATGGTAAAGAATTTTACTCAAATTTAATGCGTGACCTAAAAATTGTAACATACTTTACCTTTCCAAGAACTAACAAATTTACTTAAATAAAATTGTACCAAAGCGTACAATGTCGTTGCCGGGATAATACATTGTTTTACGCTCTTTCATAGGAATGTTAATGATTCTTACAATGTTATTCTTCGGATTCCTTTAAAATTTATTGACTTACAATGTTCTTGCATCAATGGTTATCGGACTAAATGACGACTACGCACAATTACAATGTTGTTTCCCGCTTAAAATTCGGTAACATCGAAACACGGTAGTTTGATTTTATTAGAATTTTATAAATACGAGTGAATTATATTGTTAGTAAAACAATATTGTGATGTCTTCACGTGGAAGGAAAATTTTGGAGTTGCTACAAAATCAACACGTTAAGTAAGACTTGTTAATTATTACATTGGTTCAACCTAACCTAATTATTTTAACTCGGACAGCAGCCTAAGGCACCACCTTGGCGCTTGGAAAAATGAGTATAAATATAATTGTTTTTTTAACGCAGCTATTAAAATCATAAAAGTCCTGTGCTACATTTTAGATAATATAAAGAATACATGGTATAAGTTTTATCAAAATCGGTTAAGTAAATTTCCAGATATCTTGAACACCAGTTTGAACAAAGTACCCGAGTTGCGGCCGTACTTTGCTGCGCTCACTTCAAATTGCTAGAACTTCGAAAATAATTTGAACTTTCAAATGGTTAAACGCTTAAAATATCCTGCAAAGTATAAACAATAAATCTAGTCGAAAAGGAAAAATTGATTTTCTGAAAATCTCAAGGTGGTGTAACTAAAAAGATTTTGTTCTTCAGATGTTTTCGAAGATTCGAATATTAATAAAAATGATTCCACGTTATCAGTAATACTATTACAATATTATATCGTATTTTATTATAATTATTGTTATAAGCAGTCTAAAAAGTTGCAATGTATTGGAGCTTACAATATTATTACAACAAATTTCAAAAAGTAAATGAGTTGTAAAACACTTTATAATCTTATTCGATAAAAATTCTGGGTGCAAAATAATTGTAAGCTAAGTTACAATGGTATAAACTGCAAACATTACTTCTATGAGTAATGGTAAATGCTGGTAAATCCGCTAAATCAATAATTTTCTCAAAATAAATTATACAGTGATTTAATATGAGTTAATATAAATGAGTATCCATCAATTTCAAACCCAAAAAAGAATTATTTCCTCAAGAAAAAGGAAAAGAAAAGATGTAGAATCTTTAAAACGCTTTCCTGAAAAATTACGTTTTGCTAGTTACAATGTTGTTAGTTGCGGCTACCGAAATTTGGAATAAAAAGATATGTTTACACATACAGTGTGATTTTAAATGATTGAGGGCAGTTTCAATTTGATGCCACATTAATTTATTATTGTGTTGGGAGGTAACAAGCTCTGTGATTGATACAAATTGAAATTGTTCTCAATTATTTAAAATCTTGTACTATTGGGCATTTTTAAAATTTAATCATTTGTACAGATGTATCAGCGGCAAGTTTGGAAGCAACTTCTGAGCAACAAAATTCTTTTGGACGTCAAAACACAGAGATTTTTTAAATCAAGTGATTTGCACGAATTATTTTCGCTTCAAGAACAAGTAGACGCAGGAAATTCGGAAACTGCGAACATATTCAAAAATTCGCGGATTAATATGCAGGAAAAACTGAACGAGAAGAAGGAAAAAAAGAAGGCCAAACTCACATCCAACCCGGTCGAACTATCAGACGACAAAATTAAAGCGATGAAGAGTCTGGCCCAACAAATTGCGAAAAGCATAGGAAGTGTAAGTAAAGAAGTTCAAAAACCGAAAACTTATTTCGAGATGGAGTGGGAAGAAGCAAAAGCAGACAGATTGAAAAAGAAAGCTTATCTAAAAACATTAACTCCAGTTGAATTGAGGGAATACAATCGAACGAAACTGAAGCAGGAAGAGGAAGGAGGAATTGCCAACAAAATTGATGATTATGACACCGCTATTAGCTTCACAAAGGCTCTTGATATAGCCCAAGAAACGGCGAAATTGTACAGTGATTTAAAAGCTAATCGGGTACCTGATAGTTCGGCCACTGTTTGCAGTGACAGTGGGATTTCAAAAGGTAGTGAGGAAAGTGTAACCCACAGGAAACACAAAAAACACAAAAAGCACAAACAATCAGATGTAGCAGTTGATAAATCAGGGCTCATTGATGGTGAAACCGTTGAAGGGTTAGTTAAAACTGAGGTGAAGAAGAAGGTGTCTCATAAGAGTCTCGATAATTCTGGTCAAGATGAATATGTGTTGGGAAAATTATTTTCCAAAAAAGGGGTGCATACAGCTTTGCAACATGATGTAGTTGTCCAAAGTGGATGTTCAGATCGTGGCAATATTAGGAACAGTTATGAAGCGGACAAGAAGGCCCAATTGGCATTAAGTGCTATTCGAAAGTCTCGGTATAATGTGTAAAACGTCCTTATACAATAAGTTTCCTTCCATGTAATTAAAGTACAATTTTGTTGTGAATTTTTTGTATGATTAATAAATTGTATTTTTTCTAATGTTCATGGGAGTTTTAATAAGTGCTTAAATAATAGGTAACATCGCTGGAATATTTATTGGGGCTAATATCGTATACATTTATTTTTTTCGTCTCATGTAACGTATTTATAATAATTATTACATAACATGCAAATTTATTGGAAAATGGTATGCAACACACCGTACAAGAATGGGACGGTATTACTAACAATCAGACTATAAGGGCCTGAATTCTCTAAAGATAAAAGGGCGCAATACAAATCCAAACCACTAGCCCCTTCGTTACGCCACTGCTCAAGATTTTTTTTTCATAGACCAAAAGTTCGGTGATTTGGAATTTACTTGAAGCTCTTTTCTACCTGTCTTCTTAGATTCTGGCCAGGTGTATGATGGGTTGACTAAAACTGAAGAAATTATTTCTGCTGGTTTACATCAGCAGCGAGAATCGAAAGTACCTTACCACATTGAAATTGTCTTTGAATTATCACAAAATATATCGTTAAAACTTGTTCGTCCGTGATTGTAGTCATTATTAATTTAAAAGGTCATATCACATAAAGTAGACACCATTTTTATATACAAATTATGTTTCTATCACAATTTTCATTCAATGCTATCGCATTGTCCCGTCTCTTCTCATTACAAACACACATATTTTTTAAACAGTAATAACGCGGCCGTTCCTAGGGCTGGCAGTGATGGGGAATGGCGCGATCCTCCACTTGAGCCTGCAAAATTAAACGAAACGAAAATATTGAAAAAGTTTGTAAAAACTCGGAACATTTATAAGGTAAACGCACTGGTAGTTGACATTATAATGTAGGAGAAAAAGGTTTCTTTGCTTTTATATCTATATTTTTTTTTTTTTTTTTTAGATAATGTATAATTCTGTACTTTATTTCTTTGTAAATGATATAGAATGTTTAAATGTTAAATGTTTAAATGTAGAATGTTTAAAATGTTTGTGTTAAATTTAAATGTTGTAAGTGTAACTTAAAATTGAAAATTATAATAAGTGTGACGAGGAATGAAGAACATCCCGAACAAAGCAGAAAAAATAAGATATGGAATAAGAAAAGGAACAATTAAAACGTAAGTCGTTAATATCGGGAAAAAATTTCATTAAATTTATCATTAAATTTATATAGAATGAAGTATTTTAAAAATGGAAATACAGTTTTTAAAGGAATTTTAAAAAATCTTTAAAATTTGTTAGTATTTGACACTCAAAAATTTTAAAAATCTAGTAGTTGACATATAATAACTATTAGTAGTTGATATGGAAATTAAACAATTTTTTATGGTAATTAGAAAAAATTTTAATCCACAACATACAAAAAACTAAATATAACCATGATAAGAGGGATTATTATTTTCAACCAACTTCAATGGGCGTCAGAAATTGGTATTTAAGTCTCTCTCCAGCAATAATAATTTTAGGGTTTGACAATTTTCTCAATATTTGGTTCAATTTTATAAAACTTGTATCTTTACACTGCCGGGGAATTTGACTAATATATATTCAGGCTCTTCATCATTCTGTTCTTCAGAAGGTAAGTCATCTATACTACTTCCAGATTCAACCCACAACTCATCATCAGTACTTGAGGAATATTTTCGTTTCCTCGCAGATGGCTTTCGTTTCTTCTCAATGGTCTTCTGTTTTTTGCGTTGCTCCAGCTTTTATTTTTCCAAAATATTATTTTCTTGTTTTTTCTTCTGCCTCTCTTCAGCTCTTCCCCTTTTTCCCTCTAGTAAACGTAGCTTTTTATTCTTTTTATTTTCATGGTAGCCTTGCCATTTTTTTGATGTTACAACTGCTGGTATCTTCTCTACTTTTCGTTTTTTTGGGTTGCAGGCTTGGGTTCAGGCCAGAAAAGCGTGCATCTTTACTAAATCAGAACCAGGTGGATGGATGAGTGTTTGTGCCACTTGTGACAGAAGGGCCTGGTAGCTTTGTTTTTGCCGAGTCAAGGTCGGATTCTTGAGGAGATGTTGACGACTGGTCATTTTTGGTTTCCTTTGTTGGTGTTACATGGGGCTCATAAGTCGCCGATTTATGTACATCTACTTGTACCAATATCTTGTTGAAAGTATCTGCTTCAGATATGGGTATTTGTTGGGCATTTATTTCAGTGTTTAAGTCTTGTCGTATTGAATTCTCCAGGGTGGACGGAGCGGCTGGGTTGATGCTATTATTATTGACCTCTTTATCTTTAGATATTAAATTTGTTGCATCTTGTTCTCCTATAGATTTTTTTGATTGGATGCTTTTTATTTCCTTTTCAAGATTGTTGTATTCCAGGCAAATATTCTTGTAGAAAGTAAAAAGTGATAAATCCTTGTTGTCACCATTCCAATTTTCACTTGATTTGAAACTAATTAGTTTCTCTTTATCTATATATTTATCCATAAAATGTATCCCACCCTTTAATTCCTGCAGTTTTTGCTCTTTCTTTACAATATCAATTTTCTGATTGGGAAATGTAATGTAATATTGTATTTTTTCGCTGTTGTGGAAACTGCTTGTCCCCGTAAGACTTCTTCAATCGCCTTCTCCATATCCTTTTCACTGTACTTGAACATTTGTCCCTTTACAGGCGGCATACTTAATCTAAAATTTCATGCTTCAGTAGATGATATCCTAAAATTCTAGTAAATCACATTAGTGTCAACTACTAGATCCAATGAACCTAGAGCCATATTAATGAAAGAGAAAATGATTTTTTTTAAATAATGAAAAAGTGCAGTAGAAAAAGTATTAAAATCAAGAGTCTGTGCTTAACACTAGAAGTTGACATTAATGTCAATTACTAGAAAACTTAGGTCTCTTGTTTTAGTGTTTTACACCAAGCTTATTCCTCATTTAGAGGTTAAAATTCGTTTTTTTAAAAGAACATTCATTTCTCCTATATCTGCACATCAAAATCGTACAATTACAATCACAATCATGCAAAGTTTAATTTAGAAATTTTTTTAAAAAAACTGGATGCGACCATGCAACACAAAAATGGCGTCAAACTGAGGTTGTGAGCCAGAATGATTCCAAAATTGCACAGTCGCCTCGCAGATGTCGCTAGTTAGTCCTGGCGTTCACAGAATGTTAGAAATATTTTTAATTCCTTATTTTGAACTATTAAAATCGAGAATATCAACTACTAACACAGTGTCAAGTACTAGTGCGTTTACCTTAGTGTTTTGCCATCTAATTGAATTTTTTTTCTACAAAGCTGCTCCCCTCTTTTAATGGTCGAATTCTTTGTACCCACCTCATTTGTTCGATAACAAGCCCGCATTGAATCCGACCTTTTTGTATGAAAAAGTACATTCGAGGGTTAATCAGATTGTCGAGGATAGATATTAAAGCAATCGAACATTTTAACCCCAGGCGCTTTATCGTTTCCTTGTAATGTAAACAGAAAGTTCCTTTTACCTTTAATCGTCTGCGTCGCTGGTACCATAACGAGGGCCAACAGCGGGGTGTCCTCCTGAACTTCCAGTTCTTCGGTGCGTCGATACAGCGAGAATATCGTCGCCAAGCATCTCAGTTTTAATTTTCCGCCTATGAAAAGCTCTTGATTGGCCTTGAGCGAGACGGTCGAGTGAGTGCTCTCCAAATCCGGAAGGGCGTCGTAACGCAAGAAGGTCTGGCCGATTTCGAAATTTGGCGCGGGATGCAACTGAAAATACACATTCGATTCGACAATGTGGAGCTTTTAAAAATGAAAGATGGGGATTTATAAATCGTGGCTTTAACATATTCAGTGGTACATGAAGTGTATTCACAATATAAACCTTTCCAACGTTCAGCACCTACTATTCTTATTGAAATGCTTTTCGCGGTATTTCTAGGCATAAGTGTGTTGAAGTTGACGGCAATAAAATATCGCATTGGAGCTTTCGCGTTCCTTGCATTCCGTAGAGGATTTTATGGGCTGTTACACTGCAATGTAAATGCGCTTCTTATGGAATTTTACTGTCGGATGATTTTATGTGCGAACATTTCCTTTTGGTCGCGACATGCAATTTGATAAACCCGATGACAGGTACGTTGACCTGTTCAAACCGAGTCACAGCATTGTCAATATGTACAGGCGTTACCCATGCCTTTTATGATACAGGACACACTAGTAATTACTGTATGTACAATGACATTAAACGGTACTGAAGCGTAATAATGCACCATACCGAGAGGATACAGTTAGTTAATCTAAATGTCCTGGCGAAGGTAATGGATTTCATTAAAGGACGTGTTTATGACATAATTGAAATTTTGGTTAGTTAGATTTTGGAGATCTGCCACTATAGGCCAAGCAACAGAGCAAAATAACTGTCATAATTTAACATAAATACTACCTACTGTGCGATTTTGTCAAAGACAGTTAGTAGATGAATTTTGCATAATTTCCAACTTGAGAATCAGAATTTTTAATTTGTTATAAACAATTTTCAACAAAAAATCGCGTTTTTTTAGTTTCTTGCTTGTAAAATGGAAACTAATGAAGCAATCTTAATGATGACAATACACGAATTGTAGAGAATTAAATTACGAAGAGAATGAGAGGTCGATCAGATAATTAGAACAGGAGAAAAGCCGGAAAATCCGGAAAATTCTTAAAAAATTCACAATTTCGTCATTTTTTAATTTTAAAAATTGAAACTTTGCACAAAAATAGCTATTTATTAGTGTATTATGCAATGAGCATTTAATGATAGCTATTAAGACACAAGTATGAGAATGGAATATGAGTGTCTTAATAGTCATTAAATGTGAGTTGCATACACTATTTTTTCTACGACCAGTCATAATTTTAAAAAACAAGGGCTTTATTTTCAAAATGTATTAATGTATTAAACTTGTAAAAAAAACACAAACATATCGATACCTCAGTTCTATAATGTCACAAGCCAAAAATTCAAGTTTTGAGATAATCCCATTTAAAAAAAATAATAGTTTTCTTGACTTTACTATAACTTTTTTGTGCTAAGGAATTTACGGATAATAATTGGCATACTTAATAATTATTCATTTATGATTGCCTTAATAACACTTACACTTCTGAAAATTTACAAAAAAAATTGAGTTGTTACACTATTGAACTTTGCACAAAATTTCGTTTTGTGAGTCATCTAGAAACGAATTTTGAAAATTGACTTGTAACTCTTTTGAATTGAATAAAATGCACTTTCTCCTTTTGAATGATGTGCTTAACACAAAAATGAGTTTTTTTTAGTTGTTACAACATAGAACTGAGGTATCGATATCTGAAAATTAATGAATTAACAAAAAAAGGAAATTTCACAATTATTCTTTTTGATTTATAGTTATATTATTGATGGTGCAATTATTAAAACTCAGCTGCGGCACTTTTGTATTAATATTGGTGGATGCTATTGTTGATGTTGATGCAGCAATATTTAGTAAATTGTTGGTTTGGCTGCATTCAATTGAATTCAAAATTTGATCGGCTACGTTGATTTTATTTTGAATTGATTCGTCAATATAACTTTCGGCCACTGCCGTGGATTTCCACCCACCGTGACGTTTTAGTGAGGTAATATCATCACCAGCATCAACCAATATTGTAGCAGAACTACAACGAAAACAGTGTCCGGTATATAAATTGGGATTCTGAAGATATAAGTAAGCGGCAATTTCTTTTCCCATGTTCCCAAATTTATTTATTCCTACGTTTTGTATGGTGCATTTTCCGTTTATGTAATTAATAAAAAAGGATGGGATAATACAATTTTTTTGACGAAGATTCATGTACCGCTTGTATATTTCATAATACTTTCCCGTAACTGTGAATTTTCGTGTAGTCTTTGTTTTATTCCTATATAATGCGCTTTCCCTCAGCGGCTAGTTTTCCCCCACTATTCAAATTCATATTAAAGACCGTTTTTCAGCTATTTCGCTGCATTTTATGGAAAAACCAAAATGGGCATCTTGTTGCTGTGTGGATCTAGTTTCCAATTCTGTTTTTAAAATTTAAATCGGACAATTACAGGAGCATCCAGCCCTCCGCGAAAATGTCACAAAAAAATGTTGAAATGGAGATTGTGCAAAAACTGATAGTCCGTTAAAGTCAGGGTTGTGTACACATAAAGTGAATATAAATAGCTATCTTTGTGCAAAGTTTCAGTTTTTAAAATTAAAAAATGGCGGAATTGTGAATTTTTTAAGAAAACACTGAATTTTTCGGGTTTTCCGACTTTCTTCCGGTTCTAATTCTCCGATCGGGCTACTCGATCTCTCATTCTCTTCGTAATTTAGTTCTCTACAATTCGTCTATTGGCATCATTAAGATTGCTTCATTAGTTTCCATTTTACAAGCAAGAAACTTAAAAAAACGCGATTTTTTGTTGAAAATTGTTTATAACAAATTAAAAATCATGATTCTCGAGTTGGAAATTATGCAGAATTCATCTACTAACAAAATCGCACAGTCGGTTTCCAGGTGGTATTTTTTAAAAGTAGAAAATTAGATAATAAATTTATAATATTCTCCTGTAAAAATTTGCTTCATTAAAAAGATTTTATCAGGTGTTTGGCAGCTCATAATTAAATAACAAAACAAAAAACTTTTAAGGTTTCGGCCTTTAAATTCCTTAAACCTGTCGCATAATAATGAATGCCGGATTTGAGAGGAAAGAAAGTTCAGGAAACTTTTCAAGATGTTATTAATTTCCAAAATATAAAAGAATTGAAAACTAAGAAATATGTTAAAAAGTTCTTATTGCAGAAACTTTTAAAATTCGTTTCGCTACTTATTGTTAGACTTTGTTTTGGAACAGTTAACAGCGACAAATACATCATCTGGAAAATGTTGCCAAGTTAAATAGTTTTCTGAATTACAAATGCACTGAATTTTGCAAATTAAATTATGTTCACATTAAATCCTGAAAAACCGTTACCTCCAAATCATTGACGAACCAGGAAATATTCATGGCTGGAAACGAGGGCGGCGATGTACAATTGGCCATAATTCTGGCCCCAAGTGCCACTTTGGTAACTTCGGTCGTTAATATCGGCCCGTCTTCGGGAACATCTGTAAAAAATCGACCCAATAAAATCCGCTGATAACCACAAACGTTAACAACCCCACGAATGTCTCTCGGTGTTGATTTATCAAATTAACAGCACAATAATTCGAAATGATCACTTCATATCACATGCAGGCAAATACTCCTAACTGGGTAAGCATGAGTCATAATCAACAAGACGCCCCATTTGGAGCAATATGGATCACACCAATTACCTCATGCATTTGCTGACAAGGAGCCGCTGTTTTCATAGCAAGCATCTCATTAGCAAAGGAAACAATGCGAACAAATGTGGAGTGATTCCGCACGACTGAGCGAATCGAAAAAGCAACTTTAATTACCTGCAACAAGTAAGTTGGCCGAGCGGATTTCTGTGTGAAAAAATGGGGCGTCCGCAGAGACCTCGCACTTGAATTCGCCGGAAGTTTCCCTTTCCACGGAGTTGAGCGTGACTTCTCTGGAATTTGAACGTGACACCTGAAAAAATGAAAACGAATTTGATCGGGGCTCTTTTCGCGTCGGGTTTAAATTGCAGGCGTCACAGGTGTTCCTGTGAACCCTTTCACTGGTAATTTTCGCATTTAAGACGAGGCAATAAATAAATCCTGGGGGACGTTCCTGGATAATTGTGAGGGGCGTCGGAATTTTGCTCATAAGTTTTCCGTATCAAAGTTTCTTGTTAATTTTGTTTGGAAGTTTTCGCGGAATGCCTTTTCGACTGGCATTAATTTTAAAAATGATTTATTTTGAAGGGCGCCAAAATGAATGAAAAACTTACAATAAATTGAATAAATCTACAACGAAAATCACTTAGAACCAAACTCTAATATCCCTCCCCTGCTACTTACATTATTTTAGGATAAATAAGAAAATGTAAGTAGCAAATCAGAAAAAAGAAGCTAAAGCTGTTACATTTAATAAATGAAGTACTAAAATCAGGCGAAGCACCAAAGATTGGCAAATAGGTATAATAACATCGGTGGTTAAGAAAGGGGACAGAAGAATTTATTGAGAATCCCAAGAAAGATCAAGGCAAGGATCTTGGAATTAAGATTAAGCGATAAGCCAAAAACACACTTGAAGACTCCCTGTGTGGCTTCCAGAAAAATAGGACCTTATAAATACGTTAAGATAACTCGCTGGAAACAAGGTCTCGCCGCACTTTATGAGCATATTCATTTGTTGGGGAAAATATTCTTTTCGGGAAAATTATGACGTTTTTGATGTTGTTTTTACCAGCATTATTTATTATTATTTTTATACCTCAATGGAAATGAGAATAATCATTTAATTGCATTAGTGGAAGAAATCGTTTTTGTTGTTTCCGCTTCTTCGCATATTTTTCAGTTCATCATCTCAGAATTATAACAACATTGTAACTAACAATTTGTCGATTTTCACTTTTTTTCACATTTGATATCTTGCATGATTTAATAAACTCAAATTATTTTGTATTTTTTGTTTTATTATAAAAAAAACAATTTTTATCTCATTGTATCTGCAATAACGTACTTACCAACAGATAAAACATGGTAAAGAATTTTACTGAAATTTAATGCGTGACCTAAAAATTGTAACATACTTTACCTTTTCAAGAACTAACAAATTTACTTAAATAAAATTGTACCAAAGCTTACAATGTTGTTGCCGGGATAATACATTCTTTTACGCTCTTTCATAGGAATGTTAATGATTCTTACAATGTTATTCTTCGGATTTCTTTAAGATTTATTGACTTACAATGTTCTTGCATCAATGGTTATCGGACTAAACGACGACTACGCACACTTACAATGTTGTTTCCCGCTTAAAATTCGGTAACATCGAAACACGGTAGTTTGATTTTATTAGTATTTTGTAAATACGAGTGAATTATATCGTTAGTAAAACAATATTGTCATGTCTTCACGTGGAAGGAAAATTTTGGAGTTGCTACAAAATCAACACGTTAAGTAAGACTTGTTAATTATTACATTGGTTCAACCTAACCTCGTTATTTTAACTCGGACAACCGCCTAAGGCACCACCTTAGCGCTCGGAAAAATGAGTATAATTTTTTTTTTTTTGACGCAGCTATTAAAATCATAAAAGTCCTATGCTACATTTTAGATAATATAAAGAATACGTGGTATAAGTTTTATCAAAATCGGTTGAGTAAATTTCCAGATATCTTGAACACCAGTTTGAACAAAGTACCCGAGATGCGGCCGTACTTTGCTGCGCTGACTTCAAATTGCTAGAACTTCGAAAATAATTGGAACTTTCAAATGGTTAAATGCTTAAAATATTCTGCAAAGTATAAACAATAAATCTAGCCGAAGAGGAAAAATTGATTTTCTGAAAATCTCAAGGTGGTGTAACTAATAAGATTTTATTGTTCTTCAGATATTTCCGAAGATTCGAATATCAATAAAAATGATTCCCGTTATCAGTAATACTATTACAATATTATATCGTATTTTATTATAATTATTGTTATAAGCAGTCTAAAAAGTTGCAATGTATTGGAGCTTACAATATTATTACAACAAATTTCAAAAAGTAAAGTTGTAAAAGACTTTATAATCTTATTCGATAAAAATTCTGGGTGCAAAATAATTGTAAGCGAAGTTACAATGGTATAACTGCAAACATTACTTCTATGAACTTACATTTTCCATATCCTTGAATTTTTTATTAAAAAAACTTCACTTTTGATTGATTGATCAATCACCCTCAGACAATATTTATAAAATGTGTTTTTAAAATGTGTTTTTAAAATGTGTTTTTAAAATGTGTTTTTTAAATGTAGTTATATGTATAAATGTAATTAAATCTGACAAACTTTGAATTAAAATTTAAAGTGAAGTTTTTTTAATAAAAAATTCAAGGATATGGAAAATGTAAGTTAAATTAATTAAAATATTTAGATCCATATCGGGAAAAAACTCGTTTGAGGATACTTCTATGAACAATGGTAAACGCTGGCAAATCCGTTAAATCAATAATTTTCTCAAAATAAATTATACAGTGATGTTATATGAATTAAAATAAATGGGTATCCATCAATTTCAAACCCAAAAAAGAATTATCTCCTCAAGAAAAGGAAAAGAAAATATGTAAAATCTTTAAAACGCTCTCCTGAAAAATTACGTTCTGCTAGTTACAATGTTGTTCATTGCGGCTACCGTAATGAAGGTCCAAGAGGACCTTGTAATTCTCTGAGACCCGTTATACCTAACACACATGTGCCTCGCGTTCTCAACAACTCTTTACGGTTGTAGAGGTCGAAACAGTCTTCCGGGGTGTTTCCGGACAAACTCTTTCGTGATTCGGTATCACCAAATATGAACGTTTGGCAGTAACGAAAATAAATAAAATGCATTTTAACTATAAAAAGTGAAATTCGTTGCGATAACTGAAAATTGTATCAATTAACGTCAACTTTTGTCATAAATTTGCGACAGTAACACCAACTTCAACGTGTATTTAGTGGCGATTAATCAGATTGTGGTGTATCATGCAGAATTATCGACACCAGCACTATCTATCTCACGTCACGTGGATTTATCTGTATGGAAGATCATTACATTTCCACATTTTAAATTATAATTTACAACCGAACCAATTTAATATGTCCAAGTTTGAAAGGGATGGGTGAAATCCAATTTCAAATGTCCCCGATGTTGAAAATGAATCAAAAGATAAACAATGATTCCCACCATGCAAGCACTAAATCAAACTCCCGGTCACTTTAAATTAAAATCGAAGAGTTTCCAACTTCCAAATGGCCTCTTGATTAGATTTTTAATTGACAGATCTTGACTTGAAGAAGGGACTAACTTATTACAGTTGCAGGAGAGGAGCGCGAAGCGCTGGCCTCTCGACCAGAGGGGTGGGTTGTGCTATTTGTAGATTGTCCCAAATGCAAGTAGCAGGCGCCAGTGCGCTGCCATATATCATATCTGTACGAGACATTTGCGTGAAATACAGGCCTTCACGGGATTTGAATTCGATGTTAATTAAATTAACTGAATGGTTATTTTTTGCGAGGCGCAAATTCGGGCCAATTACTAAAATAATTTCGGTAAGCAAACGTGTAAGGGTAAAACTTTATGTCAGCAGAGTTTAACTTATCCAATTAAAGCTCTTTCCTTTATATCAAGACTGACTAACGAGCTCGGAAACATGTACTGATAAAGAAAATTTCTCATTAAATCTTGAAGGACTTGAATGTATATTCAGACTCCATTTGGAATAATAAGGCAAAGCTGCTGATAATATTAAAACTCAAAAGGTGAATGAGATATATCGTTTCGCTTTGCTGCCGTAGATGCGCTTCAATTCGAGGTAATCATTTTATTCGAGACACAAAGGCCTACAAAAATAAAGCGTTTTTACTGTTAAATGGCGGTTGCTTGATCTGAGTCTAATTAACGGCGTTCCGCCCTAAGATTTTCAATACATGTAAAACGCATTTTTTTTTTATACCTATATTTTCAATTTTGAAAAGGAGGTCGATACTTCATCTACTTTGAACTGACCCCAAGCCATCATTAAAGAATTATAATTAACCAAGTTATTAATTAAAACATCAAATTCCTGTTTATGCCTTTAGTTATCAAAATTTTGTATTAACACTTTTTTTGACTCATAGATTAGACTTTTTTATTTTGAGTTGACGCCTAGCTGTTTTAAACAACGCAATAGTTTTTGATTTATTCAATGTTCTTTAGATCAACAACCGAAATTGAAGTAGCTAATTTTTGCCGATTTCCGAGCTACGTCAAAAAGATTTACAACGTCGCAGCAGATAATTATGGTTTCCCAGCAAGGATATTTTAACAGCAATAATATCCGAAATACTTTTAAAGCCAGGTTTCGTTTTCAAACAGTATATTTGAAATAATTTATAGTAAAAAGACGTTTTTTAAAAAACAAGCTTTTATTAAGACGTAGTAAAAATTTAAAACTAATAGTGATATTGACCTAAATGATTAAAAATAAAGGCGTACATTTTAATAGAAGATTGTTTTATTGAAAAAGTTTTTTTACTATAAATTATTTTTTAATCTTGGAGAATTTCAATCTTTTTTATCTACATTAACTTAATTGGATATAATTTCAACTCTAAGGTCATATTAATTTTAAAAATCTCTCGTGAAGACCCCTTTAAATAAATGAATGAGAATAAGCTTAAATTATAATTTCTTTCCTAAAAAATTGTTTGGCTTTTTTATCTCACATTAATTATGGTAATAACTTATAATAAGCTAAAACTACAATTTTCTATAAAAAAACACTGTGCATTAAGGGGTTAATCTTTTACTCGTTGTGCTTTAAATTAGTAACAATTATTAGTGTTTCGGAATCTCAACGGTATTTTTTCGAAGAAGCAGTATAACCTTATTGTATATACCAAGTACATAAAATTATAAGGCAAAGAACTTTAACTCACAATGAGAAATGACAGACCGATATACTAAAAAAATGCCTCCAGTTTAAAAAATATTTATGAAATACGTGACAATGTTATTTTAACAGTTAAAGAATTGATGATAACGTCATTTCTTTGACAAGAAACACACTTTATATCAAAATGTTATGTTAAAAAAATGTGAAATTAAAATTTAAAAATTAAGCTTAAATTGTAATTTTTTAATTAATTAAGCTGTATGGTTAACGACTTATAATAAGTTATTGTTAATGGTATCTAATTTTTGGCTTGTCTGTAAGAAATAGATTTTTACTCCAACTCAATTTTTTTGTACGTTAAATGATGGAAAGCTAATTTCCAAAATATCAATTTGTCGCTTGATGAAGTCAAGCATAACGCGGTTCAATTTTCTGCAAACAAAAACTGTGCCTTAAAGGCTCAATCCTTTACTCATTGTGTTTTAATTTAGTAATAAATATAAATACAAAATTCGCCATCTGTTCCGAGCTCTGAACAGAATTTTCTCGAATAAGTAATAAAGTTTATGGCGGTTTACAGTACAGGTTACTTTGCCAGTTGCATTCCACTGTCTTTTTGGTCACCGAACTAAGAATATCTAACTTTTTGAAACAGTTTTTTCCAAAGCTGTTTTATTACATCCATTTTTGGACCTGTAAACTGTTCTTTATAAAAATTTACATTTTTCATGCCTATTTATCAATTGAAAATTAGGAAACTAATTTTATTAATAACAAAGCTTCTTTACCAAGTAAATAAAATTGTTAAATTTAACGAATTCTTCTTGCACATTATCATTTTACTTTACATTATGTCGCTCTAAATTATTGAAGATACAAATTTTTTTGCATCTGTTAAACAGGTATGTTGGAATGCAACCCTCAAAAGTCGTTTTCATTGTTACGCATAGACTTATTATCCACTGCACTTAACCCTAATTATAGCGACATCTGGATTATAAAAATGTTTGAAGTGTTGCCTGTATTTAGGCGTACGCTAAAGCAATAAAAGCAAATTGCATTTGTCAACAATCTTTAGGGTGGAGCAACCTTACTCAGTCTTCAGGGATTCATTGTAAAAACGAACGCCTCACTGTTTCACACTAGGCAACACGCATTTCACATTTAATGGAAAGTGTTGCCTATTTTGACTTGTTGGAGTGCTGTTAGTATTAGGTTTGGTAATCAGGTTTTCCGTAATGAGTGCAGTTCGTTCAAGTTGGAGAAGTGACAACGCAAACCGTCATATTCAAAGCTCAAACGCTTTGAGCTTGTAGATACAAGTACCCAGTGTATTAACGAGACTCACTGAAGCATATCTTCACGCTCCACACTTTCGAATAAGTTAATTCGGTTTAGTTCTCTCCTTCGACTTTTTATGCCCTTTCATAATCGATTTGCACTTGCTGAAAAACAGTAAAAATAAAGCTCATTTAAACTCGGCTATTAATTTTCTTTATCGTAAATCAGGGTGAAAGATTGCTTTCAACCGTTGTACTGTTTTGTTACGAAGACGTACTTTTGTGAATATTATGGTAATTCAATGGTAATTGGAAAAGTTGTAGTTTCTGGTAATTCCAAATTATCGTTCAAAGTTCTTGCGCAATCTCGCTAGAAAATATTCTAAAGTTTTATTGAAATTTCAATTGAATGAGAATAAAGAAAAGGAATTATGTAGTCAGTTCAGGCCACATTGGAATTTAATTATGTTACTTTTACTTCAACATAGAATATTTCAAATATTCTTTTACATTTAATTACAGATTGAAAAACGAATATAGGCAACACATGTGACATTGCCAAGGTCAATTTTTAGTAAAATGTGTTGCCTATTCTGAAACAGTAATGAATTAAATTAAATAAAAATTGAAATGCTGAAATTACATATTAAAAAACTATTTTAACGTTTGCGTTTCAGGTTCTTAATCACAGAAAAATTTCTAGTCACGTCAGAGCGCAATAATCTTCAGGCCACGAATAGCGGTCACGGTATTCAGTTTCTTTCATTTTATGTACCGCAAAGTGGTCGTTACGACTCGTTTGTGAAACCAAACAGTACCGGTTCGCAATATTTCATTCGACAGATAAACAAAGTTCTCTAGATTCGCTCCAGGCCACTATATCACAACATTTTAAATTTATGTCTTCGAACGACGCTATTTGACGTTATTTTGAGATTATATTCACGGTTTCTGACTTTCACGCCATCAACACAACTACAATTGAATGTCAAGCACTACTGCCGACCCTCCCTCGACTCCCAAATTAATTTCGGAGTTACTGTGATTTAAGTACACAATCAAGTGAATCGCATAATTGGGGACGAATTTACGACACGACTGAGAATGGATATAAGAAAAATATTTTTTCGGATAATTTGTGGGTTAATTCTGATTTATTTGTCCATTTTTATGCGACCGCGCCGATTATTCGGTTGGGAGTGTGATTTAGTGCCATTCAGGGACCGAATGTAAATAAATGTGACCCCATTCGGCGTCGATAAAAAACAATGTCACTTACTATTAGGAAAAACGGGAACGACCGGAATTGCCTACTAAAAGTTCCAATTAAATTAAAGTCCGCTCTGCTTATTGTTTAATTACAGTTAATATGACAATTCCGGAGTCAACTGGAACCCGATTTAATGGCATCCCAACGCACCGAAATGTGCCATTACTACGCAATTGTTACAATCCACTCTCTGGAGCGTTTCTGCGACAAAGGGAAAATGGCACCATTGAAACGGACATAACGTAACTCCTCTTCATTATTTCAGAATGCAATTTACATCCGAGGGATTCTCAGGAAAAAAGTTAATTAAGAATATCGCGTTTGTAATGCGATTGTAAAATAGTGGTAATAATGATAGATAAATAAAATAATATCCAAGTTGGAGAAATTGAGTTTTTTTTAGGGTTCGACATCAAGACTGATCTTAAATCACAGTTTGAGATTCTGGAACCATTTTCTGCATATGGTCATTTTAGAAGTTAACCTTCCAGTAGTCGCGTGCGGAGTTTCGCTCCGCACGACTGTTTTTTTGATTTTCCAATGAATTTCCTATTCTCTCGAACGGCCGTTTTCAGTACTTTCCTAATTTATTGTCTAAATGTTAGTGGAGCAATGTCTGAGTTGCAGATACATTATTTTTTCCTTTTTTTCTGACTCAGAATCTCCTTTTTCTGACTCAGAATGTGATTTTTCTGGGCGAGAACCGATTTTTCTGTCTCAGAATCTGCTTTTTCTGAGTCACAATTGTGATTTTTCTGGCCGAGAATCGATTTTTCTGACTCAGAATGTGACTTCTCTGATCGAGAATCGATTTTTCTGACTGAGAATCAGATTTTTCTGACTCAGAATCTGCTTTTTCTGACTTAGAATGTGACTTTTCTGACCCAGAATCGATTTTTCTGTCTCAGAATTTGCTTTTTCTGACTCAGATGTGATTTTTCTGACCGAGAATCGATTTTTCTGACTCAGAATCTGATTTATATGACTCAGAATGTGATTTTTCGGAACCAGATTCGATTTTTCTGTTTCAGAATCTGCTTTTTCTGAGTCAGAATGTGATTGTTCAAGGTGTGTGATGGAAAAGCTGCACAAAAGTGACAGCGTACGTTTTTCCATATTAAAACGAACATTAATTTATTGTAAAATTTGAAGTTGTTTCACAAATCGTCAAATTAATATTGGTTTGTTCAATATCCACTTTTTGGGGATATTGGGTTATAGATGTCGCAGACGGATTGCAGAATCCGCTACAATACAAACCGCTTAGCCGCATTATAAAACGGCTCGGTTTTGTAAATCGGCTGGTTAACGTTTAGGCGGGTTGTAATACAGCTAAACGTTGGTCAGCCTTACTATAACGACGTTCTGCGTTCTCCAATGAAACAAAATGACGGGTTGCCGTTTTATAAAACGGCGAGAAGGGACTTTATATAAAGAAAACCTTTCCTTGTAGCTATGACAAATATAAAGTCATAACTATAAGAAAAAGGTTTAACTCAATGTAAAAGGTTTTTTTTATAAAATGTCTAACAATTCTTCCTTTATCAAATGGACTGAGTTATTCAGCGATTCATAAAACACCTAAAAGTTTCAGTCAAATTGTAAAACATCTCTGTTCATTCTATATTTTACAATCTCCCCAATCATTTAGAAAACGACTGAATTTACAATTCGCTGTCGACATCTACAATATGACTGATTGTCGCCCTACATTACACATAGTTAACATTCCGGCTAAACAATCTGCCTAAACGTTAATCAGCCGTTTTACAAAACAGAGCCGCTTTGTAAAGTGCCTAGCCGCTTCATATTGCGGTGGATTCTACAATATGGCTGCGACATGTACACCAAAGTTAAAGTTTAAGTTAAAATTAGCTTGTTCAATGGTCCACAAGAGAACCAGTAAAATAAAAAGTTTTCAGTATTTATTTTGTACAATATCTAGTAAAATTATTAAAATTTTGTGTTGTGGTATTCATTGAAGTTTTTTGAAAATTTTTCTGCACAATACTTTTTTTTTAAATGTTTATGGCATAACAACTTAATAATACACTTGGAGAGGCTATAATTTATTACCAATTTTAACTTACAATTTCAAAAAAATATAGAATTTTCTCTCAAAAAAGGTGCGACTACTGGAAGGTTAATGCCCATGTAACAGTGAAACGTTACAATAAATTTTAGTGCCAATTTTTCATTTCCATTAAATCCTTTAGAAAATGATAGGAACAGTTTTTTATTGTCATTTCGAGAAGTCCTGGGCTCAGCAGTCGGGATTGTCCTAGATCAGGATGGTTTCTCGATGTTAAATGTTTCCTAATCATTCTTCTTGTGATTTATCGCAGGAAGGTTTAGATTCGACAAAAGTGCCTTGTTTTGCCGAAAAATCGGCTCTGATATTACGCACGGCAAGTAAATTTCGTGCGCTCCAACGGTTGGTTGGCTCAGTCTCTCTCGACATTTTATTCAATTTATGAGCATTTAGAGAATTTATTGCCACCTAGCCATCAATCTTGATTTAACGTTTTTTGTTTGCATCGCTTTCACATAATTTTTGAGCAGATGGTAATTGATGAAAGCCTAGGTTTATGATCATTTAATTTTCTGATTGTTTCATCTCCTTTCGCATCGTTTTTTAATGCCTGAGAATGTTGAATTTTCTGTTGCTGGCACTCTCTTTCCACTCGGCGCTTTCAGATTTAATCATTTGAAAGGGTTTATTCAGGTCAAAGATTGGGCTTTATAATATTTCTAAATAACACACTTCCTTAGTTTCCGTCCACGCTATTACAGGATTATTAGGCTTTTGCTAAAAAGATGGCTCAGCCTCCACAAACAAAAAAAACCTCAAAATTATCAAAATCGGCATTGAATAGTAAGTTACAAAAAAATTAATAGGGCGAAAGTTGCAGATGTTACCAAGTTCTATCATTTTTATTTTTACCACAATCTGCTCTTTCTGACTCAGAATCTGCTTTTTCTGACTCAGAATGTGACTTTTCTTACAGATCATCAACTTTTCTCATTGAGAATTTGCTTTTTCTGACTGAGAATGTGTCTTTTCTTACAGAGAATCGACTTTTTACATTGAGAATCTGCTTTTTCTGACTCAGAATGTGACTTTTCTTACCAAGAATTAATTTTTCTGACTGAGAATGTGCTTTTCCTGACTCAGAATGTGTCTTTTCTTACAGAGAATCGACTTTTTACATTGAGAATCTGCTTTTTCTGACTCAGAATGTGACTTTTCTTACCAAGAATTAATTTTTCTGACTGAGAATGTGCTTTTCCTGACTCAGAATGTGTCTTTTCTTACAGAGAATCGACTTTTTACATTGAGAATCTGCTTTTTCTGACAGAATCTGCTTTTTCTGACAGAATCTGCTTTTTCTGATTCAGAATGTGAATTTTCTGACTGAGAATGTGTCTTTTCTTACAGAGAATCGACTTTTCTCATTGAGAATTTGCTTTTTCTGACTCAGAATGTGTCTTTTCTTACAGAGAATTGACTTTTCTCATTAAGAATTTGCTTTTTCTGACTCAGAATGTGACTTTTCTTACCAAGAATTAATTTTTCTGACTGAGAATGTGCTTTTCCTGACTCAGAATGTGTCTTTTCTTACAGAGAATCGACTTTTTACATTGAGAATCTGCTTTTTCTGACAGAATCTGCTTTTTCTGACAGAATCTGCTTTTTCTGATTCAGAATGTGAATTTTCTGACTGAGAATGTGTCTTTTCTTACAGAGAATCGACTTTTCTCATTGAGAATTTGCTTTTTCTGACTCAGAATGTGTCTTTTCTTACAGAGAATTGACTTTTCTCATTAAGAATTTGCTTTTTCTGACTCAGAATGTGACTTTTCTTACCAAGAATCGACTTTTTTGACTGAGAATCTGCTTTTCCTGACTCAGAATCTGCTTTTTCTGACTCTAAATGTGACTTTTCTGACTCAGAATCTGCTTTTCCTGACTCAGAATTTGCTTTCTCTGACTCAGAATGTGACTTTTCTTACCAAAAATCGATTTTTCTGACCGAGAATCTGCTTTTCCTGACTCAGAATCTGCTTTTTCTGTCTCAGAATGTGACTTTTCTTACAGAGAATCGACTTTTTACATTGAGAATCTGCTTTTTCTGACTCAGATTGTGACTTTTCTTACCAAGAATCGATTTTTCTGACTGAGAATGTGTTTTCCTGACTCAAAATGTGACTTTTCTTACAGAGAATCGACTTTTCTCATTGTGAATCTGCTTTTTCTGACAGAATCTGCTTTTTCTGACTCAGAATGTGACTTTTCTTACAGAGAATCAACTTTTTCATTGTGAATTTGCTTTTTCTGACTGAGAATGTGTCTTTTCTTACAGAGAATCGACTTTTCTCATTAAGAATTTGCGTTTTCTGACTCAGAATGTGACTTTTCTTAACAAGAATCGACTTTTTTGACTGAGAATCTGCTTTTCCTGACTCAGAATCTGCTTTTTATGACTCAGAATGTGACTTTTCTGACTCAGAATCTGCTTTTCCTGACTCAGAATTTGCTTTTTCTGACTCAGAATGTGACTTTTCTAACCAAAAATCGATTTTTCTGACTGAGAATCTGCTTTTCCTGACTCAGAATCTGCTTTTTCTGTCTCAGAATGTGACTTTTCTTACAGAGAATCGACTTTTTACATTGAGAATCTGCTTTTTCTGACTCAGAATGTGACTTTTCTTACCAAGAATCGATTTTCTGACTGAGAATCTGCTTTTCCTGACTCAGAATCTGCTTTTTCTGTCTCAGAATGTGACTTTTCTTACAGAGAATCGACTTTTTACATTGAGAATCTGCTTTTTCTGACTCAGAATGTGACTTTTCTTACCAAGAATTAATTTTTCTGACTGAGAATGTGCTTTTCCTGACTCAGAATGTGTCTTTTCTTACAGAGAATCGACTTTTTACATTGAGAATCTGCTTTTTCTGACAGAATCTGCTTTTTCTGACAGAATCTGCTTTTTCTGATTCAGAATGTGACTTTTCTGACTGAGAATGTGTCTTTTCTTAGAGAATCGACTTTTCTCATTGAGAATTTGCTTTTTCTGACTCAGAATGTGTCTTTTCTTACAGAGAATTGACTTTTCTCATTAAGAATTTGCTTTTTCTGACTCAGAATGTGACTTTTCTTACCAAGAATCGACTTTTTTGACTGAGAATCTGCTTTTCCTGACTCAGAATCTGCTTTTTCTGACTCAAAATGTGACTTTTCTGACTCAGAATCTGCTTTTCCTGACTCAGAATTTGCTTTATCTGACTCAGAATGTGACTTTTCTTACCAAAAATCAATTTTTCTGACTGAGAATCTGCTTTTCCTGACTCAGAATCTGCTTTTTCTGTCTCAGAATGTGACTTTTCTTACAGAGAATCGACTTTTTACATTGAGAATCTGCTTTTGCTGACTCAGAATGTGACTTTTCTTACCAAGAATCGATTTTTCTGACTGAGAATGTGTTTTCCTGACTCAAAATGTGACTTTTCTTACAGAGAATCAACTTTTCTCATTGAGAATTTGCTTTTTCTGACTGAGAATGTGTCTTTTCTTAGAGAGAATCGACTTTTCTCATTAAGAATTTGCTTTTTCTGACTCAGAATGTGACTTTTCTTACCAAGAATCGACTTTTTTGACTGAGAATCTGCTTTTCCTGACTCAGAATCTGCTTTTTCTGACTCTAAATGTGACTTTTCTGACTCAGAATCTGCTTTTCCTGACTCAGAATTTGCTTTCTCTGACTCAGAATGTGACTTTTCTTACCAAAAATCGATTTTTCTGACCGAGAATCTGCTTTTCCTGACTCAGAATCTGCTTTTTCTGTCTCAGAATGTGACTTTTCTTACAGAGAATCGACTTTTTACATTGAGAATCTGCTTTTTCTGACTCAGAATGTGACTTTTCTTACCAAGAATCGATTTTTCTGACTGAGAATGTGTTTTCCTGACTCAAAATGTGACTTTTCTTACAGAGAATCGACTTTTCTCATTGTGAATCTGCTTTTTCTGACAGAATCTGCTTTTTCTGACTCAGAATGTGACTTTTCTTACGGAGAATCAACTTTCTCATTGAGAATTTGCTTTTTCTGACTGAGAATGTGTCTTTTCTTACAGAGAATCGACTTTTCCCATTAAGAATTTGCGTTTTCTGACTCAGAATGTGACTTTTCTTAACAAGAATCGACTTTTTTGACTGAGAATCTGCTTTTCCTGACTCAGAATCTGCTTTTTATGACTCAGAATGTGACTTTTCTGACTCAGAATCTGCTTTTCCTGACTCAGAATTTGCTTTTTCTGACTCAGAATGTGACTTTTCTAACCAAAAATCGATTTTTCTGACTGAGAATCTGCTTTTCCTGACTCAGAATCTGCTTTTTCTGTCTCAGAATGTGACTTTTCTTACAGAGAATCGACTTTTTACATTGAGAATCTGCTTTTTCTGACTCAGAATGTGACTTTTCCTACCAAGAATCGATTTTTCTGACTGAGAATCTGCTTTTCCTGACTCAGAATCTGCTTTTTCTGACTCACAATGTGTTTTTTCTGGTCAAAGAAATGCACAATATCTCAAATTCGAATGTTTGGCGTTTATGTCGTTTTGGTATAAATCCGTCGACATATTCCAAACATACCAGTTTCGATTGTATGTAGTGATTTGAATAAATCGTTCTTATGTTGTAATTTAAAAAAAAACGCATAAATCCACCGCAAGTGTTGTGTTGCGCCGAGCGCCGGCCTGATTTATGGCAGGCGACATTTAAAAGAATCCTGCAGTGCACGAACCTCAAAACTATCGGAGCAACTGCATAATTACCTCAATTTATCACGTGATCGCTCCTTTATAACCGGCCCAAAAGGCACACATAAGCCGTAAATTATATCTTTTCACCGCGCCTTATGAACCTTGACATTGAATGACTGTCGGTACTTCCCCTTATTCGCCACTTCAATAGAACCAGCTACCTCATTCACTACACGGCCTGAGGACATTACCTCTAAACTACGGTCTTCAATCACTTATAGCGACGCCTGATTACAAGTTGAATTTTAATCGCTGAAACAATTTCGTGGCGGCTCCGTCAACGCTGCGGACGTCTCATTTGTACTCTTTCATCCCTCGACCTTCGTCTTTAACCCCGAGTCTTGACCCTGTCAATGGGTCGTTTCAGTACGTACATTTTTTCCTGCCCTATTCAAATATCCGCAGAATTGAATTACACCGACTCAGAGGAGGGTCGCATCGATTTTGCGAAATTATCGCAAAATCAAGCCGCAAAAAATATTTCGTCTAAGTTAGTTGGATTAGTAACTTAACTAGATGAAATTGCCACGTGGAGATTTACGGCGCTAAAAAAAATGCCCATTTTGAAGGAGATTTATTGTCGGAGCAAATTTGAACTTTGGAATTAGAACCCGGTGACAAATAGATTTAAAAGAAGAACCAATCGTGGGAGAAGTATTAGTTTGGCTTTGGTGCTCCTCGCCTTGCAGTAACGTTTAAATGCGAAATGGGGTTACGGTGCAGGCGAAAGCTTTTATTAAAATGTGTTGAGTGGAATGATTTCTTTATTTTTATGTTGAATTCATTAAATGTGTGCACTGAACGGTTCTGAGTTAACCAAGGCGGAATAATAATTAACATTTTCTTTTTTTGGTTTCTTTTAACATTTCCAAACGTATTTGGAACTAGTTATGCAAGACGGATCTAAATTATAATAAAATAAATCAGACCTCGTTTATAAAATAGATGACATGATTGGTATCATTTCCCTGATTACATCATTACATTTGAATCATAATGTTCCACTTTGTGGGTTAGTTTTCGTTTGTGCTTTATTGACTAGTAGATGATATCAGTGCATTATTCGCACCACACTACGACAACACAATAAAATATAAAAAAACCATACAAAATACATTTCTTATGCATAAACACTCAAATTGAATTATGCATACTAAATAAAATTTTAACAAACATAATACTTCACATTAAACGATGCAATAATCATTCATTTAAAATCATATTAAATTATTTTAAAACGATTAAACAACTAAAAAACATATACTTAACAAACCAACAAATTCAAAACATCAAACAATCCCTTCATATAATAAAAAAAATTTATCAATTACTTTAAAATTTCAAGTTAAAAAAAATAAATAATAAAATTAAAATTCATTTGTTAAATGCATCATCTTTAATATTAATTTTTCAGTTTTAAATGAGATTTGTTGGCGTTAGTTTTCGACAAAAAAAATAAAAACTGATTTTTATAAAAATAATATCTCCCCATTTTGTCAAATTTCACTTTTCAAGATCAGTATTATTAAGGCAAAGATATCCAAAGTAAAAAAAATCCAAAAGCTGTAATTAGTCTAAAATTCCCTTATATTGGAATCTTAAGAGTAAAGTAATAATCTATGGCTATAAATAGTCCTTAGTGACTATCCGCAAAGTTAAGTACGATTTAAATGTATGGCATTGTAAAATTTTCTCCGAAACTGGAAGTAGGTAACTGGTACCTGGAATGGTCTGTCCCTTTTCCATAATCGCACCGAAAATATTTCAAACGAAAAATGTAATAAGTCGTTTTCGAGTTAAAAAAATAATTCAACATTCACATTTTAAAGTATCTTCGTACTCATAATCGTAATTTATTAGAGGACTTGCAATTTACGTAAATTTTAGAAATCTACAAGAATGTAAAAAGGCTCGACTTAGGTACGCTCCTGTTGTTCACATCGACCGACTTCCACTCGACAGTGACAAATTTTTAAAATGTCATAAATTTAAATCGCACTTACCTTTGCGGAAAATACTAACGACTATTTACAGTCATAAATTAATACTTTTACTCTTGAGATTTCAATATAAGGGAATTTTAGACTAATTACAGCTTTTGAATTTTTTTTTACTTTGGATATCTTTGTCTTAATCATAGTGATTCTGAAAAGTGAAATTTGACGAAATTGGGAAATGGTATTTTTATAAAAAATCAATTTTTATTTTTTTTTCTTGAAAACTAACGCCGACAATTAACATCTAAAACTGGAAATTTCTAGACTTATACTCGAGTCATACGTGCACCAAATTTCAAGTGATTGGACAATAAAACAAAATTTGAAAAAATTAAGGAATGAAGAGTGGAACACAATTTGGATAAACACAAACAAAGCAACTACCATAAAATTATTCTTTCGCAGAACACAAAATACTGCATTTCAGCCAGATTTTTACATAACACACTTCATAACGGGTCATGGGAAATTAAATGCATACCTCTTTCGATTTAAAATCAAATCAAATTCTCTTTGTGGAATTTGTAGTGTAACTGATGACATCCAACCATAGAATCAACAATTGCGTTAAATATAATGAACCCCAAAATAAGTTAAACTTTGATGGGGTTTATTATAAATTAATGAATAGCGATAATTTTGAAGCCTTTCAAATTTTTTGTGAAATATAAGCAAAATTATAACTTATTCACAAATGTGTTCTTATAGTTATGTTAATTTATTGTTTCAAGTTAAATATTAAATTAAATTTTAAAAAAAAAGTTATTCATTAATTAATTTTATGTTTTTATGTTATATTTTTGCTTTATAATTTAAACTGATGTAGCATCCGTAATTAGGCATGAAAAATAAGGATGTAAAGCGTTCATGTAAATATATATGATATCAGAAGTATTAAATAGCATGTGGTTTGTTCAAAATGTGCGAGGCTTAACGTTGTATGGAGAATTAATGTTTTGTCACATTTGTTAGGAAATGGAATTCATTTTGGTCCAGATCGTTTCGAACCACAATTTAAAAATGTTTCAGCCGAAGGAAATTTCTCATTCCTTAATGTGCATGGAATAATTTCAGTACTCCACGAATTGGTTTAATTTAAAAACGCGTGGAAATGCAAGAATTTTATGGACCGTATTAAAATTTGAGATTATGACAAAAACTTTCTTAAAGAAGATAAGTTCAACTTGATTCAGAAAACGATGAACTTGATTTTGCGACGCTACAACATAATCCGGTTGTTAAATTTAACTGAGGCTTATTTTCAAACAACGCAAACGCTTTTTGCGCCACTTAAAAACAATCCAATATACACAAGCCGTGTTTATTTATTGCACCGCTAAATTCCGAACTTTAACGATCCAACAAACTGCTTTAAATTAAACAATAAATATCTGTCGGTTGGGCGTTTGAAAAAAAATCGATGGATTGCACTTACGTCAATATTCAAGTGAGGCATCTGAAACACTTTCGTCGGCGGCACTTCTTTCGGCACGAATCTGTAAAATTCCTCCTCGAATCGATACCATTTAATGCTGTACAGTGCGACTTGTTCCAAATCGTAATCGCAGGCCAGAGTTACTGAATCGCCTGCGCGCACGGCTTCCGGTACTTTGATGTAGATGTCACGTAAACCGAACGCACCTGAAAGAAACGCAGTCAATTATTTGTTGCTTGGAGAGATTGGCAGGGTATTAAACAAAGAGGATTTAGTCGCTGGCGTTTGTCGGTGATTTGTTGGATAAAGCGCTCGGAATGTTTCTCTTACAATTATTAAGAGGAGTTGCTACCTAAAGTGTCCTTGAAATTTCCAGTAGAGCAGTAAAACTGTCAAAGTGAGGGTGCAATTATCCTCCAATAATGGCAATATTTGCATGCGACCGGGTTTTGCAAAAATCAACCTGCTCAAAGCTCTTTTGACGAAATAAGTCTCTCACAAACATCTTGAAATTTCAGTAAAGCGATCGTATAAGCTGAGAAACTGGAAAAGAAATTATTGAAAAGTACCTACGCGCAAAAAATAAAGCAACCATTCTATAAATCTTAATCTATTGAGATTGAAAAAAATCCAAGGGCGAGTTAATTTTTAAATTCAATTTCCCATTTTCCTACATAACATTTTAATATACAGGGTGTTTGTTATCAAGGTTTTTTATCGGTTTCTTATGGGGAATTCCATATAAATTCGCACTACGATTTCTCGCATATCCGTAGGGTTATTGAGAATATGATTGCAATTCTTGAATCTTTACAGTATTGAAACACATTTTCTGACAATGTTTTGAGAATATCTCTAATATAAAACCGAATTTTTCAAGATTAATGCATGAAGTGTTGACCAGATAAATGCTTCTTACGCTTACATTAAAAAAAAATACATTTTTATGCTCTTAACTATGTGAAATTTCCATTTGTATGTACGGATGGGTAACGTTTTGAAACGAATAAATACAAATAAAATTAGGTTTTATTAAGATTTTAACATAGTTTTTAAAGTAAATGGTCATTATCACATAAACAAACGGCACGATTGGTGGTATCAAATTCAAAATCGAATGCATTTTATTTGTTTGGATCGAAAATGGAAAATCTAAAATCGAATATATCCAACGCGATACAGATCTTTGGGAAAATCATATGAAGCCGAAATTAAAAATTTCTTATTGAAAATGTTTGATACCAGAACTGCTAGATAGCAGACGATTTAGAAAAATGCCTATTCGAGATATTCATAAATTGCAGTGCACATTTTCATAAAAGGTGCTCAGGTAAAAAATTTCCATTTTCTTGTTTTCAAATGATTACAACAAGGGTTGAACCTTAAGAGTTGGTTTTCCTAGGTAAAACCATGCAAATTGCAGTGCACATTTTCATAAAGTGTGATCAAGTCATAATTTGTCATTTTTTCATGGAAACATTTACTTGTTTATGTTGTTTTGATTCAGTTTTTAGTGTTTTCTAAACATTCTGGTTGTTCACCATATTTACTATTATTTTCGATTATCGCACATCTATTCAATAAACCAATAAATTTGCTTGGTTTAATGAATGACATTGAATTCATGTGGCGTCGACATTCATGATGAAAATGTCAAAGATTTAGTTGTTTAAAATATTTTTTCGCCACCTAGGTGATAAAAAAAAATGGCTTGATGAAATAATCCTGTAGAATAGTATTTTTTAGGAAGGTACTGATCCACACAACTGTCATTGGCCTTGAATAGGCTCATGCCAGCGATGAGAGGACCTAGAACAAGAAAGAGGAAGATTCTCGCCTCGGCCATAACCTCGGTCGTGCTCTACGGAGCCCCCGTATGGATAGACGCCTTGCGATTCAACCACTACAACAAAATGATGGATAGAGTCAACAGGAAACTGGCCATGAAGATCACATCGGCATATAGGACCATATCCACATGCGCGGTGCAAGTCCTGGCCAGCATGCCCCCTCTGAAGCTCCTCGCGGAGGAGAGATCCTACATCTATAGACAAGGGAAGGATCAGAAAATGGAGGCCAGGGCCAGCCTGATGAGAGCCTGGCAGGAGCAGTGGTCCGCCTACGAAGGATGGGCGAAGAACTTTGTGGTAGACGTAGCCGCGTGGACGGGGAGAAAGTGGGGTGAGCTTGACCACCATCTGACTCAAGCGATGTCGGGCCACGGCATATTTAACGCGTACCTGAAGAAGATCGGAAAGGCCGAAAGCGACAAGTGCTGGTACTGTGACCAGGAAGACTCTCCGGAACATACCATTTTTATGTGCATAAGATGGGAGGTACTAAGGACAGAAGCCAGCCGGGCACTTGGTGTCGTGGTAAGGCGTGACAATGTGGCGGAACTTTTATTGAAATCGAGCGAGTCCTGGGAAACCGTCACTCAAATGCTCCGGGAAATAATGGTAGAGAAACAAGCCGAGGAATTGAGACGGGAGACGCACCAGACATAAGAAGAGGACAAACCTACACCTCGAGGTAATGCCAAAGGGCTGGTTTTCCAGGGTGTAGGTGGGTGGCGAGGGGGTGGTTTTTAGTGGGTATGACCCGAAGGACGGTGGTCCGCTAGAGGGACCCCCACAGTACCGGATTTATCCGGTCTCCCTGAAGGGATTTTACCACCTCTGGAAAAAAAAAAAAAAAAAAAAAAAAAAAAAAGGAAGGTACTGAAAAGATTGTTGATGTGTCGTAAGCAAAACAAAAATAAAATTGAAAATAAGAACACTGGATTACATATGTAATCCACGCGCCCACTCTAGGGTTAAACTGAAATTCAGTTGCAGCCTCAACAACCAAAGTTGGTTTGTTAACGTAAAATTGATGGCGAAGGTGGAGTTGCAACTTTGCAATTTATGTTAATTACACATAAATTCGACAATTTTTCGAAACGTGATAAAACAGGAGCAAATGGAATTGAATGATTAAAAACCGCCGCGCTAACTACCGTACAATTAAACTCGTCCCTACTATTTCAGATTATAAGTTATTTTTAATGAGCGCAATAAATCTTCAGGTGCAATTTATATGATAAAGTGGGTTAAATAACTTCCTCGATTTTAATTAAATTATGACTGCAATTTAATTTGTATCCGATTTTATGGCGGCGCTAATTGCATAACGTTAAATATTAGTCTGATTCGCGCTGCGTGGGTGGTGCTGCACCATTAGCGCGCCCCTAAAGTGGTCCAACAAATTCGCGTCCTGTGTAAGCGGACACTTCCAGACGGATTTCAAGGAGCAACAATATTGGATGTATTCTATCAAGAGAGGATTTACATCATGTTTGTTGACGCAGCTCTCAAAAGCTCGAGGCGTTTCAGATTACAGACGTGCCTGTACATCGGTAAATATTCGGCACCTGTTTCATTACAAAAGCGCAAACAAACGGCCGAAAATAAAAAACAAACTTTTTCCAAAAATCGCTTTGTAAACAACATATCAATAAGTTAGTCGTGAAATGCGTTCAGGCAGTGATTTATTTTGTTTTGACATGCAATCGTGATATTATATCTTTCAGTCAACATATCGTAAAAAATTGATGGAATGAAAAATTCTAAATTGGATGAGTGTTTCGATCCACGCCCATAAAGGATTTATTTTGAATTTACTCACTGTTTCTTTCTGGAACCGTTCACAAACCAAACGAAATGAGATTGAATTTATGCGAATTTGAAAAGACACTCGTCAAAAAGTTATTTTCTTAGATTACGATGGAACGGGACGGAAGACGCGTGCCAACACCCAACCTTGAAATTTACTTCAAATTACAAGCGAACGGATTTTACAACAACAACCCAATTACTTCTAAATCGATAACTGCAGAGAAAATAAAGTTAAACGATTTTTTAACCAGATCAGTGAGCTTCAATTATACAGGCTGTTTATAAATAAATGTGGGCCCACAACAACAACTTAACAACCAATTAACAACAAATTTCGCTTTCATTTACAAACACTCTGCATATTTCGAATTTATTTCCACAAGATAAACAGTTTAGACGTTTTGAGTTTATTGCAGAAAACGGTCGTGTAAATTGCAAAAAGTTAACAGCACAAAAAATTGTGCGGCCAAAGGAAGCGAGACCAACCGTCGAGATCCAAACACAACCGGCTCAAAGAAATGGCTGGAACTTTCCCACATAAAATCCACCGAAAAAGCTCAAAGCACAAGATGCCGTGATGTAACTTAAGAAAATACATAAACAAAAAATTAAAACAGTAAAAGGAAAACGAACAAGGGAAAAACTTTATGTGGAACTGGGAAAAAAATTGAAAAAAAAACACCTACGATTTGTTAAGTTTTTATTTTGAATCTATTCTGCCATTATCGATTTTTTTGAAGAAGTTGCGCTTTCGACGAGTTGTGGAAAATTACATATTTGTTCGGTGAAAACTGGGAACTAAAATTAAATAAGCAGTGTCAACCCTGAACAAGCACATGTGAGTTTATTAATTTTCAGTTTATAAAATAATTATGTATTTATAAATTCCTAAATGTATTAATAAATTATTTTCTATTGTTATTTTACAAACTTTAAGTTTCTCTTATAATTTACACGTGTAATCTTGAATTTTAATTATTTCAAATCTAAGTATAGTTGATTTGTTTATTTTTGTTTTAAAAAAATTAACTAAACTGGTACAATCTAATATTACGAATGAAATTTTTAATTTCAAAAGATATTCTGTCATGTTGTTTTACATTTTTGCTGCAAAGCCTTTTTATCACGAAAAAACACATTTTAAGTTTCAGCTTGTTTCCTAATTTACTCAAAATACATCTAACTTAGCAATTTATGTGAATAAATAAAAAATGTGTGTATTTTTCCGTTAAACGCACTAGAATTATCGTCATACTTTATACAAATTCGCTGGAAGCTATGAATACGTGACAGTATCAGTTAATCCTACATTAATTTCATTGTAACAATAGTTGTAGTTACAGCAACGATTATTTTGCATTTAAATTATTGCTAAGTGTGGTCCAAATATTTGGTTATTAAAGATTCCACACCACACATTCGTATTGATTCCGTGCTTCTATTTGAAAATCTGAATTTTGATCTGCCCATCAACGGTCATTCTGCGAGTTTACAACTCCATTGGAAGAAACTGTTCGCAAAATTTGCAGCTGGTGTTCTTCGTCAGTGATCCAATGACCATGTGGATGTTTAAATTTATTTGCAATGGTTCCCGTACTTTTAAATTTTGAATAAATTTGTCCAACTGTTGTATGGGAGATATTTTTACCAGGATGTCGGTGATTAAAAATTAAATAGCTCTGTCTCTCTCAACGTTTCATATTTGTCACCTACAATTAAAACAATTTCAATTTTCTCACTTTTACCTAATTTATGTTCCATTGTGAAAATACTAATGATACTGTCAAACATAAAACAGTTATTCGCCTATTGAAAAAGTATCTATGGCTATTTACGAATTTGTATAAAATATGATGATCTTATTATTATAATTTTCTAGTGCGTTTAACGAAAAAATACGCTTTTTGTGTTTATTCACATTAATTATTAAGTTGCATGTATTTTGAATAAGTTAAAAAACAAGCTGAAACTTAAAATGTGTTTTTTTGTGATAAAAAAGCTTTGCACCAAAAATGTAAAATAACATGACAGAATTTCTATTGAAATTAAAAATTTTATTTGTAATTTAAATTGTGCTAGTTTAGTTAATTTTTTTAAAACAAAAATAAATAAACTAACTATACTTAGATTTGAAATAATTTAAATTCAAGATCACACCTGGAAATTGTAAGAGAAAGTTGAAATTTGAAAACTAACAATTTTTTTGGACATCGGTTGAAGAAACTCATCCGATTTCATAATTGGCATCGCATCTACTGAATATCTAACTAATGTTACCCAAATTTCATCAAAAATAATTTTCATTTTAAAATTAGGTTTTTTTCAGTTTTTGAATTTTCGATAAATTAAATTTTCTCTGAAACCAAAAATCGCTTGCAGAATCCGAGTAGTCCGTTTTGGGTTTTTGAACATTCACAAACTTTTGGCAGATTTGGATTTTTAAAGAAATAGAAGATGAAAGTTTTTCCCATATGGTGCAAACAATATGACGGGCACTACATAAATTCATTCGTTTTTAAAGTAATATCTTTAATGTAAATGTTTAATCCAAATGACAAGTGATTTGAATATTCACAGACTAACGTTAGGAAATTGTTGAACTCGCAACGATCTCATCTCGGCTTGTACGTTACAATAATAATGTTGTTATAGTTGCACAGCACTTGCAGCACTCTCATCCATTTACTTTACATTGACGAATGAAGCTGCACACTGTAAGTACGTGATAAGATGACTTGCATTAAATAAAATAAAACTTGGAGCAGTTACTACACCCATTCAATGAGATACGAGTGGTGAACGCTAAGTCTTGATCGAGTATTGAACATTTAGCACTCCCAGAGTTGCAAACTGATCGCAACGATTTGATTTATGCCCTTGCAAATGGGAGAATGCCTTTTGAGTAATAAAATTTGTAAACGTATCACAGCATCCGAAAATTCGTTTACTTTTTGTTGATTTAACGCGATTCGTCGCTCCATGAATTAATTAAAGCGCGCACGGTTTGTATTTATTTTCTTTCGCGATATTTAATTAGGGGACGAGAAATAATTGATTGTGCGATGACCCTCCTAAATTAGGGCACAACTTGTCAACATGTTCACGGCGGAAAAACCAACAAAAATTATGGATAATGGATGAAAGCCCCAAAGCCAACAATGTCGATATTGTTTCAGCGAATTAAATTTCGAATTTAAAAGGACTTTTTCGCAAATTTGAAGCTCCACGCTCGCATCAAATCGGATGATGCACTTTGGTGGGCGTTCGAGTCTGCGAAACGACAGGAAATTTCAGGACTTTCGCTGTTTAGTATTTGAAGAACATATTTTAGAACGGACGCGGCCATTTATTATGCTTTAGTTTTCTAGTGGTGGGTGAATCGGCTTATGTGACTGAAATATAAATGTTCTGACGAAATCATATTTCAAACTGTCATTTTACTCTGTTTCTTTTATGAACAAAAACGTGTGAAAATCGCATGAAATAAATTTGGGAGACAACGTCTTATTTAGATAAAGAAAATCTGTGATGATACAGCAAACAAATTGTCTCAAGTTCGGTTGTTTGTAATCCGGGGATATATCATACAACGCTTTGACACAATACAAAGTTCATATTGACTTACGCAAGTTGAATTAAACTTTGCTTGAGTTATGCAAAACGGGATTAAAAATTGGCTTTAATTAAACCCTCGGCGAAACTTTGCTGTAAATCATTTCCAACAGTTTTTTCAAGTTTATTGCAATCTGCACTTTAAGAGGAGTTCCTACGGAATGTTTTTATGGGATTTTCAATGTTAAGTGTGGCGGCTATAGCCAAGTATCGAAATGAGATATTTGCATTTACGTTACATCGTTTGAAAAAGAAACTAATTTGCACTCGAACGGACGGATTAGAAATTTAATTTTTTGGTCATAAAAGTTAAAATAAAATTATAATGAGTTCTGTTAAATATCTCAGAGCTTGAAAAATGATTTTTTTTCTCCGGCCATTTTAATTTTACTCTAATTGTAAAAACGTTTTTGAAAATCGGGTGTGTAAATATTCTAATTATTTTGCGGTTTTTCGCAATTATCTTATTTTCTTTGCGTGACGTCATTTAATGTGATTATATAATTTGTAGACCATAAAATGATCTACAACTTTTCTTTTATGCATTTTTCCGCGTGATCGACCAATTTTCGTGACCTTCAATATCTTCTGACGCGGACACGAGATTACATGAGACTTTTCAGCCAGTGTTCAGAACGTCAAAACAAATTATGCAAAAATAAAACTTCATCGCTTTCATTCCGAAGTTGAATCTTTATTGCACCTTATTTGACTGAACTATAAGTATTTAATTGCGGCAACGCAACAATTCGGTAAATCTGTAACTGTCGAGTTTTAATCAAAATCCAAATCAGGGCAATTTTTGAATTTAATTTTACCTCATGTACAGATCTTCCCTTGTCAAAGTAATGACGTATTGTCGATTTTTTAAAATAGCAACTAGTATTTTTTCGTCATGATGTTATGTCATGATGTTTTAAATGTCAAAATGAGAGTATAAAAACTATAATTTACAACTGAACTACTTTCACTGTGTGCTCGAAGTGGATACCTACTTAAAACTATTTTACTGTACAAATCAAGCATTTTACCTGCCGCAAATATTTATCAAAATAGCCATAACTGTACGACATTAAACAGAAATCGTTTGTCACTGTCACAGCTCCAACAGTAAAAGTTTTGTGACGAATTATTTGTAGAAAATAATGGAAGAAGACCTTCAGTGAACGCCGCCTGAAATTCAAAAGAAGTCGTTAGAGACCTCTTTGGAAATTCTGCCTCAAAAATCAAAAATCAGTCGAAAAATACAATCATCAGTATGACATATTCATGGAGTGTTGCAAGAAACACGAAATTAAAAAATATAGTGAAAACGTTTTACTGGCGTATTTTTTCGATTTATCGAAAGAGTATTCTCCTTCTTCGATGTGCTCGTATTATTCAATGGTAAAAGCAACCCTTTCAGCAAAAAATGACGTTGATATTAGTAAATACAAAAAACTTGCGGCTTTTTTAAAACAAAAAGGAAGAAATCATATTCCAAAAAAGTCCAAAACTCTTTCACAAGAAGAAATGAAGTGCCTTTATCAAACTCACCTGTTACTCGCCTAGCTCGCTTTGCTCGCTCGGCTAATAATCTCAGACTAGTTCGATAAAGAATCACTTTACTGACAGTACATAAATAACAAATAATTAATAATAAATTATTTTGTTAACACAATAATAAATAATCAAAATGGGTTACATATGTAACCCACGCGCCTACTCGTGAAACAAAATAACAGGCGCCTACTGAAGGGTTAATTGCAATTATCGCCTGGATGACTGCATGAAATTAGTGCTGTTTCCAAACTTTCATTTCCTTTAAAACTAACTTGAACTTTTGTGATTTTTATAAGGCAATTTAAATTCAGACCTACCTCTTATATCAACCTTTCGGAAAAATAAATATTTAACCGTGAAAATCCTAAGACGGAAAATAATATGTACGGTTCGAACGTGATCTAACAACGTCAAGGCAAAACGAAATGAAAACGTTCCTAAAAATAAGTAACGATAAATATAAAATGAAGATATAAAAACGGAGTAATAATGTCGGGAAAATCAGTAAGTGGATTTACCCAGAAAAAATTCCAGAAACGAGGAAAGGAAAAAATAAGCAAAAAACATAATGTGCGTTGCAGGACGGTGTCGTTTCGTAGTTAAGGCGGATATTAAGTGGTTAGGATAAACTTCGGTCTCGTTATTAGGGGTTTTGCGTTTCTCATCTATCAAATGTTACATCATGGAGATTTAGAGTAGTTCTTTTAATCGGATAATTTTGGACATCAGCTAATTGTGAATAATAAGCAGACCACAATTATATTAAAATTTTTAAGGTAAAGTAACTCGAAGTTGGATGCAGGTTAGTGTCTATGAAGTTCACTAATTTCCTACCTACTAACCCAAAAGCTAAGTTTTAATTAAATCAGTGTCAGTGTAAGCATAATAACATTACTCTAAAGCAGTCGATATTTAGTAACCACACGAATTTAATGTATTTGTACAGAGTATTCATTTTAGAATCGAACGCCTTACTGTTTTAGAATATGCAACAGATCTTACTTCGCATAAGTCGCCACTAAGGAGAAAATTGTGTTGCCTATTCAAGGCGTTCATGTTTCACCCTAAGATTTTCAATACATGTAAAACGCAATTCCTTTTTATACCTTTATTTTTAATTTTGAAAATGAGGTTGTACTTCATCTTACAGAGAATACCAATTTACTTTGAGCTGAACCCATAATTAAATAATCATAATTAACCAAGTTATTAATTAAAACATCAAATTCCGAAATTCCTGTTTTTATTAAGACGTAGTAAAAATTTAAAACTAATTTTGATGTTGACCTAAATAATTAAAAATAAAGGCGTACATTTTAATAAAAGGTTGTTTTATTGAAAAAGTTTTTTTAATATAAATTATTTTTTAGTCTTGGACAATTTTAATTTTTATTATCTACCTTAACTTAATGGGATATAAATTCAACTCTAAGGTCATATTAATTTTAAAAATCGCTCGTGAAGACCCCTTTAGATAAATGAATGAGAATAAGCTTAAATTCTAATTTCTTTCCACAAATTAATTTTAAAAAATAAGCTGTAGTGGTAATAACTTATAATAAGCTAAAACTACAATTTTCTGTAAAAAAAAAACACTGTGCATTAAGGAGTTAATCTTTTGCTCGTTGTGTTTTAAATTAGTAACAATTATTAGTGTTCCGGAATTTCAACGGTATTTTTTCGAAGAAGTAGTATAACCTTATTGTATATACCAGGTACATAAAATTCTAAGGTAAAGAACTTTAGCTCACAATGAGAAAGGACAGACCGATATACTAAAAGAATGCCTCAAGTTTAAGAAATATTTATGAAAAACGTGACAACGTTATTTTAACAATTAAAGCATTGATTATAACGTCATTTCTTTGACAAGAAACACACTGTATGTCAAAATGTTGTATTAAAAAAAATGTGAAATTGAATTTAAATATTAAGCTTAAATTGTAATTTTTAAATTAATTAAACTGTAGGGTTAACGACTTATAATAAGTTATTGTTAATGGGATCTAATTTTTGGCTTGTCAGTAAGAAATAGATTTTTACACCAACCCGATTTTTTTGTACGTTAAATGATGGTAATCTAATTTCCAAAATATCAATTTGTCGCTTGATGAAGTCATGCATAACGCGGTTCAATTTTCTGCAAACAAAAACTGTGCCTTAAGGGGTTAATCTTTTACTCATTGTGTTTTAATTTAGTAATAAATAAAAATACAAAATTCGCCATCTGTTCCGAGCTGTGAACATAATTTTCTCGAATAAGTAATAAAATTTATGGCGGTTATCAGTACAGGTTACTTTGACAGTTGCATTCCACTCTCTTTTTGGTCAACAAACTGAGAATATCTAACTTTTTGAAACAGTTTTTTTCAAAGCTGTTTTATTACATCCATTTTTGAACCTGTAAACTGTTCTTTATAAAAATTTGCATTTTTCATGCCTGCTTATCAATTGAAAATTAGGAAATTATTTTATTAATAACAATACTTCTTTACCAAGTACATAAAATTGTTAAATTTAACGAATTCTTCTTGCACATTATTATTTTATTGGAATATTGGAATGCAACCCTCGAAAGCCGTTTTCATTGTTACGCATAGACCTATTATCCACTGCACTTTACCGTAATTATGGTGACATCTGGATTATAAAAACGTTTGAGGTGTTGCCTGTATTTAGGCGTATGCTAACGCAATAAAAGAAAATTGCATTTGTCAACAATCTTTAGGGTGGAGCAACTCTGTATCAAGTTGAACCATTTAATCATTTCTGATATTATTTTTTTACCAAACGGTCTTCTTTGTGTCGTATCCGTTGGGGTTTTCTTCTCTCCTAACAATTAATAACGAGATAAGCGAAAGTGCGCAGCGATTGCCCAAGAGAAAACTTGAAAGTTCATCGCCAGCACCTTCCGAATGAAAATGCGATGCAAAATTAAAGGACGATTTGGGAAGCGATACAGGACCTTCAAGATGCGCAGCACCCTCAGCAGAGAAGTCGAATATTTGAATAAGTTTCCATAATTTTGAATAAAACAGCTCGCACAGTTTGACCGCCAATTTTTCCGATCCGAAATTTCTTTTTTATTAAAATTTCCAGCCGTAAATTAAATTCGCCGGGCGAAATCAGAAGGGGAGATTTTGATATATCGGTCGGAAGCCCCGATTAACTAAGAAAACAATTCAAACATTTTCCAGCAGAAGGGATACGAAAAAAACGACCGTAAGAAAGAAACTGTGTGATGGTAACTTTTCGGGAGTTGTTTACTGCGAACATAATAAAACAACACCGGGGAGCTGAATTGTTGTAATTTATGGCTGTGAAGTGCAGCACCTTTTGTTTGGATTATATTCGCTTAAAATTTACATGTGGAGGTTATTGCAAAACGACGAGTGCAAACCGAATTTATTATTCAAACGTTGTTTTTTTGCCGCGCACAAAACACAAACGGAAACCGTCAACGATGCTGCAATTTGCAACACAACCGCTTTATTGCGTTCACTTAACGGCGAAAAAGGCGTTTGAAGGTCGAAAACACTAAAGGATTTTTTTATTGCTTTTCGCAACAAACCCTAAACTAGTTGATCAATAGTAACATTGTAACTAGCAAAACGTAATTTTTCAGGAGAGCCTTTTAAATATTCTACATCTTTTCTTTTCCTTTTTCTTGAGGAGATAATTCTTTTTTGGGTTTGAAATTGATGGATACTCATTTATTTTAACTCATATAACATCACTGTATAATTTATTTTGAGAAAATTATTGATTTAACGGATTTATCAGCGTTTACCATTGTTCATAGAAGTAATGTTTGCAGTTATACCATTGTAACTTCGCTCACAATTATTTTGCACACAGAATTTTTATCCAATAAGATTATAAAGTGTTTTACAACTCATTTACTTTTTGAAATTTGTTGTAATAATACTGTAAGCTCTAATACATTGCAATTTTTTAGACTGCTTATAACAATAATTATAATAAAATACGATATAATATTGTAGTAGTATTACTGATAACGGGGAATCATTTTTATTAATATTCGAATTTTCGGAAATATCTGAAGAACAACAAAATCTTATTAGTTACACCACCTTGAGATTTTCAGAAAATCAATTTTTCCTTTTCGGCTAGATTTATTGTTTGTACTTCGCAAAATATTTTAAGCGTTTAACCATTTGAAAGTTCAAATTATTTTCGAAGTTCTAGCAATTTGAATTGAGCACAGCAAAGTACGGCCGCATCTCGGGTACTTTGTTCAAACTGGTGTTCAAGATATCTGGAAATTTACTCAACCGATTTTGATAAAACTTATACCACGTATTCTTTATATTATCTAAAATATAGCATAGGACTTTTATGATTTTAATAGCTGCGTCAAAAAAAATTATATTTATACTCATTTTTCCGAGCGCCAAGGTGGTGCCTTAGGCGGTTGTCCGAGTTAAAATAACGAGGTTAGGTTGAACCAATGTAATAATTAACAAGTCTTACTTAACGTGTTAATTTTGTAGCAACTCCAAAATTTTCCTTCCACGTGAAGACATGACAATATTGTTTTACTAACAATATAATTCACTCGTATTTACAAAATACTAATAAAATCAAACTACCGTGTTTCGATGTTACCGAATTTTAAACGGGAAACAACATTGTAAGTGTGCGTAGTCGTCGTTTAGTCCGATAACCAATGATGCAAGAACATTGTAAGTCAATAAATTTTAAAGGAATCCGAAGAATAACATTGTAAGAATCATTAACATTCCCATGAAAGAGCGTAAAAGATTGTATTATTCCGGCAACAACATTGTAAGCTTTGGTACAATTTTATTTAAGTAAATTTGTTAGTTCTTGGAATGGTAAAGTATCTTACAATTTTGAGGTCACGAATTAAATTTCAGTAAAATTCTTTACCATGTTTTATCTGTTGGTAAGTACGTTATAGCAGATACAATGAGATAAAAATTGATTTTTTTTATAATAAAACAAAAAATAAAAAATAATTCCGACATGAAGTTTGCCAGAAGTTGTATGTTTTTGATTTAGTTGTGACGTTTTGGTTTGAGATCAGTTGCTTTATTAATAATAATTCCGCGAAATTTTCATTAAAATTTTAATTAGAAACTTTAATGAAATTGTATAAGGAGAGCTTTGATAGCATATCGCGTTTTAACTGTTTTCGCTAACGTTTCATTCAATTGATCACTTTGAGTCAATTTCATTAAGAATCGCAGTTTTTGTCGACGCTGAGTCGCATGGCGATGCGAGGAGGGTCAAAATTAATATTCCATTACGCGATTATGATTCAGAATTTTTAGGTCGCGCGCAAAATTAGAAATATAAAAAGATAATTGAATGAACGGCAAGTTTTTACATAACTTTTGAAATTCCATCTGCGGGCTTTATTCGAAATCGCGTGTAAGCTGCACCGATTTGAAAGTTTTTAACTGAAGGGATTTTGGCTTTATTTTGTCGTTACAAAAACATTACCGTTCAGCGTCAACAGGTTCCTCGCGTTTTATTAGTTTTTTATTTCTTTTGCCGTTATCAATTTTTAACTATCAGATCAACTTAAATTAAACACTAAAAGCTAAAATAAAATTAATGTTTCTTTACTGAAATATTAAATAAATGCTCGGAGTAACGCCTAAAATTAATGACTATTTATAAACACTGGAGAAGTTACAGTTGATTAAATTTAATTGCAAATTTGGCAGTAAAGCTGCAATTAAATGTAACTTGTTGGATGGAACTTCTATATCTAATTTAGCGCCAAGAGAAGCCCGCGAATAATTGAACACTTTAAAAAATCAGTAGCAACTCGAGCGGCGTACAATTCTCTAAATGAATTGAATATTTTTCCAACCAAACTAAACCGAATTAAATAATTAGCAATTTAGTCTCGCAATTTCTGGATTGAATCGATTGATGTTTTTTAATTGCTTTTTGTAAATTACGGAATTTTATTGTGACAATTAACTTCCTTGTTAACCATTTTTCAGAGCGACAATGTTCAGTTGAGTGCAATAAAATTTAGTTAAAAAAAGACAGATTTACACGAGTAAAAATTGGAAGACACGATTAAATTGAAATCAACTGTACATTAATGTTCTTGTAAAAGATACTTTATGGAATATTATAAGCCATAACACATCCTTTGATTTGAAAGGGTTAACAAATTATCTCTTGTTAAAAAAATTGAAATTAAAAATTGGTATCTTAAAGTTCAAAAATGGATAGATTTTTCCAAAATTAATTTTCTAGTAAAAGATACTTTATGGAATATTATAAGCCATAACACATCCTTTGATTTGAAAGGGTTAACAAATTATCTCTTGTTAAAAAAATTGAAATTAAAAATTGGTATCTTAAAGTTCAAAAATGGATAGATTTTTCCAAAATTAATTTTCTAGTAAAAGATACTTTATGGAATATTATAAGCCATAACACATCCTTTGATTTGAAAGGGTTAACAAATTATCTCTTGTTAAAAAAATTGAAATTAAAAAATTGATATCTTAAAGTTCAAAAATGGATAGATTTTTCCAAAATTAATTTTGTAGTAAAAGATACTTTATGGAATATCATAAGCCATAACACATCCTTTGATTTGAAAGGGTTAAAAAATTATCTCTTGTTAAAAAAATTGAAATTAAAAATTGGTATCTTAAAGTTCAAAAATGGATAGATTTTTCCAAAATTAATTTTCTAGTAAAAGATACTTTATGGAATATTATAAGCCATAACACATCCTTTGATTTGAAAGGGTTAACAAATTATCTCTTGTTAAAAAAATTGAAATTAAAAAATTGATATCTTAAAGTTCAAAAATGGATAGATTTTTCCAAAATTAATTTTCTAGTAAAAGATACTTTATGGAATATTATAAGCCATAACACATCCTTTGATTTGAAAGGGTTAACAAATTATCTCTTGTTAAAAAAATTGAAATTAAAAAATTGATATCTTAAAGTTCAAAAATGGATAGATTTTTCCAAAATTAATTTTCTAGTAAAATATACTTTATGGAATATTCTAAGCCATAACACATCCTTTGATTTAAGAGGGTTAAAAAATTATCTCTTGTTAAAAAAATTGAAATTAAAAAATTGATATCTTAAAGTTCAAAAATGGATAGATTTTTCCAAAATTAATTTTCTAGTAAAAGATACTTTATGGAATATTATAAGCCATAACACATCCTTTGATTTGAAAGGGTTAACAAATTATCTCTTGTTAAAAAAATTGAAATTAAAAAATTGATATCTTAAAGTTCAAAAATGGATAGATTTTTCCAAAATTAATTTTCTAGTAAAAGATACTTTATGGAATATTATAAGCCATAACACATCCTTTGATTTGAAAGGGTTAACAAATTATCTCTTGTTAAAAAAATTGAAATTAAAAAATTGATATCTTAAAGTTCAAAAATGGATAGATTTTTCCAAAATTAATTTTCTAGTAAAAGATACTTTATGGAATATTATAAGCCATAACACATCCTTTGATTTGAAAGGGTTAACAAATTATCTCTTGTTAAAAAAATTGAAATTAAAAAATTGATATCTTAAAGTTCAAAAATGGATAGATTTTTCCAAAATTAATTTTCTAGTAAAATATACTTTATGGAATATTCTAAGCCATAACACATCCTTTGATTTAAGAGGGTTAAAAAATTATCTCTTGTTAAAAAAATTGAAATTAAAAAATTGATATCTTAAAGTTCAAAAATGGATAGATTTTTCCAAAATTAATTTTCTAGTAAAAGATACTTTATGGAATATTATAAGCCATAACACATCCTTTGATTTGAAAGGGTTAACAAATTATCTCTTGTTAAAAAAATTGAAATTAAAAAATTGATATCTTAAAGTTCAAAAATGGATAGATTTTTCCAAAATTAATTTTCTAGTAAAATATACTTTATGGAATATTCTAAGCCATAACACATCCTTTGATTTAAGAGGGTTAAAAAATTATCTCTTGTTAAAAAAATTGAAATTAAAAAATTGATATCTCAAAGTTCAAAAATTGATAGATTTTTCCAAAATTAATTTTCTAGTAAAGGATACTTTATGGAATATTATAAGCCATAACACATCCTTTGATTTGAAAGGGTTAACAAATTATCTCTTGTTAAAAAAATTGAAATTAAAAAATTGATATCTTAAAGTTCAAAAATGGATAGATTTTTCCAAAATTAATTTTCTAGTAAAAGATACTTTATGGAATATTATAAGCCATAACACATCCTTTGATTTGAAAGGGCTAAAAAATTATCTCTTGTTAAAAAAATTGAAATTAAAAAATTGATATCTCAAAGTTCAAAAATGGATAGATTTTTCCAAAATTAATTTTCTAGTAAAAGATACTTTACGGAATATTATAAGCCATAACACATCCTTTGATTTGAAAGGGTTAAAAAATGATCTCTTGTTAAAAAAATTGAAATTAAAAAATTGATATCTCAAGGTTCAAAAATGATTTTTCCAAAATTAATTTTCTAGTAAAAGATACTTTACGGAATATTATAAGCCATAACACATCCTTTGATTTGAAAGGGTTAACAAATTATCTCTTGTTAAAAAAATTGAAATTAAAAAATTGATATCTTAAAGTTCAAAAATGGATAGATTTTTCCAAAATTAATTTTCTAGTAAAATATACTTTATGGAATATTCTAAGCCATAACACATCCTTTGATTTAAGAGGGTTAAAAAATTATCTCTTGTTAAAAAAATTGAAATTAAAAAATTGATATCTCAAAGTTCAAAAATGGATAGATTTTTCCAAAATTAATTTTCTAGTAAAGGATACTTTATGGAATATTATAAGCCATAACACATCCTTTGATTTGAAGGGGTTAAAAAATTATCTCTTGTTAAAAAAATTGAAATTAAAAATTGGTATCTTAAAGTTCAAAAATGGATAGATTTTTCCAAAATTAATTTTCTAGTAAAAGATACTATATGGAATATTATAAGCCATAACACATCCTTTGATTTGAAAGGGTTAACAAATTATCTCTTGTTAAAAAAATTGAAATTAAAAAATTGATATCTTAAAGTTCAAAAATGGATAGATTTTTCCAAAATTAATTTTCTAGTAAAAGATACTTTATGGAATATTATAAGCCATAACACATCCTTTGATTTGAAAGGGTTAACAAATTATCTCTTGTTAAAAAAATTGAAATTAAAAAATTGATATCTTAAAGTTCAAAAATGGATAGATTTTTCCAAAATTAATTTTCTAGTAAAAGATACTTTATGGAATATTATAAGCCATAACACATCCTTTGATTTGAAAGGGTTAACAAATTATCTCTTGTTAAAAAAATTGAAATTAAAAAATTGATATCTTAAAGTTCAAAAATGGATAGATTTTTCCAAAATTAATTTTCTAGTAAAAGATACTTTATGGAATATTATAAGCCATAACACATCCTTTGATTTGAAAGGGTTAACAAATTATCTCTTGTTAAAAAAATTGAAATTAAAAAATTGATATCTTAAAGTTCAAAAATGGATAGATTTTTCCAAAATTAATTTTCTAGTAAAAGATACTTTATGGAATATTATAAGCCATAACACATCCTTTGATTTGAAAGGGTTAACAAATTATCTCTTGTTAAAAAAATTGAAATTAAAAAATTGATATCTTAAAGTTCAAAAATGGATAGATTTTTCCAAAATTAATTTTCTAGTAAAAGATACTTTATGGAATATTATAAGCCATAACACATCCTTTGATTTGAAAGGGTTAACAAATTATCTCTTGTTAAAAAAATTGAAATTAAAAAATTGATATCTTAAAGTTCAAAAATGGATAGATTTTTCCAAAATTAATTTTCTAGTAAAAGATACTTTATGGAATATTATAAGCCATAACACATCCTTTGATTTGAAAGGGTTAACAAATTATCTCTTGTTAAAAAAATTGAAATTAAAAAATTGATATCTTAAAGTTCAAAAATGGATAGATTTTTCCAAAATTAATTTTCTAGTAAAAGATACTTTATGGAATATTATAAGCCATAACACATCCTTTGATTTGAAAGGGTTAACAAATTATCTCTTGTTAAAAAAATTGAAATTAAAAAATTGATATCTTAAAGTTCAAAAATGGATAGATTTTTCCAAAATTAATTTTCTAGTAAAAGATACTTTATGGAATATTATAAGCCTTAACACATCCTTTGATTTGAAAGGGTTAACAAATTATCTCTTGTTAAAAAAATTGAAATTAAAAAATTGATATCTTAAAGTTCAAAAATGGATAGATTTTTCCAAAATTAATTTTCTAGTAAAAGATACTTTATGGAATATTATAAGCCATAACACATCCTTTGATTTGAAAGGGTTAACAAATTATCTCTTGTTAAAAAAATTGAAATTAAAAAATTGATATCTTAAAGTTCAAAAATGGATAGATTTTTCCAAAATTAATTTTCTAGTAAAAGATACTTTATGGAATATTATAAGCCATAACACATCCTTTGATTTGAAAGGGTTAACAAATTATCTCTTGTTAAAAAAATTGAAATTAAAAAATTGATATCTTAAAGTTCAAAAATGGATAGATTTTTCCAAAATTAATTTTCTAGTAAAATATACTTTACGGAATATTATAAGCCATAACACATCCTTTGATTTAAGAGGGTTAAAAAATTATCTCTTGTTAAAAAAATTGAAATTAAAAATTGGTATCTTAAAGTTCAAAAATGGATAGATTTTTAATAAATTAATTTTCTAGTAAAAGATACTTTATGGAATATTATAAGCCATAACACATCCTTTGATTTGAAAGGGTTAAAAAATTATCTCTTGTTAAAAAAATTGAAATTAAAAAATTGATATCTCATAGTTAAAAAATGGATAGATTTCTTCAAAATTAATTTTCTAGTAAAAGACACTTTATGGAATATTATAAGCCACAACACATCCTTTGATTTGAAAGGGTTAAAAAATTATCTCTTGTTAAAAAAATTGAAATTAAAAAATTGATATCTCAAAGTTCAAAAATGGATAGATTTTTCCAAAATTAATTTTCTAGTAAAGGATACTTTATGGAATATTATAAGCCATAACACATCCTTTGATTTGAAGGGGTTAAAAAATTATCTCTTGTTAAAAAAATTGAAATTAAAAATTGGTATCTTAAAGTTCAAAAATGGATAGATTTTTCCTAAATTAATTTTCTACTAAAAGATACTTTATGGAATATTATAAGCCATAACACATTCTTTGATTTGAAAGGGTTAAAAAATTATCGCATGTTAAAAAAATTGAAATTAAAAAATTCATATCTCAAAGTTCAAAAATGGATAGATTTTTCCAAAATTAATTTTCTTGTAAAAGATACTTTATGGAAAAAAAAGATAAAAAATTGCAGAAACTGCAAATTAACAGGGAATAATATTTGTAACACTTACAATAAAATTTTACAAAATTGAAAATGCCAGGAAAACTTTTCTCATTACTCAAAATCACAACCAACCATTCACTTTCAGCTTTCGTGTCATTACAACGCACATCCAGACTTGTTAATGTGTCTCCAAAAGATCCAGCAAAGCGATAAAGCTCAACACATCGCTGATTTAATTACGAAACTTGAATAACAAGAAAAAAGAGGAGTGAATGAGCGATCTAGCAAAAATATATCTGCTGAACAATAATATTAGCATATTAACAACACACAAGCGAGAACAGCAAAATACTGGCGGTCCCGTTTACTGTTTTCTTTTTTTGCACCACCCTACTCATTGTAAAGCAGTTTCCTTGTTTTTAGTCGCGTAACCCTCTTAGGGTCAATTGCAGTCGGCTTTTAAAGCGCCACCCTCATCAACCGCCTCCGTGCGCTGTTTCGAAAGAGGTCAATTTAGAACCGTTTTATAATTTTTTCTGTTTTTTTCGCTTCAGCCGGAACTGTCACAAATTCAAAGTTATTTTTGCGGATGTAACGAAAGTGCGACCGAGATATTTACAGCGAATTTTATCAACGTGTAACAAGGATTCGAGCAAACATGGGTCGTCTTAAACGCTGTTTACATTTAATATTAGCAAAGAATTAATTTCAAAAGCGGTACAAGTTTCGTTTGCGCTTTTTAATTAAAAATATACCAGGTGAATTTTGTGTGAAAGCGGATTTTTAGTAAAAGTTGAATTCAACGGTTGTTTGGAAATTTATTTATTGATTGAGGCTGAGGTTTTCTCATTTTATACAGGGCGATCTATATGGCTACTAATTTAGTACAAATGGATGTAACGGGTTGCAAATTAATGTCAATATTTCAGTAAATGATTCATCACATGAAACCCACTATTCATTAGTTACGTCTTCCCCAATTTAATCGATTGAGATTAATTAGAAAAGGATTATTATTAATGTAGACGCCACAAAATTAAATTGATAAGCCTGGTTATTGTAAACACACTCATATTAATTTCAGTTTTATTTGATTTTTGTTTTTAAATATTAAATTAAATATTTAATTAACTTCCAATCATTTATTTATTATTATTAATTATTTATGGTGGCACAGTTGCTTACATTCTTTTTTAATGTCAATGAATAAAATCAGTTTAATTTTAGTGATACGCACATCGACATGATCCAAATGCCGCAATTTGTTTCCAATTACTGATATAGTCATTTACACCATTACGTTTATTTACCTTTCTGTGCATCATTATTTGTATTTGTTCATTTAAAATCGACGTTAATTTTGCACGATATTGCATCCAATTATTCGTTGGTAATTCAGAACAAATATTTATTTTTATCGTTAAAAAATGTGCACTTCAGAGAGTCCATTATTAACTAGTGAGAAATACTTTAGTAAAATTTTAATAATAAATATTGTAAATTAAAGATAAATTAATCACATCAAAACAAAAAATTGATATTATAAAGTGCCAAATAGTTTGGATAAAATTGTAACTACATAATAAAGTTAAGTTGTGATTGAAGTTTGCTTAAAATCGGATAATAAATTCATACAACTGTAAAGGTTAAATAAAAATGTTGAACAAACTTTTTACGATTATTTTTTGCAGCGTGCAAAAGATGCAATTAGAGTTGGCAAAAATCTACATTGTCTTAATAATCTCACCGGTAGTTTGTTGGTCTATTTGTGCACTTCACAGAATGCATTATTTATTAGTGAGAAATAATTTAGTAACAGTTTGATAATAAATATTATAAATTAAAGATTAATTAATTACAACAAAACAAACAATTGATATTATAAAGTGCAAAAACTTAAGTTGTGATTGAAGTTTGCTTAAGATCGGATAATAAATTCACACAACTGTAATGGTTACATAAAAATATTGAACAAACTTTTTGCGATTATTTTTTGCAGTGTGCAAAAGATGCAATTAGAGTTAGCAAAAAGTCTACATTGTCTTAATAATCTTACCGGTAGTTTGTGCACTTCACAGAGTGCATTATTAATTAGCGAGAAATAATTTAGTAACATTTTAATAATAAATATTGTAAATTAAAGATAAATTAATCACATCAAAACAAACAATCAATATTATAAAGTGCCCAATAGTTTGGATAGAATTTTAGCTACATAATAAAATTAAGTTGTGATTGAAGTTTGCTTAAAATCGGATAATAAATTCACACAACTGTAATGGTTAAATAAAAATGTTGAACAAACTTTTTGCGATTATTTTTTGCAGCGTGCAAAAGATGCAATTAGAGTTGGAAAAAAGTCTACATTGTCTTAATAATGTCACCGGTAGTTTGTTGGTCTATATGTGCACTTTACAGAGTGCATTATTAATTACTGAGAAATAATTTAGTAACAGTTTGATAATAAATTTTATAAATTAAAGATAAGTAAAGTACATCAAAAACAAACAATTGATATTATAAAGTGCCAAATAGATTGATAACATTTTAGCTACTGTTACAAACTCATTGAAACATTAAATAATAACTCACATGTAAACACAAATAAAATACGGAATAAAATGTAAAACACGTCTGGTCATTCCCTTTGTAAAAAAGGTGACGTTTCTATTTATTTTATTTGCCCGTGGCAACAGTAAAACATGGCCAGCTACAACGTCCGTGCTCAGTCAAGCAGCCGCCGTGGCTGCATAAGACCGTTTAGGTAACACGCCCCTCCCTAAAGGCTGAGCACGGTGTTGGAAGTAGCTGTTGCCTTGGATTATTTATATTATAAAGAAAATAGTTTATGGTTAGCTATTAGCTGCAGGTTCCTCGAAGTGACGCGGGTCTCGTACGCCGGCATCTTTCATGTCATGCCGAAAGCGGGGAAGGCGGCGAAATGCGGCTCTTCGCGGCGCTGTTCGGTCGCTGACGATCCCGTTGTAGTTCGACGCTGTGCGTTGGGACTCCGGGAAGCAGGGTCATCAAAAGAGTAAGATTATCCATAACACTATAATCAGATTCTAATTGGATAGTTCCGAAATCGGCATCGATGACTCAGTTCAACTGGTTCGGCGTCATCCAAAACATCCAGGTTACAAATTAAATTCGGTTCAGGCACTTCTTGCACTTCCCCATTTTCTATTTCATGCTCTTCATCATTATCTTGAACCACTGGAGTTGTCGATTTGTACTGCAAAGCACTGTTTGACAAATCGACTTCTATCGGAAATAGCGGAGGTACTGACAGTAGTCCAAGAGTGTTTTTGTGCAATTCTGCGAGGCCTTTTATCAATTTGGATAAATGCCCACCGAAAGATTGCACGTGTTTGTTTTCGAGTACTAATTCCAGTTTGACCAAAACGTCAGAACGTAGTTTCTCAAAGCGGGTCTTGGCGACCTGGCGACATCGCAAAATCAACCTATATTCGTAATTTCCGGTTTCTACTCAACATAATGGTTCTTGCAGTGGTGCGTAGTTGCACTCTGTTACCGGGTCGGTACAGCGGTGGTCGGTTGCGTGGTTGCTTGCTACTTGTTCATACTTTGCTGCAGGCATCCATAGTCCCATGGAGTGACGCGGGTCTAGTACGCAGGCATCTTTCGTGTCATGCCGAAAGCGGGGAAGGCGGCGGAATGCAGCTCTTCGCGGCGCTGTTCGGTCGCTGACGATCCCCTTGTAGTTCGACGCTGTGCGTCGGAGCTCCGGGAAGTGGAGTCGCCTGTTGCAGCTGTTAGCGCTGAATCGTGTAGCGATCATCAGTTGCGGGCGCCACTGGAGGTTCCTGATGTTAGGATTTGATCCCCCTCCAGAAGGGCGTCGCGGCATCGCGGCATCGGGGTCGTTGGTGAAAGTTCGGTGGAAAAGCCCTTTTCCTTGTGCCCCACGTTGGGCCGTCAAATGTTACAAACTCATTGAAACATTAAATAATAACTCACATGTAAACACAAATAAAATACGGAATAAAATGTAAAACACGTCTGGTCATTCCCTTTGTAAAAAAGGTGACGTTTCTATTTATTTTATTTGCCCGTGGCAACAGTAAAACATGGCCAGCTACAACGTCCGTGCTCAGTCAAGCAGCCGCCGTGGCTGCATAAGACCGTTTAGGTAACACTACATAATAAACTTAAGTTGTGATTGAAGTTTGGTCAAAATCGCATAATAAATTTACACAACTGCAATGGTTAAATAAAAATGTTGAACAAACTTTTTTGCGATTATTTTTTAAAACGTGCAAAAGATGCAATTATAGTTAGAAAAAAATCTACATTGTCTTAATAACCTCACCGGTAGTTTGTTGGTCTATTTGTGCATTTCACAGAGTGCATTATTAATTAGTGAGAAATAAGTAACAGTTTGACAACAAATTTGATAAATTAAAGATAAGTTAAACAAATAATTGATATTATAAAGTGCACAATATTTTTGATAAAATTTTAGCTACATAATAAAGTTAAGTTGTGATTGAAGTTTGCTTAAAATCGAATAATAAATTCACACAACTGCAATGGTTAAATAAAAATGTTGAACAAACTTTTTTGCGATTATTTTTTAAAACGTGCAAAAGATGCAATTATAGTTAGAAAAAAATCTACATTGTCTTAATAACCTCACCGGTAGTTTGTTGGTCTATTTGTGCACTTCACAGAGTGCATTATTAATTAGTGAGCAATAATTTAGTAATAGTTTAATAATAAATATTATAAATTAAAGATAAATTAATTACATCGAAACAAACAATCGATATTATAAAGTGCAAAATACATGAATTAAATTTTAGCTACATAATATAATTAAGTTGTCATTGAAGTTTGCTTAAAATCGGATAATAAATTCACACAACTGTAACGGTTAAATAAAAATGTTGAACAAACTTTTTGCGATTATCTTTTGCAACGTGCAAAAGATGCAATTAGAGTTGGCAAAAAATCTATATTGTCTTAATAATCTCACCGGTAGTTTGTTGGTCTATTTGTGCACTTCACAGAGTGCATTATTAATTAGTGAGAAATAATTTAGTAACATTTTAATAATAAATATTTCTTCTTCTCTGGACGAATTAAGTATTTAATTTAACGTAATTTTTAGTTTGTATTTTGTAGTTTAATTTTTGTTATAATTTTATAATGTTTTAAGAATACTTAATTGTTAACAATAGTTAATGTTGTACTATCTCAATAATAAAAATTTGTAAATAGTTAAAAAAAAAATTAAAAAAATAAATAAATAAATTCAAGATAAATTAATTACATCAAAACAAATAATCCATATTATAAAGTACCAAATAGTTTGGATAAAATTTTAGCTACATAATAAAGTTTGCTTAAAATCGGATAATAAATTCACAGAACTGTAATGGTTAAATAAAAATGTTGAACAAACTTTTTGCGATTATTTTTTGCAACGTGCAAAAGATGCAATTAGGTTGGCAAAAAGTCTACATTGTCTTAATAATCTCACCGGTAGTTTGTTGGTCTATTTGTGAGATCATAAAGCCGTGAGATAGCCGTTCCTCTTTTTGTCGTAATTAATGTTATCACTCCCTCATCTCAGTCCAAGCGCGGCCAGCGCTTCCCATTCCTTACGAACGGTAGGTACTTACCAATGATGCACACCTGAAGAAAAATCGACGCTATCATGTAAACCATTTTCCGCAATTATTCGCCGATATTTACACACTACTTTAACTGTCTCAATTCATACATTAGCGACCCCGCCACACAACTAACTACCCTATTGTGCAGTACTTCGCTGCAAAGTGGTTTTATGTATGCACGCTCATGCTCACTTGCACATTAGCATATTCCTATCCAAATTAGACCACTTCACGTCCAACAACAATATCCAGCGAATTTTCTCGCCGGTATTTACATAAATTTTTATTGCCCCAGAAGGCCGGCCCGTTTATTCCAACGAATTGCGCGAGAAGTGTCATCGAAGCGGGTCTTTATTGAAAGTTACGGAGCCCGGATTTTTTTTCCGTCGCACGCACGTCGAGCGAAAAAAGGCGCCGGCACATTCGCCGATGGAGTGACGATACACAACTGGACGCGGATCGCACAGAAGCGCGCGTCAGTGCGCCTGCGAAACGCCCGATCGAAAATTTGAACCCGTGCGTTACGCCTAAGACTTTAATCATACGATGCGAGTACTTTCTAATTACAACTTAACCCATCACTTGATTCATTTCCATCGTTCATCATACGGTCCCAAAGGGACCGGGGGATTATTTTTTTTTTAATTTGAATTATTTTCGAAACGGCCTTGGAAACACACATAAAAACAAGAACAGTCGTTTGGAGCGTCTTATAAAACATAATTACCTAATTGTGAAATAAGTGTCACGTTTCGCTGGGATTTAGGCCTGATTAGGGTGAGATTTATACAGAAAAAACCATATCATGTAATCTGTTGTTAATTTACAGTTGAGGCTTGGTAATTCCAATTGGGGTGGATGATTTAATTATTAAAACGTCACTTAAGCTGTAAAACGGATTGTTCGAGAGGTTTTGTTCCCGTTGCATTGTAGATAAGGTAAATTTGACGTTTCGGCAAATGAGGCTGATATTGATTTGCGGTTCCAGCGGAAACCGTTTTGCAGTTAAAGAGGTTGACGAATGGGCAAAGGTTTAAGATATCTCGGGTTTGGGAAATGTTTTTTCTACGACCACTACTGAAAATGATCGATATTGTATAAACAATAAAGTAAGTAGCTTAGTAGACCGAGCAATCAAGCGTTATTTCATAACATAAATACTGTGCGATTTTGTCAAAGATTGTTAGTATATTAATTCTGCATAATTTCCAACTCGAGAATCATAATTTTTAATTTGTCATAAATAATTTTCAACAAAGAATCGCGTTTTTTTTGGTTTCTTGCATGTAAAGTGGAAACTATTGAAGCAATTTTAATAATGTCAATCGACGAATTGTAGAGAATTAAATTGCGAAGAGAATGAGAGGTCGAATGGCCCGATCGGATAATCAGAACCGGAGAACAGCTAGAAAACCCGAAAAATTTAGTGTTTTCTTAAAAAATTCACAATTTCATTTTTTTTCCACTTATGTTAGGATCCACATTTTCACAAAGTTTGCTAAGGTAAAATTTTTTTCCATTTTCTTGTTTTCAAATTATTACAACAAAGGTTGAATCTTAAAAGTGCACATATTCAAGTCAATTTTTTTTTTTTTTTTTTGACTTATGTTAGGATCCACATTTTCATAAAGGTAAAAAAATTCCATTTTCTTGTTTTAAAATGATTACAACAAGGGTTGAATCTTAAAAGTCGGTTTTCCTAGGTAAAACCATGCAAATTGTAGTGCACATATTCAAGTCAATTTTTTTAATTTTTTTTTTTTAATTTATATTAGGATCCACATTTTCATAAAGGTAAAAGCAATGTCCATTTTCTTGTTTTAAAATGATTACAACAAGGGTTGAATCTTAAAAGTTGGTTTTCCTAGGTAAAACCATGCAAATTGCAGTGCACATATTCAAGTAATTTTTTTTTCTTTTTGACTTATGTTAGGATCCACATTTTCATAAAGGTAAAAAAATTCCATTTTCTTGTTTTAAAATGATTACAACAAGGGTTGAATCTTAAAAGTCGGTTTTCCTAGGTAAAACCATGCAAATTGCAGTGCACATATTCAAGTCAATTTTTTAAATTTTTTTAAATTTATATTAGGATCCATATTTTCATAAAGGTAAAAACAATGTCCATTTTCTTGTTTTAAAATGATTACAACAAGGGTTGAATCTTAAAAGTTGGTTTTGCTAGGTAAAACCATGCAAATTGCAGTACACATATTCAAGTCAATTTTTTTAATTTTTTTAAATTTATATTAGGATCCACATTTTCATAAAGGTAAAAACAATGTCCATTTTCTTGTTTTAAAATGATTACAACAAGGGTTGAATCTTAAAAGTTGGTTTTGCTAGGTAAAACCATTCAAATTGCAGTGCACATATTCAAGTCAATTTTTTTTTTTTGACTTATGTTAGGATCCACATTTTCATAAAGGTAAAAAATTCCATTTTCTTGTTTTCAAATGATTACAACAAGGGTTGAATCTTAAAAGTCGGTTTTCCTAGGTAAAACCATGCAAATTGCAGGTCAATTTTAAATTTTCAGTGACAGTGACAGTTGGGTATAATTCTAAGACCCTTATCAAAAAATGAATAAAATCTCTAATAGGTTAATAAAATACTTACTTGTTTACTTAAGTTCTTATGTGCAATTATCATTAATAATTAATTAACAGTTTGTTACAAAAGCTGTTTACATGACGCTTTGTTAAATTCGAAATAAATGTAGTGTGTGCAATAACTTTTAATAACCTATTCGTGCATAAATTTATTCGCTCATATTGGACCAAAATCGTTTATTCATTAATGCACGCAATGAATACAAAAGTTGGCTGAATTAGTATATTTTGTTGAAACAATTTCCTGTTTTTATTTGCATTTGTTCCATTCGTTTGTGGTTCGGTTTGGTGTCGAATTGCTTTTACCTATTTGGAGATCTGAAATTAATTTTGAGACTTTACAAAACCACACTTTAAAATTTCAATTATGGGTTGTTCAAAATTTTATTTGAAAAATAGCCAAGTTTAAAGTTGGTCTTAATTTTTGAATTTTGTCGAATTAACGCATTCCGTAGCTTCCTCGGTTATTCGGCTTAATATTATGAAAGTGTTTGGAATTAAGCGGTTGTTAAAAGAATCAGAACTTTTGGGGAGAAAATCAGCACACATTTGTGCACAATACAGATTCCAATTATCGAAGAGTGCTTTTACGATTTTCTTCATCAGTCACGGTTTGGTAAGATTGAGAAACTCCGGAGTTCGATTACTGAAAGTAATTGAATGCTATAAAAAGCATGCTAGCAAATGATTCGTTCCTACAATTTGAAATTCGGGTTGGGAGTCAAATAATGCAAATATTGCCTTCTTCTACTTTACCCAAAGTAACAAACTTTAATGGATCGATTTGTTTGGGCTTCCGAACCTCGCATAAAAATTTTCTATTTCGCAACGAAAGATGACCGATTTTCTTATGTATCTGATGAACTCGGAGATATTTATCAACGTAATATACGAGCAACGCTTAACACGCGTTCATAAAAAGCATCTTCTCGGTTGATATTGGAAAGCCACTTTTCAAGTTTTCAACAGTTTTTCCCTCTTAACCTCAATACCTCGCTAGATGGGGATTTGGAAACGTTGAAATAATTTCCAGAGTGCATTTTGATGGGCTGCTGACGTTTCCAGCTGACCGGTGCGATTATTGAGAGAAATCGTTCGAACGGAACATTTTTTTCTGCCTGAATGACATAAGTAGTTGATGAAGTAAGGAATGAATTGCGTTAGTTTAAATAGAAGAACTTATACTTTTTTCTATGCCCATACTTTAATCGATTTATTAGACAGTTACAAGTCGTACCTTAATGATACCCATTAAGATACAAAATTTTCATTAAGTTACAAATTTATAACCAATGGAAATGCAACATTACTAATATTCGGTCAATATCAAGAATTGCCATGAGGATGGGCGGATCTAAAATTTATCAATTTTGACAGTTCTGGTTCATAGTTACTGTTAGTCTGTTAAATTTTACCAATTAAATCGTTGAAAATGTGCGATAGTGACGATGAAATCGAAAATTCAACTCCACCAGAAATTGCGGAACAAGCTACAAGAGTTGAAGACAACTTATTGCCCGTAAAATCGGCAAAACCTTGGAGGGAGAAAAGTAAGGTTAAGAGTTTTTCGGAAAATGTGTTAATTGTTTATTTTGATGAGTTGTCTATAAAATTGAAATCCACAAGTTTATGGACACATTATTCAATTTTAAAATCTACGTTGTGTATTAAACATAAGGTGGACATATCCAAATATCTCAAATTACAAGCCCTATTGAAAAGAAAATCAGAAGGGTATACACCCAAAAAATCTAAAACGTTTTTTACAAATGAAACCAAATTATTTATTGGAGAAGCCCCAGATGTTAAATATTTATTGTCTAAGGTAAGTAAATTTTAGTTTTCAATGTAATGTAGTATAATTACATGAAAAACTGTTTCTCGTAGGTGGCATGTATTTTTGGTATTATAGGAGCTTGTAGAAGGCACAAGCTACACAAATTGGAATTTAAAGATGTTAATGATTTTACATCAACCCTTTTAGTTACAATTAAAGATACAAAAGCAAAAACTACACGAAAATTCACAGTTACGGGAAAGTATTATGAAATATACAAGCAGTACAAGAATCTTCGTCCAAAAAATTGTATTATCCCATCCTTTTTTATTAATTACATAAACGGAAAATGCACCATACAAAACATAGGAATAAATAAATTTGGGAACATGAGAAAAGAAATTGCCGCTTACTTAAATCTTCAAAATCCCAATTTATATACCGGACACTGTTTTCGTCGTAGTTCTGCTACAATATTGGTTGATGCTGGTGATGATATTACCTCACTAAAAAGTCACGGTGGGTGGAAATCCATAGCAGTGGCCGAAAGTTACATTAACGAATCAATTCAAAATAAAATCAACGTAGCCGATCAAATTTTGAATTCAATTGAATGCAGCCAAACCAACAATTTACTAAATATTGCTGCATCAACATCAACAATAACATCCACCAATATTAATAGAAAAGTGCCTCAGCTGCATTTTAATAATTGCACCATCAATAATATAACTATAAATCAAAAAGAATAATTGTGAAACTTCCTTTTTTTTGTTAATTAATTAATTTTCAGATATCGATACCTCAGTTCTATGTTGTAACAACTAAAAAAACTCATTTTTGTGTTAAGCACATCATTCAAAAGGAAAAAGTGTATTTTATTCAATTCAAAAGAGTTACAAGTCAATTTTCAAAATTCGTTTGTAGATGACTCACAAAACGAAATTTTGTGCAAAGTTCAATAGTGTAACAACTCAATTTTCTTTTGTAAATTTTCAGAAGGGTAAGTGTTATTAAGGCAATCATAAATGAATAATTATTAAGTATGCCAATTATTATCCGTAAATTCCTTAGCACAAAAAAGTTATAGTAAAGTCAAGAAAACTATTTTCTTTTTAAATGCGATTATCTCAAAACTTGAATTTTTGACTTGTTACATTATATAACAGATATCGATATGTTTGTGATTTTTTTTACAAGTGTAATACATTTAATACATTTTGAAAATAAAGCGCTTGTTTTTTAAAATTATGACTGGTCGTAGAAAAAATAGTGTATGCAACTCACATTTAATGGCTATTAAGACACTCATATACTATTAATCAATTTCATAAATTTTGAATGTTTTATTTATTTTGTAATTTGCTTCCTGAGCTCTTCTTGTTATTAGATGATATTGCTAAATTGAGTACAATTTAGTAAATAATGCTTATGCTAACTAACTTAGACGAAGGTTTACGGTAATTTATCTGCGTGTGAAATCTTATTACCCACGTACAGGAGCAAATAAGACAATAATAATTACACACCAACAAAATTATTAAAGCATTATGTAATGGCACGTTCTAACAGAACTCAACTGTAATCCATTTATTCCTATTCTTGAACAGCTTTCACCTATCTGCGCCACTTTCCCCCAAGTTCGTTCGGTTAACGAAATTTCAATTAAACCGTAGATTGACAAGATCGTCATTGGCCTGATTTCCTCCATCCAACCTGCCTATCGCGTTATCTCCACTTTCGATAGGAACCCTCGTCCCGATTTTCATCGACGAGACTGCGCCAAAAATTTCTCAGCAATTGAACAACTTAATATTTGAAGCCGTCGCCCCTAATTCCGAATGTAAAGCGACAAAACAATCAAATATCCATTTAAACTTAACGCAAAGTTCGGCTCTTGCGCGTGGAAGTTTCGACCACCTTTCAGGCGCATTAACACAGTTTTCAAAATTGAAAAAAGAAGGATCCATAACGATGTCGAAAACTGTTGTGCATAAAAAGCCTTTAAGCGATTTTTCATTGTCGTCGTTTTCTTATCTGGACTTTATTTTCCCTCTAA